>JAVGWX010000001.1:90411124-91726124 GCA_036924085.1 Ariolimax columbianus | reverse complement strand
ATACAGTAAGCACTTTCAAAAAAGAAGCCAGACATCATAACCAGATATGTGCTGGATTGAAACCCACATGAAAAGAGGTGAGTGGGGAAAGCCAATAACACCAAGCAGCAAATATTCAAAGAGGAAGGTGATATGGGCTCTGTATTGTTCCACAATCATATGTCTCATCATCTGTGTATCCCCCATCATTTCATATTCCTCTTGCACCATGATACACCAGTTCAGAGTCTGTTCAGCGACTTCCTAGTTGTGTATGGTAGATAATGTCCGGGGGCAGGCTCCTCCCGAATTTCCATCTCTCGATGCGCCACTTTCAGGGTTTGTCTATATTGGCTGTGCTGATTTTAGGAAGCTATGTCTGGATTTGAGTCTCGTACTCTGTACCTGATGTCCAAAAATTGGTTGCCTTGGGTTGTGCTCCTGTTTTTCTTGTTCAATTTTTGCTCTGATGCTTCTTCGAATCTTGGGTGGTGCTATGCCAATTATGGGGTATATTTTATCGATGAGGGTGGACATACTAATGTATTGATATATAAAAGTCTTCATCAAAGGCTAGACAAATTAGAAGAAAGGTGGAAAAAAACTGCAATCTTAGCTGAAAAATGTCTTTATAAGTTGTAATATTTGTTCAAATCTGTTACTGTTTCATTTAATTATTCTTGTCTTCCATTTACCACTGATATTTATTTTTACTCAAATGCACAAAATGATTGACAACACTCTAGCAATGACCAAACATGACAGACATACATTTTCTTTTCTCAAAACACTGTGGTACCTTAAATTAAAATTTTTCCAAAAGAGAATTTTTGAAAATGCTAAAAAATGCTTAGAAAATCCTGGTTCATACTTGAAAGGTTCCAGACAGTGGTCAATGAAATCATTTGCAGCTCGCTGAAGAGGCCAGCTCTTGTTCCAAGGAAGATCTTCATTCTTCAGCACCACATGAAATTTATTCATCATCTCCACCATAAATACTTTGTCTTCCTTTAAATAAATATTCAAAAGCACATTTTATACACTGAAATAACCTTGTAGCGGTCATCATAGTTGATAAAATTATTTACATCTCGCCAGCATATACGGTACTGAGCTGCTCTATCTACCTCATTCCAGGTGTAATCATTTAATCTTAGCTCCTTCTCACATTCTCTCCTCCATGTATTTTTTAGTCCACTTCTCTTTCTCTTACCCAGAGGATACCACGTAAGAGCCTGTCTGGCTATGTTGGATGGTAACTTCCGTAGCACATATCCTTTCTAGCTCCATTTATCTTTCTAATAGTTCTTCATTCCTTACATATGTGTTGCTTAAGCATTATTCTCTGGTACAAATCTCAAGGTAAGGTATCCGCCTCAGGTGCCGGAGGTCGCATGTTTGAATCACGGTGAAGACAACTATTTTATCACATGGATCTTCTGGTAAAAGTTCCACGGATCTCTGGGTAGTGAAATTGAACTCCCGTATTCAGTGTCAAGCATGTCAAAAATCCTTTGGCAGTTAGAAATCTAAAAGAGTAATTTTAAGGGCTGCTGCCCGTACAAAATTAAAAATAAATTATAGTTAAAAATCAACCCAAATTATTTGTATCTTCCCCCAAGCACATTAAGCCGCAGGAAGTTGTAAAATACATACTACGTATAACTCAAGTATTCGGCTACCTGGCAACAGACGTTAACCTGCCTGTTAGAATACCAAGATTCGAAATACAAATTTCTTACATGCAATTTCATCATCAATAAGTTACATCATAACTAAATCTTCTATTTTGCTAAAAACATTTTATTTATTATATCTCACAACTACATAATCGAATTATTCACCAGTTAAAATAAATAATCATGCCCTACAACCTGTTGAAATGGAAACCTGTACATCAGACAAAAAAACACATTACAAAAACCAGAACAACCTTTACAGAGCAGATTAATTAATTTACAGATCATTATTAACATAGTGTGATTAAAATGTATCCAGATTGGCATCATAATTCTGGAATCATTAAATATAGCTGGAAGTTTCCAGGCACATGTTAACCTCTGAATTTAATTTGCATGTACTCCAAGACATGTCTACCCTGCTTATAAGGCTTGTTTGCAGTACTGCTTTGTCCTTGGGTGTGTGTATTGCATTAGTTTCATTGTTGTGGCAGGAAAAAATCAATCAACAAATTTGCATCAGATTTTGTAAAAAAATTTGACAAAATATGTAAAGACACACACTTGAATTTACAGTCTATGAGAAGGATTGTATAAGTTATGTACAGGTTTTAAAGATGATCGCAAAAGTGTTGTGAATGTGGATCAGTCTGGGAGGCCCCCAACCAGCAATGTCAAGACGATGTTGCTTTTTTTTTTAAACTGTAATGGAATTGTGCATCATGAATACTGTTCATCAGGTCAGACAATGGACAAAGAGTATTACTGTCAAGTTTTGCAGCATTTGAGGGACACACTTTGTCACAAAAGGCTAGCATTGCATGAAAGAGGTAAGTGGCAATTTCATCATGACAATGTGCTTGTCCATGCATTGCATCTTGTGCAGCAGTTTCTTGCTAAGCACCACATTTAACAGGTGTGGCAACCACCCTATTTGCCAGTTCTCACTACCTGCAACTTTTTTTATCTTTCCAAAAATCAAACACCACTTAAAACAATTACGATTTCAGGATGTTGAAGAGTTACAACAGAATGTGACAGCTGTATGCTATTTCAAAATATGGCAACAAAATATGTTTTGAGCAATGGAACCATCACTAGGGTAAGTGTGTGGCCTATTATAGACACTTAAATACTAGTTGCGCAATAAATTTCAAATTCTACTTCGATCAACTGATGCTATGCTTCTAGTCCGGTGAGGTTCACGGTCAACTGATGCTATGCTTCTAGGTTCACAAAGGAGACTCTGCGTTTCAGGTGTTCGGCTGTCCCCCACAGCTTTTCGAGCATGGTCATTTCCCTGAGCCAGACTGCCTCTCTTTAGTCTGTATAAGTAGCACAGTCTTGCAGGATATATTCTAGGGTTTGTTTTCTTCAAATCGTATATGGCAGTGTCTCTGGGACACTGAGTCTACAATGTGTCACGTTCTTATTCGGAAGATCTTTGTCTGTTTATCTCTGCCAAGTTTGTCTATGTTATCATTTTCTGGCTTGTATTCTTTGTGCTGGTCTCTCCATTCTGTCCTCATGGATCATTTAATGAGTGTCTTTGCTTCTTTATAGCTCTGTGTATGGCGGGTTTGAGTGTCAACACTTCTGGCTTGTGCGAGCTCATCTGCCTTTTCATTTCCAATGATCCCACAGTGGGCAGGAATTCACTGTAGGACTAGATCTGTTTTTTGTGACATCAATCCGGTTTTTGGGACACCAATCCGGTTTTTGGGACATCAATCCGATTTTTGGGACATCGATCTGATGTTGAAATTTATTTTGGGTGAGAGTCTATCTTGTTTGGGGCTTGAGATGGCTTAGAGTAGGCTACCCATCTGAGTATATATTATTGTTCCGATACTCATAATTATTCTATAAATCTGAACAAGTAAATTACTCAGATATTAAAAGGAAATTTCTTTTTTTTCTCCCCCCCCTTTATTTTTTTTTCAAAAAGGAATCTCCCTATCAACTTTCATCTTTTCTTTCTGATGCATAAATTGAAAATGTCAGCCCACAGCAGTGCATTAAACCTACCTTTGGGTTAAGCTCTGTTCTTTCAGCAATTCCTTCAGAAAGCTCTACCAGCTCTGGGCTTTTACTTTCTAGAAACTTTAAACTAAGAGTAAGCATCCCTCTGCCATAGTCCTTCAGCATTTTAGATTTCCTGATGCAAGAGAAGGTGTAGTTGTGTTTATATAAATGTTATTTGATCATGGTTTTAGTAATTTAGTTGTGAATAGAAATTCATGAAAATGCACAGAGACAATAGAAATCAAATTTTAAAAATGATTTAGGTAGTTCCATAGCTGATATCTGTGAATGAGTGCTTTTTGTGAGAGCTCTGTATTATAAAGAGATGAGAATAGTGTCAGTGCCAAACTATAGTCTGTAGTAAGTAATGCCTAGATATGCAACATAATCTCTCTATGACAGAAGACATATATATCGTGGCATAGAACATTCCATCATTCATATATTCTAAAAGTCTACTGAAAGTGGTAGCCTTCTGAGTTTGAAAGAAAGTTCTTAAAACAACATTCTGTTATATAGTTCAGGAGTGCAAGAATTAATAACTCATTTTCCCAGGGAAAAGCAGAAGTTGCTGTTGCTAATGCCACGCATACTCAAGCAAGGTACTCTTGATGACTTTCTTTAGTGGTGGGTTATAGTGGTTCTTTCAACATCCTGAGGTGTACTTGAGAAGGTGGACTGGGGTCCTCCTGGCTGTAGTATAATACAATGCTCCCCAGTAAGCTCACAACTATAGGGATCATAGTGTCTATTCCAACCTCATGAGCCAGACTGCCATGAACCAGTCTGTATCCAAGAACTGCTTGGAAGTGAGGTGGGGTCTTGATCAGTAGACTCACCTGACCCTGACTATCATATTCTGATTGGTATGTTTTGCCTGACCAGTGTTAGTCTCTTCTTCCAAGAATAAATAGAAGTAGTAATAATAAGTAGAGAATAATTCGAGGTGACTTAATACAGGTTAAAAAGATGATTAACGGAGAGGACAAATTAGACTAACAAGTTTTTCAAAATAAAACCATCTTCTAGAACAAGAGAGCATAGCTACAAATTAACTAAAGAATGATCCAGATTAGATGTTTGGAAATATTTATTTAGTCAGAGAGTGATGAATGCTTGGAATGCATTGCCACAGGAAGTAGTAGAAGCAGGGACAGTTAATGTATTTAAGAATAGATTGGATGTCCATAACTTTTAGAGCAAGGAAATGTAAATGAAACTGGTTGTATACAGACTCTACAGAGTCTTCTAAACCAGAATAAAGATGTTAAGTTATGTCTTCTATTTTTTTTAGGTAGTTTCCTTCCTTATTCTCTGACTTCTCTTCCCTAAGTCATCATGAATCCTGTCCTTTACCTATTAGAGACAAGCTCTCCAATCACACTGCAAATAGCATTCACACATTCATTAATAATGTGATAATAGATTGTTAGAGACCTTCTAAAAACAGAAAATGATGTAATTGATGGTGTGCCTGAATGTGTGTTTGCACATGTGCTTGAATGTAAGTATGTGTTGTAGTCACTGTAGTCGAGAGGTAAGGCACTTGCTTCTCAAAGCAATGAACGGAAACAGTAGGTGATCAAATCCCGCAAGTTTCAAGTGACTCCTGGTCTCAAGGCATGTGTGACCAGAATGCCTACATCCTGAGTTACCTCCAGTTGTCTTGACATGTCTTGCCACTGGTTCAAGGTAGCTTAGAACCAGAAAATGAGGTTGATAATCAGTGCAGTTTCTTTCTCACTATAATTCAAATACAGCACAAGTTGCATCATTAAGACAAAACCGTCTGATAATGTCGCTTGCAATGGGCAACTAACTAACTTATGTGTAGTGGTGTGGTTGGGATGTGTGTGTATAACTTAATTTAACATCACTAAACTTATTTAGTAGACTCTGCATCATCATCATCATCATCAGTCCCATAACCTAGAAGGTCGTTGAGACACCGTTATTGCAGTTTGTAGTACCAGCTTAAGCCATACAAGCCATCTCTCTCCAGGTGGCAGTTCATTATAGTTGTGTCTAAATTTCATACAACAAAGCTGACACTTCAGCTAGGGCAAAGGGCGCCAATCTCGTGATGTTCAGCCGTGTGAACTAGACCGTGAAATATGACACAAGTTTAAGCGTAGTGCTATTCATATAGCCAATGTCCGTTCCAGGATAAACGGACGAAGGAAAACACACAAAACGAACGAATTAACCAGTTCAAATGGAAAACAACAACACGTTTCCATGAACACAAGTGTAAGTCGTCGACTAGTGTGAATTCCCGGCAAATCCATGGTCTGGCGGCATCTTTAATGTACTAAAACAGAAGAGCAATATAGACCTTCAGCCAGTTAGGGCGCCATCTTTGCTGCTCTCTGCAGAGACTGAAAAACAACCAGTTTCTTCTACTCCTTGGCTTGTCTTTTGCGTAACCCCAAAAGGTCATAGGGGCATCACTCAGCGTGTGAGCAATGTGTCTTGGGTATGTTGCTAACCAGGCAGGACCCAATCTCTCCTATGTGATGTCTTAGTCAATTATTGGCTCGTGTGTACATTAAATTGCCCACCAAAACCAGCATTGTCAGCAAACAGGGTGAAGGACACTAATGTCTGTGAGCCATTTTTTTTAACCCAAAGTATACAATCTTTTTAGAAAAAAATTCATAGTTTGTATCTTCACTAAAGCTTATAAACAACTAACAAACAGTAAAAAATATAACTAATATGTAAGCTACTTACTTCAAGCCATCAAAAAAATATTCAATTGCACTTTTAAAGCTTTTCAAGAATTCCTTAACTTTATTCTGTTCTTTTTCATCTGATATTTCAGTATCATCAGGTGGCTGATACACTATAATCAAGTCAAACACTTGTTGAGCAATATCCGAATGATCCTGATTAAAAAAAGAAAACGTGTAATATATTAAATTTATTATCTGCAGTCTACAAACATAATCTTGATCTTGATGACCTGTTCCTCAGCGTAGCTACGGGTCCCAACTTTGTCTCCAGCGGACCCTGTCTTGTATCACGGAAATCCAGTGCATGGTAAGCCCTCCTCCAGATGTATCTCGGATGTTGTTGTGTACAGCAAGGAAGTCTGATCAATGCTTTGGAGGTCTTTCTCGCAGCCTCTTTTTACCTCAACCATTGTTTCGACCATTGTTTCATCATAATATGTGACCTGCCAATCTATGTTTTGCCTTGTCTGCATAGATTACTGCATCATTCACCAAGGGCAATCGTCCTATGCCAGAATTGTGGAGCTTTTGTATATATTGGTTCCAGACACTGATTCTGACCAAGCATCTCTCAAGAGAGGCCTGGGTCACTCTCAATTATACAATTATTACAAACATAATACCAGTGTTAATGAGCAGATATGAAAAAAAATTATATTTTTAACGTCTACATTAAATACTAATGTTGATGTCTCAATATCACATACAGAGCTGGATAAACTTAAATAACCACTAGTTTTGGCGAGAGGAAACTATATAATAAAGTGTATGGGTCTACATTATATAACAAAGTAATAGTAGTAGAAGCTCCTTTCAATTATGACTAACCATAGGATGATAAGAACTTGGAGTGGTGAAGTAAATTATACTTTAATTTTGCTTTCTTTCTGCTTGCTGCGCTGTTGTTTCACCTCTCTATGTTGCAAGCGCTTCTTTTTAACCTGGCAGGAGGTGGTCCTTTATGATACATCTCCACTTGGAACATTCCTCAACTTCGTCTTCAAAGGATGTCTGACTCATGTCCAGGACCTTCATATCATGCTTACACACATCTTTTAATGTCAACTGTGGTCAGTCGACTGTTTTCTTGTGAACTATCCATAGAGGATATCTTTGGGAATGCAACCATCTTCCATGCGAGAAACATGACTGAGCCCTAGTAGTCTTTGCTGTTTAAAGAGAGTGTACATTCTTGGGAGACCAGTGCGATAGTGCACTTCTGCATTTGTCACTCTGTCCCGCCATGTAATTCCAAGAATGTATTCTAGGCATCATAGATGGAAGGTGTTAAACCTGTGCTCTTGTTTGGTATAGGTTGCCCAATAAAATAATAAAAAACAATAAATTTATTAAGGCTAACCAATCAATGCAAATCATTCCTTTTGGGGCATAGGCCACTGACAACTCACCTCCAGCAAGTTCTATCTTGAGCTGCAATTTCTGTCTCTCCCCAGTTGAGATCTAGGAATCAAAGTTCATTTTCAGTCTCTTCTTTAAGTGTTTCTTGGTCTACCTCTCTTCCTCTTTCCATGTGGATTCCATGTCCAGGCATGTCTGACCAAATTTGATGATGCTTTCTGTAGCACGTGTTCTTTCTAACCACATTTCATTTGATTTGTTGCTCCAATGGTTGTTGTTGGTTTCTTTCTCACAGATCTTCACTCCTCACTACATCTTGTCAGTCTGTTCTCCTTAGACAGTTATTGATGAACGACTGAAGTTTTCTCTGTATTGTCTTTGTCGTTCTCCAAGTTTCTGCTCCATTCTTCTTCTTCTTCTTCTGCATACGCAGTCAGACAGTAACCATTATTTTTTCGAAAAAAGCGGCGGTCATCCTGAGGCTCTCGCCACTGCCATAGAGCTTGTCTTGCAGTTCCACTGGTAATGGCCACATCTGCTCTCTCTGATCCTCGTATGTCGGGCAGTTCTGCAGCAGATGTTCAGCGGTCATTTTACCAGTACCGCACGGGCATTCGTCGGTACACCCTATCTTCAATTTGTTGAATAGGTGGTACCTCAGTCTGTTGTGGCCAGTGCGAAGTCTGAAGACAACGACCTGCTCTCTTCGGTTCAACTGGTAATAGGCATCGTTTTTGGTGTAACCAGTATGTTCGGTTTCCCATTTGTTCATGTATCTGGCTTTGATAAGCCGTTTTGACTCTTCGTACGTCATACTGGTATCTGTTTGTGTCTGCTCCATTCATAAGTATCGACTTGACATTGGAATTAAACAATTTTAACTTGGTATTAGTCTTTAACTCTAAGCAGTACAGTCAAAGTGATAGATCCACATCATTGTGGATCTAATGCAGTCTTCTATTTCCTCTTTTCTTCTTTTGTCCTACTGCTTGTCTTGTAGAGAGGAGGTATATGTAGACTTCAGGTTTGCGTTAGGTGAGAGGCTCATACTGCTGACACGTTGAACATTTTGAGTGTTTCTTTGAACCTCAATTTCCATCCTTACTAGGGTCAACCTCTTGCTCATGGCTCTGAAAAACCTCTATGCAGTATGACCTTCCTACAGGCTGATCATATTGCATCCTTGTCAAATGTTCAAATTACATTATTTCCTGTTCTTCAATATAGTAATTAATCGCTGTAGTCCCCACCATATTCCTCAGCATGCTGTTGCTAATTTTGTTGCACACTGTCTTTCCTGCTGCACTTTGGCACACATGTCCAATATCCCGAGAACAACAAAAACTTATTCATAAAATATTTATTTAATTATGTGTATAATTAATGCATTTCAGTTTTTGACCAAAAATGTACGACGGAAGGCACTGTTTTACTAACTGCAATCAGCTTATTAAACTTTTTGTCTAAGGTAGGATCCGTAGTTTCAACACAGCAGTACGATTGTATTTTTATTGTTGTTGTTGTGTTCGCCTTTTTTTCTCTTATCCCCAAGGCGGTGTGCGTTGCACTGTTTTTATTTTGCGCCTGTCGGCCCAGTGCATCCAACGTCAGCATGCATTTTCTAAGGGTTTGCTTCCCCGGGGTAACGGTCGGTGCTGTGATGGGGATTGAACCCAGCACCTTCAGATTGTGAGCCGTGCGACTTAACCACTAGGCCACACCGTCCCCAGATTGTATTAGATACCATATATATTTGACTTTCCCCATGAAATAAAATGTTATGTATCCAAACTTTTATCACGAATGGCTCACAAACTCTCATTTTATGTTTTTATGGCCACTGACATTGGATTACCTTGATCTGTGTTAATTATTAGATGTACTGAACAGATGTTACACTGAAGGTCATCAAAGACATCTCAGTCTTTGTAGATCATGCGAATGACACCCTGTTAGTAGCCTTTCAGGGAGCAAGCCTGGGCGCTGAATTTGGAGACTCTGGGCCTGTCCAAACTGCAGTTACTGTCCCTGTGAGGAAATGCAGCTTGGAACTGATTCATCAAAAACATTAATTTGTACATCTACTTGGGCCAAGAAATTACGAACTCCCATGACTTGCATAGAGAGATCTCATGAAGGTTAGCTGTGGTTCAGCTTCAACCACATCATGACAGTACTTCAACAAATGAAAACCAACAAAGCAAGAGCACATACCTTTAACAGCTTGGTCATTCCAGCCATGGTGTATGGCTGGGAGGTGTGAAACCTACGAAAAAGTGACATGGCGCGGCTTCAAGCTACTCAACGAGCGATGGAGCTTAGAACACTGTCACTTTCGTTATGAGATCACATCCACAACACCACCATCAGGAGTCAAACCACCTGCTTCAATGATGTGGCAGATATGGCGTTGATAAGAAAGTATAGGTGGGCATGTCACATGGTACGCATGCCTGACAATAGATGGACATGTAAAGTGACGTCATGTGGTCCTTCATCTATAATTGTTGGGAATGTCCACCAATGAGATGGAGAGATGGGCTTCAACAAGACCTTGGTCCAGCATGGTGCTTCTTCTTCTTCTTCTTCGTACGCTGTCAGATGTCAACTTGAATTTGTTCGAAGAAAGCAGCTGTCATCCTGAGACTGTCGACACTGCCATAGAGCTTGTCTAGTGTTGGCACTGGTGATGGCCACATGTGCTTTCTCTGGTCCTCGTATGTCGGGCAATTTAGCAGCAGATGTTCAGCGGTCATTTTCCCTGTACCACCTATCTTCAGTTTATTGAATAGATGGTACCTCAGTCTTTTGTGGCCTGTGCGGAGTCTGAAGACCACGTCCTGCTCTGTTCTGTTCAACTGGTAATAGGCATCATTTTTTGTGTAGCCAGTATGTTCTGTTTCGCATTTGGCCATGTATCTGGCCCTAAAAAACCTTTTGGACTCTTCATAGGTCACACTAGAATCTGGTTGTGGTAATCTTGCACCTTGTTTCGGCATGGTGCTTAATGGCAAAGGACAGAGATGAGTTTAGATGACATCTGGCAACCTGGCATAGTGCACAAAATGTGCCTGAGATAACGCAAGGATTACAGTAATACCTAATTCACTAATGCACGAACTAGAAGCAGATTATAGATTTTGCTGTATGAAGCCAGAGCCAGCAACAAGTTTGGTACAGTTAGAAAACTAATCTAACTAAAAGATTAATCGTGCCATAATTAAATACAAATTTTTGAAATGCCACAGGAAATTATCTTTCCAAACCATAACAATGTCTGCATGTTTTAAAATTTATATTATTGTAATATATTTGTGCATTTCTTCAGAATGTTAATTTCTACCCCAGAGAAGTGGAAGTTTGTAAATAAATGAAAACAAGGTTAATATTAGTATATTTGCATGTTCTTGGATGATTTCTACTCATAACTGGATACACTACATGAGAATTGCCTTAAAACACCAGAATGTGGCTATAAGTACTCATTTTTTATAATATTAAAAAAAAAAATTGTTGCCACAGTCATATGGTGATAATTATAATATCTACACAATCATATAAATATGTCATTATATTTAGTTATTTAAACGGGGACATTTGTTTATCTTTAAAATAATATATTTTTTTTTTTAAATATGTTGGAAATTTAGAAATTATAGACACACCTTTAGTTGATAAATGTAAACATAAATTACTCCAGCTACAGAATGTTTTTTAATCCAGCAGTTAATGAGTTAAATAAGGCCCATTACTGCAGATGAGGAATGATTGACCATGTGGATATAGAATTTTGCTCATAATACCGTGTCCCATGCTACATTTGAATGAAAGTTTTATTTACCTTCCATTTGTAACCCTTATCTTTGGACACTATACAGTAGCTTGCCCTCATGGTGTCCTCACAGGGTTTCTTGAAGAGTGGGATCAACAGTTCTAGCCACTGTCTGGCTACATCTTTGTTGCTGAGTTTGTAGAGTTTTGTAAAAGGCAGGAGAAATGTTTTTTAACCTCACAATATTAATGAGCTTCAACCCACACACAATTGCACAAAATCATAAACATTATTATTCATGTTCTAAAAATGCTATGGTTGAATACATTGGAATCTGTAGAGTTTAGAGTGCCACGATTAAAACTTAGACTCAAAGTTAATAAATGAATGCAACAAATCTTTTCTTTGTTCACATTTTAGTACTTATATATCATCATGCTCTAAGTGAATCCTGTACAAAACGTAAACAAACAATGGAAGCCACAAAAATGTGACTGTACATAAGAATGTTTAGAATTCCAGACGTCAAGGAAGACTTATGAGGATGTGCTGAGGACAGTCTATGCAGGAAGACAATTTTTTTTTAAAAATCTGTATAAAGCAATGATATTTTCTTGTGTATGTTATAAGAATTGAAGGGTTTTGGAAGTAATGTACAAAATTATTGGAAAATAGGACAGAGGAAAACAGACAAAAGATGTTTTACATCATGACATGGAAGACAGTCAATGGAAGAATTGATATGAGGCATAAAAATGAGGACATCCGGACTGCAATAAACAATCCCCATGGTTTATGTTGGTGGTGGCATCATCATCTACTGGATAAATTAAAGCACTTGAATGTATGCATTTATTAATGATAAATTTAGTGTAAAATGTTACTACATTCACTTTCTCAGAAATTAAGCCTTACACACAAGCAATATTTTATAATAATTGCTAGAAATGGTCCATGAGAAGCAGAAGCTAATGGAGATCCTTCATTTACATATTGCAATTATTACAAAACTCCTAATATTCCAAAATCATAGAGTTTAATTAATTTAGATTATAAAAATACTCATGTATTTTTAACCTATCCTTTGAAGTCCATGCATCTCAAAAATCAAAGGATCTTCATTTATAATTTTTTATTATCACTTATATACGAGGAGTGTTCAAATGAAACTGGACCAAACTGCAGCACGTGAACATACATACGATGTGCATGATGACGTCACTTCTGGTGTAAACAGCACATACCAACCATCAAGTTTGCAAAATTACATTATCCTCCGACTCACAGTTTCCTCAGCAGATCGTTGAAAAATAGAGTGTGATACGGAATCCGTCCAGAGTTGATGAGCGGGCGGTGATTCAGTTTCTAACAGCTGAAGGATGTCGACCAGTTGACATTCATTGCAGAATGCAGGCAGTGTATGGTGACAAAAGTGTGTTGAAGACAACAATGATGAACCGGACAACGATGTTTAAAGATGGACTGAGTTAAGGCAACAATATGAGCCTGACCTGGTCTTAGAAGATCTTTCGTTAACTCATGTCCTTCTTTAAACATCGTTGTCCAGTTTGTCACTGTTGTCTTTGGCACACTTTTGTCACCATACACTGCCTGCATTCTGCACTGAATGTGAACTGGTCGAGATCCTTTTGCTGTTAGAAACCAAATCACAGCTTGCTCATCAACTCTGGACGGATTCTGTATCACACCTGCAATATTTGCAAACTTGACGGTTGGTATGTGCTGTTTACACCAGAAGTGATGTCATCATGCACACCGTACGTATGTTCACGTGTTGCAGTTTGGTCCGGTTTCAGTTGAACACGCTTCATAGAAACCAGAATTAAACTAACTGCTGTTTTGTTCTTACTCTAATCACTTATATGGAAACTGGAATAAAACTAACTGCTCTTTTATCCACTTACTCTGCATAAACTTTATAAAGCACATCATCCACAAAAGTGTAGGAGAATCTTTCACTGGTCAGGTATCTCATGTCCAGTTCATCAATGATAGCACTGTATCTTTTGGCCATTTCTTTAAAGAGGTCAGCATTTTTCTGTGAATACCTATATTTAGTGAATCTCAAAGCAACCAAGTGATCTAACTTTAATGTACTTTCATTTTAAGAATATGATGATCCTGAGTATATCATTTGCATTTATTTATTTATATATATATATATATATACTGTAATCTTGGTGTTCTTTCAGACACATTTTGTGCCTTATGCCAGGAAGTCAATTGTCGTCTCGACTCATCTCTTGTCTTTTACCTTTAAGTACCATGCTGGACCAGGGTATTGTCACATGCTATTTCTCTATCTCATCGGTGGACGTCCGGAGCGATGATTATAGGTGTAGGGCCACCATGACGTCACTTTACGTGTCCATCTATTGTTAGGCATACATACCACATGGCTTGCCCACCTGTACTTTTTTACCTACGACATCATTGAAGCAAGTTTGACTCCTGATGGCAGTATTATGGACATGTAGTGAAAGTGACAGTGTTCTACGCTCCATCACTCGTTGAGTAGCTTTGAGTCACACCAGAAACTGGACAGAAACTGTTCAGCCTGCATTGTGTCTTTAGTCTATTTATTTTTATACCACCTGCTTTGCTTGCATTTTTGAGATTATTTAGGCATTGCTCAGTTTGCATGATGCTGTGGTTGATGATGACTATGTCATCCGCAAACCGGATGTGGTTGAGCGTTTCTCCGTCTATACACATATGCACAAGGAGTAGAACAGACGACTTAAGCTACCCATGATGCCTATTGGCATAAGTGAAAAGAATACCAACTAAACATAAAGATTTAAACAAACACCCTAATGATCCTTCCTTTTTCTGCATAGAGCAACATCTTGAAGACAACCGTGCTGCAGAAAGCCTGATTCAAAGAATTGTGTGCACTCTTGTAGTGTTGTTTCTGTAGCAGGTTGTTCTATATGAAGAGGTTGTCATGTCTATGCACAACATCCTTAAGTTTCCTATTATGAGATGAACTGGGCCATGTGTCTTTTCTTTCCTCTTAAAAAAGGGGACCTGGATTCACACAGGAGATACTTTTAACCGTGACCACATTTCACATTGCATTTTGTCCATAAAAAAACTCAGTTACCCTACCGAAGTCCATAGGTTTTATCAATGGATAGTGACAAAATAGTATATACTTCCGGGTAAATTATATATATACTGGGCTGAACATGCGCATATTTGAATATTTGAATATTTAACTAATGAAAATGAGGCAACTTCCGTTCGCTTGTCTCAAGGGGAAAAATGGCTTGTTTGATTTTAAAGAGAATTTTGAAACAATTTCTTCTCTTCTTCACTCGGATTTGAAGGTTATTCCATTATTTAGGATGATGAAGCTAAGGTGTTTCAAAGGATTTTTCTGAGGTAGATCTGTTTAGTTTGTTTATGTAGATGTAACGTTTGCAGTGTAAACTAACAGATATGCTGATCTTGTGAAAGATGATTTTCCGTCCTCTGTTTTAATTTATAATCTTTTCGAAGGACACGTACCCCCCAAAATAGGCAACTCTAAATTTATATGCTGTTTTTCATCATTTTCACCTTCATATTTTTGTATCTCAGAAAATAACATACACACAGCAAAAACAATAGCACCAACATGTTCAATGGAAAAATGTGTAGATTTTTTATGAGGTCCTGTAAAGGTTAATACAATAGACACTTTTTCAGAAAAATATAAGAATATAATAAAAATATAAACTAGATTTACAAAATTCGTTATGATTGTAATTAACTTACTTTATAAATAAATTATAAATAGATGCTATGCCAATTATTTGCCAAAATTTATCATATTGTTTATCTTAAACTTTGTATCAAATTATAAATATTAAATCACCTAATTTATCACTCTGTAACCCAATTTTGAAAGTGTATGAAATCTTCTTTTTTCATCACAGAGATTTTAAGGAACTCCTCAGAATATTTTACAGTAAAAATTATTTTTTAAATTCTATCACTGCAGTGTTTATTCCCATTGATGAGGTTTATCAGAAAAATTTACAGAGCTAAGTAATAATGATAACGCACCCTTTAAGTTGCCATGAATTGTACAGACTAGATTTTTATTTTACTTCTGATATATATAAAAAACCTTAGCCTTACCAAGGATCTGAACGCATGTTCTTGTGGTTAAAAACTTACATCCAAACCATCCGGCCAGTCGCTCCTCTTTACTACGAAAAATGACAATTTATAGAACATTCATGTTGTAAATTAATTAAGCATGCACTATAAAGGTACATGCATTACAGAACAAGTAGAATGTTATCCCTCGCAGCTAAGAGATCAAGTTTATAGTTCCTACAGTGGAATAAACATTTTATTTATCCACTTCTTCTTTCAACACAACTTGCCAAACTTCAAACATCTGAATTTAAAACGTAAAGACTTATTTTCATTCCTTTCTTAAAATAGATGTGACTAAAATTAAATGTAGTCAATTCAAATACAAAGTCATACCGCATTTTTAAAAAAACAAATGTGCTCAATTATGCCCCATACAGAGATGATCGGTCAAATTTGCAAAATCTTTTTCAAGACTAATTATATAATGACTCACAGATAATGTCTTTTTTGGTATTCTTTGAAAAAATCCATATACATTTTCAAATAAACGAATGTCATAGTCTTTCTCATGGTAAGGGCACTTTGTGGCTGCCATAAGGAGATCAAAAACATCAGTATAAAACTCCACAACTAAGCCTCGTTTACTGGGGAGAAAAAAAATGACATAAAATACACAGTTATGAGAGTCATGAAATGCAATGTTATAGCTTGCGAATAATAATCTTTCAACGTTACCAGTTTTCAGTGTGATGGAAGGCTTACAGCATAGGACTTTCTAATTGCTTTAGTTCTTATCATTTCTCTGCCCTACAATCTTAAATTGCATTTTGAATTGTTTCTTAACAGCTCTTCCTACAAGTAATCATCTACCCTTCCCTCTTGTCCTTGAACAGTATTGTTCCTGAGTGTGTGTCCAATTCAATCTCACTTTTTCATCAAACATGGGCCTATCAATATCTTGGACCAAGACAAAAATTTAGAACCTTAGTTCCGACATTAGTCCTCAAAGCATTGTTCTCTATGGTCACACGATGGAGGGCACCAATGAATTCACATACTTGAGAAGTTCTTTTTCATCCGATGGACGTAGTGCGCCTGAAATGTTAAGGCTGATCAGGCCTGCTGTCTCCGCTATAAACAACCTTCGCCCCGTGTGGAATAATGGCAGACTTACGCTCAGATCCAAAATACAAGTTTATCAAACTTGTGTGATTCATGTATGGTTCAGACTTGTTGTTTCAAATGCCCACAATGAGTAGGTTTACTCTTTTGTGTGCCCTGAAAAGAACATTAAGTGGCGGGTTGCAGTTTTCTGCACATCCCAAGAGTGCTGATGAAGGTGGACCGGGGTCCTCCAGGTGGTTGTGCTATGTTTGGCTTCATCTGTGTGTCGCTCACTACTAGGGGAATCATGTCGATACCTCACCCTGTTAGACAGGCTGTCATGAAAACGGCCCGTTTCCAGGGAGAGCAAAGAGGAAGCCGAGATGAGGGCCCAGGCCTGTATATTTTGTCTGACCCTGACTAACATGTCTGAATAGTATGCTGTGACTGACGAGACGTTAGTCCTCCTCCCCGGTTTAGAGACTTGGAATCTACTTAATTAAGAGATATCAAGACTCGATGTCTTTTCTAGTGCACAACCAGCTGCGCATCCTCGATATTGGTGTTTTGATCTTGTCCACAATGTCGAGGTCCCTGCAGAGATGAGTCTTTCTTCCATCTCAGACAGTCCTGTTCACTGTCTGTGTTTGATTATGTGGTTCAATTGAACCAGAACGCTCCGGTTCATGAGATCATGTTCAAGTCAGTTATGTGTAACAACAGTCTCCCACAAGTCAGCTGGAAGCATGGGATGGGCCGCTCCCATTCTACATGGCTTCGGCAGATAGCAGTCTCTCCTTCAGCGCTGGATGGGGTTTGGTTAGAAGCTTCAGCAGTTGAACATGGTAATGGTCAATCGACGCAACGGGCCTTAGATGCCAAGGCGAACATTATTATTTCTCTATTTGATCTCCAGCTGTATTATTGTTGTCATGGTCTTTGTCACATGTCTACAACCTGTCATACATCAAATCTACAATATGTCATACATCAAATCTACAATATGTCATACATCAAGCCTTAAATATTTTCCAAAGGTACATGGGCACAGAGGTATTACAATCATTCTGCTTTACTGAGGAAATGGTTTTTAAACAATTGGAGAGGTTTGAAAAGGGACATGTGTGCGGGTCAAGATGGTATTCATTACTTAAGAGACCTATCAGCAAAACCATTGGCTGTATTTTGTTCTCACACTCTTGAGAAGAGGATTGTTCAAAGGGATTGGAAAGATGCAGGTGTCATCCCCTTGTTCAAAAAGTAATACACTTGGACAAGTCTAATCTCATCAGGAAGAGTCAGAATGGGTTTACTATGGGGAGATCGTACATTAAATCTATTAGAATTCTAAAAAGGAAATTGACGTATAATAAGTGAGACAAAAACATGACCTAATTCATGAAAGTATAGTATGGCTTGGCTGGCTTTGTTTGTTTTCAATCTCCTGCTATCAAACCCTGAAAGGGCTCAAGTAGCAGAATGTAGTCCAGAGAATGGAATGCATTGTGTCGTAGTTTATAGCTTGACTGCTATATTTGCACCTTTCGGTCCAACACATCCGACTTCAGCAGGCATTTTTGAGTACCATATTTGCATTCCCTCTTTTATCCCTTCTCCTTAGCCAGTCTGCCCTGCTGCATCCTGTTATCCAGGATCACCGCGTGGAGGTGTAGAAGGGTCTTGGCAGCTCTGGTTCGCTGGCCCTGACGCTAGCAGTCAGCTATGGGTCGCTGATCGCTGCAGCTCATGCGCTGCTCAGCATCTTGATCCCCTTGATCTTGAAAGTATAGTATAATCTTATAAATACTGACCCCAATTTTGTGACAAAGTCTCCAACAAAATCTTTTATCACATCTGCTGCTTTATCACTTGACGGGAAACTAGGCTGACTTATGGCCTCTCCACAGCGTTTTAGGTAAAACTTTATTCTATTGATGTCATTGGTGTCCTGAAACAGTCCAATAATAGGTTTCATATTTTGTTTAGAATAATCCAAGCAGAATTTTAAACTATATGGAAACTGATACCATGCATAGATGATGGTTTTAAAGCACATCCTCTTCTCATAACTGTTCAAACATGAACAATACTCCATTAACTCTTTACAGCAAATGGCTCACTGAAAGTCATTCACTATTCAAACACATGTAGAATATAACATTAATGCTTTACAACAAACTGCTCACTGAAAGTCATTCACTATTCAAACACATGTAGAATACAACATTAAGGCTTTACAACAAACTGCTCACTGAAAGTCATTCACTATTCAAACACATGTAGAATACAACATTAATGCTTTACAACAAACTACTCACTGAAAGTCATTCACTATTCAAACATTGATAAACACAGATTCAAGGACCAATAAACCAGAGGATAGGTGAAATGGAGAGACATACTTAAACAATCTTATAACCAGTCTTAGGACTGAACAACTAGTTGATGATGAAGTACTTTTAAATTTGGTTTCACTGAATGATATTAATTTTAAAATACTTTTAAAAGTTTCTTATCTGTACCTATTAGGTGTGTGAATATAAATCCCCAAAACATAATTGTATTATTAAAAACAAAAACCCAACGCTCATAATATGCTTAGAACTAAAAACCAATCTATATACTTTTAAAAGTTTCTTATCTGTACCTATTAGGTGTGTGAATATAAATCCCCAAAACATAATTGTATTATTAAAAACAAAAACCCAACGCTCATAATATGCTTAGAACTAAAAACCAATCTATACAGGAGAAGCTCACAGTGAATGGATCCTCCAGTACATTCAGGATCATTTTCCCAGTGCTTGCTAAGGTGGTGTATAGATTGTCTTGGAGATGCAAGCAGTCAATATATAAATATACAGACTGCTCCAGCAGTTCACTGATGAAGACTTTAGCTTGTTCTTTTCTGAAAAATGTATTATGATCAGATTATGCTAATTTAGCCTTCGTTAATGTTTGGAAGCTCAGCTACTGAATCTAAAAATTCAAGTCTCAAACGGGACTGAAGATCTAGCACAGAAAAAGAGCTGACAGCAGCCAGCAACTTGTGGCTGGCTGCTTGTATCAGGGTCATCGAGCCAGAGCTGACCAAGGCCCTATTGCGCCTCCAATGGCAGCTCTGGTAATAGTCTGCGCTAGTATAGTCTTGCTAAGAGAATTGGGATCGCAGTGGGAAGGCAAACCTGGTACCAAAAAAAGCCAGGTGAAACTAGATGTCTTGAGTTAAAAGACACAGATATCGCAGTCTCACTGAAAACTACGACACAATATCCGTCTTAGGGTGAACGCTGAAGAGGAATAAGAATGTTTCCACGTGTTACTGAACCTAAAAGGGGCCCAATGAATAGTTACACTAACTTGGCAGGTATGTCATAAGTGGCAACTAAGTAGGATTTGACATGGTATCAGCTAACTCATCCTGTAAAAATGATAGACCCCATAAAATAAAAGAAGATCTCTACTCCCTAAGGTTGAAGATAACCAACTAAGTAATAATTAATTAACAATTTGTTTTATACGCACAATGGATGTGTTGTTGGATTCTAATTTATTCACCAATGGTGAGAAGACATGAATATAAGCAGTGGACCAGACCCAATTCCTCAAACCAAAAGAAACCAACAAACTACCTTAATTCACCTGAGATCTGATCACTGCAAACAATTAGAACATCTATGCCAAATGAAAATCTTACATACAGAAGAGTGCCCATGTGAAACAGGGGGCTAGAATCCTGAACACACTCTGCAAGAATACCCACTTTATAGTGAAATGAGATGCCAGACCGGGCCAACGGATGTAGAGCTGAGACAAGAGCTTTGGGGCAGCCGCTCTGACCTTGTGAAGACTACATGCTTCATCATGCTACTGGCCTGCAGGTAAAGTATGACCAAAGGATCCTGAATGCAAAGAAGAAGAAGAAGAAGAGATTCAATTATGGTACTTCCCCTATTTGATAGGCTATCTTGAATTGATTGCCAATGTAACAGTATTACCATGCATAAATCTGAGCATATATTTAAACATACATATTCATACACAGGCATGTATGCCCATTGCCCTACTTAGTCTCCTTTTACAGTGCAAAGTTTGGTGCATTGGCCTTATTATTTCATCTCTAGCAAGAGGATACACATAAGAAGGATAAAATATTAAAAACTTCACAATGTTTACTTCTTTAGCTTTCATAAAATGGGATGATCAGCATCCATTCTTTTTTCCATGATTGTTTTCTGTAACTAAATACTAAGTAAGATACCCATTTTGCAGCTATCTTCTTCTGCTTCTCGTTCGCCATGCTTTTTCTTGTTATGCCTACATACAAAGACCAGTTCTCTGGATAAAGGCTGCCGTAGTGGATAGTTCTTCGGGCGTTCCAAATAGCTGTGTGTGGATATTTGTCTCCGTGGGCCAATGCTCAGTACGCAATTGGCTAAGCATTTAACAATCTTGCAGAATATGTTCAGATGCCTGTGCTGCCTGCCCACACATACACATTAGTGATTGAGCCAATTTTAGCTGGTGTAAATGGCTATTCAATCTTTTATGTCCCATTCTCAAGTCGATCACTAGTTCTGCTCGATCAAGATGGTGATAGCTGTCTTTCGTTTGGTCAACTTTTCTTTTTGCTTAGATAAGTGTCTTCTTTTCTTGGAAGGTGATTGTTTGTTCATTTTGTTCTTGTGTTGCTCCCTCCTTTGCCAACCTGTCTGCTGTCTCATTTCTTGGTATGTCACAGTGTGATGGTATTCACTGTAGTACTAACTTTCTTTTGGCTTTTAGTTCGTTCGCCCAAAGCTCTTTTAAGCTCTGTCAGTTTATCATTTTTGAGGGCTTGCAGAACTGACATTGCACCTGTAAGGAATACAACCTGCTGACATTGATTGTTGTGTTGCTAATCATTTCTACAGCAATAATTAGTGCCTATACTTCAGCTGAGTAGTTTGAACAGAATTTTCCAGTAGATGAACTAGTGGTTTCATTTTCTTTATCTGGGTGACCAACATAGATTTCTGCACCTCCATTTTTCACTGCTCTTATTGCTGATCCATCAGTGCTTTGCTCACTACAACAGGAAACATGTCAATCCCTCACCTTGTTAGCCAGGCTGCCATGAAAACAGCCTGTTTCCAGGAAAGACTATGAGGAAGCCAAGGTGAGGTTCTTGACCAGCATATTTTGCCTTACCCTAGCTAACATGTCCGATCAGTATATTTTGACTGACCAGACGTTAGTTTTCCTTTTCAGTTTGGATGTGTAATATAATAACATTGGTGAATTAAGTGACAATGATTTGGCTTTAATATATCAAATCTTACGTTAGTGTTTCTCTGATCAGTTGCCTCATAAATTTTTGATATATATCACAGAATTCTGTTTCATCAACTCCTTCCTCACCCTTCACATTTTGACATGCAGCATCTATTAGGGGCTTTAGTGACTTTGCATCAAGATTCTTCAAATGAAAGAAATGTTTATACAACTTTATACTTTTTGTTAGTTTTAACGCAAATTCAGAATTTAAAAGAACAATAGTGATTACAATCGTGAACAATAGTGATTGATTACATGGTAACATAAAACATATTTTTTTAAACAAGAAATCAAGCAGCTTAAACAGAGAAGCAATGGTTATTGCTTAGTAGCAAAATCTACAGGGCATAGTATCAAAGCAATAACATAGATTTTAAATACTTTACCACACAAATAATAACAGAATAATAGATGTGGGTAGGAAGAATGGAACAAAAAAAGTAAAGGAAAACTGAAATAAAAGAAAATGAAAAGCAACCAGTTCTGTCAAAAGAAATGTAATTTTTGACAAATAAAAATAAACAAGGAGGTGATGTGAGGTCACTAAGATGTAATTTACCTGATGAATGTTAAAATCTTGAAGAGGAAAAAACAAACAAGTAAAGTGCTGAGACAGGCCAATATGCAAATAAAATATATTAACACAATCAGTAAACAGCAGTCCATGTGTTATTATTTCATTAGAATGTGTTATGGGATAAAAAGAATTTAAGCTTATTGTTTCAACACTTGCAAGAAAGAGGCAGAGGATGACTCACAAATAAGATACTAGACAGTTTAACATCAAAACATTTTTTTAAATAACGTCTTCTGCATTCATTCGGAATATCTCGCTACCAAGCCCTGAACAGGACTTTGCAAGTAGCAGGATGTTGTCCGGAGAACGGAATGCGTTGTGTCACTAGTTTACAGCTTGACTGCGATATTTTCATCGGTCTGTCCGACACATCGACACACAGATTTAAATAACTAAAAACAGTAACTCAACTTAGTCATTTCTCTTCTACCATTGGAGTGTAGTTGCATGTTTTTTTTCCCTCTTTGTTTAAAGTTTCTACATGATAGTGGTTCTCCGGGGGCTATCGAGTATGACAAGGACAGGAATAGCACCATTGCCCCACAGAGAGCATGTGACATCGTTAGGTAGTTTGTTAAGAGCAATATAGATAACTCCTAGCAGGCTGCGGGTCTACTCCACTCTAGTGTTTGAGTCTATTAATATGGACTCTCACATCTGCTAAATATCCTCAACAGCACTTGTCCCAACACAGCAGAGTAATATGCTGCTCGAGCCTAATCCGCTATGAAGGAGGTAACAAGAAACAGATGGAAAAGAAAACTCTGAGCCTCAATCTTGATAAAAATGGTGCAAAACTATAGATAGTTCTAAAGTCACTGAACAATGAAAATGTAAAAACACAAACTATGAAGCTAGAAGAAAATGAAAATTTTGAAACAGGAAAGCATGCAGCAAATATTTTTATTGAACATTAGAGTATAGTTATTAAAACAAAGCAACAGGAAAAACAAATTAGAAGATATAGAAAAAGATCAAACAATCAAAGGAAAAAACACAAAATAATAGTCTAGGAGTACAAATGTGAAAATTTACTCAATAATAATCAGATGATACATCAAGGCAACTAATAAAAAACCAGAAATCTTCAGGAAAGGATGAAATTACAAATAAATGGATCCAAAAGTAAAAATAAACTGCCCTGTACTTGAAATTATAAATGTTAACTGGAAAAAAGGGATAGTACCCCAAAAGTGGAAGAAAGCAATATCATTTCTGCATTAAGACAGGGTAAAGACAGAACAAAAGCTGACAGCTACAGACCCATCAGTTTACTTAGCTGCACTGGTAAGCTAATGGAAAAACTGCTAAATACTAGATTTATGTGGCAGGTGGAAAGTAAAAACTGGATTATGCCACAACATGCTGCAAACACTTTTTTTATTTGATATTTTTGTTCTTGTTGTGCTCTCACAATATTTCTCTTTTTTGAATCTCTTAGTTGTCTGTTGTATACATATTATTCTTCTCATCAACATTGCTATAAAGTAAAAGTAACGATCCTGTTAACATGCCAGTATGACATATTGAGAATATGGTATTGGGCCCATATTTTTCTTGACCACAGCACACTAGGGGTGATGTGGTCAACATTATGCCGGCCGTCTTTACTTTCCCAGATTATTCTGGTACCCAATATTTGAGGCTAGGTCAAACACAAGAGCCATTTTGCCGTTGGAAAACCCTGTACCAACTGAGTACCGAACCCTGAATGCCCAGTTGGAAAGCCAGTACACTGACTCTGATGGAAGAGTTGAAGAGATCAAAATTAGGCTTCCTGACACATGCAGAAACAAAGAACAGGGTGACCTAAACTATGATGGAAATATGGTCCTCTACATCGCACATACCCTAAAGAGATAGGGCAAGGCGAGGCTGTATTGTGGACAGGAACCCTCTACATCACACACACCCTAAAGAGATACGGCAAGGTGAGGCTGTATTGTGAACAGGAACCCTTTACATCACACAAAACCTTAACAGATAGGGCAAGGTGAGGCTGTATTGTGGACAGGAACCCTCTACATCACACACACCCTAAAGAGATAGGGCAAGATGAGGCTGTATTGTGGACAGGAACTCTCTACATCACACACACCCTAAAGAGATACGGCAAGGTGAGGCTGTATTGTGGACAGGAACCCTCTACATCGCACACACCCTAAAGAGATAGGGCAAGGTGAGGCTGTATTGTGGACAGGAACCCTCTACATCACACAAAACCTTCAGAGATAGGGCAAGGTGAGGCTGTATTGTGGACAGGAACCCTCTACATCACACAAAACCTTAACAGATAGGGCAAGGCAAGGCTGTATTGTAGACAGCAACCAAACAGGAAACATCAAAGCAAGAGAATTCATTTAAGAACGACTGATGGTGCTTAGCCTACATGAGGAAGACAGTAAAATTGATATCATTGCTGGTACTGCTAGTAATTTCTGTATGTTTTTATTCATTATACAGGACTCACATACACAAGCAATAATTGTTTTATTTGATTCTAGGAACCAACATCCTCACACAGGGGATATTCTCATAAGTGCTCCATTCTCTGTTCAAGCAGCCAGCCAAGCATATACATACTATGTCTCAATGAGTCCCAGTCAGGTGCTGATTTCGTGTTCTTCAGATCTTTCCAGACAGAACACACTTTCTCCCCTCTCCCCCAGTAACTCCCAAATCTACCATAATCTGTATTTTCTCGACCTTCTATCTCTTCATCATTCTGTAGAGTATCCATAACTGTCCTGATCAACTCAACCCTGTCTCTTGCCATCACCACGTCATTGACCACAGCTCTTCCAGCCACTGCATCAGATCTTTTGCTGCCCCAGACGCCTGCATGTCCCAGGCAGTAAATCCATGTGACACCTTTTACATAAGTGTTGCTCAAAATAGAGGCCCTTTTCCTTAACTTAACTTAACGTCTTTATACTGGTTTAGAAGACCCTGCAGAGTCTGTATACAACCAGTAACATTTACATCCCCTTGCTCTAAAAGCTATGCGCATCCAGTTTATTCTTAAATGCATTAACTATCCCTGCCTCCACTACCTCCCCTGGCAATGCATTCCAAGCAGACACCACTCTCTGACTAAAAAAATATTTCCTAATATCTAACCTGGACCTCTCTTTAGTCAGCTTGTAGCTATGCCCTCGTGTTGTTGTAGGTGGTTGTATTTTTAAAAACTTGTTATAGTCTAATTTATCGATTCCTCTGATCATCTTATAAACCTGTATTAAGTCACCACGAATTCTTCTCTCTTTGAGACACTGTATGCCGGTTTTTCTGAGTCGTTCCTCATAACTGTAATTCTGGAATCCCACTATCATCTTTGTCGCTCTTTTTTGTATTCTTTCTAGCATGTTTATATCCCCTCTATGATAAGGACTCCACACCTGTACACAGTACTCCAATCTAGGTCTAACTAAAGCTTTATACAGTTTGACGATCACTTCCTTGCTCCTATGTTTAATATTTCTTTTTATCATACCTAACATTGCATTTGCCTTTTTCACTGCTACCTTAACTTGCTCACTCACCTTTCCGGTATGATCTATTATAACCCCTAGGTCCCTTTCCTTACCTTCTTAGCATGCACCTGTCTATCTTACAAGGCATACCCTGCGAGTCTGACAGTATCAATAATAATTGCTCTATACAACATTGCAAGACTCTCTTTCTCTCTCTCTCTCTCTCTCTCTCTCTCTCTCTCTCTCTCTCTCTCACTTTCATGAGCAGTCACATATATAGCAGCACCTTTATGTACTCTTTTAAGTCAGCATTGCTGTCATGAATGCTGTCATAGGCAACCTGCATGTGAAGCATGTTGAGACTAGTTTTCAGTATATTCACTGTGAATGAGAGGAATCTTTCTTGTACATCTGACTTCCCTGTTTTGTTCTTGTACAGTATGTCTCTGTAGAATGTAAGTTTGTTCTATATTTAGAATGATAGATTATATAAATATTTTGATTTCTAGACATTCTTTTCCCACTTTTTATTATATGTGACATCAAGATTGTAGTGTGAATGGTTAGAAACATCCAAAATGAAGGGATGTGAATGGTTCTGGGATGCACTAGAGATACCCTGATCTTAAAGATGCAGTGCATGCTGGGACTTCTGGCTGTGCCATCCAGATATAAATTGGCTCAAAGCCTATATGTGGGTTACCACAAACAGGCGAGTCCCACTGCATAATAACACCTTAGACATCAAGGTATCAAGAGAGGAGCATCATGGATAGCACAGGCAGAGAGAACAGTTTGACAGGCTACACAGTTGAGACCATAGTCAAGGGAGAAGATTGTTTGTGATTTGTCATGGTTTTCTGAGTCTATATGTTTGTGATTTTTGTCAATATGTTTATCTCTAAAACTAAGACATAAAAAAAAGGAGCACACATACACAATCATAATTTATTTATTTCTCTACACACACAAAATCATATCTAGGCTATAGACTATCAAATAAAAATGTTATATGCTTTCAAATTATGCAACCCTAGAAAACCCTGCCCAAAAAATATTTTGCGCACAAATTTTGCAGCTGCACTCAGATTGCGTAATTTTTAAAATTGAGTGTGGTAAAGGTACTCGTCCATGAACTAAGATTACACCAGATGTGCGACCACATAGGCTACTATCGAAACGATTGAGTAGCAAAAACTATTTGACAAAGGATCTCATCTTAACAAAGGTGACGTTGGGAGAGACCAGAAACATATCGTTATATAATTTGGATACATTAAGTCAATAACTCTACCTGCAAAAGTTTGATACTTGTTTGTAGGAATCCAGGGCCTGTTCCCATCCTTTAGTTTTATATGTTGGTTGATCTCCCTTTGTTAACTTGTCTTCCAGAGCTGAGAGAGCTTTTACAACATCTTGACAACTGCTGTGTTCGTAGTTTTGAGACGAGAATTGTTTAATCGCACGAATAAACTCATTACGCTTCTCTGTGTTATCGTGAACAAAAGTTGTTTCTGATATTAAAGCGTCCATGTTGTCGCCAATGTAATACTATAGCAAAAACACGACGGTAGAGTCACGTTCCAGGAAGGACTATGTCATTGATTTATATGTGTCACATCGAACAGGTATCAATTGCCGACCGATCGATCATATATTTATGCCTACTATTAACTCGGAGGTAATGAAATATATGAGACTAGGCTAGCAGGCGAGCATTCAAAGGCGTGTCTTCCTTTGGATAAGAACAAGCGAGAGAGTTAACACAAAGTATGGGAGAAGATTACACGTTCAAATCATTTGAACAGTAGATGGTCGGGCGTGTGAGAGTGGAATGTAGGGGTCATATTGTACCCGTGCTTGGGGTGTCCAGAATGAGACATTAACTATAAAATATATTGCACGATAAAGCAGTATTACTACTACTGCCACAATTACTATGATTAATTATAGTCTACTACCCCTGCTACTACTGTGGCAGTGTCCTGCCTGTTACGTAAAACTATAGGTGTGAAGATGTCACAGTTTAAATGCTTCTTTGTTCTTGTACGAGGAATTCTCCCAGATGGAAACATTAAATAACCCAATAAGTACGTGAGAACAAGTTTCAACCTTAATTGAATAAATTGGTAATCGGTGGAGTGGACAGTGTGGGCAGCCGGAAGAGTATTGAACAGATTAATGGTCAGCTAATATCTTTTTTATCTGAGCATACTGAAGAGTGGTTGGCCCGTTGAGCTACAGGACATTACAATGAGAATTATAACATGTTGATTGATTGGCTGAACTGAAGCACACATTCGGTGCAGAGAGAAAGATGGTAGACTAATGAGAATGAAACGCTCAACATATGTATTGAACGAGAGAATCACGAGCTAAAAAAACAGATGAGGAATGTCCCAGAAAAGAACGCAAAAGAGGTCGACCAGTAAGACGTTTTCCAGCTGGCTTTAAAAAAAATATAAATCATATATTCCAAATGTATTCTCGCAAATCAGGAACCCAGACAAAATAGATGTATTTTTTTAAAAACAAGATAATTTATTTTAATGAATCAACGAACATATTCAATTTGAATTAATTGTGGCTCCAAAATATTGTTCATTTAACTTACGTTTAGAATTGAATCATTATTTTAAAACTGCTGAAAACTTCATTCCGAAACAAGGAGTAGTTGATTTGTATGATTATGCAGAGGATTTTGATGAAGAGACGTGCAGATGCACAATTAGAAAATGGAATGCAGGAAGAAACAGACAAACAGGCGATTGTAGAAGTGAGTTAGGAAAACTGGAGGAACAATCATAATGTAGGTATTGACATTGGATGTATCACAACCGACAGTTGATCTCAAAAGTATATAAACAAAATTATGTTACGAATGGTCACATTCCTCTGTTTAATGTATTTCCAAAAGATACCTGCAGACACGTTTTTCCAGAAAAATACTGGAATTTCAAAGTAACAATGAAGAACTTAATGTAAGCGACTGTCTTGTCTGAAGTTAACAGAAGCAACCATTATATTGTTTTCCATAACGATTATTTTGACACAAGACAGTCAATAATCTCAAAACTAGCACTTTTGTGTCTTAATCTGCACCAAGATCTGCTGAAAGCTTGGTGGCGACAATATTCCTACAGAATTTCAGCACATGAAAATGAATTTAGTCGCACAGAATGTTGCCTAGATTGGCGAGAGCTTGAAAGGAGTCCGTTGTGTGGGACAAGGGTTTGCACCGTCTCGGATACATGATCAAAACTGAAGTGGTGAAATGGTTCATAGACTCAAAACGTATCAATCGGAATTTTACTTTTCTTGGAAGAACGTGGTCTGATTCGACGTTTTTAATTCCTCCAGAGATCCTACAAGGCAAGAAACCTCCTTTCTTTTAAAGTACTAATCCGTGGGAGTAAGTATAAATCTCTAAAGGCAGCCGAATGTATCGCCATCTATTTAGTGATGTGCAAACTTGGAAGCGGCAGTACGGGACGACGTTATTGTTGTTGTATTCTAACAACGGCTTAATATTTCTCTTTTGTGCGCTCTGGAAAGGACATTAAGTGTCGGGTTAAATTCAATTTCATAACATCCCGATCGTGCTGATGAAGGTGGACTGGGGTACTTCTTTTGGGGAATTGGTTTCTTCTGCGTGTCGCTCACTACTACGAGGATCACAGGGGAGGAAGACTAACGTCTGGCCAGGCACAACATACTTATCAGACATGTTAGTCAGGTTCAGACAAAATATACTGGTCAACACCCTCACCTCGGCTTCTTTGTAGCCCTCCCTGGAAACGGACTGTTTTCATGCAGCCTGGCTAACCGGGGGGGGGGGGGGTCGATGTGATCCCACAGTAGTGAGCAACACGCAAATGAAGCCAACCATTTCACAGCCGCCTGGAGTACCCCGGTCTACCTTCATCAGCACACTCGGGATGTGAAGAAAGCTACTGCAACCCGCCACTTAACGTCCTTTTCAGGTCGCATACAAAAAAAACCTAATAATTCTACATTATAGGCATTCGAAACAACAAGGGGGATCACGGAAGACCCCAAGTAACTCCCCCCCCCCCCGGCTTCCCTTCAAACCCTCATCAACTATTGGAACAGGTACAGGGTTTCTTTTATGTAGGTCATTTAACAACGGAAGAAGGCAGCTGTGAAAAAGAAATCAGAAAGAGAATATGTATGGACAAAATTGTATTTAGTAACATGCGACACACACTGACATCCAAACAGATAAAGGTATTGAAATAGTTCGGGGTGAAAGAGAATTAATGACCGAAGTTTAGACAGTTAAGTTATTTTGACCATCCCTGTTGAAAACCATCCTTTTTTTTCTTCTTCTTTGTTCTCAATCTCCCGCTACCAGGCCATGAAAAGGACTTTGCAAGTAGCAGGATGTTGTCCAGAAAACAGAATGCGTTGGGTCGTAGTTTACAGCTTGACTGCGGTATTTGCGCCTTTCGGTCCGACACATCCGACTTCAGTAGGCTTTTAGAGTACGGGGTTAGTCTTCTCTCTTCGACCCCTTCTCCTTAGCCAGTCTGCTCTGCTGCAGCTTCTTATTCAGGATCACCGCATGGAGGTATTGAACGATTTTGGCAGCTTTTGTTAGCTGGCACTGAGGCCATTAGTCAGCTTTGGGTCGCTGACCGATGCAGCAAATGCACTGCTTAGTATCTTTGAAGACCATTCTAGAGGGTAGGGTGGAAGGCAGTCGTCCAAGAGACATTCAGCGTTATTAGTGAGTGCATAATATCATGAATTAAACTGGAAAAAGCATGTCAGATTGTACCATTACGGAAAAAGATACAGTACACTGGAAACCCATTGTAGCCGACCTTCGATGCAGAGATGTCACTTGCACTGAACTGAACTGGTTTTGTCAAGACCATAGTTTTTGTGTGTGCTTTTTTTTATTCGTGGCTAAAGATATGTTGGTGACCCAGTTTCCACTATTTGACTTTGATCAGGTCACAACCTGTTCTTGAATTTTCTGGATAATTCCAGAATGGGGTTACTGGTGTTTGTGGTTCCAGTTCTCATTGCGATAATTGTAACAATGTATGTGCCCACATTTCCGTCATTGTCGCTATTGCCTGTAGCAAAATTAAGAAAGTGAGAGGAAATATAAATGTAGCTTGCTAGCCTCGACAAAATCCATCTCACTGAATAAAAATAAATAAATAATATAAATATTTTAGAAATACAACATAATTACCATTGGGTCTTATCTTGTCTTGTGCCGTGAGGCGTATTGGAGAGCCGTAGTTTTCTGCATAGGAGCAGACGCGTCGCTGAAGTGGTCGTCATCCCATGACCATTTAGAACATCTACATGTCCTATTCGTCTAGTTTTCTGTCTGCCACGGTTGCGAAAACTCGAACGTCGTGCCTTATAGACGCACAGGGATAGTTGGTCAGGTTACATTCTCATTATGTGGTCGATCCACTTGATTGTCTCTTCATCAATATATTCAGTTCAGGGTCTTGTTTCAACTATTCTTCCCACGTCTTCATTGCGCATTCTGTCACTCCTAGTTACGTTGATTGTTTTTCGGAGGAATCTCATCTCACATGTCGTGATCTTTAGCTCTAGAGTTTTTGTTAAAGTCGACGTTTGGCGCTGGTAACAGAGAGTTGGCATGAAAATACTGTTGATTCTTTTTGTGGACATGTTTTATGTTAGGGTGTTTCAATAATGGCGACAGCTGTTAATGCAACTGCATTTGCTTTTTAGCACCACCGTGTATGAAGTATATATTAGACTGATATGATATGAGGAATTGTTATAGTGATCTATAGGCTGTTTAAGGTCTGTACAGATCAGAACTGACACCGCTCCAAAGTGAGGATGGGAATTCTGTAATAAGTGAGAATGATAAGCTCCTGGTAAGATGGCCGAACATTTTGCTAAGACCTTTAATAGACCCTTTGCTGTTAATGAAGAAAATTGATCATCTACCACAAATAGAAATGAATGAGAGCATGGATGATCCACCGACCGACCAGGAAACTATCTGCCGTGCGTAGGAGGAAAAGTGCTTGCAAAAATTCTTCTCCGCAGACTAAATCTTCAGCTGGAGCAGGGGTTACTACCCAAGACTCAATGTGGATTTTGGAAGAACCGCGGGATCATCGATATGATCTTTGATGCAAAGCAGATCCAAGAGAAGTGTTAAAAACATAATGTTTCTCCCTATACTTTTGTGGACCTCACTAAGACATCTGATACTGTAAATCACAACGGTCTGTGGAGGGTTAATGCCAAGTTTTGATGCCCGGCAACATTCGTTACAATGGTGCAACAATTTTATGATGGCATGTGTGAACAAGTCATTGATCAGGGAAACTACTCTGTCCCCTTTAGTTTAGTAACGATGTGAAGCAGGGCTGTCTGCTAGCCCTGGCTCTTTACAGTATGATGTTTTCTGCCATGTTGGGGAATGTCAATAGATATTGCGACGTCGGAGTTGAGCTTCATTACAGCACTGACGGCGGGCTTTTCAATCTAAGAAGGTTCAAGACCAAAACCAAAATTCACAAGGTAACCATATGTAATTTTCTTTATGCGGATGACCGTACCTCAAGTTCCAATACGTGACTTCGCGATCGGACATGTCCAGTATACACGCCATGATATGTGCACCACAGCTGAGATGAACTAGCCATGTGGTACGCATGTCGGATCAACGTCTACCAAAAGCGCTCTTCTTTGGTGAACTCCAAAATGGCAAGAGAGCAAGCGGTGGGCAGCGGAAAAGGTACAAGGACACTAAAGAGATCACTGATCCAGTGCGGTATTAACCACGATCACCGAGAAAGAATCGCAAACAATCGCACAGACTGGCGCAGAACTATTGCTGATGGTGTTAAGTGACATGAGACATCAAGAAGAGACCACCCAGAGACAATCGGTCCGCAAGTCAACTCACATCAACCCTTCTTCTGCATACCCGGCGGAAGGAGATGTCTTATTTTCCTGTACAAAGTGCAACAGACAATTCAAGGCTCAGATGGGCTTATTTAGCCATCTTCGAACTCATTAAAACAGTTTATAGTGAATACTGACAAAGTGGTCCTCATCGATTACGATGGACGAACAACATGTATGGCTTGGCTTGGCTTCGTTCGTTCTCAATCTCCCACTACCAAACCCTGAAAGGGCTCAAGTAGCAGAATGTAGTCTAGAGAACGGAATGCGTTGTGTCGTAGTTTACATCTTGACTGCGATATTTGCACTTTTCGGTCCAACACATCCGACTTCAGCAGAATGTTTTGAGTACCGGGTTAGCATTACCTCTTCGATCACTTCTCCTTAGCCAGTCTGCCCTGCTGCGGCCTGTTTTCCAGGATCACCGCGTGGAGGTGTAGAAGGGTCTTGGCAGCTCTGGTTCGCTGGTCCTGACGCTAGCAGTCAGCTATGGGTTGCTGACCACTGCAGCTCACGCGCTGCTCAGCATCTTGATCTCAGAAAATTGAACAACATATATAAGACTATACCTAGTTTTTTCAAAATATAAGCGGTTACAAGAACAAGAGGACAAGAGGTGAATTCTTTGGAATGCATTACCATGTGATGTTGTGGAGGCAGGGTCAGTTGGTGAATTAAAAAATAAATTTGGATGCTCACAGTTATTTTTAGTATCGGTGGAGAGGAATATACTGGTTGTATACAGACTCCGTAGAGCCTTATAAGCCAGTCTAATGAAGTTAAGTTAAGTTAATGGCAGCACTCGGAATTTTGTGAGATTACCGATTCTCGCCTTTGCCATACATAACAGAGGGTCATGCACGCGTTTGCATCTTTTTAGACTGGAACGCTTTTCTATCTGGGAACAAACTGGACACCTTCGTCGAGAGAAACACATATTCTAACCATTGTTACTTAGACGCTCTTGTCGCTATTAATTGTAACAAAGTGATCAATTGTCGGGGGGTGGGGTGGGGGGGGGTAGGGGGTAGGACAGAAGTGTATAAGGGATAGTACCTCACGGTGAGAGGCAGCCACATCCTTGATGGCCAGGATCCTATATGGTTCCCCCACTTCTGTCTAGCTCACGTATGGCTCCTAGAGTCTGCCTGTGTACGGCAGCGCCATCCCCCGGGCAACGGATGTGGCTGATCGGCTAAACTACGTGAGTGAAACGACAAGAAGGGGAGTCCCCCCCCCCCCCTGACAAGTACACACAGCTGCTGGTGGAAGAGGCGGAAGATCGACCTTTGCGACAACGATTCTAAAAGCGGGAGCTAGAAACGCCTGGTATCGGGCTTAGGGCGGACCAGAGACCATGGTTGGTAAGCGGCCAGAACAACGTTCAGAAAGCAATGGCAAACTACTGGATGTAAAATGTCAAGAAACTTATGACAGTCGAGAAAAATGAAACTCAAAGATATGATGGTGAGGCCCTCAGGCCAGGCAGAACATCGACGCCAACTGGGGAAGTGGCCGATTTCAGAGTCAGTACAAGTAATAGAGATGACGGCCTAAAGCCTGACTGCATTACAGTGGACAACTCTGAAATGGGACTAAAAACAAAACTAAGAATAGGCAACTGGAACGTCAGGAGCCTGTACCAGGGCAAGTTGTTCATGATTGGAAGAGAAATGAAGAGAACCAAGATAGAGATTCTTGGAGTCTCTGAGCACAGATGGGCCGGTCAAGGGCACTGTACCAGCTCCTCAGGAGAAACATTCATATACTCTGGGATGGACAAGGGCGGAAAAAGTGGGGTCGGCTTTATTCTGTCAATCGGTTACATTCCAGTCAACGACCGAATAATTGTAATCAGACTAAAGAAAAAGACTATAAATTTAACAATAATTGAAGTGCATGCATCAGCATCAGCAGCAGACGATTGCGAAATGGATAAGTTCTATAACACCTTGCAAGAAACGACGGAAAAAGTTGAAAAATTAGATATTTTGATCATCATTGACGATTTCAATGCAAAAGTGGGAGAGGAAAGAGCCGAAGAGGAGAGTAGTGTTCGATGACCTTTCGGTTTGGGTCACAGAAATGAGTGAGGAGAAAAACTGGTTGAATTCTGCACGGAAAACAACCTCTCCATTGCCAACACCTTCTTCAAACAACATCCACGTAGACTATACACGTGGACCTCCCCTGATGGCAACAGCAGAAATCAAATAGATTACATCCTAGTGCAACAAAGATGGAGATCAAATGTGCTGGCAACAAAAACCCTGCCAGAAGCAGACTGCGATACGGACCATGAATTACTGTTTGCAGTTTTCCAAACAAGACTACGTAGGATCAACAAAGGTTGCCAGCCAATACGCTTCGATGTATCAGCAATACCTACTGAATACAACATCAAAGTAGAAAACAAATTTGAGGCGTTGCTTGCGGTACAGGAAGAGATGACATCTGAGGAGTTGACATCGTAAGCAAGGGATATTTTGATCTCGACGGCGAAAGAAATGATTCCCAAGATGTCGCACAAGACACAGAACTATATAACAGAGGAAACACAGAAACTCAATGCAGAAAGGCAACAATTAAAACAAATGGGAAGTAAGGATACGAACACAGCATATAAAAACTGCGCAAGAAAAGTTAGAAGAGAAATAAGAAAAGATAAAAGAAGATACATAGTGTAGAAACGTGTAATGATATAGAAAACCTACAGCAAACAAGGCAGAGAAAGAGATGCATTTAAAGCAATAAGAACACCGACAAGGGAGTTCCGTCCGGTTCCACATGTCATAAATGACAAAGAGGATAACACCTTAACAGAAACCAAAGACATACTGAACAGATGGAGAGAGTACTGCAGAACCATGTATGGAGATAGCATAAAGCGCTCAGTTACAATCCTACCAAAGGAAGAGAAAGAACCTGAACCAACATTGGAAGAAGTACCCTCTGCAATTAAAAGCCTGAAAAAGGGAAAGTCCCCAGGATGCGACGATATCCCAGCAGAGCTTACAAGCAGGAGGGGAGGCATGTGCTCGAGTCTATCACAAGCTGTGTAAACAGATATGGCACAGTGCAGAGTGGCCAGAAGCATGGAAGAAATCAATTTATATTCCCCTTCCCAAAAAAGGAAACCTGAAGCTGTGCGCGAACTACCGAACTATCACCCTGATCAGCCACGCCAGCAAGATACTCTTGCGAATCCTGTTAAGAAGGATAGAGAAAAGATTTGAATCTGAAATTCACGTAGTCCAGGCAGGTTTTAGGAAAGACAGAGGGACACAGGGCCACATATTCAATTTAAGGAATATCTATAAACAATGAAGAGAGTTTAGTATAGAGCTGTACACATGTTTCATTGATTACACTAATGCCTTCGACACGGTAAAACATCAAAATCTGTGGAAAATTATGAAGGAAATTGGGTTTCCTTTGCACATAGTCCATCTCATCGAAACATTATATAAAGATCAATAAGCCGCTGTCCGAGTATCTGGATTGGTTTGCAGTACAAAAGGGAGTCCGACAGGGATGTATCCTCTGACTTTATCTGTACAACATATATGCGGAATGTATAATGTGAAATGTTAGAGAAGATGTGAACATTGAAAGTTTCGACCCATTTACGATTGGGGGGTACGAGATTCCAAAGTTACGATACGCAGATGACACAGTGATATTATCAAGAAGTGCAGAAGGGCTAGAGCAGCTACTTTCAGCCGTTAATGGACATAGTAAAGATCAAAACCTGTTCCTAAACATAAATAAAACAAAGATAATGACCACCGACAAAACACAATGTCAACATAAATTTACAGTGGGTGGTGAGGAAATAGATCAGGTCACACATTTTGAATATCTGGACCCCAGAATTGACAAAAAGGGCGACTGCTCGAAAGAAATCAGAAGAAGACTAGCTATGGCAATACAGAGACTGAACAGCCTGAAGAAATTATGGCAGGGCACCAACAAAATGATAAAAGTAAAAGTCTTGAGAGCATCTGTTTTTCCTGTGGCAGCTTAGGGCTGTGAATCATGGACGATTACCAAAACTTCTAGACAAAGAATCGAGATGTTATAGAAAGATCCTCAGAATACCAAGGACAGAGAAAAAACAAACAAATGCAGACATTCGGCAAGAGTTGAGCATAGAAGAGAACTGGTTTATCAATTCCATTTTGGCTAGAAAATGCAAGTACTTTGGTCACATCAAGAGACACAATGGTCTTGAGAGAACGGTGATGGAAGGTATGGTGCCAGACAAAAGAGGAAGGGGTAGACCAAGAAGACGATGGCACCAAGATATCCAGGAATGCCTGAGAATGACTGTGGCGGAGGCTGGTGTTTTGGCAAAGGAACGAGTTTCTTTCAGACAGACTGTGATGGGAGCGACGTTCTACTAAGGACATGCTACATGATGATGATCAATTGTCAGATGGAAATTTGAATAGAGCTTATAATCTGTTAGCTTCTTCAGAACCCGATTCATTCCGCATGCGCACATAAACAGGAACCGCAGACTGTACACTAAAACATTTGTTTATCTTTGTCACTGATTCTTTTTGTGTTGTGAAATCTGCGCTGATAGTGAATATTTGTTGCAGGGTCAGAACTTTGGTCCAAAAAAAACAACAACCTAGAACTACTGCCTACTTCTCTACCACTTTCAATAGAGGTGTCTAAGGTAGGCTTAATTGGCCATGGCTTAATACACGCTCGGCGTTATATTACTGGCATTTTAAACAAAATGGGGGCAACCATTGTAAAGATTTAGCCTAGTTGGTAATTTGAAGTCATTAAATAGAGCCTAATCCGATACATATTTGAAAAAGTCTAAGAAAACTACAGATAGTCTTTAAATTAACCATGAAAGGCACACATTCCTATACATAGTCCGCGAAACTGATTCCTGTGGCCAGCGACTTGAGTGATGTTTCAGTACATACTATAATATAGGATAATGAATTGTTCACATATAATATCAAGTACTGTTATATTTTTCTACACCAGTCCACCCTCTTCTCCCCCCCCCCCGCTTCCCCTTCAGCATGACGTTACAGATCTCCCCCTCCCCCTTTTTTCCAGATCCTCCCCCACCACTCTCACTCCCATCGTATTGTCTTGTAAACATATTTTAGGGAATGAGTTAAAGCATATTTAACAGTCTCCTCTTCGTTCTGTTGAGAATCAACGTGGCTGCACTCTGGGAGGGAGGGAGGGAGGAGGAGAAGAGAGCGGGGGTTAGGGGTCGCATTGTTGCTCAGTTTCCCTCAGCAAATGTCGAAGAGTGTACAAACTGACGATTCAGTAACCCACCGGCTGTACAAGTTTCTGTTTTCCTGCTGCTCTTACTTTGCGGCGTCGCAGATAGGAGAAGGGGGGGGGGGGGTGTTATTGTTAGTGAATGCCCACATAGAGTAAGTTTACGCCTTTATGGACCCTTAAGAGGCTGTTAAGTAGCGGTTGCAGTAGCTTTTCTCATTTAACCAACGTGCTGATGAAGGTAGACCGATGTATTCCATGCGGCTGAACTAATGCTAGGCTTCATCTTCGTATCACTCACTATTACACTGATCACGTCGATCCCCACCTCGATCCCCACCTCGTCAGCCAGGCTGTCATGAAAAAAAAGCTCGTTTCCAGGGAGAACTGCGTGGAAGTGAGATTGTAGTCTTGATCAGTACATTTTTACCTGACCCTGACTAACACTGTCTGATCTGTATGTTTTACCTGACCCTGACTAACACTGTCTGATCTGTATGTTTTACCTGACCAGAGATTAGTCTCCTTCCCACAGAGAGGAGGTGTGGGTAGACTTCTGGTTTGTGCTAGGTGGGAATCTTGTGCTGCTGACATGTTGAAGTTTTGGAGTATTCCTTTGTGACTCCTTCTATCCATTGTCGCCAAGGACGAGTTCTTGCTCGGGCGATGATACCTCCATTTAGTATGACCTTACTGCATGTTGAACATACTGCATCCTTGTCAAAAAACCGAACCAGTCAATATATTTTCTTTGCTTCAATACAGCAATTTAGCAATTTGCTGATCTAGTTCCCACTTATATTCTTCAGCGTGACGTTGCAAATTTTATTGCAACTGTCTTTCCTTTTGAATTTTGTACACAGCCCATCTCACACTTCTAGACCGTACGTTTATACCTATCTAATAGAGTCCCAATTTCACACCGATAACGTAATGGCCACTCCTTTAAATACACAAAATCTATACGATGGACGCCGTTGATGCGGGAACGTTAGCTTGTTTACTGCCTAGAACTTTAGCATAACCAGAACAGTATATTTTCTTCTTCTTCTTCTTCTTCTTCTTCTTCTTCCTCGTTCGTCTTCAGACCTCGACTTCAATGACTCTAACGAAGGCAGCAGTCGACTCAAGGCTCTGTACACTTCTGTACAGCTTCTCGTGGAAGGACAGTGGCTGTTGCCAAATGCTACTTCTTTTGTCGGTATACAGTGGACATAACCGCAAAATATGTTCTGCCTTCATGGGGGCTGTGCCGTAGACATAAAGGTCTGTTGTGCCAATCTTGAACTCGTTGTACAGATGGCACCTAAGTCTGTTGTGACCTGTGCGTAGCCGGAGAATTATCACCTGGTCTCGCCTGGAGAGTTGATCGTAGGCATCGTTTTCTATGTGGCCAGGGTGGTCTTCTTACCATTTTGCACTGTACGTTGTCCTGATGAATGCTTTTGTCTCATTGAATGTGATTTCTGTATCGCTCTGCTGCAGTATTCCTCCCTCTCTGGCGAGTCTGTCTGCCTCCTCGCTACTTGGAATGTTGCAGTGGGCTGGTATCCACTGGACTGTGCTTTTTTTGAAGCACTGGGACAGGCGTTCGAGCGAGTCTGCCAGAACACCGAGATCATTTTTGCGCTGATTCTTGAGCGCCATTAACACTGCAAGTGCGTCTGTGAAAATGACCACTTGCTTTTCTGCCTGCTTCTTATGGTCTATAAGGGTTTCAGCTGTTGGTCAGTATATCTATACACGCCTTTGAAGGCTTGAAGACTCTATGCTCTTTATCCACTTACACCTTAGCCAGCCGTTCTGTGCCTTCTAAAGCATGGCATGAGAGTTCGATAAGATGATTGTCTTTGTAAAAGAGGTCTCAAATATTTACCTCTAAGGGACGTCATAGTCTTTCCCAACCCAACTAAAGGATAAACTGAATTGCGGCGAGAGAAACTCTATGCAGCCTGCCAAGTTTATGACGGAGACTCAGAAAAACCGGCCTACAGTGTCTAGAAAAGAGAAAAATTCGAGATTACTAATACAAGTTTATAAGATAATCACAGAAAAGGTTTAATTAGACTTTAACAAGTTTAGTTTTTTTTTTCAAAGTACAACCACCAACGAGAACAAGAGGGGACAGATACAAATTAACTAAAGAAAGGTCCAGATTGGATATTAGGAAATATTTTTTTTAGTCAGATAGTGGTGATTGCTTGGAATGCATTACTCCAGGAGGTGGTGGGGGCAGAGTCAGTTATTGCATTTAAGAATAGATTGGATGTGCATAGCTTTTCAAGCAGTGTAATGCAAGTGTGACTGGTTGTCTACAGACTCTGATGAGTCTTCTAAACCAGTATAAAAACGTTAAGTTAAGTTAAAATACAGCAGAAGACTGAAGTTGACATGTCGTTCAAGAGTCCCAAACAATTCTTACCCGGAGATAACATCTTATGGGTGGTGTTATTTCTAAGGCCAAAGAGGCAGCAGTGAATGAGCTGGCAGCAGCCAGCTTCTCATAGCTGGCTGCTTGCATCCATGGCCTTCTTTACTCGTAAATAAGTAGTAAAGAAGGCCATGTTGCATCACGGTCAGTGACATATACCTGACCACGACCCTATTATGCTTCCAAGTGACGTTGCTGGAAACAGACTGGAACAATGCAGCCTGGCAGAGAGAATAGGGTTGCAAAATGGAAAGCACACGAAGACCCCAAAATGCACTGTTGAAAACGGATGTGTAGGGCCGAAAGGCAAAGATTTTGCAGCCTGGCTGTAAACTGAGAAACAACGTCACATCGTCTAATTCAGGACGAACGAAGAAGAAGAAGAGGAAGAAGAAAAGGACATTCTCATCGATAGGTTTCATTTAACAAATGGGATAAAAATTCTGTTATCTTCTGTCCGATCTCAACACACACACTTTTTCACGTAGGGTCAACGTTTAAACGTACTTTTGATCTTTAATTTCCTTTGCTATCTTCTTCAATGACACATTTTAAAACTTAGTGCGTTCTGGTCTTCCAGTGAACTATTAATTTTATTTCTGTCCCGACAGTATCGGTCGTTCCCACAGTATTATATTCACTTTTACTAATAACTGATGAAACCGCACATTCTAATTGAAACGTAGTTAACAATTACTAGCTGGTAATATATGTAAGTTAATATATACTAACCAGTATATATAAAACAAAATATAACAAGTGAATATAGGAAAACAACATCTTTCCATACAAGCTTTCATTTACACTAAAACGTATGTTGTTTCTTTTGTAATTTGTTGGGGTTTTTTTTGTTATTTGGGACAACATATTTTGTTTATTTATAAATTTAAAAAAAAATGTTTTGGTATTTGCGACATATTTTTTTGGGACAATAAATTTTTTGGATTTATTTTGGTGGGTATTTGGGTCAACATATTTTTTTTTTTAAATTCCCGAGCGTTGTTTTCAATATTTACTTCTGTTGGTTCGTGATTTTCAAACTCAATGAACGCTTTTTGCTTTTCATCAAAGTTGCCTAACTCTTCATTTTGGATCGGTAAAGTACGTTATTTAAGGACATGTCATTTGAGGATCCATCAAAATTTGATTGATTAACAAGTGGCACTAGTAAAGTTAGTGTACACAGTTTCAGCTCTCTAGGTTATGGGAAAGTTGGTTGAAATAGGAGAAATAGAAGTCCACGTAAACGGATAACGGTTAAGTTGAACAAGGGCGTGGAATAATATGCCTGGAACTATGATGTCAACGTCTGAAAAGAAAATACTTTCATAAGACAAAAGTGATCTAGGTTAAATGGAAGAATTTGCATGTGTTTTTTAAGGGTTTAACTCCTTCGCTCCGTAATATGTTGTGCATCTGGAGACATTTATTCTTACAATTTAAAACTGCCATTAAGAAGAACATGTACATTTGTAAACATTGGAAAACGTGTTTTTTTAGAAATGTTAATGTAGCCTATGTATGACAGTTGTTCAAGCCGATATAGCCGCTTCATGGTATTGTAAGAAAATTTGTGAGCCTATGTAACGGCTCTGCTGAGTCAATTAGTTAAGGATACATCTTAGTCTTAGTTTTAGTCAACCTGTACTTCTACAGGGACATACGCTCATGTGCAGGTCCCATCTCTGATGTGAGCTGGATGTAGGCAAATGGAGGATTTCTTGCTTAGCGGGCTATGATCGAGCAGCTTATTACTTCCCTATGGGTGGTTAACTGATGTGCGAGTCCATTTTAATAAACTAAAACACTATAGCAAAGGAGACTCGCAGCCTGTTAGGCGCCATCTATGCTGCTCTAAACAAACCACCTAACCATGGCCGGTGTTATGCCATGTCACACAGTTTGTCGCCTTTTACGATATGCTCTCTGTGGGGCAGTGGTGTTATTCTTGTCCTTGTCACACACATAGACCCCGGCGGACCACTCGGGACCACCAAGGATACATATCAATACTTAATTTGTTGTCACATAGACCCCGGCGGACCACTCGGGACCACCAAGGATACATATCAATACTTAATTTGTTGTCACATAGACCCCGGCGGACCACTCGGGACCACCAAGGATGCATATCAATTCTTAATTTGTTGTCAAACAAAACCGTGATAAACGAGAGTGGTATTGGCCGAGAGAGACCGAGCTAAAATGGGGAAAAAAAACCGAGGCAATGAAGTCAAAACCCCCCTGAAAATATTTTTTTTTTTTTTTAATGAGACGATGCATGAAAATATTATATTTTGTAATACAGCACACCTTCCATCACGCCGGACCCAGTGAAGCACTGAAATAAAAATGTGGCAGGAACATGAGCAATCTTGAGCATAATTGCACTGATGTAGAAGTCACTTATAGAGTACAATGATGGACACATTCGTAATAGGGTCGAAGATGCAGCACAGTGAATGAGCTGACAACATCCAGCGACTCACGCCTGGCTGCTTGCATCAGGATCAGCTATTCAGAGCTGGCTAAGACACTACTACGCCTCCAAGCAACGATCCCGGAAAAACGCTGCACTAGTGCAATCTGGCTACGAGAATAGTGATCGTAGTAGAAAGGCAAACTCGGTACTGCAAAAAAAGCTAACTGGAATTGGGTGTGTCGAACCGAAAGGCGCAGATATTGCAACTCCGCTTAACTAGGACAATGTCATTATGTCCTTTTCAGGACGAACACAGAAGAAGAAGAAGAAGAAGAAGAAGAAGAAGAAGAAGAAGAAGAAGAAGAAGAAGAAGAAGAAGAAGAAGAAGAAGAAAAAGAAGAAGAAGAGGAAATAATTCGTCGTGAGGCGAGATGTTTTGAAGAGTATATGTATAACACCAGTCTATGTACAATTAACACTACATTAAACGATCGATTGACTGCAAATTATTGAACAGTGACTAGGAAAATTTTTTTTACAAATAAAAATAAAGCGGTTATGCTAGGTGTAACCTTTACTGCAGTGTTCTCACCTCATTGATTTCCTTTAGATCAATTTTTACTGCCCGTGTCGAATTAAATTTTTTTTAAAAATCGAATGGAAGAGATGTTACTCCAACCCTTTTTAATGACCCACACTGTTTGAATGAAGGCAATGTTAAAAACGTTTGCTTTCACGATTGAGCAATACCAGATCCAGTTTTACCTGTTGCTATGTGTGTATGATGTGAAGCCATATTAAAAGCATGTAGATTAACACTATTTCAATAGAGCACTTGGTATTTTTAAAGGCGTAATGTGCACTTTGCTTATCATAACACTCTACACACTAATGTTATATCGATACTGCAGCGGCGGTTCCAATTTATCGAGAAAATACATTTATAAATAGGTATAGTCAGATACCGCACTGAGACGTAAAAACAAACGAAACCTACGTAACGTTTAACATGCCTTCATCAGGGACAACGAACAACAGTAGTAAAGAACTAGCGAATCATAAAAGAAGGGGAAAATACATAAATGGGGGATACTTATTTGATAAATCGTAAAATTAGCGAAAGTATACGCAAGCGTAGGGCAATAGTAGAATGCCAGGCAACTAGACGAGATTGGGGCAACTGTTGAATGGTGAGGCTCTATATAAGAGGCGGGGCAGTTGGAGATAGGCAAGGTCCTAGGCAAGCGGTGAACAGCCACATAATGGCGAGGTCATGGGCAAGCCGTGAACATTCTTAGAATGACGAGGCCCTAGGCAAGTAGTGAACAGACATACCAAGCGGCCGACGGTTATTGGCATATTGACGGAGCTACAGCAGCGTTGCACAAAGTGTTGCTGTTTCCTTTATCTCTGGCTATTCCTTTTCATTACACACGCATACATAGCAAAACAAAATTGCATGGTATTTTTTTGGGTACGAGGTTAACCTTCCCTCTTCGATCCTTTCTTCTACTGACAGACCATCCAATGCAACAGAGACTAAATAGATTTGGAAAAGGGAAACTAAAGCGGAGAAACTTTTGCAGAAATAGCCAAAGCAAAGATGAGCGAAGACCCTATGAACACCATAATAACGCCAAAGCCCATCCCTACTGTACGCAAACCCACATGGAAGCAGCATATCATTCCGGAGGTAGTAGAAAATATACCAGGTATTGGAAACAAAAATAGCCAGACTGAAAAAGAAAGAAGAGACATAACCCTGAGATACATAGCGGAAAACTACCCAAGCATGGACTGAACCCATGCATACACCGACGGTTCTGTAACAAACACAACACAGAAGGGAAGGGGAGGGGTATTCCTGAGCCTAATAAATGGTAGAAAAATAACACTGTCAGAGCGGAGGCAGAGGCACTGAAGGCTGCAGTAAAAGCAATGCTGACAGGCGAAAGCAACAAAAGCCAGATAGTCCTGTTTACAGATGCCCTGGCCGTGGTTACAGCACTAAAAAGCCAGAAAAATACTTAACTTAATGATTTAAGAGCAGTACTCTGTCAACTATGCCAGCAGTCCGCACGAAAAAGAGTAGTGGTACAATGGGTTCCATCCCACTGTAACATCCAAGGCAACGAAGAGGCCGACATACTGGCAAAAGAAGGTGCAAGACTACCACAACCAGATACTAGTGTGACCTACGAAGAGTGCAAAAGGTTTATTAATGCCAGATACATGGCCAAATGGGAAACAGAACATACTGGCTACACAAACAATGATGCCTACTACCAGCTGAACAGAAGAGAGCTGGTCGTGGTCTTCAGACTCCGCACAGGCCACAACAGACTGAGGTACCATCTATTCAATAAACTGAAGATAGGTGGCACTGACGAATGCACCTGTGGTACAGGGAAAAGGACCGCTTAACATCTGCTGCAAAATTGCCCGACATACGAGGACCAGAGAAAGCACATGTGGCCGTCACCAATGGCAACACTAGACAAGCTCTATGGTAGTGTTGACAGCCTCAGGATGACAGCTGCTTTCTTCGAACAAATTCAAGTTGACGTCTGACAGCGTACAAAGAAGAAGAAGAATAAGATCTTTTCTTCTTAGCCAGTCTTCCCTGTTGCAGTCTGTTATCCATGATCACCCCGTGCAGGTGAAGAAGAGCCTTGGCAGCTCTGTGTCGCTGGCCTTGACTCAAGCAGTCAGTTTTGGAGTCGCTGACTGCTACAGTTTATGAACTGCTGGGGAACTTGATCTCTAATTTAGAATCGCGTCAATGCCATTGATTGAAATGGGGCACGATTGTTGTACCTTCGTGATACATTTCCAAGACTTAATGAGGCAAATATCAAGGAAGTTGTAATTATTGGTGCACGTATACGTCAGCTCCTCCGTGACAAAAGTATTTTATGATATCCTTACCGCTGCTGAAACGCTAGGAATGCCCTCTAGCAAGGGACCACAAACATTCTAGTAAACAAAACGCCTGATATTTATGAGGAGCTTATAGAAATCCTCTTGCAGTGCTATCGTCCTTCTCTCTTCTTCTTCGTTCCTTCTTAAACTCCCTCTACCAAGCCCCGAAAAGGGCTTTGTAAGTAGCAGGATGAAGTCCGAACAACGGAATGTTTTGTGTCGTAGTTTACAGCTTGACTGCGATATTTGAACCTTTCAGTCCGACTTCAGCAGACATTTTTTAGTATCTTCGATCCCTTCTCCTTAGCCAGTCCTCTATGTTGCAGACTGTTGCCCATGATCCCTGCCTGGAGATGTAGAAGGGTCTTGGCAGCCCTGATTCGCTGGGCCTGACGCCAACACTTAGCGCTGGGCCGCTGCAGCTCGTGCACTGCTCAGCATCTTGATCCCACATAAATATTTCACTAGAGCCCAATTGATATTTTAACGATTATATTCGTATTCAGAAGCCCAAACAAGAAAATTAGCGTGATCTCAGAAATATATAAAAAACCAAATGTGCTGTTTAGTGTAATTCGTACACTGCTGCATATCGCTCACCATTGGCAACTTTTATATTGATCTAAATATTTTTAGTGTCTCTAGTTCTGCACGAGAAAAGCTATATATCAAAACCCCAATCGCCGGTTCCTATCACTGTCCTACGGATAAATACTACCCGGTATTGCAAACCACCCTCGGCCTCGCATAACTGATTTTCAAGCCAGTTGCCTTTAGTTTATATCCTTTTCATGATATAAGTTGTTTTCTATTGACAAAAAACTCAATTCGAGTTTTAATACGGGTGTCACGTTTCCAACTGAGCATTGCACGATCTAGTCAACATAGAACTGTTGTTTTTCACCCTTAGCCTTTCTACACTTCTTTATTCCATTTCGTTTGGTTGATTGCGCTCGAGAAATCCCAAAATCTACCAGCATGGATATTCTTATGTGCCTTTTTTGTTTAATTGATTGAAAGGCACAAGGGCTGGGATCTTCTCGTTAGGGGTCCTGGACCTGCCTGGACTCCTTACTTGAGAGGAACGAAAAATAGGTCCAGTGCATTTCCATGCATGTCGTTAAAGAAAATTAAAGAGTTTTTCATCGTGTAAAACAAATTGCTACAGAAATCTCAACTGCAAGAGTAGTCAGCGACGCGTTGGCACAGGTCTTTTGAGTGAGGTTAGTATTGGGAGTTTGAGGACGAACGAAGAAGCCGAAGAACATGAGTTGAAGAAGGCAATGTCCAACGTAGTCAGACAGGCACTCAAGTTGAATCCTTGAGGAAAGAGAAAGAGTGGTAGACCTAAAAATACACAGAATCAGGGTTCTCTTAAAGTTGATGCTTCTTCTTGCATCCTTTTCACTCCAGCTGGAGTTTAGGGCGACCAATACATGTTTGCCTCCTTTAGGAAGCCTGTACTTGAACCAAAGTGATTTATGTGATGGTGCAGTGATAGCTTCTGCAGCAATTTGGTTCACGTAATGAGGTTTCAAGCCCCATACATAACTCGCATTAGTCACATTTAAAACATGCATGGAGATGCAGTGGTGATATTATTCCATTTACTGGAATAGGCTCGATGACAAAAACTGGATAGGGAAGCCAAATGCAGTGTTGGACATATCTTTAAACGCCAAACATGCCGCATAAGGCAGCAACAACTGCTCTCTAGTATGAACGGGAAATAGGAAATATGGTGTTAGGCCCGTATTATTTTGTTACCAACAACACATAGGGGATGATGTGGTCAGCATCACACAGGTCGCCTTTACTTCCCGGATTTTCTGGTACCCAATTTCTGTGACTGGGTCGACCACAGAGGCCGGGTTAAGGGGGAAGCCAGTGCATTAACCACTGCGTAACCGGGGCGTGAACGGGGTGGCTCTACTTTTCTAAGTTCGTGTATGTTGTTTAGACCCATATTTGATCCATCTTTGATGATGGTTTGCGTAGTGTCTCTTTTGGGCGTTCTCGCTTTCTCCTGCCGGCTAGAAGATACCACGTGACCGTCTGTAATGGCAGTAAGTTGCTGTTCATTGTAAAGACATGCCCATCGGTTGTTTTTTTCCTTATAATGGAAATATATTGTTCGCTGGTGTTTTCTCTTATCTTGAATTCTTCCCAGCCAACGTTCAATAGTTATTTATTTTTCAAAGCATTCCAGTTTATTTTCTAGTCTGTCGCTTTCAAGTATTGGACCTATGATTCAACAAAAACATGCAAAGGGGAAGTAAGATACATTAATAACTTTGTAATATGTTGAAATACATGAGTTACTGAACTTCATTTCACAAATGTAACTATCACAAGGGTGGAGAGCCTTTGTGTGTTGGAAGACCATATTAACTTAGTTGTAAACGTAATTGAGCTGCATTCACGACATGTACACTCAATACTAAGAAACTTAAAAAAATGAAAAGTTGCTTATTGTCCACAATGAGTATGTTTACTCTTTTGTGCGCCCTGAAAGGGTGTTAAGTGGCGGGTTTTAGTAGCTTTCCTCACATCCCGAGTATGCTGAATCGTGATCCTCCTGGCGGCTGTGCTGTGACTGGCTTCATCTGCGGGATGATCACTACTACGGGGATCACTTCGATCCACATCGTGTCAATAAGTACACAATATGTACACAATAAGTACCCAAATAGGTTTTATTGACTGCTTTTCGCTGATGGGCTTCACAGAGCTCTAAAGATGCAAATACACTCACCGAGAGATCCATGAGGACGGAATGGAGAGAACAGCACAAAGAGTACAAACCAGAAAGCGACAGTATAGACACACTTGAAAGATGGGCAGATAAAGATCTTCAAACTTAAAATGGGACACTGCAGACTCAAGGCCAACCTCCACAGAATGGGTCTCAGAGATACGGCCATGTGCGATTATGGAGCACCCAAACAAACACTAGAACATATCCTGCATGACTGCCCTACTTATACAAACACAACAGAGGCAGTCTGGCCCGGAGATCGACCATGCTCGAAAAGCTGTGGGTGACCGGCGAAGACCTGAAACGTAGTCTCGTTCGTGAACCTCACCGAGCTAGAAGCATAGTATCAGTTGATCGAAGAAGAAGCTGATGGGCTATTAAGCATTCACAATTTTGTTAATACAGTCAAACACGTAAATGCAGCCTGGGTTACTATTCTCAAATTCCACTTCAAACGAATGTACACGATTTTCAAAATCTGATATACTGGGCACCCACGTACTCTCGCCAAGCAGCCTCGTGCGGCAGTAGTGCCCATCAGGTGAGGACGTTAACATTTTAGAGTTGCTATAGAGCTAAACCATGGCAGGTGTCAAAACAACATTTTTTCTTCTTTTCCGTAACCGTATTTTGTTTGGCCTTTCAGCTTCATGTTATGAACATATATCTAGAACTAGCCCTACCGTATGCCTCATCCAAAGTGACATTCACCGCCTCAGATATTTCCCTAACCCACCATTTTCGTGATCAGCCTTTGGCCTTGAATTCATTGAATCTAAATAGTGTTGCATGTTGGGAAGGAAGAGGAGGAGGGGGTTGGGGGTTTGCTGTCTTTTAATATAGTCAAATATTGGTGTTGTTCCCACCAGTCTCCTGGTGTCATCGTTTCTGATACTGTCTCTCCTTGTTATAACACACCAAATATTTTTCGCAGACATTTCATTTCTGTTGTTACGATCTGTCGCTTTTCAATTGATGTTAGTGTCCAGTTTTGACATTGGTTGCATATCGTCGTGTTGAAAAAGCTCTTTTGTTATTAATTGGTGTCTGCTTGCATTGGTGTTAATTGCCCGATGATCTGGTTTGCCTTATTGCATATTTGTTGGATTTCCTCTGTGATTCTTTCGTCTGATAATAATGGGTCTCCTAAGTATGTGAAATCTTCCACCTGCTTGATTTGCTGTTCTCCAAGGAAGATATTCGTTTGTTCTGTTTGTCCAGATATTTTCATGACCACAGTTTATCTACGTTGATTTTCATGCTGTATACTTGAAAGGAATTTAGTGTCAATATGTTGTTGCAATTGTATTTCTGAAGTTGCTATGACTGCTTGATCGTCTGCGATAAGACCCTTATGACTTACTAATGTTTTATTTGTGACCGTCAATCGGAGAGTATTATTTAATTTAATTTTCTTTCACCCTTTGGTATTTTGTACCAGATCTTAGTTGTGTAGATTTATTATGGATATGATTTTATACATATTTTTATTAATGTTAGGAAGGGTGGGAGCATTGATAGTCAGTAGCCATTCATTGTTTCTTATAGAATTAAACTAAACAAAGCTAGCCAGTATAGATATACTCAAATCTGGATATAGGAATGCTTGTAATGCATAGCGTTGGTTTCCAACCCATGCAGATGTTAAAACTACGTAACCTTGCATAACGCCTAAACGCCTGTTACAGAATGATCAGTAGTGACGATTGCTATTTACTGGTTTTTCGGAAATCTCGGGGAGGAAAAATATTAGGTACGAGATCTGGAAAACGCTGCGGATTTAGCTAGCTAAGAGGGCTCAAATGACATCATTTTAGAGCGGAGAGCGGAGAGACCAGTCGACATCATTCTAGAGCAAAGAGCGGAGAAACAAGTCAACATCATTCTAGAGCAAAGAGCGGAGAAACAAGTCGGCAGCGAGCAGCTAGGAGAACAGGACCGTCTTGAGAATGGTGAAAAGAAAGCACATATACTGGAGCCCAGGGAGAAAGAGAGGTTTTCACAGACACCCCGAGAGTCCAGATGTTCAGCAGCATACAAAGAAGAGATAAATAGTAATGAAATTGATGTTTCGCATAGCAAGTGGTAGAAACAGATATAGTAGGGCGCCATGAGAAACACGCACCGGTAGTCATCTTGGATATTATTTTTTTCTCATCCCTGCTGTGAATCCAGCGTCTAACAGAAGTATCTCAAGAATCAGTGTCTAACAGAAGTATCTAAAAAATCCAGCGTCTAACTAGAAAGATATTTGACTAGCACAGCGATCCAGCGCTTCAGCGATCACTACAAGCCGCCGTCGACGAGGAGAATAGGACCACGGACGAATCCCTGGGTTGCAAAACAGATACGAATCTTCCATTCAGTGGCAATCCACATAAGGGTTCGTCTATCAAGTTACAGTTTGACTAAAAAGTTACGGTTCATCTATCAAGTTGTAGTTGGTAATTAAGTTTATTTTAGTTTAGTTTAGTTCATAATTTCTTACAGCCAGACAGGTTTTGTTTTGAGTGAAAATTTAGGAGTTAGTTGTGAACATGTAGAAATAAAGTTTCATTGTTGTGTTTTATTTTCAATTAGTGCAGTTAATTTGTTTAAAGTGAGAGTATAGTTAGTGCAGACCCCTTGCGCCATCTGCTACGGTAGGCCAACTAGATGGAGCTGCTACAATTTTAATCATGTTCATTTTGAGATTAAAATAAAAAATAAATAAAGATAAACAAAAACATAACAATAAAAGCATTTGTTCTGCAAAATGTGAATTCATTGAAAAGGTGACGAGCGGCCTCATGACCCCTCGTTCCCCACTCCTGCTCTGTCACAACATTTTTATACAACAGACATGGAACACATAATAGTGTTCATCTGAGACACTTAAGGTCAACAACTTTTATGTTTTTAACTGCACAACTTTTAATTCAAATCTGGCAATCCCCATGCAAAATCAAGACTTCGTACATATTAATGATCATTAAAATCTCTAGCACATGTAGTTTCTTGACTTTCGCCCTTTTCAATTACAATAATTCGCAAAAACAGAAGTTGAAACCTGATTGTCGAAACAACAAAAAACACAAATACAAAAATAAATATTTAGAAAGAAATTTTTTTTTAATTGTCTATGCTGGTCTAGCTGATGCAATAGTTCACTTCAAAAGCTCATTTCAGTTCAGTTACCCCGTAACCCATCAGGTCGTTGGGGCACACTTGAAGACACTTCCACAATCACACGCCATCTCTCACTGCCCGCTGCGGCCAGTCGTGCCTCAACGGGACGAAGGTTTGACCACTTAGTGATGCTGTCTGCCCATCTCTCCCTTGGACGTCCTCTCCCGCTCTTTTCTGGTAAGGTGTCATGCAGTATCGAATTTGTAATTCTGCTGGACCTCGTGTCGTGTCCATACCAAGCCATCTTTCGATGCTTAAAGCAAGGACAATTGACTATGGTCTGGGGTGAAATAGGCGCGCACTCGCCAGTAGAAACTAATGAAGCAAACACGTAAAATAAAAACAATTTAAAAAAGCAACAATATGAGACTGGCCTGATCTCGGAAGATCTTTTGTTAACTCGCGTCCTTCTTTAAACTTCGTTGTACAGTTCTTTACTGTTGTCTTCGATACACTTTTGTCCCCATACACTGTCTGCATCCTGCGATGAATTTCAACTGGTCGACATCCTTCAGCTATTAGAACCCGAATCACCGCTCGCTGATCAAATCTGGACGGATTCCGTATCACACCCGCCATGTTTTCAAGGGTCTACTGAGGAAACTGAGTCGGAAGATAATCAAATATTGCAAACGTGACGGTTGGTATGTGCTGTTTACACCTACACTAACGTCATCATGCGCATCGTACGTATGTTCACTTGGTGCAGTTCTGTCCGGTTTCATTTGAACACGCCTGATATATCCACAATATTTTATTTGCTTAATTTGTATTTCCTTCAGTATGTTAATTCTCTTCCCATTCCCAAATCTTCGTGACCTTCCTTGTTGTTTGCTTTCCTTCCGAGAGATGCGGTCCATGCCTTCTATCTATCCACATTCCAAAGACTTCAACTCTATGTACAATCTGAAAAACACGAAACAGACCTTCTCTACTCAAATATATGTACATTAGGGTTAAGTATTTCTCCACACATGAAAGTCAATTTCAACGAAAGTAGGAACAAATAATAATGTGCAATGGCATTAAATACATAACATTAAACTAAAAACAAGACGATTTATAACAATAGATGTCAAGATGGTCACATAGCAAGCGTCACCAACGGCAATGCCGTGTTAGAGACGGCATTGTAAAAGGTCTCACGTGAGTTTTAGATGAGGTCACCAGTTTTTTTTTCCTTGTTAGCATGTCTTCCATAACAACGAGTTTAGTACTCATTAGCAACTGGGTAGACTGATGAGTCTTCGGGGCCTGAAATGGGAGCAAAGAATAGTACTACTGTAACCTGCCAGGCATGTCGTAAGAGGTGACTAAGGAGGGTTGTGTATGGTTCTGACTAGCCCATCCAGTAGAAACTTTAACCACATAAACTGCAACAGATATGGGCAAGTCAATACTTGAGGACTGAACGTGTATTTGTTGAAAACATATGCCCCATAGCGAGTTAAAAAGGCTGTAACTGATTGATTGATTGACTGATTGATTGAGATTAGCGAGAGTCGAGACTGAAAAATCAAACTAAATATATGTGTCACGAAGCGCAGTAGCTCTAACCACTTCACTACTCAAACACTCAAGAAGGTGTAATGAAATGCTTCATTTATGATGTTCTCTGGTCACAAATATTTTTTCATTGTCAGCAAAATATATTTCAGTACCTTCCATCAAAGCCTTGCAAGAGATGTTAAACGTGTTTTCCCTTCTTTCCCTTCCTCTTTTTTACTTCTTTATCGATAATTGCTCATTTACAGTGGCACTCCGGATTCTGCAATAACTGTTGCTGTCTTTTTCAAGGTCTGAATACAGTCGTAGAGTTTCTCCCGAGGAGAGTTGTCGTTGGCCACATCGTTCTCCTCAGATCTGTGTGCTGGGGGTCACTGCAGAAGTACATGTGATGCTGTCATATTTGCCAGTCCGCATTAACATATGCGGTGGAATGATTTTCTTTGAACTGATGACGCTAGCACGCAGTTCTGAGTCAACACTGATCCCAATTCTGATTTATCTAATAAAAGAGAAATATGTGAATACTGGTATCCGCAAGTGACAATTCTCTGATCTCCAAAACTTGACAACTTCAGGAAGACACTATCATAATGATTGGCTTCATCGTCATCATCAAAACCTTTCTACTCCCTATGGAGCATAGACATTCAACAGATGCAAACAAGATCCTTCAACAGTTAACCTGCATATATCCGTTGAGGGAGATATGCCTTAGTTTCTACAGGATGAGGTAACCTGCCCAATTCCCAAACTCATTGTGTCTCTTACGACATGCCTGGCAGGTTAGAGCCCTACTATCTGTTGCTCTAATTTCGGGCCCCTTTAACACACGAACAATTATTAATTCCACATGTGTTCATAGTGTCTTAGACTTGTAACAGTTCAGTTCTCCTCGCGAAGATTAGTCAGCACTACATGATGTTTTCTGTATCTTGCGATGTACCCGAACCAGCTCTGGAGTTTGTGTTTTCACTGCAATGGCTTGAGTTTCTCTGTCTTCTTCCTGCAACATTATTTTAAAAAAAAAACAATTGTAAATTTGTGGGACCGCATTAAACCCAAATATCAGCAAAAGAGAATAAAACAAACAATTTTAAACTACATTTAGATAAATGGCGTGTAACCAGTTAGATACGTAGTGTGTAGGTGTAGGGGGGTGTTGGTGTTTAATGCCCACAATGAGTAGTTCATTTTTTGTTGTGCGCCCTAACAAGGGCGTTAAGTGACGGGTTGTAGTAGCGTTGTTCACATCCCGAAGAGACATATTGGTTTTGGTCAGTATATCGTGCCTGACCCTGACGCGATCAGTTAGATAAGTAGGGTGTAACTTATTCATTTTGAAATTAACAAGGGTGTGGTACCGTTCAAAGCATGGAGACTGGCAGAGCGGTAGCCTGCATTTTTAACAGAAGAAATTGTGTGGATTGCCATTTTATCTTTCTATCGGAACAGAATACACAATCCAGATTAGACACTTTGTCACAGGGAAGTCGTTTTGTGGTGATAAATAGTTAGTGCTTACTCATTACCGGTCAGTCTAATGGAATAAGCATCATTTTTTTTTGTGTAGCCAGTGTGCTCTGATAACCATTTGTCCATGTATCTGGCCCTAATAAACCTTTTAGACTCTTCGTAGGTCACACTATAATCTAGTTATGGTAACCTTCCACCTGCTTTTGCCAGTCTCTGTCTCCGTCGTTGCCTTGAATGTTACAGTGGGATGGGACCAATTGTACTACAACTCTTTTGGGTGTGGACTGCTGGCATAGTCGACAGACAACTGATCTTAAATAATTTAGTTCTGTATTTTTCTGGTGTTTAGTACTGTAACCCCGGACATCTGTAACCACGGACATCTGTAACCACGGACATCTGTAACCACGGACATCTGTAACCACGGACATCTGTAACCACAGACATCTGTAACCACGGGTATCTGTAACCACGGGTATCTGGTTTTAATTGCTTTCGTCTGTCAGCATTGCTTCTAATGCAGCTGTCAATGCATCTGCCTCAGCTCTTAAATTGTTTGAGAATGTTTCAGTTGCCACTGCCAGTGTTATCTTTCTACCGTTCGTTAGGTTCAGACATACCCCTCCCCCTCCATTTTCTGTTGCGTTTGTTGCAGAACTGTCAGTGTATGCATGGGTCTAGTCAGTGCTTGGGTAGTTTCTCTCTATGTATTTCACGCTTATGTCTCTTTCCTTTTCAGTTTGACGTGCAATTTCGAAGACGGAATTGGTTTGCTCTCAACCAGTGAAGATGCAAGGCCTTTCAAATAACAAGCGAATTGACCAAGCATACTTCAAATAGGTAGAACATTGTCTTCCACCATTTGGTGCTTCTGTCAGAATGTAGGTAGCACGTCAATTCCTTGTTTAAACTATCAGCACCTCCAGTGTGCCTGTAGTAGACGTCAACAGCGCATGGTTTGTTGACGATCTGGACCTGAAAGGGATTGTGTTTTGATTGGACTGTCGTCGTGAAGGTCTGCAGCCCGTGGGTAGTAGTCATAACATTGGCTGGCCTCTTATCGTACCAGGTAATGTTGATAATAGGGCATCGGTTCTGGTGATGGGTGGCTCACCAGTTATGAATTATTTATCTCTGGAGATACCCCTTGTCGGTAGTGTATCGCATGCAGCTGTCTGGTTGGTATGGAGCTCACGGTAAGGAGCTGGAGAACAAAAATAATTGTCCATGTATACAACATGGCCCTTGCAATACAGTGGGGGGGGGGGGGGGGAGGGGGCAAGAGAAGCAACAGCACGGGGAGCAAGACCTTTAGTATGGTCCGCATCGTCCTCCTTCCCCAGGTACAGCTGCCAATTTCAGAGGTAGCCAGTCTTGGTATCGTCTAGGCCCCATGTCTTCAGTCCCCACTTTGAAGGTTTTTTTTAGGCATGGACTAAATAAGGCTGGTCCTACCCTTGAAAACAATCATGCTTTCGTCAACACTTAGCTGAAATAGCGTTATCACAAAGGAATAATAGTGTCAACAAAGCTCTGAATTTTGAAAGCTTACTGTGGTCGGGATGCCCCCTTAGTGCTGCAGTGGTGTTGTCGACAAGAGGGAAAATGAGAATATGTTAAGGAACCTGTTCCTGGACATAACAATTCTAAACCCTGACATCTCAAGGAGTTAATCCTTTGACCAGTACAAGTCAAATGAACATCGTTTATCCGGTTCCCTCAGCAGCAATAAAGCAAGAAACGCCTTCATTTCTTCGACAGTAACAGGCTTCCACAATGTCATGTCGGCATCGACCCCTTTCTGCTCGTTTGCGGTGTCGGAATATTTTGTTTTGTTTTTATCTCATCAATATATTTTTCAGATCTGCATTACGTTCACACTAGTTCCCAACCGCTAAGCTTCGGATCTCATCAAATGTTCTTTGAATATAAGACATATTCTTCTTCTTGCTTTTTGTCCTGTTTGTGCCTTTCAGTGTCAGTTTATGAAGTAACTATTGACCGGGCCATAGTATGTGTTTCGTACACGGGGGAGCTTTACTGCTTCTGTTATTTCTGCTATTCATATTTTGCGTGGTCGGCCCTTGGCTTTGTATCCATTGTATGTGTATAGCATTGCTTGCTGAAGGATCCTATCTACAATTTGACTTGTCGCGTGGCCGAACCATTTGGTGTGTTGTCTCTTGAGGAAGTCTAGCACTGGTGTTGTATTTACTTTTTTCCTAATATCTTCGTTTCTGATTCTATCCATTCTTGTGACTATAGGTATTCTGCGCAGGCATTTCGTCTCTGCTGTTACCATGTTTCTTTTATCTTTGTTAATGCCCAATTCTGGCACTGATATCACAATGTGGGTAGGAATATTGTGTTGTATAGACATTGGTTTTCATATAAAATAAACGTGAAAGTTTGATCTTTGTAATAAAGAAATGGGGATTGCCTCCCTTACCTACCATCACTACGTTATTTATTTCTATTGTTGAGATCAGCCAGTGAAATTAATAGGGTTGTGGAATAAAGGTGGCTTGCTCCTGCAGTCGTCTACATTGTACAGGTTAGGTTTAAAAATAATTAATCTCGGATCGAAAAAAACATAAACCTTATCGAGTTTTTAAAACATGTCCTCGTGATCAAAGACCCACATTCAACATGTTCGGCCGGCTGGTCATTGTGATTATTAGTCGATAAAAACGCAGATAGATAATGGCTCAATGATCTCACAAAGACAAAAATTAAAACGAGATGTAGGTTACGGCCTCAAGAGAAAAAAAAAGAAAAAAATCAAATAACAAATCACAACAAAAACAAGACGTGATGTAAAATGAGCGGATAAGTTGGTCGCCATAACAGAATGTGCCAGGAAAGAGTGAGACGCGGTATACCAGTTATGAAATAGAATGGACCAAACGAGAAATAGTGAATATGATTGCACGTAGACAAAAACAGTCAAAACATGAGCAAATTTTAAAAAAACTACAAATAACTAACAAACACCCATCAAGAAACACACTTGCAGAAGAAGAAGAGATGTATATTCAAAGAAAGAAAAATATATAAAAATAAGAGGGGAATAAATTACTAATATCACCGCACACATTTCTAGTTTGGTTCAACCAATTTCATAACTGCCATACCGTGTTTCCGCTTTCCTGGCACATCTTGTTATGGCAGTGAGCTTATTATACTAATTTTACAACATTTCTTGTTCTTTGATGTAATTTGTAAATTGTTTTCATTAGTTTTTTACCCGACTAAAGCCTTTTAACCGTAACGTTTTTGTTTGTTATTCTGGTACAGTCACTGGGACATCATCTATATTGATTGTCTTTTAGCATTCAGTACCGCTGCAGCTTTTATTTGTGTTGTGTGTGCTTACTATAACCGTTCTCATGTGAATATAATTCATAATTCAAGTGCAATAAACATATGTATAGTCATTTATTTGATTATTGTTGATCATGTCTGACATATAACATACCTTTTTTATTCTGTTTGCTCTTTCTTCGAGCTTGAGTGGCAGACTTGTTCGTTCTTGTGAAGACTTCTGCTCATCCCATTCTTTTTTTCTTTCTTTCTCTCTTCTTTCTCTTAAAACTTTGTTCAGCTCTGGCTTTTTCAATATATCTTTACCCCTGTCAAATAAAACGTGAAAGGAACATGATATTATTAGAGTCCTCGCGTATATGCAGGAGACAAGTGTTTACATCCTAGGGCGATTTCGTTTTACTAGCAGTAAACAAGATTTGAGTGTTGAATGGAACTGTTTTTTAAACCACGTTATGTTTCGGAAACTGAGGTTTTTCGGTCACATCAAGCGACATTAACGGATTGGAAACACAGCAGTTATGGATGGCATTGTTCCAGGAAGACGAGACAGAGGCCGATCAAGGCGTAGATGGACGTGACATCAAAAATACCCTACAGATGAACATGGAGCAGGCGGGTGGACCGACTACTGGTCGAGATTCCTATCGAATGGCTGAGATGAGAGCGACGTTCTGTCAAGGACATGCTACATGATGATGATGAGTAAACATAGTATGTACGCTCTACTTAAGTTGCGAAGACTACCATGGCTTGGTCATATTCGTCGCATGGAGGATTGTCGCATTTCCAATAATATCCTCTATGGACAGTTGATGGACGAAGGAACAGTCGACCGACCACAATTGCGGCTCAAAGATGTGTGTAAGCGTGATATGTATGGCTCTGGACATGAGTTTGGCATTCTGGGAAGACGAAGTTGCAGACCGATCCAGATGGAGATGTAACCTCAGTCTTGGAGAAGAGAAGCTCTTGCAATACAGAGAAGTGAAAATGTAACGCCACAAGGAGAAAGAAAACAAAAGCTAAGTATATATTTTTGTTTACCACTAGAATCCTATCATTCTGTATTTAGTCATGGCTGAAAGGAGCTACTATACTATAATCATATGGAATATGTGGAAACTTCGAGGAAACGAGTTCAACGTTTGTTTGTTCATGACAACATCACATAACAAGTATTTATCTGCACTACGGTAACATATATAAGGAAGTATGGTGTATTGTCTAAGCTTGCACCTACGAGATAATTTATGATCTGTGCTTGCAGTATGGTGTATGGTTTGTGCTTGCAGTATGGTGTATGGTTTGTGCTTGCAGTATGGTGTATGGTTTGTGCTTGCAGTATGGTATATGGTCTGTACTTGCAGTACGAGATGGTGTATGGTCTGTACTTGCAGTACGAGATGGTGTATGGTCTGTACTTGCAGTACGAGATGGTATATGGTCTGTGCTTGCAGTATGGTGTATGGTCTGAGCTTGCAGTACCAGATGGTGTATGTAAATATTTTTGCTAGAGTTGTCTCGGATACTGGGATTCAACTTTGAAAGGTTCGGACGGTGGATAAGGAATATCTGAAGACGACTAAGTTTGTTAAGCGTATCGTCACGTTCTTCTTGTTTTCAAATGATACAGACAGGGTTTCAGATGCGCGGGCAAAATTTACAATGATGTTAAAAATCTACCCAATCTATTACGGGACCCTCGCCGGTGCTACGGAGTTAGTGTATTGTGTTGATATTCCAAACAAATGTGGAGAAGAATAGGGCACTTATGGGTTAAACCGTGTGCAATGACGTTGATTCTTTGACTAAACTAAACTAAACTCTTCAATTTGTTAAGTCAACAGATCAACTATAGGAAGTGTGTCTGGATTGCAGAGATGTCGATTCTTAACAGAATAGAACAAAACCTGATATGCTTTTAAACAGAAATTTATTTCGAAAATGCAAAGATCTGTACTTTTTAAATAGACTTCTTGACAAAGAACGGATTCTGAACAAGAGTGTTCATAGATGAAATACAAATATTTTACTGAAAAATTGGAACCCATTGATTTTCGCAAAGAGTTAAAGGATAATGTTCAAGGTTAAATTTGTCTTCAAACAATAGCGATGCTAAAATTGTTGCTGAAACAAGCATTGTTCAAACAACGGATAGCCATGCCAAACATTAACGCCAAACAATTCATAATACTCTCAGATTTGGCGCCAAAACAAACTCATCTGTTGCAGAAAGGAAGGGGAAAATAGAACACATGCTTTGCTTTGATGTGGCCCGCGAACCATTCATTCTGTCCTCATGCGAAAATTTTTTGAGTTTGAAATTCTGCCTTGAATCACAGATTAACCTTAATGCTTGTAATTAATAGACACATAATTTCTTCCTCTTCTTTTCTTCTTCTTCTTCTTCTTCTTCATCGCTCGTCCTGAAAATGACGTTTTTGACGTTGTGTCATAGTTTACAACAACGCTGCGATATCTGCGCCATTTGGTTCGGCACATCCGATTTCAGCGAGGCATTTTGCGGATTTGCCTTCCCTTTTTTATTCTTGATCTCTTAGCCTGGCTGCAAAGTTGCAGTCTGTTTTCAGAGCAGCCAATTGAAAGCAGGATAGGGGTTTGATCAGTTATGGCTTACTGACCGAGATGAAAACATCAAACAATAAGTCGCTAGCCGCTGTCAGCTCATTCGTTGCTGCATCTTGACCGCAGGTAAATAATGAAGGTTTCTATTTTCAAATTCAGAAAAAATGATATGTAACAAAACGGGGAAATTCCTAAGATCAGAGACAAAGTAGGCTCGTGTATTTTTTTCCCTAGAACTAAAAATATATGTGCGTGGCAATAAAGCCTCAGGCTGAACGGAAAAAAAAAGAAAAGAAATACATAAAGACAACGAGTACGATTAACGATGTGCAACTCATTCCCTCCGTAATACGTGGAACCTGTTGAACACATCTATTCTTGCAATGTAAAAATATCACTAAGAAGCACAGGTATATTTATATATTTAGGGATACTTGTGGTCTGCCAAGGTCTTTGTGTATGACAAGAGGTCTTTGTGTATGACAAGGACAAGAATAGTACCACTAACTAGGCGACTAACTGTGTGACATGGCATAACACCGGCCATGGTTAGGTGGTTTGTTTAAAGCAGCATAAATGGTTCCTAAAGGGCTGCGGGTCTACTTTGCTTAGTGTTTGAGTCTATTAAGATGGACTCGCACATCGGTAAACCACCCTCCGTAAGCGCTTGTCCTAACGCAGCGGACTATTAAGCTGTTCGCGCAATGCCCGTTAAGCAGGAAACTCTTCTCCCGGCTACAACTAGCTGATACCAGAGCTGGGACCTGCACGGGGGCCTCTGTGGAAGTACAGGTCGACTAATAATTAAGAACTTGGAATAAAGAAATATTAATGTTCGAGTATAACAACTGTTCAAGTCAATATTTCTGCTTTACGGTATTGTACGAACATTTGAGAGCCATTATATCAGCTCCGGGGCACTGTAAGTACATTTGAGAGCCAATATATCGGCTCTTGGCACTTTCAGAACATTTGAGAGCCAATATATCGGCTCTGTGGCATTGTAGGTACATTTGAGCGCCAATATATGGGCTCTGTGGCACTGTAAGTACATTTGAGAGCCAATATATCGGCTCTGTGGCAATGTAAGTACATTTGAGAGCCAATGTATCGGCTCTATGGCGTTGCAACAAAATTGGTATGTCAGTTAAAAACAGGTTTTGTTAACAATAAAGGAAATAATATATACAAATAATAAAGAATTGGTCAAAGTTATCGTCTCCCAAATGTTGTCGTGACAGGAAAGAAAAGCAACGAAAAGTAATATTGCAACCTTTAATGCGGGAAAAAAGAGTAACGTCTGGTCAGGCAAAATATACTGATCAGACAAGTTAGTCATATTCAGGCAAAATATACCGATCAGACAAGTTAGTCATATTCAGGCAAAACATACTAATCAGACAAGTTAGTCTGGTTCAGGCAAAATATACTGATCAGACAAGTTAGTGTGGTTCAGGCAAAACATACTGATCAGACAAGTTAGTCAGGTTCAGGCAAAATATCCTGGACAACACCGTCACCTCGTAGCCCCTCCTGGAAACGGGCTGTTTTCATGGCTAACAGGGTGAGAGATCGACGTGATCCCCGTAGTGGGGGTGGGTAGGGGTGGGGGTGGGTAGAGGTGGGGTATTTGGGAGGAGGGGTTTGGACTTTACGGGGAAAACCGGTCATGAACTTGAGCCTGATGTTCGTTCATCACAAGAGATGATGACCACTCTCTTTGTTCAGCCGTGTGGACAGTCTTTTCTCTTGCTGTGTCCATGATGTTCGTTCATCACAAGAGATGATGACCACTCTCTTTGTTCAGCCATGTGGACAGTCTTTTCTCTTGCTGTGTCCATCATGTTCGTTCATCACAAGAGATGATGACCACTCTCTTTGTTCAGCCGCGTGGGCAATCTTTTCTCTTGCTTAGTTTACTGAAATGGGTGACTCCCGCGGTGATTTAGATTAAAGGGAGAAAGAAACTGCGCCTTTTATTAACCTCACTCTCTGGTCCTGATCTACCCTTGGCCAGTAGCAAGATATTTATCGAGACGACTGGAGATAGTATAGGATGCAGATTTTTCCTCAAGGTTTACTCCCGAAGCCTTTTCCGTAAACAGGTATCCCGTAAGGCAGCAGAGAGTGGATGACATCTACCGTGGTGTTTCGTGCCTTTCCCATAAGAGGTCGTAGGGACATCACGCGCCGAGTCAGTGAGTTGGGCATCTCTCCCCGGCTGTGGCCATTTGCTGAGCACTTACGTGACTGCTCGGAACTCATTGACAGAGCAGTAAAATAGTATATTGATTATTAGTATTATTTGTTGGATTTCGCTTATTTAATATCGTCATCTGCGAAATGGACTTATCCGTGCCTTGTAACCATATCTACTTTGGTTAATAATGCGCAGTAGTAGTTAATAGGGGTTTCACTCTTTTGAAATGATGAACGCAAATTATTTTCTGCAAAGTAACTAGTCACAATTTTCAGATTTCACATCGTGCTTAAACAAGATCCGAGCAGTTTGAGTCTCATTGGCGAAGCTAAAAAGGTCAGTGACCCATAACGGACCAAGACCCTATTCTGCCTCCCAATGGCGGTTCTGGAAACAGACTGCAATCATGAAGCCTGAGCAATTTGGGATCGAAGAGAAAGGGCAAACCCGGTCCCCGAAATGCCTTGCTAAGATTGGATGTATTGGGCAGGAAAAGCGCAGATATCGCGGCTTTGCTGTAAACTACGACACATCCCCACAAACGTCCTTTTCGGGATGAAGAAGAAGACGACGAAGAAGAAGACGACGAAGAAGAAGACGACGACAGTAAGTCACTCATCATACATTTTACATGTCTTACATCGCTAGAAATTAAAAATGTGTAAATCATCTTACATCTTGCAGGTCATTATCAATTCTCTGTGCAATGCTTGCCGCTCCTTTGAGTCTATATAAGAACCAATTGAAATCCTGCGTTTGGTGAGCTGTGGGTCGTTGACGCTGGAAGAGGTTGGTACATCTGATGTCAGTGTGCTATGGTGTGCATACATGCCGTATGCTTCTGGCATATCCACTGGCGAAACGTCTGCTGTGGGGACAGTGTACGTGGTGAGGTGTACAACATTGTCTTCACTTTCCTCATTGCTAATGTAATCTGGTTCAGGCTCGAGATAGGATATGTTGAGATCACCTGTAAAAATCAGATCAGATTATTGTGTCATGTTATGTTATTAGAAATCGTTAACACTGCACACTGGACAGACCCATAGGTGTTCAGTCTCTATCTCTCTCTCTCTCTCTCTAACTCACTATATCTCTCTCTCTCTCTCTCTAAAAAAAATGAATAAGAGAATGGACACTGATTGTCCTCTTTAGAAAGCAGATGAACTCACAAAAGCCGGAAGTAGAGGCACGAAGACTTTTCCTCCAGAGTTATAAAGAAGCAAAGACACTCATCACACGATCCATGAAGACAGAATGGAAACCAGCACAAAGAATACAAGCCAGAAAATGATAGCACAGACAAACTTGGCCGAGATGGGGAGACAAAGATCTTCAGACTCAGAACGGGACATTGTAGACTCAAGGCTCACCTCCACAGAATGGGTCTCAGAGACACTGCGATCGTGGAGCCCCCAAGCAAACACCAGAACCTATGCAGACCAAAGAGAGGCAATCTGGCCTAGTGGAGCAACCATGCTCAAAAGGCTGTGGGGAACCGGCGAAGACCTGAAACGCAGTCGCCTTCGTGAACCTCACCGGACTAGAAGTATATCATCAGTTGATCGATGAATAAGATGTCCTCATTTCGACTGTTGTATACAATCTTACTTCTTCATTTGAGGCGCTCCTTGCTTTTCGACCTATGTTTGATTAAAACTCCAACAATCAGAGCCGAAGATGCTGTAGTGCATGGGCTCCCAGCAGCCAGAGACGCATAGCTGATCAAGAGCCTATTCCACCTGCAAATGGTAGTACATGAAGCAGGCTGCACTACTGTAGTATGGCTAAGAGAATGAGGACCGCAAAGACAAATATACCGAAAGACAAATAATAATAATAAGTTACCTTAAGCGTCTGAGACTCGTTGAGTCAGTCTGCCACAGCCATAACTCACTGCTGTAGCATGGTTCCAAGCCTCGTATAGAGTGGAGGTAGAGGTTGCTGTCTGCTGGAGCCATACAGTTCGGGGAAGACGTCTTCTGCGCCTCCAGCCGTTTAGGGGAAAACTTTTGGCGCTGAGGAACGACTTGTGGAGTATCCTGTGGTCCAGGGTTTCCTGTTCCATCCGTATGACATGACTGAACAAAGAAACTCATTGGCGGTCAAGTGTTTCTACGATTAGGTGGAGACCTGTTTCAGCCCTGACCTCTACTTATCGGAAGTAGTTATCACATCGAATGCCTAGCATACGCTGCTGGTTGCGCACGGGGAAGATCTCCCGTCTCGACACGTCATGTTTTAATAATGTCCAGATTTGGAAGCCGTAAAGCAAGAATGGAACCACACAGGACTGGTCGATGCAGATTTTTGATTTAAGGGCGATATTGCCGTTACTCCACATACGTCGGATGTCGTGCATAGCTGACTCAGCTAGTCCAATCCGCCTCGACATATCGGGACCGCCGCGTCCATCCAATGATATCATGCTGCCGAGTTTCTGAACTTTAGTTTTGGTCCAGGATATAGACAGTCCTAGGAAGACAAACCAGGTCTTAATATGCCATGTATGAAACCGGCTATGTCGTATTGAAGGGGCATACGTATGACAGCATCACTGATAACTACATCTTCACGTCCTTTGGGGACGAAAGCCAGAAAGAAAGAAAAAGTACCAGCAATCTATTTCCGGTTATTCACTTAGAATGCCATCATCAAACAGACGACAATTATTTGATTCATTTAGGGGAGGTAATCATAACATGATTCATCATCATGATCATGTAGCATGCCCTTAGCATAACATCATTCTCATAACAGGCTATTTGTAAGACTCAATCTTTGACCAACTCTCCCGTCATCCTTAAAACCTCTTTAATGTCCTGTGTCAATCTTCTCACCGATCTGCCTGACTCGCGTGCCAGGTATCATTATCTGCAGATAAAATATGTTGCTGTTGTTGTTGTCTCATAGCTGCTAAGCAAGCCTGCTCATGGCAGCCCAATACCATTCTTATATAGATACAGGTCTTCTTCAGCTGTTTCACTGCTCCGTACAGTATGTGAACAATTGTCGCTAGTGTTTGTAGGAATCTTTTCCTCATGTCCGCAAGAGCTTCGCACTCGATGAGTAAGTGTCGAACTATTTGATCAGGTTGAGAGAAATGTCTGCACAACGGCAGGTGCTGGGGATTGGTGCAGTTCAAGTGGCTATTGACTCTGGCGTGTCCTGTTCCGAACTGAAAGATGAGACTTTGATCTCTTCTAAGTAGGCTATTTATGTCATTATTAGTTTTTGGCTGTGAAATTTTGCTAAATACACTGTCACCAGTTGTTCCCGTCGCCCACCTGTTTATCAAGATTTCCCTGGTATTATTCGTAATAATTCGTTTTATTGTGTGGTTACTGCAGGGTCTTTTCAATTGTTTTTTTTGGTTTTTTTTCAGGCTCCTGATTTTGCCAATCTGTCAGCCATCTTGTTTCCTAGTAGCCTGCTATATCCAGTGATCCGTTGCAAGGGGACATTAATCTTGTGGCCAGTGATACTGTTGTTGATCGCCCTCCCCACCAAAAATATCTCATTTTTGTTGTACAGATTGAATATAAGAAGTTTAAATGGAAAGAGAGAGAAACTGATTTAGAGGAGATCAAAATTGTACGTCTGGACGCTAACAGAAACAAAGAAGATGTGGACATGCTGCCCTGAACTATGATGGAAGTGTGCTCCTCTGCAGCGGAGTATACACAACCGATGGAGCTCGATACTTCTAGACCACATCGGACCCAGACGAAAATGAGGCTGACTGCGCAAATCACTTTAATCAAATTCACGCACAACTTACGACCTCACCCGGATCTCACGGAATTCAAAAGTCCCGGGCGATGGGCGAATCAGCAGATGAAGATACACGGAACGCCGCTGTAGGTGCAGATCTGCAAACAAGATTTTCAGGCGTTCACTGGCTTGAGGCAATACTTGACCCCGGCGATCTCCTGAGCAAGCCTTTTTAAGAACAACACTGCTCACTTTCGTAGCCCCAGGACTGGGCTAGAAAAGGTGCCTTAAGCATTGACTACTTCACTACATCCTGAATAGCATATAGCTATATATAATTAGACATCGGTCAAAATATAAATTATAAAATGGTAGTACCTATTATTCATGATACATAAATGCACGCCCACTCATAGACAATGCTAGGACTGACATCCCAGAAAAGAGGACAGGCCAGAAAAGAGAACAGGTCAGAAAATAGGACACGCCAGGAAATAGGACACGCCAGAAAAGAGGACACGCCAGAAAGGAGGACAGGCTAGAAAAGTGGACACGCAAGAAAAGAAAACAGGCCAGAAAAGAGGACAGGTCAGAAAAGAGGACAGGCCAGAAAAGAGGACAGGCCAGAAAAGAAAACAGGCCAGAAAAGAGGACAGGCCAGAAAAGAGGACAGGCCAGAAAAGAGGACAGGCCAGAAAAGAGGACAGGCCAGAAAACGGGACACGCCAGAAAAAAGGACCGACCTGGTCACTAGGGGACCGACTAGATGTAACTTCAGCATAGCTGCCCTGGGCGACATATGACTAACGAAGGAGGGCAACTCTCAGAATATGGTACTGGCTACACTTTTTCCTAAAGCGGCGGCAGTAATTAGGGATTGAATGTGCCAACAACTCCACCATAGTACATCAATTCAAATGTTTGCCAAGGGGATCAGCAATCGTCTCATTACAATGCGACTTCCTATAACTGGAAAACATGTCCAAATCATCAGTATGTTCGCATCAACGCTGATAAATTCGGACGCTGTCAAAGACATGTTCAATGAAGATCTCGAGTCTTCTCGAGAAGATCGCTGCTGTTCAAAAATCTGAAAAATTGATTCTGCTAGGCGACTTTAGCGCCGCAGCTGGTGCAAATCACATTGCATAGGATGGCATCATTTGCCGAAATGACATAGGTAGATGTAATTGCAACTACTTACTCTTAATCAACACATGGACCACACATGAGCTTATCATTACCAACACAATTTTCCGACTCCCAGCTAGAAATAGGACCATTTGCTAAACACACCGAGAAGACTAAATGTGAAGAATCTGAAGTTGGAACTCACTAGAAACAGTTTCACGGATCATCTAACAGGCAGAATAGATGAGTCTCAGTTGGAAATTTCTGCATCGATCAAAACTTGGTGACCCTAAGAGATACTGTTTACTCTACAGCTCTAAAACTACCTTGGTCCATCCATTCGCAAGGACAAGGAAGGGTTCGACGAGAATGCGGATGAAATCAAGATCGTTCTGAATATAAAACAAGCACACAAGGCCCTTCAAAATGACACTTGGTCTTTGAAAATTAAAAACGGCATTCACTAGAGCTAGAAGAGTCAGGGAGATGCAAGATCCCAGACTAAGCAAATGGGCATGCAAGATTGAGATATTCGTTGAGAGCCATGATTCCAAAATGTTCTACGGCGCGCTGAAAACACGATATGGTTCTCAATCCACTGTTGACGCTGCAGTTCTCAGTGCTGGTGGATTGCTAATATCAGAGAAAGCTTGGATACACGACATGTGGACAGATAATTTCTGCAAAATACTTAACAGTTCCTCATCCATAAATGAAAAGCCATCGAACCTATGCCCTAGGTGGAAATGAATATTACTATGGATAAACTTACCACTGAAGATAAAGTAGACAAGGTCATCACAGTTCATTCTCTGGGAAAAGGCCATTGGAGTTGTCGAAATACCAGCATAGGTACAACCAGCATCTGAAACATTTCTCACCAGATTGCTAACTGAACTCTTCTGCTCCATTTGAGCTGAAGAAGTAGTCCTACAATGAAGGATTTTTTGGTAGTACATATTTACATGAGAAAAGGCAATCGTTAAAAGTGTGACGATCGCAACAGAATGTTGCTGCTTCTATTGCCGGCAAGATCCTAGATCGTGTACTGATCAATCGCTTAAACAAACATCTTGCGCTAGACCAACACCTCCCAGAATGTCAATGCCGATTTAGGGTTGGTCGAGGCACTGTAGACATGATATTTGTAGCTCATTTGCTTCAGCTTCAGGAAAAATATAAAGAACAAAACCGCGATCTGTACACCACCTTCATTGGTCTCATGAAAGCATGTGATACGTTATGCGGAGATAGACTATTGCATATCATGTCAAAATTCGGCTGCCCTGGAGATTTCCCACTTAAGTGAAACAGCTCCACGAAGGCATGCGCGCACGTGTTCTTAGCAACGGCGAGATCTCTTCATCATTTGAGCTCGACAACGTTATGAAACATGGAGGTGTACTTGACTCGATCAAGTTCAGTGTGATCTTTAGCTATGCTGACTGACACCTTTAAAGATACAGCGAATGGCATGCAAATACAGAATGAATGCGAAAGCCAAGGTGGTGTGCAATACAATACGCGAACTCATATTTGCGGATGACTGCTCTGAACAGTAGATCATTACAGAATACACATAAAAACACACACACGTGTAAGTAGATATGAACGGCTGGAGAGTTACTATTCATGAACATTCTCAGGCAGCCTTGTTCTCCAAAGCTATACCAAGCGATTAATAAAACCAATATTTAAAAAGGCTGACAATCGGAATGTGAAAACCGAATCGGTATTTCTCTTATTAAGGTTCCTAAAAAAGTATATTTAATAATTCTAGAACGTAGGTTAGCAGACCTGGCGGAGTCAAATGCGGACAAGGACCAGTACGGGTTTCAGGTGAATGGAAGTACTCAAGACATTATCTTCATACTCGAACAATTGTGTAAAAAGGCTCTTGAATATGATGATGACATGTCCCTATGTTTTTCTTTAATACGGAGAAGGAATTCGATAAAGTTCTTTGGAACAAACTCTGAGAGCGCTGGGCGTAGATAAATATTCCAGGAACAATGAGCATACAGAGTTTCAATTAAATTTGCAGAAATTACGAACGGGCATCAAATCAAAAGTCGAGAAAGTTTAGGAACACTGGCGGAAACAGCGAAGGTGACATCCTATCGTCATATCTTTTCATACTCTTCGTGAATGATGTCATCAAAGCCTGCAAGAAAAAGACCATAAAGTACCCAGGTTAGTATGAAACCAACCTTTACATCGGTGCTGAAGTTTGCAGATGACGTGACCCCAATGACTAGCTGGTAGGCACATCTCCAGATCAACTTGAAAGTCTAGAAAAATGAGTTGTAGAGTGCAAGAATGTCCATCAGCAGTCCAATGAAAACAACCAACAGAACAGGTTTGCCAATTCAAATATCTTGAAGCCATAATAGACCATAAGGAAGGCATCAAAGAAGAGTTAGCCACGTTAAAGGCAACAGCTGAAACACTTTTTCATGCAATAAACAGAGGATTTCTCATTAAAGAGAAATAATAAAGAAAACAAAGATATATGTATATCGGTCCACGCATGTACCCGTTCTGACATACGGATGGTAGTCATAGGCAACTACCAGCTCCCATAAAAAGCCAGCTAAAATCCTAAAGTACTTAAGGTGGTCTAAGTAACAAGAACGGGTAGGATCCGAAACCAGACAATACGTCACGATCTCGAAGCTCAGCCCTGAGAACCGAGTGGAGTAATCTCCACTTTAGTAGTGGGGACCAAAGAGGCAGCAGTGAATGAGCTTATGTCAGTCAGGGACTCATAACTGGCCGTCTGCATCAGGGTCAGTGAACAATAACTGACCAAGTTCCAATTCTGCATCCAAGTGGCGGTCCTGGAAACAGACTGCGACCATGCAACCGGGCTAGCAGATTATGGAACTTAACGGGAAAACTGACCGTGCCCTAAAAATGCAATGCTTTAATTCAGATGTGTCTGGCCGAAATGCGCAGATATCCCAGCCTAGCTGTAAACTACGACACAACGTCACAAATGTTCCTTTCAGTTGAAAGAAGGAGAAGAAGAAGAAGAAAAAGAAGAAGAAGAAGAAGAAGTGTAGTGATTTGGACATGCCTATAGAATGAGAGAGTGCCGGATATAATGTCACAGCCCAAGAGCTACGGATTCAGATCCATAGGACGCGTCCAAAGTAGTTTGGGAAGACGACATACAACGGTCCCTGAGAGACCTATGTCTTAGTATTAGTATTAATCGACCTATACTTCGACAAAGGCGGATACCCCTGTACATGTCTCAGCTCTTGTTTGAGCTGGATGTAGTCTGGAGAAGGATTCCCTGCTTAGTGGACAAGGCTCGATCGGTCTATAACTCCGCTGCTTTCGGACAAGTGCCGTGGAGGGTGGTTAACCGATGTGCGAGTACATCTTAAAAGACTCAAACACTAGTGCAATGTTGACTCGCGGCATGTAATGCACGATCTATGCTGCTCTTAACAAACCACCAAACCATGGCCGATGTTGTGATATGTCACACTTTTAGTCGCCTCTTACGACATGCTCTCTTTATGGCAGTGGTGCTATTTTTGTCTTTATCATACACACAGATTCCTGCATACAATTCGGGAGGAGAGATACAGGACTGCGCTGAAATCATACGAGGAGAAGAACGATGGATAGAACAGTCTGGCAATCTCTTTGGGAAACCTCTACACCTAAGGATAATAATAGTTGTCCATCGCAAACGAAGATGGCGGCAGCATCAGGCTTGTGCTGCGAAATTGGTTATGGCGGTATAGAACAATCCTGGAACAGCATACCCTGCCCCATTTGGGGTCCTCTCAAATATAGACATAGATTATTGGGATATATGTACCATGTCTTACAAGAAAAAAGAGAAACTATTGGAAAAGGGATGATCTGTGTTCCATACAACCAAGAGCATTCATCAACATGTTAGACTCGTCTGACTCTAAATAAATTGAAAAACATATTACATGTACTTCTACCAGGAAACAACAGAGACTAAATGGCTTTGGAAAAGGGAGACTGAAGCGGAGTAATTTTGTAGAAATAGCCAAAACAAAGATAGACTATATGAACGCCATATCAACATCAAAGTCCATCCTTACTGTACGATAAACCATCTGGAAGCAGTAGCTCTTTCTATGGGTTATAATAGAAAATATACCAGATATCGGAAACAAAAACAGTCAGACTGCAAAAGAAAGAAGAGTCATAACCCTGAGATACATAGATAAGAACTCCCCAAGCACTGACTGGACCCATGCATATACTGACAGTTCTGCACCAAAGGCAACAGAAAATAGAGGTGAAGGGGTATTTCTGAGCCTAACAAACGGTAGAGAAATATAACGCCGTCAGTGGCAACGAGAAAACTATCAAGTAGTTTCAGAAAGTATTGAAATCAACAGTAGAAATTATGCTGACAGGAGAAAGCAATGAAAGCCAGGTAGTCTTTTTTTTTAAAGATGCCCTGTCCGTGGTTACAGCACTAAAGAGCCAGAAAAATACAGACCTAGATGACCTAAGATCATTACTCTGTCAACTATGCCAGCAGTCAAAACCCAGAAGAGTTGTAGTACAGTGGGTCCCATCCCACTGTAACATTCAAGGCAACGACGGATGCAGACAGACTGGTAAAAGCTGGTGGAATGGTTACCACAACCAGATTCTAGTGTGACCTACGAAGAGTTGAAAAGGTTTATTAGGGCCAGATACATGGCCAAATAGGAAACATAGCATATTGGCTACACAAATAATGATGCTTTTTACCTGTTCAACATAAGCGAGTAGATGGTGGCCTTCAAATTCCGCACAGGCCACAACAGACATGTACCATCTATTCAATAAACAGAAGATATGTGCTATTGGCGAATTTACCTGTGATATTGGGAAGATGACCCCTGAACATCTGATGCAACATTGCCCGACATACGAGGACCAGAGAAAGCACAAGTGGCCATCACCAGCGCCATCACTAGGTAAGCTCTATGGTTTCTTTGAACAAATTCAAGTCGAAGTCTGACAGTGTACGAAGAAGCAGAAGAAAGAAAGAAAGAAAGAAAGAAAGAAAGAAAGAAAGAAAGAAAGAAAGAAAGAAAGAAAGAAAGAAAGAAAGAAAGAAAGAAAGAAAGAAAGAAAGAAAGAAAGAAAGAAAGAAAGAAAGAAAGAAAGAAAGAAAGAAAGAAAGAAAGAAAGAAAGAAAGAAAGAAGAAGAAGAAGAAGAAGAAGATCTCATACATCTAGAATATTGATCTCATAACTTAATATAATTTATTGGTTTCCGTTCCATAAGCTGTTTATATTTTGAAGCCCATTCTTTTAATTTCTTAAATTGTAGATGCGGAGTCTACCAATAAGCCGTTTGAGATGCGATAAATTTCTGTTGCAATAAACACGTTTACAAAAAATGCAGACGCAAGACACCATAGAAGCGTTTTATTTGCTACTAACAGTTATGAATCTTTTGTAATGGAAATTTAAGATACGACTATGACTCCTCAAAAGCAATTTTTGTAATTACTGTACATTTTTGTTTGTTCAGGGATAGAACAATTATTTCGCCGGCAATGATGAAAGAAACTTGTCAGTTTAGGAAAAGGACAGTATCTGTACTATACAATTTTAATGTCATGGGAAATGTAAGACCACATGCTAAAATCCATCGTGATACATGCAGGGGTTCTGAAGATGTTAGATAAAGTCTGAGGACATGCGTTTTGAAACGCAATACAACAAGGTAGCACAAAGTAGCAACATTAGTAGCGATACAACAAGGTAGCACAAGGTAGCAACAAAAGTAGCGACGACAAAAATTACCAAAAGTTTCACACACATGTGTTTGTTTTCTCTAGAAGCTACAAGAATAAATTGACACAGGGCTGGCAAATAAAAGGAGATCTTTTCGGACGTTCCACCTCTTCTAGGATTGAGCGTGGAAGTCGCTTTTGGAAAATTTCGACTGGCCAGAAAACAGTTGGTAAAGCCTGCAGGTTGTTTGCCCATTGTCAATGTAACTGCAACTGTTATTGTTCATTGTTCCAAGTGTTTGTTTTGGCCATTTCCCCTCTAATAACGTCACAAGGTTCGTGTAAACACCTGACCCTGACAAATTAGCTAGGAAAACGACACACTTTGTTTTCTCTCATCAGAGTTGTGTATCGGTCAAGGTTGAGATGAGAAGCAGGCAGTTTTCAAGAAGTGCTGCCGATGGTGTACTCTCTTGGTCCCAAGATAAATCAACAATACGTTTGTGTACAAGAATAAGATGTTTGCTCTTTGTGATTGCGGGTCCAGTACCTCTCTGAACAAAAGGCCACCATGTTTGGACTGCGAGTCAGTACCTCTTTTTACGAAGTGTCATCAGTTTTGGATTGTGGGCACAGTACCTCTCTAAACAAAGTGCTACCAATGTGTGATGGCGAGTTCAATATCTCTCTATACAAAGTGTCACCAATTTGTGATGGCGAGTTCAGTACCTCTCTCACCAAATTACCACCAATTTGTGACTGTGGACCAGGTCTTACCCTAAACAAAGTGTCACCACTTTGGGTCTCTGACCGCTACAGCTCATGCACTGCTCAGCATATTGATCCCAAAATAAAAATACGATCAGTGAGAGGAGTTTTTATTGCATTGAATAACGTTTTGGAAATATGGAGGTGGAATATGTGAAGAGGGAGAAGACTCAGTACTGTAGTTGTGCTAATATTTTCTGTGCGTGTAGAAATGGTCATACCGAGAAAAATCCCCGACATGCCTTGTCAAGTTGAATACGAGGTGATTTCGACCCCGGTATGTTGGTAGCAGCAAAGATGGCGCCATAACTGGCTGGGGGTCTCCATTGATCTGTTTTAGTTTATTATAGATGCCACCAGACCATGGATTTGCCGGGAATTCACACTAGTCGACGACTTACACTTGTGTTCACGGAAACGTGTTGTTGTTTTCCATTTGGACTGGTTAATTCGATCGTTTTGTGTGTTTTCTTCCGTCCGATTATCCTGGAATGGACATCGGCTATATGAATATCACTACGCAAAACATGTGGCATATTTCACGGTCTAGTTCACACGGCTGAACTTCACGAGATTGGCGCCTTTCGCCCTAGCTGAAGACAGTGTCAGCTTTGTTGTATGACATTTAGACACAACTATAATGAACTGCCATTTGGAGAGAGAAGGGCTCCGTCAGGTGTGTATCGGCTCAAGAAACACTGTTGTTGTATGGCGTGAGCTGGTACTACAAACTGAAATAAATGTCCCTCAACGACCGTCTAGATTACTGATGATCATGATGATGCTGGAATTGTAAATCCAGCTTGCACTCGATTCCCACAGGCGTGCAAGAACATCGTGGTGCAGAATTACACTGAGTTGAAGAGATATGATAGGACCAGAAGACAGGGACGTGACCTGATGTGAAGACCTCAACACAACTTTAGGTACTTACTAACCTAATGTTGATGATTCTATAAGTCTGTTCTATTAATTGGTTCTCAAACACGAAGAACAGCAAATACAACATGGGAAACGCTGCAGACGTTCATAATTGGATGCCTGTGCAAAATAGAGATTGAATTAACATCTTCACTTGTGAAATACCAGGAAACGAGAGAGCAGATCGACTAGCAAAGGAAGGTGCTGAAGACGAGAAGAAGCAGGAGGAGAAAAGCAGAAGAAGAAGTAAAAGAAGGAGGAGAAGAAAAAGAAGTTAAAGAAGAAGAAGAAAGAGGAGAAGAAGTAAAGAGAAGAAAAAGAAGTAAAAGGACGCGATAAGGAAGGAGGAAAAAAGAAGGAGAAGAAGAAGAAGAAAATGAGGAGAAAAAGGAGAAAAACAGGAGAAAAAGAAGTAGGAAGTAGAGTAGAAAGAGGAAAAGTAGAAGGGGGAGGGGGGGAGTAGAAAGAGGAAAAGTAGAAGGGGGAGGGGGGGGGAGAGTAGAAAGAGGAAAAGTAGAAAGGGGAGGGGGGGGAGAGTAGAAAGAGGAAAAGTAGAAAGGGGAGGGGGGGAGAGTAGAAAGAGTAAAAGTAGAAGGGGGAGGGGGGGGAGAGTAGAAAGAGGAAAAGTAGAAGGGGGAGGGGGGGGGGAGAGTAGAAAGAGGAAAAGTAGAAGGGGGAGGGGGGGAGAGTAGAAAGAGGAAAAGTAGAAGGGGGAGGGGGGGGGGGAGAGTAGAAAGAGGAAAAGTAGAAGGGGGAGGGGGGGAGAGTAGAAAGAGGAAAAGTAGAAGGGGGAGGGGGGGGGAGAGTAGAAAGAGGAAAAGTAGAAGGGGGAGGGGGGGAGAGTACAAAGAGGAACAGTAGAAGGGGGAGGGGGGAGAGTAGAAAGAGGAAAAGTAGAAGGGGGAGGGGGGGAGAGTAGAAAGAGGAAAAGTAGAAGGGGGAGGGGGGGAGTAGAAAGAGGAAAAGTAGAAGGGGGAGGGGGGAGAGTAGAAAGAGGAAAAGTAGAAGGGGGAGGGGGGGAGAATAGAAAGAGGAAAAGTAGAAGGGGGAGGGGGGAGAGTAGAAAGAGGAAAAGTAGAAGGGGGAAACGTAGGAGGAGAAGTAGAAGAAGTAAAAGGAGAAGAAGGAGGAAAAGAAAAAGAAGGAGCAGAAGAAGTAGAAGAAGGAAAAGTAGAAGGAGAAAAAAAGGAAGGAGGAGGAAAAGAAATAACAGGAAGAGATCAAGAAGTAAGAAAAATAGAAGGCGGAGAAGAAGTAAAAGGAGGAGACGAAGAAGTAGAAGCAGGAGAAGAAGAAGTAGAAGGAGGAAGAAGTAGAAGGAAGAGATAAAAAAAGAAGAGGAGAAGAAGGAGAAAAAGAAGGAGAAGGAGAAAAAGAAGGAGAAGAAGAAGAAACAGTAAAAGAAGGAGAAGAAGAAGTAGACGGAAGAGAAGAAGGACGAGGAGAAGAAGAAGTAAAAGGAGAAGAAGAAGAAGAAGGATGAGAAGGAGGGGGAGAACAAGAGGTAGGAGGAGAAGAAGAAGTAAAAGTAGGAGAAGAAGAACGAGAACAAGGAGGAGAAGAAGACGTGGAAGGAGGAGAAGTAAAAGGCAGAGAGGAAGAAGGAGGATGAGATGAAGAAGGAGGAGAAAAAGAAGTAAAGGAGAAGAAGAAGTAGATGGATGAGAAGAAGAAGTAGAAGGATATAGGAGGAAGGAGGAGAGAAGACGTTAAAAGACGAGAAGAAAAAGTAGGAGGAGAAGAAAGAAGAGCAGAAGGACGAGGAGAAGGAAAAGAGGAAGGAGGAGAAGGAAAAGGAGAAAGAGGAACAGTAGGTGTAAGAGAAGAGTAAGAGGAAGAGTAGGAGAGGAATAATTAGGAGGAGGAGAAAAAGGAGAAGAAAGGAATAGAAGAGAAGGATAAAGAGAAGAGGAGAATGAGGAGAATAAGAAGGAGGAGAAGAAGTAGGAGGAGGAAGAGAAGGAAGAGGCGAAAAAGGATGGGGAGGAGAAGGATGGGGAGGAGAAGTAGAAGTAGTAGTAGAAGAAGTAGAAGAAGGAAGAAGAAAAGAAAGATAAGGACGAAAAGAAGAAGAATGAAGAGAAGGAGGAGAATAGCGATAGAAGGAGGGAGAAGGAGCAGGAGGAAAAAAAAGACGAGGGAAGTGAGGAGAAGAGGGAAGGAAGGAGATGAGGGAAGGAAGGAGAAGAAAGTGAGGAGAAAAGGAAGGAGTATGAGAAAAGGAAGAGAAAAGGAAGGAGGAAGAGAAAAGAAAGGAGGAGAAAGAAAAAGAAAGGAGAAAATAAAAGGAAGGACGAGAAGAAGACGAAGGAGTAGGAGGAGGAGAAAAGGAAGAAGGCGAAAAGGGTAGGAGGAGGAAGATGATGAAGGGGGAGAAGGAGAAAGAGTAGGAGGAGGAGGAGGATGGGAAGGAGGATAACGAGGAGGAAAAGGGTGATCATGAGGAGGAAGGTGATGAGAATGGAAAGGAGGATGGAAAGGAAGATGGAAAGGAGGAAGGAAGATGTGGGAAAACAGGAGGGAAAGTAGGAGGGAAAGGAAGATGGAGAGATGGATGGAAAGGAAGATGGAAAGTGGGGAGGAAATGAGGAGGGGAAGGAGGAGGAGGAGGAGGAGGAGGAGGAGAAGGAGGAGGATGGGAATGAGAAAGAGGGGAAGGAGGATGAGAAAGGGAAGGAGAGGAGAAGGAGGGGAAGATGTTGAAGAAGAAGTTGAAGAAAAAGAATTAAAAAAGGAGGAGCAAGGGGAAGTCAAGGAGGAGTGGTAAGAGGAGGATGAGGAGAATGAGTTAGCGGATGACGAGAACGAGAGGATGAAGAAAACGAAAAAGAAGAATGGTGTGCTAAGATCATTAGTGCGTAATTGTTGGAAAGTACTAAACAGCTACCAGTGAAACTTGACATGACGAGAAAGTGCTGGAGTTGTGGTAAGACACAATAAGGAAACCAGTTGATAGACCAGAAAGTGCTGGAGTTGTGGTAAGACACAATAAGGATACCAGTTGATAGACCAGAAAGTGCTGGAGTTGTGGTAAGATACGCAAGAAGGAAACCAGTTGATAGACCAGAAAGTGCTGGAGTTGTGGTAAGACACAATAAGGAAACCAGTTGATAGACCAGAAAGTGCTGGAGTTGTGGTAAGACACAATAAGGAAACCAGTTGATAGACAGAAAGTGCTGGAGTTGTGGTAAGACACACAATAAGGAAACGGATCCCAAATGCTGTCATAGCCTGGAGAGGAATTGCGGACGACCCCTTAATTCTGTTCAAATGCTCAAATGGCCTGCGCAACGCAAAGCCTTTGACAGCAAAAGCCCAACTCCTGGCTTTCATGTGGCGGGACTCCTTATTAACGGGAGAACGGGCGAGGTGCGAGTCTCTGGCGCCCTAAAACCAGACTGCTTTGGGTCGATGAAGCCCGTAAGCCATACGTGGCAATTCGTATAGGAGAAAGAAAAACTGATTTCAAAACCACCGGACGATTCCCCTTGTCGTGTAGCATATTGAGTCTCCAGCATTCCACTTGACCTGGATGAGCAGCAATCTGGACTCCGAACTTAACGTATACACCCGACTGACAGAAAGTATAGCAGAAGACCAAATAAATGAGATGGCTCGAGAACACAGCTGGATGTGCGCAGGACGTGAAGATTCCTTGGGAAAGACTAGAACCAAAGTATACTGATTAAGCTCTGCATATTTGGAGAGCCCCCTCGGATGGCCGGGAATGTCACCCCATCCCACTCTGTCTTAAGACCACATAACTTGAAACACCGCATGCTGAAACAGGATGGAATGTCTGAACGGAGGAATGGAGCTCTTGACTCCAACTCAATATGCTGCGGAAAGACAGAAAAGCAACAGGAAAACACAACGATTTAACTTAATGTCAAGCACAACTAACACTTCATCAAACGAGCTCATTCGTCGTCTGGGTAAAGAAGATCTGCGCAAAGCAGCGACACCGAAGGCAGCTGGCCAGAAGTATACTACTGGGAACTTAAACATAATACAACTAAACATTTCAGGCATACAAAACAAAAAGGAAGAATTGCTCAAAATTCTGCATGACAACAAAGTCCACATTACCGCACTTCAGGAAACCATCCCAACCAAAAATCCAATCAACATCACTAGATACACTCAGTGCCTCTGTCAGTGCAAGAACTGTCGAGAGCTTATGACCCTTATAAGAAATGACATTGAAGCTGAAGTACAAAACACCTCCAACGGTACTGACAGTGATAGGCAAGATAAAATACACAACAGAAGGGGCAGAGAGATAGAGAACATCTGCAACTCGTCCAACTTAATCCTAAAACAGGACACAAAGACAGAACCCACTCTCCTGCACAGAAGCACAGGCACGACCAGCAGACCTTTCCTCACCATGGTATCAACTGACATAGATATTTGCACATACAAAGTTCTGAAAGACATTGGAAGCGACCATAGACCTATACTCATCCCTGTAGACAAGCAATGCAAATGCAAGCAAAAGAGAAAGACGTACTGGAACTATAGAAAAGCTAACTGGACAACGTATGCAACCCTCTCAGACAAAAGATTCACCAACATTAACTCAACATACACTATAGAGAATACATGCAACATAACAAAGATCAAAATACAAATAGCCAAAATGACAATACTATGAGGCAGTATTAAACGTTGCAGCCCTTTCTGGACACAAGATCTGGAAACAATTGTCATAGCACGACGACAAGCCAGAAGAAAGATGGAAACAGAAAACAGTCAAGAGAACAGAACATTATACAATAAACTCACAACACAAGCTAGATACCACATCAAGCAAGAAAAAAAAGAAGCTTGGACAAAAACATGCGATGAGTTCAACTTGAATAGTGAATGACATAAAGCTTGGAATCTTCTGCACCGTCTTGGTGTGAAAGGGAAGAAGACAACTCCAAAACCACTCAGATCTGGTGGACACATCGTATCAAACAATTAAAAAATTCAAAGATTTTCAACAAATTATATGCTGAAGTGAGCAGAACCTATCACAGGAAACAACTAGACAAAGCGTTTAAGAAGACAATAAGAACAGAACAAAGAGCTGCCAAAGCAAATATTGCACTATTTGAGACTGAGTACACGACACAGGAGATGAATAATGCGATTCGAAAATGGAAGACCAAAAAGGCCTGAGGAACAGACAACATTACAAACGAAAGGATAGTGAACATTGGCCTAAAAGCAAAGTCTATCCTCCTGAACTTTGTCAACAGAACATGGTCAGAAAGCAGACTTCCAAAAGCATGGCTTACTGCAAACATCCAGCCAATTTTGAAAAAAATAAACCAGCCGACGACCCAAACAATTAATGGCCTGCCTCTGACCTCAACAATTGGTAAGCTTGCTGAAAGAATGGTGAGCCACAGACTGTACTGGTGGCTGGAAACCAACAAAATAATTGATGACAGCCAAGCAGGCTTCAGAAAAAGACTGCAGAACTGATGACCAACTTTTTTATTTAGTACAGAAAACTCTAGACGGTTTCCAAGAGGGCAAACACACCACAGCAGTATTCATCGATCTGCAGCAAGTATACGACAAAATATGGCGGCAAGGACTTTTTAATAAAATGACAACAATGGGCATACACGGAAAAATGTTCCATTGGATTAAAGCCTTCTTGAAAAATAAGAACAATTCAAACAACAATAGATGACACCACATCAACTAAAAAACCTCTAGAGGAGGGATTACCTCAAGGTTCTGCATTAAGCTGCACCCTCTTCCATGCCTTAATAAATGATCTTCCCTCCATCTTAAAGGTCCAAAAGACACTGTATGCAGATGACTTACTCACCTAGACAACATAAAAATACAAGAGACTGGCCCAAAGTTAAACAGAGCCCTGGCCACAATAGCTGTATACTGCAGGCTTTGGAAGCTCCAAATGAACACACACAAAAACTGTGTTCACAGTTTTCACCAGAAGCATAAAAGAAATCAAGAAAGTGTACCAACTCAAACTCGATGAACAGTTACTGACCAGAGATGAAGGTCCGTCGTACTTAGGGTGTTGAGCTTGACAGAAACTATTGCTCCACCCTTTTGCACACAAAATGAAGGACAAAGCCAGCAAACGTCTGAATTTGGTCAAATATCTTGCAAGCACCAAATGGGGCGCAGAAAAGGGAAGCTAAGACAGCTCTTTCTGAGGTATGGCCGATCAGTTTTGGACTACAACCTCCCACTGCAAACCACAATGAGCAAAACAACCCAGAAGAAAATGGACCAAATTCAAAATCAAGCTCTCAGGTTTATATGTGGGGGGAAAAGAACCACACTAACAGCTGCCTGCGAAATTGATGCCAACATAGAACATGTAAACCTAAGGTGTGGGCCAACATAGAACATATGGACCTAATGTGTGGGCCAACATAAAACCTATGGACCTAAGGTGTGGTCCAACATAGAACATATGGACCTAAGGTGTGGGCCAACATAGAACATATGAACCTAAGGTGTGGGCCAACATAGAACCTATGGACCTAAGGTTTGGGCCAACATAAGACATATGGACCTAAGGTGTGGGCCAACATAGAACCTATGGACCTAAGGTGTGGGTCAATATAGAACATATGGACCTAAGGTGTGGGCCAACATAGAACCTATGGACCTAAGGTGTGGGCCAACATAGAACCTATGGACCTAAGGTGTGGGCCAACATAGAACCTATGGATCTAAAGTGTGGGCCAACATAGAACCTATGGACCTAAGGTGTGGGCCAACATAGAACATATGGACCTAACGTGTGGGCCAACATAGAACCTATGGACCTAAGGTGTGGGCCAACATAGAACCTATGGACCTAAGGTGTGGGCCAACATAGAACCTATGGATTTAAGACGTAAACGTACAGTACTTGAGGCTACAGAACGATACAGAAGAATGAACAAGAACACCCAAATAGACAGCTGGTTGAAAACTGGAAACCAATTAATAGATTAAAATAGAAGTCTCCATTACAAGTAGCAACAGTCTTAGCAGAACAAAATCAACTTCCACATATACGGGAAATAACACAAAAGTACCCAATCCTTTACCCGGGAAATGAATTAAAACCACCTATAGTAGCAACCGTGATTTTGGAAAGTACAATGACAAGAGAAACCAACCCAATAATACTAAAGACAGCAACCTTGGAGACAATTGACAGTTGCCCTAACACTATGATTCATGCATATACAGATGGCTCTGCGTTTAAACCCACTATAAATGCTGGGATTGGAGCCTTAATAAAGTGCTCAAATGGCGATACATTTCAACTATATGAACCATGTGGAGAATACTGTAACAACCACTAAGCAGAAATCACAACAATAAACACCACCATCCAGGCAATACTCAAGAAGTTCTAGCAAGGAAAGCAAAAATCGTCTGATATTGTAGTCTTCACTGATTCAAGAATAGCGCTACACGCACTAGAGGCATACCTACAAGCACTAGAGATATACCTACAAGCACTAGAGGCATACATACAAGCACTAGAAAAGTACCTACAGGCACTAGAGACATACCTACAAGCACCAGAGACATATCTACAAGCTAGCAACAAAGAAGTTACAACACTGGCTGAAATGATTAATAAGATCCAAACAACACACAACATCATAGTCACCCTCCAGTGGATTCCAGGACATATAGATATATCAGGAAATGAGAACGCAGACTGGCAAAACTAGGAGCAAGCATAGTTCAAATTAACACACCAGCTAACTTACAGACAGCAAAGCAGATACGCCAAAACAACACCAAAGAGGAATGGCTTAACCGATGGACGACAGGGGCTACTGGGCGTGCGTTGTATAAAAAAATTGACACATCCAAACAAAAATGACAACATCAACCAACTTCACCGCAGGGAGCAAAACATAATCTTTCAACTTAGAACAGAACGCATCGGACTTAACAAATACTTAAAGAAGTTGGACCCTACACACACACCTAACTCTCGCAACTGCGCCCATCCGTACGAGACAGTACAGCATGTGCTGCTCGCTTGCCCTGGGCTCAACAACATACAGAGAAAAGTTATTGCCGGGCACAGCAATAAACATCAACACCTTATATAGCTCCACTCACCAGCTACAAAACACTTGCAAATTCTACAGCTTGGCATTGACTGCGGAAGAGCGAAACGCTCGGCAGACCTAGTTAATCAACAACAGCAACAATAATAAGGATACCAGTTGATAGACGAGAAAGCGTTGGAGTTGTGGTAAGACACACAATAAGGATACCAGTTGATAGACGAGAAAGCGTTGGAGTTGTGGTAAGACACACAATAAGGATACCAGTTGATAGACGAGAAAGCGTTGGAGTTGTGGTAAGACACACAATAAGGATACCAGTTGATAGACGAGAAAGCGTTGGAGTTGTGGTAAGACACACAATAAGGATACCAGTTGATAGACGAGAAAGCGTTGGAGTTGTGGTAAGACACACAATAAGGATACCAGTTGATAGACGAGAAAGCGTTGGAGTTGTGGTAAGACACACAATAAGGATACCAGTTGATAGACGAGAAAGCGTTGGAGTTGTGGTAAGACACACAATAAGGATACCAGTTGATAGACGAGAAAGCGTTGGAGTTGTGGTAAGACACACAATAAGGATACCAGTTGATAGACGAGAAAGCGTTGGAGTTGTGGTAAGACACACAATAAGGATACCAGTTGATAGACGAGAAAGCGTTGGAGTTGTGGTAAGACACACAATAAGGATACCAGTTGATAGACGAGAAAGTGTTGGAGTTGTGGTAAGACACACAATAAAGAAACCAGTTGATAGCATTACAAGACAGTCGCTGTTGTAGAATCCTCACGGTAAGAGAAGTAGAGTAACACCAATACACACACGAGGAACAGTACTCGAGACAAACATAAAGTAAACAGAGAAGACGAGGACAGAGCTGGAACACATGGCATAGGACAGGATCACTTGACGTGTATTTGATGAAGACGTGTGTTGCATAGGGAGGTGAAGTGTTTTGATTGATTGGTTGATTTATTTATTGGTTTTTATTGTAATTATGATTATAGAGGTCGAAATGTATTCTGAAACATTGTAGATATAAAATTATTTTAATTTTGTTTTTTTTAATGCTGATCAAAATAAAACATAAAAAATACGTTTAAGTCTAGAATACCTTAGAACTCGCAAGGATAGAACGTATAATTTAAATTAAACTCAGTTACAAGTATATTTATCAACAATCAGTTCACAAATTATATTTGGTTACGTACCCAAAGACGTCACGCTGTGTAGCGACCCTCGTTTCATGGCTGCCATTTGTAGAAGATTAATCTCTGAAAGTCACCTCGATATGTGTAGCAATCACATGTCAAACAGTCCTTTTACAATCAGCGAATTATAATTGAAGATTTAATTCAAAGCAGCAATCGTTAGAAAAACATTGAAATTAACATATAGTAGTTATGAATTTAAAAATTCAAAACCGACTTTAATCCGAAAGTGAATCATGTACGCGAAATCTTCACTCACTCAATATATCGTGTACTTCATGAAAGATGAACACAATTTAATCCCGTTATATGAAGAAATATCTAAATTAGGATGGACTTCTCAAATCTCTATTCTGCCTCCTTCCAAATGTGCTGGGCTTCTGTGTACAATAATAAAATAATAAAAAAAGAATTCACATGACATAAAATTGATTTAATTACTTTAAGTTTACAAATAAATAAAATAAGCACACATTTTAAGAAGTGCTAGTACTCCCCCATTCTCCACATATATAGGGACAGTCAATAGGGCCGAAAGCTACCTCTGAAGGCTCTGTGCAGGAAGCGTGGCCTACAAAATAGTATTAATGTGCTATAGTGTAGGGTCTTGTTTTACATTGTGAGATTATACATTCCTTGAACACTGCATTCTGCAACATATGTCACCTCTATCGTCCTGAAAATGAGGACATATGAGGATTTTTGTAGGCCGCCTTTCCCTGTTATACTACAACACACTTTTATTGTCTTGTTAGAAATGACCTTCTTCTTTGGTAACAGTTTTTCACGATAATTATAAAATGATGCACTAGCAAACTAATAACTTGTTGAACATTTTTATTGAATATATATATTTTCTTCTTCTTGTCTGCCTTCGTTCTAAATCTCCTGCTACCAAGCCCTGAACAGGGCTTTGCAAGTAGCAGGATGTAATCCGGAGAAAGGAATGCGTTGTCGCTAGTTTACAGCTTGACTGCCATATTTGTACCTTTCGGTCCAACACATCCATCTTCGGTAGGTGAATATCTCTAATTTCTTAAATTAACTGAATTCATTTACGTATACATACATATAAAGCTAAATACATTTCAAATGTATATATATATATATATATATATATATATATATATATATATATATATAAATATATTTACATTTAAAACTAAAAACACTCAGAAATTCATATGCGTCTACATATTAAACTCGACACACTCAGAAACTCATATAGATTACATCTGAAACTTAACACACTCACAAATGTATATACTTATATATAAACTCAATACAATTGCAAATACGTATTGTTACATATAAATCTCAATACGCTCAGAAATGAATATTTACACATAAAATTCAACACAAATGTTGATACTTACATTTAAACGCAATACACATGCAAATGATATGCTTACATATAAAAGCCGAAGGCGCTCACAAAAACACACGCTGACATATAGATCACCGGCAAATATACATGCATTACACTTCACATTTCTCTACATATTCAAACAATTATTACACCAGCTTCGACACAACGATGGGTTATCAGAAAGCAATCAATGTCCACTAACTGAAAGACTGCCACAAATCCGCATCTCTCTGCAGCAACGAACGAGTTGTAAAAATGTGCATAGTTTATTCCTGAAATTTTCCGCTTCAGTCAATCAACGACCTGATGATCCGATAGAAAATAGAAACACAAAATCGATAAATCGTGCTGGCGTGATTCGTAATCGTGATAGTATCAGTCAGGTGATCACAACAAATACTAAGAAACGCCTATACTACGACAACATCAAATTAACAATTGATAACAAATGGACGATACACTTTGAGTGATATGCGTTTCAGCATGTTTACAATATGCATCGCTGTTCGTGACACTTGATTTTAAGTTAATGTTTTCGTGAAAGGTGTTTTAAACAGGGAACTTCTGCATTCTGCATTGACAGATGACAGAATTAGACTGCCATCTGGCATACGATTTTGTCCCAATGCTGGGGTAGCGAGGGGTTTTTAGGCTGAGGACTACAGGCCGATTCGCCACTGCTCTCCCTGCGTCGTGTGCTGGCTATGTAAGGGAACTTGTTTAGAACATAAAAGATGGTTTTAAACAGAGGGGAGGGGGTGGGGGATAGTTTAAAATATGATATGGGGGCATGGTTTAAAATATGGGAGGTGGTTAGAAATATAGGAGGTGTTTTTATATATTAGAGATTGTGTAAAATATGATAAATATTTGCTAATATGGATTAGGGCTTAAAATATGGGAGGTTGTTCAAAATATGAGAAATGGTTGTCAATATGCAATATGGTTGAAAATATAGGAAATGGTTTAAAATATGAGAAATGGTTTTTACTAAGACTTATGAGTTAAAATATGGGAAATGGATTAAAATATATCAGAAATGGTTTATTAATGAGAAATCGTTTGAAATATTAGAATTAATTTGAAATATTAGAAATAACTGTGAGATTATTTAAAATATAGGTGATAGTGTAAAATATGGGGGAAGGCTCCCAGACCTGGACACTACTACATTAGGACCAGCGGCATCTTGAGGCCTTCCACCTGCCTAACCAGAACCGCCTCCTTGGGATACACTGATACGACCTGATTTCCGAGACGAAATTAATACGCCGAACTCATCTTGCAAGCATTGCTTCGACGATTGATCGCAGTCGCCTCTCCCTCTTCTGTCACGTTATCCGCCATCCCACGGGAAGTCCCAGCCCACGAGATGCTCTAGCTGGCTGTGGGGGCGAGGGATGACAAGAGGTCCTGATCATCCTGGGACGCGGGCATCAGACATGGACATGGTCATTAGACACGACGGACCCTGGTCGCCTAAAAATACTATTGTATTATATTGGAAGGTTAAAAATGGAGATGGCTTTAAATACTCCTAAAATACGATAGCTATTGTGCTCTGTTAAAAATCTAAATCACAGTAACTCGATATGTGTTCAGTCTCCCTCAGCAAATGGTGAAACCTTTGACAGTAATGGTACTAATAACCCGTTAGTTGTACACACTCTTGCCACGCCCTCTCAATTCGCCTTTTCTGCTATGCCTAAGTTGTATTTCCAAAATGGTTTTGAAAACATCCGCCTTTGATGCACTTTCTTTTTACTACCACAAAAATAAAAATCCAAGTATGTGCTTTCACCTCAGAAACAGAGAGGTAGAAAGGAAACTACAGACCAAATAGCAAGGACATGAGCTGCATCAGAGTATCGCTCCCAAAAACCTCCATGTAAAGTAAGATGGCACACTGTCCTATGAAATACACTGCCGTTTAACAAAACAGAAGATACATGCGAGAAGTAATATCATCTGACAACTAACTGGCACAAAATGGGTCGCTTGCCCTCCAAACAAATAACACTCGCCCTGTGTTTCTCCGTAACTGAGAACGACGCCCCAATTTGGAAAAACTCTGCACATGTCGACCTAATTGATACAGCAATAAATTAGACTGACCGGACAGTTAGAGGGTGTCTAAAACCGAATCCAATTGAATGAATATACTACATAATTGGCGTGGCACCACCTGAGACACAAAGAAGTGTCGCGTCAGAAAATGAAAGAGAGAAATAGGCAAACGACCCAAGGTACCCTTTGTATGGACACCAGTTGAAGTACACAAAACTGAAATCTTGATGAAGTTTCTTACAATCAACACTGACCGTACAGACGTCCCGGAAAACGACATATCGATGAATGTAATTAATTGACGGAGGTCCCTAGATCGAACCTGCGCCTGGACACCAGTTGAAGTACACAAAACTGAGATCTAGATGAAGTTTCTTACAATCAACACTGACCGTACCGATGTCCCGGAAAACGACACATTGATAAATGTAATAAATCAACCATTGTCAATAACTCCATTACGACAAGAACAATAGATTCCCGCAAGCAGGTTTACAACATCTATCTCCGGTGTCCAGAAAGGCGGCAGCAACCTTTCTGTACATTGCAAAGCAAGGATTTAAGGCATGATACAATGACTTGCCTTTGTTAAAGAGATCCCAGAAAGCCACTTCAGAACAGAAAGCCACCACCTCAATCTCATTTCTCATACTGGATACACCGCTCAGGTCGGCTGTGACCTATAGCAGAGAAGCCCCAGCCGGATTTCCATCAGCTTAGCTGCAATCCATCACAAAATACAACAGTTACATCGTCTAAAGCAAAGCTGTCAACCATATCCCGCAGAAACGTTAGGATTCCGCAAAAGGTGATTAAGAATTCCGTATTAGGTTAACTATTTTTTTTTATGGCGGGGGTGGGGGGTCGCGGAGGCCGAGAGGTAAGGCACTGGCCTCTCAAAACGATGAACAGAAACAGCAGGCGATCGAATCTCGCAAACTTCAAACGAATCCTGACCAAGGCAGATGGGACGAGAGTGCCTGCATCATCAGTTACCTCGATTCGTCTTGACTTATGTCTTGCTCCTGGGCCAAGTTAGCTTGAGACCAGAGAGTGAAATTGATGATCAGCTCAGTTTCCTTTTCACTATAATTCAAATACAGTTGTGAAATGTTCTAATGCGCAACACAACAGTTTGCTATTGTTTGTTTATATTTGATAATTGCCTTATGTTAATGTTAGTGGCTCTTCTGTTGGTATATAACTGGTACATCCGGTTGCTTGTCTGAATCACCTTTGTTTGCCAGTCGATCTGCTCCCTCATTTGTTGGTATTCCACACTGAGAAGGTATCCAATGCATGACAATCAGCACAATTGGGATGTGAGGGAAGCTACTGCAACCCGCCACTTCACGCCATTTTTAGGTCGCACAGAAGAATAAATTTACTCATTGTGAGTATTCTTCTTCTTGTTCTTCTTCTATTTCTTCTTTTTCTTCTTGTTCTTCTTCTTGTTCTTCTGCCTTCGTTCTCAATATCCTGCTATCAAGTCCCGAACAGTGCTTTGCAAGTAGCAGAATGTAGTCCAGAGAACGGAATGCGTTGTGTCGCTGGTTTACAGATAGACTGCGATATTTGCACCTTTCAGTCCGACACATCCGTCTTCCGCAGCAGGCATTTTTTTTAGTAATCGTATCCTTTCCTTTTCGATCCCTTCTCCTTACCAAGTCTGCTCTGTTGCAGTCTGTTATTCAGGATCCCGGCTGGGAGGTGTAAAACAGCCTTGGCAGCTCTGGTTCGCTTACCCTGACGCTAGCAGTTAGCTGTGGGTCCTTGGCCGCTGCAGCGCATGCGTCATTGTGGGTATTTGACAACAACAACAACAACAACAACAACAATTACTTCATGTAATAAACACGTTTTAAGGCTCTCAATGCGATTGTTCAGTAATCTCATGAGAATACACCCTGATAACCTACCACTGCACACATACAAGGAAGACAGGGTGGCAGATGGATAGATCACATAAGAAAACTCCTATAACAACATGGGCTTACAAAAACCGACTCAAGAAACCTGACCCAAGTAAGGCGACATTAGCTGTTAATGTCGCCAAATGGCACAAGTGAAGAGAAACGTGCGTAAATAAACAATGTGATCCTTTCTCTCTGTCTAATCTCTACGGCCCCCCTTTTCTGACTGATTTCATAAATACATCGGGCAGTAACGGTCGTTCTCCACAGACTTCTACTCTGAGCTCACAAGATTATTTGCTTTGGCGTCCTTTTCCTCTGTTTTTTGCCAATTTTTCTCGGAGCCCTCCAACTCTTCTCTCTCCCTCGCAGTTTTAATCCAGAGCAGGTTAAACTATATTTTTATGGTTCTAGCTGGAGAAGCGTTATGCCCCTCTCAAGGTCCTCTCTTTAGTCTGAGAAATAAAGGGTTCTTATCACAGTGGACACAGAGATGTTTTCACGCGGATTTTCTGGTAAACATTATCCTTATCTCTGAGTAGTGAGATTGGACTCCCGTGTACAGTTTTGAGAACGGTAAAAATCGCTTGGCATACATTAAAAAAAAAAAAAAAGTAAGCTTAATTGCCTCTGACCGGTCAAAATTAAAAAATTCTAGTTAAAAATCCCCACAAATTATTTGTACCTTCCCCTAGGCATAGTAAAATAAAGGAATTTAAAATACCTACAACGGATAGCCTTCGGCTACCTGGTAACAGGTATTATGGGACAAACCTTTACTTTACCAATACATGACCTAAACAAGGATTGTTGGAGATAAAAAACATCCTTGCCTTCAGTTTGAATTTTAAATGAGTCTTCGCAATTTTTCTTTGCGGATTATGCAGTTGGGTGACTACTGTGATTGTGGTTTGTGCATGTGCCGTGGTTCTTCGCGTATAGTGAGCCCCATTCAAAGTTTGCTATAGCATCTGCTCGTCTCGTATTTACGCCACTGAATAAATAATCTGAAACATATCCAGAATACAAGGATTCCAAGTCTGAACAATGATGATCGACACCGATTTGAGCTTGAGAATTGTTTGATTTTCCTAATGAGTTGTTTCATACCTCATTGTTTGAATACATTCCATACGTATTCATAGACTTCCCTTCTAATTTAAGCTCTCTTCCCACTTCCATTTATCTGTATGTATATAAATGTATGTATGTGTATATATTTATAAATATAATTGTTTATTCATTAATTTGTGTAACCGTATCTTTGTATTTGTGTATCTCTTCATATTTATTTGTTTTTGCCGTTAGTTTTTATGTGATTTGTTTTTTGTTTCGTTTGCTTTGCCTTGTGTATAGTTTTATTGATCATTTCTGGGCTTGTCCACTCCATTTCATAACTGGCACTTTCCTGGTACATCCTGTAATGGCCACGAACTAAAAGTGCTCATTTCACATCGTCTTGTTTTTTGCTGGGATTTGTTGGTTGTTTTCTTCTGGTTGCTGTCACGGACTAAGGCCTTGTCTCCATAATGTAGGTATCGTTTTGCTATTGTCCTGGTGGGGGTCACTGGGCCATTATCTATTTGTTTTTATACTCTCGTTATCCCCCAACTCTTTATTCTCCAACTTTCACAGCGCACCCAGCCATTCGCTAAGACGACTATAAACATATGGCTGATGTGGAGTAGCTTTCAATGTTTTCAAGCTGTAAAACCATTACTCCATAACTGATACAGGAATAATAGCAGAGTGAATATATTGTTTCCCGGAAATCGGAAGAAATAGAGAAGTTGGGTGAATTGGATAAGTGCCAAGTCAACTTGGCTGTGATTGGCAGTCGCTCTGACAACAGTTTAATATGGCATACACATCAGGAAAACGGGTGAAGTACAGAATAGTGAAACAGGAGGGGCATGGAACAGAATACGAAATAAGATAATAACTGACGCCAAGGGAATATCATTTGAATGAAAAATATAAATATATTCATGTGAAATAGGAGATGACACTAACGTAGAGTCAGGCAAAATATACTTGACTAACTTTGTCAGGGTCAGGTGAAACATAATGATTTAGTTGGTCAAGGTCAGGTGAAACATACTGATCAGAATATGCTAGTTAGGGTCAGTTAAAACATACTGATCAGACTATGTTAGTCATGGTTAGATGAAATATACTGATCAAACTATGTGTGAAATTTAGGTGAAATTTACGGATCTAGACCCCCATCTGATGTTTTCCTTGGAAAGAAGCTGTTTCGTGATGCTAATTACCCTACAGGCCAGAGGGTATGTTGGTCCACGTGTTCGAGACCCCTCCCCTAAACGTGTAGAGTATGTTATAGTCTGACAATACATCTTCTTCTTCTTCTTCTTCTTCTCCATACGCTGTCAAACGTCAACCTGTATTTTTTTGAAAAAAGCAGCGGTCATCCGAAGGCTGTCGACACTGCCATAGAGCTTGTCTAGTGTTACCACTGGTCATGGCCACATGTGCTTTCTCTCGTCCTCGTATGTCGGGCAGTTTTGCAGATGATGTTCAGCGGTCATAGTCCCGGTACCACAAGTGCATTCGTCAGTGCCACCTATCTTCAGTTTATTGAATAGGTGGTACCTCAGTCTGTTGTGGCCTGTGCGGAGTCTGAAGACCACGACCTGCTCTCTTCTGTTCAACTGGTAATAAGCATAATTTTGTGTGTAGCCAGTATGTTATGTTTCCGATTTGGCCCTGTATCTGGCTCTAATAAGCCTTTTGGACTCTTCGTAGGTCACACTAGAATCTGGTTGTGGTAGTCTTGCACCTTCTTTTTCCAGTCTGTCTGTCTCCTTGTTGCCTTGGATGTTACAGTGGGATGGAATCCACTGTACCACTACTCTTTTTGGTGCGGACTGCTGGCATAGTTGACAGAGTACTGCTCTTAAATCATTGTTCAGTATTTTTCTGGCTTTTTAGTGCTGTGACTACGGCCAGGGCATCTGTAAACAGGACTATCTGGCTTTCATTGCTTTTGCCTGTCAGCATTGCTTCTACTGCCTCCCTCAGTGCCTCTGCCTCCGCTCTGAAATTGATTGAGTATTTTCCAGTTGCCACTGACAGTATTATTTATCTACCATTTGGTAGGCTCAGGAATACCCCTGCCCCTCCGTTCTGTGTTGTGTTTGTTACAGAACCGTCGGTGTATGCATGGGTCCAGTCCATGCTTGGGTAGTTTTCCGTTATGTACCTCAGGGTTATGTCTCTTCTTTCTTTTTCAGACTGGCTGTTCTTGTTTCCAATACCTGGTATATTTTCTACCACCTCCGGAATGATATGCTGTTTCCAGGTAGATTTGCGTACAGTAGGGATGGGCTTTGGCGTTCTTAATGTGTTTATAGGGTCTGCGCTCATCTTTGCTTTGGCTATTTCTGCAAAGTTTCTCCGCTTTAGTTTCCCATTTCCAAATCTATTTAGTCTCTGATGTGATGCATTGGATGGTCTGTCAGTCTTCTGAGTTTCTCTGCTTGCTGCTGGGCTCTGCAGTCTCTTCTGTTGGTCATGGATTGCAGATTTGTAATCTTTTCAAGTTCTACAATTGGCGTTGACTTCATGCCTCCTGTTATAACTCTCATGGCTTGGTTTTGAAGTTTGCTAATTTTATCAAAGTTCGCCTTTGCTGCTGTTGTCCATGCCACGATGCCATACTCGAGAACTGGTCTCACTCTTCTAGTGTACAGTTTCTAAAGTAAACTTTCGTCTGCTCCCCAGCTTTGCCAGCAAGTTTCCTCATGATTGACATTCTTTGTCTGGCTCTCATTCGGTTTCTCTCGATCTCACTTTTCCATGTCATGCGCCGATCAAATATGACTCCCAGGTAGCTTGGGTTGTCGTGTGGCCGCAGATATTTGCCGTTAAGACTTATTTTGGTGTTCTGGGGTTTGTTTGAAAGCGAGAATATCGCACATGTTGTTTTTTTCCTCATTTATTTTGACCAGCCATGAGTTCGCCCACTTCTCCAACGATGTTAGGGCCTGCTGCATCCGATTGTTTGCTACGGTGAGATTTTTTTCAGAGGTCCACATAGCCAGATCGTCTGTAAACATGGAGCTGTGGACTCTTCTTGGTATATTCTCTGTGATATTGTTTATATACACCAAAAAAGTGTGGGTGACAGTACTCCCCCTTGGGGTACTCCCTGCTCAAGTGTCACCTTTTTGCTCATCTGCCCTTGTACTTGGACTCTGGCTGTTCTGTTTTCGAGGTAGTGGCTGATCTATCTGTACATTTTCCCACAAACTTCACTTCGTCGTAGCTTGACTTTAAGTCCCTCTTTCCACACCTTGTCAAATGCCTTCTCTAAATCCACCCAAACCGCTACTGTGTGTTTTTTCTCCTGGTAAGCATCCTCTATTTCCTGGGCTATGAGAGTGATCTGGTCCTCAGTGGATCTGTGCTGTCTAAAGCCTGCTTGCTGTGGAATTAGTATGTGTTTTTCTTCCAGATGCCACATCAGTCTAGTGTTTATCGTACGCTCAATCAGTTTTCCTACACAGCTCAGTAGACTGATAGGCCTGTATCCATTTGGATCTGTTCTATCTTTTTCTTTCTTTGGTACTGGTATAAGTACCGTGTCTTTCCATGCCTGCGGTACAATTCCCCTTTTCCAGCTTTGGTTCAGGACTGATAGTAACTTCCTCTTTGCTGTTTGGCCCAACCCTATCAGCATTTCGTTTGTTACCCCATCTTTTCCGGGCGATTTCTTTTTCTGTAAAGGTCTCATGGCCTCTTCCATTTCATTCATTGTTAGTTTTGCCATCATGTGCTCCTCTGGTGGCTCTTTTGTTCTTCACTAATGTCTGTATGCCTGTCTGTAGGGACATCAATGTGGTTTGCTCTGACATAATGTTCTATAAAGGCGTTTGCTGCTTTTTTTCCAGTAAGCGTGTTGTCGCCCTGCTTGATGGTAATTTGTTTATTTGATGGTGTTTCGTCATTCATGGCTCTGACTAACTTCCATAGTTTGTTCCCTTCTTTTTCTAAATTGAGGTTTTCTGTTTTGTTTTACCAGCTGTCTCTTGTTATTTGGTTTAGTGTTCTTTTGTATTTTGACAATACATCTAATATAATGAATTAATTCTAAGGATCAGATAAAGGTCCTATGAGTAGAGCCTCACTTATGTATTGTACCTATATCAACATCATTTATCTTAGACTGCCTGAGCCATTCCAGTTCTATTGTCAGTACCTATTTTTACATAAGCCACTTAGAGTGGCTTGTTATGTTCAATCTACATTAGCAAGGTTTAAAGAATAATTTTCGAAGCTTAGTCTAATCCACCATTATCATGTTACTTACTGTGGATAAACTTAAATTTAAGATTTTTTTTTTTCTCAGAAAAAGATGTTTAAATTTAAGAAATTAGTTGATCAACCGATTTGCTTCACCACAAATGTTTTTATAAAAATGGCTTCCAGTGATCGGAAAAAAATTATCGACAGAAACATGGTGTGTATAACAACAATGTTGTCAGTAACGATAGTGTTAAGAGCTTCAGATATGTACAAATATATTATTATATATAATGGTAAGTTCAAACTTGTTTGCAAATTAATAGGGTTTTTCATGTATTTACAATATAAACGGCCTACTATTTATCAATTCTTCTTTATGTACAGACATAAAGTGGTTCTATTTGATAACCCACTAAAGTTTGCACATCTGTAGATATTTTATGATGAGATATTTTAATGTAATGTTTAAAATGAGAAAATTATGATAAAATATATTATGGTACCCCTAGCCTCAAGCTATCATCTTGAAACAGATGGTGTTAAAAACGTGATTTTAGTATGCATATACTAAGAGTTAAGGAACAACACACAAGAAAATGAAGTAATGGGCAGACCGGAATTTGAACACCGGACCTCCAGTTGGCGGAAACGTATTGCCACATTAGAAAAAGTTTAGATGCTTTGACCACCGAGACACTACAGTAAAATGTATAACAACTGGGATGACATTTAAGGCCAGTGCGGTATATGTGATGATAGAAATGTTAGGACGTCAATCAATCAATCGTATCCCGTCGCTCCTGTATGTGCACAGGCCAATGACAACATATAATCAACCCTACTAAACGCCTGCGAAAGCTGGACTGTATACTCTGAACATGCAAGGAGGTTGAACCCCTTTCACAGAGGCGAATATTCCACATCCGATGGCGATATCGTGTCACTGACATCGAGGTTCTCTCGAGGGCTAACATGCCCAGCATCCATGCGCTGTTAGAAAAAGCACGACTAGGATGGGTCGGACACTTCGTTCGTATGTCAGACGAGCGGCTCCCAGGGAAGCTTCTCTACTGCGAGCTGAGACAGGGATAGCGCGAGAGAGGGCGCCCAAAGAAACGTTTTAAAGACGGTCTGAGGGACTCACTGAAAAGTTGCCAGATAGACATCGACACCTAGGAATGTCTTGTGCAAAACAGATCTCACTGAAGAAGCGCAGGCATAGCGGATGTAGCTACCAGCGAAGACGACCGTGTTGTGAAAGGCCAGCGCAGACGCGAGACCCGGAAATCCCGAACAGCGGGAACTCCATCACCTTCTACAAACCTCGTGTGCCCGATATGTAGCAGATGTTTCCGTGCCCGCATTGGCCTGTTCAGCCACATACGTACCCACACCCAACATGGAAATCTGCGACAAGGATGTCGGCGGTCCTCATCAACAACGGTGGACAGCTATTAGCTATTAGTTCCTTCTCACATTCTCTTCTCGACGTATTATTATGTCTACCTCTTTCTCTCTCTTTCTTTCCATGAGGATTCCATGTAAGAGCTTGTCTGGCTATGTTGAACGGTACCTTCCGAAGCGTTTGTCCTATCCAGCCCTAATTTCTCCGCTTAATTTGTTGTTCCAGTGGTTGTTGCTACTCCTTTCTCACAGGTCTCCATTCATCACCACGTCCTGCCACTTTATGCCCATTATCCTTTGGATGCATCTGTAAACGAAGGGCTAGAGTCCTTGGTGTATGGTCATCGTCGTTCTCCATGGCTCTGCTCCATGCAGCAGAACCGACTTGAAGGTTAGGAAGTAAATCTGAAATGAACTTGGCCTATATTCCACATTCGTGTTGAAAGATGAAAAAATGCATAAGGATAAACGTTACCCATGGTGGTAAAAGAATAAAGCACTTCAAAGGCACGCTTAGAATGTCACCTAAAAACACTGAAACTTGATAAAATGATGTGGACGAACGAATCTTTTGGAGTCCATCTTTCCGTGAAGGTGCTGCATAATGTGAGGCATCCATAAAAGTGACATCTGAACAACTATAAAAGCCCGCGAAATGAAGCCTTCGCATCAGGCGAACATTCCCTGTACACACTACCCCATACTACTTTCAAACCTGCGTCGTGTTCCTCATTCATTTTCGAAGCTGTCGACTGACCGGACATATTCAAAATGAACAAACCATACAATAGTTCTTGCCTGTATCGAAAATACACGAGAAAATAAACAATTAATCATAGTTTACTGCACATCAACACTCTCATATTAGTTCATTCATTGTTGAAAGTTCCAACAACAGAACACGAACTCCGTAGCTCCGACGGCGGATCCGACATTAACCTCTGACGTACCCATTTACAACTGAATCGACTGACCGCCAAACAATGAAAGAGAACTCCCGCCATTCCTGGTCTGTTAAACTGAGCACGACGTGATTCAAACCTGGTACATTGGGATTGTAACTGCAAATTCACAATCACTAGGCCAGCCAATCTCTGAGTAAGCAAGACAATTGTACGAGTGTTGTAACAACTATTTAACATTGTACACCTGAGTGTGTTACCTGTTCAACGTCGTTATATTGCCAGTAGGTCCACACAAAAACAAGTGTCATTCTTCCGGAGGTAGCCAGCAGACTTTAAGTGTCGGGGTATTTGTGTTTCCTCGCTCACTCGCGCGATATTTCGTTTGACGTCAAAACGATTGAATTGCCTCTTTCTTTTCAGATTGTTTATCTAGTGGCGTAACTACGAGGCTAGCGGCTGCCAAGGCATACTTTAAATGGAGGTCACTATACCCAGAGGACCTTAGCGCGTGCACGAGCCACACTCGCAGTAGTCACCGAAATGCAGATAAATACACTTGTCTTATGCTCGCTGTCACGGAGAAAAAAACTTTTGTTGTTGCAATGTTAGGTAGGAAACAAAGAAATAGGAGCAAGGAAGTGACAGTCGAACTGTATAAAGGGCAGCGCATAAGCTGCATCGGTCAGCGACCCATAGCTGACTGCCAGTGTCAGGACTAGCAAACCTGAGCTGTCAAGACACTTCTACTCGGTGATCCTGGATAACAGGCTGCAACGGAGCAGACTAGCTAAGGAGAAGGGATTGAAGAGGAAAGGCTAACCTGGTACTAACAAAATGCCTACTGAAGTCGGATGTGTTGGGCCGAAAGGTGCAAATGTTGCAGTTAAGCTGTAAACGACGACACAGCGCATTCAGTTCTCTGGACTACATTCTGCTACTTGCAAAGACCTTTTCAGGGCTTGCTAGCGGGAGATTGAGAATGAACGAAGCCAAGCCAAACTGTATAAAGCCTTAGTTAGACCCAGATTGTGGTACTGTGTACAGGTGTAAAGTCCTTATCGTAGAGAAGATATAAACATGCTGGAAAGAATACATAAATGGGAGACAAAATTGATAGTGGTGTTCCAGAATGACAGTTTTGAGGAAAGACTCAATATTGGCTTACAGTGTCTAGGAAAGAGATGACTTAATACGGGTTTACAAGATAATCAACGGAAATGATACATTATACTATAACAACAATGACTGTGACCTTTAAACCAGTATAATGTTGTTAAGTTAAGTTATTTACAGTTCAAACTGGAGTCAGGGATGACTGTAAATCTCCAATAATCGTTGTCCATGGCATGGATTGATAAAGTAAAGGTTTGTCCCATAGTAGTTATATTACTGTCCAGAAATGACGTTAGAGACCAGTATACTAAGCGACATCTTGTATGAGGTAGGGTGGCCAGTTCCTTTCTTCGCTTACTTCTCTAGTCATTTTTCAGGTACCCTTTTATATCACGGTCGACTGGATCATGACGGTCGTTGGAGTTGAACCCCGAACCTATGTCATGCAAATTACCTCTCGAGGCAGGTGGGACCAGCGTTTAGTCATATCGGAGAATTGAGTAAAAACTCGAAGGTTGACGCTGTGCACGTAAATAAACCGTTGGCAGTTGAAAATTGAAAAGAGTTGTTGGCCACAGGCCGGGCAAGATTTGAAAAGATAATACAATCCACATTCAATGCACCATCTACCTTCTCCCAAGCATGATAAGCCGCAGGAAGAAAAATCGTAAAAACAGAACTTACTACGGGTATCTGTCGGCTACCTCTCATATAACGAGACTGCAAGATACATGAAAAACCCTGTTTAATCGTCATTTGCAATAATGCGCGAAAACTTTAAGTGGGAATATTCTATCCTCCATGTCATAATAATACTAGTGTTGGCGTAGGCGTTCAAGGCCCGTTGTGTCGATCGACCAATACTATATTCAACTGCTGAAGATGTGTTCATGCATAGCGTGTCGACTGAAATCCCTTCATACTTCCCAGGTGGAACCGAGTAATCCGCTGCCTTGGTATGAGGGCCGCAAGGAGTGTGTTAGACCAATGTTTGTGTCTGTCCGTGTCAAACTCACTGTTTTTCCGTGTCCCGGCGCAGATGCTTCTAGATTGTGTCCACCTTTTGGTCAGCGTGACCCTTGTTGTGCTGAGAATACGAGGCTGGAAGAGGTATCGTGTAACCTCCGGTGGAAGAAGGGACGAGCATGAGGAAGGCAGCTTTAGTCCGAGCAGGGATGTCCTTGAGTAGTGATAATCTGGACTGAATTCTGGTGTGCAGTTAAACGGAATGCCGAACTCCATCATGGACTGGTTTCCCACGATTTGCCAGGCAGAAAATGCAGTGAAATGCAGCATAAAAAACAGGATAACCGATCGGAAGCACATCAATTCTACAGAATAATGTCCTTGATACAACCTGGTGAAGGAGTTATGAAAAAACTTCAGAAAACGACACAAACACCGGAGCGAGTCGAGAGTGCAGTCATTAAGGCGCGACCATCTTACTTTGTCTCAATATTACCCCTCTGCTAAATACTTTTCTTTTTTCTTTCTGCTTCTTTTCTACTTCTGCGTTGGTTTTCAAAAGCAGATGTAACGTTGTGTCGTAGTTTACAGCGAGGCTGCGATATTTGCGCCTTTTGGTCCAACAAATCCAATTTCAGCTGGTCTTTTTTTTTTTTTGTTTTTTTTGGGGGGGGGGGGGGGGGGGGGGTACCGAGATTGTCTTTTCACTGTGGACTCTATTCTCTTAGTCAGACTACACTAGTGCAGCCTGTTTCCAGGACCATCTCTTGGAGACTTAATAGGATCTGGGTCAGCTCTGATTTCTTAATCCTGACGCAAGCAGTCAGCTATAAGACGTGGTATTTTGTTACTGATTCACGGTGCTGTAAATAACAACAACTTATCAACAAAACAAATACTAAATCCAAAAATAACAACAAAACAAAACAACAACATAGCGACAACAGCAACAAAATCAACAACAATACAACAACAAAACATCAAGAATCTCACATCCGTCAGTTGTAAATTTTAATACAGAGAAACAAACATTGGTGGGCCTAAAGTTCATGTCAAGGTTAGCAACAGTTTTTTTTCATGGTTGAAGACAATGTGTATGGTTAGAGTTACTCTAGAGTCTTTCTCGTGGCTACAAAGCCATTCTTGTGGCGAAATATGCGTCTTTTCGTGGCTACTAACAGCCATTATTGTGGCCTTATGTGCTTCTTCTCGTGGCTACAATCATCCATTCTAGTGGCTAAATGTACTTCTTCTCGTGGCTACAAGCATCCATTCTAGTGGCTAAATGTGCTTCTTCTCGTGGCTACAAGCATCCATTCTAGTGGCTAAATGTGCTTCTTCTCGTGGCTACAAGCATCCATTCTAGTGGCTAAATGTGCTTCTTCTCGTGGCTACAAGCATCCATTCTAGTGGCTAAATGTGCTTCTTCTCGTGGCTACAAGCATCCATTCTAGTCGCTAAATGTACTTGTTCTCGTTGTTATAAACAGCCATTGTTGTGGCTAAATGTGCTTCGTTTTGTGGCTACAAACATCCATTCCTGTGGCTAAATGTCCTTTTTGTCGTGGCAACAAACAGCTATTCTAGTGTCTAAATGAGCTTCTTCTTCTCGTGAAGGCAGCCTGGCTGACAAGATGTGGATCGATGTGATCCCCATAGTAATGAGCACAACCCAGATGAAGCCAAGCATAGCACAACCTTGTGGAGGACCTCGGTCCACCTTCATCAGCATGCATGAGATGTGAGGAAATCTACTACAACCTGCCAATCAACGTCCTTTTCAGGGCGCACAAAAGGGTAAACCTACTCATTGTGAGCATTCATCAACAAAAACATAAACAAATAAAACGCAAAATAGCTGTTTCTGATTCGGCATATAAAGATGTGTGTGTGTGTGTATAATGACACAGTTTTGGGAGCCAGAACTGAAACATTGATAGTTTTCTATCAATATTTAATTAGGGAAAAGGTTCTCTACACTTGTAATGCCCATAACTCATCGTCCACTACCTAGAAACAACAAATTAGATACAATCCAAAATTGTACAAATGGCGTAGTTCAGGGGCGCCACAATTCAAGGTTCTCGAACATGGCATGGGGAAACTCAAGCCCAGGGACCTTATCCGGCCCTTGAGATGATTTGCCTGAAGGAGAATAGTAAGTAAAGTAAAGATGCCGCTTACAAGCTTCGTGGTATATTGTGGATATGGTGTTATGAATTCTGTGGTTGGAAAGGAGCCAAACACATTTCTGACTTTTCACTCCCACTTCCACCTCGTCCAGCACTATTAATATATAAATTCACAGAGTTGATCGCTCAGGATAGTTCGTTATTAAGAAAGAGAATTAAGAGACGCATATTTTCTTTACCAATGACCCGCTTCTGGTGCCAAATTTATATTTGGTCGACCTCGGTTGTCGTTTGCGATCGAGAACAATCCCGCAGCAAATGGGGATTTAACCACTGCGCAACTGCGACTCCCATAGAATCATAGTACAAGAGAGTATATCTCCCTGACGACGGTGTCTGTTATCAGATAAAGTTTACTGTTTCACGTCTGAGTTTCAATCCTCTAATGGTAAAGTGCAGAATGACTGGCTGTGGCGGTATTTACATTGCATAGAAAAAATTCACGTCAGTATTGATGCCTTAAAAATTCACTCATCGGAGAACGGAGTTCCCGTCTAAAAGAGCAATGATCAAGGAAGAGGCATCACCATTGACTTTTTTCGTCTTGTCAGACGATAGTAATTGTGCTATTTACACAAAGCCCGGGCAGAAATATAGAGACCATATGTTGCCCATACAGTATGGTCTCTCTCACCGTCTGCCTTATTTACTTCAAGGGAAAGGTGATACCAATAAAAAAGCTGTCGGGTTAGCAGAGAAATGCTCTATCTGTTCGCCTGTCGGAGCTTCACTCCTAGACCAGCTGCCAACCAAGACTAAGGGTCTGGTCTGCCCTGTCACAACACTCAGCTGAGGTTGTCTTTCCTCGCTCTAGGATAAGGCATTGTATCCTTTTGGGTGTGCTCTTTCACATCGTCAGTTGTCAGGTTTGGTAGATACATACCAACTTTCAGAGTTATCAGAAAACAGGTTGCACAGTCACATCTGACAAAATCCAAAAAGATATGCCAATATCTTATCTGCAAGGCTTCAGAAGGTCCAACTTTACTTAGTCACGTTTCACAGCATAGCTTGGTATCAAGATGCTGAGCAGAGCGTGAGCTGCAACGGTCAGGGATACATAGAGGATCGCTAACGTCAGGACCAACGAAACAGCTGCCAAGACACTTTCTACCCCTCTACGCGGTGATCCTGGATAACAGGCTGCAACAGAACAGGCTGTCTAAGGAGAAGGGATCGAAAATGGAAGGCCAACTCGGTACTCAAACATTGCTTGCTGTCGAAAATGAATGTGTCGGACCGAAAGGTGCAAATATCGCAGTCAAGTTGTAAACTAACGACACAGCGCATTCCGTTCTCGTGATCACATCCTGCTACTTGCAAAGCATTGTTTACGGCTTGGCAGCGGGAGATTGAGAACGAACGCAGAAGAAGAAAAATACAGTATGGCTTGTAACGTTTTAGTATTACATGTACATTCGCCTCTCTGCTTCTTCTTTTTCTTCTTCTTCTTCTTCTTCTTCTTCTACGATGTTAGCCACGAAAAGGAAATTGTAACGATGTTTCGTAGTTTACAACAAGCGTGCGATATATGCACTTTTCGGCCCCGACACTTCCGGTTTTGATGTGACGTTTTTTGCAACTAGGTGACTTCCCACTGTGATCCCTAATATCTTAGCAGGACTACACTAGTGCAGTCTGTTTCCAGGGCCGCCGCTTGGAGGTGGAATAGGGTATTTATCAGCTAAGGTTCGCTGACCCTGATGAAAGCAGCCAGCAATGTCATGCTGGCTGCTGTCAGTTCATTCATTGTGCTGCATTTTCGGACACGCAATCTTCCGAGTGTTACATTTGCTGCAACCGTCCAAGCATGTCGCAAAAGAGGGTTGCGCATGAGGTCAGCAACATCAAAATAAAGAACAATTGAAATTAGAACTACGACTGCAACTGTTCCAATACAGGCTTCTGGTAAATAAGTCAGATACAGTGAGATGGATATTGCTTTACTTGGAACACAAGAAGGTGAACAATTATGATTGGATTCTTTTTCTTCTTCATTCATCCCCAGATCAAGGTCTCGGTTCGTTCATCCTCAGATCAAGGTCGCGGTTCGTTCATCCTCAGATCAAGGTCTCGGTTCGTTCATCCTCAGATCAAGGTCGCGGTTCGTTCATCCTCAGATCAAGGTCTCGGTTCGTTCATCCTCAGATCAAGGTCGCGGTTCGTTCATCCCCAGATCAAGGTCTCGGTTCGTTCATCCTCAGATCAAGGTCTCGGTTCGTTCATCCTCAGATCAAGGTCGCGGTTCGTTCATCCTCAGATCAAGGTCTCGGTTCGTTCATCCTCAGAGCAAGGTCGCGGTTCGTTCATCCTCAGATCAAGGTCTCGGTTCGTTCATCCTCAGATCAAGGTCTCGGTTCGTTCATCCTCAGATCAAGGTCTCGGTTCGTTCATCCTCAGATCAAGGTCTCGGTTCGTTCATCCTCAGAGCAAGGTCGCGGTTCGTTCATCCTCAGATCAAGGTCCCGGTTCATTCATCCTCAGATCAAGGTCGCGGTTCGTTCATCCTCAGATCAAGGTCTCGGTTCGTTCATCCACAGATCAAGGTCTCGGTTCGTTCATCCTCAGAGCAAGGTCTCGGTTCGTTCATCCTCAGATCAAGGTCTCGGTTCATTCATCCTCAGATCAAGGTCCCAGTTTTTCTTACAAAGGACACTGTTGTTTGTAAGGCTGTTTTATCTCCATACAGCTTATATTTCATATCTGTTTCGCTAGGCCTGTTGTTCACTTTTTTCCTGCGTGAGCATGCAGCTTTGTAGGATGTGTTCCACGGTTATGGTATGCTCATGATTACATTTAGATTACAGATCTTCGCGAATATGTTTTCGTCACATACCTTGAGTCAGATGGCTTGATGCCATCATAAATACACATATGTGGTAAAACAAAAACAGGACATTGATCAATTCAGTTCGAAAACAGAGAAATTAATTTGAAAGGAGCACACCATAGAAACAGCTGGTCAAGCGGTTTGGATGCCAAGCTTCTGACTACGAGAACATGCGCTCAAATCTTCGTTAATGTTTTTGTTTTGCTTTTCTATCGAAAGTTTTGGTTTGCTGTCTTTTGATGAGAACTAGCATTTGTGCTGTTCCTACTTGTCTCCTAATATCTTCGTTTCTGATTCTATCCATTCTTGTTACTCCAAGCATTCTGCGCACATTTCATCTCTGTTGTTACGATGTTTCTTTTCTCTTTGCTTGTTAATTTTCAATTATGGCACTGATAGCACAATGTGGGTAGGAATATTGTGTTATGTAGCGAACATTTTTTTAACCATTGTCCAGGACTAATACTTTAAACACACATAATTCGGTAGTAACTTCAAGTTACGAAATATCCACTTAACACAAATCATAGTAATATCGGGGACATTTGCCCAATGATATGCTTTATTACTTTTGTTTTGGATTTCGGTATCGTCTTTGCCATCTGCTGAGATCACGTCATCCAGGTTCATGAAATGTTTGATCTATTTTACTTATTGGTATATCTACATTTCAAATGAATCAATTCTTTTCTCCAATCGTTTGTTCATTGTTCATGTTTCTATACCATACCGGAAAGTCTATTATACATAACACCAGATAATAAAAACAACAACAACAATGTTCGCGTAGGCGTCAAAGGCCCGTTGCGTCGATTGACAACCCATGTCCAACTGTTGAGGCTATGCCCATGCGTAGCAGCGTGTCGACCGAAATCCCTACAGACTTCTCAGGTGGAGCCGTGTACTCTGCTGCCTTGCTAACAGGGCCGCTAGAAGTGTGCTAGACCAATGTTTGCGTCAAATCCTCCATGTCTTTCCGTGTCAAACTACGTGTTTCCAGGTGTCCCGCTGACGAAGCTTCTGACTGTGTCAGTATGGCTCTTCCTGTGCTGAGAATACGAGGTTGGGAGAGGTATTGTGTAACCTCCGGTGGAGGGAGGGGCGGCAGGAGAAAGTCGGCTTCAGTCCAAGCAAAAATGTCCTTGAGTAGTGATAATCTGGACTGAATTCTGATGTGCAGTTAAGCGGAACGTTGAACTCCGTTATTTAACTGGTTTCCCCCGGCTTGAGATTGGCATAAAATGCAGCAAAACAAACAGGATAACCGATCGAAAGCACATCAATTCCACAGAATAAAGTCCCTGTTACCACCTGGGGAAGGAGTTGTGAAATATAATCCGAACAGGAACCACCAAACATCGGAAAACTCGACACAAACACGGGAGAGAGTCGAGAGAGCAGCCACTAAGGCGCGGCCAACTTACTTTAAAAAAAACTGATTTTGCATTTGTAAGTTAGTTTGTTTGGATATGACTCATGTCGCTGAAAATAATAATAACAATCAATCAATTATTAAAGCTCGATACACGACCGTTAAACTTATTAAATGATTTATCTGTCCCTCTACCCTCCCTCCCCCACCCCGCCCTTTAAGTATGCCATCACTTTTGTCGAGGAGGGGCGGGACACGCGTCCCAGTGAGCTATGCTGGCCGGAACGTATGTGCCTGGTTGGGCTACCCAAGCCGGACAGGTTAATGGAAAATGGGAAGATTAAGAATGATAGCAGCCGGGCAGGTGGTGCGCAATAGTCAGGAAGGCAGACCACAAAAGAGAGGAAAACTCTACAAGAAGTCCGGGCAGATCGAGTTCTAGAACCCGGGAGGGTACGACATCTAAGGGCAGTATCCCCTATCATGAAAGACAACCTACTGCCTTGCAGGAAGTTTTGGGGCAACCAAAGGCTAGGGAAGGCAAACCGGAAAAAGAACCCAGAAAGCGGATGCACTTGGCCAGACAGCGCATAACAAGATGCTACGAATGTTATGATATCGTATGTTATGATATCATATGTTGAAATATCGTGCAAAATGGGACAAAGGATTCAAGCTAGGGTGTTCTGCCTGTTAAGACACCTCGGGTGGGAAGAGTGTCGAATCTATGCCTCGAAGAAGCCAGCCTCAAGCTGCTTGTAAGGGGACGGCGTGGGTTAGTGGTTAAGTGATACGGCTCCCAAGCCGAAGGTGCTGGGTTCGTTCCCCATCACAGCACCGGCCGTTACCCCGGGAAGCGAACCCTTAATAAATCAGGAGGAAGAAGACCCTTTCATAAAAATTCATGCTGAAGTCCGATGCACTGGGCCTACAGGCGCAAAATAAAACCGTAGTGCAACGCACACCGCCTTGGGGAACAGAGAAATAATGCGAACGTATTGGAAAGACAAAAAACTACTTGTGCTCACCTTGTCCCGACTCGGAGATCCAGAAAACAAGAGGGTAATCATTACAGAACTCATTGGCACCAAAACGACTCAACACAATGCGCTGGAATGCAAAAGACATTCTTCCAAACAGCAGGCACTAACAGCCAGACTTGTGGAAGAGAAGATAAATGTGCCGTGTATGCAAGAAACGCAGCAAAACACAATCCCAGTCTAAATGAACAATGATCGCTGAAGAACGCGGAGAAATGATTGATGAGCAAAGTGATTGTTTTAGAACCAAGTGAATCACACTGCTGCCACTACATCCGGTCCCTGTATCCGAACACGTGCAGTGGTGGTTTCGTAGCAACAGCTTCACAATCTATCTTTCTCCCACTCTTAGCAAGCCGCAGGAAATAAACTTTGCAAAATAAAGAACGTACTTCGTTTAACCTTCAGCTACATGGCAGCAGGCATAACCTACCTGTTGGAATACCAAACTCCAAAGTAACTCAAGAAAAGTCCCTGAATACACTGACTAAGTTCTTTCCAGGCCCTCATTGAACTCCTCTGTCACCTTCAACCCCATCGACTGACCGAACATATTCTAAATGGATTTCCAGAGAGCGAATGATCTTCATCACCTGTGATAGGAGAACAACGTTATTTGAAACAAGATGCAAATGTCAGTATTAGCAGATAAACATTGTCAACTGCCTATAGAATGACCGCCTAAAAGTCAGGAAGCGGTATACCCTTTTCTGCCCAGTTGAAGCCAGAAAACTAGAAATACCAAACGTTGCTTGTTAAATTATGTAGGAAACAACATTTTTTGCTTTCTGCAACAAAATCTCTCGTTTGCTGGGACTCTAAAGTTTATCAAACCCAAGAACTGTTTAGTGCTGCACAGTAGTTAAGGCCTGGATGCCGACTATACGTATATTTTTTTCGCTCATCTGCTCTTATATAACTACACACAAAAACTGTTTGAAAGGTACGTTGCAAATCTTAGCCGAAAGAAAGTTTAAAAAGTTAACTATTCGCAATTATTCCCCGTGAGGATCATGGTTATCCCATTTTGATGAAATGATAGATACCATTCCGGAAGGGGGTGAAAAACGGCATTGAAACAGAAATAGAGATAAAATATATACGCTTTAAAATAGATTCAAAGGACGTACTGCTGGCGGCGATTCCTTGTTAGTTGTGGTCCTAATTTATTCTGCATATTGAGGAGGTTGTGGGTTGGAATCATGGTGGAGACCGGGATTTTTTCACGTGGATCCTCTGGTAAAAATTCCCATGATCTCTGTGTAGTGAGATCGAACTCCCGTGTTCAGAGTCGAGCACCTTAAAAATACCTTGGCAGTTGTTAATCGAAAAGAGTAGGTTTAACGGCCACTGCCCGGGCATAATTGAAAAATTGAAGTTAACAATCTACCCAAATTAGTTGTGCATTTCCCCAGGCCTAGTAAGCCGCAGGAAGTTTTAAAATACCTATCAGATATAACCGAAGCATTCGGCTACCTGGCAATAGACATTAACATGCCTGTTTGAATGCCAGGATTCCAAGTATTTCAAGTTGAGGCGTTCAAGATAGCAGTTGTGTTTTTTTTGTTTTGTTCTTTTGCGTTCGCCTTATTTCTCTAATCCCAAAGGCGGTGTGCGTTGCACTGTAGTTTTTATTTTGTGCATGTCGGCCCAGTGCATCGGACTTCAGCATGCCTTTTATGTAAGGGTCTGCTTCCTCCTGCATTTTCTAAGGGTTTGCTTCCCCTGGGTAACAGCCGGTGCTGTGATGGGAATCGAACCCGACACCTTGAGATTGTAAGCCGTGTCACTTTAACCACTAGCCCACGTCGTTCCCCTCAGGATAGCAGTATTTCTTGAGGCTTTCCTGTCGAGGATGACTGGGTCACAATGGGCGAAATAGTTTCGCATGACTTTGGTCTTGGAGATATTTATTTCCAGCCGTGCGCTCTTTCTCTGTTGAGCATCTCTAGCCAACGGTTGGCTTCTACGGCTGACTCTGTAATCAACACTATGTCGTTCGCGAATCGAAGATGATTGAGGCATTTTCCATTAACATTGATTCCACAAGTCCTCCGAGTCGAAACAACTGATAACCGATTCTTCTTCTTCGTTGTCGTTCGTTCTCAAACTTCCATTACCAAACCCCGAAAATGGCTTACACGTAGCCGGAAAAAAGAATGCGTTATTTTGTAGTTTACAGCTTGCCTGCCATATTTGCACCTTTCCGTCCGACACATCCGAATTCAGAATGAGATTTTTGGGTACCGGATTAGCCCTCCCACTTCTTCGATCTCTTGTTCTTAATAAGTCTGCACTGTTGCAGCCTGTTATCCAGGATCATCCCGTGGAGGTGGAGAAGAGTCATGGCAGCTCTGGGTCGCTGGCCATGACGCTAGTATTCAGCTTTGGTTCGCTGACAGCTACAGTCCCTGCACTCCTCAGCATCTTGGTCCCTACCTAGTTACTAAATGTGGTTTCTAATATCCTTGCTAAATGACTATTGGGCTTTCAAAAAATAATATCGCTGGATCAAATTAATTAATTATGATTTTAAATAAACTAAACAAATGTAACTTAATTTTGGATAAATATTAAGTTAATTGTCACTGTTTTTAATGTTATTGTTATTATTTTCCAAAGTCGGTGGGAAACTGTTATTCTGGAAAATGATTTTTATAATGTAATGAGAAGGCATTTGGCATCAGTCTGTGGAGCCAACGCTGCAGTATCCCAAACATGTTTGGGAATTGCTGCTTTAAAGGAACAAACGAAACGTATTAGAAGACAGCGGGAACACGTGCAGGTATCATTATTTGGCATTGGGCCAAAGGGCGAGAGCCAAATTGCTGTTGGATCCTGACAACAATAACAGTTGACAACAACAATACGTGCAGAAACAATTATATGGCATTGGGCCGAAGGACCAGAGCCAGAATGCTGCTGGATCCTGACAACAATCGCAATAGACAACAAGATGTAAATGTCCGTTATAACTTTCTGTTTATTAATCGTCATTGAGATCGAATATTGTACACGCATGTCAATACCCAACATGAACATGAATGATAGTCATCTCAGCATTAGTTATGTGTCAACCAGTCTGAGTAAAATATGTGTTCTTCTTGCATTTACACTTCTTGTCCCGCTTTCTCTCCCCGCATCGGCCGCGACGACAGTTGGTCCGTTTACAGTAAACCCGTGCGTATCTATATAATGCGTATCTATATAATGCAGGAAAACTGAGTGATACCGTTTCTCCGAGTGCCTTCTGGCCCAATATCGACGCCTTTTGCACCCCTTCGATGTGAGAAGTGGACTCATCCCTGCTCCAACAGCTTCCTACGATTCGTTAAAACCCTAGTCTTACTGAGAATAACAAGGCCCATCAAGCGTTGTAGGTGAGACAGACTAAGGCATGAAGACTAAGACATAAGGAAAAAAAAGAATACTTCATGGTCGTATAAGTAGAAGAGTAAGAAGAAGAGTAAGAAGAAGAAGAAGAAGAAGAAAATGAAGAAGAATACTTAACGCCAAGAAGAAGAATACTTCATGTCTCATTAAGAATTTTAAAAAGAATAGGAAATTGATGCCAAGAAGAATAAGAAAAAGAAGAAGAAAAATAATTATTGCCAAAAACAAGGAAGAAGAAGAAGAAGAATGTGTGCAAAAAAATAATAATAAGAAAAATCATGCATGCCAAGAAGAAGAAGAGGAAGAAGAAGAATACTATAAACCTCATTAAGAAGAAGAAGAATACTTCATGCCAAAAATAGGATACAGAAGAACACAATAACTCATTAGGAAAAGAAAGAAAAAGAATACTTCATTATTCATTAAGAAAAGAGAGAAAAAGAAGAATACTTTGCGCATTTTTGTAGTGTGCTAAAGAAATGTTTTTTTTCAAGAGGGGTTGGTAGCCACTTCATAACCCTCTTTGTCACCTTGTATGGCATGTATAGGAGGTTGGCGTGGTCCTGTTCCCTATTTCTTGCAGCTCGGGATTCAAAATGGTGAAAATAGGTGTTGTTCATTATTCTATTTCTTTGAATCTGACAAGTTGAGATCAGAAACAAAATGTCCTTCAATTCAGTTGCCATCTGAACATCGAAGGTCGGCTGCAATGTATCTTCAATGACAAATTCTTCTTCTTCTTTTTTCGTTCGCTTGGAGTATGTCTACATCTGCAAAGTCTCTTGTATGAACCTCACTTTCTTCTGCAGCTCACACATAGGTCCATATAGTTTCCCTTCCAGCGTTGTTTCTTTTGCCAGTATGTCCGCCTCAGTATCTCATAATCTGGACAGTCCTGAAGTATATGCTCGGAAGTCTGGGGTGCCTGTCCACATGTACACATACTTGAGCTGCCAATCCTAAATTGTGTATACATGGGGCTGCGGAGTCGGTTGTGCCCCGTTCTGAGGCGCAGTATGACAATCTGTTCTTGTCTACTTATATTATTATAGTCATCTTGTATTTGTGTTGGTAGCTCTCTCATTGATTTAATCATCTTTTTCTTTTGGTGGTATGTAACTGGTACATATGGTTGCTCGTCTGGGGCACCTTCCCTCGCCAGTGTGTCAGCTCTCTCATTCCCTGGTATTCCGCAGTGAGACGGTATCCACTGCACCGTGATTCTGCGCTGGTTGCTCAATGTTGACAATAAAACTTGTAGATCTGACAACTTCCCGGATGATAGTGCTTGGAGTACTGATTTTGCATCTGTCAGAAATACCACAGGATACGGGCCAAGGTTGGTGTTCAGCAATTTTTCCGTCACCAATTTCATCGCTTGTATCTCTGTGTCATAATTATGGCAGAATTTTCCTGTTGGTGCTGCAACTGTTTCCATAGTGTTATTTGGGTATTCTATATACTTAAATGGCCTATGTCTCTTGCCTTCATAGTGCAATCGGACAGGTGTTTTTGCCATCACTTTCCGTACGTGGAGCAGTGGTCGCACCGAGAAAAATGAGATGTGTCTGCCAAACTGGACACAGGTGAGATGTTTTGCGAATGCCAACAATGAGTAGGTTACTCTTTTGTGCGCCCTGAAAAGGACGTTAAGTGGCGGGTTGTGGTAGCTTTTCTCACATCCGGAGCGTGCTGATGAAGGTGGACCTGGATCCTCAATGCGGTTGTGCTATGCTTGGCTTCATCTGCGTGTCGCTCACTACTACGGGGATCACGTCAATCCCTCACCTAGTTAGCCAGGCTGCCAAGAAAACAGCCCGTTTTCAGAGAGGGTTGGGAAGAAGCCGAGGTGAGGCCAGTATATTTTGCCTGACTCTGACTAACATGTCTGATCAGTATATTGTGCCTGACCAGACGTAAGTCTTCCTCCCCCAATATATATGTAAACAAACTGTTGAATTCTGGTTTTGTTGATCAATTCTCATTTAGCCCCAATTTATCCGAGACTTGCTTTCTTTCCTGTACATTTTTTGTATATATATACTTAACAACCTGCCTGCACATGAACAAACTGACTACTTGTTACAGAGTTTCTGATGTCTGTGTTTAGACTGGCTGTACGCAAATGCTTCTCCGCACTTGGCACACTGGTAAGGACGGATACCCTTGTGCATGTTCATGTGACCCCTGAGGTTTAGAGCAGTCGTGAAGGTCTTGCCACACTGGGGACATTCCAGCTGAACCATCCCTTCTCCATGCTCACGTTTCTTATGCTGGCACAGCATCCGCGAGGAACCGAAGATCTCATCGCAGGAGTGACACGGATATACGCAGACACCGTGGCTCTCATTCATGTGCTTGAGTCGGTCTTTACTGCCTTGAAACACCTCACCGCACATGGTGCATCCCGATGTGTCCATCGGGACCGAGGAGGGCAGATAAGATGGCTGAAATGGAGACCGGCAAAACGGCATCTGTAATGTTGAGTATGAACAGATATATTTGTGAGCTATAAGCTGGTCTGCCTGCGAGAAACTTTGATGACAAAATGGACACTGAAGACTAGTGGCTATAATTGCTGAAAATGTCTTTTCCCATTTGACCTGTTGAAGATAGAAAGTGACAATCTGAGAGTCAGAACAACAAAAGTAGCCCTCTGTAAATTAAGGTGACGCAGAAGGCGTCAGCTTGTGCTGAATTAATGACATATTACTATACTTTTTTGTTTAGTTATATATAGATAACTATACTTTGTTCTTCTTCTTCGTTCGTTCTTCAACTCCCGCTACCAAGCCCTGAAAAGAGCTTTGCAAGTAGCATGATATAGTCTGGAGAACGAAATGTGTTGTAGTTTACATATTGCCTGTGATATTTGCACCTTTCTGTCCGACACATCCAACTTCAGCTTTGTTGTTGGGTACCGGGTCAGCTTTCCCTCTTTGGTCCCTTCTCCTCAGCCAGTTAGTCCTGTTGCGTCCTGCTGTAAAGCATCCACACGCAGGTGGACAAGGATCTTGGCAGCTTTGGGCCGCTTGCCCTGATGCTAGCAGTCAGCAGCTTTGGGTCGATGACCGCTACAGCTCGTGCACTACTTGACATCTCAATCCCGATGACTATCCTATCTTCACTCTCATAACAATTACATTATATTCTGTGGAACTTCAATTCCCCCCATCCCTACTTATTATCAACTTTATTTACTTTCAAAAGCATTTGATAGTCTGCATCGTCCATCACTTTGGAGTATTCTCAACAATGGCTTCCTACCAAAGTATATAAATATCATGCCAGCTTTATATGATAATTCACTCTGCTGTGTTCGGACGGCTGATGGCAAAACGGAATGGTTTCGCGGAGAAACAGGAGTGAAACAACCTGCATTGTGTCGCCTATGTTATTTGACACAGCTATAGATTGCGTTACGAAAAACTATGCTACCTTTACAAACCTTACAAACTTTATACAAACCTTTAAGCATAAATTGACAGGTGTTAGAACTCTCAAAATATTCGATTCCGCAGATGACTTGGCTCCTCTGGAACAAACGTTCGAGGAAGCGATGGAAAAGATAGATCTATTATGTCACATGTCAGAACAAATATCACTTCAAATAAATGACTCAGATACAAAGGTAATTAAATTTACAAACAAAGCTGAATTGATAAATGGAGAACTATTACAGAAGGTTGAAAGTTTCACGTATTTGGGAAGTAACATGCCTCAAGATGGAGATACAACAAAAGAAATGTCCACTCCTATTGCTTTGGCCTCGTGTGCATTCAACCAGTTGACAAACATTTTGAAATTAAAATCAATGAGCAAACATGCAAAGCTCAGGCTGTTTAACCCAAATGCCATATTTATGCTAACATGGATACTCAGACTGGAAAGCGACCAAAACACTAGAAGATATGCAAAATATTTTCATTTTTTTTTCAAAACAAGTATATTTAGAAAACTATTGAAAATTGACTGAGATGAATTCAAGACCAACAAGCTAATAAGAGAAATTGCCAACCAGCATACGAAAAAAAGCAGTGAACATACATCGGGCATGTGCTTAGAATTTAGAACAGCGGACTTCCAATGCAATAATTTATGTGGGCTCCTCTAACTGGCAGGAGAAAGAGAGGTAGCCCAAAAAAGACTCTTCGCAGTATGATCATCAGAGGGCTGCACTATGGGTCTAAATAACATACAAGAACTTAGAATTATGAGAAACCGTTCAAAATGGAGAGCACTTGTTTCTGCTTTATACGCCGTGTTTTGTGGTCAAAGAACATAAGACAGATAGACAACCATGCAGATATAGATAGATAGATAGATAGATAGATAGATGGATGGATGGATGGATGGATGGATGGATGGATGGATGGATGGATGGATGGGTGGATGGGTAGATGGGTAGATGGGTAGATGGGTAGATGGGTAGATGGGTAGATGGGTAGATAGGTAGATAGGTAGATAGGTAGATAGGTAGATAGATAGATAGATAGATAGATAGATAGATAGATAGATAGATAGATAGATAGATAGATAGATAGATAGATAGATAGATAGATAGATAGATAGATAGATAGTTAGATAGATAGATAGATAGATAGATAGATAGATAGATAGATAGATAGATAGATAGATAGATAGATAGATAGATGCTATATGCATTTCTAGGACATCATACGACATTCATCCGGTAAATACTGATATACACGACAATTGCTGAAAGTCTACCACAGAGGAAACTCAGAAAGCTGTACTACTGCCGAGTGATGGCACGACCAATGGTCCGATGGTATCACAAGCTGCAGTAATCAATTCGGAGAATCACTTCTACGGGGACGTTGTACAAATTGCTTGGTCGTGTGGCAGGGAAATAGAGGAAATACCGGTTGAAAGTAAAGAAGGCCATTTAATTAAGCCGTCAAAGAAGAATCTCAGAAACACTTAAACGGCGTCAAGTTTCTGGACCAGGAAACTCTTGCCCACAAGTCGTACATCGGCGCTAAGTCTTTCCCCCGACCGGCTGGAGGTGCAGAAGAGGCCGTCCCCGAACAGTTTAGCTCCAGCAAGTAGCAACCTCTTTCTCCGCTCTGGACGAGGCCTGGAACCACGCCACAGCTGTGGGTCATGAATGTAGCCGACGGACGCAACGGGTCTCAGACGCATAAGCGAACATTATTATTAAAGAAGGGAAATCTGCAGAAGTGTGTAAATTATATAGAGTTATAAGGTCCTTATCCACAACTGACAAAATATTGAATAGTTTACTTTGAGATACATTTTCAAAAGGCGTACGAGACTAGCAAGCAGGCTTTTGACAAAACAGATCATGTGCAGACCAAAGAGCTATGTTGCGAATAATTGTTGAACATCGTGTGGAATGGAACTCACCACTTGTTATCAGATTCATGGATTTGAAAAGGTCTTTGACAGATTAGACAATTACGATGGAAGTTACTCAGCCCTAATGTTCACCAGCATTATTATGAAAACGTGTGTAAATATTAGTTACTGGGCTCTGCGTGAAGTACAGATTGTTATGACCTTTGTGATATGGACGGCAGTCGAGGACGGAGATGTCTCTTGTCACATTTCTCTTTCTTCTGATCATTCACTGGACGATGGCTGAGCAGTGCTGAGCAGTAGCGGTCAGCTACTCAAAGCTGACTGCTACCACCAGGGCCAGAGATTCAGAGTTAACTTTACTTATCTTGACGCCTTTATACTGGTTTAGAAGACTGCAGTCGGTATACAACCAGTTTCATTCACATTACCTTGCTCTAAAAGCTATGCGCCTTTAATGAATTCTTAAATGCATTAATTGGCCTGCCTCCACTACCATGGCAACGCATTCCAAACATTCACCACTCTTTGACTAAAACAATATTTCCTAATATCTAATCTGGACCTCTCTTTAGTTAATTTGTAGCTATGCCCTCTTGTTTATGTGGGTGGTTGTATTTTAAAAAACGTGTTATAATCTAATTTATCCATTCCCCTGATAATCTAATAATCATGTGTTAAGTCCCCTCGAATTCTTCTCTCTTCTAGAAAGCCGGTTTTTCTGAGTCTTTCCTCATAACTGTAATTCTAGAATCCTACTATCAGCTTTGTCACTCTTTTATGTATTATTTCCAGCATTTTTATGTTTCATTTATGATATGGACTCCACACATGTACACATTACTCCAATCTAGGTCTTACTAATGCTTTATACAGTTTGACTATCACTTCCTTGCTCCTATGTTTAATATTTCTATTTATCATACCTAACATTGCATTTGCCTTTTGCACAGCTACCTGAACTTGTTCACTCACCTTACAGGTATGATCTATTATAACCCCTAGGTCCCTTTCCTAATATTGTTCTCTCCCATTCTGTAATTATGTTCCATATTGGATCTACTCATGTGGATGACTGTACATTTATCTACAATAAACTCCAAGACCCTTCTCCCCCTCCACGTGGTAATCCTGAATAACAGGCTGCAACAGGGCAGACTGCCTAAGGAGAAGGGATCGAAGAGGGAAGGTTAACACTGTACCCAGACTGGCTAAGGAGAAGGGATCGAAGATGGAAGGCTAACACGGTACCAAGACTGGCTAAAGATAAGGGATCGAAGAGGGAAGGCTAACCCGGTAACCAGACTGGCTAAGGAGAAGGGATCGAAGAGGGAAGGCTAACCCGGTACCCAGACTGGCTAAGGAGAAGGGACCGAAGAGGGGAGGCTAACCCGGTACCCATACTGGCGAAGGAGAAGGGATCAAAGAGGGAAGACTAAACCGGTACCCAGAATGGCTAAGGAGAAGAGATCGAAGAGGGAAGGCTAACCCAGCACCCAAAAATGTCATGCTGAAGTCGGATGTGTTGGACCAAAAGGTGCAAATATAGCAGTCAATCTGTAAAAACTGTGACACAACGCATTCCGTTCTCCGGACTACATCCTGCTACTTGCAAAGTCCTTTTTAGGGCTTAGGGGAAGTTTGAGAATGAACGATGAAGAAGAAGATTGACTGAACGATGAAGGCGACATCAACTAACATTGACGGAATGATATGGACTTCGACAGAACAACGTGCTGGACTTTGCCGATAACTTTGCGCATCTGTCCCACAGCCACCGCCAGATGCTAAATAAGTATGCTTGATGAGCGGTACCAAAAGACAAGAAAAACTGTCATTCTAACAGACTATTGAAGCGTATACCAAGCCATTTCTAGTCCAAAATAAGATAAAATCTTACATGAAATAAAATATAACATCGTGTTGCTGTTGGGATAAAAACAGATTTAGTCATACAGTGGATTCCGACCCACTGTGGCATCTTTGGGAAAGAGAAGGCAAATGCGCTCGTAAAAGCCGGAAGTGGCATCATGCAGACTCGCCATCCACAAATATATTTAAAAAATCAAAGGCACTCATAAAGCGAGCGAGCGATCGATGAGGACGGAATGGATGGACAAGTACAAAGAATACAAACCAGTATATGATAGCATAAACACACTTGGAAAAGATTGGCAGACACAGAACGGGACATTGCAGATTTAGGGACCATCTCCATGGCCCATTTCCATAGAATTGGCTTAGAGACACCGCCACATGCGACTGCGGAGCACCACGATCAGCGAACCAGAGCTTACCAAGGTCATTACTTCTCCAAGAGGCGGTCCTAGAAACTGGCTGCACTAGTGTAGTCTGGCTGAAAAAATTGGAATAGCAATGAGAAGGCAAACCCAGTACGTAAAGAAAGCCAGCTGAAATTAGATGCGTCGGGCCGAAAGGCAGAAATATCGCAGCCTCGATGTAAACTTCGACACGTCACAAAGTACTTTTAAAGACTAACGTCCCAAAAGAAGAATTACTTATACATTACTAGACTATTTGAATTACTTACACATTACTTTACTATTTGAATTACTTATACATTACTATACTATTTGAATTACTTATACATTACTATACTATTTTAATTACTTACACATTACTTTAGTATTTAATTTTAATTTTTCATTTTGTTTTGCATTCGCGTAATTTATCTATTTCCCAAGGCGGTGTGCATTGCCCTGTGGTTTTTATTTTGTGCCTGTCCGTCCAGTGCATCCGACTTCAGCATGCATATTATGTAAGGGTCTGCTTCATCCTGCATTTTCTAAGGGGTTGCTTCCCCTGGGTAACGGCCGGTGCTGTCATGGGGATCGAACCCAGCACCTTCTGTTGTGAGCCGTGTCACTTAACCACTAGCCCACGCCGTCCCTACCATACATTTAAATTTCGTTCACATTTCGAGTGATGGTCGAAAAGTTTTGTACTTTAGTCTGAAGGAGTCAAGGCCTGGAAATTGGTCTGAACTTTAATACTCCCATCTTTCTCTTCACCTTTCTGGTGCCCTGATTGTAGAACTTCTCTATCTGGACCAGGATGTTCGCCTCCAGTAAAGTCATGTACGTAAGAAAAACGACGTCCACGAAGTGGGTTCTTCATGTTTGGCAACAGGAAGAAGTCACTTGGTGCCAAGTCCGGTGAGTAGGGTGGGTGGTACTTAATTTCATATCCGCACGTTTTTCTGACGTCCAGGATTTGATTCCTTAACTAGAGACGTGGTTCCAGACCCAGACGGAGTTCTACAATCAGGGCACCAGGGCGGTGGAGAATAGATGGGAGAAGTGTATCGCCTTGCAAGGTGTACACAGAGAAGTATTAAAGTTTAGACCAATTTCCATGTAAATGCCTTGACTCCTTCATACAAAGTTGCCGACCTTTTATTTGTTGTGCCCCAAACGAATAGCTGCCCCGTGGGCAGGCTAGCGTGACAAGCGACCTTGATATCTTCTGCGAATGCGTGATTTTTTTCTAGACTGTTTTTCTCCCTAGTCGCTGCCAGATTTGCCATGATAGTCGCACGGGTACACTGTACTAGTCGCATTTGAGTTTCGAGTAAAAAAAACTGAGCAAAGAACTTGCGCTGGTTAAGCTGCAATGCGCCAACGCATTTAATTAACAAAAATCATTACCAGATATTCAGCAGGTTTCAATACAAAGCAACGCTTTACTAGCATCATACAGGATTGCACATAGTCGCCAAGTGCAAAAAGCCCAACACCATTGCAGAACAACTAATTCTAATGGCTGATGTAGATTTGGTGAACATTTATGATCGGTGAGTCTGGGGGGAAACTGCTGTCAAAAGGCCTTTGTCTAACAATACTATCAGTGGCAGAATACAGCATACGCGGAGGATCTCAATGATCAATTGATCTCAATGATCAACGAGCAAAGAAATAAAAGGGAAGGGAATTTTGGTTGCAGCTGGATGAGGCGAAAGCTAGTTTGTTGTTTTTTTTAATAGTGTGAAGAAATGGCAGCAGAATACATGTCTTTGTTGTACTGCTGCCCCTCACAATGACTCTCTTGTGTCAATGTATTGTTTCGAACGTTTCAATTACAATCCTCTAGTTTGAATTACAATAGGAAATGTACATTTTTCTTGAAGAGAAAAATCACATGAGTATGCAAAACACTTCGTAGAAACACGATTTTTTTAAAAACCTGTGCGATGTCTGTGAAAAGTTAAATGCGTCGAATCTCTCCCTGCGGGGAAACAACATGTACATTTTGATATTGGTTGATAAGGTTTTAGCTTTCAGAAAAAAAAGTTACAGCTATGGAGAAGAAAAATGAATGAAGATGGTGGCAAAGATGGTTTCCTGTTACAGCAGTTTGTGGTCTCTAATGAAGTTCTCTCGCAAATTAACATTTGTTTTCGACGAGCACCTATCACAGCTTATCAACTGGTTTAAAATATACGTTCAAGAAGATAAACGTTCTCGTGGATTCAAGACCCAATCAAGACCAAAGCACCATCTGAGTTTACTTCTATAGAAGAATAAAATCTTACTGAGATGTCCTGTGACAGCACATTGAAGAGAAAATTTGGAAGCATGGAACTAATTGTTATTTGGATATCAGTAAAAGATGAATACCTGGTGCTAAGTGGTAAAGCTTTGTGAATATTGATTCCATTAGCGACGTCATATTTGTGCGTAGTTCGGTTTTCAGAGGTCGCTGTGATAAAAAGCAAGTATCGTGCGAAAATCGATGTGGAACAGGAAATGAGTGTGGATGTGTCCAGTTTGATTCCAAGATTTTAGAAGAAGTGCGCAGGCTCACACGCCGCATTAATTACGATTATTCAATGAAATGATTATTCAAGGTATGTATTTTTTACTTTTTTAATAATGTTTGTGAATTTGAAATATGTGTTACATTAATTTGTTTCAGTTAACCAGTATAAGCCCATTAACCGTGCACTACAACTGTTAAGTGGGCTTTATTTTATTTGACTTGGGTTTGCCGTGGAAAAATTCTGGTACGGTACACTAAGAGTTCTGTGGATTGAAAAAGTTTGGGAACCACTGATTTAAATAATAAATATTCAGCTATTTTGCATGTGTAATGTGTTGAATATTTAGCAAATTTTAGTAAGAAACTCCAGCTGTTACTATAGATGATATCAGTGTGGACAATCATGAAAGTAATATTTACTAGTTGTGTACATAATAAACATGTTTTAACCCCACTTAACGTCTTTATTCTGGTTTAGAAGACTCTACGCTGTATTTTATACAACCAGTTTTATTTGCATTACCTTGTTATAAAAGCTATGTGCATCGAATTTATTCTTAAATGCATTAATTGTCCTTCCCTCCGCCCACTACTTCCTGCGGCAATGCATTCCAACCATTCGCCACTCTCTGACTAAAAAAATATATCCTAATATCCAATCTGGACCTTTCTTTAGTTAATTTGTAGCTATGCCCTCTTGTTCTTGTAGGTGGTTGTATTTTGAAAAAATATTGGTGTAGTCTAATTAATTAATCCTTTCCTTTGATTTTCTTATAAACCTGTATTGAGTCACCTCGAATTCCTCTATTTTCTAGACACTGAAGACTGGTTTTTCTGAGCCTTTCCTCATAACTGTAATTCAGGAATTCCACTATCAGTTTTGGCACTCTTCTTTGTATCCTTTCAAGCATGTTTATATCTCCTCTACTAAAAGGACTTCACACCTGCACACAGTACACCAATCTCTAAGTAATACTTCAAACAATTTGACAATCACTTCCTATGTTTAGTATTTCTTTTCATCATACCTAACATTGTGTTTGCCTTTTCACTGCTACCTGGACTTGCTCGCTCACTTTAACTGTATGATCTATTATAACCCCTTAGTCCCTTTCCTTTTCTATCATTCTAATATTGTTCTCACCCATTCTGTAATTATGTTCCATATCGGATTTACCCATGTGGATGACTGTACAGTTATCTATATTCAAACCCAATGTAGTTCTGTTGTATCTTTCAATGTTTGCTATTAAGCTTTGCAGTGAAATGACATTTGATGTCAACTTCACCTATGACTAATTAATAGAAGTGTGGAAGGCCTTTTACAATAACTGGCATAGAGTAGAGAAAAAACCAGAGGCATAATAAATCACACATAATGACAGCATGTTTGTCCAAGTATAAACACAGAACAGCTTCCTGTGTCACAAATATGTTCTAGTGATGCCAGAAGATATTGTATGTGGAGAGTCAAGTTACATCAATAATAACACGATGCATAGTCTTGCCTTTTACAATTCTGATTTGACTTAACGTCTTTATACTGGTTTAGAAGACTCTGTAGAGTGTGTATACAATCAGTTTTTTTTACATTCGCTTGATCTAAAAAAAAAAGCTATGCACATCTAATAATCTATTTTGAATGTATTAATTGACTCTGCCTCCACTATTCCCTGTGACAATACATTCCAAGCATTCATATTGTGTTCTAGCCAACTCAACCTTCATTTCTGTAACATTTTCAATATTTGCCTGTGTGTCCACCTCAGCGAGGGCATTGTTTTATTGGATCTTTGTTCTGTCCATCTTAATTCTTTCCATTCTATGATAGCACCCCATTTTAAATGCTTCCAAACTTTTTTCCTCTTTCCTTGTCAGAGTCTGTGTTTCAATATCATACATTGCAATTGGCCATATATGAGAAGTGATTACTCTTTCCCACAACATTATCCTGATATTCTTAGAGGTTAGCAATTTTTGTTTTTCTCTGAAGGACTTTTTTGCCAATACAATCCTTGTCCTAATTTCCGTCTCAAATTTATAATTACAAATAAAATTTGCTAAGGAGAAAATTTGATATTACAGTAAATAATGTTGGTAAAATATATTGTAGAAATAAATGTTGGGTTGATTAATTTATTGTATCCATTATTTTTCTATCATCATGTATCATGTCCCTTGCAGAACGTCGCTCCCATGACAGCCCATCTGAAAAAACTCAATTTCTTGCCAAATCTTCAGCCTGCTCTCGAGTCATGCCCAAGCATTCTTTTATATCTTGGTGCCATTGCCTTCTTGGTCTGCCTCTGACTCTCTTACCCGTAACCATACCTTCCATTACCCTTCTCTGAAGACTGTTGTATCTTTTGATGTGGCTAAAGTATTTAAATTTTCAGTTAATTATGGAATTTATGAACCAGTTCTCCTCTATGTCCAACTCTTGTCGAATGTCTCCATTCTTCTTTTTTTTTGGTCCATTTTTCTATATGTTAGCTAAATGACGAAATATAATTGTGTATTATACTGTCACATCACGATGTCATGGCTTCATAAATGAATTCATGAGATTGTATCTGTTTTTCCAGTGTTGATACCAGATCCCCTTGATGTGAAGGAAGGAATAAAACCCACTGCATCTCCACGTTTGTTGTGAGAATTTATGATAGAAATCAGAGTAAGATAATTAAGATATTTTGGTCACATCAAAAGAGACAGCATAATACCTTGCAAAAAAACTATACTTGAAGGAAAAGTGCTAGGCAAATTAGCCCGAGGTAAAGAATGATTAAAGTGGAAGAATAACATGAAGATGTGGACAGGGAGCCTGCCAGATTGCAGCATCAAGGCAAAGGATGTTGGAGATACAGCCGACATTAGATGTGGAGATGACACTTGAACTGTTTTATGTTGTGAAATGCAACATAGAGAGTTGTGCATGCATAAAACTCATTTATTAACACACAACCATTGCAAGATCATGAAAGATGCTTCGGATTAGGCTTTCTGAAAGATGTCAACTGTAATCTTGGCTTTATGCTCCAAATAGTGAGGAAAATGGCAAGATGATGAGATGATTATCGGTACATTCTTTTGTTTTGTTTCAGTATGTATTCTGCTGTGTGAATTTGCCTAAATATTAATTTATTTTCACCTACACAAACACATCGCCCTGCAGCATCATGTTGTGAAGCAAACACCATATAATGTTAATCTTAAAACAGTCTTTTATCTCTGCTCCCTTGACTCCACCATCTGTTCTGTTATTGTCTCTAATCTTGCTACTGTGCCTACTCTGCATATTCAGAAATTCATACAATTTCAGAAAGAGGTTTTCTTCCCACTATTCCAAATTAACAACACACTCCAACTTTTGAAAAAACAGTTCAAATATTTGTCCATTTTTATAGTCATATCTTCTTAACTAATTGTCTTTTTAATTGTATAATTTGGTATGGTTTTAGTGCTGCCTTTTAATGTCATTGTAGCCAAGTTTCTCTCTGTGATACACTATTTATGCATTAAATATCAAGGATTATGCAACCCTATATATAATTCATAGTTTTCTTTACTAATTGCACTTTGTTTATATATCAGAAATAAAAAGACTAGAATTGAAAGAACAGACTGAACATGGCATGTGGTGCCAGTCTAGCTAGATCAAAATGTCAACCACTATCCAATCAGTGTCACACACTCAAATGTGTCAATCGAGAAAAGTAGCTAGGCAAAAGTAGTTCACCAAATGTGCATGTATTGTACTCTATAAATGTCAATAATGATTCAAGTTGACTTAGTTACTTCACTTCTACCATAAGGTGTGAAGGTTATCTTTTCTGTTTCCTCTAGCTTTTAGATTCCCCCTATAACCCCTGCCTGGCAGGTTGCAGTGTTACTATTCTTTGCTCTCCTTCTGGGCACTGTTACAAAATGGCAATTTTCAGTAATAGTGAGCATAATGACTACACTCAAACATTCTACAGTATGCATGCTTTCTGCATGACTGTTCTTCAAAGACAAAAAAAATCTGTCAAATGAAACTCATTTATTGAAACAGTTTTCAATTTAGCAGTTGTTATGGCATTTTATTTCACATAAAACTTCAAGTGGTAAAATCTCATTTTGTAAAAATGAACAGTTCGCCTTTCTTGCCCTGAAGGCCTCATGTGATTGATCCCTGAGGTGAATATTATGCCTACTATGGACAGGTATAAGAGCAAATCAGGACGTATTACAAGAAAACTATATTAAATTATCATTTGTTCTAACTAAAATAATAACAAGAAGATGAACACATATTTAGGAAAACCTTGTGACAATTGAAAAATATAAGGAGAAAAGATGCCATCGAAGAAAGATATGTGAGAGCATGACAAGTTGGCCTGGGAAAACAAGGAATACCGAGTTACTGAAATGATCAAAGAGCACATGTCCATTGATCGAACTGATTATCAATTCACGAGGCAGAAATGGCACACGATGATAATTTAACTAAAATCTAAAACTATACAGTGAAACATATTTTTGAGAGAAACACATTCAGTTAATGAAATGACAATCGAACAACGGGATCAAATTCAAACACCCAAAATTCAGTAATGACGTCACTCCCATATGTCATAGATAAAACACTTTTAAAGAAATACAATAAATAGACACAAAAAGTCAGGTTCCTGTAGCACTACAACTATAAATGTCCACTTCATCAAACACCAATGAGATGGAGTTTGTGAATTTAGTAAAGCCTTTGGTCCAAAATAGCATTTCCAAAACATAAGAATAAATTAAGACAACTTTTAGTTATCTGACATAAGTTGATTTGCCTGGTTGCATACCAAAATTCATATTCCTTCATACACTGTGGTATTAAAAATACAACATAGTAAACATGGTAGGAAACATAAACAAAAAAATGTTTAATATTAAAAACACCTTTCTATCTATCTATCTTCAGTCCACTTGTGTCATTAGACGTCATGAAGAGTTGTGATCTCCTTTGTTTCATATTATTTGGCATGCAAAACTCAGCTGGTGACTTGTCAGGTCAATCCCAGTATCTGTTACCAACCATTAGGTTGGTAGTCCCTAGAATATACGATCGCGTATTTCTGGGACTGGTGGCAGTGGAAGGGTAAATTAAAGCAAGGTAGACCTGCAGCCTGTCAGGAACCATCTATGTCACTCCGCTAGCCACATAACCAACCACGACCTGTTATAGGCACATAGTCCCCATTTAGCGACATCTTCTCTGTGTGGCGAGAATTCCTAGAATAATTGAGTAGATTTTTAACTTGAATTTTGCCAGAGCAGCAGCCATTAAGCCTACTATTTTTGATTCTTAACTGCCAAGGGATAGTTAACGTACGCGCCACTGCACACAGGAGTCTGATCTAACTACTCAGAGATCATGAAAAATTTGTACCAGATGATCCACATTAAAAAATCCTGGTGTCTCCACCGTAATTTGAACCCGCGACCTCCAGCAGAAAAGGTGAACACCTTACCTCGAGACCACTGGGTCCCCTTTCACGAAATAATTTTCCTAAAATGTCATGTTCATCGAACAACATTGTGCCTGATGTTCAAATGTAAGCAAACCTTGTGGCTAGCATGAACATATGTTTGTATGTGCAGTCAGCATCTATGATCTGGCATTATTCCTGATGGAAACATTCCAAAATTCACTTGAGGCATAGCAAAATCAGTATGTGTTTGTACATAAACATTATCTCCTAATCCATCACTAACACTGTTAGAATTTGACAAGCCTGGTAAGTCCATTGAATGTAAGGTCCTATAAGAGTTACTATAGGGGAAGGGTTGACTGGCACTGTGCATTGTTTGTAAGCTGGTATCCTCACTGCATTTCTTCTTTGAATCACCAAATGTATGATATGTGTCATTAAATGAATAAGATTGATCAGAATCTGGGGTTTCAATATCTCCGACATTTCCCAAGTGTTCTGATGACTCTTCTTCCTCAGCAAGATGATGTTCGGCACCCAAATGTGCATTGCTGTTAATAGTGCTGGAGGCAAGCAATTCTTGGTGTATCTGGGGAAGTTGTTTTAATGGAGACACGGACTTCGCTGTCCTCAGTATCAGGGACTTGCTGCAGTTCTTCTCATGTGTGATGAGAGATTTGGAGTGGCCATAGCTCTTGCCACATTTCTTGCATTTGAATGGCTTGAGACCTAGGTGCATATTCATGTGGCCTTCCAAGTTGGCCCTGTTATGAAAAGCCTGGCCACAAATCTGACACAGCGTCTTGGGGTCTGGTTTGTGTTTGGCCTTTGTGTGGCTGAGAAGGCCTGAGCTGCTGAGAAACACCATGTCACAGAACTTACAGCCAAAGGTCTTGTGATTGTGCACAAATTTCAGGTGTTGCCTCATCTCAGGCTTGCTTGGAAATCTCTCACCACACGTGAGGCAGATCATGCTGCAAGAAGGTGACGGGCAGTTCTTGCTGTGAAGACTAAGGTCTTCACATTCTGTTAAAATCACAGAACAGTAGGAACACTCATAGGCAGCAAACTTGCCAATCAGTTCTGAGGCCCCGCGTTTTCCATATGGTGATTTTCCTCCTCCTTCCACTTCCCCCTGAAAAAAGAGAATTAGAAAAAGATACCTTTGTACTAGGTGTTATAGTGATATACAAAGAGAGGGACAGCCTGCATAATATGCAACCAAGGAAGCCAATGTTTGACACTCAACAATATTAGTAAGGGACCATCAAATCTCACTTATCAGTATCAGAGTGACTGATCTGACCATTTGATGATAATCATTCTCATGTAAAGTATTCATACCCAGGCAACACTTGGAAATTCCATACTAATCTGGAGATTTAGAATCAAAAAAGAAAACACAATCACTCATTGGCTTTCAAAATTATTGCTTTGATACATAACTTTAATAGGCATATCCAGTATAAAATTATGAATAAAAACATTTCCAAAAACAAAATAACATTATTTTCAAAACATATAAACTTGTTGAGATTCTCAATTGTTATTTACAGATACTACAATAATATTCAGTCTTATTAAGTCTTTCACAGGAAGTCAGGGAATCAAGACGCTGAGAAGTGCATGATCTGCAGTGGTCAGCATCCCATAGCTGACGTGCTAGCGTCAGGGACAGTGAACCAGAGCTGCTACACCTCTACGTGGTGATCCTGGATAACAGGCTGCAACAGAACAGACTAGCTAAGAAGAAAGGTTCGAAGAGAGAAGATTAACCCGGTACAACAAATGTGGGGATGCTATTGGGACACAAAAAAGTGGTCACTTTAAACTTGAAATACTGAAGACTATGTTTATTTGATACATTGGATTATTCCCTTTAAACATTTTCCATTTTGAGCCATTAACACCTACAAATTACTGTGGAAAACCAAAGAATGTGTGTTTAGGTGCTTTTTGCCATTCTATATTTACAGCATCAGAATTTCAAATTGAGATATTTTGAGAAAATATATTTATTAGTTATGACTATCAACATTTTTGTAATGTTTCAAGTAACAGTCATTTCTTAAAATATACTCGTGGAGCCCTTGAAGAGGTATTGCTGAGCCTCAGAAATGCTGAATTCATTTTAGTTGTAATACAACAACAAAAATTGACAACAAATTATAATAATTGTTCAATAACAATAATTGTTTAAAAGTCTAAGTATAACCAAACAAACAAAGTTTAAAATATGAAAACAGCAAAGCCAATAAAGAATGGCATGACGTAAAATTTGTTGATATGTTAAAGTGTAAGCCGTGACCATTTCACAACCTTTAATTATTAACTCTATAAATCCATTCTGATCAGCAGATACAAGTGGAGTTATATTTCCTTGTCCCAAGTGCACACAGATGTATCATTTACATCCCAATACTAGACACACTGCAAAGATCATCACTTTTCAACTAGAATTTGAAAGAGAACAAATTTTCTCATGGGCATATTTGGACTGTTGGTATGCAAAAGATTTTCCACAGATGAAACACGAGTATGGTTTAGCTCCAGAGTGCATGTTCATGTGGCCCTTGAAGTTAATTTTGCAGTGGAATGTCTTGCTGCATATGCTACAAACAAACTTTGGTTTGTGTTCCCTGTGGATATGACCTCGAAGTGCACTCCATGACGGGCACCAGGTGGCACAGTGTGAGCAAGGCAGGTATTTGTGGCTACTCCTCATGTGGTCATCAATTTCTTCATGTGTGGCAAATACAGCTGAGCACACCTTGCACCCTAAGCCACCTAAATTACCCGAATACTGACACGAGATGGCATGTGACCTCAGGGATTCTGGATTTTCAAAAGTCATGTTGCAGGTAGTGCAGTGTAAATTTGTCTCATTCGTGTTGCTAGAAAAACTCTGATGATGCGAGGATGAGCGAGCAAGTGGAGATAATCGAACAGATGAATGACAGGATGCTGGAGGCATCCTAGAAGATCTTCCATACCAGTTGAGCTGGACCTAGTTGGCAAATAGGATACAAACAAAATTGTTTAAATCCTGTCTTTTATCAACAAAATAAATATTGGACATTACGATGGCCACAGATTATAAAAGCAAATATGATATTTAATCTAACTACGGGAAATGATGCAAAAAAATCCTGCTGACATTCAATATGAAATTATCCATGATGCAGACATAATCCTGCCATTGGTCATATAAAATTATTAATTATTCAGAACAAAATCTAGCTGCAGGGCAACATACAATTATTGAAGACACCAAAAAAATCTGGCAATATTTAATTAACAATAATACAGAACAAATCCTGCTAAAAAATAATATAAAATTAGCAATGATGTTGGCATTCCTACCAATAGGTCATATAAAAATTATCAATGACACAGAAATAATCCTGCAAGCAGGCCGGCCATACACAAATTATTTTGCGGACTCATTTCATGATATAGACAATCGCAAATATTGGAGCTCATACCAAGAATGTAATACAACGAAGTACACCGTCATCTAAGTTTTCAATCAATAATAATTATAATATAAATAATTACTAAAATTAACCAGTGTGTTACCCAGACCCGAATGGAGAGCAAAGAATTGTTGCACTGTAATCTGCCAGGCATGTGATAAGAGACGACTAAAGAGGATGGGACATGAGGCCCATTACTCAATCCTGTAGAAACTATAAATTGTAAGAAAGACGACCTGTTATGTCCCAGAATAGAATAGCGGCAACTAATTCTAATTAGTAAGTAAAATAAATCATGAGAAATAAAAAAAAACAATGGTACATGCCATTTCAGTTAATGATAATGCAGCAAAATTAATTAAAACAACAATGGCTTGAAAAAATACTCAATATTTTAATATAAACAAAAACTCATAAAACAGATTTAACGAACATTTTTTTCATTATGAACATTTGTATCAACATGTGTCAAGTCTCTCAATTGAGTAACATCAAAGAAAGAATTGTGTATTTTGTCTTTAAGAACCTGTGCCTTAAAACGAGCCATTCTTGCTGTATTGCACAGCATTAAAAACATGTTTGCATGTTAAGCATTGTTTCTGTTGAATTTGTTGTGTGCCCACAATAAGTAAGTTTACTCTTTGTGCACCCTGAATAGGACGTTAAGTAGCTTGTTGCAGTAGCTTTCCCCACATCCAGGGCCTGCTGATGAAGGTAGACCTGAGATCTACAAGCTGCTGTGCTATGCCTGGCTTCATCTGCATGATACTCACTACTATAGGGATCATGTTGATTCCCACTTCGCTAGTCGGTTTCTAGGGAGAACTACAGATGTGAGATGAGGTCTTGGTCAGTATATTTACCTGACCAGACAGTCTTCTCTCCCCATAAAAGTAGTCCCATAGCAAATACAGGTGAAGTGTTACAGACTTCATTATGCTAGATCTACGGTTGTAATATGTAAGGTGGCTGGTTGCTTCAATCCACTGTTCTGCATCCCTAATGTAGCTCAGTCAAATAACTATTTGGGATCAAGATGCTCATCAGCGCATGAGCTGCAGTGGTCAGCGACCCATAGCTGACTGCTAGCATCAGGGCCAGCAAACCAGAGCTGCCAAGACCCTTCCACACCTCCATGCGATGATCCTGGATAACAGGCTGCAGCAGGGCAGACTGGCTAAGGAGAAGGGATCGAAGAGGGAATGCTAACCTGGTACTAAAAAAATAGTTACTGAAGTCGGATGTGTTGGACCTAAAGGTGCAAGCTGTAAACTATGACACAACCCGTTCCGTTCTCTGGACTACATTCTGCTACTTAAGCTCTTTCAGGGTTTGGTGGTGGGAGATTGAGAACAAACGAAGCCAAGCCAAGCAACTATTTTTTAAAGGTGCATATGGGGAACTGAGATGATAGTCTGGTCAGGCACAACATACTGACGAGGACGTCGCGTCAAGCTCAGGCACAATATACTGAGCAAGATCCATATCTCTCTTTCTTGCAGCATTCACTGGAAACAGGTTGTTTTCAAGGCAGTCTGGATGACAAGATGTGGATTATTGTGATTCCCGTAGTAGTGAGTGTCCCACAGATGAAGTGAAACATAGCACAACCACCCAGAGGACCATTGTCCACCAACATCAGTACTCTCGGGATGTGAGGAAAACTATCACAATCAGCCACTTAACGACCTTTTCAGGGTGCACAAAAAAAGAAACTTATTGTGGGCATTCAACAAAAACAACAAAGCTGAACATAAAAACTAGGTATAATGAGGTCACAAACATCTACTTTAACCACTGTTTCAATCTGGGTCTTATGCTTCTATTCTTCCAATCCCCAGGACAATGAGATATTCACTCTTTTATTTCTGTATCACATAAGGAGTATATTTCTAGAACTTTCTTTCAAATCCAGAAGGCTACTCCACACTTGCAAGCTTTTCTCATGTGAATGGCAGGGTCTGTAAAGCCATTAGTATGAGAGTCTTGTAGCATAGAGGGGTTAGACCACAATGTTAACTGTCTGTTATGACAAACTATCAGTGTGATAGTGGTAATGTTCTCAAGGTATAAACAAGCCTTAATTATGAGAACAGAGCTTATTCATAACAATAGTGTCTTAGAGTAGTGTTTCCCAACCGTTGGACCCAAAAATTTTTCAAACACACGAGCTCATCTATATTTAGCGTGTTTGTTTATCAAAGTAAGTGAGGTTTGGAGAGAGAGGAGAATACCTACAAATATCGCAATGTGTAAATGTCATTCAAAATTTGATAGACAAGTTTCAGAGGTTAATTTATCAGCTAATACTGTGCTGCAGTATTTGAAAGGCAGGTTTGTGTGTGTGTGTGTGTGTGTGTGGGTGTGTGTGTATGTGTGTGTGTCATTGTGATGTAAAATTGTAATCCTTACAAGATGGAGACAAAGAAAGTCAAACTGCAAAACTTTCTTCACATTTGTACTATTTTCAGCAGTCCGCAAAAAATGTTTCCCATTTTTACCGGTAAAATGTTGGGAAACACTGTCTTAGAGAATTGGGACACTGCCTGCTGGAATCTTCTGTGATGGTGCTAATTCTTTGAACCTGTGACACATATATATTGGTGTTTTAAGGCATATTTTGGACTGTACCGCTTGGATTTTTTTCCATAATATAGTGACATCTAAACAGTACACACATTTCTGGAAATAACAAATATAGTGGCGCAAATGTCGAAGCGTGGCTTCAGAATGATTTTTATCATAATCGTGATGAAAAGGGGTTTTGAAATGGCTATTCTAAAAGGCTAACAACAGAAGAAGGTGAATGTAATTTCAAGGATTTTGAGGCTGATAAATTTGATTTAGATGGTGATTATTCTGAAAAAGCATCAGTTGTTATTTGAACAATATCATGAGTGTGATTCAGATTACCAGTCACCCATGGATTAGAATTAAGTTAGATCTGTTCCCCGTAGGATTAGACTACAGTCATGGGGGGGTATCCCACATAATGTATCAAGTACATTTGATTAATATATTCCACACTCTACTGAAGTAGGAACATTGGAGGTTAGCAGGTCAGTCAATTTTAGATAGAATAACTAAATTAGAGCACACATTTTCGTCATAGTAAACAGCTTTACTCAAATGTCAACATTGTGCGTATTTTCTTAGAACAGAGGAATGGAATTTTATGGACTAGGTAGCCAGGGTTAAAAAGGTCTGGACGCACACAGCTTCATGAGTGTGATTCAGACTACCAGTCACCCATGGATTAGAATTAAGTTAGATCTGTTCCCCGTAGGATTAGACTACAGTCATGGGGGGGTATCCCACATAATGTATCAAGTACATTTGATTAATATATTCCACACTCTACTGAAGTAGGAACATTGGAGGTTAGCAGGTCAGTCAATTTTAGATAGAATAACTAAATTAGAGCACACATTTTCGTCATAGTAAACAGCTTTACTCAAATGTCAACATTGTGCGTATTTTCTTAGAACAGAGGAATGGAATTTTATGGACTAGGTAGCCAGGGTTAAAAAGGTCTGGACGCACACAGCTTTTCGTGAGCACTAGCTGACTGCTTGTAGGAAAATGATTTGTTGCAGTAGGTGCAGACATGTGGTTTGATGCCTTTGTGCTGATTGACATGACCATCAAGGTTGGTCTTGTTGTACATGATCTTCCCACAGATTGGACACGTCAGACTCGGGTTAGTCCTGTGCTTCACTTCCATGTGCATTTTCAGGCCTGTGTGCGTTTTGAAGTGAGCGCTGCACTTAGTGCAGGATATAGCCGGCACCGTGGAGGCAGAGTGGCACTGTTGTATATGAAACTCCATCCTATCTCGTGTGTCTATATGAAAAAGGCACATGGAGCAGTAGTAATTTAGGAGAGGCTGTTCACAGATCTGTGCATGCTCCTGGAACTCCAACTCATTGCTGAACATGCTCTGGCAGTTGCGGCACTGACATAAAATGCTAGCATTTGTCCCAGCAGTTCTGTCCTCCTCCTGTCTAGAAAACTGACTAGTGCTGGCACTTCCAAATGTCCTGCCCAACCTTCCAATCTGAAGGAGGTAGAAAAACATGGATGGGTGGTTGTTACTTAAGGAGGCAAGGCTGGTATGTGAATCCAGCAATCACACAAACACATTTATCAAAACATTTCTTTTTACCTAATCAAATTGATGGATTTTATGTACAAAGCAATGATATTCAAATCCAGTAGTAATAGAAAAAAAAAACATAAAATATTTTTGCAAACAAATTATTCAGATTGGTAGTTTTTACACACAAGGCAAGAGTATTTGAATCCATCTGTCTCACGTACATTGATCAAACATCTTAATAACAAACAAAATATTCAATATTCACATTGGCAGATTGGAACCAAGCAGTCAGACAAACACATCCTTAAAATGTGCACAAAAAACAATTTTCATATGCACACAAATGTGGTAACTTAAAATTCTATATACATACTTCAATATTGATATAAAAAGCATTTAATTAAAAAGGTTATCTTTGCTACTTTGGACAAGTTTTCTGTTCGTTTTTTTCAATAATCTGATAGCAGCTTATTGTACCACTTTCACTTCAGCCATAGTTTAAGGCCACCACCACAGCTGACCTGGTTTAGGAAGCCTGCACCAAGGTACTTTCCATACTTTTGCAGCGGTGGTTCCTGTATCAAATTGTTGTACACTATAAGACTGCTAGCCCCATGTACAACTCTCTCTAGTCACCTTTCAGACATGTATGGAGGTGCATCAGCCCTAATCCTTCCTCCCCAGCAAGGGGCCCTTGGATCCACTCAGGCAGATCTGACAGTTTATTCCAGCAGAAACATTTTAACATTACAAGTCTTGTATAGAGAACCAAAATATCATGCTGCTTGTGAAATCACTATTATTTGAATGCCGTTTCTTGCCGTGAAATATTAATGATCTCCGTAAGGAACATGCATAATCAGGATTTACTTAAAGAAAGCCACTTTGAATTAAAACTTGGTACTTCCAAAATGAACCTAATTATCTAGTGTCATAATGGCTACACAAGTATTCAGTGTTATATTGGCTACTGCAGTACTCAATTATAGTGTTATATTGGCTACAGCAGTACTCAATTATACAGTGTTATATTGGCTAATGTAATACTTAAGTATCCAGTATTATATTCGCTAATACAATACTCAAATATCTAGTATTATATTGGCTAGTGCAGTACTCAGGTATCCAGTATTATATTGGCTAGTGCAGTACACAAGTATCCAGCATTGTATTGGCCAATACAATATTCAAGTATCCAGTATTATACTGGCTAGTGCAGTACCCGAGTATCCAGCATTTTATTGGCCAATACAATATTCAAGTATCCAGTATTATATTGGCTAGTGCAGTATTCAGGTATCCAGTGCTACTATTGGATTGCAAAGGCTTGATAGTCCATGGCGAAAGCTTTCTTAGGGGAGACAACTTTGACTACAAACAACTGTTGCCTTGTATGTAGGACGGGGACAGTGAAAACCTAGGGAAAGGGGCCCCAAACAAATACATGCTCAACAAATACATGCTTAAGACAGATGCACTGGACCCTTGGGTGCAGAGCACAGTGCAATGCAACCAGCCTCATTAAGACAGTCATGTCTGTGACTGTCGAGTTATTGATGTTCATTTCTGATGGAGAACGAGGTGGACGGTATTGGCTACTGCAGTACTCAAATATCCAGTGAATAAACGTACTAAGTATGTATGAACACGACGGAACTGTCAGATACGAGACTCTCTTTCTTTCTTTCTCTCTCTCTCTCTCTCTCCATGAGTTGGTGGAGGTGGTAGTCCGCCAGGGCTCTGGTACTAGCTAGGCAATGCACCACGCAGAGTGTAATTAGCTCAGCATTGTACTGTGCTGAGGATGCCCAACTCAGCATTTCACAGAGTTGTGTGTGCATAACTTCACATTGCACTACGAGAAACATGTCCCTCTTCCTACAGTAAAACTGAAACGTTGCGGAACTGACAACTACGAGACTCCTTTTGAGACCTTGTATGTTGGTAAAGATGGTAAGCCCACCAAGGGCTCTCAGAATTGTTTTAGCTCGGCACTGCACGCAATCCATGCCTCATGCTCCCCTCAGTGGTCAGAAAAAAGTAAGATACATTTCAGGGTAGAAAAGAAAAAGCCACAGTACTCCCAGAACTATTAACTAGAATCACCAAGAGCTAATCATTCAAGGAATCCGATTACTAATAGTAAGATCTATGAGCCTGGGTAACCAAAATCTGTGTATGTCAAGGACTAACTGTACAGCAGACCTCCATTCACACAGCAGGTTAAGTTTGATTCTTGATTCTAGGAACGAACATCATCACACAGAGGACATTCCCATAAGTTCTCCGTTCAAGCAGCCAGCCAAGCGTATATATACTCAAGAGTCCCAGTTAGGTGTTGATTTTGTGTTCTTCGGAGCTTTCAAGACAGGACACACGTTCTCCCCTTTCCCCTAGTCACTCAAAAATATATCATCCTTTGCACATATGCATTTTCGCTACTTTCTGTCTCTTCATCATTCTATAGTGTGTCGATAACTGCCCTTATCAACTAAACCCTGACTCCCGTCATCACTGCATCATTCACCACAGCAGGTCCAGCCACTGCATCAGCTCTTTTGTTGCTCCAGAAACCTGCATGTCCCGGGCAGTAGATCCATGTGACACCTAGCAGAACTGCTCAGAAGAGAGGTCCACTTCCTTCTTAGCATGCACCTTTTTTTCTTACGGAGCATGCTCTGCGAGTCTGAGACAATATCACTGCGTGTGTCACCGGTTGCGTCACCAACCATGTCAGGGCCACTGTTACTGCCTCAATCTCTACCTCATACTCAATGTGACAGTAGAGTAGGCAGCTGATTTCTTCACTACTTCTCTACCATTTTGGTAGCCGACAAAACCCAACCGCTCGTTTGCATCTCTGTTGGCAAAGCCATCTGTGTACAGGATTGGGTCTTATTAAGTTTCAAGAGACACACACACACACCCCCCCCCCCCCCTCCCTCAATATTGGAAAGTGGTTCTTAGCCTATTTTTCAACTGAGCATGGACATAAAAGTGAAATGACATGTTTACATCATTATACTATTATGTGCACACTTTCATTGCACACTTTCTCCTTAACATTCATAAGCTTTACTAGGACTTATCACACTTGGCTAATGAGGACATCATGCCACAAAATTCAGAAGCAGAGAGATAAGCACCAAACATAATGGACAAGAACTGTATTAATTAATAGGAATTCATGTGGATTTTCTATATGACAATGACAATAATAGCCCCACTGCACCACATATAGCATGTCGTAAGAGGCGATTACTAACTGTGTAACATGGCACACTATGGTTAGGTGGTTTGTTAAGAGCAGCATAGATGCAACCTAACAGGCTGCCGGTCTACTTTACTCTAGTGTTTGAGTCTATTAAGATGGACTCGCAAATCTGCAATTACCCTCCACAGCATTTGCCTCAATGCAGTGAAGTAATAAGCTGCTCGAACCTATCCTGCTAAGCAAGAATTTCTTCCTCAATGCAACATCCAGTTCATTCCAGAGCTGGAACCTGCACAGAGGCATCCGCCCCTGTAGAAGTACAGGTCGACTAAGAACTAAGAATGTGGACACTGCAATTGGGACAAGTGGTAGTAACCAGCAATATATTGTATAGACAACTTTCATTTGAGCAGAATATAGGATTTGCCATCTCAGAATTGGGATGTGAAGTATGGGAAACAGAATGGCATAGTTAAGTAATCACTGTGCCCTGATGTATAAATCGTGCATATGTTCACTGCAGTTGTTTTCCTTGGCAACTGCAGTTGTTTTCCTTGACAATTGCTATTGTTTTGTTGCTGTTGTTGAATGTCCACGGCGAGTGTGTTTACTCTTTTGAATGCCCTGAAAAGGGCATTAGACGGTATGTTGCAGTAACTTTAGTCACATCCCGAGTGTGCTGATGAAGGTGTACCGGGGTAGTTCAGAATGTTGTGCTGTGTTTGGCTTCATCTATGTGTCGCTTACTACTACCGGAATCACATCTTTCACAACCTTGTTTGCAAAACTGTCATAAAACAGCATGTTTCAATGTGAGAACTGCATGGAAGTAATGTGAGGTCTTGGTTAGTATTGCTGCTAAATTTCAATACTATAACATCATCAAGGTTGTTGGACGTTAATGTTAAACTAATGATTTGAACACATGAGAACCTGAATGGTGGAGTGATTACGTAAATATCTTGTGACAAAGGGTTAAGGTCATATCCTTGGTTTTGAAACACCAGTTTACCCAGAGATTAAATGGGTACCTGACTTCCAGTTAAGAAAGAAAAAGTTCCAGAAAAAGTCGAGACCTACAATGAAGTCTGCAACACTTTATCCTCGACTATGGGACTACATTTATCATAGTGTAGATACAAATTGTAGCTGTTTTCCAGAAAATGTAAGAATATAAATGGATAGTTCTTAGTCGACCTGTACTTCTACAGGAGCGGATGCCCATGTGCAGTTCCCAGCTCTGGTATGAGCTGAATGTAGCCGGGACAAGGGCTTACTGCTTAGCGGGCTAGGCTCGAGCAGCTTAATACTCTACTGCATTGGGACAAGCACTTACTGAGAGTGATTAACCAATGTGAGAGTCCATCTTAATAGACTCTAACACTAGAGCAAAGTAGACCCGCAGCCTGTTAGGTGCCACCTATATTGCTCTAAACAAACCACCTAACCATGGCAAATGTTTTGCCATGTCCCAGTCGGATCTTACGACATGCTCTCTGTAAGGCAGTGGTGCTATTCTGGTCCTTGTTACACACAAAGACCCCGACAGACCAATCAGGATAGAATTCGTCTTATAGCAAGGAGTAACAAATTTATTTAGGATCTAGGTGAAAAAAATATGGGAGCGAGGCTTAGTGCTGGATATATGTGATGGAGGAAATTGTGCAAGAAAATAGGACCCTGACCCTGGAACGTTCAACAAATGTATTGGTTCGACAGTAAAATTTATAAATGCCACAGAAAAATGTATAGGTGCCATGGTGATCTGGCGCTCAGGTTTTGTCGTGTCCTGGCTTACAGACAAACCAAGGTAAAGCACTAACAATTTTTGTACATGGAGCGTGCTGATGAAGGTGGACCGGGGTACTCCAGGCGGTTTTGCTATGCTTGGCTTCATCTGCGTGTCGCTCACTACTACGAGGATCATGTCAATCTCTCACCTCGTTAGCCAGGCTGCCATGAAAACAGCTCGTTTCCAATAATTGCTACGGGGTGAGAGCCTTGGCCAGTATATTTTGCCTGATCCTGACTAACATGTCTGATCAGTATGTTTTGCCTGACCAGACATTAGTCTTTCTTCCCCATACAAATGATAAAAGTGCTTCACAAGTTTAGGGATTAGGATAGTTAAACATTAAAAAAAGTTATACTTATTGGACAAGTAACATTGACTTAGATGAGGGAACAAATCAGATTGTTAACACCAGTAAAACAAAGTCATATTTGCTTATTATTCTCTCCCAAAAAGAAACATGACAGTTTTGGTCCATTAAAATAAGATATGTCTGTTCAAATACTAGTTTAAATTATCCATACGCCATTTAATTGTATTACTGGGGTCAGGCTGTGAGAGTGGACTGTCCAATATAAATGTAAAATTATTTCTAATCTATTATTCTAGAATATGGTATATTACTAAGAATACTATATTCAAGCTGCAGACTTTCACAAACAGTTTTGTCTCTATTGTACACTTCACAGAAGATGATCAGAAGCAGTAAGTTGATAAAAACATATATAGGTAAAGGCGCAGTTACCGCACCGGGGCAAAAGCAAAACGAAATCCATGTCTCACCCACAAGGCCTCCGTCACAGACAAAGAATAAACAAAAACATCTAACAAATCACAACACACACCAACCATTAGAATGGACTTGGCAACAGAAACAATACATAAGGCACCAGATTGGAGGCTAAATATGATTTTATCTACTTCTGACCTTCAGTACCACTGCAACTTTGATTAATTTGTACTCAGAAGCAATAACAAGCACACAAAGGCTTGTGGAATGAAAAACGAAAATAGACGCATTCGGAAAGCTAGTCTAGTTCTAGTTTTGTCACAGAATCAACATCATTGATTCTTTGTTTAACCCATAAATGCTCTGTTCTTCTCCATATTTTTTTAAGAATCTCAGCACAATGCACGAACTACGTTACACCGGCAAGGATCCCATAATTGATTGGGTAGATTTTTAAACATAATTTTGAATTTTGCCCTGACAGCAGCAGCTAAGCCTATTCTTTTTTATTTCCAAATGCAGAGGGATTTTTAACATGCGCAACACTGAATACGGGCATCTGATCTCTACTATCCAGATATCCGGGAAAATAGCAGAAAGTCCACATGAAAAAAACCCAGTCTTCACCGTGATTTGAACCTGCGACCTCCAGCACCCAAGGCCGACGTCTTACCTCGAGATCACTCAGTCCCAGTTTCGGAAAGCATTAACTACCAGCGTCAGCAAAGAATCTTTAATTCAGAACATGGAACCCCACAAGGGGTATACAAAATGAACACATTTGATCAAACACCTGAAAGCTGATATGAACAAAACTGCAAATTAACTAGAAGAATATTTTATAAAAGCACAAAGGGAAGAGGAGACTAACGTCTGGTAAGGCAAAACATACTGATCAAACATGTTAGTCAAGGGACGGCGTGGCCTGGTGGTTAAGTGGCACGGCTCACACACCGAAGGTGCTGGGTTCGATCCCCATCACAGCACCAGCCGTTACCCCGGGGAAGCAAACCCTTAGAAAATGCAGGAGGAAGCAGACCCTTACATAAAATGCATGCTGAAGTCGGATGCACTGGGCCGACAGGCGCAAAATAAAAACCACAGTGCAACGCACACCCGCCTTGGATTACAAGCTCGGCAGTGGCCTTCAGTGACTCTGTTTCTGCACGGTGCTTCTGCACGGAAGTTATTAGAGTATGGTCCCATTGTTAGTTCTAGAGTTTTTTTTCTTCTCCGTTCCTTAGTCTGTAATAGACCACTCCCCCTTCATTGCATGGGGCTTTGTTAGTTGAGTCATCTGTATATACATGTATCCATGTTTCTGGTTGGTATATTCGCATAATAATATACCACCGTGATAAATGTCATTTCTAAATCTATCTTAGTTACTTTCTTCTCTATTTCCTCTATAGTTTCTATCATCTCAGGGGATTTAGCATTGTTTCATGGTGGAATTTAGGATTGTTTGTTTTAGATCTATAGTCACTGCCTGGATTATCTGTATACAATCAGTTTCTCCTACTCCATTTGATCTTTTTTTTTTTTTTTTTTTTTTTTGCGTTCGCCTTATTTCTCTAATCCCCAAGGCAGTGTGCGTTGCACTGTGGTTTTTATTTTGCGCCTGTCGGCCCAATGCATCCGACTTCAGCATGCATTTTATGTAAGGGTCTGCTTCCTCCTGCATTTTCTAAGGGTTTGCTTCCCCGGGGTAACGGCCGGTGCTGTGATGGCGATCGAACCCAGCACCTTCGGATTGTGAGCCGTGCCACTTATCCACTAGGCCACGCCATCCCCCCTCCATTTGATCTAAAAATAACTAATTGCATCAAATCTGTTTTTTAATGCACTAACTTACCTTGCCCCCATTATTTTCTGTGGCAATTTGTTCCAACCATTTACCACACTCTGCTTACAAACATATTTCCTTAAATCTAATCTAGACCTATCTTTAATTAATTTGTAGCTGTGCCCTCTTGTTCTTGTAGATGGCTGTTCTTTTAAATACTTGTTATAGTCTAATTTATTCTTTCCCCCTTGATTAACTTATAAACCAGTATTAAATCACAAATAGTAAATGATTGAGAATGAGTGCAACATTCTATATCTGAAAATAGCAATAAAATCAAACCCTAGAAGCACACAATGTGGTCGTAAGGTAAAGTGTTCGTCTCGGGCGCTGGAGATCGCGGGTTGAAACCACGGTGGAGACTGGGATTTTTTCATGTGGATCATTCGGTAAAAATTGTCCCGATCTCCGAGTAGTGAGATCAGACATCCGTGTGCAGTGATGAATATGTTAAAAATCCCTAGAGTTGGAAATCGAAAAGAGTAGGCTTAACGACCGCTGCTCTGGCAAAATTCAAGTTAAAAATCTACTCAAATTATTCTAGGTATTCTCGCCCCACAGAGAATGTTGCAAAAAAGGGGACTGTGTGGCTATAACATCAGGTCTTGGTTATGTGAATAGTGGTGAGGCATAGATGGCGCCTGACAGGCTGTGGGTCTACCTTGCTCAAATTTACGCACCCAGTCCCAAAAATAGGTGATCATATATTCCAGGGGCTACCAACTTAATGGTAACAGATACTGGGATTGACCTGGATTTTCACCTGCCAAAACAATATGGACCAAAGGAGGTCACACCTCCCCATGACATCTAACAACACAAGTGGACTGAAGATAGACATATAGATGAAATCACCTCAAATTCTTAACTTTTCTAGACACTGTAGGCCAATGCTGAATGCCTAGCCCTAGTATGTAATTAGTTGTGCTTTTGCATTCATTACTGTTCCATGTCTTTTAGTTTATATATCTTCTTCTACCTTCATTTTGCTCTGATACACCACAACACTTGTCCCCTTATGTAAATCTACACCAAAAAATACTCACTTGTAGTTGTGGTTCATGAAGTGATTTGTTTTGCAACATGAGGTTGCTCACCCCATGCACAACCCTCTTAAATTATCTTTTATAATTTGCTTTGATTGTTGCAGTTGTCCTGTTCTTTGCTCCCCAGGATCTACATGGGTGGGTTTCCATTTGAGAATATAAATTATATTCTCACTACCTAGTGTATTAATAAAGAAAGTTTAATAATTGTCTCCTCTGCAAGTAATGTTTCCCAATTTAGTTTCCAGAAGACCTTTTTGTGTTAGTGAGATAGAAATTAGACCATTGCCACACACAGAGTATTTCCTAAGGAGCCACAAACAGTGCGACCAAACCTATTCTCTTCAACTAATTCCTCCATCGCGGAATGAACACCAGGAAAACTGATTGTCATGTCAAAAATATAAAGAGGTACACTCAACGATGTATGGTGGCCTCATACCTATTACTAGAATGCATGTGTCATCTAGTGGGCATTAGTTTTCAGTAGGTTTTTCCAAAGCCCAGTGCATTATAAGATACTTCCAACTTCCAACTCTAGTAAGAGTTTTCATTCATCAAACTAAAAACCAGAACAATTGACCAAACTGGGACTAAATATCAATATGAAGAAAACCAAGCATGTTAAACTTCACACTGGTAGCGCAGTAGTTTCATTTCTCTCAACATCATGTCTGGGATGATGAGGCTAACGTCTGGTCAAGAAAAACACGCTGATCAGAGAATGTTAGCCAGGGTTAGAAAAAATATACTGGCCAAGACCCTCACCTGACCTCCTCGTTGGTTGTCCTGGAAAGGGGCTGTTGTCGAGGACAACAGTCTGGCTAACAAGGTGATGTTCGACGTGATTTCCGTAGTAGTAAGTGACACGCAGATGAAGCCAAGCAAAGCACAACCACCTGGAGGACACCGGGTCCACCTTCATCAGCACGCTCGAGATGTGAGGAAAGCTACTGCAACCCATCACTTAACGCCCTTTTCAGGGCGCACATAAGAGTAATCTACTCATTGTGGGCATTCGAAACAACAACATTAAACTTCACACTATTAACACAGAACCAATCCTGCTGGAAGGAGAGCCATTGGAAGAAGTGGATATATTACCTATTTGGGCAGTACAAGTGACAGATCAAGAGGTAAAGATGCAGATGTAAGGACCACAGCTGGAAAGACCAGAATGGCATTCTTGTCAATAAACAACATATGGAGATCCAGGGAAATAAAGACTCACAACAAAACGAGAACATTCAAAGCCAGTATCAAGTCGATGCTGCTGTGTGGAGCCAAAACATGGAGAACGACCAAGACCATGCAACAAATACTCCAGTCCTTTGTGAACAGATGCCTATGAAAGGCATTAAGTAACACGACATGGGAAGGAATGAATAACTTCTTCTTCTTCTGCGTTCGTTCTCAATCTCCTACTACCAAGCCCTGAACAGGGCTTTGCAAGTAGCAGGATGTAGTCCGGAGAACGGAATGCGTTGTATTGCTAATTTACAGCTTGACTGCGATAGTTGCACATTTCAGTCCGTCACATCCGACTTCGGCAGGGTAAAAATGAAGACCTATAGGAAAGTAATCAACAACAGCCACTGGAACAACAAATTAAGCAAAAAATGGGGTTGGATAGGACATACACTGGACCGGAAAGCACCGTCCAACATAGCCATAGACCTTAAATTGAACCCGGTACCTCTGTGGTGTGAAGCTAGTGTTCTAACCACACAGATACTCAATCAGTAATGCATATAATAAAAGGCAACTAAGTAAGGTTGTGCATCAGGCTGGTAATCTCCTTATGTCAAATAAAGGGTTACAAAAGGCACTTCAACAAAAGCTTTTTAAGTTCTTTGGTGCGGGTTTCATGCAAGGAGGTAGTTGCATTATCTTTCTCCTTCTAGGGCAATGTAGGATATTCAAAATTTAAGGCTGATGAAATGAAGCAATGACAGCAATTCACACACACCTGGCTGCTTGCATAAGGGTAAACAAACCAGAACTGACCAACACTATATTCCGCCTCCAAGCAGCGACCCTGGAAACAGGATGCATTAGTGTAGTCTGGCTAAGAGAATAGATATCGCAGTGGGAAAGCAAATCCGGTGCGCAAAAAAGTCTACTGAAATTGAATGTGTCTGGCCAAAAGGAGCAAAAAGTATTGAAACTGAAATGTGTAATGGCCGAAAAGCGCAAAAAAGTGTTGAAACTGAATGTGTCTGGCCGAAAGGCGCAAAAATTTATTGAAATTGAATGTGTCTGGCTGAGAAGTGCAAAAAAGTATTGAAACGGAATGTGTCTGGCCAAATGGCTCAGATATTGCAACCTTGCTGTAAACTATGACACAGTGTGATGTTCTTTTCAGAACGAGCACCAAAGAAGATGTGAAATTTTATTTAAGCATTGTCAAAGTATTGTTTAAAATAAAATACATACCTTATTGTCAGCACTATCATCTGCACCTAGAAGGAGGAGACAAAGAAACATTTACATAAAAATGTTATAAGATTAGCTCTAATACAAAAATTAGCTGATGTAAAATTGAATGTCAACTTATTGTGCTGAGTTTATGACCGAGTAGAATAAGACATTTAGCTTGCACTAATGTAGTTACAAACACATGTGTATTGATGTGGGGGAGCATAATGTGTGTTTTGTTAATCCCATGAAATATTTTGGTAGGAGTTTTGTGAACCTGGCAGGTTCAGTCAAATTGAACAGACTGATGAATGAGAGGTCAGACCAAGTGCTCAGACTGGCCTTCCAGGTTTAGTGACTGGGTTTAGGACTAACAATCCAATTCTGTTTTTTACAAAATGTTACAGAAGCTGCAATGATTGTTAATATTATCAGCTTTACTGAACTACAGAAGAAGCAAAGAAGTTGGCCCAGCATTTAAATCAATGAAGAGCAACCATTGTAAGTTTCTTCAGAATCAAAAAGGAATTTGGAAGTTAAGTTAATTTTGTTACAAATATTATTAATGTCTGCTGCATTTGTTTGTTGTCTCACTTCTTAACAAATAAATAGGGAAAAGAAAAAAACACAGCTTTAAAACAAATTTGAGTGGGTTATCTTCTTCTTCTATGTTCTTCCTAAAAAGGATGTTGCGTCTTAGTTTACAGCAAGGCTGCAATATCTGCACCTTTCTGCACAACACAGCCAGTTTCAGCTGGCTTTTTTGGGTACCGGGTTTGCCTTTCCACTATTCTCTTAACTTGACTACGGTAGTGAAGTCTATTCTCAGGGCCACTGCTTGGAAGGGAATTAGGGTCTGGTTCGTTGAACCTGATGCAAGCAGCCAGCTATCAGTCACTGGTTGCTGTCAGCAAATTCACTATGCTGCATCTTCAGCCTCGAGGGTGATATGAGATCACATAAGTACAAATAGATTGTGGAAGTATTTGGACTATCAATAACCATATCAGAAGTTTCACTCTACCTATAGAGGTTATCTAGAGTCGTAGATGGACTCAGAGTCCCGCGACAACATGTGATTATGGCAAAAAGCAGGGGAAGAGAGAAAAAAGCAATCTAGGATAACATGATGAGAGACATAAATAAAAATGAGTAATCTAGTCTGTTCTGTTAAGAATTTATGTTACTGCGCACAGGAGAGATCCATAGATGATCAGTTGCTCTCAGCAAATGGCGAAGAAAAGGTATTGATAGTTTCTGTGGGTCGCTGGTTGTGCACACTCCTGCTCCATTCTCTCTGCTGGACCCGTGCCTGATTTAAAGATTTTGCAATCTGTACATTGCTGGTTCATCAGTTGCAATCGGAAGCAAGAATAACATCTGGTCAGGTATGTTAGTCAGGTTCAGGCAAGACAAACTAGGCAAGACCCTCGCCTTGACTTCCTCGAAACGGGCTGTTTTCATGGCAGCCTGGCTAACAAGGTGAGGGATCGACATGATCCCCACCGTAGTGAGCGTCACGCAGATGAAGCCAAGCATAGCACAACCGCCTGGAAGACCCTGGTACACCTTCATCAGCATGCTAGGGATGTGAGGAAAGATTCGACAACCAGCCATTTAACGTCCTTTTTAGGGTCACAATGGCTGAAGATGGATGTGTCGGACCAAAAGGTGCAAATATCGCAGTCAAGCTGTAAACTAGTGACACAACGCATTCTGTTCTCCGGACTACATCCTTCTACTTGCAAAGCCCTATTCATGGTTTGGTAGTGGGAGATTGAGAATGAACGCAGAAGAAGAAGGGCGCACAGAAGAGTAATCCTACTCATCGTGGGCGTTCAACAACAACATCGACTGCAGAGTCTTCATCCAAAAGGCAATGGTCTTCAAAATATCACTTCTATCCATTGCCAATGTCCCCACTGTGGATACCCCCGAAGCCATGATGTCAGCTCTTTCGTTCCCACAAACCCTAGCATGGCCAGGACAGCACATCCGCACATGTTGCCAGAACTTCGAGGACTCAATTTCCACTATCCACTCAAGTAATGAAAACATTAAATTATTTTTTTGAATGGAACTGTTTGTCAATACCCCAATTTATGCCATGATGTTGATGCATCACTTTTTGACAGATTTTGTATAAATCATGAGGTCCCAAATGCTCTCAAAGCTGGAGGTGGAATTGTAAATGAAATTGTGCTTAATTCTAACAAAATTCTTCCAAGACCAGAACAAAACAGCCTCTGACAGCATGTCCAGCTTCTGACCATCTTGAGTTGGGACTTTTCTACCAGCAAAAATGGTGACTTTCGAGTCTCTGGATGGCATCCTAAAACCAGATTGCACTGAGTAGATTAAGTTTGTGCGCGATAAATAGTATTTATCTAGAAGAAAGCAAAATCTGACTTCCAACCACCTGCTGCTTTACAGAAACTCTAATGAGAGCCAAAGGTCACGGATCATCAATCATTCATCAAAACCTTTCCAGCCACCAGTGGAGCAGAGGTCTTCAACAAATATGCACAAAGTCATAGAATGTTGACCTGTCAATATCTATTAAAACTATTGTAGCTTGAAGTTCCTACAGGATAGGGTAGCCAGCCCCCTGCCCAACCCTCCTTAGTCACCTCTTATGACATGTCTGGAAGGTTACAGTGTTGCAATTATTTGCTCCATTTTGGCCCCGCTAACACTTAGGCAAAGACTAGGGACGGTTAATCAAAATAAAAGCATTTTGAAAGCAGATGTGTAGATATCATAAATCCAACTGCAAAATTAACACAGAAGACAGAAGATGACAGATGTAAGGGATCATTATTAAAACAGAGGATATTAGACATCACATTATCTTCGGTGTCAGTCCAGCAGATGTGCCGTATGCAAGAAAGCCAACAATATTTTGTATGTGAGCCGATTTTGCTTTTGCAGTGGTATACCAATGCTTGCCTAGGTATTTGGTTAGTCCATCGAGTAGGTGGGCAACCCCGTGGACATGTATGGGCATACGGCCACCAAAATGTTCTACGTGTCCGTTTGTTGTCAGGCATGCATACCGCATGTCCAATCCAACGATGTTTGCATAGCATTGCTGTTTCTACATGTCGAAACAAAATTTGTTTGATGTCAAATTTCTTCGCTCTGGATCTTATGTTGTATCAGATTTTTAGTGCGTACCGTTCCATTGCTCTCTGAGTGACTCTGAGCTTCTCAGCATTTGTTTTGCCCAAGTTTCACACTTCGCATCCGTAAATCATTGTTGGAATGATCATGAAATTGAAAGTGTGCTCTTGCTGTGGTGTCTTTCATCTCTTGGAGTATTGGCTTAATATGGAGTTAAAGGAATACTAAACTGCTTTTTGTAGTCTAGAGATTTTGTGGTTGGCATTTATCTCTTGGACTAGGTAGATATAGGAGTTGACATCCTCGATGGTTTCCTCTCCTTGCTCGACGTCCTGCTTTGGGCAGTAAGGGTTTTTGAGGCATTGTGTTAAATTTATTTTCAGATCAGCAGTACTGCTGATTCCGTTTAGGTCATTTCAGGAATGTGTTGGACTTCTTCAATCGTATGACTGATGAGCATGATGCCATCTGCAAATCGTAAATGGGTGAGCTGCTCGCCATCTATATTTACACCTCTGTTGATTCAATGTAATTGTTTGAAAATCTCTTCGAGAGCCGCTGTAAAAAGCTTTAAGATGGTGTCGCCCTGTCAGACTCCTCTTGCTATCAGAACATAAACTGGACGGTCATATAGCTTGATGGCAGTATTGCAGTATTGTTAGTTTCCTCAATCAGTCTGACCCTGGTTTCTGAGAGCGTTTACCACAACATTGGTCTCGATACTGTGAAAGACTTTCTCATAATCGATAAACACAAAACGTAAGGGTATGCGCAGTTCACATGCTTGTGGAGGTGGTCAATGGTGGAGAACCCTTTTTTAAATCGGGATTGTTCTTTTAATTGGTTTCATCAAACTGCCTGCCGATTCTGTTGGCAATGACTGTAATGAATATCTTGTACATTAGGAAGAAAGACTAACGTCTGGTCAGGCAAAACATACTGGACAAGACCCTCACAAGACCCTTCCTCGTAGTCCTTCCTAGAAACGGGCTGTTTTCACGGTAGCCTGGTTAACAAGACGAGGATCAAAATGATCCCTGTAGTAGTGAGTAACACATAGATGAAGACAAACATAGCACAGCTGCCTGGAAGACCCCGGTCCGCCTTCATCAGCATGCTTGGGGTGTGAGGAATGCTACAACAATCCACCACTTAATGTCCTAATTAGGGCGCACAAAAGAGTAATCCTACTCATTGTGGGCATTCAAAAACAACAATCTTGTACATTATCTGCAACAGGCAAATTGGACGGTAGTTCACAAGATGAAAGGGATCATTACTAAAACTGGATAGTCATGAAAGGGATCATTATTAAAACTGAATAGTCATGAAAGGATCATTATTAAAACTTGATAGTCATGAAAGGTATCATTATTAAAACTGAATAGTCATGAAAGGATCATTATTAAAACTTGATAGTCATGAAAGGGATCATTTTCTTCTTCTTCTTCGTTCGTTCTCAATCTCCCGCTACCAAACCCTTTGTTCGTTCTCAATCTCCCGCTACCAAACCCTGAAAGGGCTTAAGTAGCAGAATGTAGTCCAGAGAACGGAATGCGTTGTTTCGTAGTTTACAGCTTGGCTGCGATATTTCCACAAATTCGGTCCAACACATCTGACTTCAGCAAGCACTTTTTGAGTCCCGGGTTAGCATTCCTTTTTCGATCCCTTCTCCTTAGCCAGTCTGCCCTGCTGTAGCCTGTTATCCAGGATCACCGCGTGGAGGTGTAGAAGGGTCTTGGCAGCTCTGGTTCGCTGGCCCTGACGCTAGCAGTCAGCTATGGGTCGCTGACCACTGCAGCCCATGCGCTGCTCAGCATCTTGATCCCGGATCATTATTAATACAGAGGATAGTCATGAAAGGGATCATTATTAAAACTAGATAGTCATGAAAGGGATGATTATTAATACAGAGGATAGTCATGAAAGGGATCATTATTAAAACTAGATAGTCATGAAAGGGATGATTATTAATACAGAGGATAGTCATGAAAGGTATCATTATTATAGTCATGAAAAGGATCATTATTAAAACCGAATGAGTCATTAAAGGGATCATTATTAATTCAGAGCAGGGCAAACAAACATTTTAAATAAGGACCCATTACAAAGTGTGCTTTGACTTTTCATGCATAAAAATTGAACAACACAAAAGAAACCAAAGACTGAACATAAAACATTTTACCTAACCAGTAATTTATATTAGTTATAACATTACGGTTAATTACAAACATAAACAAATTAAAGTCAAAATGTTTTATTATAAAATATAATTACTGGAAATGGTAGTGAATGCTGGTGAAAAAAAACTCTGAAGTAAATTTTAAACAGAACAAAACAAATATATAAATGTGAAAAGGAACTATAATACAAAACATAGGTCTCAAACAGAAACACAACCAAGTGCTACATGAAATTAAGTTAATGAACCAAGGCCGCATCAAAAATGATTTATTTGATCTAAATGTTGCATGAAGATGATTTTGTTTGTCTGTGGATGTTCAGTTTCTTGATCATGTAAAACTGTTCAAAAAATTTTCTATTTATCATTCCTCATTGTAATTTTTCTATTCCTACCTGTCCTACCTGAATCAATTTTTTTTTTTTTTTTTTGCGTTCACCTTATTTCTCTATTCCCCAAGGCTTTTGTGCGTTGCACTGTGGTTTTTATTTTACACCTGTCGGCCCAGAGCATCCGACTTCAGCATGCATTTTATGTAAGGGTCTGCTTCCTCCTGCATTTTCTAAGGGTTTGCTTCCCCGGGGTAACGGCCGGTGCTGTGATGGGGATCGAACCCAGCACCTTCGGATTGTGAGCCATGCCACTTAACCACGCCGTCGTCCCCCTACTAGAATTATGTTTTAACTTTTAATATTGTCACTATTACTCTTTAGGAAATATTTAGATCTAGTCTTTTATAGTTTGATGCTTTTCTTATTCAAATTTGTTATTTCTTATTAATCCATAGACAATCAACTCACATTGCAGGCCACTGTTTAGACTTAGCGGTCTGCATGTGTTGGCTATATGTTTGAGACCTCATTTAATCCATTATTCATAAACAGACTTGTAAATCAATAACCGTGTCCAGTCTGAAGTAAACAAATGAAACAAAAACATAATAAACTATTATGAACTCAATAAGTTGGTTTAAGTTAAAATAAACCAAACAAAACTAACATAAAGTTAATTCACAGTTTAATGATGCAACAATAAATTTGTATAGTCTATAACAAACCAAAGAAAACCAACACAAAGGTAACTTATAGTTTATAGTTTGTTTAGTCCATAACAAACCTAAGAAAACCAACACAAAGTTAACTTTTAATTTATCGTTGGAACTCAATACATTTGTTTAGTCCATAACAAACCTTAGAAAATCAACACAAAGTTTACTTTTAATTTATCGTTGGAACTCAATACGTTTGTTTAGTTCATAATAAACCAAAGAAAACCAACACAAAGTTAACTTTTAATTTATCGTTGGAACTCAATATGTTTGTTGTCCATAAGAAACTAAAGAAAATCAACACAAAGTTAACTTTTAATTTATCACTGGAACTCAATAAGTTTGTTTAGTCCATAATAAACCAAAGAAAACCAACACAAAGTTAACTTTTAATTTATCGCTGGAACTCAATAAGTTTGTTTAGTCCATAATAAACCAAAGAAAACCAACATAAAGTTAATTTTTAATTTATCGTTGGAACTCTATATAAGTTTGTTTAGTTCATAATAAACTAAAGAAAACCAACACAAAGTTAATATAGTTTATCATTGGAACTCAGTAAGTTGGTTAGCCCATAATGAACAGATGAAAGTCAAAATTAAATAAACTATATCCATTAACAAGCTTGGAACTTTTGAACAGTGGTAACAAGTATGTGGAACACATGTTGCCATTTAAGTCGTTTTCTGTGGGATGTTATGTATTGTCGTTTTAGTGTGTGATAAGGAAGGAATAATAAAATAATAAAGGTCAGACAAGAATATACAGTATTATATATAATAAAATGACCATTTGAATTTTCCTAAAACATAAACGTGTTCCACCATATCAGAAAACGTTGATTAAATTTTTTTTTTTTTTTTTTTTTTGCGTTCGCCTTATTTCTCTAATCCCCAAGGCAGTGTGCGTTGCACTGTGGTTTTTATTTTGCGCCTGTCGGCCCAATGCATCCGACTTCAGCATGCATTTTATGTAAGGGTCTGCTTCCTCCTGCATTTTCTAAGGGTTTGCTTCCCCGGGGTAACGGCCGGTGCTGTGATGGGGATCGAACCCAGCACCTTCGGATTGTGAGCCGTGCCACTTATCCACTAGGCCACGCCGTCCCCTGCGTTGATTAAATAATAGCTTAGAGTACAAAACATAAATATATTTTAATAAGTGAAAAAAAATATTTATGCCCATAACATGCTCTGTATCAGTAAAGTTGTGACTGAATATTAACATGAAGAAAACCAAGTACTCTAAGATCAACACTATCAACAAAGAACCAATTATGCTGGAGGGAGAACCATTGGAAGAAGTGGAAATCATTACCTATTTGGGCAATCCAAATTGACACATTAGGGGATACAGAAGCAGATGTTAGGATCAGAATTTGAAAGGCAAGAGGGGCATTCCTGACACTAAACAACATATGGAGATCCAGAGAAATCAAAATTCATACCAAAGTTAGAATATTTAATGTCAAGTCTGTGCTGCTGTATGGTGCGGAGACATGGAGAACGACCAAGATCATACAACAAAGATTCCAGTTTTTGTTGACAGATACCTTAGTCTTAGATGCCCTGTACTTTTAAAGAGGCGGATGGCCCTGTGCAGGTCCTAGCTCTGGTGTGAGCTGGATGTAGCCGGAAGAAGGATTTCCTGCTTAGCAAGTTAGGCTCAAGCAGCTTATTACTCCGCTGCATTGGGACGAGTGCCACAGAGGGTGGTTAACTTAACTCATGTGCAAGTCCATCTTAATAGATTCAGGCACTAGAGCAAAGTAGATCTACAGCCTGTTAGGCGCCATCTATGCTGCTCTTAACAAACCACCTAACCATGGCTGGTGTTATGCCATGTCACACTGTTGGTCGCCTCTTACGACATGCTCTCTGTGGGACAGTGGTGCTATTATTATCTTTGTCATACACAAAGACCCCGGCAGACCACTCGGGACAGATACCTACGAAGGATAATGGGCATAAAGTATCAGACTTGGTGAGGAATGAAGACCTATGGGAATGGGGTCAACTACAGCCACTTGAGCAACAAATTAAATTAAGAAAATTAAGCTGGATAGGACATATGCTACAGAAGGCACATTTTTGCACTATTAAATTAGTAACAGCTACAAATGACTGATGAAATTATACATTCCTAATGGAATACAGTTCTGAACTACAATCTCTGGCTTATTATTCCTGCTGACATAGCTATTATACAAAAGATTCAGTAACAAGTAGTGCTGATTAGACCAACTTTTTTAAAAGAAGGAACGTTCTGAATAACTGGAATAATTAGTATTTTTACAGTTTCAGGTTGCAATTCAAAGCTTAATTTGTCCAAAACTAATAATAGTGCTAGAGAAGTACAATTTTTTCAGCCATTACGATACAATGTACGACATGATGTTAAAAGAGATGACACAAAAATGTTTGTCAAGTAATGAAATGTCTTTTACATCGTTTACAGGCAATTCATAATACAGTGGTATGTGATGCCTCCAATCTCCTTCTAGGTTGCAGCAAAGAAGAAAAAGAATGATAAATCATTTACTATGGTTTGATCTGCAGACCATTTAACTTGTCCTTGTGTAGCCCTCAGGCACATTTGAGATCAGTGCCCTAGAAGTCTGTCTGTCTCATAAAAAAGTGATGAAAATCAACACTAAGTAAATACAAACTTCAAAAATTAACCATCGAAAGTCAACAGATTAAAGTAAACCATTAATGTATGAGTTCAACAAGAATGTTTTATCCATAAATGAACAGAAAACAACATAGAATGCATAATAAACACTTTAAATGTTAGGAAAGCACTACTCGATCACTAGCAGTTTACAAAACTTGTTGTGAAGAATCTATGAGGAAGTAATTAAATAACAGACATTTAGAAGAGAATGTACAATGGATAATCCAATTTCAGAACATAAAATGGCTCTTTAGCATTACACCATGTAAGGATCGCGATGATCGAGTAGTATGCACATGCAGAATATAGTGTACAACATGGCCTTCCCACTGTCAACTTGCATTGTGAAAGAACAATGTAACATTACTTTTTTTGTGTGGCGTGAAGCCTGAAATCTACAGAAGAATGAAGGTTCAGAATGGAGACAGTTGTTTGAGTCAGATGAGAGTGTATGGATGGGTAGAAAGATTTCAAAATGGAAAACAAAACAACTGATATGGCAACTAACACAATGAAACAGTAGATCAACTAGCTAGCCTGTGGCAACAGGCAAGTCACCATTGATGAAATAGTTGTAGGTTTCAACATGTCCATGGTGCTGCACACAAAATCGTCCATGATGACATCGGTTATAGGAAAGTGTGTAGCAGAGGGGCCCCAAATCAGTTGACAACAAGGTAATGGAGGCCATGCAAAATTAGTTAAAGGTCACACCAAAAAACTTTTTATTTTTCTAGACAGCATCAACAAGCTAGCGGACAGATGGATCAAGTATGTTGCCAGGCAGGAGGACTTTGTCAAAAAATAAGACACAAAAAATGTCTGGCTCGTACTCTTATAAAAAATTATTCATAAAATTCCTGTTACTAGAAAGAAAAATCTCTGCTATATTACCAACCACAATTCATATTTAAATATAATATAAGAAATGTATTATTCTCATATTTTATACCAGAATGAAATTATTTGTACCAGCTGAAATCGGTTGCGTCGAGACGAAAGGGGTAGATATCACAGCCTCGCTGCAAACTACGACACAACATCCGTTTCAGGAAGAAAGAAGAGTATTAATCTGTATATTGTGGGAAAACCACAATACATGGGACCTCTGCTTTATGATCAACGTGTATCTACTAACGTTCATAAGATCTTAATATATCATTAAATTTTATGTTATCTTCTTCTCCTTATCGACTCCTTTTTGCACCATCTTCTTCGTTGTTCGTTCTCAAACTTCCACTACCAAGTCCTAAAAAGGGCTTTTCAAGCAGTAGAATGTTGTCAGGAAAATGGAATTCATTGTATGATTGTTTACAGCTGGATTGTGATATGTTACCCATCCGACTTCAGCTGGCATTTTTTGGGTACCGGATTAGCCTTCCCTCTTCGATCACTTCTCCTTAGCCAGTCAGCCCTGTTGCAGCCTGTTATCCGGGACCACCACATGGAGGTGAAAAAGGGACTTGGCAGCCATGGGTCACTGGCCCTGATGCTTGAAGTCAGCAGCTTTAGGTCACTGACCGCTGCAGCTCATGCACTCTTTGTGCCATGTGAAGAATAGGGCCGCCACTGTCAGATCTCCATAACAGGAAGGATGCAGTAAAAGTTTATGGGTGCTTTTGCAGTGGTGGTTTCTATAGCATTTTGTTTTAACATGATGAGGATGCTAGAGGCCAAAGCACAACACTCTTCAGTTCCCTTTAATAACATATTTGGAAGGTTTGAACTCACACCACAATGTAAACCACATCAGTAGACTTTCTATCGTGTATGCTGCTGTATCACCATAAAAGAACTTCTGATGTTGAGTCACACCAAATACTAACTTACTTTCTGTGTCCTGGGATCCACATCAGATATCATGTTTCCAATGATCAGACACATGGATTGCCTTGTCATTCCCCTTCAACATGTCATCTGTATTATATGTTTCCAGAAGGTTTGGGTAGATCACCAGGTGATCTTGGTCTTATGTTGCTCCAGTCACATGTCTCATCATCCTTGCATCCCTATTTCTTTAACTTGGCTTGTGCACTGCACCTGGTGTCCAAGCATTAGCTGTCTTGGGTCGTTTGCATGTTTCAATTTCTCATGCAACACTTCTTTGAGTCTCAGGTGCTGCTACGCCGATTATGGGGTATATTTTTATCAGTCGGAGCATGTCTTAGGCACACTGTAACTATCCGGCCAGTCTAATTTATTGCTGTATCAATCAGTTTGACATGTACCAAATATAAATGGCATGAAACTTGTGGAGAAACCACTTTAGCAATACAGGAGCGTCATCTTTGTCACACCAAATGCGAGCAATATACTAGCATGTATTAGACGTTCATTTTCGAATATCCCTTTCAGTGGAGGTATTGAGGGATTAAATCGGAGTTCTAGCTTTAGCTCAAGTGCCAAATGAATAAGTGAGTGGTTTCCCAATGTCCCATAGTTCATGAGCGACGTGAGCTTAGCATATACTGCCACAGCATCAAGGTCCACAGTGTGTGGGCTACAAATAATTTGAGGATTCACATAGACCCACTGCTGACCATTCCAGCTTCTGTCTATTGCCCTGAACCTCTGAGAATTTTTAAGGAATTTTGTTCAGATGTTTTGTAATTGTGTACAATTTTAGGAACTACTTTGTTCACATCTATCTCCCTCATAAGCTTTGCGGTCGGTCTCAGCGCTGGTAATTGTACAGTTTATCCCCTCTCATCAGTTAGACAGGATCATACTGTCACTCTGCTCCTGTCATGCAGTCTACAGACTTGGAGAATATATTCTATTTGCCTACCCTCCCTACATTAGTGCATGTCTGTGTCCAATTTATAATTTGTTCAACAGATGGCATGAGTCTGCAATCTGAATTTTGTCACTTGACCTATTCATGTAGTATTCCTGTGTTACAGCAAACTCTTGAGTGTTCTCTGAGGCTGTTTTTTAATCATTGTTTTTACTTATCCAAATGTTGGAGGCAACAGCCAACGATGCAGCAGTGAATGAGCTGACAGCAGCCAGCAGCTCATAGCTGCTGCTTGCACCAGAATCAGTGACCCATAACTGAACGAGACCTTATTCAGCTTCTAAGTGGCAGCCCTAGAAACAGACTGCAATCATGCAGCTTGGCTAAGTGATTAGGGATCGAAGACGGAAGGCAAACCTAGTCTCAAAAATGCTGAGCTGAAATCTCTGAAACCTAAAGGCGCAGATATTAGTCTCGTTGTCAACTACGACAAAAGGTCACAAATATCTTTTTCAGGAAGAATACTGAAGAAGGAAGAAAAGTAACATTTGACATTTTGTAATGTCAAATATGATCCAAGAAATTAGAACAAATTTGTTACATTTTGTTTATGGGAAATAAGAGTTTGACTTATGAAGGTTCAGCGTATGACAGTTGTTTAGGAACACATTAGTTCATTGCAGCTGAGATCTCCGATATAATGTCAATGGCAAAAGATAACCACTAAATATGGCACACTTTTATCAACCCAGCAAGTTTGGATGCAATTAGAAAAAACATGAGTTGCGGTTGTCTTTAAAATGCAGCAAAGCTTATTCTCTCCCTTAACAAAACAAAACTGAAACACTTAAAAGTTTAACAAGACAAACAAATTAATTAGTCCAGAGTATATAAGCAACAAAGTCAATGGCTGTCATGTCTTAGCCATAATGCTGATTCTGAACACTGTGAGTGGCGGCGATCAGTTCTACAATGTCCATGTCGCTTCCATAGGCGATGGGCTGTTGGTGCTGATGTGTGCCATGCATTCCTGACACCTGTCCGACGTACTGCGCTGAATGATGAACATTGACAACTGACACAGTTGGCTGGTGACTACTAGGGTGCTCATAGACCTGTGGACAGTGCATGGATACGCCCCCTACCGGCTGTGTCATGCTGACCAGTGTGCCCATAGGCTGAGGTCCGTGAGGCTCTTCATTGACAGGAACTGCAGGAATTACAGTTACAGACGGTCCTGCTGTATTCAATTTCACTTTGGCCACCAACTCACTCAGTCTGCGTCTTTTTTTGTTGATGGCACGCTTTTGCTTGTACATTTGGTATTTTTCTAGATCTTGCTTTAGTGTCTTTCTGTACTCTTTCATTCTTTCAGCATCAGATGGACGAGGTTCTCCTTTGCTGTACCTCTTCCTTGTTGGAATGAAAATTTCTTCTGCACCAGTTAAAATTCTCAACAATTTTATTTCGATTTCTTTCATTTTGTCCTCATTGGCCTGTTGCCTTTCAATGATTTGCTCTCTCTCCAACTGTTTAGCATAGTCTTCCTCTGAGAGTTCAGGCTTCACATCACTTTCCTTAGTCTCTGGAAGGAAATCATCAACTTTGATTGGTACAACTGACAGTTCAGCACTGTGAGAGCCTGCCTCTGAACCAACCGTGGTTGTGACTATAGCACGATAACCAGCATCACTAACTTCATCCAAAATTTTGGCTATGATTTGCTTCATTTTCTTCTTCACACAGATTCGTCTACCATAGTCTAACTTCATCAAATCTTTGGATTTATCTTGACAGCCTGGCTGCACCAAGATCTTTTTGGTTTTGCCAGAGAGAGCATCCGCAATTTCAGAAATGTTTTCTAGAGACAGCTGCTGGGTAATGTGGGATACCACAGACACAGACGACTTCTGTAACACACACTTCTTCCCGCCTGTCTTTGACACAATTGTGACACCTGGGTCATTCACTTGGTTCCTTTTAAGCATCTCAGCCATTTCAAGCAGTTTTTGTTGGCGTTCTTGTGTTTTTAGTCTCAGGGCTTTTTTGTGTTCTTTTAGCATAGCCTCTCTTCTAGGCCCTTCAGGAATACCTCTCCAGCACATTCTTTTCAATCGAGTATTAGTGTCTTGAGCCAAAAGTAGTAGCTGTTCATTTGAAAGGCCAGATTCTGTCAGAAGGGAGCGCAACTGCTGCTTTTTCTGCCTGCCTTTCTTCAGTTTCAAAATTTCTTTTATTTTCTTCAGCTTCTCCTTGTCAAAACTCTCAAAAAACTTCTTCTTGACAGATTTTATATCTTCCTCTGAGGGAACTACCATGCTCTTAGAAGCCACCATCAGAAGCTCCTCTTGCACCACAGTCATGTCACAGAGAGAGGCTAATTTTGTTATCAGCTGTTTCATGTCATTGACTGGGTTTATCTGTTCTGAAGGCTCTGTCAACTTATGTGAAATGTTCATTGTTTCTTCATCCATGTTGGAGGCTATTTTTGTTTCTGACACAGATAAGTGCAGCTGGATTACTTTATCCATAGATCTTACACTGTTGACTTCTTCAACTGTAGTACCTGAAGACAGAACTGCTTCTTAATTCAGGATTTAATATGAAAACATTTACATCTATCTTTAGTGTTTTCCTTTATCCTTAAATATGAAATCAATTTATTTAAATTAGAATATAGATCATTATAAACGTTTTAGAATGTTATTAATAGATTTAAGAAAACAGAAAATGCATCACAAATGTGTTATAAGTATTAAACATCATCATCATTCTTACTAGCAGTATAGATTTATTCTTGCCACAAATGTCTTTCATCTGAGCATTCAAGTATTCCACATATTTGTTCTTTTCCTATCCATCTTCTCATGCCATTTGCTTCTTTTGCACTTAGTATTTCCAGTTTTTACCAAATTTCCAAGACCCTTCTTTCTAAGTAAGTGGTCAATGACTCCTGTCTGTCTTGATTTTACTTTGGTAAGCACTAATGTTCATTTGTATCTTTTTTACATTTCTTAGATATCTGTTATATGCAAAACTATCTCCTATTTGCTGGGAAATTGAGATGCTAATCTGGTGAGGCACAACACACTGACCATGATGGTGCGTCAGGGTCAGGCACAATATAATGACCAAGACCACAATGTCTCTTCCATGTAGCGTTCCCTGGAACGCCTTTCAATGATTTGCTCTCTCTCCAACTGTTTAGCATAGTCTTACTCTGAGAGTTCAGGCTTCACATCACTGTATGACTGATGAGATGTGGATCGATGTGATCCATGTAGTAGTGAGAGTCATGCAGATGAAATCAAACATAGCACAACCACCTTCATCAGCATGCTCAGGATGTGAGGCCTGCCGAAGACAGATGTGCCGGACCGAAAGGTGCAAATATCGCAGTCAAACTGTAAACTAGCGACACAACACATTCCATTCTCCGGACTACATCCTGCTACTTGCAAAGCCCTGTTCAGGATTTGGTAGCAGGAGATTGAGAATAAATGCAGAAGAAAGCTACTACAGCTAGCCACTAAACCACCCTTTTGAGGGTGCACAAAAGAGTAAACATACTCATTGTGAGCATTAAACAACAACAACCTCCTCCTATTTGCAAACTTGCACATTTGTTTATTCACTGTCCACCGCAGGAAATTCTTACTTAGTTTGCTTATTAACTTGTCTGTTAGCAAGAAAAGTCAAAAGTAATTTACGGTTGTTTACACATAAGCTAACTACAATCAAAATACCTGATCACAATAACTGTGATCATCGCAATTATATCTTTCTTTATCTTTCATTCACGCATGCAAACAAGCACATCTGATAAACTTTTAATGTAAGTTAACATCATATAGCTCAGCAATGTTAGTAAAGTAAGGAAACATCCCGTTTCACATAATGCGGCAAGTGGCAAATATATTATAAGGTCATTATTATTTGGTGTCAACAGTTTGGTATAGAAGAGAACTAGTTCATAAATCATGAACATAAAATTGAAATACCACATCAAAAATACACAACTAAGGACGGCGTGGGCTAGTAGTTAAGTGGCATGGCTCACAATGCGGGGTTCGCTCCTCAGTCACAGCACTGGCCGTTACCCTAGAGAAGCAAACACTTAGAAAATGCAGGAGGAAGCAGACCCTTATATAAAATGCATGCCGAAGTCAGATGCACTGGGCCGACAGGCGCAAAATAAAAACAAAGTGCAACGCACACAGCCTTGGGGAATAGAAAAATAAGGCGAGCATAAAATAAATAAATACAAAACGGTCTTGAGAGAACAGTAATGGAAAGCATGGTTCCGGGCAAGAGAGACAGAAGCAGACCAAGAAGACAATGGCCCCAAGATGTTAAGGAATGCTTGGACATGACTGAAGAAAGGAATGCTTGGACATGACTGGAGAAAGGAATGCTTGGACATGACTGGAGAAAGGAATGCTTGGACATGACTGGAGAAAGGAATGCTTGGACATGACTGAAGAAAGGAATGCTTGGACATGACTGGAGAAAGGAATGCTTGGACATGACTGGAGAAAGGAATGCTTGGACATGACTGGAGAAAGGAATGCTTGGACATGACTGGAGAAAGGAATGCTTGGACATGACTGGAGAATTGACAAGAGACCAAGTTTCTTTCAAATGGGCTGTGATGGAAGCGATGTTCTGCAAAGGACATACTACATGATGATTAAAAATATCCAAAACGCACAGACTCGGTTGACGATCACGGCGTTTTCTTCAATTTAGATTTTAGCGGGCGGTAAGTATAAAAAGGTTGAAGAGCACCAAGCTAGATTATACTTCTTTTGTAGCACTGGCCCAAGCATTCAAATGAGTCTGCTATGACACAGAGTTCATTTTTGTTGCTGGTTATTTTAGGCTTGTTAGCACTGAAATGGCATCTGTGAAAACAACCACTTGTTTTTCTGCCCGCTCCTTGCAGTTTATGGGGGTTCTGCCTGTTTGCTTCAGAGCTGTAGAGTCGGCATTGAAGTTATTACATTATCCCACAGTGCCAATTGCTGTTAAGCCGACTTTTCTTTTAGTTTTCTGAAAATGCTTCCACTGAGCCATTTGTGTAGGCATGGGTAAAGGATTTTGGTGGAAAATATTTAGTTGATATATTTAGTGGTTATCCATTTTCTTTGCACTTCTGTCTGTGACTTTTTTTGTCTTTGATGATGGAAATGTTCAGGAAAGAGTTTTTTTCTCCAGTGTGGGGGGCACAGAGCATGCTGTCATTGTTGTGTTTACACAAGTGAGACAAATATACATAACATCTGAACACTCATTTTTAATTTGAGAGTTATTTGGATGTCAATATATAACATGTTGGTGAAAACAGATTGGGCCATCTCTATTCTCTTGCTGATTTCTATTTCACAACTTCAATTCTCCATTATTATATTTTCAAAGTGAGAAAAGCTTTTCAACTGTTCTAGTATTTAACCATTACTCCTATCTGTGGTGTAGATTTCTTGTCTACTTTGCTAATTATAGTTTACATTTCCTGAGTGAACCCTGGGGTACCTGACGGAAGGACAGAATAGGTCCACTGCACCTGCATTCAAGTCATAAATGGCAACTAAAGAGAGTTGATGCATGGCGCTAGCAAACTCATCATGTAAAATAAAATGCCACAGAAACCACCACCACTGCAAGAGAACGTAAATTGTTTTGGGAAGCATGCTTCCAAAAGGAGGTCAACTGTAGTGGTGGCCCAATGCTCCGGATGAAAAGGAAAAAACCAAGAATGTCCATTTATGAGCAAGTTATGTTCTTTATTTTAAACACTAATTTCTGTCATTCTTGCTCATTTCAACTAGCAGAACTGTCACCAGCATATCTGAGATTATTTATTGATACTCCACATATGAGTCCTGGAACTGCTTTATCTATTTCTTCTTCTTCTTCCTTGTTCGCTATCAAACAATCGCATATTTTTCCTTCATAAACCTGGTGGTTCTTCTCAGGCTTCTCTTGTAACCATACAACTTATATTTATTATTGGCTGAACAGATGATTTCTCAGTCTGCAGAGGCCTGTTCGCAATCTAAATATTGTAACTTGATCTCTTCTTAACTTAACGTCTTCATACTGGTTTAGAAGACTCTGCAGAGTCTGTATAGAACCAGTTTCAATCTATTCTTAAATGCATTAATTGTCCTTGCCTCCACTACTTCCTGTGGCAATGCATTCTAAGCGTTCAACACTCTCTGATTAAAAAATATTTCCTAATATCTAATCTGGACCTTTCTTTAGTTAATTTGTAGCTGTGCCTCTTGTTCTTGTAGGTGGTTGTATTTCGAAAAACTTGTTATAGTCTCATTTATTCTTTCCTTTGATTATCTTATAAACCTGTATTAAGTCACTTCAAATTCTTCTCTTTTCTAGAAAACTGTAGGCCGATTTTTTGGAGTCTTTCCTCATAACTGTAATTATGGAATCCCACTATCAGCTTTGTCGTTCTTCTTTGTATCCTTTCCAGCATGTTTATATCCCCTCTACGATAAGGACTCCACACCTGTACACAGTACTCCAATCTTCGTCTAACTAATGCTTTATGCAGTTTGACGATCACATCCTTGCTACTATGTTCAATATTTCTTTTTATCATACTTAAGATTACATTTGCCTTTTTCACTGCTACCTGGACTTGCTCACTCACCTTACCTGTATGATCTATTATTACCCCTAGATCCCTTTCCTTTTATATTATTCTAATATTGTTCTCGCCCAAGAGTAGTACGCTTCTGCTATATCAGATTCTGTGTGTTCTCTGTGTCATTTGCCTTTGAAGTTAATTTTTATCATTGTCTTTTCTTCTTCAAATGCAGCCCTGTCTTCAATTTTGGTTTTGCTTCCTCCTTTGCCAGTCTATCTGTCTCCTCATTTCCATGTATCTTACTCTTACAGTGTGTAGGAATCCACTGAATTTTCACTATGTTGACACTGGCTGGTATTCATTAGTGGCTTGGACAGTCCGTCTAAATCGTTGTTTTTATGGTTACTGATAGCCATTATGAATTATAGCAAATCTGTATGGAAAACTTTCTTGTCCCTAGCATTGTTCTCGTTTTCCATGATGGCTATTGCAGTTGTTCTTAGTGCCTTAACTTCAGTTCTGAATATGTTTGAGAATGTTCCAGTGGCCACTGCTACAATAGTAGATTGCAGAAAAGATGGCGCCGTAATTGGTTGCGGATTTACATTGCTCTGCTGTTTGAGTTCATTAGGAATGCTGCCAGACCATGGATTTGCATGAAATTCACACTAGATGACGACTTACATTTATATTCATGAAAAACTTATATTGTTTTCCATTTGGACTAGTTAATTCATTCTTTTTGTGTGTTTTCTTCCGCTAGATTATCCTGGAATGGACATCGGTTATTCAAATTTTTTTATTTTTTTTTTAAATTTTTTTTTTTTTTTGGCATTCGCCTTATTTATCTATTCTCCAAGACGGTGTGCGTTGCACTGTGGTTTTTATTTTGCGTCTGTCGGCCCAGTGCATCCGACTTCAGCATGAATTTTATGTAAGGGTCTGCTTCCTCCTGCATTTTCTAAGGGTTTGCATCCCCGGGGTAACGGCCGGTGCTGTGATGGGGATCGAACCCAGCACCTTTGGTTGTGAGCCGTGTCACTTAACCACTAGCCCACGCCGTCCCCAGCTATATGAATGACACTATGTGTGAACCTGTGTCATGTTTTCACGATCTGGTTCACACGGCTGAACTTCGTGAGATTGGCGCTCTTCGCACTGGCTGCAAGCGGTGTCGGTTTTGGTGTGTGAAATATAGATGCAACTTTAATGGATTGGAACATAGCCCAGGAGAGATGCCCAACTCACTTATACGCTGAGTGATGTCCCTACAACCTCTTGCGGTCATGGGAAAGGCACAAGACACAATGTTAGATGTCATCCCCCCTCCGCTGTCTTGCGGAATACATGTTTACGAGAAAGGCTTTGGGAGTAAACCCTGAGGAAAAATCTGCATCCTATGTTATCTCCAGTTGTCTCTGTAAAACCTTGCTACTGGACAAAGGTAGCTCAGGACGAGAGAGTGAAGTTGACAAAAGGTGCAGTTTCTCATATGAAAAGGAAAGGATTCGAAGAAAAACTGTGACTCCTATAAGGGCAATTTGCTGTTAACTCATACAGGGAAGATGTGTGCAAATCTTCTCGAACAGAGAACTGTTCATTTAATCAGTCAACTGATTTCTGAACCTCAGCTAAACAAAGCCCAGTTTGGTATCCATAAGGGTAAGGTCTGCACTGATGCTTGATCTACTCTAACGCAAGTATGCGAGAAAACTACTGAATATAGCGAGCATATCAATTTAGAATAATTTATCCCTGCCGAAGACGGACGTGTCGGACCAAAAGGTGCAAATATTGCAGTCAAGCTGTAAACTAGTGACACCTTGCATTCCGTTCTCCGGACTACATCCTGCTACTTGCAAAGCCCTGTTCAGGACTTGGTAGCAGGAGATTGAGAACGAACGCAGAAGAAGCATTTATCGACCTACAGAAAATCATAGTTTTATCAGTATGTTTCACCTGACCCCGACTAACAAGTCTGGTTAGTATGTTTTACCTGAGCAGATGTTAGTCTCCTCTCTACACTACATAAGCTAAGAGCTAGAATTACTGTTGTTGAGTGAATTTCATGGTCACTAAAACCTGTTTAGAATTCATTTTTGCAATTTGATGGGCAGAGACAACAGAATTGGACATGGCTGGTGACTGGTGACCTTCATAACTGCACTAATTCTGAATATTATGTGCAACAGAAGCACCAAAAACACAAAATGACATGACAATCTTCTGCTCAGCGCTTTTTAACACAGTAAGCATATGACAGTCGACTATGCCCACTGATATGTTTTGTTGAGTGGTATATTGGGAATATGGTGTTAGGCCCAAATTTAATCGGCGCAACAGCAACACTAGGGGTGATACGGTCAGCATCATACCTGGTGCCTTTACTTTCAAAACTTGCTTTGGTACCCATTTTTTTTAGGCTGAGTCGATACTGGAGCCGTTTATGATTAAAAAAACATTTTGCATCAATTGAGGATTGAACCTAGATGGCTCGGCTAGGCAACCACTGCTTTCATGTAAATGTGCAACATAAAAAGTTTACGATAAATGCTGAAATCAAATAAATCATAAAACGGTAAATGTAATCTAGGTACAATGGAGAGGAAGACTAACGTCTGATCAGGCAAAAGATACCGATCAGACATGTTATTCAATGTCAGGCAAAATGTACTGGCCAAGACCCCCACTTCGACTTCCTCATAGTTTTCCCTGGAAATGGGCTGTTTTCATGGCAGCCTGGCTAATGAGGTGGGGGAATCGACGTTATCCCCATAGTAGTGAGCAACAGGCAGTTGAAGTCAATCATATGCACAACCACCTAGAGGACCGCGGTCCACCTTTATCAGTACGCTCAGGATCAGAGTAAGCTACTGCAAGCCATCACTAAACAACTTTTTCAGGGCACACAAAAGAGTAAACCTACTCATTGTGGGTATTCGCAAACAACAATGATATTGGAACAACGGACAGGTGATATGAAAAAAATTAAAAATGTCCCAAAGAACTATGTCTCAACACAGCAGAATATGCATTTCCCTGAGTGACTCTGTGACCAACCACTTTGAGAATAATAACACAATTTCAAATTAAAACAAATAGTGCTTTGGATGGAATGTTATTGATTGACTAAGTCTGTTGAGCTGTTCACTCTTTCACAATCAATGCCAAGTTGTAGAATTTAATGGTGTGTTGTAGCTGGTGAGTTGAGCCTAGTGTTAGTGATTGTTGGGGTCACCGGCAATATATTTCTTCTTTCTTTGGTAAGTTCTTGCAAGTGAGCAGCATATGTTTTGCTGCCTCATATGGATAAGTGCAGCTACGAAAGCTGGATTCGTGTGCTGAAGTATTTTTTAAAAATTCTGTGTTCTGTTGCATGCAGGGTCCAACTTGTTCCAAGTGATTTTGGAAGTTTGTGCTGTGTTCCTGGATCGCAGTTTGTTGATGTTGTCATTTTTGTTTAGATGTGTCACTTATTTATACGTGGTGTGCCCCGAAGACCCTCTGTTCATTGGATCAGTCATTACTCTTTATAGTTGTTTTGAAACATTTGTTTTACTCTTTTCATGTTGGTTGGTGTATTTATTTGAATCATGCTTGCTACTTGTTTTGCTAGTCTGTCTGCTTTCTCATGGCCTGTCAGTTAGCCTTGGGCACAGGGTCAGGAGATGCTTGACTGACTCCCCTGGTGGTGACAAAAGTTGCAATTTGGTTCACACAGTTTGTTTCTCAACATGGCCTGTTCTCAGCTTAAAGATCAAACTCTGGTCTATTCTTTGTAATTGTTTTGCATGCTCTTGTCGGGTCTGATTTTGCATGGTATATAAAATATACTCTGCCTCTCTGGAATGTAACCCACTGATTTAGACATTTATGTCTATAGTTGTTTCTAGGATTTGGCTGCAGGTTCGTAGTGTGATACTAGGTAGTGGCTGTGGTAGTCTTGCTCTACTTCTGGCCAGCTCATCAGCCTTATTTCCTGAGACTTCAACATGGCCAAGTATCCACTGGAGCACCACTTCAGCTGCTTAAGAGGTGGACAGAGTCAATTAATTTGTAGCCATTATTCACTTCAGAAGATGTTTTGTTTTCAAAGACTTGAAGCGCCAATTTTGAGTTTGAGAATAAAATAATTTCCTTCGGTGTCATGCCACTTACAAAATCTGTGATTATCTGGCAAAAAGCTTTTTCAAATTATTCAAAGCTTTTTCAATTATTATTTCTGCAACATAGTTGGAACAGGTGTCTCCACAAGGGTCATAGATGCAGAGGTGCTCTTCTCTGCGCAGATCAGGAATATTTAATCACTGCGCCATATCCAGCAAAGGTGGTAGTAGATCCATCCATGTATACATGGGTGATGTTTTATGGATATGAGTCTATAATTTCCAAGGCGATAGTTTTCATCACAGTTGGTAGTATATCCGTGTATACATGGGTGATGTATTGCTGTTTGGGTACTTTATTAAAGCTCCAAGTCCTGCGTTTATAGTGGCCTTGAAAACAGAGTTGTCTGTATATGCATGTATCATAGTGTTAAGGTATGTCTATTGTTTCCAAGATTTATGTCAGCATTGTTGCACTGGTGTCTCTTGCCATTTTACTTTTAAAAAATGAGTTTTTCAATTCTTTTCATGGATAAAGGACTGAGCATTTTTGTATTATTTCCTGTATTTGTGGGAGATAATTTTGTTATTGCTTTTTGTAATGAGGACTTTAGTTTTAATCTGTTAACTGGCTCCAGTTTTCGACCAGCTGTCTATTTGCATGTTATTGTCTCATTCTTCTGTATGACTTTGTGACCTCATGTAATGCACATTTATGCTTTAGATCCATAGGTTCTACATTGGTATCAATTACGCAGGCAGCTGTTGGTGTGGCAGGAGTGCTTTGGCATTTAAACCTGAGAGCTTAAATTTTGAATGTGTTCAATTTCTTCTGGTTTGTTTTGCTAATTGTGGTTTGCAGTCCATAAATGATCAGATGTAACCCAGGTACAGCTTTCTTTTATTCCCTTTTTCTGCTACCCATGTGGTGCTTACAAGATGTTTGAGCCTTTTGTGTCTGTCAAGCTCGACTCCCAAATATGATGACTATCATCCCTGGTCAGTAGCTGTCCTTCAAGTTTCAGTTGGTGCACTTTCGTGCTTTCTTTTGTGTTTATTATGGTGAAGACTTCTGATACAGTATTACGTGTGTTTATTTGTAGTTTCCACAAGTCTACAATACATAGCTCTATTTACTTAACGCTGCTTGGGTCACTTTTTGTTGATTTTATTGTTGTCAAGATTTGAGCAGGTCACCTGTATACTGCACAATTTGGACCTTTAAGATGGGGAGAAGGTCATTTATGTAGATGAGGAAAAGGCTGCATATCCTTGTGCTAATGCTCTTTCTAGTGGCTTTTGGTTAATGTAGTGTTATCTGTTGCTGTTTGTACTGTTTTATGTCTCGAGAAGGTTCTAATTCAAAGGAACATTTTGTCATGTATGTCATTGTAATCATGTTATTGGAAGTTATCTCCATATTTTGTCATATGCAAGTTAGTGAATACTGCTGTAGTGTGTTATTGGAAATTACCTAAAGTCTTCTGCGCAAAATAAAATAGTTGATTATCAGTTCTGCAGTCTTTTCTAAAGACTGCCTGACTATCATTAATCTGTTTTTTCCCATCCATTAACATGGTTCTGGGCAGTTGCCAAGACTAGAACCTACGAGCCTCTCTCTTTAATTCCATTGTGCTCCATGCGATGTGCTATGGTGCTGAGACATGGACACTCACAAAATCACTGGAGGACAAATTTAGAGTGACCTAGAACTCTCTCCACAATCAATGTATGCAAAATTTTCACAATTCTGACATACAACGATTGTCCTTGGTGAATGATGTAGTAATTTATGCAGACAAGATAAAACATAGATGGGTAGGCCACATGTTGCAAACAAAACAATGGATCACGGCGACAGCAGTCTGGCATCCCCGAAGCAAAAGAAGTCTGCGAGGAAGACCTCCAATGCATTGGTAAGACTCTCTTGCTGTCCGCAACAACATCTGAGACACATCTGGAGGAGAGCTTACTACCCACTGCACTTCAGTAGCTCAAGACAGGGTCTGCGAAGAGACGAAGTTGGGACCTGCTGCTACGCTGAGGAACAGTTCCATCAAGTTGACAAGAACAAGAAGTATAGTTTATAGTTCACCATTCTTTCAGCAAGTTTCTCAACTGTTGAGGTTAGGGAACTGGCCTATTTTTGCACACATTCATATAAATTCTGCAACTTCCTCAGAATAACAGTATAGCGTTTTAAACTGCAACCCTCGAAGGTCACATTAATTGTTATATTCTCACTGATACATATGCATACAACAGGAATAATAATGTAGTCAAACTTACCCTGCTCTGTAGGTTGTCGCCTCTTTCTTGTACGTCCTACTTGGTTACCCTGAGACTCTGGTGATCAGTAGAAGCAAACATTTTTATTTACAAAGACAAAACATAAAACTATATATCCTTCTTCTTTGTACGCTGTCAGACGTCAACCTGTATTTTTTCGAAAAAAAGCAGCGATCATCCTGAGGCTGTCGACACTGCCATAGAGCTTGTCTAGTGTTGCCACTGGTGATGGCCACATGTGCTTTCTCTGGTCCTCGTATGTCGGGCAATTTTGCAGCAGATGTTCAGCGGTCATTTTTCCGGTAACACATGTGCATTCGTCAGTGCCACCTATCTTCAGTTTATTGAAAAGGTGGTACCTCAGTCTGTTGTAGCCTGTGCGGAGTCTGAAGACCACGACCTGCTCTCTTCTGTTCAACTGGTAATAGGCATCGTTTTTGGTGTAGCCAGTATGTTCTGTTTCTCATTTGGCCATGTATCTGGCTCTAATAAGCCTTTTGGACTCTTCGTAGGTCACACTAGAATATGGTTGTGGTAGTCTTGCACCTTCTTTTGCCAGTCTGTCTGCCTTCTCGTTGCCTTGGATGTTACAGTGGGATGGAACCCACTGTACCACTACTCTTTTTGGTGCGGACTGCTGGCATAGTTGACAGAGTACTACTCTTAAATCATTAAGTTCAGTAATTTTCTGGCTTTTTAGTGCTGTGACTACGGCCAGGGCATCTGTAAACAGGACTATATGGCTTTCATTTCTTCTGCCTGTCAGCATTTCTTCTGCTGCAGCCCTCAGTGCCTCTGCCACCGCTCTGAAATTGCTTGAGTATTTTCCAGTTGCCACTGACAGTGTTATTTTTCTACCATTTGGTAGGCTCAGGAATACCCCTGCCTCTCCGTTCTGTGTTGTGTTTGTTACAGAACCGTCGGTGTATGCATGGGTCCAGTCCATGCTTGGGTAGTTTTTCGTTATGTACCTCAGGGTTATGTCTCTTCTTTCTTTTTCAGTCTGGCTGTTCTTTTTTCCAATACCTGGTATATTTTCTACCACCTCTGGAATGATATGCTGCTTCCAGGAAGGATTTCATACAGTAGGGATGGGCTTTGGTGTTAATGTGTTCATAGGGTCTTCGCTCATCTTTGCTTTGGCTATTTCTGCAAAGTTTCTCCGCTTTAGTTTCCCATTTCCAAATCTATTTAGTCTCTGATGCATTGGGTGATCTGTCAGTCTTCTGAGTTTCTCTACTTGCTGCTGGGCTCTGCAGTCTCTTCTGTCGGTCATGGATTGTAGATTTGTAATCTTTTCAAGTTCTACAATTGGCGTTGACTTCATGCTTCCTGTTATAACTCTGATGGCTTGGTTTTGAAGTTTGCTAATTTTATCAAAGTTCGCCTTTGCTGCTGTTGTCCATGCCGCAATGCCATACCCGAGAACTGGTCTCACTCTTCCAGTGTACAGTTTCTTTAGTATACTTTCGTCTGCTCCCCAGCTTGTGCCAGCAAGTTTCCTCATGATTGCCATTCTTTGTCTGGCTCTCATTCAGTTTCTCTCGATCTGACTTTTCCATGTCATGCGGTGATCAAATATGACTCCCAGGTAGTTTGGGTTGTCGTTTGGCCGCAGATATTTGCCGTTAAGACTTATTTTGGTGTTCTGGGGTTTGTTTGAAAGCGAGAATATCGTACATGTTGTTTTTTCCTCATTTATTTTGACCAGCCATGAGATCGCCCACTCCTTCAACGATGTTAGGGCCTGCTGCATCCAATTGCTTGCTATGGTGAGATTTTTGTCAGAGGTCCACATAGCCAGATCATCTGCAAACATGGAGCTGTGTACTCTTCTTGGTATATTCTCTGTGATGTTATTTATATACACCAGAAAGAGTGTGGGTGACAGTACTCCCCCTTGGGGTACTCCCTGCTCAAGTGTCACCTTTTTGCTCATCTGCCCTTGTACTTGAACTCTGGCTGTTCTGTTTTCGAGGTAGTGGCTGATCCATCTGTACATTTTCCCACAAACTTCACTTCTTCGTAGCTTGACTTTAAGACCCTCTTTCCACACCTTGTCAAATGCCTTCTCTAAATCCACCCAAACCGCTACTGTGTGTTTTTTCTCCTGGGAAGCATCCTCTATTTCCTGGGCTATGAGAGTGATCTGGTCCTCAGTGGATTTGTGCTGTCTAAAGCCTGCTTGCTGTGGAATTAGTATGTGTTTTTCTTCCAGATGCCACATCAGTCTGGTGTTTATCATACATTCCATCAGTTTTCCTACACAGCTCAGTAGACTGATAGGCCTGTATCCATTTGGCTCTGTTCTATCTTTTTCTTTCTTTGGTACTATATATCCAAAATGCAGATGTTTAATCTTAGTGCATATGTGTATGTCCTGGAGAAGGAGCATGTCCTCCAAACAGGTTCGTCAGTTTGGTGGTGGATAGATGGATAACTGAACTGCCTCTATATCTGACAGTTAGCTATCAATATTCAATAAACACACATGGACCAGAAAAGCTGGAGGCAATTCTTCTATCATGCAAACACAACGAACCAATCACCAGTTTGTCTACACACTCAATCGATTACAAGTATTTACAGTAAGAAAATCAGAGGGACCGTAAAGACGAAGAACTGGCACAAATTACGGACTAAGATTTATATAGTACGCAACATTAGAAGTGGTAATAGACAGCAGGGAAGGAATAAAAGAAGAGTTAATTGCAAGAAGGGCAGCAGCTGGAAGACTTTTCCATGCAGTAAACAGAGGATTTTTCAGCAAAAGAGAAATAAGGTGGATGTATACCGCTCGACCTATGGGCCTGTCCTAACATATGCATGTGAGTCATGGAGAATGACAACAGCCCAAGAAATGCAACTACAAACTTCAGAAAAGAGGTACCTAAGAAAGGTGGTTCAGGTGACAAAAAGGGACAAGATCCGTAACCAGAAAATACATATTCTGTTTCTCTTTCTAAGAATCTACGTCACTGCACTCTGGGCATACCCATAGGTGCTCAGTCTCTCTCATCAAATGGTGTAAGGTATGGATGCTGATGGTCCCTGTAGCTCGCTGGTTGTACACTCTCCTGCGCCATCTTCTCATGTGCCCCACTCCGCTCGAACCTCGTTTAATGTCAAAATTGTGCAGTCTGTGGATTGCTGCTTCCTCTATTGCAGTGTCCGCATCCAGCAGGCAGTCATTGATTGATTTCAAAATGTCACTTATGTTCATCACTAATGTGCCCATGATGGGAGCTTGTGAAGCCAAGATGTCAGCTCTTTCATTGCCCTGAACTCCGGCATGAGCAGGACAGTAGATCCAGAAAATACGTAGCATTCTCAAAGTCCAACCCCTGCAGACACGAGCGGAGCAGTCCCAACTACAGTGATTTGGCATGTCTGTAGAATGGAAGAAGGTCAGATACCAACACAGTAATGGGAGACAAAAAGTCAAGGACTCAGACCCCCAGGACGTCCGAAAGTATGTTGGGAAGACAACATACTAATGCTCTTCTAAATAAAAAATGATTTTTTAATCTGATGGAGGAAGTATTAAGTTAATGATAATGATTACTTAGACAGCTGTGAAAAATAGTTGTTATATTATAATAAATTAGTATTGTGCTAATATAAAAATTGTAATGTTTTTTTACACCATATATTCCTCCCCAAATATTTTATTACACTATCATCCTACAGCATCTCCTTTGTAGAATGTTGTTCTCATTACAGCCTGCCAGTCTTCCTTGTATGGTCAAACTCAACGTTTCCATGAAGTCTTGTATCCATCGCCATCTTGGTTTACCCCTACCTCGTCTTACACGGTTCATTCTCTTCATAACTGTTCTTTCTAGCCCTTTATGTTTCACAAAGCCAAAAAATTACAATTTTTTAAACTTAACATGGTTTATAAGCCAGTTTTCATCTCCATTTAGGTCTTGCAAGATGGCTATTTTTTTCTTGATTTGTCCAATGAATTTTCAGGATTCTTCTTTAGCACTGGGTCACTGTATTCAATGTAGGTCACAATATAAGGTCATATATGTTCATTCCTCCTAGATACAATTCCATTTTATTCTATCTGAAACAATCCTATACAAATAGAAATATTCACATTTCTGTATTACAAAGGTATAGAGCAAAAACTGTATTCCTTTCTTGGTTTTCAGCTTTCTGCTTCTTGTCAGGTCCTACAGCCACAATTCTGGATACTTCACCGCTTTCTATGCTTCTCTCCAGCTTTTAATCTGAGCCGTATCCACCTAAATATTTTATTTTGCACATTACTCTAACAGTATTAATTCAATGTTTTCCCGCAGTTCTATAGTGCAATCTTGCCATACCACCCTACTACTTTGTGCAGTACCTATTTTAAAAAGTTTGTTTCCTTTCTTTGTCACATTACAATTTTAAGAATAAATATGTAATAGAAGAAGATGAACCAAATCAATTTTCATCTATGCTCATAGGTCATTAAATATCATGTGGAGGCAAATTTTCTTTTGTATGTTTGTTAGTGACAGCGATCACGGACACAAGTATTTTTCTGCGCTCAGCTGAGAAAACATATGTAACGATAACAGAAAAAAAAGTGAAGCAATAGTCAGCATGGATTTGAACCGCAGAGCTCCAGGTGACAAAAGTGTCTTGTCGCAAGAGAGAGATGAGTTAAAGGATTCAGCCAGCAGGACACCTCACATAGCGCCTCAACTGGCCGAGTCTTTCGTCATTTATCACTTGCGATTATGGGAAGCTGAGTTCAATATACACATATTTATTGTTCATTTTGTGTTAATATATATCCAGTATATATCCTTATCGCATAATGGAATACTTGAAATTCTGGTATTCACACAAGCATATTTAATGTCTGTTGGCTTTGGCAATGCGTAGTAGGTATTTTAGAACTTTCTGAGGCTTACTAGGCCTGGTGGAAGGTACAACTAATTTGGGTAGATTGTTAACTTAAATTTTTGGATTATGCCCGGGCAGTGGCTGTTAAGCCTACTCTTTTTTATTTCTAACTGTCAAGAGATTTTTAATGTGCTCAGCACTGAACACGGGTGTCCGTCCTCATTACCCAGAGATCAGGGGAATTTTTACCAGAAGATCCACGTTAAAAAATCTCGATCTCCACTGTGATTCAAACCCTCAACCTCTGACACACAAGGCGGACACCTTACCTCGAGGCCACTGACCCCCAGTTTGTAGTCCATACAGTATTCTTTTACTATTTTTATATATTGCTGTTATGTTGTCCAAAAGCTGTTCCTGTATTCTACAGTCTTAAAGAATTCTCCTTAATTTGTTTCTGTCAACTTGATCAAAAGCCTTACCAAGGTCAACAAAAGCAGTCTCAAAGCAGAAACTGTCAAGAGTGATGACGTTTAAGAGATTAAATGATGTTATCTCTTCAGCTTTATAAAGTCGGGTGATTGGATGGATCCATTCACTGCTGGCTTTACCTAACTCAGTGCAGCAGAGTCAGGTACCTGCTTTTAACCCCTTGACCAAACTGGAGTATGCCGTGTCCATGTAATAAGCATGATCTATTTGCTGTAAAAGACAAGTACCATAACACTATGCCAGTTAGGGTTAATGACTAAAACTAACAACAACAAATAAAATAATTAACAGAAAATTTCAAACCTTCAAAGGAGGCACTGGGACCCATAGATGGGAACCCTTCTGCACTAACTTCACCTACAGCCTCATAATCACCTGAAACAAAACAAAGTAATATGTCAGATACACCATATAGCACACATAAAATAATTTCATGTCAGTAAATTATATTTTATTATCTCTGCCATTTACTCTTTAAACTTCTTCTTCTTCTTCCTTCTTCTTCTTACGCTGTCAGACGTCAACCTGTATTTTTTCTAAAAAAGCAGCGGTCATCCTGAGGCTGTCGACACTGCCATAGAGCTTGTCTAGTGTTGCCACTGGTGATGGCCACATCTGCTTTCTCTGATCCTCATATGTCGGGCAGTTTTGCAGCAGATGTTCAGCGGTCATTTTCCCAGTGCCGCACATGCATTCGTCAGTTCCACCTATCTTCAATTTATTGAATAGGTGGTACCTCAGTCTATTGTGGCCAGTGCGAAGTCTGAAGACCACGACCTGCTCTCTTCTCTTCAACTGGTAATGGGCATTGTTTTTTGTGTAGCCAGTATGTTCTGTTTCTCATTTGGTCATGTATCTAGCTCTAATAAGCCTTTTTGACTCTTCGTATGTCACACTAGTATCTGGTTGTGGTAGTCTTGCACCTTCTTTTGCCAGTCTGTCGGCCTCCTCGTTGCCTTGGATGTTACAGTGAGATGGAACCCACTGTACCACTACTTTTTTTGGTGCGGACTGCTGGCATAGTTGACAGAGTACTGCTCTTAAATCATTAAGTTCAGTATTTTTCTGGCTTTTTAGTGCTGTGACTACGGCCAGGGCATCTGTAAGCAGGACTATATGGCTTTCATTTCTTTTGCATGGCACCATTTCTTCTACTGCAGCCCTCAGTGCCCCTGCCCCTCCGTTCTGTGTTGTGTTTGTTATAGAGCCGTAGGTGTATGCATGGGTCCAGTCCATGCTTGGGTAGTTTTCCGTTATGTACCTCAGGTTTCCAGGAAGAGCTTGAGGGTAGACTGTCTGAGCTTCGTTTTGAAAAGAACGACATCGAAGAGAACTGGGCATCATTGAGAAACACACTCTACGATACAGCTGTTAAACACATTGGCCCACTCACGTGCAAGCATAAGGACTGGTTTGATGAGAACGATCTAGAAATACAGTGCCTTCTCGATGCAAAACATGAAGCACACAGAGAATACCAGAGGGACACACCATCTCCGGCAGCAAAAGCTGCCTTCAATACTGCTCGCAAAGCTGTCCAGATCAGGCTTAGAGAGATGCAAGACTCCTGGCTCAGCAAAAGAGCTGACGAAATTGAGATGTTCGCTGAGCGTCATGACACCAAACGATTTTACGAGGCACTGAAAGCTCTCTACGGCCCGCAGCCCTCTAGTAATACACCAGTTCGCAGTGCGGATGGGGTACTGCTAACAGATAAGGTTCAGATTCTAGACAGATGGGCAGACCACTTCTGCAAAATACTAAACCACCCATCGTCCATAAATGAAAAGGCCATCCGGCGAATGCCGCAGGTGGAACTGAACCTGGCGTTGGATGAAGTCATTACTGAGGAGGAAGTCGACAGGGCAATCAGTTCACTATCTATAGGAAAAGCTCCAGGAGCTGATGCAATACCAGCAGAGGTATATAAGACAGCTGGCCCATCCCTCACTAGAAGGATCACTGAACTCTTCTGTCACATGTGGGCTGAAGGTAAAATTCCGCAGGAGCTAAAGGACGCCTCAATCGTTCACCTGTACAAAAGAAAAGGCAACCGTCAGGAATGCGACAATCATCGTGGAATATCGCTTCTCTCCGTAGCAGGCAAGATCCTAGCGCGCTTACTGCTAAACAGGCTCAACAAACACCTTGAACAAAGCCACCACCTCCCAGAAAGCCAATGTGGATTCAGAGCCGGAAGAGGAACAGTGGACATGATTTTTGCCGCTCGCCAAGTACAAGAGAAGTGTCAAGAACAAAATCAGGCCTTGTACACCATATTTATTGATTTGACAAAGGCATTTGATACAGTAAACAGAGGAGGGCTGTGGATGATAATGTCTAAGTTTGGCTGCCCCAACAAGTTCACAACAATGGTGAAACAGCTACACGAAGGCATGTGTGCTCATGTACTGGACAGCGGTGCAATCTCTAAAACGTTTCTTAGTATCAAACGGAGTAAAACAAGGATGTGTACTCGCTCTGACTTTGTTCAGCATGATGTTCGCGGCCACGATGACAGACGCCTTCAGATCATTGGAGCTTGGAATACCCATAAAGTACCGCACAGATGGCAAGTTACTCAATTCCAGAAGAATGAAGGCCAAAACCAAAGTGGCTGGCGACATAATCGGGGAACTTGTTTTTGCTGACGACTGCGCTCTAATGAGCAACTCAGAACTGAACATGCAGGTTGGAATGGACCAGTTCTCTGCCGCACGCAAAAAATTTTGGCCTGACCATAAATGCCAAAAAAACAGAGGTCATGTACCAACCAGCACCAGGCATGCAGTACACAAAACCAGAGACTACAGTCAGCGGGCAGACGTTGAATGCCGTAGACAAATTCACATATCTGGGCAGCACGCTGTCGAGATTTGTCAGTCTAGACGATGAGGTGGCAAGCAGAATAGCAAAGGCCAGCACAACCTTTGGTAGAATGTGCTCGATGGTCTGGGCACATCGTGGCATCAGCGTCAAGACCAAACTCAAAGTCTACCGTGCAACCATCATTCCAACCGTACTATACGCTTGCGAAAGCTGGACTGTATACTCTGGACATGCAAGGAGGTTAAACCACTTCCACACAGGTTGCCTGAGACGAATATTCCACATCCGATGGCAAGATCGTGTCACTGACATCGAGGTTCTCTCGAGGGCTAACATGCCCAGCATCCATGCACTGCTAGAAAAAGCACGACTAGGATGGGCCGAACACCTCGTCCGTATGTCAGGCGAGCGGCTCCCAAAGAAGCTTCTCTACGGCGAGCTGAGAGAGTGATGGCGCGAGACAGGGTGCCCAAAGAAACGTTTTAAAGACGGTCTGAAGGACTCACTAAAAAGTTGCCAGATAGACATCGACACCTGGGAATGTCTTGCGCAAAACAGATCTGACTGGAGAAGCGCAGTCAAATCGGGTGTAGCTGCCGGTGAAGATGACCGTGTTGTGAAAGCCCAGAACAGACGCGAGACTCGCGGAAATCCCGAGCAGCGGGAACACCATCCCCTTCTACAAACCTCGTGTGCCCCATATGTAGCAGATGTTTTCGTGCTCGCATTGGCCTGTTCAGCCACATGCGCACCCACACCCAACAGGGAAATCTGTGACAAGGATGATGTCGGCGGTCCTCATCGACAACGATGGACAGCTATTATTATCACCTCAGGGTTATGTCTCTTCTTTCTTTTTCAGTCTGGCTGTTCTTTTTTCCAATACCTGGTATATTTTCTACCACCTCTGGAAATATATGCTGCCACCAGGTAGGTTTGCGTAAAGTAGGGATGGGCTTTGGTGTTGTTAATGCGTTCATATGGTCTTCGTACATCTTTGCTTTGGCTATATCTGTAAAGTTTCTCCGCTTTAGTTTCCCATTTACAAAATTATTTAGTCTCTTATGCATTGGATAGTCAGTCAGTCTTCTGAGTTTTTCTGCTTGCTGCTGGGCTTTGCAGTCTCTTCTGTCGGTCATGGATTGTAGATTTGTAATCTTTTCCAGCTCTACAATTGGCGTTGACTTTATGCCTCCTGTTATAACTCTCATGGCTTGGTTTTGGAGTTTGCTAATTTTGTCAAAATTCGCCTTTGCTGCTGTTGTCCATGCCGCAATGCCATACTCGAGAACTGGTCTCACTCTTCCAGTGTACAGTTTCTTTAGTATACTTTCGTCTGCTCCCCAGCTTGTGCCAGCAAGTTTCCTCATGATTGCCATTCTTTGTCTGGCTCTCATTCGGTTTCTCTCGATCTGACTTTTTCATGTTATGCGCCGATCAAATGTGACTCCCAGGTAGTTTGGGTTGTCGTTTGGCCGCAGATATTTGCCGTTAAGACTTATTTTGGTGTTTGTTTGAAAGCGAGAATATCGTACATGATGGTTTTTCCTCATTTATTTACCTTGTTTTCATTCAAAATTGCGGAAATATTTAATATAATATATAACCAAGACTGACCTAAAGATATCAATTATATTAAAAAATAGGTGTTAGAGAGACTTTATGTTTTTTTTTATTTATTTGTATTTTTGTTTTTTGGTGGCAAACCTTAAATATTAAAAATGTCCGGGTTCATAGAGTAATTTTGGCATAGTGTTATCATAGACAAAAAAAAAAGGGAGTAAATACTGTGATGAATAGAAAATTTGTCCTGAGCAACTTAAATTTCACTTTTACTTTTTCCAATAATTTATTTAAATTTTCATAATTTTAAGAACTTCACTGACGATGAGATTCATCTGTCCCAAAATGAACTGATCGACTGATTATTGTGTCTGCAAATAATATTTTTACAAGCACAGCGTTGTTGCTGGCACTTTGACAAATGTCTCTTACGCTATGACGGAGAATTCAGTGGCAAGCTCTGACAGTCAATATCTGGGAATTCGCTCAGGATTAAATCGAAACACTATCATTTGCTTGGACAGTGATTGAACAAAGGAAATTTAAACATTTTTGGTTAGAGCTTTTGAATGACTGTTCAGGATACATCAAAATGTAATAGATTAACAGGTCACATTAATATAAGGCGGTGTACAAAATATCAACTCTTCAGCACTCTAGGTTATGGAGAAGTTAGTTAAATTGGAGAAATATAAGTCCACACACACACAAACAAGTCAGGCCAAGTTAAATCAAGACAAATCATCCCGCAACCAGTTAGGTCATTGAGGCACAGATGAAGATACCCCCAAAACCCAGTCACCCATTTCTGTCAACGGCCGCTTCCTCCTGCATTTTCTAAGGGATTGCTTCCCAGGGGTAACGGCTGGTGCTGTGATGGGGATCAAACCCAGCACCTTCAGCTTGTGAGCCATGTCACTTAACCACTTAGCCCACGCCGTACCCACCAAGATAAATGAGAAAATGTGTATTTGTTGACAGAGTTTAAGGATAGTGTTCAATGATTAACATGTCTTCAAACAATATCTGTGCTTAAAAAGTATAATGTTCGTCGCCACTGCAATAGAAGAGTCAGACTAATTATGCTGTGACTAGAAAAATAAGAGAGGAGACAGTTCTGAAGCTGAAAGAAGCATCTGCCAAGTAATGAAATGCCTTTTCAAACATTAACAAGTTAAATGCAGGGAGCATTTAGCCAAACTAGGACTAATATTAACATGAAGTAAGCCAAGCTGTTTAAAATCAACACCATAAGCGAAGAGTCAGTCATGCTTGGGAGTGAGGCACTAGAAGAGATTGACACCTTCACATATTTGGGCAGCACCATCGATTCTTCAGGGGCACAGAGGCAGATGTAAGGGCTAGAATTGGAAAGGCAAGAACAGCATTCCTGTTACTGAATAATATACGGAAATCCAAGGAAATAAATACTTTAACTCTTTCAGGACTTGATTCTTTTTAGGTTTGGACCAAATTAATTTTCAACTGTAGCAAAATTTCACTGCATCCCTTTTACAACTGACTATTACACACCATAGCATAGACACATATAGTACTCATTATATATCATTGTAAAGAAAAATGGGTACAGAAAATGAAAATATCAGTAAATTGCTGATATTTCATTATTTGAAAAAATAATTATGTTGTACAAAAAAAATAATTTAAAGGGTAGATAATTTATAAGTCAAAATATTGTAACTCACCATCATTTTTCATTGGCCTGAATTGTTGATTTCAATTTGTCTGGTAATTTTGCAAAATAGTATCCAAAGTCCCTCAAAACACTGTTTATTTGATGCATTTATCTCCAAAAATGTTGAAATTATGTACAATTTTCCTCAATGACCAAAATCAATAAAAATATAAACAAATTCACAACTTCCATAATTTGGTCCATTATTTCCATAAGTTTTTTGTTTTGTTCAGCACAGCTGTGCTTATCTTGAGTGGTATTCTCTAAAGCATGTTTTAGCACACAGATGCGGCTTGTGCGAATAACCTGTGCAGTAATAGCTGCTTCTTTTTTTCTGAGCAGCACAATGTACGCACGGTGAGTCTTTTCCATCAGTCAATGAGATGGGCTGCACCCTGGTATCTCTTAAGCTCCATGTTCATTGGTTTTCTCCCTGGCTTGGACAATAGAACAGCCTGAAGGCTGCTAGGTGTCTCTGCTCCGACTAACTGACAGAGTTCCCCTATCAGGATATCTTTGAAGTCCACAAAGGGCAAAGGCTTCTCGGTGTGAGGGCGGCTCAGGGTGTACAAAATGTGGGCATTGAGTTGAGTAATTTCCATCACCCACATAAACACTTTCTTCCACCACTTGACTGTTTTTCTTGTGTGGTTTCCATAATATGATATCATCTGGTCCACTCTGTCACATCCATTCATTGAAAGGTTGTAGCTGTGAATGGGTGATGGTTTCATAACTTGACTCCTACCCTCCATCCTTTGCTCATATGTGGCACTTCCACGTGTTGTCACCAGCTGGCAAGGCTTCTTAGATTTCTTATCTCTCCAGCTGACACACATAACCTTTTCCTCATCATTGATAAACCACTTTGCTTGATTCAGGGATATCTTCTTGTTCTTTATTTCTGATGGAAAACCTCGTCTGTTTACATTCAGAGTTCCAGTGTAGTGGTGGTTTCTCTGTCGCAAAAACTGAACAAGAGGCAGGGAAGAATAGTACCTGTCAGCAAACAAATGGTGATGTCCTGTGATGCCTTCCAGTAGTCTGTCAAAAACTTTAACAGCATGGGAAGAATTTGGGTCCGTTTCAAGTTTGTAAGCTGTATCAGCTCCAAAATACACCAAGAGATTGAAAACATATCCGGTGATGGAGTCGCAGAGTCCGTAGGATTTGATGTGGTATTTTTTGGGCTTGCTAGGATTGTACTTAAATCGCCCCTTGTGACCTATGACCATCTCATCGATACATATGTTTTCAAATGGGTAGAAGGCTTCTTGGAAACTGGCAACGAGTGCATTTACAAATGGCTCAATTTTGCATTTCCCTAGAGCATTTGGAACAGCTGCATGAAGTATTGATTGATAAATCAATAAAAATTTGGTTCTGCTGAACATTGACCTAAACCAGGGACTACTTCTGTGGGGTTTGATGGACCAATAATCTTTTATTGAGTGCTTTGCAATCAGGACGGCCAGAAACTGTAAAAAAACATTCCTATCAAGTGGTGTCCATTTGCTCAACGTTGAATGTTTTCGTGCTGGTGCATTTATGTCAAGTTTCTGCTGGGCATACTCATTGACATTTCTTATGAGGTTGTCAACAATTGGTTCTTTCAGCAAGGAGAGAAAGCATTGAAGAGGTGTGCAATTTTCATCCAGATTTAGTCTGCTGCAAGAATTTATTTGCCTGAAGTTCGATGCTCCAATGGCCTCTCCATCTAAGGCATCACGCCACCCATCACCAGGCCTAGTAGTCCTCTGTGGTATGGAATTTGCCTTTTTCCTTGCAGAATTGCCATTATCACCATCACCATCAACTCTAGACGTACCTGGTATATCCTCTAAATCAGTCTCATCGCTGCTGCTTGATGATTCAGGAGCACTGATAGTCCCTGACTGGAAGCAACCACCAACTAACCCTAAGCCAGACCGTTTTGATTTCTTGGCACTAGGTCTACTAGTAGTAGTACCATCATTTTCGCTGTAATCGCTATCCTCTGAATCGTCTAATTCTGTATCAGAATCACTAATAAGCTTTGAAACACAGCTATAGCTTGTTCTGCACTATATCGTTTTGGTCTAGTAGAAGCAGTGGGCGTTGCCATTATTTTTTAGGAATCAACAACACAGTTTAGTTACTTTAAAACATAAATATATCACTTATTCAGTACCTAAACACGCTTGTTTCAACTCAAATGTTACGAACGGAAGCTGTTCTAGTTCTGGTTGTAATTTTTAAGTAGTTTGGTTAACACAAAACCCGAATTACAACTCTACAAAACAAAAACCGAATTATCGGTTAATGGTCCTCTAGGGTTTAAATAACAGTCCGTTATATCGGTCATTGGTCCAGAATGTGTTAACTGAGTTAAGATTGCTTAATTCCAATGTCAAGTCAGTGATCCTGTACGGAGCAGAAACTTGGAGAACAACAAAGGCAATACATAGGAAACTCCATCCGTTCGCCAAAAAGTGTCTACTTATGATAATTGATATTGGCTGGCAAGACATGGTGAACAATGATGACATGGAAAAGGAGCCAACAACAATGAGTGAAGCAACAGATCAAACATGGGAAATAAGGTTGTATATGATACATGTTAAGAACAGCACCATCAAATGTGGTCAGACAGGCCCTGACATGGAATCCACAAGGAAAGAGGAATAGAAGTAAACTAAGAAACACCCAGAGAAGAGACTGTAAAAATGAATTTCCATCCCAAGACATCAAGTGGAGAGAGGCAGAAAGGGCAGCTCAAAATCAAACGTGCTAGAGGTTTGCCAATGGCCTAAGCCCTGAAAAAAGCGACAGACATCGAATGAATGAATGTAGAACAATATTGACGGCCTTAGTCTGACTGCTGCTATTGTTATGAGTGTAGATAGGTTGAGTAGAATTGAGCAAGGGAATGGTAGAGCGTTAGCCCACAGGCTTAGGCTTTACGAGCCTCTGCAGTTAGGCCATCCTCACAGGGTGATTTTATGGGGACCATAGTATCGAGGGCGTGACGGATCTCAGAGGGCAGGAAGTCTAGGGGAGGGGTTGGAAGCATGATGATTTAAATAATTCCGTGTAGTAACCTTTCACGATCTATTCCATGCCAAGCCTTGACTCGGTACAGGACCAATTTGCTGTTTCTAAGCAAGAAATGACATGCCTGAGTACGACAATGCTTCCAGAAGCAAGTTTTATGCTTTGTCAAGTCTCCGTTGCTGCGAGGAGACACTTGCGGGTGAATTCTTTATGATCCTTTTTCAAATTTTGCCGACATTGGTGTGAATGTCTGACGGTGAACATGGAAGAAGCATTAAGTATTATATCAGTAAAGTATTTGTTTAGCTAAGTTTGCTGCTTTTATCTGCGTTTTCATTTGCTCCGTCCTTGAAAACTAATGCTGAAACAGCAGATATCTGCTGCTGTTCTTGTGCACAAGAGCATTTTAACCATCCATGGTTTTCAGCTAATATTGATTATGAGTTTTACCACATCCCTCATATTTTGTTCTGTCTCAGTATACAAGGGGTTTGTCATAAGCTTTACCCTGACCATGAAGGAGTAGGAGGAGAAAGTTGAAATTTGGCACAGTGCTTATTCCTTCTCAATGTAGCCACCACTTGAATTTATACATTTCTGCCATCTCTGCGTGCCCTTGAAAAGACCTTCAGAATAAAATAACAAATTTTTCTAACTAAACCAGTTATCACAAGCCAGTATGACCTCTTCGTCACTGTCAAAATGATTTCCTTTCAGCTGTTTTTTTAAGTTTTGGGAAAAGAAAAAGATCTGATGGAGCTAAATCTGGAGAATATGGTGGTTGTGGAAGAATTTCAATATTCAAATCGTTGGCTATTTGCAGCACAAGCCTAGCTTTATGGGAGGGCGCGTTGTCTTGAAGCAAAGGCAGAATTTGAGTGTGCACTATCCCTCGTATTCTGGTCAGTCTTTCTTAGTTTGGTAAGGAGATCTGCTTAATATTGCCCATTAACCGTGTTGCCATGAGACAAGTAATCTTTCAATATGACACCTTTGACGTCCCAAAAACAAGTCAGCATAACTTTTCTTCCAGATTTCTGTGCTCTTGGCTTGACATGTGTTGGTGAGCACTATGCTGGAAATTTTGGATTCTGGGTCATAATGGTGAACCCACATCTCATCTTCTGTCACCATGGTAGGCAACATGTTTTTCGACTGACACATTTTGAGCAACTGGCCACAGCAATCAACCCTCGTTTGTTTTTGTTCACATGTCAGCAGACGCGTGCCTAGCGGGCACACACTTTTCTCATGTTCGGTCTGTTGTATAAAATTCTAAAAACTGTACTTTCATTCAGTTTTGCTGACCTAGATATCTCTGCAATTGTCATTTTCCTATCCTGGTCAATGATTTTCTTCACTCTTGCAGCATTTTCATCGCTGCACTCTGATTTGTTCTTCCTGATCTTGGAAGATCAGCAACATGGGAACGGCCACACTGCCAACCCCAGTTTTTTTACAGAAGCATGCGAAGGACAAAATTTCTCTAAACATTGGTTCCATCTCTCTGTGTATTTCTGTAGGTGTTTTTCCCTGCAACATGAAGAATTTTATAACAGTTCTGGCCTCTGATTTGTCCATTGTTCTGACAAACCAATAGAGTAGCAGATCCGGTCAATAATGTGTGTTGCACAATGCACCATACCTGGTAAACCCGTCAAGGAGGGAAATTCATACAAGTCCAGTACAAATTGAATGAGCTACATATGTGCCAAATTTCAACTTTCTCCTCCTACTCCTTCATAATCAGGGTAAAGACTTATGACAAGTCCCTTGCACACCAAATTAACCTTTACAAGATCACACAAAGAATTGATGCAATTTCCCCTGCAGCTGCACTATTTTTCAGCACATTACATTTTACTATAGTTGTTGACTTCAAGAGCCTGCAACTTTTTTATTAATTTGTCTATAGATATGTTTTTGTTGTATGTAAAGACATATATTAATAAAGAACTTCTTGGTATCATTGTTTTTGTTGTGTGTGTGTTAAGTTTCTGAAATACAAGAAGATGAAGGTGATAGTGTTGAAAAATAGTACAAACATAGAAACACTAATTTTCAGTATCCCTAGAGTGCAGGAAAACATTTTTCAAAGTCTAACAGAGGACTGATAATCAATGTTTACAAGATCAGCATATCTGTTAGTTTCCACACATCATGTCACATGTCCTTTATAGAACGTCACTCCCATCACAGTCTGTCAGAAAGAAACTCTTTCCCTTGCCAAAGCTCCAGCCTTCTCTTGTCAATTCTGGAGCCAAGATATTCAAAATGTGTGACCTGATCTATTTCCTCACCAGCTACTGTAAATTTATGTAAACATTGTGTTTTGGAGGTGGTCATTATCTTTGTTTTGTTTATGTTTATAACAGGTTTTGATCTTTACTTTGTCCATTTACAGCAGAAAATAGCTGCTCTAGCCCTTGATAGTATCACTGTGTCATCTGTGCATCGTAACTCTGAAATCTCGTACCCGCCAATTGTAAATGTATAAAAACTGTCAATGTTCTCGTCTTCTATAACATTTCTCATTTTACATTCCGTATAGATGCTATATAGATAAGGTGAGATGATACATCCTTGTCTTACTCCCTTTTGTACTGCGAACCAATCTGATGTTTGCCAAGATACTCGGACAGTGGCTCATTGATCTTGTTATAATGTTTCAATGAGATGTATGGTGTTCCACAGATTTTGATGTTTTACTATTTGTAGTTTCCACCACAAACGTATTTATTGCACCTATATAAACAAACTAAATAGATCTACCTCTGAAAAATCTGTTGCAAAAACTTAATTTCCCCATTCTCAATAATGGGTGAATCTTCAAATCCAAATGAAAAACAAGAAATCATTTCCAAATGTTTAAAACAAATTTCAAAATCGTCATTCATCGTCTAACCAAACTGGACGGATGTGAAACTCTAAAATCGAAAGAGCAGTATTTCCAGCTGATTTCTATGGCAACCCAGTTGTCTATACATGATTAAAGCTGTGTATATCCTGCCATCACTTTGGCGGTTGCGCTGAAAATTTTGTGTCGGATAAAAGTGACAAAGGCACAGCAAAAAGTTAACCATTAGTAAAATATACACAGCAACTAATCTACCCTGTTATCTCCATAATGCTTACCTGGGGAAGCTGGCAGAACCATACAGTCATTGGAATCATCATCTCCCTCTAACTTAACCACCATCTGATTTGTCTCATTTCCACGCCTGTTCGGAGAACCGACTGTGACACAGAAGTTTGGACTACTTTCTTCCCCACTCACTAAAGTGTCCTCAGAACAGAAGTCATGTGATTGAACCAAGGAGTCTTGGTTTGGTTTGGACTCTCTAGATTTCCCATGAATATTATGAGATATCTCTGAGAACATAATATCTTGGTCAAGTTCAGATGGTGATGGTTTCTTCCTGGGTTGTCTATTTGGGGGATAAGAGTGGTAGCTATTGCTGAGGAAAGTTGTGGCAGAATCTTCACCTTCTTTGGAGACTTGTTCATCGACGATGTAGTCAAATTTGTACTTATGGTCAACTCTAACATTGATGTGCCCAACAAGTTCAATGCTTTCACAGAATTCCACATGGCCATTGCATAAAATCTGAAGTGATTTCACAAGGGAAGATATGAACTTTGCAGCAGCTGGGTTCAATTCTTGTTCAGGCATAATGAGAAAAAAAACCTGGAAAGAAAAACAAACAACCTTTTATTAAAATGAAGCAAGGAACATAAGAAAACAAACAAGCAAATAATGTCAGAGTAGTACATGCGGAGGAAAGAATATGGCCAGTGTAACTTTCCAAGCATGTCATAAGAAGACACCTAAAGAAGGTTGTGCATGAGGCTTGCAGCCTTACTATGTAAAATAGAATTGCTATAGAAACTATCAGTGCAACACGTAAGTAAGTGCTTTGATATGTACTTTCCTTAATGGGACCAACTGCAGTGCTCACCCTAGGCTGCATATAAAGCAAAAGGAAGACAACAACAAGGCTAGCCTAGTTTAAGTGACATCTGTCTGTTGCCTTGTTGGTGCAATCTGCCAGGCTTTTACTTGTCCATCTTTTTGTGCAATCCTTCCAATTGCAGCATTGCTTACCTCTAGTCCCTTGTAACCCACTTTTCCTTCCAGTATTGTTTTCAGAAAGGTGTTTGTCTTTTGATGTGACCAAAACATCTTACTTTGAATCTGACTTTGTTCATCAATTCTCTTTGCATCCTTAATTTCTTCAAGGTTTCATTTGTTTCCTTTTTTTCCCTCTTATATCCACATTTCAATGGTATTCATTCTTTCTCTGTTCATATTTCTATTCCATACAGTAATGGGGTCTAATTGTCCAGCCTTTCCAATCTGTTCAATGTTCCAACATTACAGATTCAAAGTATTAGGTTCCTCCTTCCAGTTTCTGTGGTCTTTCTTCAAAAACATCCTTTCCCCAGAATTTGGAAAGCATTTGTCATTATAGACCTCCTTACTTGACAGAGGAACTGTCTTCTTCCTGTTTATATGTACTACTGATTTTTCCCCAGGAAGTATCTGCACAGCTGTATTTATTAATTTCTCCTTCCATTACATGCAGTAGAGTGGTTGTTATCTTATTAAAGTCCTATTACATTTCTAATATGCCACACACTTTCCTGTTCCGCTTCAGGGGTCATTGATCTTGGCAATCCATCAACTCTTTCATTGCCTCAGTTGTTGTGTACAACAGATGGGCATTCCTTTACATCAGGATTTCTCCTACTTTTCCATTCTACACAAGCGGTTTCGTACAGCCATATTTTGAAGGAGGCTGCTTACACAGCTTATAGCTGTCCCAGCCAACCTGCAAGATGTGTAGTCAGTTGTCTCTCCTATGAAATCTGCATTAATTCACTAGTGAGAACTGTACATCATAAAGCTCAGTCCAAAACAAATTTACGGAACTAGCATAAGTCAATCTATAAGATATATGAAGAGTTTACCAAGGGAGCACAGGAAGATTCAGGGTTAGGGAAAGTTTATAGATAATCAAACTTCACAACCATTAGAAACAACCAGCACTAATGTTAACATATTATCATTACATAACATTATAAATGTATAATATCAAAGACATTTAATATATGTAAGTAAAAAATATTTTCTGTGTGGTCATGTATGCCCTGTGATGTAGCATCTATATTATTTTTTAATATGAAAATTAAGGTGAAGTTTTAATATTTTGTTTTGAGTTAGCGTTATTGTACTCTGAGAAGACATTCTTTTACAGCAAATAGTGAAGGATGTGGTTCCTGTAGTTCATCAGTTGTACACACTCCTGCTCTGTCCTTTCAGATGGCCCTTGTCTAATCTCAAAATTCTGCAGGGTCATCAATTGCAATTATTATGCAATATACTTGGAATCCTGTTATTCAAATAGGTAGGTTAATTCTTTAACAAAATCTCTAGAAGGTCAAGAGCTGAGATGAGGTGTCTCCGGAAAACAATCAACGTAAATAGGAGACAGAATGCGCAATGAAAATGTGAGAAAAATAGTTAAAACAAGACCCTACACTGAATATATTGATGAAGATCAAATGAAGTGGTTCGGCCACCTAATGAGAATGCAACATGACCAAATACCCCTGTATGCCTATAACGCAAAACGACCGGGTTTTCGCAACCGCGGCAAACCAAGAACTAGATGGATAGGAAATGTTGCAGATATTCTAAATCGTCATGGGATGACCACTTCAGTGACCAGTCCGGCCCTGGACAGAAAGCTACAGCTTCCCATGACGCCTCACAGCACAAGTGGATAAGACAAGACAAGCTTCAAATAAAAACCGTAAAATTGCAAAAGGTTAATTTGAAACACCATACCGTTCCCCAGCTACAAAGTATGGATTTCTCTAGAAGAAACAAAAAATGTGGTCTTAGGTATTATTTAAAAAAGATGAAATTGGATGTGTCAGGCCAAAAGGTGCAGATATCGCAGCCTTGCTATAAACTATGACGCAATGTCACAACATGCTTTTCAGAACGACACCAAAGAATTCCAGCTTTCAAGAGTGATCTGGCTATTGTATTTTTTATGCTGGTATACTACTGAGGTAGGTGCACAAAGACAAATATTGAAAATTATAAAAAAATGAAAATTGAGTTGGTTGGGATACAAATGAGATATGAAAGCCTTCTACAAAAGATACTAGAGGGCAAGAATGAGTAGAGGAAGGGGTGACCAATTCTTGAAATGAGAGCTGCAGAGGATAGGGTCAAATGAGAGATATGCTCAGATAGCCTTACAACCAGTGTCAGGACTGATCAACCAAGACAATGATGAAGCTATTATGAAAGTTGTACCAAATGATGTCTACTTTGTGCATTTTAACTTAGTTTTTACTATTTATTAATAATAATAAAATTATAATGTTCGATTTTGGTTTTTGTATCTGGTTAAGAGCATATGTGTAGTGCTCCTTCCACCTGTTCGCTACCGCCTCGTACGACAAGCACAGAGAGCCGTCAGGCTTATTGATGAACTCTATGCTTTTTTTCTCATTCTGCTTGCCTCCAGGGCGGAGGAGCCTGATAGCCGTGTCTGAGGTCATAATATCTGAGAACAGCTTCGACTTCGTCAGCAATTTCATTTAAAAAGCGTTCCTTGTCTGCCCTGGCCGCCATGCTGAATTGGCCTTTTAGTTGTCGTCGTTTGGCATGGTCATTGCGAAGCCTGGATGAGTTCTTTAAGATAACCCAGAGGCAGCATGTGATACAGAACACCACATATGAAGCCACCAAGCTAATCACCGGCCCAAGGGCCCCAAAGCATCAGCAATGGCTCTCAGGTGCCTCATATGACATCATACTCCAAAAGAACTACTTATTAGTATAATAAATTAACTTAATAAGTATCTTAGGTTCCAGACATCACAAACATATTTCATGCTGTCAAATATGTGAGATTTTGTCTTGTCATTTTTCATCTGCTAAGGATGGATTTGATTTGGTAAAAACTGAGCCAACCTGCTGCTATTCTCCTTTAAATCTTACAATTCAATTGATGAGAGTTTGTAATTTCCTGGCCCAGGTAGAAAAACAGATGCTGAGAGACTTTGTGTGATCCAACAAGCGATGGAGTGAAGAACACTGCCAGTCTCATTACGAGACCGCATACACAGCACTAAAATTAGGCGCCAGACCTCTTTCAACGTCATGGATACAGCGCTAATAAGAAAATATAGATGGGCGGGTCATGTTATACGCTTGTCTGACAACTGATGGACACATAGAGTTATGTACAGTTATGTACTGGTGGCTTTACAACATCCGATGGCCTCCAAGACGTCCACCAATGAGATGGAGAGATGGCCAGTGAGAAGTTCTGGGTACAACGTGGTTCTCCAAGGCAATTGACAAATATGTATTTAGACGTCATTTGGCTACCTGGCATCAGACATCCAATATCTGATTGAATACAATACCAGGATTACAAGTATCTTAGTATTGCATTATAATCAGCTTATTAAATTATTTTATAATTTCAATTCCCAAGTGTTTTAACACCAACAGTGACTATGAATCTTGTTTTCAAAGGATTTATCTTTTTTTTAAGGCGTTGGTGTACGTTATCCCCAGATGTAACTGTCTGTAAGAAGTGTAACTTAACACTGAACCCATTAGTGGCATTAGACCCTAACAATAGCGGTCCATTGAATGCATTACTTATTACTTACATTTGCAAAAAGTTTAGAGTAGTTACCAGTTGCAGTTACACTTTTATTTAAGTTTTCAATCATTTGATTCAATTATTTAGAATATAAAGTTAATCATGTTTTTATTATTGACAATAATGAATAATTATTAAAGACTATCGGCATCGCCTCCATCGGAAGTTCATTATTCCGTGCACCTTTCCCATGTTGACTAGATAGTTATGCTGATATTTATTATTTAAGCTTGTTTTTTTCCTGCAACTGGCAATCACAACAGCAACATAATGAGAAGCAGCTACTAAGGAAGCCTCAAAGTGTACAGTACCTCTCGAGTCTCCGGTTACACTGAAGAAGGGTTAAACGGTTAGGATGTCAAGTCGCCTGCAGGAACGACAGACCGTTTAACGGATTTCTGAATACATGATCTAAAGCAAGTTTATTAACCTTGCTTCAAACAATATTATTTCCTCCTTGCGTGTTACGTTTTCAGTATTCTGCTGGCCGACTTGCGTACTGTGTCTTAATTTTATCAAAGACACTATCTACTTTGTCCATAAATACACCCATTCAGTGTCAGTCTGTGTGTATTACTCGCTCTTGAATTAGTCAAGCCTCGTTTTGGGTAGACACAACAAGACATCTCATTTGCTAATTAGGCTTCAGGCTGTACCTTGACCGCAAAACTGACGCCTCGTTAAATATTTATATCGCAATTATGTCATCATTTCATCATCATGTAGCATGTCCTTTGCAGAACGTCGCTCTCATAATCGCCGATTTGCTAAATGTTCGATCTCTAGCCATAACTCCCGCCTCTGTGGTTGTCATCTTCAGAACTTCCGTGATGTATTGCATGATGCAGAAATCCAGGCATTCAAGGTGGTAACTGAGAGATTAAACCTTCATCATACTGGTTTAGAGACTGCAGAGTCTGTATACACCTAGTTAAACTAGTTTATTCCACTCTACCGATACAAAAAATAACTGCGCATCCAATCTATCTTTGAATGCATTTATTTACCCTGCCTCCATCATATCCTATAGGAACGCATTCTAATCCAAGGATTCGCCACTTTCAGGCTAAAAAAAATATTTTTTAACATCTAATTTGGACCTGTCTTTAAACGCTAATCTTTGTTGAACACTAATCTCGGCCCACAACTTGTAGTATTTCTGACAGATGCTAAATCAGCGACCCAAGTACCAGTACTAAAGTCTGGGAAACTGTCAGGCCTTACAGTCTGAACTGAGTAACCAGCGCAAGGTTGTCATGTAGTGGGTGCCGTCTCTTCGTGTATCGAAAAACGACAGAGCAGATAGACTAGCAAATGAGGGTGTAGCATTCAAGCAAGCAGATGTACCAGTTACGTACTAACAGAAGAAAATGGTGATCAAATAAATCTGAGTCATTTACATTAACACAAAACGACTACCGAATATCAACAGACAAGAACAAACCGTTGGGTTGCCTCTCAGAACAGGACACAACCGACTCCGCAGCCACATGTGCCTGGATTCTGGATTGAAGATTCACAACTCAGCAATGTGTACATGCGGACAGTCATGACTGTAGAGCACATAATCCGGAACAGCCCTGAATGTGATCTACTGTGAAAAACCCACCGGCCCAGAAAATCAACACTGGAAGAGAAACTGCATTGACCTAAATGTGAACTACAAAAGAAGGTGTAGTTCATGCAAGATACATCTTTGCAGATATATACATATTTTCAAATGAAAGAAAAAAGAATTTATATCGCAATATTCCCTCTTGATTTATTACAGAAGGTAGAGCATTTCACCTAATTAGACAGCAGAATAGCGCAGGACGAGACACAGTAGCTGAGATTTTTAATTCGAATTGACTTGGCCTCGTTTGCGTTTAACCAATTAACAAATATTTTGATTTAGAAAACACCGAACAAATCTATAAAACTGATCATCAACTTCAACACAGCATAAATATTAACATAGGGGTGTGAAACATGGAAAATTATAAAAACTCTTTGAAATATGCTTAATGCATTTGAAAATAAATATCCTATAACATGATTGAACTTTGGCTGAAAAGACAAATAAGATTAGAAACCAAACAGCAATTTGTTTTCACTATCATAAGGAAAAAATGTGAGTACATCGGACATATCCTTAGAATGAACAGCAGCTTACGTCCAGCTCAAACGATTATATGGAAACCAAGTGACACATGAAAGAGGGGCAGGCCAAGAGAGACAATCCGCAGAACAATCACTAGAGAAGCCACCATGATGCATCTAAACAACATACATTAACAACGCGTGGCATCGGGCAGATTTGCATGAGAGCATTGAGTTCTGCTTTATGCGCCGTATTTGGCACTGAAAGGACATAGATTCCCGTTTTCATTTCACCAGTCCAGAAGTTATGTTATTGGAGTTGCTGCTCGTGCTGAGTTCTTTACACTTGGCGATGTTTCTCTGGTAGCGGGTTAGCTCTTCTTGCACACTGAGGCACACTGAAGAATGTCGACCTGGTTCCTCCTGGCTGCAGTGCAAGACTTTTTAGTATGCTCACAACTATCCATCAATCAATCCCCGTCTCTCTTTTCGTAGCATTGACAACCTTCTTCCAGCAAGTTCGATCTTGAGCTGCACTTTTTGCTTCTCTCCAGTTGGCGCATTGGGAATGAAGTTCATTTTCACAGTCCTTTCTCCATGTGTTTCTTGGTCTACTCTCTTCCTATGCGGATACCATGTCAGGAGCTATCTGGTCATGTCTGAGGTGCTTTCCGCGTCGTTTGTCCTATCCAACCCCATCTCCTAGGTTTGATTTGTTGCTCCACTGGTTGTTGTTGGCTCCTTTCCTTTATGTCTTCATTCCATACCATGACTTGCCAGTCTATTCCCATTTGATTATCCGCCGCAGAGACTATTGTTGTTCTCCAAGTTTCTGCTATGTCACCACTTTTTCGATCCTCACTTCGTAGTCAGGCTGCTGTAAAAGCCAGTTTTCATGAGCACAGCAAAGACGTGACGTGAAGTTGGAGTCTTGGTCAGTATGATTCACCTAAAGCTTTAAGTAGTAGCGACAGTTTATAAGACGCGGCAAAGACTTTCTGACATTTCAGTTTTAATATCTGTTATCCATATACAAATTAAATTAACCTCGCTCTAATTGTAACAACTACAAGCTCATCACATTATTGCATGTCCAAGGAAAAGCCTTTCCCAATGCACATATCTTCCTAATCCAACCTCTGCTCAAGAGGAATCAGCACCTCTAACCGTTTGGCTTTACTGCGTGTTGTTCCACCATCGATGCCCTCTTTAATTTTCTTCTGCTGTATAATAAAAGTCCTCCATCGCAAGCGATATACACAACAGTAGTCAGACTTGTTGTTATGCACCACACCGGTGAGTCCGGAGGTGGCTGTATAGTCCAATTCGGGCACATATATGCAGCATTCAAGGTCAGAGTTGGACATTTGAGTGTCGGTTGTTTTGTTTTTTCGAATAGTACGTTTTCTCCGCACATCTGAAGCCCGGCGTTCCTCAGTATTGGATGCGCTTTTGATGGTGGTTCTACGCCAATGGAGATGCACCGGGTATTCAATCGTCCCTTCCACCTCGCTTATGTCGACCTCAAGATTGCCTTTGACTCTGTGGATAGATCTGCCTTATAGGGTGCCTTAAAACGGGTTGCAGTTCTCAGCGCACCAGCAGCACTAGAGCAAGAGCTATTATGTGTCCCTATCTTTCGGACATGTTCTCTATATCATCTGGTTTCCGGCAGGCATGTGTCCTAGCCCCGGCATTGTTCTGCCACGCCGTAAACTGGGTCCTCTGTTGGCTGAAGCTGTGCTGCCCGGAGGTCTCCATTGGACGGCTGCATGTGGCCGACCTCGGCTGTACAGATGACGTAGTCGTACTAGCTTCCACCCTTGGACACTGGTAAAGCCACTAGCGCGCATGAAGGACCTTGCATCTAGATTAAACATCCACATCTCGTAAACTGAGGCCAAGAAACGAGGTCTTGGCTGTGGTTCCTCGACAGAAGGAATTGTTGACGTTGGCGGTCATGTCGACTTCGCTGGAGATTTCGTTTACATGGGTAGTAGACTCCGACGCGCAAGGCCACATGTGCATTTTTCGAAGAGTCAGTCTGTCTGTCACCTCTATGATTGCCCTACATCGGGTCTAGAACCCAGCAGAGCCGTTCATTTATAAAACAAGCTGCGAATTTGCTTCTGTCGTTCCCAACCTGATGTTCAATTCGAGATTTCGCTCGTCCACGTCTACATTAGACTGCCTTTCCACTCTTTTCTGTGACTGAGAAACAGTGACCTATTTGTTAAGATTACTTGAGTTTACATTCCTATTAACTTTATCAAAATCTTCCTCCTGCACACATGATAGTTTGAAATGATTGTAATATTCTATTGTTCCGTCGCTTAGCTGTCTTAAAAGAATAAGGCACCAGTTCCTTCCATTCCTTTATGGAATTCTTCTTCTTCTTCTTCTTCCTCGTTCGTCTTCAGATCTCAACTTCAATGACTCTAACGAAGGCAGCAGTCGACTCAAGGCTCTGCACACTTCTGTACAACTTCTCGTGGAAAAACACTGGTTTATGGAATTCGAATTTAGCTTTCCTCAGTTGACGTTCAATCATTGGTCTTATTCTTTGTACGTATATATTTGTTAATGTATGACGTTTTAGCGATTTTGCCTCAGTATGTATCACAGTTTCTTTTACTGTTACTTTTTCTTCCAGGTTGGTATTATTGTAGTTTATTGTCAATTGTCTCGTACTCGTCTGTCTTTCCATGCTCTTGCAAAGATTATGTCTAGTCACTTACTTCACCTTGTTTTCCACACGAGCTCGAATTGCTGCGGTTGTTGTGCCGCCCACACCTGGTGACTTATTTATGTGAGTGTTATTTATTGTTCTTTTTATTTCTTCAATCATTATGTCGGGTTACAGATGATTCTTGAATCTTATGATAAATATTTACTGCCATTGAGTGTCGGTTCGGTTATTTGAAGTACTTTTTTTCATCGGTATTGCTTATTAAGCTAGTTAAATATTTGGTATTCGTTTCTGTCGCTAACTAATTCAAGTAAGATTGATGCTCTAATCGCGTAACCTTATTGCATTATACTTTTGCAGACATCACAGGCGTTTTTGTATATGGATTCTCCTCTCTCCTCTTACCTCACTCTGTTTCATTTGGCTCTATCCTACAGTCACACTCTTGCACAACTTTCCCACGCGCCCTCATGGTGAGGCCCTTCCATTGCACTTTGGTTGGGCTAGCTTCTGATGGCGCACAAACCTAGCATAGGTACATACTGACGCACACATGCATTCAAGCACTGGTTTATGCGTCCTGATATCGCCCAATGGACTACGGTCTGGGGTGGAAAATGGCGCGCCTCCGCCAGTAGAAACTAGTGAGGCAAACATCTAAGCAACAACAAAAAAAACCAAAAAAAATGGATTCTTCTTTAGCGGTACCGATTCCTCGTTTGGTATTTGATAATAGGACATTAACAATTTTAGAATTTATATGTAGTATGTGTTGATTCCTTAACTTCAGCATTCCACAAAGTTGTTTGTCCTTTCTTTGTCATGTCTGAAGCTTTTTGCTCCACATTTCTTGGGGAGTGTATCCGCCATGGCCGTTATAAAGGTGTGCTTTTCGAGGATTGTCTCCAGTTTCTCTATTTAGCGTTTTAAAAATATTTGTAATTTCGTAGCACATTTCTTTCATTTTTTTTTTTAGAACTGTGAAGGTTATTGCATTTTCTATATCTGTTTTCTGACTTTTTCTTTGTCACGTTGTTTGTGTTTTTATCATTGGGGGATTATTAATATCTATACATATGTTTTTCACCGATTTTTAAACACCATATAGTGCTTATTTCGACTAAGAGGAGGCTGATAAAGGCACTGTTTATTCCTACATTGCGTTATCAATGTCAATCTTGGTCCTTACTAGAAACACATAAGAGTAAGATCCAGAGCTGTGGGATGTGCGGTGTGAAAAGTGCAGCCGAAAAGACAATCCGTGACCACATGAAAAACACCACTTTGATTCAGAAAGTTGAGACAAACCCAGTTAGTGTCTACATTGACGCCAAAAAAAATAAAATATCTAGTGGTTTGGTCATCTAGTCAGAATGCTTTATGACCGACCAGGTTTACAGCGAGAGCATATCGTATGCAGTTATCCGGTCCGCGATCAAGGGTCCAAACCTCGACCTAGGTGGATTGAGGATGTCTCTGACACTCAGGAAGTTACATCTAATGACAGCACGCGGCTCCCAACTGGCGACAACAAGAAATGTACACATTTCGCCTATGCGACGTCTCATGGTAAGGGCAGTAGGACAACAGAAGAAGAGATTACTTTAGTCTGGTGTATTTCTTGTCTGTTGTTGTCTGGTTAATATGTAATCAATTTATAATGCCAAATCTGGGTTGTTTCACCTGTTTAATATTTTGATATTACTTTACCGGTATTGGAAAACGGTGTTTGTTACTCGTATTAGACCATGCTTGGTACATACACGTATTAGCTCTTCTTCATTGCTATTCCGCTCTATTGAGGTGTCATTGTAACATTCATAAACAATATTAATGCTGTGATCTTCCATTCCCTGTAGTGTTAGCTATTAAAATCTCCCATTACATCAGACTTCAACAGGGGCACAAAACGTGATTGCAAAAGAACAAGCGGGTTTTTAATCTGCGTCTGTTCAACGAATAATACGTTCAACATAACCAAGAGCTATACTAAGTCTTTGTTGACATTAAAAAGGCCTTTGACGTGGTCTGGCATAAGATCCTTTGGGCAATTAATCGAAAATATAAGATAGGGTGTTGCCTTACGTGTGTCATTGAGAAGCTCTACTTCCAAGCCACCAGAGCAGTCTTCCTTAACGGGATAACCGAGGAATGGTTCCGCACGTCAACCGACGCTATTCAATTATGTTCTTGAACGTATCATGTCATAAGCTTTAGAGGATCACGTGAGTACAGTCAGCATAGGTGGGTGTGTACACATCAATAGTCCAATATCCGGTTTGCTGATGATGTTACTTGGAATTTCACCTGTAACAGTGACAAACAACTACGTGTTGAAACATGGCCATCTGTAATTTAGAATCGTGCAAAGATTGCCAGTTTAGTTACGATCATCCGCCAACGTCGCTTTGATGTGGCTTGGTCACGTGTGCAGAATGGAGGATGGGCAAATACCAAAATACATCCTATACGGAGATCTGACCACTGGCAAGCGTACCAAAGGTATACCCTTCCTCTGCTACAAAGATGTTTGCAAGCGTGACCTGAAAGCGTTGGATATGAACACATGCAACTGGGAGGAACTTGTCAAAGACAGACCCGGCTGGAGGCAGGCTTTGCGTGCTGGTCTGCAGGCAGGGGAAGACAAGATGCGTCAAGATGCAGACTCCAAACGTGTGCAGCGACAGCAATAGCAACAACTGAGTCTCCTCTCTATCGTGAAGTCCATTGTCTCTCGAGACTGACAGGATGCCAACCAATCGATGACATTACCAGGATGGCTGGAGCTGAGCTAGAACTGCGAGTCTAATATCAAATCTTGACAATGACGCTCTGAAATGTGGATTGCAAATTAGTGCAGAGAACAGTAAGATCATTGTCAATGCCCCGGAGGGTCCAACATGTCCGATTGTGAAGAAAGGCGAACAATTGCAAAGTGATGAACAGTTTAAATACATGCGAGCACTGATGGATACGGAAGGTTGCAGAGCTGAGATGTAGACAAGAACAGCGAAGACTGCTCTGACGAATTTGAGGCCGCTATGGATGGACAAAAGCGTCAACCTGAAATCCAAGTTGAGTTTAATGTCTGCACTTGTCACTTCCGTTTACGCTTGCGAACTGGGACTCCGGCTGCAGTTCTAGAGCGAAGAATTTGTGCAATAGAGATGAGATGTCTGCGTCTAATTCTCGACATTTCGTATTTAAACCACGTCACGAATAAGTAAGTTCTTGACACCGCTAAGAGAAAGGTCGGCCAATATCAAGACCTATTGAATATAGTAAAAAATCCCAACACACCGGCTCGAAATGACTTCGTGTCAAGTTTGACTGGCATGTCGGGGGACTTTTCTCGGTACAAAAAGGATAAGCAAAACTGCTCTTCACCAAAACTGACAAAAAACTGACTTTTAAAAAAGTCGACGGCGAAACCACAAAAATGGGCTGGCACAAGGAAGTTCCCTGACACCTATGCTGTATAAGAAATACACCAGCGATGAACCTATAGATACAGAGGTGACAAAATTCATGTATGCCGATGATACAGTAGTAGCTGTCCAGGGAAAGCACTTCGAAGAAGTCGAACAGAAACTGACAAACGCCCTTGATGCTCTTGCTCGATATTAGAAAAAAAAAACCAAAAATCCTGCCATACGACATTTTTCCCATTCCTGTGGTTGTCGCGGGGTTTTGAAGGCTGAGGACTACAGACCGCTTCGCCGCTGCTGTCGTCACGTCGTGTGCTGGCTATGTTTGTTTATTTCACTTCAACAGAAAGACAACATATACGCTGCCCTCCTTGTCGGCAGGCAGGCCTCGAAAGCATTCGGCAACGCGCTCCTCTGCTCTATATTACCAAAGAAAAATTCACATCAAACCAAACCCCAGCAAAACTCAAGTATGCGCCTACCATCTCAAAAAAAGAGAGGCGAATAGAAAGTTACAGATCAAATGGCAAGGACGTAATCTAGAATACAGTACGGCCCCCAAATGCTTGGGAGTAAAGTTGGACCGCACGCTGTCCTATGCCACACATTGCCAGGAGACAAAACAGAAAATATATGCGAGAAATAGTATCTTACGAAAACTGACTGGCACAACATGGGGAGCAAAGCCAGATGTCCTCAGAACATCAGCACTCGCTCTGTGTTTCTCTGTAGCTGAGTACGCCGCACAAGTCTGAAAGGACTCTGCACATGTCAAACATATAGATACATCAATCAATGAGACATGCCGTATAGTTACTGGATACTTAAAACTTATACCTACTGAAAAAATATACCCCATAATCGGCACAGCGCAACCAGAGATACGAAGAACTGTCGCGTCAGAGAGAGAAAGAGAAAAACAGGTAAATGACCCAAGACACTCTTTATGTTCGGACATCAGGTGCAGCGCGCAAGACTAAAGTCAACCCAGCCCATACAGACTAGTCCAGGAAAACGACGCATCGAAAGTTGGAAACAGCTGACACAGGTCCCCTTGATCGAGTTACGGGAGGAACCTGCGCCTGGTCATCTCCTGCCCTACGCAACATAATAGCTGTCCGTCGTTGTCGATGAGGACCGCCGACATCATCCTTGTCACAGATTTCCCTGTTGGATGTGGGTGCGCATGTGGCTGAACAGGATGATGTGGAGTAACACAAGACCAGGACCATCTGATGATCTACCCAAACCTCCCGGAGACTTGTAGCATGGATGATCTGATCAGTGATAGGCAATCCACGTGGCTGAATACTGGAAGGATGAAGTGTGACGTAGTGCCTAGGACACGGAAAGTAAGTAGCATGTATCAAGAACGCCTGGGTTGGCTATTCTGTAAGGTACTGTGTCTGGGAGGGGTAAGAGAGGGAGACAGAAAAAGAAATAGGAAGACAACATCAGAGAGTGAACGGGAAGGTCAACAACTAGAACAAATATCCTGGATTCCTGGCACATATCCGAGTTGAATTGCGGGAACTGGTTCAACAAACTGCAGAATTGGTGCCCTAATGTCACTTAATTAATGTTACAGGGCTGATTATTACGATCTGACCCTATTGATAATTTCTTTCCATTTCTCGTTCATCACGAAGAGGACGCTGTGATGTGTCTGAAAGAGACTCAAAGAATTCCTTTATGTCTTCCTCGCTGTGGCTCTCATTGCATAGCGCGCAGACCATGATTCAGATTATTGTTGTTAGTCAACTTTCGATTGTTTGTAGTCACCTAACAGCATATGTACTGATATCGCGCCAATTAATTATGTGTTCACTAGTAAGAAGTCAATCTTTTATTGTAATACAGCTGCAAATATTAAAACACGAGGCAGAGTCAACAATGCGTTGTATCAAGACATGAATGTAGATTTAGAAAACTATTCAACACCGTCACGAAGTACATACACATTGCACATGCGCAGTCTGCTGGGAGAAAAAGTATAATGACGGCCTCCATTGTTGACTTTGAGGGGAATCCAGATATTTTCTTAAGATTATTTGAAGCTGGGCAAAGTTCATGATAGTATGAATATGATGCATTAGGTATGCACATTCGTCGTGCAATTTTAGAGTAGCCATATCATATGGTTGAATACATTTTACTTTCATAATTCTGTACCGAGGCCAACATTTTGTCGTGTGTGTGTGGTTGGATGTTTCATGATACTGAGTGATACTGATGGTTATAGTGTTACTTAGTGTACACTAGTGAGTGTCTATTTGAGGAATAATATTATGCTTTATTTTAAAACGAATCCGATCAATGCTGTGCAATCCCAAAAAAAAAGAGTGTATCTTAGCCGCTGCAACGTTAGTTAATGAGTTATTCAGTTAATGTGAGTACAACATTTCTTATAATTAAAGTAAGAATTACTAATTAGTAACTTAGTACTTACTACTTAAATATTACTTAGTAAGTATACATACAATACAGCTGAATGATATGCACTCGGATGATTATCATGACACTCTGACCAGTGAATGGTGTAGTCCCAATTTTATAATACTGTGCAGTGTGCTGAAATCAGATATGTCGGATTGAAAGGTGCAGATATCACAGTCTGGCTGTAGACAACTTCAGTTCAGAAACGTCCTTTTCAGGACAATTGCCAAAGAAGAAGATGAATTGTTCAATCGGTTATCTATACTACTACTACTAGAAGAGGAGCGGGTGACCGAGCAGCTAGAATTATAAAAGAATACTCATTATACTCAGTATATGAGTATAATACTGGTCTCCTAGTTGGAAGGACATACTATGTCACATAGTAGTATTAGTAGGTTTAAACACTATAAACTAATATTAATAAAGACCAAAGTTTCTCCTAACAGTAAAGTAAAAAGTTTTCCTGCATACTGCTCACCAACTGCTGGAGTAGATGACCTTTAGTACCTTTACTCCTCACTTCTCAGCCTTATAAATTCCACCTTTTGGACCTCAGCAATGGAACAAAAAATGCAGTTAATACACTGGCTATGACGGTCAAATGAAGCACTGGTACTGTACAGAATTTGACATCTTAGTGTAATTTTTTATGTCATTTACGTCTTTAAAATTAAAAAAATAGTCACATCTATATACAGAGCTGACATTTAGTGGATGTTGATCCTTTGGACCCCATTACCTTGTGCTTCCTGTGTCAAGCGACGCACAACTTGCAAGACAACAGCTACAGTGAATACCTCATTTGTAACACTTGAATGCCAAGTCGTTTAAAGCCATTCCTTCTTCTTATCTCCATTTTGCTCTATTTGAAGCACAGGGCCACAATTGCAGCTGGCCTCTTGCAGGAAACATGAATCAGAGGACTCCTAGGCACTTTTGCGCTAAGCACTTTTGCGGCAGTGGTTTCTGTAGCATGTTGAAATTGTATGCCCCATGTACAATCCTCATCGCATTTTACGACATACTTGGAAGGGTACAGTGGACCTAGTCTTTTCTCGCCAGGTACCACTCGGGTGTTAAATCCTTTTAGAGAAAATAAAATACAAATTTCCGATCACTGAAGCCAGAAAAACTTAAATCTGCCATCTGGTTCAGTTACTCAGGAATTATAATTCTAAGTAGTCTTTTCATAGATGAGATATTACAGACAAAGATGTGTACTATCATCTCTTTTGTTTATTGTATACGTGGATCGAATAACAACTGAAGCAAAACCAATAATCACCACAAAGAACAGGAAGATGATTAGAGTACTTTTATTATGATGAACATAACTTCCAAAAACATCTTAATGCCCTTGACAATGCCTGCGATAGATATAATATGAGGATTAGTACAGCAAAGACAGAGACAATATAAATCAGCAGAATAGAGAAAACACTAAATATTCAGGTAACAAACAAAAAACATAAAACTTGGGCCTATCTTTATCTTGGACCTAGACAAAAATTCAGAACCTTAGTTCCGACACTGGTCCTCATAGCATAGTTGTTCATGGTCACACAGTGGTGGGTACTAGTGAATTCACATACCTGAGGAGTTCATTTCTACTTTAGGGATGCAATGTTGAGGTGGATCGGGTTTGCTGCCTCTGCTATGAACATCCTTCACTGGGTGTCGAATAGCGGTAGACTCTCTCGGATCCAAAATATTAATCTATCAGACGTGTGCGATTCCTGTCCACCTGTATGGTTCAGAGACTTTGACTCTACTTAAATAGGACATATAGAGACTCAATGCCTTTCACATGTGCATCCTCTGCATCCAGTGATTTGATCTTGTCCACAATGTTATGGTCTCTGCAATGACGATTTGACTGGACCAGGAAGTTCCGGCTCATGCTTAAATTAGTTAATGTAACAATGGTCTCCCACCTACCAGCTGGAGATGTTGGTGGTGTCACTGCTGTTGTACATGGTTCCTGCAGATAGCAGTTAGCAGATAGGTAGTAGTGGTCGACCGATGCAACGGGCCTAAGATGTCAAGGCGAACATTATAATACGAGGCATGATCAAATGAAACCGGATCTAACTGCACCAAGTGAACATATGTACGATGCACATGATGATGTCACTTCTGATATAAACAGCACATACCAACCGTCAAGTTTGCAAAATGTCATTATCCTCCGACTCATAGTTTCCTCAGAAGACCGTTGGAAACATGGCGGGTGTAATACGGAATCCGTCCAGAGTTGATCAGCGAGCGATGATTCGGTTTCTAACAGCTGAAGGATATTGGCCAGTTGACATTCATCGCAGAATACAGACAGTGTATGGTGACAAAAGTGTGTTGAAGACAAAAGTGAAGAACTGGACAACAATGTTTAAAGGAGGAAGTGAGTTAATGAACGATCTTCAGAGACCAGGCTAGGCGCATATTGTTGCGCCAGAAGATGCCATCGCTAAAATTGATGCAGTAATTCGGGTGGACCGTTGCCGGAGCTTATGTACGCCACACTTTTGTCACCATACACTGCCTGTATTCTGCAATGAATGTCAACTGGTTGACATCCTTCAGCTGTCAGAAACCGAATCACCGCTCGCTGAATAACTCTTGACGGATTCCGTATCACACCCGTCGTGTTTTCAACAATCTGCTGTGGAAACTATGTCGGAAGATAATGAAATTTTGTGAACTTGGCGGTTGGTATTTGCCGTTTACATCAGAAGGGACATCATCATGCCCATTGTACGTATGTTCGCTTGGCTTAGTTAGGTCTGGTCTCATTTGAACATGCCTCATAGTAATAGAGTTGACAGTTTTTGTAGTAAAATAAGCCACTATTTTTATTTTTTTATGGCATTTATTCCCTTTGTTGGAGTCTACTGATTTATAAGACTGAGAAATAAAGTCTGCTTGCTCCTACAGTTGCCATGCAATGTACAAGTTCATTTCTGCATTTCCATTTTGGTCCTTGTGAAGCATAGGACCACCACTGTAGAAGCTTCTTACAGTAAGTCTGCACAAAAGCACTTTGTTTACTTTCATGATTTCTGTAGCATTGGAATTTACGTGTTGAGGTTGCTGATCCCAGCACTTTTTGCGACATGCATAGAACTAGGTTTAAAGAAGACCTATGTCCCCTTGGTCAAGAAATGTTGTTGATGATGCCACTCTTACTTGAGTTAAGTAACCCTTGACAACTTTCTTTGGTGCCGGGTTACAGTATCTCTCCTCACGTCCTGAGACATACTTAAGAAGGTGGACGAAGGTCCTATTAGCTGTAGTGTAATGTGAGCCTTCTCAGTAAGCTCACCATTATGGGGATCACATTGCCAATCCCCACCTGAAATAACACAACCTTTTTTCAGGTAGAACTGCTTGGAAATGAGGTGGGGGTCTTGATCAGTATGTTTCACATGACTCTGACTAACATAGTTTGATCAGTGTTAATATTAAAAATGGTACTCCTGAAATAAATTTTTTTTAAATTTTCAAAATGACATTTTATTTGTACTTTCAGATCTGTTGAAGTTGGCTGTAACTGAAGCAATGAACGGCGAGTCTGCAAATAAATTCATTTCTGCCTTAGTGAAGGCACTACAGACACTGTGCCATGGTTATGTTGAGTTTAATGATGGCATCGAAATAATTGGCCACATTTATTTGAATATTGACAGCGGTGCAAGTTTTGATTATGTTGTGAAAGAAAAACTGTGTAAGAATGCAGAAAATTCAACTGTTTTTGTGAGCAAAAGTTTCCAGGCTCAGGCACCTGTTGATGAGTGCCTGGCCAGAAAGGACAAAGATGATGATCCGACAGCAGAGTTGGAAGATGCTTCCAATATGTCTCCGACAACAGGGACATCTAGGTTACAGTCAGCCATTACGAGCATAAGTAATGTATTGTCTGGGACACAGGAAGGCCAAAAATCTAGACTCCTAGACCACTCATCTCATCACTCATCACCACAGAACACAGGAAAGCGAAAACGAGAACACAATGGTAACTACAGCAGCATTCAACCTCAACCTCCATTCAAGTACATGACCCTGCAGGCTTCTTCTTCATCATCATCCTCGTCATATTTCAGCAGCGGGCAGCCGTCAAAAATAGCAGCAGATAGAAACCATTCAGAACACTTCAGCAATCCTTCCCATGCAGAGTTTTTTGGCGGCGACAGCAACCAGAGCTCAGGTATGGGCGCAGATGATGAAGATGATCTACACTTAGATGTGACATTTGTCAAAGAAGAATATGAGAGTCAGAGAAACTCCAGTCAAAGGGGAGTTTCAGCTAGTGCTGCATCCAGGCTCAGTCAAGGTAGTTTATATTCAGTCTAGTCTGTGTCGAACCTTGTCCTTCTCTGGTTCATCATATAACCATTAGCTAGAAATAATAGCAAGATATACATTTTATTAGAAAAACAGAAGTGGGAAGGAGTAAATACCATTTTAATATAGAATTTGGGAATATTTGTTGTTGCTCATGTGTATGTTTCCTTTTTTAAATTCTTTTATAGATCCTTCATCTGGGCACTCAAATTTGCTTCATGATGGAGGTGGCGCCCTGAGTTATTCATCCAGTCATCACCAGGTATCACAGCAGTTTGCCAGTGGCACAGCTGAAGATATTGGAAGCTTGAATGAAAGTTTTCAAGACTCTTCACAAATGGACATGGGTCAACACACAGGACAGGGACCACCAAACCCTCGAAGTAAGTACTCACTGTTTGCTAATTGTTTGTGTGTGCATGTTAGTTTGTTCTGAAGACAAGTACTTATGCACCTGCACCTTAATAATGTATTAAGTGCTTTTAAAGAGTACATGACCACTTGAGGCTTTCCATACAATGGTGGCAAACTCACCGCGAGTCAGGATACTCATTTTAAAAACATTCTAATAGTTGAGTTATTTCGTTATCGTAGTAGGTTATCGCTATGAGGTTGGTCCATCTATGTTGTTTTAATTTTCAAGGAGTCCTGGCCATTGTCATATTTTAGGTTCATATAAAACATTAAACGGCAATATTTTTTCTGATGAGTTTACCTTTGTTGCATGGAAGGTCTTAATTGATACTTTACCATCAAGAAAAGGGACACGTGTTAAGATTGCCATAACTGCATGGGACCTATCATTTGACTTTTGGGGTTTGGTTTGATTAATTATTATTGTCTGGTTATTTGAAGCTTAAGAGTTTATACTATCAAATAGAATTCGATCTGCTGGCAGTAGCTGAAACTGAATGTGAAATACTTGGCTTTTGTCTTAGGAAGATTGCAGATTGAAACCATAACTATACATTTGCTCATTAACTTGCATCAGAAGGTTCGCTAAGTTGTATGCAATTTGGTTTGATCATCAGACATGTTTCAACAATTCATCTATCTCATGTATTATATTTTCAAATCATCTGTTGTTTATATAATTTACTTGTATCAATGCTATTTCTGGCCTGTTTGCATATTGTTCACACATATAAAACCAAACAAAAAAACTGGTGATTGAAAAAGTGCGATTTGATTGTGAATGAGACAGCTTAATCATTCAATTAAACATTTGATTTGTGGATTCGCTTCATTTCTTCATGACCAGTTAGGAACAAACAATTTTTTACACTTATGTCTTCTTTTGAGTTGCACATTTTAGGATCAGTTATATTTTGTTGTAATCAGTTGTAATTTCAGCTGTGATGTTATACTGATTATTTTGAAGGATTATTATTTTTGGCTGTGCATATGTAACAGTATCTGAGTGTTGTCTTTTCCATTAAAAAAAAGTTTGTAAAAGTCATAGTAAATTGTCATTAGGTTTATCTATGTTATTTATTTTGTGCATTGTTTTGATTGATTTTGTGTGTGTGCATTGCTTGGCAGTCAGAATTTTATTTAATTTAAATCAATTTAGTGTGAATTGTTTCTGTAGAATAAAATTGGCATAGTGTTGTGTAATTTGAATTATACCTTTATTAATGTATAACTACCATCTAATTGACACATGAATATTGTTATATTAAGTGAAATTGATCACGGCCCAGGTCAAAAGAAAACAAGCAGCTCAGATGTGCACATAGACCACTTACACAGATACAATAGTTGCAAGGGGACGGCCACATAGACCACTTACACAGATACAATAGTTGCAAGGGGACGGCCACATAGACCACTTACACAGATAAAATAGTTGCAAGGGGACGACGGGAGCTAATTGTTAACCTTTACCACGCGCACGACGAGTCTGCTTGGCCAACTGATGTCATGTAAATTGCGCAGCGCACGGCGAGTCTGGTCGACTTATGTTGCCGTTCCATAACGATCAGACATTCTAAACAAACTTAAAAAACTAACAACTGCATAGTAATAGTCCGAACAATACTGCTCTTTAATTGTAGAGAGTTCCTTCTTCCGTAATGTACGTTCAGTTACCACCAATGGTGATCGTGGAATTAGTTGTAGGCGTTTGAAACTGATTTTTTATGTTTTTCGCTTGGATTTCAAGATTCACCCATTGTTGAGAATGGGGTAGCCAAGTTCCTGCAACTGATTTTACTGAGGGAGATCTATTTAGATTGTTTATTTAGATAAAATAATTACGTTTATAGTCAAAGTGACAGACATAGACATAACATCGGTAATCCGTTGCCAGCGATTGTTTTCTTTATTTTTTTCTTTGATTTTGTTTAAATCTCAGAAACTAACACACACAAACAACAAAAAGAATAACACCAACAAATTCTTTGTTCATTTATTTCTCTACTCACAAACAAATCATATCAATAGACCGCAGCGTAAGAAGAAGAAGATATCAAAAGACCATCAAATAAAAATGTTACAGGCTCTCAAAGTAGCAACAATAGTTAAACGATGTGATGTCATGTAAAATAATGCTGCGGTAGGTGAAATTACGTGAATTTTTAATGGTAAAGAGTGGTAAAGGTCAAGTGACACGGCTCATAATCCGAAGGTGCTGGGTTCACTCTCCATCACAACACTGGCCGTTACCTCGGGGAAGCAAACCCTTAGAAAACGCTATAGGAAGCAGTCCCTTACATAGAATGCATGCAAAGTCGGATACTCTGGGGGATCAAGATGCTGAGCAGCACATGAGCTGCAGTGGTTAGCGACCCATAGCTGACTGCTAGCGTCAGGGCCAGCGAACCATAGCTGCCAAGACCCTTCTACACCTCCATGCGGTGATCCTGGATAATAGGCTGCAGCAGAGCTGACTGGCTAAGGAGAAGGGATCGAAGAGGGAATGCTAACCCGGTACTCAACAAATGCTTACTGAAGTCGGATGTGTTGGACCAAAAGGTGCAAATATCGCAACCAAGCTGTAAACTACGATACAACACATTCCGTTCTCTGGACTACATTCTGCTACTTAAGCCCTTACAGGATTTGGTAGTGGGAGATTGAGAACGAACGAAGAAGAAGAAGAAGGATACTCTGGGCCAACAGGCCACAAAATAAAAACATAGTCCAATACACACACACACACACACCCCCCAATAGAAAAACCAGTTGCAAATGCAAGACCTTAAAACTATCACGAAATCATAACTAGCTAATCAACCTTAAGTACCAGTTTTATCATTGCTTTAAAGAATAGAATGATTCTCAACACAATACAAAAGACCTTTTATACTTATATAGAGTTGCAGCATTACGGCAATTGAAAAACAAGACATCTTAAAGTATGGTTTTACCTGAGAAATGGTAACAAACATGCACTCATGTTCTGATCTGTAAAGGTCTTCCGTTAACAAGGACTGGGTCCACTTATAGATAAAGTGGTAAGGATACAAAAAGCATAGAAATTAAATATTGTAATTTGAAATAGTATCTATATATATATATATATTTCTTTTTTTTCAAAACGCAATTTGATCAAGATGCAAGTGTGTTGTTGAAAACATGATGCAGGTCTGTCACCATATTTATTATGTAGAAAATGGGTGATCATATTTGCTGGGGATTACAATTTTGTATTGTAATAAACACTCAAACTAATTACCTATTTTGTTGAATGGACATACAGACCAAATATATTGTGGGAAGAAGGTACACCCATCGTTTTTCAGAAATCCGGTGAGGACATTTTGAACTTCATTTGGATAAATGTGCCAGTTAACTAGTTTTACATTGTGAAATTTCCACTGCAGTTAAAATAACTTATGTACTGCACGAGACATTGTAATCTTTATTATTAGGTGGCCACATTGTTTTATTTTTAGAGGCTGGAGATATTTTTGTTATTTGTTGCTGAAATTATATTGACAATGAACTCACAATTAAACTGGTACGGCATGAGATATTCTCATTCTCCAGGTAACTCATGTGGAGAGCAAGACTTGAGAACTGATTCACCATCGTCACAATCTCTGAAACTAGAAGACATGGCTGGTATATCTGACACATTACAGCTGGGTATCAAGTTGTTTGGACCTAAGTTTGTCGCTGATGTCGCTTCTGGGGATGTTGCTCTTCCATCAGCATCATTGGACCTGGTCAGTCAAAATGGTACAGATATGGTCAAGCCAGCAAATGCCAGTGTTTTTCCAGACATGTTTGATTTAACAGCTGTTAACGACACTTGCATTAAGCCTGGTCATAAAATATTGTGGCGTGATCGAAAGGACAAAATGAGAAAGACTTACATGATGAGGAAAGCTAATCTTACGCAGTTTTGCAACAGAGTGTCTGGTAAGAAACCCATAGATGCTGAAGGTGAACCAAAACAGACTGAAAGCTGTAAGACAGTGAAGAGATTACAAGAGGGTCTTGTTGACCAATTTGGTGTTCCATATCGGCGGAAGAGGGGCAGGCCTCCTAAAAGGTTAAAAATGTTCAGTGGCATTGAAGGCACTCAGATGGGTAAGCATACCAGTGAAACAGAAAACGAGTTAAATCAAAATATTTTGAAAAAAGACTGTACAGAAAACACTAATTCTGTTGGTTTGGAGTTATTCCCAGAGTGTGTCGCTCCTGTCAGGTCTGTCTTTGGTAATGAGTGTTCTTCGAGGAGAATCAGGGGGTCATACAGACAGTATACGGCTGCTGACAAGTTAGAAATAATTGATTTTGGAATAAAATATGGATCAACAGCAGCATCTAGAAAATACAACATACCAGAATCCACAGTGCGTTCATGGACCAAGAAAATGGATACTTTTCTTATGCAAATGAAACTTTGTGGAACATCTTCTGAAAATCAAATACGTGTAATGCCTGTTGACAGAATGGACCCATCTTCCTCTTGCACTGACCCACAGAGTCAATCTAACACTCATATTGCTGTTGACATTTTAGAAGCTGCAACATCCACGCAAGCAGCAAGCATGCCACAAATTACATAAGTGACAGATACTGTATTTAATTATACAACTTCTAACACTGCAGCGCAGTGTTTCTCAAACAGTTAACAGATGTGCCCATCTAAATGTGCCACAAAGCATTTATTTTGTTGTGTGTTCAAATAAATACTCTAATTTATCTAACAGTTTCCCAACCTTGAGATAGGTGCTTGTATCCAGATAAAAATAAGCATAAATGAGTATGTAAGTTGTTACTAAAACTAGTGGAGGAGGACTGCATATACTGTACTTTCTATTCGGGAGTGGTCTCGTATAAGTGTGCCACATACATTTTAAAACCACCCAAGTTTTAAAGCGAAATAAGGTATGCCATTAAAGCAAAAAGTTTGAGAAATGCTGCTGTAGTGTCATGGCTATGTTTACCATTTTAGAAACATGTTTGGTGTTGGACATTGTACATCAAATTATACATCACCACATATAGGGGTCTTTAGTTTTTGTTTGTCAATCATATCACTTGAAAAGTGAGTACGGACAGATACTGCTAACTTATAAGATGAATTTTGTACTATTTAGTAGTATGTGAAACTGAAATGCGAAACTAATCTTTATGAATGAATGTTCACAGTAACTAATCATTTTGTCAACAATTGTAAGCTATTTAAGACATACTATTTTAAAAGTTGTACAGTCATTAGTCTTAGTTATTAGAGCCCATTTTTAAAGCACTGCCTTTTTACAAGTGGTACACAAATGATTTCTTATGAGCTTGCACTAGAATTTGTATTGGAGTTGAGGGCTGGTCATTTTTTTGGTGTCATTTCTTTTTAAAATAAGAAAGTGATTACCACTGCAGTATGAACGGAACTTCATTGGATGCTATCACGGAATGTGAATTTTGTTTCAAATGTGTCCATGTTAACTGGTTTAGTTCTGTGCAGTGGTGAAGATTATAAGCCATGTTGCATTTTGTATCTATTTTTAGTTGCAACATGTCACACCAATAAAAGTCAACTTATTTTTTAATGTGGTGATGCATACATGCTGTATACTTTTAACAAAATATTTCAATAGTTTTCTTGACCTGAAAGCAAGTGTGTACCTACCACTATTTCATATATATTGAACTGATTGCTTTCATATTGGAAGCAATGAAGATGCATCATTTTTGTAACAACTTGGACTTTTTATAATTATCTTCTTAGTTGTTATTTATTTTATTTTTTATAAGAAAAGTGATTACAAAGTATTTGAATGAACTCGTGTTGGATTTTGTAATATTCTTGGTTGTTATTAAATATGAAAAGTTGGTTTTTGTAAATAAATAAGAAGTGATTAGTAATTAAATAAACTTTAATTTGTAAAGTAGAAAACCACTCCATACCAGCAGGAGAGACCTAAAGCAACAATTGTACATGCAGTATGGGGGGGGGGGGGGGGGGTTTGGTTTGGTTTGTTGTTGTACATTAAAAAAAGATTAGTGATTTCAAATTGTTTCTGTAAACTTGTATTCAATTTATATGGCTGTTGAGATATGGTTTATTTGTTATAATAATAAAAGTGATAACTGAATTATTTATATGAACTCGATTAGAGTTTGTGCTGGTTTTATATTGTTTTTTTAAGTAAGGAAAGTACAATTTGTTTATGCAAATTTGTATTAGTACTTTGATAGGACGATGTTAGTTTATATCTTGCTAATTGAGAAAAGTGCTCACAGTTTAGCATATTTTGTTAATTGAGAAAAATGCTTACAGACTATTAGTATCAATTTGTAATAATAATTTTGTTTTTTAAAGGAATAATTGCACATTGATTTTAATGAAGATTTTGGAATGCACAAAACATCATTCTCAATTGATGAGTTAAGAAATGTATGGCTGAATGTGATATTTGAGAATTCTGTGAACATTCCAGTACCTATTATAGGTAGGATTATAAAGTAAACTTAAAACTGGTATGAGGCTGTTAGCTTTCTGTGTTGCTTAATATAATACATTTTCAGAATACACATGTGTCAACCTTTTAAGATGAAAACATGTACTCTGGTTGAATAAAGACCTCACATAAAGCGGACACACACACAAAAACAGACATAACAAATATCTTAACTAATTATACAATATCAAGAGTTTGTAACACCTAAGTGGTACCTATGTTGAAAAAAGTATGACCCATGTTAGCTTCTATGGATATTGTTGTTTTGAATGCACACAATGAGTAGGTTTACTCTTTTGTGTGGCCTGAAAAGGATAAGTGGTGGGTTGCAGTAGCTTTCCTCACATCCCGAGCGTGCTGATGAAGGTGGACCGGGGTCTTCTAGGCGGTTGTGCTATGCTTGGCTTCATCTGCATGTCGCTCACTAAAATAAGGATCACGTCGATCCCTCACTTGTTAGCCAGGCTGCCATGAAAACAGCCCGTTTTCAGGAAGGGCTATGAGGAAGCCAAGGTGAGGGTCTTGGTCAGTATGTTTTGCCTGACCCTGACTAACATGTCTGATCAGTATATTTTTCCTGACCAGTCTTCGTTCCTTCCCATGGAGAGTTGTGTATGGTGCTAGCAAACGCATCATGTGAAGCTATTGCCATTGAAACCACTACAGAAAGATACAGGCATCTTGTAATGGTGATCGTTTGCTTGTTCTTCTTTAGCATTCATCCTGAGCAGAACATTTTGTTATGTTGTGATGTAGTTTGCGAGACTGCGACACATCCAGTTCCATCAGCACTGTATTTTTTAGATATGTTTGCCTTCCCTTATCGTTCCCTAGGGCCTTCACTTCGAGGTTGAATAGGGTCTTGATCATGTCTGATTTGCTGCTGTGGTTCGGCCCAATCCTTCACTTAAACGAAAAGTTGAATCAACCACTCAATCAATTTTATTAATAGAAATGGATTCAATATATAGGTAACAAACTAGTTATACGTCTCTCAAACTTGCTTTGATTATTCATTTAGAGTTTTCTATATTATAAATGTGGAGCGGGTAGCTTAGTGGACAGTGAGCTGGCTTGCTAAGACTGGGATTACACTGTGCCAGGGTTCGAAATCACGGATACTGGAAAAAAAAATCAGGGCGTGGTTCATTCCTGGTACGACCGCTCCTCCAGTTGACCTAGCTGTAAACGGGTACCTGACCTATGAGTTGGGGAAGGTATGAACAATCAGGAAGGGAACTGGCCACACCACCTTATATAAGCTGCAGCTTAGTTCATGAAGGGTTAACTTCATCCCCAATGGCAGTTTTTGCCTGGAGACCCACCTTTACCTTTTTATTATAAATAAGTAGCACAGGGGTTAGAGCATTTTTTCATGACAAAGGTAAAGGCACATTCCAGTGTACCCAACTCAAGATGTGTACATGGTTTACTGTTGGGGAATGAAGGGCAGTCAGTAAAGGAACTGATCACCCCTTCTAAAAATGCTTAGACCTAGTACAGATAAGCATCTACCACTTCATTCCTACCAGTCGTGTCTGCTGTGTGACTACTTTTGCCATACTTTATTATACAGTAAGTCATGAACCATTTGCATATTGCAAAATGTAAATTTATTTAGAAGTTCATAGCAACTCCTGGATAATTAAATAACAGCAGACAAAAAAAAACGATTGTGAGTAGTTAGTGTTCACTTGAAGAAAGAAAACAAAGAACAATGTGTGTTGCATACGTGGTTGTTTATTGTACTTAAAAACACAATCATTTAGAAAAAATATTTAAAAGTTAACTTACAAATTTTATTACAATTTGGCAAATCTGTAAACATGAACTTGTATGTTTGTTTATTCATGGCTTCCATATGTTAATATAGTTGAAAATGGCAGATAAAGATACTAGTGGGGCTTTCTGTTCATGTTATTGTTAGTTTTGTATTACTCCACCAGTTTAATCAATCAGGTCTTCCATAAGAGAATTGTATTTCATATTTTTTAAAAGTAAGAAATCTCAGTCATAATAAAACATTATACAGTATAATATGTTTTCAAGTCAGTGGATCAAATATCTGGTTTTTAAAATCATTTTATTTCTTACAATATTCAACCATGTTATAGTCTGTGATAATAAGACATTCTCATAATTTATATATATATATATATATATATACACATTTATACATACATTACTGCTGTTGTCTTGTGTTATTATTATACATCTTTCTGAATAAGACAGCAGACTATTAACCACTCATTTTACTGTGTCATCATATGAACATTTGTTGTTGTACTTATTGTGTAAGAATTGTTAAAAGTTTACATTTATAACCATATCAAAGCCATTATAGTCAAATATTTGTTAGACTTTGTGAAAACCCAGTGTGATATCTATGTATATCAGTTTACACTTGATAAGTACACATACGTTTCTATAACAAACATCAATTGCTTGTATTGAGGGTTTTTAGAGAACTTATTTATTATGGCAAAGCGACATTTTTTTAGACCTTTGCATACTCTAGTCTTCCCAGCTGTAAATGGGTACTTGACTTACAGTTGGAGGTAAGTCAGTGAGGAAGGAGACTGATCACTTCACCTCAATCACAAGAGCTAAGCTCTCGTACAATGAAATCTGACTAACACTTCATCTCTAATGACAGTCACTGATTTAAGACTACTTATTGTAACTTTGCTGAAGGACAAATAACATTTCTGTTATATTTGTGTTTAATTCTGTAATTCCATTCTACTTGGGTAGTGTTCAGAGGTAATATTACGATTACAAATAGAACTATCAGATTGATATTACCTACCAAAGATTGTACATTTTTCAGTTTGTAAGCCACAGCTGTAATAAAAGCAGAGAAATTGTCTTGGATGGGTCATTCTGTACAGCATTCTAGAATAGAAAATTGATACCCATTATTTTTGTGAGTGCAACTCCACTCAAGTATTACTTTATTGAGAAGATTCCATGCCACCATTTAAATAAAACAAAAGGTCCAAATTGTATTTTGAGTACCGTATACATTTTTAACTTTTACAAGACTGCTTACAAAAATTGACATAATTTCCCTTGCAGTCGCATTAATTTTCAGCACGTCATATTTTAATATGGTTGTTGAGTTTTAGAGCCTGAAGCTTTTCTATTAGTTGATCTATTGATATGATTTTGTTGTGCATAGATACATAAATTTATTAATAACTTATTGGTGTAATTGTTTTTGTGTGTGCTAGTTTCTGAGATACAAGAATATGAAGGTCAAAATGTGTAAAAACAAAGCACAAACATTTAGACTCACCGATTAGGGAACATCGCTCCTCAAATAATCCAATGAAATCACAACAAATAACTGTTACTGTTATTTTTCACTTCGAACATATTTATTAAATCTATATGAACGCACTAATCCTATCTAATTCACAAAGACCTTAGCAACAACTTACTCCACACTGATTGAAAAAGAAGAATGTATCCTTTCAAAACTCTGTTTATCAAAATCGATCTGCACTTTCCCACCTAACATTGGTCAAAGGAAGTGATAGTATGTAAAATCAAATCAGTTGCATTTTCTATGATGCACTTGTTGTGTAATATATGACAGTTTGCTGAAGTCGGATGTGTTGGACTGAAAAGTGCAAATATCGCAGTCAAGCTGTAAACTACAACACAACGCATTCCGTTCTCTGGACTACATTCTGCTACTTAGGCCTGTGTCAGCGTTTGGTAGCGGGAGATTGAGAATGAATGAAGCCAAGCCATATATGACAAAATTCCCCCAAAATCACAAATTTTTGTCATAGGGCAATCTGTAATTGCCTTGTGTTTTTGTTTAGGCAATATAAATTGCCGGTAGTGCAGTAATGATTAAAACTCTGTTGTTTTCTTAGTTCTTAGTCGACCTTTACTTCTACAGAGGCAGATGCCCCTTTGCAGGTCCTAGCTCTAGTATGTAGCCGGGTGAAGGGTTTCCTGCTTAGCGGGCTAGGCTAGAGTAACTTAATAATCTGCTGCGTTGGGACAAGCAATCTTTTGTTTTACATTGAGCAATTATATATGTCAAAATGTGTACTGTATCTAGAAAGAAAATATAAGATATATTGAACAATGATTAATTTTGGTGACCCCTATAACTCGTTAAGATCCTAAATGAGGTTGAGATCCCAGCGTTATGCACCACTGTTCTTGAATCATGAGGGCTGTGTGAAGACAACCGTGATGTTATTTCTTTTGGTCATGATGATGAGTCTACAAGCAAAAGCACATTGTATGATTTTGGCTTGCAGAAACTATGTCCATTGAGGGTTGCAGTGCTATTTACAAAATACAATTGAAAGATATCAAAAATGATTTGATTGATCCTGGTTGATGAATGAATTCCATAGTAGAAACTACCATCAGGGATGAAGTGTTAGAGATATCATTGTGCAAAGTCACAGCTTGTGTGAGGTAAAGTGGCCAGCTCCCTTCCTAGCTGCTTTCTTTCCCTAACTGTAGGTCAGGTACCCATTTACAAATGTTAGTTGTCCATCATAATTGATGATGCGACATCATCAGGCTGTTTTGCCTCCTTGATGTAATTTGTGATCAAAAAATGTGCTGGTCATCAACCCCACTCTCATTCTGAGCTACCTTGGACTAGTGGCAAGATGATCAGTCGAGGCGACCTGGAGTAACTTTGTATGCACACCATCTGGTCTTACCTCCATTGAGATCAAAGGTTGCTTAAAACTTGCGGGATTTTATCACCTGCTGTTTACTGATCAGACATGTTAGTCAGGGTCAGGCAAATATACTGGCTAAGACCTCCACCTCAACTCCCACGTAGTCCTCCCTGGAAACAAACTGTTCCTTTTGGCAATCTGGCTAATGGTGTGGATGATCAATGTGATCCCCGTAGTAGTGAGCAACATACAGATGAAGCCAAGCATATCACAACTGCCTAGAGTACCCGGTTCAGGTCCACCTTCATCAGCACACTTGGAATGTGAGGGAAGCTACTGCAGCTCGTCACCAAACATCCTTTCCAGGGCGCACAAAAGAGTAAACCTATTCATTGTGGACATTCACAACATTGCCCACTGTGTGGAAATAGGAAATGCTGAAAAGTGAAAATCATCTCAACAACACAAACATCAGATCATAAGGGTGAAGGCCCAAGGTTATCAGTTCAATGTTGCATTAAGAAGTATATAGCTCAATAGAACTTTGCAGCTGAGTATACCTCAAACAGCAATGTAAAATCCATTGTGCAAGCAGCTACAGTTACACAAGTAGAAATAAATGAAGCTGTAGCAGTACTATAGATCAATATGTGATGAAAACATGTACAGGTAATGGCTCAGTGATAGCACTAGGACAATAAGTACTGATGATCAATATGTGATGAAAACATGTAGAGGTAATGGCTCAGTGATAGCACTAGGACAATAAGTACTGATGATCAATATGTGATGAAAACATGTAGAGGTAATGGCTCAGTGATAGCACTAGGACAATAAGTACTGATGATCAATATGTGATGAAAACATGTAGAGGTAATGGCTCAGTGATAGCACTAGGACAATAAGTACTGATGATCAATATGTGATGAAAACATGTAGAGGTAATGGCTCAGTGATAGCACTAGGACAATAAGTACTGATGATCAATATGTGATGAAAACATGTAGAGGTAATGGCTCAGTGATAGCACTAGGACAATAAGTACTGATGATCAATATGTGATGAAAACATGTAGAGGTAATGGCTCAGTGATAGCACTAGGACAATAAGTACTGATGATCAATATGTGAAGGGTCGCCCAAACTGGACAGGTCAAGGGTGAGAGATCAGATCAGACTAAAAACGGCAACTCACCTAGACTATAACAGGTTGGACCAAGGCCAGCCACCTAGAATCATAAAAAGAAAGCGTGCCAGGGTTTGAGATTGCGGACGGACAGAAACAAATCCGGGCCGGGGCTCGTACCTAGTACAACCGCTCCTCCAGTCGACCCAGATGTTGTATGAGCGCAGGAAGATAAAAAACAAAAACAGCATGAAAGGGAACTGGCAACTCATGTAGGCTGTGGCTTAGTACATCCACGATGGCAGTTGTTGCCATTGGACTTACCTTTACTGTTTCAAGCCTTTATAAGAGGTAAAGACAACCAGTTTCTGTGCATCTCGTAAGCAGTCTGGTATTGTAGGTGTGAATGAACACGATGGCTTTTAAAAATTTTTCTATTTACCTACCTACCTATATTATATTTCTTTCTTTGCCATTGATGTTCAGCAATACTTCTGTATGTAATTGATTTGATCTCTACAGCAAATTGTTTTCATGCGTCATCAGTTGTGTGAGTGCACTTTTATACAGAAATGTTCTACATTGTGGAAGAAAGCTTGTGAGCTTCGTGGGCGCGGAATTATAGTAGTGACAGAGGACTAATTGTTTGCTTGCAGGTAAAATGACTGACGGTGGCAGTCCCACATTTCAAGTTCCTGCTGTGCCCATGAAATATTTCAGATGCCCTGTTTGTAACATCATCATCCGACACAAGAACAACATAAAGAGGCACATGCGCCTACACAATGGTGACTTTTTTACGTGTCCCTTCTGTGACTTGACACAAACGTCCCGCAGCAGCTGCAGAGACATTTAGTAGCAAAACACTTCATTAACTCTGAGGACACCATTAGTAACGAAATTTCACTTTAAGACTGGACTGAAAGTTTACTGTAATTCTAGATATAGTGCCTGAACAATAATTTCTTTAAAAAAAATACATTTCTCCATAAATACTGAATTGGGTGGGGTTGTGCAAGGAGATGTGGGCAGAACAAAGCAAAAATAAGAAAGCTTGTTACATTTGCTCAATTTAAATGACATAAATGGCATGCATTTTTTTTTTTGTAAAGAAATTTAGTGCATGTCCCTAGTTTTTTAATCTCCAGTGATACTTTTAAGTTGGGCATAAACACAAGCTTTCTTATTTGTTGCAGATCCTGCTGCTATTGGAAATGTTGATGTGAAGAAAGCTTGGTCACAGCATCTTGTTACTGCCCCGGCAGGCTCACAGTTTCAAGAAGGTCGGCCAGTACGTAGCTATAACTGTCCCATCTGTGGCCTCCTCATTTCTCACAGGAAGAATGTGCGCCGTCACATGCGCAAGCACACTGGGGAGATGTTCTTCTGTGATCTGTGTGATTGGCGTGGAACCTGCAGATGGAAGATGCAGAAGCATCGTGAAAAAAAACATGGAGTGATGCCAGCTGTTGCCCCATGAAGACCAGGAAGTTTCTCACAGCCAAGATGGCAATGGAAAATGAAACCTTCGCCACACTGAAAAAGAAAAAGTACCCAATTTTCCCTGCAACTGTATTATTTGTTAGCGCTTTACATTTTTCTAGGTTGTTGACTTTGAGAGCCTATATCTTGTTTTGTTTGATGGTCTATATAAATTGTTTATTTGTGCGTAGAGACATAAGTGAATAAAGAACTTGTTGGTGTTATTGTTTTTGTTGTGTGTGTGTTAGTTTCTCAGATACAAGATGAAGAAGGTGAAAATGATAAAAAAAAGCACAAACATTTAGATTTACCAATTTCAGGGGGTCCTTAGAAAAATAATTAAATTGACACAGAGCACTGACAGTATTTCTTGCAAGATCGTCTGTTAGTTTTCACTACAAACGTATTTATTACATCTACATAAACAAACTAAACAGATTCATCTCAGAAAAATTAGTTGCAACAACTTAACTTCATCATCCTCAATAATGGGATAATCTATCAGTTGGAGTGAAAAAAGAGAAGAAATCGTTTCAAAAATTTTCTTTTAAACAAAGCTTTAAACAAAACTTTCTAATTGTGTTAATTTTTAGATTAAAATATTCATGTTCAACCGTTGTAAATACAACCACAGTGCTCCTGGATAGTTATCTTATCCTCCGGCTAGTTTTTACGCCGTCAGAAGCAAAGTGGAAATATTTCAGGCTAAAAATGTTGACATTAGTGTGGTAAAGGCTAATAGGTTGGATTACTGGCATGTGTTATTTTGCTAGTCATTTTCAGATTATAAATGAATAATTTGATCAATAATTAATTATCTACTGTTGAGAGGTTTGTAATATAATTTCAAAATATTTGCATAATCAATGTAGCTACACATTCAAGATGTCTCTGTGTGGTTCAAATATATCTTTTTATATAGACAATTAGCTCTTTGAACCCAGGATCCCCAACATTTTGGTAATGTGAGTAAATAGTCCATTTCCCGAATCGCCAATATTACCATGTCACACATTTACCAGTATACAGATTGGATCGCCATTGAAAATGTTTATAATTTTCTTTTTAGTTAACTTATAATTGCAGTGTCCATGATTGATCATGTTGCACAAAATTTTGGTTTTCATCATGAAAAGGCGTGTTGAAAATTTGGGAAATGGCTGTTTTAAAAGGCTAACAACAGATCAGGTTATTGAACTTATTTTTCAGAGGAAGATGAATTAGATGTTTATTATTCTGAAAATTACATTAAAATGACATCTGATGATCATTTGAGTGACGTAATGTGTAAAAGAGATTATGTTAAAGCTAGATCATGTCCTGATTCTGGTCTCTGTTTGATTATGCTATGGTTTTGGGGCATATCCTATGTAACGTATCAAGTGTATTTGACACAGTGTGGTCTTCCACAAATATATTCCACAAGCTACCGGCACAATAAGCAGGAACATTTGGAGTAGAGCAGTTCAGACAATCACAGATGGAATAATTAATATTGAGCACAAAGTTTTGTCAGGGTAACTAGCTTTGTTTATATGTCTGTTTTGTGCATAATTTAATTAGGAACACAGGGGCATTGCAATTTACGGACTGATTGACTAGGATTCATGTGGTTAAATGTCATTGAATGGTCCATTTTTGTATGTTTTCAGACCTTGACTGAAAAATACAGAAAGAAAGCCACGATCATACTTCTGTGTGTTTATTCATAATGTAATCCTCAAGTGAAATTAAGTTGCACTGTTTCACTAGTCCTGTGGCACAGTGCACCTACTTATAAATATCGCTCACCACTGATTCAAATTTTGGACCATCTTCCAGAGTTCTGTCTGTGAAACTTCAGTTACCTTGACTTCCATTTCTATTGCTGTTCGCAATCTTTTTTTTAAACTCCAGCCTTCTTTTCACTTATGTGTTCCCACCTAGTACATGTGCAATATGTTAGGTTTTAATTGGGGGGAGGGGGGCGTGTTTGGTTGGTTGGTTGTTGTCGTTGACGCATCTATCACTACTTTCTCTCTTTGATCTCCAGCTGTATTGGCTATTCTCACGTTCTTTGCCATAAGTCATTACTGATATTATTCAGGCATAGTAACTATTCTACAGAAACATTGAAATAGTCTACAGTAATCAGTTACGTTTTGTTTAGGATTATCTTGAAATCAACGGTACACCTTTCCCTGTATGACTATATTGAGATCAATTTCATTGTATGGCGCAGCTATAAATGAATTAAAGAAAGGTCCAGATTAGATACTGGGAAATATTTTTTTAGTCAAGAGAGTGGTGAATGCCTGAAATGCATTGCCACAGGAAATAGTGGCCTATTAATGCTTTTAAGAATTGCGCATATGTATTTTTAGATCAAGTGAATGTAAATAAACTGGTTTTATACAGAATCTACAGAGTCTTGTATATCAGTATAAAGACGTTAAGTTGTTATAAATGTATAAAAACAAACCTTGGTATTTCAATAATTTGATCTTTTTGTACTGATTAGCCTAGTAGTAGAGTATTTGCTTTTCATGACAAAAGTACGGGGTACGAATCCTGCTATCTGTATGCTCTAGTCGACCCAGCTGTAAATGGGTACCTGGCATACAACTAGGGAAGTAAAAGATAGCGAGGAAAGGAACTGACTACCCTACCTCATACAAGCTGTGGCTTAGAATACTGAAGTCTCTGACAACTTCATTCCCCGACAGTAGTGTAACTATTATGGGATAAATCTTTACTTGTTCTATACCTTAGCCACACTCCTTTACAAAAATTGATGCAATTTCATCTGCTACGGCATTATTTTTCAGCACGTCACGCTTTACTATGGTTGTTGTCTGAGAGCCTGTAACCTTTTTATTTGTCAGTCTATAAAATTTGATTGTGTGTAGAAACATAAATCAATAAAGAACTTGTTGGTGTTATTGTTATTTATGTGTTTGTGTTAGTTTCTGAGATACAAGATGATGAAGGTGGTAAAAATTTATAAAACAAAAGACAAACATTTAGACTTACTGGGGGACATCGTTCATCAATAAATTCATGAAATTGCCACATAACACTGATAGTGTTCTTAACAAGATTGGCATATCTATTAGCTTCCACTACAAACGTATTTATTAAATCTACATAAACAAACTAAACAGATCTACCTCATAAAAATTCATTGCAACAGCTTAACTTCACCCACCTCAGTAATAGGATAATCTTCAAATCGAGTTCCTAAAATTTTTATAAGTATCCACAAGCATATCATCTCCGATTTGAAAAATGGACTAGAAGGAAGTGTCGTCTATTTACATTGAAATACACATGTTCAGCTGTTCCTATAGCATTAACTCAGATGTTTATACACAATATTACTGGTCGCAGGCGTTTGGCTTTCCACAAAACCTTCTGCTGGTAGACATAGTTTTTTATCAGGCACGTTGTGAAACCAAGCGCATGGTAAAGGTTAAATCAAAAGAAGTAGGCAATATGGCTTGCGTTTTTTTTTAAACCATGTTTGCAATATTTTATTTTATTCATAGGTAATTTACATGAACAAAAATGTGTGCCAGTATTTATATTCAATTGACATTGTTTTTGTCTGTGGCAGTGTTTTTTTTTTTAAACTTCATTTGACAATTCCAAACTTTGCTTCTCTGGCACAAAATGTGTTTCTATGGAATTTTAAAAAAAAAAAACTATTGCTGCGCAAAGCTTGTCAGGAAATGTGCAGCCAGGCTAATGTGCATCTCATGTGTGTTCCTTTGTACTCTTTTTTCCAAAGTTTTAGGTCTTGTCTTATTCTCTGTTTGTCTTATTCTCTGTTATGTCATTTTTCCATGTATGAGGCATGCTTAAAATTTGTATTGAATATTTTCATATCACTTTTCACATATTGCTTTCACTTGTTACTCTCTAATGCGACCAAAATAGCCAGCCAAATTTCCATGTGCACCTACAACCTAATACGCTCATGAGTGTTCCTCAGACCCCCAGTAATTTGTTTCATTTTCTGAACATGAATTAACCTTTATAATCATGTTACCGTACATGAGGAAGTTGAAATGGTTGGTACGGGAGCGAAGAGTAATCAAGATCAGGTGAAACATACTGATCAAGATGGGAGAGAAGAGTAATCAGGATGAAACATATTGACCTCATTTACTTGTTTGTGCTTCAGGAAACAGGCTGTGTCACAGAAGTTTGGCCAATGATGCGAGTATGAACACTGTAATCCTCATACAATTTTAATAAATTGTTTTTAAAAGTAAATTTGTGGGTGAAAACAAGTTATCTCACTGTGCTTAGGAGTACATGGCATATTTTCTTTTCAAGGCTTAGGGTATTGTTGTTTCGAATGCCCACAATGAGTAGGTTTACTCTTGTGCGCTCTGAAAAGGACGTTAAGTGGCAGGTTGCAGTAGCTTTCTTTACATGCCAAGCGGACTGATGAAGGTGGACCGGAGTCCGCCTGGCGGTTGGGCTATGCTTGGCTTCATCTGCATGTTGCTCATTACTACGGGGATCATGTCGATCCCTCGCCTTGTTAGCCAGGCTGTCATGAAAGCAGTCCGTTTCCAGGAAGGGCTATGAGGAAGATAAGGTGAGGGTCTTGGCCAGAATGTTTTGCCCTGACCCTGACTAACATGTCTGATCAGTATATTTTGCCTGACCAGACATTAGTCTTCCATCCCAAGGATTAGGGTATAAATGGTTATGTATATCCTCAAATGGATCCATGGGCAAGGGGCTGGGATGAAAGAACAGGGTCAATACTTTTTACTGTGCATGTCATAAGAAGGGTTGTACATAGGACTGGCTACCTCATCATGTAAAACAAAGTGCTTCAGAAACCACTACTGCAAGGACAAATATTGGTGGCTCCAACTACTTATTGAAGGAAAAAGGAAGAATGATGACTTTAAATATTGCTCAGCATAATAAATGACGAGAAATCATATTGCACTATGAGATGCGGTACTACAAGAAGTAGATTCATTTATTTATCTTGATAGTAATATAGACAAGGTAGAATGTGCTGATAGCGTTATCAAATTAAGAAGGACGAGAGGGGATTCTATTGCTTTAGGAAATTTGTGGAAATCAAAAGAAATTAAGACTGCTCCAAAAATACAGATCTTTAACTAATGTCAGTTATGTTCTATTGTACGACTCTGTGTTGAGGGGAACAAATAAGATTACAACTAAAAAGGTACAAGCTTTCATCAGTGCTTCTTTGTTCCAAATTGAGGGAATAAAATTGTATAATAAAGTCACTAATATAGAACTGTGGGAAGGAACTGGGCAGATGTCAGTGGGATGATGTAAAGAGTAGGCAATGTTTTGGGGAGTATATGCACTTGTGAGAGAATGGTCCTTTGGATGTCTTATTATGTCTGTAGGATGTGTTTCTGAACTTCAGGCTTTAGGTGTCCTTTATGTGTCAGAAAGTTCACCGTTATACCCTATTTGTCTTCCATGGTTTTAATACTGCTTGATTGTCTGGTATGGCATTAAAACTACAGACCAATAGCAGGTGTCTATGTCACCTTACTTCATATCAGATGTGATAGGAAACACAGACTTGTGGCAGAGAACGCTACAGCCACCATTTAGAGAAAGTGAAGATAGATGGGACGTAACCTCAGGAAATGAGCAGGCATGCACTTGTTGGAATCTACAAGGTAAGAGACAGGCGTTGAAGATGTAAGAACACTTATCCAAGAACGGTGGAAGACTCAAGACTGCTAGAGTCTCAGGAGGGAAAAAACCAAAAAGCTTTTGTAAGGCATTCTGTGAAAAACAACAACTTTTAACAGCAAATAACACCAATATTGAGCTCAGAAAAAGAATAATCACTACACATATCTGGACGTTTCATTGTACGGCTCTCAAACATGGGCTCTAAACAAAAAGGATTAAAAAAAACATAAGCTTTTGAGATGTGGTGCTATCACAGGAAGCAAAGAGTGAGCTGGACAGAAAAAATGTCAAATGAACAAGTGCTTAAAGATATAGTGTCACATAGACAATTAGTGATGAATATGTAGAAAGGTAGATTGTCTTGGATTGGTCATAACATGAGGCATGGAGGCTTCTTATTGAAAATACCAGAAGACAAAATTCAGGGGAAAAGAAGTGGGGAATGCCCAAGAAACAATTACATCACACAGGCTTGCAAGAACGTAGGGTTTGCAGACTAATACTGAGCTGAAGACGTGCAAGGAACAGAGAACAATTGCGTGACATGATCAGAAGACTTCAATACCAGTTTCTGGACTGACTAACCTGATAATGATAATAAATGACTTTATTCCCATTGGTGGCGTAGTCAATGGGTTTTTAGGCTAAGGGCTACAGGCCCTTCACCACTGTTACCACCACATCACGTGCTGGCTATGTTTGTTTATTTCATCTCAGCAGAAAAACATTTGCCTTATCAAGGGTTTGATCTGCTGCCCTCCTTGTCAGCAGGCAGGCATCTAAACAATTCGGCCACATGCTCAGAAAGATGGTCTAAAATAAGAATAAGTCTAGAGTGGCTGTAAGTAACCTTATGTTCTATGCAGCTCAATGGAAAAAGCAAAGTAAAATGTTGTTTGGTTTGAAAAATACAAGAGAAAGTGTCATTGTGTTCTTGCAGTTTCTGATTTGATATGAAAAGTTAAGTTAATTTTTCTCTCACTGCAAGAAAAGGACAAAGTTAGGTACATTTTTCTCTCACTGTAAGAAAAGGACAAAGTTAGGTTAATTGTTCTCTCCCTGCAAGAAAAGGACAATGTTAGGTTAATTGTTCTCATGGGCTGCAGTGGTCAGTGACCCATAGCTGACTGCTAGCGTCAGGGCCAGCGAACCAGATCTGCCAAGACCCTTCTACACCTCCATGCAGTGATCCTGGATAACAGGCTGCAGCAGGGCAGACTGGCTCTAAGGAGAAGGGATTGAAGAGGGAATACTAACCCGGTACTAAAATAATTCTTGCCGAAGTCGGATGTGTTGGACTGAAAGGTGCAAATATCACAGTCAAGCTGTAAACTACGACACAACACATTCTGTTCTCTGGACTACATTCTGCTACTTATGCTCTTTCAGGGTTTGGTAGGGGGAGATTGAGAACGAACGAAGCCAAGCCAAACCAATTGTTCTCTTGCTGCAAGAAAAGGACAAAGTTAGGTTAATTATTCTCTCACTGCAGGAAAAGATGAGGTTTTGTATTGACTTTCTTGCCATCATGTGCATTCTTCACCTGTGTATAGACATATTCGATTCTGGAATAACTTTTACTTTACTTAATTTTTATGTTATTTTGTTTATATGTTGTTTTGAATGCATTGAAAATGATTTAATAGCACTTTGTATACAACTAACAAGCCTTGGCTTGTTCAAGTTTATTTGCTTTGTTTGTGCAGATTTTCTCTTTTTTTGCTATGCAGCAAAAATAATTAATAAATTGTCAGATTTACCCAGGTTTTGAGGGTAAATATTATAAAAGGCATAGTTATGATGGCGATACATTTTAGTACAGTTTATCTCATCCTTACCTAGTAGTCTAGTTGCTTCCATCAATAGATAATTGACTTGCTGTGGCAGTCTGGTCAGTTGCAGTTGATGATTTGATACTTCGTTAATGTTAGTATCGCATCATGTTATTTAAATTTTATACATTATTTTGTCATCATGGGTTTTTAAAAATCTATACTTGTGTTGTCTTTTTAAAACTGGATCTACCTATCTGTTAGCCTGTTCTCAGTTAGTGCCAAGCTATTGAATATCCACGTGTTTCATTGTTGATGAGTGGAGCTGTAAAAGATGTTAGTGATTGTTGGGAAGTCCAGAGATAGCTTTTTATCTTTCTGAATATACAGTGCTGTGTTTATTGTACTGCCTCATATGGATGGATTAGCTATGATAATTTTATTTATTGATGTTGTGTTCTTGCTCTATTCTCACCATACTTTGTTAAGACATCATTTTGTTATATTGCTGACTGTTTGTGATTTTTGTTTCAAGTGAGTTAAAATATTGCATAATCTCTAGTGGAATGGACTCTCATTTATACAAATTAGTGTAATAGAATGCAGTCACAAAAATACATTTTGTGACTAAATCCTAAAAATGGTATTCTGTTTCAACATATTCTTCCCCTTGAAATGAATGTTCAAAATGTTTCAACTTTAAGAATGTAGAATATATTTTTTGGCAGGAAGGGAGTATCAAAAAAGAGTTTCTCTGGGCACAAAATAATGAAATGAAAACTTCACATCCAGGAATATACTAAACGAGAAAGCTTGAGATTTTCCTAGAAGGAAAGGAAAGAAGACTGGATTGTGTTTAACCATTTATAGTCCAGCTAAAGTTGACAGATTTATCTCTAATAACAGAGGCAGGTACCAAATAGTTTTTTCAAAATAAAATAAATAAATATTTTGAGCTAAAATTACAGTCTAAAAATATTAAGACATACTATCTATGACATGAAGTATTCATAACAAAAATATATATTAGTATGAAGTATTGTTGTTTCGAATGCCCACAATGAGTAGGTTTACCCTTTTGTGTGCCCTGAAAAGGACGTTAAGTGGCGGGTAGCAGTAGCTTTCCTCAGATCCAGAGCGTGCTGATGAAAGTCGACTGGGGTTCTCCAGGTGGTTGTGCTATGCTTGGCTTCATCTGCGTGTTGCTCATTACTATGGGGATCACGTCGATCGCCCACCTTGTTAACCAGGCTGCCATGAAAACAGCCCATTTCCAGGGAGAGCTGTGGGGAAGCCGAGGTGAGGGTCTTGACCAGAATATTCTACCTGACCCTGACTAACATGTGTGATCAGTATATTTTGCCTGACCAGACATTAGTCTTTCTCCTTAGTATGAAGTGTTAAATGTCATTAATGTTGAGTGGGATTTGTGTTATAAATGTAGATGTTGCGTGTGACAACTCCAGAATAAAGTTCAATTAAATTGAAGATAGGAACGCAGATTCAGAGGCACAATAATAAAAGGAACATGGCTCTATGCTCCTCTGTTTCAGTGTTTTGGTTTCATGAAAAAATCATCACGTGTCATGCCTCATAGCATTGAGAATGAATTTCCCACACAACTCTGTTCTTTGAGCATTTCAGTACTTTTCTTCTTTTTTGCTCATTCAGCTTTTTGTGTCACCCTATGTCTTTCCTATTTGTTGTAATGCTCTGCCTGTTTTACCCTTGGTTATAAGACAACCATGCCATTTTCTAGCATTGTTTTGTCATCATAATTGTCCTTTTCATATGTGCTTGACTTTTCTGTATGTTTAATGATATTGAATTTTGTTAGAAGTGGACATATTTTCTTGCAGTTTGTTTTAATAATTTCTTTTGTCTTTAAATAGAGACTTCCAAACAAATAGCAAATGTAACTGTCCTTGTTTAAAGATGATTTGTTGAAGTATATACTTGTAGTTATAATACTGATTTGTCATAGAATTTACATCCGAATCAACCTGGTTATGTCTGTTTAAATTTAGTATCATGTTGATTGATACATCATCCAAGTGATTTGACAGTTTGAGTACTTATATCTCTCACATCAGAACTAACTGGGTACATAACCTAGTAACTTTATGCTCCAAGCTACCCAGCTGCAAGTAAGTACCTGAGTTAGGGAAGGTATAGCAGTGAGGAGGCAAATGATCACTCCATCTAAACAAAAGCTGTAACATCATAGACCAGTCCCAAGAGCAAACTGTTGTGTTGCGCCTTAGAATAGGACACAACCGACATCGCAGCCACATGTACACACAAATGAAGATTGGCAACTCAGCCATGTGAACATTTGTGATATTGTGTTATAGTTTACAGTGAGGATGCAATATCTGCGTCTTTTAGCACAACACATCTGATTTTAGCACAGCATTTTTTTTACCCGGTTTGCGTTACCTCTTCGATCCATTACCTGTTCGTCAGGTTGCAGTCTTCTTTATTGTTCGTTCTCAATCCCCCGTTACCAAGCCCTGAACAGGGCTTTGCAAGTAGCAGGGTATAGTCATGAGAACAGAATGCGTTGTGTCGCTAGTTTACAGCTTGACTGCGATATTTGCACCTTTCGGTCCGACACATCCGTCTTTGACAACGGCGGTTGCAATCTGTCTCCAGGGCTACTACTTGAAGATGAAATAGGGTCTTGGTCAGTTATGGGTCACTGATGCTGATGCAATCATTGAGCGACTCATAGTTGTCAGCTTCAGCCCCACAGTGGTTTCTATTGAAATCACTTTACCATTTGTGCTTGACTTGTGCAGAGCTCATCATAAGCTGAAATGTGAGCCATGTTTTTTGCCAATGACACATGTGATTGTAGAGAACCCAAGCAGACACCAGAACACAGCATGCTGACTGCCCCCACTTATACAGACCAAAGAGAGGCAGTCTGGTCATAGAGAACCAACATGCTAGAAAAGCTGTAGGGGAGACCTAAAATGCGGTGTCTCCCTCGCAAACCTCACCAGGCTAGAAGCATAACATCAGTTCATCGAAGATGAAGTAGTTGTCAATGAAAGAGCATGGACAATAAAATTAGAAATCTTTATATGGAAACTGATGGAAATGGAATATGATAAGAGCTCTGGCATGGACAAGTTCATTATGCCATTTGAAAATGGGCAAATACATTGATCCAATTATGGATATGAGAAAATACAGGAGTTTACAGCAGGCAAGGATGAGAATAATTTTCTCAGTACCACAGATGCATTCGCCAGTAGCACCTATCTTCAGTTTAAACTATGAAACTTCCATACATACATCAAAATTGCCTTGGTGAGGCATCATGGCCTAGGCATGAAACTTCCATACATACATCAAAATTGCCTTGGTGAGGCATCATGGCCTAGGCATGAAACTTCCATACATACATCTAAATTGCCTTGGTGAGGCATCAAGGCCTAGGCATGAAACTTCCATACATACATCTAAATTGCCATGGTGAGGCAGCGTGGTCTAGGCATGAAACTCTTCCATTTTGCAATGCTAACGCACAAGGTTCTTTCTTCTTCTTTAGCGTTCGTCTTATTTCTCTATCCCCCAAGGCGATGTGCGTTGCAGTATGTTTTTATTTTGTGTATGTCGGCCCAGTGCATCTGACTACGGTATGCATTATATGTAAAGGTCTGTTTCTTCCTGCATTATCTAAGGGTTTGCTTCCCCCGGGTAATGGCCGGTGCTGCGAATCCAGCACCTTTGGATTGTGAGCCGTGTCACTTAACCATTAGCCCATGCTGTCCTGCTTCATCGGGTTCAAATCTCACCTGTTTTGCAGACGCAGGGTTTTTTTCTCAGTGCTATCATTCTTCTATGTACAGAAAGTAATGGCAATCTACCGTACTGCAAGACTGCAAAGACACTTATAACATTCAAATAGGTTGGTGGTTGTAAAAAGCGATGTTCTGCAAAGGACATGCTACTTACATACATATTGACTTGATCTCTCACCCCTCTTAAGCTTGACAAATGTGAAACTTATATACCAACATCTATATTGACTTGACTTATCAACCCTCTTCAGCCTTGGGGCGTAGAAATATTGTTTCTTTTACCTTTCTCTTTGCTTTTAGTTTCTGCATGATTAAGCAGCCAGTCCAGCCTCCATGTTGTCTCTTAGAACATGCCTGGCCCATATCAAGACAGTCTCATATCAAGAGAAACACAGTCCCACATCAAGGCAAACTCTCACATCAAGACACAGTCCCACATCAAGGCACAGTTCCACATCAAGGCAAACTCTCACATCAAGACACAGTCCCACATCAAGACACAGTCCCATTTCAAGACACAGTACCACATCAAGACACAGTTCTACATCAAGACACAGTCCCACATCAAGACACAGTTCCACATCAAGACACAGTTCCACATCAAGACACAGTTCCACATCAAGGCAAACTCCCACATCAAGATACAGTACCATATCAAGACAAACTCCCACATCAAGACAAACTCCCACATCAAGACAAACACAGTTCCACATCAAGACATAGTCCCACATCAAGGCAAACACAATCCTATATCAAGACAAACAGTCCCGCATCAAAGCAAACAGTCCAATGTCAAGACAAACACAGACCCATACCAGATACTGGCGTTAGGAAATCAGTTGTATAGAGACTTCATTGTATAAGGTCTCAACTTTTGAGAGGTCTAGTGACCAGCTCTCTTTCTTGCTTCTTTGTCTTCTCTAACTGTAACAAAGACAAGGCACCCATTTGCATCTCATTATGCAAAGTTGTGTTTACGTGAGTGGTACCAAAGATGAAAAGAATAGGCCCACTGTTCCAAGCATGCCGTGAAAGTTGCTTGAGGCAGGCTAACTTATCATCATGCAATCAAACATTGTCATTATAATCAGCCACTGCAAAGCTCAGATACAGGCTTCCTATATGAAACGAGTTGCAGTAAAAAAATCTATACTTCATATTGGAGGGAAATGGTGGATGATTGCAAATGCTTGGAAAAAGGCTTCCATACAAAAGCATTGGCTGCAGGTGGGGATGATGCTTCACATTGGAGCAACAAATTAAATGATAAATGTTACATGCTTGTTTACCTGATCAGTTTTTCCACCAACTTGTGACATTGCATACCTTGACACATTCACACAGGCCAAAAGCCTGCTGACTTTAGAGCAACCATCGAGGTTTGAAAAAAAAGCTATTAACTGAATAATTATGTTGTGAAAAGAAGAATGACAAACATTATCTGATGAAGAAGCAAAAGAAGAATATAAAGACATTTTTTTCTCTCCCTTTATTCTTCATTTCTGATTTAAGAAATGCAAAAGGGAAATGACATTTCTTCATTATCAAAGATACAAATATTGTGAAGTTTTGAACAATATTTCAGAAGCTGCATCAAACCCAATATTATTTGATTTCGCGTAACAGCTTCCAGGAGGGCTCAGTGTGTGTGACAGAGATAAGAACCCGGTCACTGACACACTGAGAGCATATTGTAAGAGGCGACTAGTCGTGCCATCTACACCATTCATACAGGCCAAAAACCTGTTGAGTGTGAAGTAGCCTCCTATATTTTAAAGAAAGCTCTAGAAACTACCCGTAATGTGTTACAGAAATGAAAGAGAATCATTTTTCCCTGGGATCAGAATAAGAATATCCCACCTAGACTTGACCATAGTGGCAAGTTGTTTTGGTAATGTTACATTTTAACGAGGTCTGTTCAAAATTTATCGGGCGGTTGGCCGGGAAAATACAATTACTCACCTGGTGGTCTGAAACCCTAATCCCCTTCAAAATACTCTTCTGGACTGCACACATTTCTCCCAGTGGTCCCATCATTGTTGGACACCTCCCGTGCTTCATTTGTTTAGCCTGATGTATTTTAAACAGACCTTTGTAGTTATTCTTGTATTAATACACATATATTTGCCCTGTATTTGGATCTGCTATTTGCATTTATTTGTCATTGTGGATATTCATTCTGTACTTTTTGAAGGCTTGATAGTTTGTGCATAATATACATTTGTATTTTGTGTAACTTAAGTTGAGTAGCTTTTAATAAAACTTGACATTTACAGTGAGATAACCATTTGTATCTTTGGTTTTATCAGTTTAAATTAATTTTTCTTATACTCTTGAATGAAGTGGCAAAATGGTTAACTTAACGTCTTTATACTGGTTTATAAAACTATTCTGCTGAAGACGGATGTGTCGGACCGAAAGGTGCAAATATCACAGTCAAGCTGTAAACTAGTGACACAACACATTCCGTTCTCCAGACTACATCCTGCTACTTGCAAAGCGCTGTTCAGGGCTTGGTAGTGGGAGATTAAGAACGAACGCAGAAGAAGAAGAAGAAGATGCTACAGAGTCTGAATGCAACCAGTTTCTTGGAAGGTAGTTTAAATGATGTGCGAGTCCATCTTAATAGACTCAAACACTAGAGCTAAGTAGACCTGCAGCCTATTAGGTGCCATCAATAGCAACTCCTAACAAATCACCGGAGAAAGGTATAAATAATTGAGGTAGATTTTTAACTTGTATTTTGTCCGCGCAGTGGCTGTTAAGCCTTCTCTTTTCGATTTCCAACTGCCAAGAAATTTTTAATGCGCTCGACACTGAACACGGAAGTCCGAATTCACCACCCAGAGACCAGGGGAAATTTTACCAAGAGATCCACATGAAAAAAATCCTGGTCTCCACCGTGATTTGAACCCACCACCTCCGGCACCCGAGGCGGACACCTTACCTCGAGACCACTGATTGGTTGGGTCTCATGGCGAGGACCTGGTTTGTTCCCGGTCACAATAAGTTTTCCTATTCTTCAGAAAAATCAGGCGATCTAGTACATTTGAAAGGTTTATCAGTTTATCTCGGATGAGAACGTCTGAAGAAAAAAAATTGCAGACCCGTTCAGACCTTCTGCCAGTTAATGGAACTGGACAGTATGAAAGAAATAACAGCAGCTAAAAAATGGTTCTCCCATTTCCTGCAAAACTCACCTGCCTCACATCCCTATTGCTCCACCCCTCCGTTCCTTTAAAAACCCATTAGTCTCTTCAATCCATCTCAACTCATCTATGCTTATTTCAGATTCAGAACAGCATCTCATTTTTCCAGCAACATCATTTCAGAATTATCCTGGCCAATACCAAGTGCCATTTTGACCCTGTTATAATGGCATAAATGCCAAAATCAAAGCTTCCCCATAAATGGAAATACAGATGTGCATTTCAGAAATAATTAGATAGATGCCTGCCACCTTAAGTCCTATTGTATCTGATGTCATCCATTTCCATTGTTTTTGTTGTAATTCATTTTGTTTTTCGTTTGTTCTTTCTCTCTTGCGGTCGCAATGTGGGTTTTCTTTTGTTTCCGTCGTGCTGCAGTAACCGAGACATACTTACGTTTTTATAGATTTGCATGAAACTGATTATCCTGAAGAAGTGTTCTCAGGCACATCTGAATCAGTCACCTGGCATGGACTAATATAATTAGAAATGTATAATAACCTGCTGTGTGGATCCTGTTGATTGTAACTATGATCACTTCCCGCACAATAAAGGGGTAGTCTCATTGTACAGTTCTACTCAATTAATGGTAGACAGAGCAATAGATCAAAATAACATTAATTTATTGATTAATTAGCTTTTCTGCTCCATATGAAGCATAGTCACAACAACAGCTGGCCAACTTACAGGAAGCCTGAATCTGAGCATTTACAACAGTGGTTTCATAGAAGCAATGGTATTACATGTGGAAGTTGCTAGTTTAATGAACAACTCTCTTTAGTTGCATTTTACAGGATGTTTGGAATGTTACAGTGGTACTATTCTCTTAAACTTGGTTACTAGTCTGGGGAAAATTATATATCACAAATCATCATCTGGTTGATAAGTTCTAAGACTGGTTGTAAGGTCTGAGCGTGTCTCTCCATTTGACCCTATCCTCTGGTTGATCGATCAGTCCTGAGACTGGTTGTAAGGTTGTCTGAACATGTCTCTTCATTTGACCTTATCCTCTGGTTGATCAGTCCTGAGACTGGTTTTATGGTTGTCTGAACATGTCTCTCCATTTGACCCTATCCTCTGGTTGATCAGTCCTGAGACTGGTTTTATGGTTGTCTGAGCATGTTTCTCCATTTGACCCTATCCTCAGCAGCTCTCTTCATTTAATGTCTCTGCATGCCTGAGATGTAAAGGTGGGTCTTGGTAACCCCTTCATCTTTTCCCCCAGATCTTGCCCTCTAGTATCTTCTGTAGAAGATTTTCATGTCTTATATTGTGTCCTAGCCAATTCATTCTTTGTTTTTGTATCATTTTCAACATTTGTCTTTGTGCACCCACCTCAAATGTTAAAATGTTAGACTATACCTACAATGTTTTATTTTGTCCTATTTCAGTATTTTACTTTAACATTCATTCGATAAACACACACCACCGAAATATAAATCTTAAAATATCATAAAAATTATCACTATCTGACAATGCTTGTCCCTTGGACAATCAAAAGGAAATACCTTCTACCACAATTGAAAGTTTGGTTGGCACTGGTAAAGTAGACACTCATTTGCCGTAAAATGTGAGAGACTTCGTTGTATGAGACATTAGTTTTTGTGAAGTGGAGTGAATGGCTGTAACCGTCTTGACTTCCATTAACTAAGTCATTACTGTAACATGACTAGGTTACTACCAGGTCAGTTTTATGTCTTCTGACCAGTATACATTTTGTAGTAGTAGTTGCCCATCGTGAACGCAGGTGGCAATAGCATCAGATTTGTTTGGGTAGATGTGGCCATTTATAGGTCTGCATGTGACTGTGCAGTTCTATTCTGGATCTGCACACCTACTGCACAAGGGGTGCATATGAACGGCATTGGTAGCTGTTACATGCAACGTGCACGACCTTTCGGGCACCTTGCTGAATCAGAGATTTTCTGCATAGCCAGGTGAGCACCTTGTGTGATTGCAGAGCACCAGGCTGAGCAGTCCGATGTAAATGACTCCCAAGAGGCAACATCAAGATGGTCTTTCAAGGAGACTTTTAGCAAATCTTTGTATCTTCTGTACAAGCCAGCTGAGAAAAGTTGTTCAAGGGGCTGGCAGCCTCTTGTAAAACAATGAACATGCTGCAGAATCTACCACTGCTAAAGCACAAAGCCTTTTGCTCAGCTTCCTGTAATGAGTCTACCTGAATTGGTGGCCATTGCTTCTATTAGAGAGAAGCTTGAAAGAATCATCATGTAGCATGTCCTTTATAGGTTATCCTGATCTGAACGTGGTCTATATGAGCTAGCACTATGTTTAAACCTGTGTCATATTTCCACGGTCTAGTTCACAAGGCTGAACTTCAGGAGATTGGTGCCATTCCCCCTAGCTGCAGACAGCATGGGTTTTAGGGTGACTGAAATTTAGACATGACTATAATGGACTAGAACACGATCTGGATGAGATGCCCCTACAACCTCCTGCGGTTATGGAAAAGACATGACACACACCGGTGGATGTCATCGCCCTCCACTTCCTTGCGGGATACCTGTTTATGTGGAAGGCCTCTGGGCAAACCCTGAGGAAAAATCTGCATCCTGTGCTATCGTTTCGATAAATTCTTGCCACTGGCCAGAGGCAGCTCAGGACGAGAAAGTGAGGTTGAGAAAAATCGCAGTTTCTTCCTCACTTTAACCCATTCAATCCCAGAACGGCCGCTATCGACTCACTCCCAGAATGGCCGGTGACGGCCTCCGTGGATATACTGATTTAAAAATGTTGTTCTTATGTTTTACCTGCGAATAGACATGCTAAATTTAGCCTTCACGTGACTACCAGTAATGGCGGCTCCCATTGCAGTTTACAGATCGTTTCTATCACGTATGGTGTTCGTGCCATGATTTTTTAAAAATGACCTTCAATTTTCTTCAAAACTTGGTGCGGACTGAAGATACTTATGAGTCAGACGATAGTGGTTGCGAATTTGTTGATGGAGTTGAAGAGAATGAGAACGAATCGGACGTTGGGGATCAAGATGCTGAGCAGTGCATGAGCTGCAGTGGTCAGTGACCCATAGCTGACTGCTAGCGTCAGGGCCAGCGAACCATAGCTGCCAAGACCCTTCTACACCTCCACGCGGTGATCCTGGATAACAGGCTGCAGCAAGCAGACTGGCTAAGGAGAAGGGATCGAAGAGGGAATGCTAACCAGGTACTCCAAAAATGCTTGCTGAAGTCAGATGTGTTGGTCCAAAAGGTGCAAATATCGCAGCCAAGCTGTAAACTACGACACAATGCATTCCGTTCTCTGGACTACATTCTGCTACTTAAGCCCTTTCAGGGTTTGGTAGTGGGAGATTGAGAACGAACGACGAAGAAGAAGAAGAATCAGACGTTGATGAGGAATAAGTTCAGGACTTAGAAGATGAAAGTAGCGACACTGGCCTCGGTAGTGATGACGAATTATCGATAGAAGACGGTGACAAAGTGACCCGCCCCACAGGCAGGCCCAAGTGGTGATAGAGAATGGTCAAAGCAACGGAGTAATATCATTATTGAAGGATTTAGTGAGGGAACATGTCCTGCAGATGACATAGATCCAGATAACTCTGCTTTTGATTATCTTTCACTTTCATCATTTCTACTTCAGACCTTTTTTGAGTACTTGGCAGAGCAAAAGTCCAATGCATATGACTGCATCAGAATTTTGGGGGGAAAATATCCTTGAGGAATTAAAATTTGGTGTGCTGCAGATCCTCATACTAGATACCTCTATAACTTTGAGGTGTAAATTGGAAAGTCAAACACTGGACAAGAAGAGGAAAGATGTACTAGTTGCAATGAACCAAGGGAGATTGCTTTTTGCTTGAACATTTATTAGCAAAATTGACAAGAGTGAAACAGACATTTTATATTGACACTTTTTGTTTTTTCTTCACTTGTTTAATTTTTTTCATTTAACATATATGACACTCACAAAAAACATGTGCACAGAAGAGTACCTCTTCCATTTATCTGTAAACTGGAATTTGAATCACACAAATAAATTTAAAATTGTATTTGTTATTAATTTTATTGCGCAAGCATGTCTAATTTTTGCGGAGTTATTCCCCTTGCCCTGGGAATTCAGTTGAGTTTTTCTGATCAGCTGGGATTGAATGGGTTAATCCAAATCACAGTGCGAGTCACTTATTTCAGCGGACACAGCAAGAGAAAAGACTGTCCAAATGGTTGAACAAAGAGAGTGGTTTTCTTCACATGTGATGGATGAACATCAGTCATACCTTCCATCACTGTTCTCTGAAGACCATTGTGTCTCATGATGTGACCAAAGTATTTAAATTGATAAACCAGTTCTCTTCTATGTTAAACCCTTGCTGAATGTCTATATTTGTCTTTTTCTCCGTCTAGCGTATTCTGAGGATCTTTCAGTAACATATTGGTTTGAAGGACTCAATTCTTTTTCTATAAGTTTTGGTAATTGTCCATAATTCACAGTCTTATGCTGCCACAGGAAAAACACAGGCTCTCAAGACTTTCACTTTTGTCATTTTGTTGGTGCTCTGCCATAATTTCTTCAGGCCTTGTTTAGCCTCTGCATTGCCATGGCTCTTGAATGAATAGCAACGATTATAGTACAACCGAGTTGAAAGTCTCTGGTTGGTGGGAGAAGGGTATAATTGCGAAGTTAGGGCACAGCTTACCAACCAAACTTCCATGTGTTGTTCAGATTCATGGGTCTGTAAGGTTGTACCAATATGGGATGGAAACCTACTTTTAAAATCATATGCTGAAGTCTGATGCATTGGACCTTAAGATGTAACACAAAGTACGGCACACTCCAACTTAGGAAACATGAGGTGGGCCAAGATATTGATGGAGAGTAACTGGTCATTCCCTGTCTTACAAAAGCTGCGACCTTCTATAAGAAGTCATTAACACTTTATACCCTCTCTAAATCCTGGTATTCAATCAGGCATGTGTGTCTGATGCCAGGTAACCAAATGTTGAGTAAACTCATTTTGCTCTTTTGTCTTGGTGTAGCATGTTGAGCCCAGGGCCTCCTTCAGTCCATCTCTCCAACTCAACCTCGGTGACTTGCGAGTTTGTCAAGTTGTAGGGTCACCACGTGTCACTCTACATGTCTATCGTGACATCTATGATGTCAGTGAAGGAAGTTTTATGTCTGCTTTCTGCATTGCGGATTTGGTCTCGAATAAAGATCTTCAGTATTCTTCGCTCTCATCGTTCATTGGGCAATGCATAGTCTATCTGCATCAGCAGATTCCACACCTGCTCTATACCCCACATCAATATATGCCATGGGAGAACAATTACCATATAGGGTTCAGTAAAACCATCTTTCCCTTTCTGTAACCAATTAAGGATCACATGGAAGATTGGTAGCACATACATCCTATCACCTCAGTTTAGTCATATTGACAGTTTCATTTTCTCATGGGATGTTTGGATTAGAGAAGTTGATTGAGAACAATGCACAATCCACAAACTATATTTCTGCATAAACATCTCGGTTACCTTTCTGCAAAGCCTATTTATACCATTCTTGCGTTAAGTTCAGGTGCCATTTCTACATTGAAGATCGGGCACAATGGATCTCCAATATCCTCTTTTTCTTGTCATGGTGGTTATCTGCCAGACTTTTCCCTGTCCATCTTTTAATGTTATCCTCCCACTCCTAGTTTTCTGATCATGCTAAATCTTCAGCCCTATCGCCAGGATGAAGTCTACAGTCCTTTCCAGGTCTGAGCCGTCACCCCATAGTTTTTTTGCCTCAGTTCTTCTTCATCTGGCCAGGTCTGGCATCTTAGTTCTTCGTGGCCTGAGCATTCTTGAAGTATGTGTTCAGGGATCTGGACTCCTGTCCCACATGGACATTCATTAGTTTATCCTCCACTTATAGCGTTGTTTACCTCTGGCACGTTTGCCTTCCACCTTCCCTTCCAGTATTGTTTTCAGCGAGGTGTTATGTCTTTTCATGTGACCAAAATATCTAATTTATTTTCTTCTCATTCTTGGATATATGTTCCATTCTTCTATGTATTCACATTTTAAAGGCGTCAATTCTCTTCTTCAATCGTTCATTCATTGTCCAAGTTTCCACGCTATACTGTAATGACGAGTGTACACAACACCTGATCATTCTCATTTTAAATTTGTGAATGATTTGTTTCAATATCAGTATATGAATCTATTAAAAATATATGAGGCATGTGAAACTTCTGGTGTAAACAGCACTTACCAACTATGAAGTTCGCAAATTTTCATTATCCTCCGACTCATAGTTTTCTCAGCAGACTGTTGAAAACATGACGGATGTGATAGGGAATCCATCCAGAGTTGATCAGCGAGCGGTGATTCGGTTTCTAACAGCTGATGGAGGTCGACCAGTTGACATTCGTCGCATAATGCAGGGAGTGCATGGTGACTAAAGTGTATTTAAGAAAACAGTAAAGAACTGGACAATGATGTTTAAAGAAGGACATGAGTTAACACAACAATATGCACCTGACTTGGTCTCGGAAGATCTTTCGTTAACTCACGTCCTTCTTTAAACATCATTGTCCAGTTCTTCATTGTCATCTTCAACACACTTTTGTCCCCATACACTGCCTGCATTCTGCGATGAATGTCAACTGGTGGACATCCTTCAGCTGTTAGAAATTGAATCACCGCTAGCTGATCAACTCTGAACGGATTCCGTATCACACTTGCCATATTTTCAACAGTCTGCTGAGGAAACTATGAGTCGAAGGATAATTCAATTTTGCAAACTTGATGGTTGGTATGTGCTGTTTACACCAAAAGTGACATCATCATGCGCATCATATGTATGTTCACTTGTTGCAGTTTGGTCCTATTTCATTTGAACACGCCTCGTATGTTAACTGCTGATCTGTTTTTAAATTAGTTTTAATGTTTATTAAAATATACATTATGATATAATAATAATAATAGTTGCCCATTGCAAGCGAAGATGATGACAGCACCAGACCTGTGTTGCGAGATATGGTCTCGCAATACTGTAAAGTCCAATTCGGGCACGGCAACCTATGCCACACTTTATGCACTCTGTTCTTTTGTGCGGTTCGCTTCCACTGATCCTCAGCGATGATGTTTCGCATTGCTATCTGAGCACATTCTGTGATGCTAGCACATCAGATGAATCGGTTCTGAGCACGTATCTACCAGGAGAAGACATCAATGTTGAAAATTAGATTTTTAAGGAGTCTCTGTTATACTTCTTCTGTCACCCATGATGACCGTGTCTGTTCTGAAATACTGTTGGTGAAAACAGGTTTTGCCATTTCTATCCTTTTCATGATTTCCATTTTGTATTTTCCATTATATTTCCACAATAAGAGAAATTCTTGACCTGTTCCAGTATTTGATTGTCGATTATAATCTGTTGTCTGCTTTGTAAATTATAGTAGTTTTTGTTTTCTCAGTGTTAATATTCTATCCATTCACCTGACTTCTGTTCTTCACTTTGAATAATCAGTTCCTGTAATTCTTGTTCACTTTCAGCCAGCAGAACTGTATCATCTACTTATCTGAGATTATTTATTCTACATGTACATCTCACAAAGTAACTCCTATTTACACAGCATATGTATATACCGAGTGGTCTGCCGGGGTCTTTGTGTATGACAAGGACATGAGTAGCACCACTGCCTCACAAAGAGCATGTCGTAAGAGGCGACTAACTGTGTGACATGGCATAACACCGGCCATGGTTAGGTGGTTTGTTAAGAGGAGCATAGATGGCGCCCAACAGGCTGTGGGTCTACTTTGCTCTAGTGTTTGAGTCTATTGAGATGAGCTCGTACATCGGTTAACCACCCTCCGTAAGTGATTGTCCCAACGCAGCGAAGTATTAAGCTGCTCGAGCCCAGACCGCTAAAGTAGGAAATCCTTCTCCCGGCTCATCCAGCTCATACCAGAGCTGGGACCTGCACAAGGGCATCTGCCCCTGTAGAAGTACAGGTTGACTAAGAACATATACATCTCACAAAGTAGCCCACATCTACATAGCCTATGGAAATCATTTCTGCACGTACATCTCACAAAGCAGCCCTCATCTACATAGCCGATGTAAATCATTTCTGCATGTACATCTCACAAAGTAGCCCACATCTACAAAGTCTTTGTATACCATTTCGACATAGTGGGGAAAGCTACTACAACCCACCACTTAACTTCCTGTTCAGGGTTCACAAAAGAGTAAACTTACTCATTGTGGGCATTAAACAACAACCATTTCTACATATACATCTCACAACGCAGCCATTGTCTACATAGGCTATGTATACCATTTCTGCATACACATCTCACAAAGCAGCCCCCACCTACATATTCTATGTATACCATTTCTGTATGTGCATCTCACAAGAAGTTGGGTTGGTCATCTCATGAGAATGCACCCTCATCAAGTTCCACTGATGGCTTACAACAATGGTAGATCTTGCTACAGGGCAAGGGGGAGGTCACGAGGTAGGTGGATAGATGACATTACAGTGATTGTGCAGCGACAAGGGCTCATATTGATCGGCTCAACACACTTGGCGCAGGATAGACGACTTAAGCTCTCCACAACGCTTAACGGCACAAGTGGAAAGAAAACTAACATCTCACAAAGCACCCCCTCCCAATCTACGTAGCCTATGTATACCATTTCTGCATGTACATCTCACAAAGTAGCTCCTTATGCCAGGTGTTCTAAGTCTTACTGCTCTTCTCTTTCTCTGTGGTTTCCAATTCAGTACATATTTGACTTGGCTTGGCTTCGTTCGTTCTCAATCTCCCATTACCTAACCCTGAAAGGGCTTAAGTAGAATGTAGTCCAGAGAATGGAATGCGTTGTGTCGTAGTTTACAGCTTGACTGCTATATTTGCACCTTTCGGTCCAACACATCCGACTTCAGCAACAATTTTTGAGTACCGGGTTAGCATTCCCTCTTTGATCCCTTCTTCTTAGCCAGTCTGTCCTGCTGCAGCATGTTATCCAGGTTCACCACGTGGAGGTGTAGAAGGGTCTTGGCAGCTCTGGTTCGCTGGCCCTGACGCTAGCCCCAAGGATGTCTGCAGGATGAGCATGGCCTCTTCCTGTTCCTCGCCCCCACAGCCTGCCAGAGAATCTCATGGGCTGGGACTTCCCCAGAAAGGCGAAGAATGTGATCGAAGAGGGAGAGACGACGACGATTAATCGTTGTGGCAATGCCTGCAAGTAGAGTACGTCGAACTAGACCTACTAGGGCCTGAGAATCATGGCCCGGTATGACGACGTTATCAGCATAGACGAGATTGGTTACCAGGGAGTCTTCGACAATGACCTCTAGGTTGGATGCAGAAGACACTGTGAGGATCCAGTCCATCGCGCAGCAGCAAAGCGCAAGAGTGAGGACGCAGCCCTGTCAGACACCAGATGATGTAGAGAACTCTTCTGTGAGATCCCTCCTGAGCCAAATTTTGGCGCTGGTGTGACTGGAGCTTCTCAATTAGGGTCAGCAGGGTGCCTGGGCTATTCGTGCATTGTAGAGCCTTCCCCGGGGCGTGCCTATCCACAATATTGAATACAGCTTGTAGGTCAACGTTGATGACGTGGAGAGGGTGGTTAAACTCGCAGAGAAGTTCCGTGAGGAGGCGGAGAGCAAGAATGGCATCAATGGTGGAGTGAGTGGCGATCAACCCTGACTATTAGGAGCGACGATGCCTTGTTAACAGTTGATGCAGTCTGGAAAGGAGCAAATATGCGAAGACCTTGCTGGGGATGGACAGTAGGGTAATGGGCTTGTAATTGTTGCATTCCAGTCGGAAGTCCTTTCCCTTGTACAATGGAAATTATTATTCCGTCGCGCCATACCATTGGTAATTGACCAGTGTTCCACACCATTGTGAAGAGTTGTTTTCGTGTGGTGGTCATGGCGTCCAAGGTGTACTTTAATACCTCAGGTGGAATATTGTCGGGGCTCTGCCATTTTTCAGTTTTCCTTTGGCTGTCTTTACTTTAGCAATGGTTGGGGCATCAGTGCTGGTGTCAGTGTCAGGAATTGCTGTGAAAGACTCATGGAGTAGATTCGGTGAGGGGGTGGCGGGAGAATAGTTCAAGACTGCGTTGTACTGTTTTCCCATCCAGACTATGATATTATCACATATATGTTTTCTTTGTCATCCTCTGCTTCTCATGCCCTTAATCATTCCTTTTGTCACACAATTCTCCAATCCTTCCTTCCTGAGTATGTGACCCCAGAAAATTGCTTGTCTCCCTTGTATTTTTGTTAGCTAAGATCGCTTTATGTTGTTTTTGTGTAATGTATCATGGTTGGAACCAGTACTGACATATGACAGTAAATCATGGACAATTAGCAAGCAAGCGCATAGATATTTTGAAGCAACGTAGATGTCGTTTTTCAGAAAAATGCTGCGCTTCACATGGACTGCAAAGAAGATTAATGATATAGTACTCGAAGAGGCTGAAACACAAAGACAACTCATTGCAAGGATTGGAACAAGGCAGTCATCCTTATTCTGGCATGTTATGAGAAGAGGCGACTCGGAACACGTTGTGGCAGGGGGAAAGATAGCAAGAAAGAGAGACAGAGGAAGACTGAGAGAAGATCTTGGACAGCCTGAGAGAATGGCAGGGATGACATCAACAACCGAGTTGGTAAACGACACACGTGATAGAAGCGGATGGAGGTCCATGATCACCAACGTTAACTGGCAGGGCACCTGATGATGATGATCATTGTTGGATGTTTTAGTTGTCCAAAGTACTAGATTTGTTTGCAAAATAGATGATCGATATCTCTGTCAGTCTAGAAGCACTGCTGGGCACCACTTGGTTGGCTTGCTAGCATTCCTGATGGCTTCCTTGCTGGAAGGTTGAAACAGGCAACCAGGGAAAGTTAGGATGCGGCTGGCAACATCACGTGCGTAAACACCATTGCCTTGAAACTACACTACAGTTCATTATACACTGATAAAGCGTGAATCCATATGTAGTTTTGTGTCTATGTTTCAAGGGAGTGAGGGACTTTTATTATTATATATAATAATAATAATGTTCGCGTAGGCGCCAAAGGCCTGTTGCGTTGATCGACCACTACCATGTCCAACTGCTGAGTCTGTGTCTATGCGTAGCGTGTCAACTGAAATTCCTACAGACTCCCAGATGGAGCCGTGTACTCCGCAGCCTTGGGATGATAACCACGAGGAGTGTGTTAGACAAATGTTTGTGTCAAGCCTTCCATGTCTATCTGTGTCAAACTCCCTATTTTTATGTGTCCCGCCGCCGAGGCTTCTGATTGGGTCCACCTTTTGATCATGGTGACCCTTGCTGCGCTGAGAATACGAAATTGGGAGAGGTATCGTGTAACCTTTGGTGAAAGGAGGGGCAGGCAGGAGGAAGTCAGTGTTAGTTCGAGCAGAAAAGTCCTTGAGTAGTGATAACCTGGACTGAATTCTGGTGTGCAGTTAAGCGGTAACGCCAATCTCCATCGTGAACTGGCTTCCCACGGTTTAAGCCAGGCATGAAATGCAGCATAACAAACAGGATAACCGATCGAAAGCACATCAATTCAACAGAATAAAGTCCTCGATACCACCTGGTGAAGGAGTTGTGAAATATAATCTGAACAGGAACCACTAAACATCGGAAAACTCGACACAAACACAGGAGAGCGTCGAGAGCCCAGCCACTAATGTGCGGCCATCTTACTGTTGTCTTATAACATAAGGTATATGAAACATTCTTCTTACAAACCACAGTTCAGTCGTCGCTTATGATTTCAATATTTGTTTATTTATCAAGGACTTGCTTGCTCCTGTGAATCAATATTGCTTCTACATAACATTGCAAATCTCTCTCTCTCTCTCTCTCTCTCTCTCTCTCTCTCTCCCTCCCTCCCTCCCCCCCTCTCTCTCTCTCTCTTACTTTCATTTTAATTGAAAGGGACCTGTTTGTTCCTATTTTCTGGAAGCCAACTTTCAAAAGGTTCATTTTGGTTATACTTTTGCTGTCATATACTTTTGCTTTCATATACTATGTGGCTGTCCAGGTAACTTCTTCGTTATTCATCCTGAAAAGAATGTTTGTATGTTGTGTCGTAGTTTACAGCCAGGCATGTGATATCTGCATCTTTTGGCCCAACACGTCTGATTTCAGCTTGACATTTTTGAGACTGGGTTTGCCTTCCCTCTTTGATCTTTAATCTGTTAGTCAGACTGCATGATTGCAGTCTATTTTCAGAGTCACTACATGGAGTCAGAATATGACCTTGGTCAATTATGGGTCACTGACCCTGATACCAGCAACCAGCTACAAATTGCTGGCTACTATCAGTTCATTAACTACTGTGTCTTCGTCCACACCAAAGGTATCTAAATTTATTTATTTTTAATATTTGTTTTTCAACTGTGATCTCACATCTAATCCTTGTTTTTCCTTTTGTTATGACAATCGTGACTCAGCTGATTAGACCAGGAACTGGCAAGTCATATTATGTGGCCCACAATGCATATGGATAAAGAGATACTCAAAATTTCAGAATAAGGGTATTCTACTATACAAAAATAAATCAAAATGTTTCAAAATAGAATCCATGACACTCACTAATGACAGAGAAAACATGAAATGTTTTATTTACAATAGGACAGATATTTCAACAATTCAGATAGTCCAAATGGTTTAATGTTAAATAAATAGGATGTACAACAGTTTTACATTGATAAACTAACAGAAGAATTACCAAATGGCTTTAATCATGTGCGCATGCAGGTTTAAGTGTCATGGTGCAGTAATAGGGCCATCAAAATTGTTGGTCCTTATGCCATCAACATTTTGTTCATGTGGCCTTATGCCCTAAAAATTGTGTTCATGTGGCCCTTATGCCCTAAAAATTGTGTTCATGTGGCCCTTACACCCTAAAAATTGTGTTCATGTGGCCCTTACACCCTAAAAATTGTGTTCATGTGGCCCTTACACCCTAAAAATTGTGTTCATGTGGCCCTTACGCCATCACAATTGTGCTCATATGGCTGTTATGCCATCAAAATTGCTTTCATGTGGCTGTTATGCCATCAAAATTGCTTTCATGTGGCTGTTATGCCATCAAAATTGCTTTCATGCAGTCATTAGTGCATAATTGTGACTTGAGGCAACCTTCAGGGTGGTCTGAGAATGAAACCCTTGGATTAGACACAAGTACTATATTTTTCTTACAGATTCTACCGTGTCTAATGTAGTATTTTTTTTTGGCACCGTGTTGGATAAAGTGGAGATATCTCATCACTGACCGGTCCTCCACCATTTCAGCCTCGCTGGCGCAACATGATCCGACTTCAACAAATCGCCTTGTCTCTCCGCCATCGCCAGAAGGTTCTGCCTTTGACTTGTCAGCGTCATCTCAGCTGCCATCTCAGGCATTTCCGAGGCGGAAGGGTGTTGAGCTTCTCCATACTATGAGGCAGACCAAATGGGCAGTTGCCAGGGCCAGAGGTAATTATTTGCACATTTTGTCTTCTCATTAACAGATCTTAAGTTTTTAATAATCATATGGTATGGACATATATCACAATCAGTGGGGCTGATCAAAACTGTCCTGCAATGCACTGTGCCTGGGAAGCGTGGGAGAGGGAAATAAAAAAAAAAGAGGTGGGAGGACAATATAAAAGAGTGAATAGGATGGTCTATAGCTGAAACTAATATCCTGGCAAAAAATCGAGATGTATGGCAGGAACTGGTTCAACAAACTGCTATAACGGTGCCTCAACGACCTTCTAGGTTACGGAACTGATGATGATGATGATCAATGATAACTGGAAAACAAGAAAATTGATGACGTAATACCTGGAAACCACTTAAGAAGAAATCATGTATGCTAGATCAATAAAAACCCTAACAAAAATAACATTAAAAAAAAACCTACACGAAAAAATCAAACAAATTATGAGGGGGGAACGGTGTGGCCTAGTGGTTAAGTGGCACGGCTCACAACCCAAAGGTACTGGGTTCGATCTCCATCACATCATCAGCCGTTACCCCGGGGAAGCAAACCCTTAGAAAATGCAGGATGAAGCAGACCCATACATAAAATGCATGCTGAAGTCGGATGCACTGGGCCGACAGGCGCAAAATAAAAACACAATGCAACGCACACCGCCTTGGAAATTAGAAAAATAAGGCGAACGCAAAAAAAACAAAAAACAAAATTATGAGGAGTAAGAAGATAACAAACAGATATGGGATAGCTTAAAAATGTATTTGGTAGTTTCTAAAAGTGTCATTAGGTGGCAGCAGCATCCAACTTTGTGATTACTGTAATATAATAACAGACTCTAGGTGTCGCATGCATATGTGCAGCTTAGATACAAAATGACGTCTGTGCTCACAGAGTGTACAATCAAAGAACAGCATGCTGTTGTGCATTTTTTGTTTTTCCAAAGCACTTTCTGCAAAGGATATTCATAAGAAAATGCTTCCTGTTTATGATGATATGTGTTTGTCGCATAGAGCGATGCATAACTGGGTCAATCAATTTTCTCAAGAACAGTATACAAAAATGCTGATGAACCATGCCTGAATGCCCTGTTCAAATTACAACAGAATCATCTGTGCAGCAGGTGGAGGAGATGATTTGAGCTGACAGACAAGTAACGATAGACATTATAGCAACTGCAATATAGTGTTCACATGGTTTAGCCTACATCATAATGCATGATCCCACATTGACTTGAGATTTTTCGTGAATGACAAGTTTGAACATGAAGTGAAAAAGTGGCTGAGACAGCTGACCAAAAACTTCTATGCTGCATGTTTTGGTGTGATAAAGTGATGCCATAAATGTATCATGATACATGCAATAAACAATATTATCATAAAATTAAGTAATAAAACATGGGGAGCACAGCCATCTGTCCTCGTGTCATCAACACTAGCCCTATGCCTCTCAGCAGCGGAATATGCCGTGCAGTCTGAAGAAACTCTGCCCACGCAAAACTCGTTGATATAGCAATAAACGAGGCAGGCAGGATAGTGTCAGGATGCCTAAAACCCACCTCTTTCTGTTAAAATATACCCAATAATTGGCATAGCTGCACATGCCATCAGAAGAAGCGTGGCTGCTGAAATTGAACAATAGAAACAGGAAAACGACACTAGACAACCAATATTTGGAACCACGAGTAGATCACAAGACTCAAATCCAGGCATAGTTTCCTTAAATCAACAAAGCTCATACAGTCAAACCCTGAAAGTTGTCGCAATGAATTATGGCATGAAATGGAACAGGACCCAAGGATTGAGCTTCAGGAAGAATCTGCTCCTGGACATCACTTATCATACTCACTTTGGAAGACAATAAATAGACTTTGAACTGGCGTATCATGATGTAGGAAGAAAATGAAGAAATGGGGTCTCTCAGACGGGGATACATGTGACTGCGGTGCGGTACAAGATCCAGGTCATCTGATTATTTGTCCTAACCTTTCGAATACTTGTGACGAAAGCGACACGCTGAAGGCGAATGACAAGGCTATTCAAGTTTCTGAACACTGGATGAACGCTATATGACGGGGTGCTTGGAGATGGAAAATAAGTAGAATGTATGAATTTTGGTGGAAATTACGAGGTGTGTTCAAATGAAACAGGACCTAACTGCACCAAGTAAACATACGCACGATGACATCACTTCTGGTGTATACAGCACATACCAACCGTCAAGTTTGCAAAATTTCATTATCCTCTGACTCATACTTTCCTCAGCATGTTGAAAACATGGCAGGTGTGATAGGAATCCGTCCAGAGTTGATCAGCGAGTGGGGATTCAGTTTCTAACAGCTGAAGGATGTTGACCAGTTGACATTCATCACAGAATGCAGACAGTGTATGGTGATAAAAGTGTGTCAAAGACAAACTGAAGAACTGGATAACAATGTTTAAAGAAGGACGTGAGTTAACGAAAGATCTTTTAAGACCAGGTCAGGAGTATATTGTTGACATGTTCTGTCATCTATAATTAAACATATACAACAGACTGTTCATGAATTGTAGGAGAACATGCTGGTTATGAGTGAAATTTCATTTGTTGTTTTAAGTGGCCTGACCATGGTGAAACATTGTTTTAAAAGAAAAGTATACAGACACAAACATTTTAAAACAAAAAATTGAACAAGCGATGCACAAATTGCAAAGTAATCATATGTGTGTCCACCAGAGATGACGGAGTAGGAGCCATCAGTATCTACACCTTTTGCCATTTACTGAGAAGGACTGAGTAGCCAGGGGTCTGCCTGGAGTGCAGTGACATCAATTTTTTGCAGAGCAGAACAGAAAACAAAAATGTGGGAAGGAAGGTTGAAACAGCACAAAATATATCAGAGATGTTCAGAAAGTAGCTGCTGTATGAGTTTTTTTAAAATATAGACGTTCTATCTTTGTTCACTCTTAATTCCGTTTTCACCATTTATCGTAGTGAGACACAAGTTTTTGTATACCCTTCTCATAAAAAGATGCTGATGCGATGTTAGTCAATCCTGCACAGAACCTTTCAGATCATCCTGGGTGTCAAAACAATGACCAGTGAGATACCTTTTCAAATCCAAGAATAGGTTAAAGTCACTCGATGCCAAGGCATTTTATTTGAGTTTGAGTATGCAGAGTGTGGTCGTGAAGCAAAAGGATGCCAGCACTCGGCATCCCGTGCCTTTTGTTCTGAGTTGCGCTTTGCAACTTCTTCAGTGTTTCACAGTAAGCAACAGAGTTAACTGTTTGACCTTGGGGCATGAATTCTGCCAGGAGAACACCTAGTCTGTCCCAGAACACAATGTACAAGATCTTCCTGGTTTAAATTGTCTGTCTCAATTTTTTTATTTTTGGAGAATCAGTATACATCCACTACATAGACTGCTGGTTTGATTCAAATGGGTTCAAGAATGCTCACGTATCATCTCCTGTCACAATGTGGCTCAGCATTTGTCTCTATTTCAAAGAAATTCCAAAGCACACACAATACATTTGTATTTTTGCTCCTCTGTGAGCATATTTAGCACCCAACGTGCTCACACTTTCTGAAAACCCAAATGATTTCTCACAATATCGTAGAGTAGAGTCCTTGAAATGTCTGGAAACTGCATGAAGAGAGACGAAATTATGAAATGCCTGTCCTCTAAAACATTTCCATTAACCGTACGCACCAAGTCATCAGTCACCAAAGATGGTTGCCCAGCACGCTACTTATGCACATTCTTTCATCTTTCATTCAAAATTCTTACTCAATTTCTAACCATGGTACCACTCACTGCATTGTCACCATACACTTCACAGATCTGGCGATCAATTTGAATTGGTTAAATTTTTTTCATGTTAACGAATTGCAAACCATATTTCACAGTTTGATTGCCCTTTGATTGTCCTAAACATTTTGAAATCCCAATAATAACTTCAAGCATAAAACAGATATCACAAAATATTGCCTGTGTGTTGCCAATGGATAGAGGAATAAATTGCGCATGTGCACAAAACATTACTCTCTGTGATTCACAACGATCATAAGCAAACAGAAGTTACTTTCTGAACATCTCTCGAAACAGTAATTTTAGCATATATACTTATCCTTACATGAATACTGGAATCCTGGTATTCAATCAGGCAAGGTTGCCTGATGCCAGGTTGCCAAAAATCTGTTTGAGTCTATGCATGTCCTTCGCCCTGGAGTAGCAAAATTGTCCAAGTGCATGATGCAGATCATCCCTCCATCTGGTTGGTGGGCGGCACGCGAGTAGTTGTGGTATATTCATACTGATTCATTTTGTAACAAGTAAATATGAAAAAACTACATTTTTCGGTGCAAGTTTTTATTTACTTGTTTTTTGTTTTGTTTTTGGGACTACAAGAGTGTTGTTTTGGATAGATTAACAGGTCACACAAGTAAAGACTGTGCACAGTTTCAGCTCTCTAGGTTAAGTGGTAGGTTAAAATAGGAGAAATAGGAGTCCATGAAAATGGACAACGGTCATGCCAAGTCAAAAATAGGGGACAGTGTGAGGCAGTGGTTAAGTGACATGGTTCACAATCTGAAGGTGCTGGGTTTGCTCCCCAATCACAGCACCAGCCGTTACCCCGGGGAAGCAAACGCTTAAAGAATGCTGGAGAAAGCAAACCCTAATATAAAATGCATGCCGAAGTCAGATGCATTGGGCCGACAGGCGCAAAATAAAAACAGTGCAACGCACACCGTCTTGGAAAATTAAAGAAATAAGGCAAGCTCAACAACAACAACAAAAATTCAAAATAAAACTTATAAAAAGTTTTACTAAGATGATACAAAGCCCAGACACTAGTGAAATTTACAACCCAAAACTTAAAAATATGTCCAAACCTTACAAGTTAACAGGTGAATTTCAAAGTAGTTTTGGATGGAATGAGTTTTTCAATCTGTTTCATCTGTTACTAACCTCATGTTAATATCATTTGAACCTTTCTTATTTTTCATTTACCATTATTATTTAGTTTTACTGCAAGCTGCTTGCATATTTATGTTTAGACTATTTTAAATATTTATAGACATATGCTTTATAATATAGAATATAAATATTTGCAAAGAGTATTAATTCATCTAGATGAAGACATTCCCTGTGTAGATATAATTTTGTTCTGGGCAAAGTCTTCCTTCTGAAATGGTGCCACCATCCTTCCATTTTTGTTCCATTAGAAGTATTTGGCTATCACTGCAGCTGGCCTTCTTGGAGGAAGTCTACAAAAAGATGTATGTTCACTTCCAGTGATGATTTCAGGGGCACTTGGTTTTGCATGATGACTTTGCCATCTTTGTGCACAACAAGCCTAGTTGCTTTGTACTTAACGTTTTTATACTGGTTTAGAAGACTCTGCAGTCTGTGTACAACCAGTTTATTTTACATTCACTTGACCTGTGTGCATCCAATCTATTCTTGAATGCGTTTAATTGACTCTGCCTTCACTATTTCCACTCATTCCAAGCATTCACCACTCTGACTAAAAAAATATTTCCTGGTATACTACATGCATAGACTAGAGCTTATTTTAATTTTGCTTTATCTTTCTCTCATCGATAGTGACAGGCAACAACAGAATTGACAAAATGTGTTTTTCTTTCATAAGAACAGTAACAAACCCGTAACCATGTTTCGTTGATAAAAAACGTTTTTTTATTTTTTTAAATGTAAATCTGCACTTTCATTCTTTAGAAATGTAAATTTAAACTCTGTCCTCAAAAGGGTTTGTTTTTATTGCAGTTTCTTGTAAATTAATAGCTAATGGTATTTGTTTTTGTCGCAGTCCCGTTCTGTTTGGATAGAAAATATCTTTTTGATAACTAATAGTATTTGTTTTAATCGCAGTACTTCACGTGTTCTTTTTTATAGCTAATAGTACTTGTTTTATTCACAGTTCTTCACGTGTTTTCTTTGATAGCTATTAGTATTTGTTTTAATCACAGTTCTTCATACGTTCTCTTTGATAGCTAAAAGTATTTGTTTTAATCACAGTTCTTCATACGTTCTCTTTGATAGCTAATAGTATTTGTTTTAATCACAGTTCTTCATACGTTCTCTTTGAAAGCTAATAGTTTTTGTTTTAATCACAGTTCCTCATACGTTCTCTTTGATAGCTAATAGTATTTGTTTTAATCACAGTTCTTCATACGTTCTCTTTGATAGCTAATAGTATTTTGTCTCAACCAACATAGATACAATTAGATGTTAGTGCTTTTGTGTACTTATAACTGAAATCGACATAAATTCTTCCTAATTGTTAAAGCCTAGTTTATACTTTGTCATTTGTGGTTTTTATTTGCTCTCCCTGTTACAGAGTGGCTGTCGCTGCATGGCATGAATGTTCAGTTTGAGCAGTTCTCCGATGAACAGATTGACCAGATGCTTCTGGGCTTCTATACTTCTGGACAAAAGAAGGATGGGGCTCCCTTTTCAGCAACTGCCCTGTTAGCATTTCGAACAGCTGTCAATCGCTACCTTAACAACAAGTGTGGAAGACAGATCAGCATTGCCACCTACCACAGCTTCAAGCAGTCCAATTCTCTTCTCTCAAGGCTTATTGCAACCTCTGTGAAAATTAACAAAACCATTTCGCTGCAAGATATTAAACTGATGTATACCAGTGGAACATTATCAAATTCTAACCCAGAAGCTTTGCTGTTCAAGGTATGGTTTGAGCTGCAGATGCATTTCCGAAGCAAGATAGATTGGAGTAAGGTGTACGCTGAGCATTTCTTCTTCTCACAAGGCCTATCAGGAAAATTAACAGTCACTTGGAACACCTGCGGGCTTGGAAGCTGTAGCCAGATGACAGTTTTTGATGCCACAGGGGGGCGATACTGCTCCGTAGAATCCCTAAGAATTTATATGGAGCACCACAATCATGCTTGCAAACTGTTGCTGCAAGTACCCGCCTCCAAAGATATGCAGACAAAGGGTATCTGGTACCTACCTGAAGAGATAAGGGATTACAGAGAGAGAGGCTTTATGAAGAAGATTTCTTCTCATGCAAAGCTTAGCCAGATCTATACTAATGCCTGTGTGCTGAACTCTTTTGAAGGTTACTGCCATGCTAAAATCAGTCTGGGCACTTAGTGCTTTTTAAGAGAACACACAATCAGAAAGTTGCTTGTGTGTTGCCCAAAAACGAAATAAAAATAAGGTGTGGCTGTGGTGGCGCATTGGGTTAAAATAAAGTGTACAAAAACATTTATAGGTAATGTCAGATACTGAGCTATGAAAAAAATTGAACTGAAACCCACGTTACGACCGTCTTCTCATTAATTATCTTTCGCAAGTGATTAACTAAACGTAACGTTTATATACTGGTTTAGAAGACTCTGCAGAGTCTGTATATACAACCAGTTTCTTTTACATTTCCTTGATCTAAAAACCATAAGCATGCAATCCATTCTTAAATGCATTAATTGACGCTGCCACTACTATTTTCTGTGTCAATGCATTCCAAGCATTCACTACTCTCTGACTAAAAAAATATTTCCTAATATCTAATCTAGACGTTTCTTTAATTAATTTGCAGCTGTGCTCTTTTGTTCTTGTTGGCTGTTGTATTTTGAAAAAACTTGTTATAGTTCAATTTATCCTTTTCATTGATTATCTTAGTTTAGTTTAGTAGAAGAATCAACGACATTGCACACTGCTTAGCCCATAAGTGCTCTGATCTTCTCCATATTTTTGAAAAATCTCAGCACGATGCGAGGATCCCGTTATAATAATAGATTTTTGTTGATTTTTAACATAATTTTGAATAATTGAGATAATTGATTATCTTATAAATCTGTATTAAGTAACTTTGAATTATTCTCTTTTCTAGACACTGTAGGTCTGTTTTTCTTAGTCTTTCCTCATAACTGGAATCCCATTATCAGTTTTGTCTCTTTTCTTTGTATCCTTTCCAGCATGTTTATTCGCTCTACGATAAGGACTCCACACCTGTACACAGTACTCTTGCAAATTAGCTCCTGCGGATTCTTGTTAATAATGCTGGGGAGTCTTGTGACTTTCCTTTGCTCGGCAGAAACCAGAAATGTATCTGACTAAATCCAGACCACAGAGGGGAGCCCATTGCGACTTGAAGGCCTTTTTCAGAGACTACATCTTAGTTCTTAGTTTGACCTGTTCTTTGTCAAAGGGTGGTCACCTTTGAGCGGGTCCCAACTCAATGTCCAGTCATTTCTGTCGTGGGTACGTGTCGTCCAGTGGGACAGCAGTCTTGTCTGTTATGGGGTCATGCTTTTCTAGTGAATCTCGCCAGCAAGTTGGGGGTCGTTTCCAAGGTCTCTTTTTGTCGCGCAGGTACCACATGGTGGCTATGGTACTCTTCTTTTGTCTTGTCTTCTAACTATATGACCTGCCCAGCGAAGTTTTGAATGTTTGACGTGCTGTAGGACATCCTTGATGTGTGACATTCATTCTTCGAATGTCGCTATTGTATAGTTTGCTTTCCCGCTGTTGTCTGAAAGTTATGCCCACAAGGTGTCTTTCAAGAGATGCATGTGCTGTTCTCAGTTGGTTCTCTGCTGCTTTTGTTAGAGACCAGGTTTTGCTGCCATAGCAGAGCACTAGGAGGACTCCTTGAGTCGAAGGATGACTTGTGTCTTTTGTGGCGTCTGTTGCTGTCATGATGGAATTGAAGCCTGCCCGTCTCTGTCTTGCGATCTCAGGTTTTATGTTGTTCTCTATGTTGAGAAGCCTTCCCAGGTAGACATATTCGTCAGCATCTTCTGTGGGTGTTCCATTCAAGAGTATAGGGTTGGGCTCTGTGAAATGGTTGCGCATAGCCCTGGTTTTCCCTAGATTTATGGCTAAACCAGGTTTCCTGTCTTTCATGTCTAGCAACTGTAGCATCTCTGTCGCTTCTAGAGGCGTCTCTGTGATGAGCATGACGTCATCTGCAAATCTGATCTGTTCATATGTTTATTTTTATGTATTCATCCCTTCCTCTTTGTTTTGTTGGCTCATGTTTGTGTTGTTTGTTGTCCCGGATAAAAGCTTTTGGCTGTAACATAGGTTTCATTTCTGTTTTTGTCCTTCTTCTTCGTTCATTCTCAAACTACCACTACCAAGCCCTGAAAAAGGGCTTTGCAAGTAGCAGGATGTTGTCCAGAGAACAGAATGCGTTGTGTCGTAGTTTACAGCTTTACTGCGATATTTGCACTTTTCGGTCCGACACAGCCGATTTCAGCAGGCATTTTTGAGTACCGGGTTAGCCTTCCCTCTTCGATCCCTTCTACTTAGCCAGTCTGCTCAGTTGCAGCCTGTTATCCAGGATCACCTAGTGAAGGTGTAGAAGGTTCTTGGCAGCTCTGGTTCGCCGACCCTGACGGTAGCAGTCAGCTATGGGTCGCTGACCACTGCAACTCATCTGCGGCTCAGCGTCTTAATTCCTCTGTTTTCATCCTAGCACGATATCTGACCATACCTATAATTGGTTGTTTACCCTCTGTGTATTTGCAGGGTCTGAAAGGGGGAGCAAAGAACAATGACACTGTAACCTACTAGTACTTGAAATTAAGAATCTGTGGGCATGGGAACAGCTACCCTATCCTGTAGGAACTATAAGCCACAAAAACTTTTGACATATATGGATAGGTCAATTACAAGAACATATATCTCAGCCAAGACATTAATGAAACAAGCCTGATGTGGAGAGAGCTGGTATATATGGCTCAGAACATGAGGACTTGGTTGTATTTGTTGGGTACCTACGCTCCACAGAGAGCTGAAGGATTTTGATTGATTAAATGATTGACAGTTGGAAAGTATTGAAGAGAAATGTTTGATAGTCTTGCTAGATTGTATGTAGTAAAATTTGAGAACTTCAGTACATCTGAATGTAAAATGACAATACTTAAGAAACGGGTATGTTTCACTTGTGCATGGGCAATTTTGTCTTGCTGGCTTTCTTGTAGCTTCACATGAAGCATAGAGTCATTGCTGTAGCTGATCACCTTACAGTGGGATTAAAGAATTACAGTTATGAAGAAAGAAAAACCGGCCTACAGTGTCTTGAAAAGAGAAGAATTCGAGGTGACAATACAGGTTTATAAGATAATCAAAGAAAAGGATAAATTAGACTATAACAAATTTTTCAAAATAAAACCACCTACAAAAACAAGAGGACAAACTACAAATTAACTAATGAAAGGTCTAGATTAAATATTAGAAAATATGTTTTTAGTTAGAGAGTGGTGAATGCTTGGAATACATTGCCGCATGAAGTAGTGTAGGTAAGGACAATTAATGCATTTAAGAACAGATTGGATGCACATAGTTTTTAGAGCAAGGAAATGTAAATGAAATTGGTTGTACACAGACTATGCAGTGTCTTTTAAACCAGTATAAAGACGTTAAGTTAAGTTAAGGAAGTCTGTAGCACTATTGCAGTGATGATTTTTGTAGCAACAATTCATTTCATATATGTAGCAAGGTTGCAGCTTGATCACCCTAACCACCCAGTCAGTAAAATTCCATTCTCCTGTACTCCTGAGAAAACACGCACAAGGTAGGCATCTGAGGAAAGCTATTTACTAGGACAAAACTATGCACTCTAATTTAAATATTCTGTTTCATATTGACTGACGATCATCTTGAATGTTCCTACTTGTTATGCCTATAGATTGTGAAAAATATTTATCGCAGACCATCCTGTATCAAATTTACTTGTTATATCACGTGGGGATACACAACCCGCACTCCCTCCCTTCCTCTCCCGAACAGGTCTAGCTTGAAATGAATCAATGATAATCCAAATAATTTGTCCTTTTCAGAATAATCACCATCTAAAACTAATTTGCTAGCCTCTAAATCCTTGAGAATACTTTCAACGACTTATTCTGTTGTTAGCCATTTCCTGAATTCTCAAAATGTCTTTCCGTCACAAAAATCATCAAAAACATGGTGATGCATGCTTCATTGTATGCGCTGCCATATTTTGTTATTTCCAGAAATATGTGTACTTTGCAGATGCCACAATGTTATGGCCAGAGTCCAAGCTGTATAGCCCAAAATACCTCTTCAGATAATGGTCCATGAGTCACACAAAATAATGGATGACTCAGGGAATAGGGTATTTACGTACACCTCAATATGTGGATGTCATGGATTCAAAGGGTTAATGCTCAACCCTTTATAGAAATGCTTAGACAGTTACAGTGCTCCTAATTTCTTTTCCTCATAGACTACTTGTATGTTTTACGCTGGTACAAATACAAGAAGCCACAATTGACATGATATTAGCACATTGGGGAAGATTGTGGCCAGGGAGTTTGTGAACTTGGTTTACGAACCCATTGTATTGGGTTCAAATTATGTTTTTTTTGGCCTTGTTATGACCGCTTCTCTTAGTAAATGGGTACCCGACAGTGTCTAGAAAAGAGAAGAATTCGAGGTGACTTAATACAGGTTTATAAGATAATCAAAGGAATGGATAAATTAGACTATAACAAATTTTTTCAAAAAAACAACCACCTACAAGAACAAATGGGCATAGCTACAAATTAACTAAAGAAAGGTCCAGATTAGATATTAGGAAATATTTTTTTAGTCAGTGGTGAATGCATAGAATGCATTGCCACAAGAAGTAGTGGAGGCAGGGACAATTAATGCACATAGCTTTTAGAGCAAGGTAATGTAATTGAAACTGGCTGTATACAGACTCCGCAGAGTCTTCTAAACCAGTATAAAGACATTAAGTTAAGTTAAAATTGGAAAATTCAGAAATTCAGAACCACCAGAAAAGCTCTAGAGTGTATGCTCTGTCATTGGCACTTTCAGCAATGAGAGGGATTGTCCATATATATATAGGGGTGTCCAGGTGCAATGAGCTATTTTACATTTTATTTTCCAACATTAACTACAATAAGCCTCTGGAAGCACCAGGGAAGTTTTATTCAATAGTTTGTTAAAACAGCACATGTAATTATCATTAAAATGATGTATAATTGAACCAAATATGTTTGCCATTAATAAAACTACACCTTTATTTGTATACTTGCTCATGGTGACAAAATGTGAACAAATATTCATTATGTCACATCTATTATAAAATTCTCTATGTGGTGTTGCTTAAACTACTCATGCTGAGTTTTACTAACTCTTGATGATGATTCTTTGGTAGCAGGTTACGGTGGCTCTTTTTACATTATAAAAAGAGCCATTCATTAGATTATAACAAGTTTTAGAAAATTAGTACTCACAAGTGATAGTCAAACTGTATAAAGCATTAGTTAGACCTAGATTGGAGTACTGTGTTCAGGTGTGGAGTCCTTATCGTAGAGGGGATATAAAAATGCTGGAAAGGATACAAAGAAGAGCAGCAAAACTCATTTATAGTTATGAGGAAAGACTCAGAAAAACTGGCTGTTAGTGTCTAGAAAAGAGAAGAGTTTGAGGTGATTTAGTACAGGCGTATAAGATCATCAAGGGAAAAGATAAATTAGACTACAACAAGTTTTTTCAAAGTACATCCGCCAAAGCACATACAAGAATTAGACGGCACAGCTACAAATTAATTAAAGAAAAGCACGGATTAGATATTAGGAAATATTTTTGTAGTCAGAGAGTGGGAAATGCTTCAAATGCATTGCCACTGGAAGTAGTGGAGGTAAGGTCAATTAATGCATTGCAGAACGGATTGGATGTCCATAGTTGTTAGATCAAGTGAAAGAAACTGGTTGTTTAAAGACTCTCCAGAGTTTTGTAAACCAGTTTAAAGATGTTAAGTTAAGAGATGGCAAAGGTGAGCCGAGGTCCTCCTGGCTATGTTGCAATGAAAAGCTCCTCAGTTAGCTCACCACTTTCGGGATTGCAATGTGAATCCCCTACCCCCTCATTGGTCAGACTGCTGACATCATCCTGTTTCCAAGAGTGCGAACACAGACATAAAGTAAGATTTTGATCAGCATGTTTCACTGACCCTAATTACTCTTTCCTCTATATTCTGTAGTTAACATGTAAAAGTCCTCATTGAGACAGAGAGTAGGTTATCATTTTTTTGTTTTTGGCATCATGTAAAACTGACATTTACTCATTTCTTTAGGTGTTGACTTAAGCTTGTGCTGCGATAAGATGATATATATAACTAGAGCTACAGTGCTAAGAGTATGCATATTTGTATGTTTATAGTGATAATACTGTGCCCATATTTCTACTATAATGATACGACAAAACGCATTTGCACTATAACATGGATATCAATTTCAATTCATCACGAAGGTCGCATGAAATCAGGTAAATGAACCAAGATCCACATTAAATAAAGTTAATGAACCATGGATCACACGAGTCCAAGTAAATGAACCATGGGTCATATGAGTCCAAGTAAATGAACCATGGGTCATTTGAGCAAGTAAATGAACCATGGGTCACATGAGTCCAAGTAAATGAACCAAGATTCACAGGAAATTAAGTAAACAAACCAAAGCTCAATCTTGGTGATGTAATTGTAAAACATGATTTTTATGTAAAATATGATGATTGTTGTTTGTGAATGCCCACAATGAGTAGGTTACTCTTTTGTGCACCCTGAAAAAGGCGTTAAGTGACGGGTTGCAGTAGCGTTCTTCACATCCCGAGTGTGCTGATGAAGGTGGACCGAGTCCTCCAGTCGGTTGTGCTATGCTTGGCTTCATCTGCGTGTCGCTCATTACCACTGGGATCATGTCGATTCCCCCACCTTGTTAGCCAGGCTGCCATTAAAACAGCCCGTTTCTGGGAAGGGCTACAGAGGAAGCCAAGGTGAGGGTCTTGGCCAGTATGTTTTACCTGAACCTGACTAACATGTCTGATCAGTATATTTTGCCTGACCAGTCGTTAGTCTACCTTCCCTAACATGATGATTAAACACAATGGTTATGTAAATATGATGATCATGTAAAACATGATGATTATGTAAAATATGATGATTATGTAAAACATGATGATTATGTAAAACATGATGATTAAACACAACTTACTTAGTCGCTCCTCTTCTACTGTGAGGTGTAGAGGTTGATTAAACACAATGGTTACGTAAATAGGATAATTATGTAAAACATGATGATTATGTATTTGATAAAGACTGTTTAGTCCAAATATTAACTTTATTTGATTTGATTAACTATGTAAAACTGTTGTAGAGCGTCTTTCTTTATTATTCATCATTGTAATGTTTCCTTTAATGTCTCTGGTTCTGCCTTAATCTCACAGTTATGTTTCTCTATTATTATTGCTACGGTTTCTATTTTGAAGGTATTTGTATTGAATCATTATTAATGCATTTCTTCTCAAATCTTATTGGGCATCGCACCTTGCTGTGCCACTCATGTTGCAGAACGCTCGCAGGACAAGACATGATGTGCTGTGTGTTTGAGACCTCTGCTTTGCAATCATTTTAAGAATGTACGCATATTTGTGCAGTTACATTTGCACATGTTTGTGATACAGTAATGCTAAAACTACACACATTTGCACTGCTGCAGTAATGTTAGAAAGTCCAAATGCACAATAGCATAATGTTCTTTGATTGTACACTGTGATCACATATGCCATTTTCTATCGTGACTTCATGTGCATGCGACAACTATCAACTGCTACCTACAAAAGTAACAAAGCTGGATGTTGCTGCCACATTACGACACCTTTAGAAACTACCAACCACATTTTTCAGCTATGCCACATCAGTTTGTGACCTACTTACTGACTTACCCCTGAATATACTTGCTGTGTTAGTGACACTAGTGGGAACAGCGAGGGGCTAGAGGTTAAGTGAACACTGCTCACAATCTAAGGGTACTGAGTTCGCTCCCCAATCACAATACCAGCCGTTACCCTGGGAAAGCAGACCCTTACATAAAATGCATGTCAAAGTCGGATGTACTGGGCCGACATGCGCAAAATAAAAACATAGTGCAACGCACACCGCCTTGGTGAATAGTGAAATACAGTGAACGCAAAATAATAAGTGACACTAGTTTTTCAATGTAGCAGAAAGGTAGATTGTAACATTTATGTGTGGATAGTGCATACACAGTGCTGTCCAGAGTTGTTCACCAGGGTCTTTGTGTATGACAAAGACAAAAATAACACCACTGCCCCACAGAGAGCATGGCGAAAGAGGCGACTAACCGTGAAACATGGCATAACACAGGCTATGATTAGGTTTTTTGTTAAGAGCAACATAGGTCTACTTTGCTCTAGTCTTTGAGTCTATTAAAATGAATTCGCACATCGGTTAACTACTCTCCAATAAACTGGTTGTGTAAGATTCAGCAGTCTTCTAAACCAATATGAAGACGTTAAGTAAGTTTGTGTATATGTGATGTAGTAATGCTAAGTAAGCACATGTATTTGTAATGTAGTAATGCTAAGTAAGCATATGTATTTGTAATGTAGTAATGCTAAGTAAACACATGTATTTGTGATGTAGTAATGCTAAGTAAGCACATGTATTTGTGATGTAGTAATGCTAAGTAAACACATGTATTTGTGATGTAGTAATGCTAAGTAAGCACATGTATTTGTGATGTAGTAATGCTAAGTAAACACATGTATTTGTGATGTAGTTATGCTAAGTATGCACACGTATTTGTGATGTAGTTATGTTAAGTATGCACAATCAATTGTCATAATTTATTTCTTGTTCGCTATAGTAGAGGCAACCGCTACAGTTGGCCTTCATGAATGAAACCGGTGCCACAAAATTGATGTGCTTTTGCAATGTTGCACTGTGTAGCATTAATGACTGTTCACAGTGTGTGACAGTTTATCAAACTATGGTCAAGAGCCACATAAAGTGCCAATCTTTATGTAACAGTATAGCGAATTAAAAATGTACAGAAATGCTTGCTGTTCTGCTTGATTGTGTTGTGGTTCGATTCTGTTCAAGTGCTTTTGTGGTGGGATGTTTTGGGTTCTCAGCTGGAAAATGGTGCTCTGGTCTTTCCTTGTGAGTTGATTGGTATTGTCATTTGGATTAAGGCTTGCCATATTTCTGTAGACCTCCCTCTTCATATTTTCCATGGTTCATCTGTTCAGCTAAGTTTATTTGTTTGCTGTTCTTATGAGCTGTTTGGCTGTTTGTAAAGTTGTTGATGTGTGTGGCTTTGCTAGTCTGTCTGCCTTGTCACTGCCAGGTGTGTTTGAGTGTCCAGGAGTCCACTGCAGAACTATTTTGACGACATGGGAGGGGATAATATGGTCAACATCGAGATATTTGAATAAGATCAGTTCTACAATGTCTAACACCTTCTAATGCTTGAAGGATGAACATCGATTCTGTAAAAATAAATTTTTGGTTTTGAGGGAAAGGTTATTCTTAAGGTGAAACTCAGTAGTAAACACATTTGTGTACTTTTAATAATGAAGTGTAACTTTTGCAATGTGTATTATTCACAATTTCAGTGGGTTTTTAAAATATGGTGTATATGTGATAACATAAATTACTAAAGTTTAAAAATATGAAACCAAGTTCTTTGAGTTTTTCTTTTCTATATTATATATTTTAAAAGTTTGTCTATTTATATGTGTGAATATATATATATATATATATATATATATATATATATATATATATATGTATATATATATATATATGTATATATACACGTCTGAAGACACCATAGCTCGTGAATGGAATGACATATTGAAGTTTTTACTGAACATTCTACGGCCAATTTCTAGATCAACACAACTTATTTTAAGTCGCTAAGTCGTTCTTTTCAAGAGCTATGGGTATATGATTAACTCACAAACGAAATGACATATTGGGCTGATATTTTCACAGAATATTCTGTGGTCATTCTTGCAAAGGAATGACATATCAGTTGAAATTATTTTTACTGAATATTCTATGGCTTATTTCTAGATCAACACAGCTTATTTTAAATTACTATGTCATTTCCTTTACGAGTTATGTACATGGGATTATATGGTTGTACAAAGAATAGTGTTTACCGGTAAATACTGTCAGATAAACAGTTTGTTCCTTATAGCATATACTACCTGATCGTCACCAATACAATATTGCATGTCAATTAATCAATTAATACCCATCACTCCTTTCAGGACATAGGCCATTGACAACCATCTTCATAGAAGTTCAGTTTTGAACTGCCCTTTCTGCCTATCTCCGGTTGAGGTCCAACTACCAAAGTTCATTTTCACAGGCTCTTCTGTAGGTGTTTTTTTTAATTACTGTTCCTCTTGCCCTGTGGATTCCATGTCAGTGCCTGCCTGTCCACATTTGATGGTGATAACCTATCTATTTCCTACATTTTATCTGTTGCTCCATTGGTTGTTGTTGGCTCCTTTCCCGCAGGTTTTTATTCCTCACTATGTCTTGCCAGCCTACACCCATTATCCTCTGTAGATGTTTATTGACGAACGAAGGGAGATTTCTCTGTACAGCCTTTGTCCTTCTACAAGGTTCTGATTTGTACGTTAAAATCACCAACGGGATATTGCATATACTACTTGATTATCACCAAGGGGATATTGCATATACTACCGATAATCAACAAGAGGAAGGCATTACATGTCTTTAAACATCAGAATTTGACTGTAAATTGACAATTTTAAGCAATTTTAAAATACTTATTTATGTATAAATCTTTTTTATTATTTCTTATATATAACTCTTTTATAGTTCGTTATAAAACATGTTTAAAACATAATTCATGTAACTTCAAAATGAGCTATTGTTTATGAAAGTCTGTTAGGATTAATTACACTGTAGCATAATTTGTACTCGCTTCATAGTAAAAAATGTTTTAAATGTTTAAAAAAATTAATAACACAACATTATGTTCATTAATTGGGTAATCAATGGGGTAACATGATTAGGGTTGTCAGTCTCCTACACAACTAAGCTTATGACAGGAATGGTAGGTTACAGTGGGCCTGTTCTTTCCTCCCCCAATATCCTGCGATCCATGCAGGGAAGGGCTAGTATGTGTATACAACTCTTCATCAACCTTTCTGGGCATAATTATGGCTGGGAGTAATTGCACTTGGCTTTCAAGAAATAAACGAAAGCGTGAACGATGAGTAGTTTGAATCCTCCGATAAGTTCCAAGCATAGCCCTGGACTCAAGGGAGGTGAGATCACTACCTAGTTTTATCAAAGACAGAATATAAACTCAGAGATCCTGTGTATATGCTGCACATGTAGAAAATCCTTTGGTAGTTGGAAATCGAAAAGATCGGGCTGTTGGTCACTGCCCGGGCAAAAATTATAATGATAATGAAATTCCTACCAAATGGTGACTGGCATGTAGGCCAAAAGACACAACAATAACATGCTTGTTTGCACACTTGATTGCAAGTATAAATATAGTCCTTTACACCCCCACAGGGGCAGAAGAGGAGTGACTAAGTTAAATTTTTTTTTACACTCCAATGGTAGAGCGGGATCACAACAGCAGTTGACATTGCAGATACTCTGCCAAGGCATTTCTGTGACAATTTTGCAGCTGTGGTTTCTGTAGCACATTATTTGACATGATGAGTTTGTCAGCCTCATTTACAACTCTACTTAGAGTCACCTTTTGCATCATGCTTAGTAAGGTGCAGTGTTATTACCTCCCAAATAAGAGACGAACTGGATCACACTGGAGACTAATACCTATTAGTAGAGATTAGTTATAGAAAATACAGAAAATATGTGGAATACTTGAGCAGATAGTAATTTACATTGTAGCAATAATTTGTATTTGCTAAACGCTTTCCAGTCCTGCCTGCCTAATTTTGTTGATTTGTGTGTCTTTAGTGGACGGCAAGTGTCGTGACTGTGTATACAACAGCAGTTTTCACATACAATTCTTTAATATTAAACAAATTGAGTTAAAATTATGATCAAAATATCTTAAGACACATAATAAAATGATCAATAACAAGAAATATTTCTAATAAAAACATCTATGTCATTAATGCGAAAGGGAAAATATGATGAAAACAATTTTCAGTATATTTGCGTTAATCCCTAAAGAAACATTTACCAGTCTGTTTTCTTCAATATCCTAGTTAAGAGTCTGAATCAGGCTTGTATTTAACCCTTTACAGCTTGTAGATGTCGAAATTGGCCTCCAAATACTTGAAAATGGCCACCTGTCACGACCAAAATGTAACTGAAATAATGTGTTTGGGTTTCATGACTTAGTTTGCTGAATTTAGTTTTTTTTTATGGTTCTATATAGTGGTTGCGTCCGTGCAGATGCAATTGACGTTTAACTATACAATTATTTTCTGGTGGGTCACCATTAGCACGATTTATTTTACACATTTATTTTTCACGTAAGTTGGGCTTCAAGACCGTAGCAAGGATTTATTATTTGATCAGTCCAATAATCCAGCATCTGGATTACTCATAGAAATTTAACATACTTCTGATTTAACCTTTTACTGGGACACATAATATGAAAGGTATGTATATAGGAATTTATGGATATATCAGTGAACAAGTAAAAAAAAATATTTAATTTTCAATTTCTACATCCGCATTAATGTCATTTAATGTTTCATACTATATATAATCTTTATTACGAATACTTCATGTCATTAATAGTTTAATTATATGTTTTATGATGTTTGGATCGTAATGTTAGCTCAATTTTAAAAATAATAATTAATTTCATTTTTAACAAAACTTTGACCCATGGAATTCCAGCATTTTGTTCCTGAGCAAAAAAGGTTAATATCCAATTGTAATCCAGATGCATGATCATTGGACTGATCAAATAATAAGTAATCTCTTGGCCATTAAACTCTTGTTTCCCTCACACAAAATCCAACAAGTTTGAAAATTAACCACTATACTAAATACCACCTTGACAGAAATAACCCTACATTAAATGAAAGCTGCGCGTGCACCATATAGTTAGCGATCTTTAGGTCAGTCTACTTTTTCTTCTTCTGCGTTCATTCTTAATCTCTGGCTACGAAGCCCTGAACAGAGTTTTGCAAGTAGCAGGATGTAGTCCGGAGAACGGCATGCGTTGTGTCGCTAGTTTACAGTTTGACTGCGATATTTGCACCTTTCAGTCCAACACATCCGTCTTCGGCAGATGGTCAGTCTAAATATGTAAACGTAGTCCGTTAAAAAAAGAACGAAACATCTATGAAATACACCAAATATCATTGAATCAGGCTGTAACTGATATTTTGACTGCCATCTAATTCTACCGGATGAGAATGAAAAGAATGAAATGTAATTCAAAGGGCTCATATTATAAACTATTCTATCCAGTGTGAATCCGAGCGAGAGTCTTAGTGTCCATTGCACCTTACTATGTGTGTTGTAAACGACAGATAAGGAAGGTTGTCAATGGGACTGACTACACACTTGAGCACAGAAATGCAACATTGTCAACTGCAACGGAAAGCTCATGCTTTTATTGAAACATAACAATGTTGACGATGTCTAGAAAAGTCACTGCGCTCTCACCACACATGATTGAATAAGGTGTATTTTATCACTTACAACATGCAACAACGGTTGATGTAAAGATGTGTTTTCACACTTACAACATGCAACAACCATTGATGTAAAGATGTATTTTCACACATACAACATGCAAGTATTTTCACACTTACAACATGCAAGTATTTTCACACTTACAACATGCAACAATGGTTGATGTAGAGATGCATTTTAACACTCACAGCATGCAACAACGGTTGCTGAGATTGGAAAAACTACCAAAAGTTATGAACTAAGCATTACAACATCATTTAACTAAACATTACAACGTCATTTTATTATCATCAGACGTAGGGATCGAGCGGATGCTATGGTAACGAAGAGCATGTGTGGTGCAGAATGTTGGACCGACCATCGACTTGTCATTGCCAAGCTAAACTTCAAGATCCAGCCCAAACTGCGCCCCCAGGGAAAGAAACCACCGAGGAGGCTAAATGTCTCTCAGTTAAAATACGAACCCACGAGAGGAGGCTTCCAGGAAGAGCTTGAGGGTAGACTGTCTGAGCTTCGTTTTGAAAAGAACGACATCGAAAAGAACTGGGCATCATTGAGAAACACACTCTACGATACAGCTGTTAAACACATTGGCCCACTCACGCGCAAGCATAAGGACTGGTTTGATGAGAACGATCTAGAAATACAGGGCCTTCTCAATGCAAAACATGAAGCGCACAGGGAATACCAGAGGGACACACCATCTCCGGCAGCAAAAGCTGCCTTCAATACTGCTCGCAAAGCTGTCCAGACCAGGCTTAGAGAGATGCAAGACTCCTGGCTCAGCAAAAGAGCTGACGAAATTGAGATGTTCGCCGAGCGTCATGACACCAAACGGTTTTACGAGGCACTGAAAGCTCTCTACGGCCTGCAGCCCTCTAGTAATACTCCAGTTGGCAGTGCAGATGGGGTACTGCTAACAGATAAGGTTCAGATTCTAGACAGATGGGCAGACCACTTCTGCAAAATACTAAACCACCCATCGTCCATAAATGAAGAGGCCATCCGGCGAATGTTGCAGGTGGAACTGAACCTGGCGTTGGATGAAGTAATTACTGAGGAGGAAGTCGACAGGGCAATCAGTTCACTATCTATAGGAAAAGCTCCAGGAGCTGATGCAATACCAGCAGAGGTATATAAGACAGCTGGCCCATCCCTCACTAGAAGGATCACTGAACTCTTCTGTCACATGTGGGCTGAAGGTAAAATTCCGCAGGAGCTAAAGGACGCCTCAATCGTTCACCTGTACAAAAGAAAAGGCAATCGTCAGGAATGCGACAATCATCGTGGAATATCGCTACTCTCCGTAGCAGGCAAGATCCTAGCGCGCTTACTGCTAAACAGGCTCAACAAACACCTTGAACAAAGCCACCACCTTCCAGAAAGCCAATGTGGATTCAGAGCCGGAAGAGGAACAGTGGACATGATTTTTGCCGCTCGCCAAGTACAAGAGAAGTGTCGAGAGCAAAATCAGGCCTTGTACACCACATTTATTGATTTGACAAAGGCATTTGATACAGTAAACAGAGGAGGGCTGTGGATGATAATGTCTAAGTTTGGCTGCCCCAACAAGTTCATAACAATGGTAAAACAGCTACACGAAGGCATGTGTGCTCGTGTACTGGACAGCGGTGCAATCTCTAAAACGTTTCTAGTATCAAACGGAGTAAAACAAGGATGTGTACTCGCCCCAACTTTGTTCAGCATGATGTTCGCGGCCACGATGACAGACGCCTTCAGATCATTGGAGCTTGGAATACCCATAAAGTACCGCACAGATGGCAAGTTACTCAATTCCAGAAGAATGAAGGCCAAAACCAAAGTGGCTGGCGACATAATCAGGGAACTTGTATTTGCTGACGACTGCGCTCTAATGAGCAACTCAGAACTGAACATGCAGGTTGGAATGGACCAGTTCTCTGCCGCATGCAAAAATTTTGGCCTGACCATAAATGCCAAAAAAACAGAGGTCATGTACCAACCAGCACCAGGCATGCCGTACACAAAACCAGAGACTACAGTCAGCGGGCAGACGTTGAATGCCGTAGACAAATTCACATATCTGGGCAGCACGCTGTCGAGATCTGTCAGCCTAGATGAGGAGGTGGCAAGCAGAATAGCAAAGGCCAGCACAGCCTTTGGTAGAATGCGCTCGATGGTCTGGGCACGTCGTGGCATCAGCGTCAAGACCAAACTCAAAGTCTACCGTGCAACCATCATTCCAACCCTACTATACGCTTGCGAAAGCTGGACTGCATACTCTGGACATGCAAGGAGGTTAAACCACTTCCACACAGGTCGCCTGAGGCGAATATTCCACATCCGATGGCAAGATCGTTTCACTGACATCGAGGTTCTCTCGAGGGCTAACATACCCAGCATCCATGCACTGCTAGAAAAAGCACGACTAGGATGGGCCGGACACCTCATCCGTATATCAGACGAGCGGCTCCCAAAGAAGCTTCTCTACGGCGAGCTGAGAGAGGGATGGCGCGAGAGAGGGCGCCCAAAGAAACGTTTTAAAGACGGTCTGAAGGACTCACTAAAAAGTTGCCAGATAGACATCGACACCTGGGAATGTCTTGCGCAAAACAGATCTGACTGGAGAAGCGCAGTCAAATCGGGTGTAGCTGCCGGTGAAGATGACCGTGTTGTGAAAGCCCAGAACAGACGCGAGACGCGGAAATTCCGAGCAGCAGGAACACCATCCCCTTCTACAAACCTCGTGTGCCCGATATGTAGCAGATGTTTTCGTGCTCGCATTGGCCTGTTCAGCCACATGCGCACCCACACCCAACAGGGAAATCTGTGACAAGGATGATGTCGGCGGTCCTCATCGACAACGATGGACAGCAATTATTACAACGTCATTTAACTAAACACTACAACATCATTTAACTAAACATGAAAACATCATTTAACTAAACATTACATCATTTAACTAAACAATACAACATCATTTAACTAAACATTACCATATCATTTAACTAAACATTACAACATCATTTAACTAAACAATACAACATCATTTAACTAAACAATACAACATCATTTAACTAAACATTACAACATCATTTAACTAAACAATACAACATCATTTAACTAAACAATACAACATCATTTAACTAAACATTACAACATCATTTAACTAAACAATACAACATCATTTAACTAAACATTACAACATCATTTAACTAAACATTACAACATCATTTAACAAAACAATACAACATCATTTAACTAAACATTACAACATCGTTTAAAAAATTCTTCTGCTCTGTACGATCGTCAGAGTCAACACATCCTGCATTAATTACGTATAAATTTGCATCCTTTTTATATGTCCTCATCTACTTTTGTTTATTTCATCTCTTCTTCCATACATCAAATTATATGTGTATTGTTCTTTGTCCCTGAAAAAAGCCTTTTGTTTGTAAAGTAGATTTTGTTCTTGTTTTTGTTCCAGTCTGGTATCAGAACCATGCCTATACATGTCTTTTTACACTTTATTTTAATTTACAGTACAGCTGCAGCCTCACCTTATTTTATTTTTATATTATTTAAAAATTATTCATTATCAGCTTTGCAACATTTGAGAAATAAAATTATCCATGCTTGTTACACTAAGACTGTGTTTATCTTCTGTATTATGAAAAAGGGAAACTTTTGTCACTGTCTTTTTTTTTCAAGAATTCAGGTTTTTTGTGGCTTAACCCTTTCCAGTTCTGGATAATTTAGCAGATTTGTGTCTTTCATTCCGGGGCATGTGCAGCAAGTCTGTTAATCAAATTGTTCTATTTAAAATGAAATAAATTTATATTAAACAAATTGAGCTAAAATTATAGTCTGAATATTTGACATAATTAAACTATTTGTGATATGAAGTATTTATAATAAAAATTAGATATTAGTATGAAGAGTTACATATGGATGAAACAAAAATGGAATACAAATGTGTTTGGTATTTGGACGTCTTGCATATTTCTTGTGTATTTCCCTCCAATGTCTTTACCACAATATCTTTCTGTGTCCCATTCAAAGTCTGAATCAGGCATGTGTTTAATATCCACTAGTAGTCCAGATGCGTGATCATTGTCTGATAAAAAAAAAAATTCTCGTCCTGAAGTTCAACTTTCCTTGTGCCAATTGCCTCAATTTTGAAGCTTCACTGCATACTTATATATCTAAATAATTACTCACTTGATGTAAGTAAGTGTGTAGACATTTAAGAATGCATATCTACGAGGGGCAATCCAAAGACATGCTTCCTATTTTATTATGATATCCCACATCAGAAGTGAATTTTGGCAGTATGGCAGTAAAGTTTGAAGCTTTATTCCAATATTCGTAAAATTTTGTATCCTGTACGACTGGTGGCAGTGGAGGAGCAGTCTGACAAAATGGCGTCTGTCATGGAAGTGCGCTATAAATAGAGGTACGTTTTTGAATTTCTCCATGCGGAAAAGTTGCACCAATTAACATTCATCTACGCTTGCTGAATGTTTGCAGAGACCAAACAGTGGATGTTAGCACAATAAGGCGGTAGGTTGTGCAATTCAGCAGTGACGAAAGCGACATGAAGGACAAGCCACGTTCCTGACGACCATGCACAGCTGCCACACCACGTAATGAAAAACATCTCGATCAGCTACTCTGTGCAAATCGCAGGATTACTACCAGGGAACTGTCTACAAAGCTGGATATCGGCTTCAATGCTTTGGAAGCGATGGTGGCAACATTAGAATATACCAAAAAGAATGCACCATATGGGTCTCACACAGGAACAGAAAAAACATTGCATGCAAGTTTGTCATGACCTCTTGAGCTATTATGAGAATGAAAGTGGCAGTTTCCTAGATCGCATCATCACCAGTGATATGACATGGTGCCACCACTACGATCCTGAGTCAAAATGGCTGTCCATGGAGTGGCCACATGTGAATTCCTCATCACAAACAAAAACTGCCAGAGTGAGAAAGAAAGGAGAGACACTACCCTAAGCTTCATAACGAAAAGCTACCCAAGCATGGACTGGACCCATGCATACACCGACGGTTCTGTAACAAACACTACACAGAACGGAGGGGCAGGAGCATTCCTGAACCTACCAAATGGCAGAAATATAACACTGTCATTCGCTACTGGTAAGTACACAAGCAATTTCAGAGCAGAGGCAGAGGCACTGAGGGCGGCAGTGGAAGAAATGGTGACACACAGTGAAAATGAGAGCCATATAGTCTTGCTGACAGATGCTCTCGAAGTAGTCACAGCGCTAAAAAGCCAGAAGAACACTGAGCTTAATGACTTAAGAGCAGCACTCTGCAAACTGTGCCAGCAGTCCGCACCAAAAAGGGTGGTGGTGCAGTGGGTTCCGTCACACTGCAACATCCTAGGCAACGAGGAGGCAGACAGACTGGCAAAAGAAGGTGCAAGGCTACCACAAACAGATACCAGCATGACGTACGAAGAGTCAAAACGGCTTATCAAAGCCAGATACATGTCCAAATGGGAAACCGAATATACTGGTTACACCAAAAACGATGCCTATTACCAGTTGAACCGAAGAGAGCAGGTCGTTGTCTTCAGACTTCGCACTGGCCACAACAGACTGAGGTACCACCTATTCAACAAACTGAAGATAGGGTGTACCGACGAATGCCCGTGCGATACTGGTAAAATGACCACTGAACATCTGCTGCAGAACTGCCCGACATACAAGGATCAGAGAGAGCAGATGTGGCCATTGCCAGTGGAACTGCAAGACAAGCTGTATGGTAGTGGCGAGAGTCTCAGGATGACCGCCGCTTTTTTCGAGAAAATAATGGTTACTGTCTGACTGTGTACGCAGAAGAAGAAGAAGAAGAATTCCTCATCAAGGAAAAAGTGTAAGACACAGCCCTCAGCGGGTAAAGCGATGTGCACTGTCTTTTGGGATTGGAAAGGAGTAATCCTTCTTGATTTCCTGGAACCTGGACAGACCATCAACTCTAACCGTTACATTGCAATGCTGACTATGCCAAAGGCTTGAATTTCCAGGGTCAGGCCAGAGAGGAATACAACCTGTCATTTACAACACAAAAATGCAAGACCCCATACCAGTTTGAAGACAGTTGAGCACATTGTCAGTCTTGGCTGGACTGTCTACCACACCCATTGTATAGTCTGGATTTGGTGTCTTCTGACTTCCATTTGTTCGGGCCAATGAAAGATGGTCTGCGTGGGCATTTTTCTAGCAACGACGACGCCATAGCAGCTGTGAAACAGTGGGTCATCTCCGCTGGTGCAGATTTTAACGAGCGTGGCATGTATGCTCTTGTTCATCGTTTGAGAAAATGTATAACCAAGGGGGGTGACTATGTTGAGGAAATATTGTTTTGAAAGCAAGACATTGCTCTATCAAGTGGTGTCATTTGGCTCTTTCTGTCTGTTATGGTATTCATGGAATAAAATAGGAAGAATTACTCTTGAAGAGCCCCTCGTACATATCAGAAAAAAATCTACAGTTAAATGACAAATACATATGCACAAATCATTGCCATCTTGTATGTTACCTCGAAATCTGAAATCCTGCATACTAAATGACAGAACGTAACGTGTGTGTTACAAGTCTACTTTGGTTCGATCAGACAGGTAAATCAAGCTGTCAAGGGTTAATCAACATTGCACGAGTCAAGAACTATACAACAAAAATAAATCATGATTACTTTTTACACATAAAATGATCATTATGGCATTTTCCCGTTGCTGAGGTTTGTCTGTGTAATGTATAAGGCTAGGGAATAAAGACTCCTTGCCTCCCGCAGTGTGCAGATAAGGATTTTATTACACTGCATCCGATAGATCGCCGGAAAGTATTGTGTACACTGGAATTTGTGATGTAATCTTGACATGACATTCAAAGGATCTTTCTAAAACACCTCATCTTCATGACCTGCATTGTATGCTCTACTGTAGCACTTAATGTCCATGTTTCACAAGCAGCCTGAAGCAAAAGTTCTAGTACTTGAAACAAAACATTCTACAGCCATGGTTTCTTCATATACTTTTGAGAATGTCATTCTTGTTATGCGGTTTGATTGTTAGTTTGTTATATTGCTATAAATTTCTTTTAGTATCTACACTATATTTCTTAAAGTTATATATATGTCTGCAGATGCCATCACTCAAGACATATCAAGCGGAAATTTTCACAGAACATTCTATGGCCGATTTATAGATTAGCGTATTATCAAGCTGCTATTTATTTCCCTTTATGAGTTATAGGCAGATGATTATTTCTATATAAATGTGGAATTTAGTTTTTTTTTAGCCAAGCAATGAACACGACTGAATAAATTACAAAAAGATAAGTTATCTCCTAAAAAATTTTGCATGACGGGCTCTAGCTAAGACTTGTGAATATTTCTGACAATCCCTTCATGAGTTATGTGCATATGATTATATGGTTGCATGAAGAATATTGTTTGCTTACAAATACTGACATGATGAACTGGCAACATAAATTGACACCATAACTGATATTGACAACAGCATAATTCTAAATGTTTAATTTTCTTCTATTTTTTTTTGTATGAAAATGTTTGGCTTCATTTGCATTTACTATCACGTTGTGTGTATTAAAATAATTATCTTATTTCCTGGGCAAAGCAGGTCACTAAAGCACTTGTGAATGTATATATTATAAAGTGTCAGACATGCCACAACCCTCTTTGTTCACCATTTACAACACACATAGTTTGTTGTGTTCAGGGGGTGTATTGTTTGCTTCTTGATTAAAGGACCCCGGGATCCACATTGAAAATCAAGGACATCTATGTTATTACTGTATAAATTGGATACTATATTGGTTGCTTGCCTATTTACAATACAGTAATCATGCTATGTATACAAAATGTTTTCAGGATCATTCTTTTTTGCATGTGCTGTAGTGACTAAATCATAATAAACTTCCAGCAGCTCTTGTCACTTTCGTTCTGTATTTTTGTAGAATAGCTATTCTGGGTGGTACAGAGATATTCTTTTTTATTCTTCTGTGTTCATCCTGGGAAGGACATTGTGTCATAGTTAACAGTGAGAATGCGATATCTGCGCCTTTTGGTCCAACACATTCAATTTCAGGTGACTTTTATGAGTACCGAGTTTGCCTTCCCACTGCAATCCCTATTCTCTTAGCCAGACTACACTAGTGCAGTTTGTTTCCAGGGCCACCGCTTTTGAGGCAGGATAGGGTCTTGGTCAGCTCTAGTTTGCTGACCCTGATACAAGTAGCCAGCTATGAGTCGTTGGCTGCTGTCAGCTCATTCACTGTGCAGCTTCTTCTGCTCCATGGAGAGATATGTGTAAAGATAGTTCTCTAGCTCCCCGTGTTGATTCTAGGTTCTCAAACTGGAGAGCATAGGATACCACCACTGAGCCACAATACATGTTGTAAAAGACGACTAATGAGAGGTGTGCATGGGGCTAGAAACCTTATCATGTAAATCAAATTGCTACAGAAACAGCCACTGTGAGAACACATAAGATGTTTTAGCACAGGCTTCCTGTAAGGAGCCATCTGCCCCCTGGTGGCTGAATGTTCCATAATGAGTGAAATGAAGATGAAGAGATCCCATAGCAGATGTGGTAAATTAAATGTTGGCTGATTTGGTACTACTGGGCCGTGTGCAATACAAATTAAAATGAATGATTTCAAACATTGGGAGCCCAATAATGAATTATTAAACATAATGAAATTGGGTTCCAAATTTGCTAAACCTGGTCCTGAGTATTGGAGACGTCATTATAAAAGTCTCAAAATTTACTAAGCCTGGTCCTGAGTGTTGAAAACGTCCTGTACAGGCTCTAAATTTATTAAGCCTGGTCCTGAGTGTTGAAAACGTCCGGTACATGCCCTAAATTTACTAAGCCTTGTCCTGAGTTTTGGAAGCATCTTTGTACAGGCCCTAAATTTACTAAACCTGATCCTGAGTGTTGCAGGTGTCCTTGTACAGGTCCCAAATTTACTAAGCCTTGTCCTGAGTTTTGGAAGCATCTTTGTACATGCCCTAAATTTACTAAGCCTGGTCCTGAGTGTTGAAGACGTCCTTGTACAGGCCCCAAATTTATTAAGCCTGATCCTGAGTTGGAGATTGCAAGACCTCATATTCATGCACAGTGTATTGTCTCTTCTGACATTTTCACTGGCTCGTCATTACTGCTGTCAATGTCCTTCCTGAATCTTCTTTAAACCTCCTGTGGCAGAGCAGATAGAGTGCCTGTCTCTCACATAAACTGGGCTGGGAACCTGCCATGATTCTAGCACATTTCAATCTACCGAGCTGTAAATGGGTACCTGACTTACAGATAGAGGAGGCAAGGCAACAAAAAAGGGAACTTATCACCTCACAAAAAAACCTGATCCCTGACATTAGCATCTGCTATCAGATTCTCTTTTAATATTTTAATTATGGATATAAATGGGGATATCACATAAGTCACTTCAACCTGCTACCAGAGAACAATCGTCAAGAACTCAGTTATAAGTTAGTTGTTCATCGCAAGCAATGATGGCGACATCATCAGATGGTTTTATCTTGATGATGTAACTTGAGCTGTACTTGGGTTATAGTGAGAAAGAAACTGCGCTGGTCACCAACCTCACTCTCTAGTCCTGAGCTACCTTAGACCAATGGCAAGCCATAAGTCAAGATGTCTGGAGGTAACTCAGAATACAGTCATTGTGGTCCCATCTCTCTTGAGACCAGGTGTCACTTGCCTACAATATTGTGTCCTGACACTATTTATTGAAATGTATTAAAGTCATGCACAGTGAATGGTTGCCTGCGCAGAATACAGGGGTGGAAATGGTTCGATAAGATCACAAATGTGGAACTGATGGAAAAAACTGGTCAGATATTAGTGAAGCATGACATATGGAGAAGGTGCTGAAGTTTGGTAGGCCACACATTATGGAAACCAGTTGATAACATTACACGACAGTCTGTGTTCTGGAATCCACAGGGCAGGAGGAATAATGGACGACTGAGACACTCATGGAAGAGAGAGCTGGATGCCAGTATCAGGATGCCAGGCAAGAAGTGGGCAGAACCAGCTCAAGTGGCTTGTGATAGGAAGACTTTGTGTGTATTTGATGAAGACCTAGGCACCACAAAGACTGGTCAGGATTTTTGATTGATTTATTGATTTTGTTGATCCAGCATCGTCCGGGCTAATGACCTTTGGATAATTGCCATGTAATGGTATCCGCATGTGTTATTGTAATTTGTTGTCTATTACTGTACAAAGTGTTTAATTTCTTTGTCCTCGGAGGAAAAGGCATTTTCCTAACATCATTGAGTGCTGAGCATGCAAAGAGATAATGATCAACGTTTCATATGGGTGTGTACAGCTGGCACTTAATACTGTGTTGTGGTTGGATTCTGTTCAGGTGCCTGTTAAGCTGGATGTGTTGTGTTGTCAGTCAGAAAATGGTGTTCCGATCCTTCCTTGTGAAGTTGATTTATACTATCATTTGGACTGGGGCTTGCCATATGTCTGCAGACTTCCCTCCCTGAGTTTCCCATGGCCCATCTGTTTAGCCAAGTTTCTTAGTTTTTTTAATGAGATGTTTGGATGAGGTCAGCTCTACAAAGTCCAGCGTGTTCTATTGCTTGATGGACTGACACTGAGTCTGTGAAAATAACAATGTTTGCACCTTTGAAGGACAGGCATAAAAAAACTATCCTCAGATGGTACAAGGCTGCTTCAGGTGTAGTCATTTCAGCTTCCTAGTTGGAGCAAACCTTGCAGCAAGCATGAGACAGCTCATTACAAGATCTGTCTAGGTATTCTATATAAATGCAATAACCTGTTTTGAAGGTGGCTTTAAATGCATAAGTAAACGGTATACATGTATCCATTAATCTGGATAGTCATCAATAGTTCTTTGAGCTACTTGCATGAGAGTGCTTGAATTTGAACTTTTGGTTGTATTATCTGTTGATTTTGTCTGTATGTCTGGTGTTTCAAGGAATTCTTGTGGTGGTATATCTTTTACCACTGCGTGGCCTAGGGTTCAAGCGTCCATTTCACAGTTCCATCGCACACGGTTCGAATCATGCTCATACCCAGTTTGACAGACATGAGTTTTTTCACTCCTCCACTTACAGAAAGTAATGGCAACCTACCGTACTGCACACTTGCCAAGAAACTTATAGCAGTCAAATAGGTTGGTGGTTGTAAGAAGCAATGTTCTGCAAAGGACATGCTACTTACTTTATTTTTACGCTCTTTTAATTTTTCATTTTGGCTGCCGGTTTTCCACACAGAGTGTTTCATTCTCCTACTTTGTTCATAAGCTTCCATAACCGCTTTATTCATCCACATCCCAAGGGGTTCCAACTGTGTGTGGATTTTACAAGCTTTTGTTGGTCTTGTCCTCATTACTGCACTAATGAAGCATAGAGCACAATTTTGCACCCTGTCCAGAGATTGTAGTTAGGAGTGTACTATTATACTCTAATGCTGATCGCACATACCCAAGGTACAAGTCTCTCTATCCTTGTCTGATCCCCATGATGAACTATCAAGCCTCTTTAAGAGCTGTAGACGTCGCACAGCTTTATTCTTCAGATGTGATGCTTGTGGCTGAGTTGTTGATCAAGCGTGAATCCAAGATAAGTAGGGTGTTCCTCTCTAATCAGTTGGTGCTCCTCTCTAATCAGTTGGTGCTCCTCTCAATCAGTTGGTGCTCCTCTCTAATCAGTTGTTGCTCCTCTCTAATCAGTTGGTGCTCCTCTCTAATCAGTTGTTGCTCCTCTCTAATCAGTTGGTGCTCCTCTCTAATGAGTTGGTGCTCCTCTCTAATCAGTTGTTGCTCCTCTCTAATCAGTTGGTGCTCCTCTCAATCAGTTGGTGCTCCTCTAATCAGTTGTTGCTCCTCTCTAATCAGTTGGTGCTCCTTTCTAATCAGTTGTTGCTCCTCTCTAATCAGTTGGTGCTCCTCTCTAATCAGTTGTTGCTCCTCTCTAATCAGTTGTTGCTCCTCTCTAATCAGTTGTTGCTCCTCTCTAATCAGTTGTTGTTCCTCTCTAATCAGTTGGTGCTCCTCTCAATCAAGCAAAGGCTGTCGATCCTCTCGGTGCATAGGCCATCGACAACATCTCATCAGCGCGTACGGTCCTGAGCTCCTCTTTCTGCCTCTCTCCAGGTGTCATTATTTAATTTTAGCCCCTTCTCACATTCTCTTCTCCATGTATTTTTGGGTCTACCTCTCTCTCTCTTTTCCCCTGAGGATTCCATTAAGAACCTGTCTGGCTATGTTAGAATGTGCCTTCCGCAGCGTCTGTCCTATCCAGCCCCACTTTCTTCACTTAATTTGTTGTTCCAATGGCTATTGTTGGCTCCTTTACCACAAGTCTTCATGTCCTGCCACTTTATGCCCATTATCATCTGTTAATGAAGGACTGGAATCTTTGTTGTCTGGCCTTGGTCATTCTCCATGTCTCCGCTCCACACAGCAACACCAACTTGACACTAGAGTTGAATATTATAATTTTGGTGTGAACCTTGATATCTCTGGATCTCCATATATTGTTTAGTGCCAGGAATGCCCCTCTTGCCTTTCCAATTCTGATCCTGACATCTGCATCTCATGTGATGTGTCTATTGTGCTGCTCAAATAGGTCAAGGTATCCACTTCCTGCAACTGCTCTTCCTCCAGCATGATTGGTTCTTTGCTGTTAGTGTTGAGTTTAAAGAGCTTGGTTTTCTTCATGTTGATATTCAGTCCAAGTTCTTTCACCTGATCAAATTTATTTTGCATTTGACTATGACTGTGTGACAAAAGTACCAGATCATCTGTGTAGTCCAGGTCCTCCAATTGTGACAATAGTGTCCACTAAATACCAGTTCTGTTGCCTTCAATTGATGTCTTCATTATCCAATCTACAGCCAACAAGAACAAGAAAGGTGAGAGCAGACTTCATTGTCTCACCCCTGTTTGCACCCCAAAGCTGTCAGTCAGTACTCCTTCAAAGAACCCACCTTTATCCAAGATAATAGAAATTTGCCACCGCACTACCATTGGTGACTAAAGCTGCAGGGTCAATTGTTGATAATCTTCACAACAATGGTATCACCACGCTGCAACAAATCTTGGCTGATGAATGTGGAAGGATACCCTGGCTATGATCGTGCAGCTCCATCTCGTCACTTCCTGAAGCTTTGACTTTATGAACCCAACAATCCAACAGTGCTCCAATGGACTGTACACTTTTCATACACAGCACACAAACGTTTATGAACTGACGACTTGTTTGTAACGTGTGTCATCAAATGAAACCGACGACGGAATGGAGAGTCCACCACAAAGAATAAGTCAGTAAATTACAGCATAGACAAACTTGGCAAAGATGGACAGAAAAAGATCTTCAGACTCAGAACGGGGCATTACAGACTCAATACACATATCCACAGAATGGGTCTCAAAGATACCTCCACATGCGAATGTGGAAACCTAAGTAAACACCAGAACATATCCCGCTGGACTGCCCTACTTATACAAACCAAAGATGATAAGTCTGGTCCGGGGAACCGACCATGCTCGAAAAGCTGTAGTGAATCGGCCAAGACCTGAAACGCACAGTCTCATTCGCTAGCCTCATCGGGATAGACTCATAGCATCAGTTGATCGAAAAAGAAGAAGAATGTAACGCGTGTCACAACACAAACGCCATATTAACCGACTACTACAGCAGAGCTATCTGTCGGAAGACCGCGCAATTATGCACATGTACGTAACCTGTACATTTACACTTTGTAATTGTTATTCTAGGATGAGAAATAAATGTGTGCCATTACATTCTGAGTAACTTTTAAAATATATCAAACTTTGTTATATTCCAACGTTGCCACAATCATTTCCAACGCATTGAAGCCGATATCCAGCTCCGCAGACAATTTCCTGGTCGTAATCCTCTAATTTGCGTGGATGAGCTGATCGAGACATTGTTCATTGCGTGGTGTGGCAGCCGCGCATGGCCGCCAATAACGTGACTTGTCCTTCAAATCGCTTCCGCCACAGCTGAAACGCACACACCACCTCCTCACTGTGCTAACATCCACTGTTTGGTCTCCGTAAACGTTCAGCAAGCACTCCATTTTTACTCTGCCACATTTGATAATCTAAGAAAATAATTGTTCAATACAGACTTATCTTTTGTGTTTGATTTAGTTTTGATGGAAACGAACAGTTTTATGGGCTGGTGAAACATACTGATCAAGATTCAACTTCATGTCCTCTGCTTATGATACGTGAAACAGCAATCTGACCAACGAGGTGGGAATCGACACTGCAATCCTCATAGTATTGTGGTTACTTAGGATACTCGCATTGCATTACAGCCAGTAGGACTGTGGTCCACCTTCTCAAGGACGCTTCGGGATGTAAGAAAAGCCATTTTAACTTGCTACCAAAGAAACATCGTCAAGAGTTAAATCAGCAGAAGCATCTTCAAACAACAACATTTGTTATTGATCAACTTACTTGTGTGTACTTCCTCCTTTTCTTCTTTGGCATTCGTCCTAAAAAGGACATTGTGTCGTAGTTACCAGCTAGACTGCGATATCTGCGCCTTGCAGCCCAACACAACAGGTTTCAGCTGGCTTTTTGGGGTTTTCTTCCCACTGCGAATGCACTAGTGCATCGACTCAAGCAGCAAGCTATCAGTCGCTGGCTGTCGCCAGCTCATTCACTGTGTTGGGTGGGGCCAACATGCAGCAGGGAATGAGCTGTCTCCACATCGAAGGTTGGCTGATACACACACACACACACACACACACACGCACGCACGCGCGTCGCGAGGGCGATTAGAAAAGTTTTGCCTTTGAGAAGACAATTTTATTACTATGCAAGATTTACGCATGAGCTAAACATTTTCTTGGATTGTCATTTAGGTGATAATGCACATTATTTTTCAACGTAGTCATCATCCCGATCTACACACACACGCCAGTGTCGGACAAGTTGTTGCATTCCGTCAAGGAAAAAATCAGATGTCTACCTGATACACCTGCTGTCGGCGCTGTTTCATATCCGATGCCATCTCGCACACACTTTCCTATAGCAAATCAATCAATAGCAAGCTTAGGCGATCAAGGCCCGCCGAGTCGAATGTCCAAGTCCATGACCACATCTGATGATTGCGTCCCAGGCGACATGCAGTTCTGTTGGGTACGTGGCGATCTGTTTTAGCCAGGTGTTGCGAGAGCGGCCCCAAGGACATCTCCAGAATGAGCACATCTTCTTCCTGTAACTCGCCCCCACAGCCTGCGGGAGCATCTCGTGGGCTGGGACTTCCCGGGAAAGACGAGCAACGTGACCGAAGAGGGAGAGACGACGGCGAATGCCTGCACTACTTCACTATTGGAAATTATGTCATGCAAGACGATCCCGAGGATGCATCTCTGGTTGCACAGGTGGAAGGCATCAAAAAGCTGTCGTACCTGTTGTAGTAGTGTCCATGTTTCGAGCCATACAGGAGAATGAGGACAATGCAGGAGGAGTAAATACAAAGCCTTGTCTCAAGAGAAATCCTTCTCTGGAAACATACTCTGCGGAGGGAGTGCATGGATGAAGTCGATAAGTCCATCCTACGGGAGATGTCGTGACTGCTGCGTGCGTCAGAGGACTGCCTGCTGCCGAGGTAGACGAAGTCCTCGGTGGCTGCAACAGGGAACAACCCCGAACGACGTGTTTTCGGTGATGCTCAGCGCAGAGAGGCACTTGCTAAGGTTTTGGATTTTTGTCTTCGTCCAGGAGATGAGCAAGTTTAAGTAGGTAGTCGATTGACCCAGTTCCTCTAGGGGGCCTACCAGCGCCTGAGAATCTTGGCGCGGTATGACGACGCCCTATACCCAAGTATGGAAAGGGATAATGTGATGGATTAACTAAATTGAAATCATAAGCATTGTGGCAATATCTTTTTGCTTGTCACGGCGATTGGCATGAATCAGTTCGTTCATGGAGGTTTAGAGCTGTGCATCCACAGCTGTTTTCAGTCGTCCACTGCGAACCTTGTCATGCAGATTCGCCGTGACTGGGTTTTTGCCTTTTACAGTCCTTCCCCACCTCCTAACAAGACATCCACACAGGCGTCCCCATATACCGCAGTCATTCTTCGATCAATGCATGTCGATGGGCACAAAACCTTAAATCGTCAGGAATTAAATCACAGCACGTTTGCTTAACCGCATTTCCTTATATGCCACCATGTTACTGTCTGCTATGCGCATGCGTATCGTTACAGGCGCATGCCACTATATGCCCTTATAGACACGTCATTAGAGATTATTTTAACATCGGTGTCAGGTGGCTTTGAGCACTATTGTCATAGTTATGTTGCCGGAGTTAAAGCTTTTCAAATCGCCTACGTATATATATATATATATATATATATATATATATATATCCATATCCATTGATGAAATGTTTGTGACTTGTATCGTTGTTTCCCGCACCTCATCACAATTTGGCTGGATTACCTGTCGGATAATATAAGTATAAGAAGATAAGTGGGTGACTTTGACTTTCTCTCTGTGACAACCCTTTGTGAATATCTGGAACATTATTTGGTACTTAAGTTTTCCTGTGTCATTCGTTATGAATATAGCGATTTAATCCTGGGCATCCCACATTCCCAACCTATTGGATGTCACACCGCCGATTCTTTGCAGGATACCTGTTTACGGGAAAGGCTTTGGGAGTAAACCCTGAGGAAAAATCTGCATCCTGTGGTATCTCCAACTATCTCGATAATGTCTTGCTACTGGCCAAATGTAGCTCAGGACAAGAGAGTGAGGGTGACAAATTGCGCAAATCTTTCTCACTTTAATCTAAATCACAGCGCAAGTGGTCTTCATCACGCTTGATGGACAAACATCTTACCCAAAGACCTGTACACTCCCTGCATAGAAGAGGATTGACGAAGTGAAGTGATCATTTGGGATATCCGACACGTTTGCTTTTTGTGACAAGTGACAGTTTCACTACTCTTTGCTCCATCTGTAGCCCCAGCAACACAGGACTGAATACCACATAATACTTTCTACAATTGAATGAGTATACGTCCTGTTGCTTGTACTTTCAGATGATGCTTCAGCTGGTCCTCCTCTTCACATGCCAGACGGTGTCAAGCCTCTCTGTGGGTATGTGCACCTGGAGGATGCCAAAAAATGGATGGTAAGTGCCCCACAGATATCTCCCCTCTCCCTTACTTAACTGCCAGTCGCTCCGGTAGAACATGTTCTCAGAGTCCATCTGCTCAACAAAATAAACATAATGGCTGCTTAGTCCTCACCAGCCCAATTGAGAGATAAAACTGTACTGTTATGCGAGAAGGCTGAACCGAGAATCGGTAAAAGAAATATGGCTGTATGAATAATAACTGAGACGGACCGCAAATCTTGTACAGAAATAGGTGCAGTTAGTTTAAAAAGAGTGGGGTAGCTACTTGTTGTGATGAAATAGTTGTTGTTATTTGATAGAATGATAGGACAATAAATGTGGTTATTTGAGAGAAGCATCGGATAATAGATGCGGTTATTTGGGAGAATCAAAATACAATAAATGTGGCTATTTGAGAGAAACATAGGCCAATAATTATTTGAGAGAAGCATAGGACAATGGTGATTTGATAGAAACATAGGATAATAAATGTGGCTATTTGAGATACTCATAGGACAATATATGTGGCTATTTGAGATAATCATAGGACAATGGTTATTTGAGAGAAGCATCGGATAATAGATGCGGTTATTTGGGAGAATAAAAATACAATAAATGTGGCTATTTGAGAGAAACATAGGCCAATAATTATTTGAGAGAAGCATAGGACAATGGTGATTTGATGGAAACATAGGATAATAAATGTGGCTATTTGAGATACTCATAGGACAATATATGTGGCTATTTGAGATAATCATAGGACAATGGTTATTCGAGAGAAGCATAGGACAATATATGTAGATGTTTGAGAATAACGTAGGACAATAGATGTGACTATTTGAGAGACACATAAAACAATGTATGTGACTATTTCAAAGAACATAAGACAATAGATGTGGCTAATGGGGAGAAAAAAGAACAATAGATGTGGTTATTTGAGATAAGCATATGAAAATGGTTATTTGAGAGAAACATAGGATAAAAGTTAGTTGAGAAAATCATAGGACAATAGATGTGGCTATTTAAGAGAAACACATGACAATAGATACGACTATTTGAAAGAAGCATAGGACAATGGTTATTTGAGAGAAACATAGGACAATAGATGTGACTATTTGAGAGAAACATAGGACAATAGATGTGGCTATTTGAGAGAAGCATAGGACAATAGATGTGGCTATTTGGGAGAAGCATAGAACAATAGATGTGGCTATTTGAGAGAAGCATAGGACAATAGATGTGACTATTTGAGAGAAGCATAGGACAATAGATGTGGTTATTTGAGAGAAACATAGGACAATAGATGTGGTTATTTGAGAGAAACATAGGACAATAGATGTGGCTATTTGAGAGAAGCATAGGACAATGGTTATTTGAGAGAAGCATAGGACAATGGTTATTTGAGAGAAGCATAGGACAATAGATGTGACTATTTGAGAGAAGCATAGGACAATAGATTTGACTATTTGAGAGAAACATAGAACAATAGATGTGGCTATTTGAGAGAAGCATAGGACAATAGATGTGGCTATTTAAGAGAAGCATAGGACAATGATTATTTGAGAGAAGCATAAGAAAATGGTTATTTGAGAGAAGCATGGGACAATGGTTTTTTGAGAGAAACATAAGACAATGGTTTTTTGAGAGAAGCAAATGACAATGGTTATTTGAGAGAAGCATAGGACAATAGATGTGGCTATTTGAGAGAAGCACAGGACAATAGATGTGACTATTTGAGAGAAGCATAGGACAATAGATGTGACTATTTGAGAGAAGCATAGGACAATAGATGTGACTATTTGAGAGAAGCATAGGACAATAGATGTGATTATTTGAGAGAATCATAGGACAATAGAAGTGACTATTTGAGAGAAGCGTAGGACAATAGATGTGACTATTTGAGAGAAACATAGGACAATAGATGTGACTATTTGAGAGAAACATAGGACAATAGATGTGACTATTTGAGAGAAGCATAGGACAATAGATGTGGCTATTTGAGAGAAGCATAGGACAATAGATGTGACTATTTGAGAGAAACATAGGACAATAGATGTGGCTATTTGAGAGAAGCATAGGACAATAGATGTGACTATTTGAGAGAAGCATAGGACAATAGATGTGACTATTTGAGAGAAGCATAGGACAATAGATGTGACTATTTGAGAGAAGCATAGGACAATAGATGTGATTATTTGAGAGAATCATAGGACAATAGAAGTGACTATTTGAGAGAAGCGTAGGACAATAGATGTGACTATTTGAGAGAAACATAGGACAATAGATGTGACTATTTGAGAGAAGCATAGGACAATAGATGTGACTATTTGAGAGAAGCATAGGACAATAGATGTGATTATTTGAGAGAATCATAGGACAATAGAAGTGACTATTTGAGAGAAGCGTAGGACAATAGATGTGACTATTTGAGAGAAACATAGGACAATAGATGTGACTATTTGAGAGAAACATAGGACAATAGATGTGACTATTTGAGAGAAGCATAGGACAATAGATGTGGCTATTTGAGAGAAGCATAGGACAATAGATGTGACTATTTGAGAGAAACATAGGACAATAGATGTGGCTATTTGAGAGAAGCATAGGACAATAGATGTGACTATTTGAGAGAAGCATAGGACAATAGATGTGACTATTTGAGAGAAGCATAGGACAATAGATGTGACTATTTGAGAGAAGCATAGGACAATAGATGTGATTATTTGAGAGAATCATAGGACAATAGAAGTGACTATTTGAGAGAAGCGTAGGACAATAGATGTGACTATTTGAGAGAAACATAGGACAATAGATGTGACTATTTGAGAGAAACATAGGACAATAGATGTGGCTATTTTAGAGAAACATAGGACAATAGATGTGGCTATTTGAGAGAAGCATAGGACAATAGATGTGGCTATTTGAGAGAAGCATAGGACAATAGATGTGGCTATTTGAGAGAAGCATAGGACAATAGATGTGGCTATTTGAGAGAAGCATAGGACAATAGATATGGCTATTTGAGAGAAGCATAGGACAATAGATGTGGTTATTTGAGAGAAACATAGGACAATAGATGTGGCTATTTGAGAGAAGCATAGGACAATAGATGTGACTATTTGAGAGAAGCACAGGACAATAGATGTGACTATTTGAGAGAAGCATAGGACAATAGATGTGACTATTTGAGAGAAGCATATGACAATAGATGTGGCTATTTGAGAGAAACATAGGACAATAGATGTGACTTTTTGAGAGAAGCATAGGACAAGAGATGTAACTATTTGAGAGAAGCATAGGACAATAGATGTGACTATTTGAGAGAAGCATAGGACAATAGATGTGACTATTTGAGAGAAGCATAGGACAATAGATGTGACTATTTGAGAGAAGCATAGGACAATAGATGTGGCTATTTGAGAGAAGCATGATGCAGATATCCATTTTATGAGGGAAGTAGATTTGCCAAGAGTGTAGTACTCAGTATGCATGTTAATAAAGAAAGTGATGGAGGTCCATGGTTCAAGTCCGGAACGTCTGTTACATCATTTCCTGTAGCAGGGAATCAGCTAACAGAAAGCAGTGACTTATAGCTGTCTTGTTGCATCGGGGCAGTGACCTATAACTGATCAACACCCTATTATACCTCTAGGTGACAGCTCTGTACACAGTCTTCGACCATGCAGCCTGGCTAAGAGATTATGACTCAAAGAGGGAATGCAAACCCGGTCCCAAAAATGCCTCGTTGAGATCGGATGTATTGATCCGAAAGGTGCATATATCGCACTACAACATAACGTCACATACGTCCTTTTCCGAAGAATAATTAAGAAGAAGAATAAAAAAAATAAGGAGGAGGAGCAGGAGAAAAAGAAGAAGCAGACCAACAACAACAAACAAACGTTCTTTGTTTACAACTGACTGCCACAAAATTTCCCCGTTTTTCCTCTCTTATCACGTTCCATAATTTGAAACTACCACTGTTCATTGTTTGTCTAGCAGTGACACGCATTTAGGGTATGTATGGGCTATGTTTGTTGATAGGAATTTTAGGAAGTAATTGAGTCTAAAAATATTTCTAAATCGAACTCGGCCAAAATTCAATCTAAAAATATGTCCAGATCGAACTCGGCCAAAATTCAATCTAAAAATATGTGCAGATCGAACTCGGCCCAAATTCAATCTAAAAATATGTCTAGATCGAACTCGGCCAAAATTAAATAGCCGAATTACCAAAGAGTTTATCAGTTGAGGCTTTTTTTTTTTGGGGGGGGGGGGGGGGGGGGGGGGTTAGTGTTCTTAATATAATGCCTTACTCTTGTGGCGTGGCACTTTCATCGCCTGGAGATCCATGGTTCGAATCTGGGCTGTCTATTGTTTCACTTTTTCAGATTCTTATCAGCCAAAACACACCTACAAGTAAAATGGCCATTCTAACAGACTACATGAGCGTATTACAAACCAACTCACCCCCAAAACTAGATAGACAGAATCAAATATAGCATATGTTTGCTGTCTCCCCCCCCCCTCCCCCCCCCCCCCCCCCCAACAACCACAAAAAATAGATCTAGTCCTACAGTACTTTTCATTCATTAGCCAAAGATTAAATATCTGCTCGATGGTACTCCTTCCTGCTCGAAAGTCCGCTTGTTTTTCGGCAATGATATTCTCAGCCTGTGGTTTCAGTCTGTTAAGTATTATTCTCAAGAGAACTTCACTTGGATGACTTATCAGACTGATTGTTCGATAGTTCTGACACATATTTAGGTTTCCTGATTTAGGCAGTGGTATAATTACTGATTTTGTCCAGCTGGTGGGCCACTCTCCTGTCTGCCAAATTCTATTGCAGATGTATGTCAGGGTATCAATTGTTGCCTCACCTCCCACTTGTAGGAGCTCTGCTGGGATATTATCCACACCTACAGCCTTCCCTCTCTTCAGCATTTTCACGGCTTCATATATTTCTTCCCTTGTTATCGGTTGATTTTCCTCTATCAGACTCAGTTCAGGAGACATTGAATTTCTGGGGTCACCTCGACCTTCATGCTTATATAGTTCCGAACAGTACTCTGTCCAGTGCTCACGAATGTCTTGAGCTTCTGTGAGACATTTCCCACTCTTGTCCTGAATCGTATTTCGACTTTGCACAGGCCTTACTAAATCCTTGACTAATTTATATGCCCCCTTGGCATCATTTCTTCCTAGATTTTGTTCGATATCTGCACACTGAGACGTTATCCATTCCACCTTGGCCTGTTTCATCTTGGCCTTTATGTTACCGTTTATCTCTCTATATTGCTGAATCCCATCTAGTGTTTTCTTTGCTCTCTTCATTTGTCGTCTCTTGTCACATAAATCCAGTATTTCACTCGTGATCCATGCTTTCTTCTTAATCCTGCACCTACCTAGAACCTCAGATGCCGTGGAGATTAATGCCGAATTCAGGGCTTCAGTCATCGTCTCAACATCTGCCTCCTCGTTAATAACCAACAGAAGTGCGAATCTTCATTCTCCCCCCCCCACCCCCCAATCACCGCCCCAAAGGTCTCCACTATATTCAGGTACTTTAACTTCTCCAAGTCAAATCTCAGTCTAGTTATCTCTCTTTTCAGAACTTTCTTTAGTCTGAGAAGCATGGTCATCAGCATTAAGTCGTGGTCGCTCCCTATATCGGCCCCTGGGAAACTTCTTGTCCGCGCGCTATTGACGCTATATCTGAATCTCCTTTGGACCAGAATATGGTCTATTTGACTATGAAGCGTACCGTTTGGGTTGTGCCACGTCCACCGTCGCGATATTTTATGTTGTCCTAGCGTATTCGCTACTACTAGCTTATTATAATACGCAAATTCCAGGAGTCTCAGTCCTCTATCGTTCGTGGTCACACTTCCATATGCTCCACATGTCCCTTTCCAGTCACGAACTATGTCTTCGCCAATTTTGGCATGCCTTCATTGACTTTAGAAAGGCGTTTGACAGAGTGTGGCATGCGGCGCTATGGTCAACAATGAAGCATTATAAGTTCAACAGTGATATTGTGAGGGTAATTTCAAACCTTTATGAGCAGGCGACAAGCGCAGTCTCTGTAGAGGGAACGCTAGGTGATTGGTTCAGAACGACGGAGGGTATGGGACAATGATTTATACTCTCCCCAACACTCTTCAATATATTCTTGGAGAGAATAATGGAGGCGACATTAAAAGAACATGTTGGCACGGTTAAAATAGGGGACAGGCTTATAACAAACTTCCGATTTGCTGATGACATTGATATATTGGCAGGCACAGAAAGGGAACTCCAGGAGTTGATTGGTAGCTTGGATAGAGCGGCCTTGAGTTTTGGTATGGAAATAAATGTAGATAAAACAAAGCTCATGACCAATAACATAGCAGGGTTTAAATCTGTCATAGATGCAAATGGGCAGGAACTTGAGATGGTAAAACGTTTCAAATATCTGGGATCATTGATCAGTGAAGAGGATTCGAAGCCAGAGGTAATTGCAAGAATAGCACAAACAACAGCGGCGCTGACTCGGCTGAAACCTATATGGCAAGACACGCGGCTCGCCCTCGGCATAAAAGTTAGACTAATGCGCTCTTTGGTGCTATCGATATTTCTGTATACATGCGAGACCTGGACCATTACAGCAGATATACAGGGTAGAATACATGCAATGGAAATGAGGTGCTATAGAAAACTACTAAATGTTACATATAAAGATGGTGTCACGAACGTAGAAATGCGTCAGAGAGTTGAAGACGCTATTGGTCCTTTTGAAGATTGGTTCACAGCTATCAAAAGACGAAAGATGGCTTGTTGCGGGCACGTCGCAAGGTCCAACGGAATTAGCAACTCGAAACTCTGGTTCCGTACCGGGACAGAGAGGGTGAGGACGTCCAAGGAAGAGATGGATGGACAACATCACTGAGTAGTCAGGCCTTCGTCCCGGTGAGATACGTCAGGCGGCGACAGATAGAGAGGGATGGCGTGTGATTTTGGGAGTGTCTTCGTGTGTGCCCCAACGACCTGATGGGTTACGGGATGAACTGAACTGAACTGAACTGAGTCCTACAGTGGATTCCAGACAACCGTGGAATCCTTGGAAACGAGAAGGGAGAAAAGCTTGCAAAAACGGGAAGAAGCGGTACGCAGACTCGTCATCCACAGAGCTATAAAAACCAACGACATCATTTGATTTGCCAAATTTGTATATCTTTCAGTATTTCCTTTCCCATTTCTAATCTCGTAAGGACTTCTTGGGAGCCGCGTATCGCACTTCGCAGTGGTTAGCGAGCTGGCTTCGCATCTGATGTAATGAAATTGTGTTACTTTACTTTTAAGGACTTCTTTATTTGTTTGCTGTTCTTTCCCCCATTCTTGAGTACATCCACATTTCAAGGACCTCTAATTATTAGACTAGAACAAGTTTGTCAAAATACATCCGACTACAATAACAAGAGGACACAGCCACAAAATGAATTAAAGAAAGGTCTAGATTAGATATGAGGAAATATTTTTTAGTCAGAGATTGGTGATAGTTTGAAATGTTTTGTCACACGAAGTAGTGGAGGCAGGGTCATTTAATGCATTCAAGAATATATTGTTTGTGCATATTTTTTTATTTTTTTTAGATCAAGCGAATGTAAAAGAAACTGGTTGTATACAAACTCCGCAGAGTCTTCTAAATCAGTATAAAGAAGTTGTTTGTTTGTTCTCCAACTCTTTGCTTATCCTCCACGTTTTCTCACAGTACAGTAATATACTAACCAAGATATATATATAGACAGACAAGTGACCGATGCAGGAGCTATTCCGAACATTTTGTGCATTTCTCCGATATTACTTTGTATTATATTATTACCAGTTGAACAGAAAAGAGCAGGTCGTGGTCTTCAGACTCCGCACAGGCCACAACAGACTGAGGTACCACCTATTCAATAAACTGAAGATAGGTGGCACTGACGAATGCACTCTCGTACCGGGAAAATGACCGCTGAACATCTGCTGCAAAACTGCCCGATATACGAGGACCAGAGAAAGCACATGTGGCCATCACCAGTGGCAACACTAGACAAGCTCTTTGGCAGTGTCGACAGTCTCAGGATGACCGCTGCTTTCTTCGAACAAATACAGGTTGACGTCTGACAGCGTACGAAGAAGAAGAAGAAGATGTACCGGGTTTGTCTTCCAACTGCAATTGCTATTATCTTAGACAGACTGCACAAGTGCATCCGGTTGTAGGGGAAATATGGTCTTGGTCAGCTCTGGTTCGCTGACCCTGATTATAAGCAGCCACCCATGAGTCGCTAGCTGCTGTCAGTTTATTCAACGTTTTGTATCGTTGTATCCTAATGTGGTACTATATCTCTCTCTTTAAACTGTATCCCTTAAAATAATCATTACCCCAATAAAGGGGTTCTGTCCTGCCGAAGACGGATGTGTCGGACCGAAAGGTGCAAATATCGCATTCAAGCCGTAAACTTGCGACACAACACATTCCATTCTCGAGACAACATCCTGCTACTTACAAAGCCTTGTTCAGGGCTTGGTATCGGGAAAATGAGCGCAGAAGAAGAAGAAGAAGAAGGGGTTATGTCATGTTTGTTCCGAAGTGTCACTTTCAAATTTAATCAAACATGCATCTCTATACTGTTTCTGAGTAGGTCGAAGATGCAGCACAGTGAATGAGCTGATAGCAGCCAGCAACTCATCGCTGGCTGCTTGCTTCAGGGTCAGCGAACAAGAGCTGATTAAGACCATATTCTGCCCACCAAGATACGGTCGTGGAAACGAACTGTATTAGTGTATTCTGGCTTTTAGATTGGGATCGCAGTGGGAAGGCAAGCCTCATCTTCAAAAAAGCCAGCTGAAACTTGTTGTGTTGGGCTGAAAGAGGCAATACCGCAGCAACGCTGTAAACTTGTTGTGTTGGGCTGAAAGAGGCAATACCGCAGCAACGCTGTAAACTTGTTGTGTTGGGCTGAAAGAGGCAATACCGCAGAAACGCTGAAAACTTGTTGTGTTGGGCTGAAAGAGGTAATACGGCAGACACGCTGTAAACTTGTTGTGTTGGGCTGAAAAAGGTAATACCGCAGAAACGCTGAAAACTTGTTGTGTTGGGCTGAAAGAGGTAATACCGCAGAAACGCTGTAAACTACAACACAAAGTCGCATTTTTTGTTTGGTTTTTTTATTTTTTATTTTTTTATTTTGTTGCGTTCGCCTTATTTCTCTAATCCCCAAGGCGGTGTACGTTGCACTATGGTTGTTGTTTTGCGCCTTTCGGTCCAGTGCATCCGACTTCAGCATTAATTTTATGTAAGGGGCTGCTTCCTCCTACATTTTCTAAGGGTTTGCTTCCCCGGGGTAACGGCCGATGCTGTGTTGGGGATCGAACCCAGCACCTTCTGGTTGTGAGCCGTGTCACTTAACCACTAGCCCACACCGTCCTTAAACGTCGCAATGTCCTTTTCAGGATGAATACTGAAGAAGTAGACTGTTTTTGAGTTGATTCATCATGTTTCCTGTAACCATTAACACATTTATCATCATCATCACCATCATCATCATCACCATGAAAACCTTTCAGCTCCCTATGTACCACACGTCATCTAAAACGTACATGCCAAGTCTTGTTCCAACTCAATCCGTGTCTTCCTTGTTTCCGTAATTGTGTTTGTTTTGAGTTCTCTTACCCATGTGCGTTTTGGTCCACCTCATCCTCTCTTACCCTGGGAATTCCAGAACAGAGGCTGTCTTGTAATGTTATCAGATGGTTTCTAACTTAACTTAACTTAACTTAACGTCTTTATACTAGTTAAGAAGACTATGCAGAGTCTGTAAACAACCAGTTTCATTTACATTTTCTTGCTCTAAAAACTATACGCATCCAATCTATTCTTGAATGCATTAATTGTCCTTGCCTCCACTACTTCATGTGGCAATGCATTCCAAGCATTCACTACTCTCTGACTAAAAAAATATTTCCTAATATCTAATCCGGACTTTTCTTTAGTCTCTTGTTCTTGTAGGTGGTTGTATTTTGAAGAAAAACAATGTTATAGTCTAATTTATCCGTTCCATTGATTATCTTATAAACCTGTATTAAGTAACCTTGAATTCTTCTGCTTTCTAGACACTGTAGGTCTGTTTTTCTGAGTCTTTCCTCATAACTGGAATTCCATTATCAGCTTTGTTTCCTTAATGTGTATCCTATCTATTGTCAGTGTCTTTTCCTCACCCCATGCACTGACACTTTAGTGACCTGTTATTTTCAACATCTTGTCAGATGTATGACTTGCTGCTTGGGTCTGGTGTGTACATTCATCAAGAGAACTACAACGTCGTTCTCTCAAAGACCAAGCAAGATCGCCCAGATGGGAAGGCCATGGCTCGGTATCTCATGTCCTGTTTCTGGAGACAGGGCGAGCTAGTAGGGGCAAGCATTGCCGAGCCTCCAAAACCACATCAGAGGTCACTGGACAGGGGCATTGTTCATGCCATACTTGGTGAGTTACTTTATCAGGAAATTGAGGAAACTCCGTGGCTAGTAGACATCAGGGAATTGGTAAAACTATGTAACAAGTAAATATAAGAGAATGTCTAGCAGACGTCAGGGAGTTGGGGAAACTATGTAACAAGTAAATGTAAGAGAATGGCTAGCAGAGGTCAGGGAGTTGGGGAAACTGTGTAACAAGTAAATGTAAGAGAACGTCTAGCAGACGTCATGGAGTTTGGGAAACTCCGTAACAATTAAATGTAAGAGAAATGAGACTCCGTGGCTAGTAGACGTCAGGGAATTGGGGAAACTGTGGCTAATAAGCATTTGCGAATTGGGGAAACTCTGCTGTTAATAAATGTCAGGGAATAAGGAAACTCTGCTGTTAGTAAATGTCAGACAATCGGAAAACTCCATTGCTAGTAAACATTAGAGAATTGGGGAACCTTTGCTGCTGGTAAACGCCAAACAGTTAAACAGTTGGGGGGGGGGGGGTGAGGGGGGGGGGAGAGACTTCACTGCTAGTAAAAATGAGTAAATTGAGGAAACTCTGTAGTAGTAAAACTCTGTGGCTAGTAAACATTAGACAATTGAGCAAACTCTGTAGTAGTAAAACTGTGGCTAGTAAACGTCAGGGAATTTCGAAAACTCTGTTGCCAGTAAACATTAGACAATTGAGCAAACTCTGTAGTAGTAAAACTCTGTGGCTAGTAAACGTCAGGGAATTTAGAAAACTCTGTTGCCAGTAAACATTAGACAATTGTGCAAACTCTGTAGTAGTAAAACTGTGGCTAGTAAACGTCAGGGAATTTAGAAAACTCTGTTGCCAGTAAACATTAGACAATTGAGCAAACTCTGTAGTAGTAAAACTCAGTGGCTAGTAAACGTTAGGAATTTAGAAAACTCTGTTGCCAGTAAACATTAGACAATTGAGCAAACTCTGTAGTAGTAAAACTCTGTGGCTAGTAAACGTCAGGGGATTTAGAAAACTCTGTTGCCAGTAAACATTAGACAATTGAACAAACTATGTAGTAGTAAAACTCTGTTGCCAGTAAACATTTAACAATTGAGGAAACTCTGTTGTCAGTAAACATTAGACAATTGAGTAAACTCTGTAGTAGTAAAAATGTGGCTAGTAAACGTCAGGGAATTTAGAAAACTCTGTTGCCAGTAAACATTAGACAATTGAGCAAACTCTGTAGTAGTAAAACTCTGTGGCTAGTAAACATCAGGGGAATTTAGAAAACTCTGTTGCCAGTAAACATTAGACAATTGAGGAAACTCTGTAGTAGTAAAACTCTGTTGCCAGTAAACATTAGACAATTGAAGAAACTCTGTAGTAGTAAAACTCTGTTGCCAGTAAACATTAGACAATTGAACAAACTCTGTAGTAATAAAACTCTGTTGCCAGTAAACATTAGACAATTGAGGAAACTCTGTACTAGTAAAACGCTGTTGCCAGTAAACATTAGACAATTGAGGAAACTCTGTAGTAGTAAAACTCTGTGGCTAGTAAACGTCAGGGAATTTAGTAAACTCTGTTGCCAGTAAACATTAGACAATTGAGCAAACTCTGTAGTAGTAAAACTGTGGCTAGTAAACGTCAGGGAATTTCGAAAACTCTGTTGCCAGTAAACATTAGACAATTGAGCAAACTCTGTAGTAGTAAAACTCTGTGGCTAGTAAACGTCAGGGAATTTAGAAAACTCTGTTGCCAGTAAACATTAGACAATTGTGCAAACTCTGTAGTAGTAAAACTGTGGCTAGTAAACGTCAGGGAATTTAGAAAACTCTGTTGCCAGTAAACATTAGACAATTGAGCAAACTCTGTAGTAGTAAAACTCAGTGGCTAGTAAACGTTAGGAATTTAGAAAACTCTGTTGCCAGTAAACATTAGACAATTGAGCAAACTCTGTAGTAGTAAAACTCTGTGGCTAGTAAACGTCAGGGGATTTAGAAAACTCTGTTGCCAGTAAACATTAGACAATTGAACAAACTATGTAGTAGTAAAACTCTGTTGCCAGTAAACATTTAACAATTGAGGAAACTCTGTTGTCAGTAAACATTAGACAATTGAGTAAACTCTGTAGTAGTAAAAATGTGGCTAGTAAACGTCAGGGAATTTAGAAAACTCTGTTGCCAGTAAACATTAGACAATTGAGCAAACTCTGTAGTAGTAAAACTCTGTGGCTAGTAAACATCAGGGGAATTTAGAAAACTCTGTTGCCAGTAAACATTAGACAATTGAGGAAACTCTGTAGTAGTAAAACTCTGTTGCCAGTAAACATTAGACAATTGAAGAAACTCTGTAGTAGTAAAACTCTGTTGCCAGTAAACATTAGACAATTGAACAAACTCTGTAGTAATAAAACTCTGTTGCCAGTAAACATTAGACAATTGAGGAAACTCTGTACTAGTAAAACGCTGTTGCCAGTAAACATTAGACAATTGAGGAAACTCTGTAGTAGTAAAACTCTGTGGCTAGTAAACGTCAGGGAATTTAGTAAACTCTGTTGCCAGTAAACATTAGACAATTGAGCAAACTCTGTAGTAGTAAAACTCTGTGGCTAGTAAACGTCAGGGAATTTAGTAAACTCTGTTGCCAGTAAACATTAGGCAATTGAGCAAACTCTGTAGTAGTAAAACTCTGTGGCTAGTAAACGTCAGGGAATTTAGTAAACTCTGTTGCCAGTAAACATTAGACAATTGAGCAAACTCTGTAGTAGTAAAACTGTGGCTAGTAAACGTCAGGGAATTTAGAAAACTCTGTTGCCAGTAAACATTAGACAATTGAGCAAACTCTGTAGTAGTAAAACTCAGTGGCTAGTAAACGTTAGGAATTTAGAAAACTCTGTTGCCAGTAAACATTAGACAATTGAGCAAACTCTGTAGTAGTAAAACTCTGTGGCTAGTAAACGTCAGGGGATTTAGAAAACTCTGTTGCCAGTAAACATTAGACAATTGAACAAACTATGTAGTAGTAAAACTCTGTTGCCAGTAAACATTTAACAATTGAGGAAACTCTGTTGTCAGTAAACATTAGACAATTGAGTAAACTCTGTAGTAGTAAAAATGTGGCTAGTAAACGTCAGGGAATTTAGAAAACTCTGTTGCCAGTAAACATTAGACAATTGAGCAAACTCTGTAGTAGTAAAACTCTGTGGCTAGTAAACATCAGGGGAATTTAGAAAACTCTGTTGCCAGTAAACATTAGACAATTGAGGAAACTCTGTAGTAGTAAAACTCTGTTGCCAGTAAACATTAGACAATTGAAGAAACTCTGTAGTAGTAAAACTCTGTTGCCAGTAAACATTAGACAATTGAACAAACTCTGTAGTAATAAAACTCTGTTGCCAGTAAACATTAGACAATTGAGGAAACTCTGTACTAGTAAAACGCTGTTGCCAGTAAACATTAGACAATTGAGGAAACTCTGTAGTAGTAAAACTCTGTGGCTAGTAAACGTCAGGGAATTTAGTAAACTCTGTTGCCAGTAAACATTAGACAATTGAGCAAACTCTGTAGTAGTAAAACTCTGTGGCTAGTAAACGTCAGGGAATTTAGTAAACTCTGTTGCCAGTAAACATTAGGCAATTGAGCAAACTCTGTAGTAGTAAAACTCTGTGGCTAGTAAACGTCAGGGAATTTAGTAAACTCTGTTGCCAGTAAACATTAGACAATTGAGCAAACTCTGTAGTAGTAAAACTCTGTGGCTAGTAAACGTCAGGGAATTTAGAAAACTATGTTGCCAGTAAAATAACAAAAATACTCAAACATCTGCGGGAACACAACATCCTCCAAAAAAACAACTCGTCCGCACAAAATAGAAGGACAAGGGAGCCAAAAAACAAAAGGGGAAAAAGAGGAGGAATAAGAAAATTTAGAAAAATCGACACGGTACTCGGCACTACAAAGACAGCCACAAATATCACACCGACACATACGATAAGGAGTACTCGTCAAACTCTCCCTCCTCGCGAGGCAGCGGAGTATAGGGTTCTCTCTCTGGATCCCACATGGACCTTGGTCAACACACCCTCCATCCAGGCAACACAGTTGCGCACAAAGTATGAGACTAAAGATAGGCCTAAAATAGGGTGCTATAGAGGATGTAGTCAAAGGGGAGAGTTTAGGTCAGAGAAGTGGGAATTAAGTAGTGGAAAACCAAGCATTAAAATGATGCAGCAAAAACAAAAAGTGGAAAAACAACATAATTGCAAACTAAAATGTTTTTATGCAAATGTGAGAAGCATTGTAAATAAAAGAGAAGAATTGGAACTGTATGTAGAGGAAGAAAAACCAGATATAATAGGGTTAACTGAATCATGGGCATATGAGGACATTGCAGATGGTGAATTTGAAATAGAGGGATATACAATGTTAAGGAAGGATAGGGTAGTTGGAGACAAGGCTAAGGGGGGTGGTGTTTTATTATACTGTATAAATTCTTTTAATATAACTAGCATAGAGGATTTATCATGTGGTAACAAAAATGAAAGTGTATGGGGTGAAATAGAAAGTGGGGGTGAAAAAACAGTGATTGGAGTATGCTATAGATGTCCATCAAGTCAAAAGGAGGAAGATGAGGAGCTGATTAGTAGCATAGTAAAGGCAAGTGATAGGAATTTATTATTAATGGGGGATTTCAACTTTCCAGAAATAAAATGGGATATGGCAGAAGCACTTGTAGAGTCAAAACCTTTTGTTAAGTGCATAACTGAAAATTTTTTAATTAAACATGTAGTAGCAGCCACCAGAGGCAAAAACATACTAGACCTAGTTTTTACTACAGAGGAAAATATGATTGAAAACGTTACCGTAGGGGAACTGTTTGGCTCAAGTGACCATCAAATCATCCGATGGGATCTTATTGCAGGGAAAGAAGTGAACATAAACACGCGAACATATGACTACTCTAAGACAGATGTTAAAAGGATGAAAGAGGCAGTGAACCACATAATCTGGGAAGATATTGTCAGAGGAACAGATGTGGAACAGGAGTGGGTGAGTTTTAAAGCAGTTCTCGAAACGCTAAAAGAGGAATGTGTTCCATATAGGGAAGTAAACCCCAAGCGTAAAAAGTGGATCACTAAAATTGTAGTGAAATGTAGAAGAGCTAAAAATAAAGCATGGAAAAAATATATAGAGGCAGGTAAATCAAAAGAAACATATTTAAAATATTTGGACAAGCAGAACATATCTCAGAAAGCAAATAAAACAGCAAAAATAGACTTCGAAAAGAAACTTGCTCAGAGGATCAAGACTGATAGTAAAAGCTTCTTCTCTTATGTTAGAAATAAACAAAGATCAAAGGACAAAGTAGGCCCTCTCATAGACAGCACAGGAAAAAAAATAAGTGAAAATAGGGAGGCAGCAAATCTACTCAATCACTACTTTGGCACAGTGTACACAAAAGAGGACTGCTCTAAGATCCCAGAGCCTGTAGATATTTTTAAAAGAGACATGGATACAGCAGGATTAGGATCAATCTGTATTACAGAGGAAATTGTTTTTAAAAAATTGGAGGGGTTGAAAGTGGATAAATGTCCAGGTCAAGATGGTATTCATCCAAAATTGCTGTTTGAAATTAGAGACCAACTAGCAAAACCATTGGCTATATTATCTTCTCAATCACTTACAAAAGGGATTGTTCCACGGGATTGGAAAGATGCGGGAGTGATCCCCTTATTCAAAAAGGGCAAAAAGGCAGATCCAGCAAACTATAGACCTGTGAGCTTAACGAGCATAGTCTGTAAATTGTTAGAGTCAATAATCAAAGAAAACATTGTAATGCATTTAGACAAATTTAATCTAATTAGAAATAGTCATCATGGGTTTACCAGAGGGAGATCATGCTTAACAAATCTATTAGAATTCATGGAGGAGGTTACCAAAATGTTAGATAAAGGGGAGCCAGTGGATGTTATTTATCTGGATTTTGCAAAGGCCTTTGATAGAGTACCTCATCAAAGATTATTTCGAAAATTAAAATCACATGGAATAGTTGCCAAATGGATTGAAAATTGGTTAACGGGAAGAAGGCAAAGGGTCGGTATAAATAAGGAGTACTCTGAGTGGTGTGAAGTGAAAAGTGGTGTGCCACAGGGCTCGGTTTTGGGACCAATTTTATTCTTGATATATATATAAATGATTTGGACATAGGTATGGGATCCATTATTGCAAAATTTGCTGATGACACGAAACTATGCAGTAGTGTCTCATCTAAAGCAGAAGTGGATATATTGAGGTCGGATTTAGATAAAATTCGAGAATGGTCTGTAATCTGGCAAATGGAGTTTAATGTAGATAAATGTACAGTCATCCACATGGGTAGATCCAATATGGAACATAATTACAGAATGGGAGAGAACAATATTAGAAAGATAGATAAAGAAAGGAACTTAGGGGCTATAATAGATCATACATGTAAGGTGAGGGAGCAAGTTCAGGTAGCAGTAAAAAAGGCAAATGCAATGTTAGGGATGATAAAAAGAAATATTAAACATAGGAGCAAGGAAGTGATAGTCAAACTGTATAAAGCATTAGTTAGACCTAGATTGGAGTACTGTGTACAGGTGTGGAGTCCTTATCAGAGAGGGGATATAGACATGCTGGAGAGAATACAAAAAAGAGCGACAAAGCTGATAGTGGGATTCCAGAATTACAGTTATGAAGAAAGATTAAAAAGAACTGGCCTTCAGTGTCTAGAAGAGAGAAGAATTCGTGGTGACTTAATACAGGTGTATAAGATGATCAGAGGAATGGATAAAGTGGACTATAACAAGTTTTTTAAAGTACAACCACCAACAAGGACAAGAGGGCACAGCTACAAGTTGACTAAGGAGAGGTCCAGATTAGATATTAGGAAGTATTTCTTTAGCCAGAGAGTAGTGAATGCTTGGAATGCATTGCCAAGTGAGGTGGGGGAGGCTGGGACGGTCAATGCATTTAAGAACAGATTGGATGCGTACAGCTTCTAGAGGAAGGTGTTGTAAATGGAACTGGTTGTATACAGACTCTGCAGAGTCTTCTAAACCAGTATAAAGACGTTAAGTTAAGTTAAGTTAAACATTAGACAATTGAGGAAACTCTACCTCTAGTAAACATTAGAGAATTGGGGAAATTCTGCTGCTAGCAAATATCAGGCCACTGAGGAAAGTTTACTGCTAATAAACATGAGTAAATTTGGGAAACTCCATTAATAGAAAATTATAAACATTGTAGTGTCAACCTTGTGAGAAAAAATAACTCTATATGACCCAAATCTTACAAAGTTAAAAAAAACCGACATGAAAATGATTTTCTAATACACAATATCAATTTACAATAGTCAGAATTTTTTTGGGTACATATTCTAAGATGAAACACCAGCACAGCAGCAGAATCTTGTAGGCAGAACTCGAGAGAACAGCTCACACCAGAAACAGATCTAGAGCATCCATTGTAACGCTATGGTCCAGAGGGAACTAGATGGATTAATGATGATGATATAGCTAAAATTGGAGAACTGAGACACTAGTCCGGTCAGGCACAACATACTGACCATGACGTGTCAGTGTCAATCACAATATACTGACCAAAACCATCATTTTTCTTCCCTGTAGCGTTATCTGGAAACATATTGTTTTCAAGGCAGTCACAAGATGTGAATCGATGTGATCCCCATAGTAGTGAGCGCCATGCAGACAAAAACAAGAATAGCACAACCGCCTGGATGGTTTTGGCCCACCTTCATCAGCATGCTTGGGATATAAGAAAAGCTACTACAACTCACCACTTAACACCATTTTACAGGGTGCACAAAAGAGTAAACTTACTCATTGTGAGCAACAAAACAAATAGCTAAAATTAATAATTTATTTCTTTGATTTGAAATGTGCTGCATTATGTTCTCAACATGAACCTGCTTATGGAAAAATTCATATTTAGTTCACATTTACATTGTCTGTGCATAAAATAACACCCTGGATAAAGCAAGGAATATTGATGTCCTCTCTAGATAATATAAGGACACTTTATCGTATGAGTATGAATCTCTTAAGAACAACTGATGGTGTCACAGATGCTTTTGAAATCACTATGGGTGGGGGCTTTCCTCTCTGCTATTCAACAGCTATATGGCCAAAATCACAACAGAAGTCAGTCAAATTGAGACGGCGGTAGCAAAATATCATTCAATACACAAATTAGTCTTTGCGGATGGTCAGTGTCTGTTGTATAAAGATGAAAATAAACTGCAAAGTCACATGATGGCGCTTGCAACTACCTGTGCCAAATACAATTAACTAATTAACGAGAAGAAAACAGAAACCTATGAGGATCAGCATAACACCTGAATGTGTAAAATGATATTGCTCTTCAATAGGTCCTTGAGGTCAGGTATTTGGGCAGTAGATTTTCAGCAGACGGTAGGCTTGATAGGGACATTGAGACTAGGTGTCAGAAAACATCTAATGTGACGTATCTGCTGTCACCACTGCTTAGGCATGCGAACATACAGGATCAGAGTATGTTAGTGCTGTCGAAGACGGATGTGTCAGACCAAAAGGTGCAAATATTGAAGTCAAGCTGTAAACTAGCAACACACTGCATTCTGCTCTCAGGACTACATCCTGCTACTTGCAAAGTCCTGTTCAGGGCTTGGTATCGGGAGATTGAGAACAAACGCAGAAGAAGACGAAGAGTATGTTAGTCAGGATCAGACAAAATATGCTGATCAGAGTATATCGGTTAAGGTCAAGGAAAACATGCTGATTAGACTATGTTAGTCAGGGTCAGGGTAAATATACTGATCAAGACTCCACCTCACTTCCAGGCAGTCCTCCTTGGAAACAAGCCGTTTCATGGCAGTCTGCCTAAAAAAGTGGGGATTGGCATGGGGATCTCCATAGTAGTGAGCTTACTGAGTACCCTCAAAATTCACTACAGCCAGGAGGACACTGTTCTACCTTCTCAAGTATGCCTCAGGATGTGAGGAGAGCCACTGTAACTCACCACTATAGAAAGTCATCAAGAGTACCTGAATCAATTTCTTGTGTGCTTTACTTTTACAAGGCTTCAAGATAAACCTATTTCTGCTTTCAGGATTTTGCCAGCACCATTCTCGGGAGCTCGCCACTGACATCCGCAGAACCATGCAGCAGAAGATTGGCTATGCTAAGTTTTACTTTGTTAAGAAAACCCAGGATCCAGACTCGCCAAAAACTACGCCTGCATCAATATCTGCAGAGGCATCTCCTCGAAGAATGTCAATGGAGATGGCAAGGCGTGGAGCAGGAGGGCTGCCTTTGGATTTGCCCATGAAAATGCAAACTGGTGAGAGAAGAGGGAGAAGAGCCAGTGACACTTTGTCAAGGGGTTTATCTGAAGGAGCCGACATGCCAAGTCGGATTCCTGTTCGAGGGATGTCAGATCTGCCAAGTAGGAGCTACAGTGAGATTGAAAGGGACATTTCCAACAGGTTGATCGATGAGTCTGGAAGAGTAGCTGCACCCTGTTCAACAAAGATACATTCAAACAGGCTGCCAACTGACATTTCTGGTAGGTTGTTGTTGGGAAGTTTAGTTAGGAGGATGTCTGCGGCGGATACTGGAGGAAGAGTCTCAGCTGATTATTCTTCTCGGATGCATAGTGATCTTCCTGGAAAAGCTTCTGATGATCCTTCAACTGGACTGCCAGATGATCTTTCAGCAAGGTCTGTTAGCGATCTGTCAACAAGATCATCTGATCAATCCACAAATAGATTGCCAACAGATCGTATTTCAGGAACTGCGCTGGATGTATTGTCCGGGCGAACATCAGAAAACAGTCTAGTAGCTGAACTAGCAAATAGAATGGGACCAGTGCCCGCAGGAATGGCCAGGGGATTTCTTGACATGCTCAATAATATCTATCCCAGCAATTGAATCTGAGATTTTGTTACATAATTGTTACTGGTCGATAACAATCTGAAATTGTGTTATATAATTGTTACTGATGGATACCAGCCTAAAATTGTTTTATATAATTGTTACTAATGGATACCAACCTGAACTTGTGTTATGTTATGTAATTGTTACTGATGGGTAATGATCTGAAATTGTGTTATGTAATTGTCTCTGATTGATAACAACTTGAACTATTGTGTTACGTAATTGTTACTGATGAATACCAATCTGAAATTATGTTATATTATGTCAATGTTAATGATGGATAACAATCCACATGTCTTGGGGAACTGAATTAGCAACTCTGTTATAAGGTAAAGTCTTTCTTATGTCACTTTTTTACTCATGTGATCATCTTTTGATGAGGTAATGCAGAAAATGTGTCTCAGACAGGGGTTTCAAACTTGTGATTCACATTTCCCATGCTCATCACCAAGACTTTTGTGTTCCTGAAATAGGTTCATGGCATGGGGAACTAGGAAAAAATGCAGGGAGACAAGAGGAAGGAGAGAGAAGATGATTCAATAAAACAAAATTTGACTGGACATGGTCTGTGAAAATCTCTCTAGACAATTTGATAAAATGAAATTAGACTGGACATTATCTCTGAAAGCCTCTCTAGATAATTTGATAAAATGAAATTAGACTGGACATTATCTCTGAAAACCTCTCTAGATAATTTGATAAAATGAAATTAGACTGGACATTATCTCTGAAAGCCTCTCTAGATAATTTGATAAAATGAAATTATACTGGACATATTCTGTGAAAATCTCTCTAGACAAATCAAGTGGTCCAAAGTGCATGGTATCACAAGGTGAGATAAGACAAAATAAAAGTATAAGAAGCAAGACATTATAAAAGGTAAAAGCAGTCCCAAAGCGGACACTGCCATCAGCAATGAAGTGTTAGAGCCTGCATTGTGCTAAGCCACAGCTTTGTGGTGGCCAGTGCCTTTCCTCACTGCCTTTTTCCTTCTTACCCATCAGTCAGATACCTATGTACAGCTGGGACAACTGGAGCTGCCGGTAGCGGAAATTGAACCCCGTCCCTTTGCCATGAATAGCAAGTACTCTACCACTGCACTAATCAGTCACTCAGGACATTAAAAAGAAACTATACTAAAATGTTACTAGAGCCAAGACTCAGGAAATGTACACTGAAACCAATAAAGAAGTAAGAATGAGGATCAGAAGCGACAAGATAAAATATATTGATGAGTTGGCAAGAGAGTCAGAGAAAGCTGCAGCACAAAAAAACTAACAGGAAATAAAATCATTAAGATAAAGAAAATTGGTAAGCAATGCAAATGAGCAGATGAAGAGACGATCAGAACATTTAGGAGAACTTTTAAATAAACCAGATGGGGAGAAAGACTATCGTCTGGTCAGGAAAAATATACTGATCAGACATGTTAGTCAGGGTCAGGAAAAATATACTGATCAGACATGTTAGTCAGGGTCAGGAAAAATATACTGGCAAAGATCCTCACCTCAGCTACCTCGTAGCTCTCCCTTGAAATAGGCTGTTTTCATGGCATCTTGGCTAACAAGGTGAGGGTTCGACGTGATCCCAATAGTAGTGAGCGACGCGCAATGAAGCCAAGCACAGCACAACCGCCTGGAGGATCCGGTCCACCTTTATCAGCATGCTCTGGTTGTGAGGAAAGCTATTGCAACCTGTCACTTCATGTCCTTTTCAGGGCGCACAAAAGAATAACCTTAGGGCCTACTCATTGTGGGCATTCGAAACAACAACAACAAATAGACCAGATCCATAAGATTCACCAGACATTCAGCTAGCAGAAACGGAGGGGAAAATAACCAAAGAAAAAATGAAGAAAGCCATAATGCTCTGTTGTGGAGCATATAGCCTGGTTGACAGTGAGCTTGCTTGCTAAGACTGGGATTACAGCGCATCAGGGTTTGAAATCACGGATGGACAGAACAAAATGACGATGTGATGCATTCCTCCAGTCGACCCACCTGTTCATGGGTACCTGAAATATGACTTGGGGAAGATACAAAGAACAAGGAAGGGAACTGCCCGCCCCACATAATTGGTTGGTTGGTCGGTTATTAATCCAGCAGCCTATGGGCTTCTGTCCTTTGGCGCAAACCTCACATAGGCTGCGGCATAGTACATGAAGAGATATCTTCATCCCAGGCGGAAATTGTTGCCATGGGACTGACCTTTACCTTTCATGCTCCTGAGAGATAGGAAAGCCATTGACCCAGATAGTATCTCAACAGAAGTAATCAAAGCAGATATTGACCCTTCAACAGGGATATTATACAAATTGCTGGGTAAAGTTTGTGGAAAAGAAGAAATACCAGCAGACTGGAAGGAATGATATGTAGTCAAGTTGTCAAAAAAAAGTAAGAAGTGTACAAATTATAGAGACATGGGGACAGCGTGGCCTAGTGGTTAAGTGGCACGGCTCACAATCCGAAGGTGCTGGGTACGATCCCTATCGCAGCACTGGCTCTTTACCCCGGGGAAGTAAACCCTTAGAAAATGCAGGAGGAAGCAGACCCTTACATAAAATACATGCTGAAGTCGGATGCACTGGGCCGACAGGCGCAAAATAAAAACCACAGTGCAACGCACACCGCCTTGGGGATTAGAGAAATAACGCGAACGCAAAAGAAAAAAAAAAGAATGAAATTGAGAAATAATATTCTCAGTGACTTAGAAAAAAATGTAACATGATCATATTATTAAGATTAAAAGACGCCATAGGAACAGCTGAGAGAAGACCAGGCCGAACTTTGACAAAATAGGTCCAGTATGGACTAGACAGAGTGCAGAAGGCGAACAGTGCTCACTATACAATTGCACAGATTTTGAAACAGCCTAGGATGCTTCTTTCAACTAAGAAGAGGCTGATAAATGCACTATTTATTCCTACATTGTGTTACCAATGTCAATCTTCGTCCTTACTAGAAACACATAAAAGTTAGATCCAGAGCTGTGAGATGCGCTGTGTGAGAAGTGCAGCCGGAAAGACAATCTGTGACAGAATCCGCAACATCACACTGAAGCAGATAGTGGGGGCAAGCCCAGTTAGTAAATACATTGAAGCACAACATTTAGTCAGAATGCATTATGACGAACTGATATTGACCACACGTTGGTCGTTGCCCGCATCCAGCTGAGACCTAAGAGAATCTTCACGGCGAATCATAAACCCATTTTGAGAATACATGTAGTCAACACCAAGGATCCAGAAAAGTGTTTCAGGTTCCAACAGGAGCTTGCAGATGTTTTCACTGATACATCAGGAGACTGTACAGCTAGTGAAAAGTGTGATTTAAGCAGCAGTAACAGCTTGTGGCATTAGAAAGCATAGGAATCAAGACTGGTTTGAGGCAAATAGTCGGATACTACAGCCTTTGATTGACAGGAAAAAGGTAGCACTACCGAGAAACAAAGACAAAACAACACGAAACTCTCTCAATGTATTGAAACAAGCGAGAGAAGCAGTGCAAAGGACAGCTAGAGTGTGCGAAGGACTAGTGGATACAGTTATGTGAGAATATCCAAGATGCCATTAATAATGGTAACATCAGAGGCATGCATGAAGGTATAAAGATAGCCATCGGCCTTAACAATGAAAAAGAGTGCGCCGCTAAAAGCTTTATCTGGGGAAATCATCACTGATAAGAGGAAGCAGTTAGACAGATGGGTAGAACACTATCTTGAACTCTACTTAAGCGTGACAGAGCTAATAGAAGATGCCCTCAATGCCATCGAGACATGCCAACTCTGGACCATCTGGACTCGCTGCCAACCATAGCAGAAGTTAACTTTGCTATTGCTGACCTTGCTTCTGGCAAGGATCCAGGAAAGAATGGAATCCCGATTGAGGTCATCAGGAGTGGAAAGAACATATTTGCTCCACAGATACACCAGAAGAATAGGTCCCGCAAGATTTGAAAGATTCAAGCATTGTAACCTTGTACAAGAACAAGGGGGACCGGAGTGACTGCAACAACTACAGAGGAATTTCGCTTCTGTGTACCGTTGGGAAGATACTTGCCAGAATTGTTCTGCGCAGACTCCAGGAGACCGGGTTTACCCAGAGTCACAGTGCGATTTTTGTGGGAATAGGTCTACCGCAGATATGATATTCTTGTTACGACAGTTGCAAGAGAATTGCAGAGAACAAAAGCAACCATTGTATATTACCTTCATAGATCTCACGAAGGCATTTGACTTTGTCAGTCGTGTGGGTCTGTTCAAAGCGCTCGGGAGGATTATTTGTCCACCGATTCTTCTGAGCATTATCGAGTCGTTCTACACTGATATGAAAGACACCATCAATTTTGACGGTGCGTGCTCAGAGGAGTTCACAATCAAGTGCGGAGTAAAACAAGGATGTGTACTTGCTCCAACCCTCATTGGAATATATTTCTCACTTCTCTTGAGGCATGCACTTCGTGATCAGGAAGGTGATATCTTCATTCATTCTCGCACAGATGGTGGCCTTTTCAATTCTCAAAGGCTGAAAGCCAAGACCAAAATAAACAGGGTGCTGATGAGAGAACTGCTCTTTGTGGATGATGCCGCAATTACGACTCACTCAGAGAAGGAACTGCAAATCTTACTATCTGCATTCTCGGATGCCTGCTGTGAGTTCGGGTTAACAATCAGCAAAACAAAAACACAAGTTATGGTCCAGGATGCAAACAAACCACCAGTAATCTCAATAAAGCTCTCGATGTAGTAGATCATTTTACGTACTTGAGATCCTCAGTCAATAATAAACTCTCCCTGGATTAAGAGATCAATATCAGGATAGGAAACACAGCAACAAAAATGAGCAGAACAACAAAAAGGGTCTATGAGAACAAGAAGCTCACTGTTAAAACAAAAACATTTGTTTACCAGGCCTGTGTCCTCGGCACTCTTCTTTACGGCAGTGAGACATGGTCTACCTACATGCACCAGCAGAGGCGGCTAAACAGCTATCACATGAGTTGCCTGCGCAGAATCCTGTGCGTTGGGTGGCAAGACAAGATCACCAACGCAGAGGTGTTGGAGAGAACCGGCACTGTCACAATCTTTTCCATGCTTAGTCATCGAAGGCTCCACTGACTGGGACACATTCGGAGGATGGATGATGGCAGAATACCAAAATATCTCATCTATGGGGAATTACAGTTGGGGAAAAGGTCTCGGTACCGGCCATGAATTCGGTACAAGGATGTATGGAAGCGGGATATGAATGATGCAGCCATCGATTTGGAACCATGGGAACAGGACGCCATGGATTGTGTTACATGGAGGGGCAAGATTAAGCATGTAATACAGACAAAGGAGATACTGATTACTGATAGGCTAAAGACTCAGGGTTTGAGAAGACACTCCACAACATGCGATACCGCAAACGGTCCTGACTTTTATTTTTGCACACACTGTGGAAGACGCTGCTCTACCCGGATTGGTCTTACGAGTCACATTCGTTACCGTCATGGACTGTAGTTGCATACCTTTTCAAAGCACAATTACTATCGTCTGACAAGACGGAAAGAGCTAATGATGGGATTATGACGAGCCTGCAAAAAGAGAATATCATATGAAGGTTTCTGGTCCACAAGCAAGGGGTAGACCTTGACAAGGAGATATAAACATGCTGGAAAGTATACAAAAAAAGAGTAACAAAGCTGATAGTGTGATTCCAGAATTACAGTTATAAAGGAAGACTCAGAGAAACTGGCTTACTGTGTCTAGAAAAGAAAAGAATTTGAGGTGACTTAATGCAGGTTTATAAGATAATCAAAGTAAAGGTTAAATTAGACTATAACAAGTTTTTTTCAAAATAAAAACACCTATAAGAACAAGAGGACATAGCTACAAATTAACTAAAGAAAGGTCCAGATTAGATATTAGGAAATATTTGTTTAGTCAAAGAGTGATGAATGCTTGGAATGCATTGCCACAGGAAGTAGTGGAGGCAGGATCAATTAATGCATTTAAGAATACATTGGATGCACATAACTTTTAGAGCAAGGAAATGTAAATGAAACTGGTTGTATACAGACTCTGCATAGTCTTCTAAACCAGTATAAAGACGTTAAGTTATTAACAAAACACGTGAAGATATCTTCTTCTTTAGCTTTCATCCTGAAAAGGATGTTGGGGACGTGTCATAGTTTACAACGAGGCTGTGAAATCTGCACTTTTCGGGGCGACACATCGGATATTAGCTGGTCATTTTTAGTACTGGGTTTGCTTTCCCACTGCAATTTCTATTTACAGGTACAGATATCATCATCATCATCAGTCCCGTAACCTATAAGATCCGTTGAGGCACCGTTATTGAAGTTTATCGAGCCAGTTCCTACCATACGTCTCGATTTTTCGCCAGGTATTAGTTTAAGGGTATTAGAATCGAATCTTTCCAGTCAAAATATTACAGAAAGATCCTCAGAATAACATGGACGGAGAAAAAGATAAATGTAGAAATTCGGCAAGAGTTGAGCATAGAGGAGAACTGGTTTATCAATTCCATTAAGGCCAGAAAATGTAAATACTTTGGTCACATCAAGAGACACAACGGTCTTGAGAGAACAGTGATGGAAGGTATAGTGCCAGGAAAAAGACGCAGGGGTAGAAGACGAGGGTACCAAGATATCCAGGAATGCCTGGATATGATTGTGGTTGAGGCTGGAGTTTTGGCAAGGAAAAGAGTTTCTTTCAGACAGACTGTGAAGGGAGAGACGTCCTGTAAAGGACATGCAACATGATGATGATGATTAGTTTCAGCTAAAGACCTTCCCTTCCACTCTTTTATATTGTCCTCTGATAACTTATTTAGTCGCTCTCTCCCACACTTCACAAGCACATAGCCTTGCTGGACGGTTTTGGCCAACCCCACTGATCCTGATATATGCCCACACCACGTCAATTTTCGTGTTTTTACAATAGTCAATAGGTTTTTATATTGACCTAACTCTTTCCTAACAATTTCAAAAACATTCTCGTTTGTAACGCGATCCAAATATGAAATGCCAAGAATTCTTCGCAAGCATCTCGTTTCCATTGCGCAAATTGTACATTCTAGGGCAGCCGTCATAGTCCAAGTTTAAGGCTAATGTCTTTACAGATTATTCGCAATCTGGTCAGGGCGACCATAGCCACTGCTGTTCTCGACTCTGCTCTAGACCCCTCCGCATTCATTTCTTCTCACAGGTACAAATAAATATATTCAAATAAGAATAAAAGAGCTGAGGGGAACTTTCATTCCTTGTGGAACTTATGGAAATCAACACAAATTAAGCCCAAACTTAAAATAAAAATCTTGAACTCTAAAGTTCGTGCTTTTGTGTCTGGTTCTTCTTCTTTGCTCGTTATCGAGAGAGTCAGACCAACGTGTAGGTGGTCTTCCCCGTGGTCGTCTTCTGTCTGTGGGTACCAGACTGCTGTTGCTGTGCTCCAACGGTCAGCCGTTCTCCGTAGCAGGTGACCATTCCAGCAATGCTCTGCCTTGTCTGCGTGGGTAACTGCAACCTTCACTAATGACATTTGCAGTACATCAGTGTTGTGATGACCTTTCAAACGTTGGTTGTGGAGAATCCATGTGATCTATAATTGTATAGTTTATTCTCAATTTTACATTTTAACATTTTGTCTGTTCATTCTTAACCCTTTACACTTGATCATTGAAACAGGCAATATTTAACCATATGTTTGCCTCACTCAAATACTGTTTTTTTACATCATCATCATCATCACGTACCCTGCCAGTTGGCATTGACAATCGTGGACTTTCACTTCCTTATATCACGTGTGGCTATCAGTTATGTCGTTGATCACCTCCTATGCCATGCCTTCAAGCCGTCCAATATTTTCTCAGGTGGAGTGGTCAGTTCCCTTCCTTGCTGCCTTTTCCTTCCCTAACCGTAAGTCAGGTACCTATTTACAGCTTGGCTGACTGAAGCTGACGGTAGTGGGAGTTGAATCCCGTACCTAAGCCACGAAAAGTAAATGCTCTACCACTGTGCTGGCTACTTCGTTCATTCTCAATCTCCCACTACCAAACACTGAAAGGGCTTAAGTAGCAGAATGTAGTCCAGAGAACGGAATGCGCTGTGTCGTAGTTTACAGCTTGACTGCGATATTTGCACCTTTCGGTTCAACACATCCGATTTCAGCAAGCATTTTTGAGTACCGGGTTAGCATTCCCTCTTCGACCCCTTCTCCTTAGCCAGTCTGCCCTTCTGCAGCCTGTTATCCAGGATCACCGCGTGGAGGTGTAGAAGGGTCTTGGCAGCTCTGGTTCGCTGGCCCTGACGCTAGCAGTCAGCTATGAGTCGCTGGCCACTGCAGCTCATGCGCTGCTCAGCATCTTGATCCCACTACTGTGCTAATTAGTCACCCTATTAGAGCATTCCAATCAGTCAATTAAAAACTGCTTTCTGATTAACTGTTTCGTACAGTAGTTAAAATAGTCCATAATGTACTTTTCTGCATCATCATCATCATCATCATCATCATTCCCATCTTACTCCAACAGGAACATGAGAGTACTGTTGTAGTTGACCTTCGTTGAAGACAGCCTGCATAGTAATATGTATGTGCTGTTACAGTGGTGGTGTCTGTTGTATTTTGATTTACATGATGAGGTTGCTGGTCTCATGCACAACCATCTGTATTTTACTTTTACATGCATTGTTCCTATTCTTTTTTCTTCAGCAAGTACCATCAGGATCTACAAAGGAGAGATCTAAACATTGAAATAGGGCAAGGTTATGCATTTGATTAGCCTTTTCACTCTAACTGAGGGGTCAAAGATGTAGTAGTGAATAGGCTGACAGCAGCTGGAGACTTTATAGCTGGTAGCTTGCAGCAGGGTCAGTGAACCAGAGCTGACCAAACCCCCTATTCTAGTATAGTCTGTTTAAAAGAATAGGGATCATAGTGGAAAAACAAATCTGGTACCCCAAAGAAGCCAGCTGAAATCAGATGTGTCGGGCAGAAAGGCACAGAAATTGCAGCTATGCTGTAAACTACGACATAATGTCACAACATCCTTTTAAGGACGAACGCCAAATAAGAAAACTCCAACTGAAGCACACGGTCCCCATTACAGCTGGCCTCTTTACAGGAAGCCTGTAGCCAAGCATTTTACATTTGGTTTCAATAACAATGGCTCTACATGATGAAGCTGCTATCCTCATGTACAGCCTTCTTTAGTCACCTCTTATGACATGCTCAGAAGATTACAGTGGTCCTACTCTTTTCATCGACTCGGACACCATACACTTGCACAGAATATACGATGTGGCTTCAAATAAAAACCTGAAAAGTTGGATAGAAATGAGAAAAACAACGCCATTGTACTGTAACCTGTTAATATGGTTGCTAAGGATGTCAAGAGTGTCCTGTAGGCGCCATCACGGTGCAGACGAACAACATGACGTGATAATTCCATGTAAAAGATAACGGCCCACTTTTGGCATGCACAAAAGAGGATCAGCGTTCAGTTATCCGCTTTTTCATCGGCAAATGAAGGTCATGTGCGGTGATGCATGCCTTTCAGTCCAGCAAGTGTATTAGTGGAGTAGAAAGTTCCAAAATGGAGTTAGTTCTTTGACAGACTGTTCATGACTGTTCACGACTGTTCACGACACAGACTAGTGACCCCATAGTCGATTGCAGCCTTTGACCACCTTGTAAAGGAAAATCGCCAATTGACTGTGAATGACACTCAGGCACTCTTGACATCCTTAGCAACCATATTAGCAAGTTACAATGCAAAGGCAGAATTATTGTAATTTCTTGTCCACTTTTCAGGTTTTCATTTGAAGCCCTCTCGTATTTAAGATTTTTATTACCATGCTTTTTTTGGTACTCATTTCATCCAAAATTTGATTATACAGAACAATTTTTTAAGTTGATCAAACTACACAAAATTACTGTAAAGGCACCACAAAAAACAAATTTCTTTACATAAGGTGTTTTTTTCCTCTGTTTTTTTTGTTTGTTGCTTCTCATTGTGGCACTAGATAAAACAGTTATCTAATAATAACTTCATTATTGAGAGAAGAAACTGGCTAAGCCTTCACACTAACAAATTTTTAAATAAGTGTTTCTTTTACAGAAGAGGCATGTTTTGCACTTAAACCAGAGAGGCGTGGGCAGTGAAAGGGGGGGGGGGGGGGGGGGGAGAAGTACAGCAGAGAATCAACTGATAGCAGCCAGCAATTCATAGCTGGCTCAAGAATGCTTGTGCTGAAATCGGTTGTGTTGGGACGAAAAGGCACAGATAAAAACTATGATAAAATGTCACAATCGTCCTATTCAGGACGAATACCGATGAAGACATTGAAGATGAAAGCAACATAATGGTGTTAATTATTTTAATTTTGTGTTGTATTTGATTGTGCTATTAATAATTTTGTGGTAAAATTTGATTGTGCTATTAATAATTGTATGGTTAACTTTGATTGTGCTATTAATAATTGTATGGTTAACTTTGATTGTATTGCTAATTTTGTGTGACATATTGTTCTGCTACCGGTACTAATGTTGAGTGTGTAATTTGATTGTATTTCGTGTGAAATATGATTATGCTATTAATTTTGCGTTAAATATGATTGCATCATTAATTTTATGTAAACTTTCCATTGCTGTTCTGTTAAGAACCAATGTCATTGCACTCCGGGCAGACCCACAGATGCTCAGTCCCTCTTATCAAATGACGAATAGTATAGATGGTTCTTGTGGCTCACTTGTTGTACACATATCTGCTCCATCCTCTCAGGTGTTCCCCTCTGCTGAACCCGCGTATAATTTCAAAATCTTTTCAACAGCTATGAAATCGAAAGCAGTGACTTCATCAAGGTGGCCGTTGATCAAATTCAAAATGTGACCTCTATCTACCGCCAATGTCCCTACTGCGGGTGCCATTGAGGCTAGAATATCAGCTATTTCATTCCTGAGAACCCTGGCATGGCCAGAACAGTAGATCCACATTTTCCTGGACGTTTAAGTCCTTTATGTCCACTACCCACTCATACCACAGCCAGCCTTTTTGCGCCTTCCAAAACAAAGATCGAGAGACTATTACGGCCCTCATTAAAGAGGTCCCATATAACCACCTCAGTGACGAAGTCCCCAACCTCCATTCAGATACTGGACGTTGTTATCAAGTATACTTTACTGCTCTCAGCAATGACCCTACCACTCATTCTAGCAGAGAACGTCCTACCGACTTCCTTACCACTTTGTTATTTCCCTAATGACAATCTTATCGACAGTACTGGTCATACAAGACGGACATAACATAGAGAAAAATTGTCAACTACCTTACCCTGGGTAGGTAGATGTAACTTAACTTAACTTAACCTAACCTAGTCTAGCCTAACCTAACCTAACCTAACCTAACCTAGCCTAGCCCAGACCAACCCAACAACATAACTTAACCTAACCTAATCTAATATAACTTAATTTAATTTAACTTTACTTAACTTAACGTCTTTATACTGATTTAGAAGACTGCAAAGTCTTTATACAACCAGTTTCATTTACATTTCATAGCTCTAAAAGCTATGCGCATCTAATCTATTCTTAAATGCATTAACTGTCCTTGCCTAAACTATTTCCTGTGACAATGCATTCCAAACATTTACCACTCTCTGACTCCCAGCTCAGCTTAACTTAACCCACCACAACTTAACCCATTTAACCCAACTTAACACAACCTAACCAAATTTAACCCAACTTAACCGCACCTAACCTAACCTAATTTAACCAAACTTAACTTAACTTAACGTCTTTATACTGGTTTAGAAGACAGCAAAGTCTGTATACAACCAGTTTCATTTACATTTCATAGCTCTAAAAGCTATGCGCATCCAATCTATTCTTAAATGCATTAGCTGTCCTTGCCACCACTGCTTCATGTGACAATGCATTCCTAACATTCACCATTCTCTGACTAAAAACAAATTTCCAAATATCTAACCTGGACCTTTCTTTAGTTAATTTGTAGCTATGTCTTCTTGTTCTTGTAGGTGGTTGTATTAAAAAAAACATGTTATAGTCTAATTTATCTTTTCCTTTGATTATCTTATAAACCTGAATCAAGTCATCTCGAATGCTTCTGTTTTCTAGACACTGTAGGCCGGTTGTCTTTTTCTTTATAACTGTAATTCTGGAATCCCACTATCAGTTTTGTCACTCTTCTTTGTACACTTTTCAGCATGTTTATATCCTCTCTATAATAAGCACTCCATATCTGTACTTAGTACTCCAATCTAAGTCTAACTAATGCTTTATACAGTTTGACTATCACTTCCTTGCTTCTATGTTTAATATTTAATTTTAACAGACCTAATTTTACATTTGCATTTTTCACTGCTACCTGAACTTGCTCACTCACTTTGCCTTGATCCCTTTTGTTTTCTATCATTCTAGTATTGTTATCGCCCATTCTGTAATTATGTTCCATATTTGATCTACCCATGTGGATGACTACATTTATCTACATTAAACTGAATTTGCTAGCTCACGGACCATTCTTGAATTTTATCTAAATCCGACCTAAATATATCCATTTCTGCTTTAGATGAGGCACTAATGCATAGTTTTGTGTCATCAGCAAATTGTGCAATCATGGATCCGAAATCAATGTCCAAGTCGTTTATATATGTCAAGAACAAAATTGGTCCCAAAACCGAGCCTGTGGCACTGCACTTTTTACTTCACACCACTCAGAGTACTCCTTATTTATGTCCACTCTCTGTCTTCTTCCGGTTAACCAATTTTCAGTCTATTTGGCAACTTCCCCATCTATTCCATGTAATTTTAACTTTCGAAATATTCTTTGGTGATGCACTTTAACACACGATTTTGCAAAATCTAGATAAATAACATTCACTGGCTCCCCTTTATCTATCATTTGAGTAACCTCCTCCATGAATTCTAATAGATTTGTTAAGCACGATCTCCCTCTAGTAAACCCATGCTGAGTATTTCTAATTAGATTAAACTTGTCTAAATGCATTACACAGTTTTCTTTGATTATTGACTATAACAATGTACAGACTATGCTCGTTAAACTCATCGGTCTATAATTTGCTGGTTCTCATTTTTTAAATAAGGGGATCATTCCTGCATCTTTCCAATCCTGTAGAAAATCCCTTTTGCAAGTGATTGGCTTGGCTTAGTTCATTCTCAATCTCCCACTACCAAACCCTGAAAGGGCTTAAGTAGCAGAATGTAGTCAAGAGAACGGAATGCATTGTGTCGTAGTTTACAGCTTGACTGCGATATTTGCACCTTTCGGTCCAACACATCCAACTTCAGCAAGCATTTTTTGAGTACCGGGTTAGCATTCCCTCTTCGATCCCTTCTCCTTAGCCAGTCTGCCCTTCTGCAGCCTGTTATCCAGGATCACCGCGTGGAGGTTTAGAAGGGTCTTGGCAGCTTTTGTTCGCTGGCCCTGCCACTAGCAGTCAGCTATGAGTCGCTGACCACTGCAGCTCATGCGCTCTGCAAGTGATTGAAAACATAATAGAACCAATAGTTTTACTAGTTGGTCTCTAATTTCAAACAGCAATTTTGGATGAATACCATCTTGACCTGAACATGTATCCACTTTCAACCCCTCCAATTAAAAAAACAAAAAAACATTTCCTCTGTAACACTTTTAGGATGGGCTTAGCGGCTTCATTCGTGCACTCCCTCCGCAGAATCTGGTCCCAGCAAAGGCATTCTCTGAAGATAAGGCTTTGTATTTACTCCTTCTGCATTGTCCTCATTCTCCTGTATGGCTCGAAACCTGGACACTACTACAATAGGACCGGCAGCGTCTTGAGGCCTTCAACCCGCGCAACCAGAGGCACATCCTCGGGATCGTCTGGTATGACATGATTTCCAACAGTGAAGTAGTGCAACGAACTCATCTTTCAGGCATTGTCTCCACGATTGATCGCCGTCGTCTCTCCCTCTTCGGTCACGTTGCTCGTCTTTCCCGGGAAGTCCCAGCCCACGAGATGCTCCGGCAGGCTGTGGGGGCGAGTTACAGGAAGAAGCCGTGCTCACTCTGGAGATGTCTTCGAGGCCGCCCTCGCAACACCTGGCTTAAACAGATCGCCACCTCCCCAACAAAACTGCAGGCCGCCTGGGACGCGGACATAAGTCGTCATTATGGACATGGTCATTCGACGCGACCGGCCCTGGTCACCTAAGTGTACTATTATTTTGATTTCCTCTGGAATTGTGGAATAACATAGACACAAACTCTCAACTATCTTATCCTGGGTAGATGGTTGTGTTTCTTGGTCTGTACTGTGGAGCCTCCACTTTCCTGTTCCCTCTAATCCCATAGCATTACTGCCGTATGGGTGTGAGATGTTAGCGATCTCACATTTCAAAGGCTCCGCTATATGAGGGCGGTAGCCATCTCCTCTCCCTCGCCGCTTTTGCTTCCCAGACTGAACCGGTACCCATTTAAGGTTGGGTCGACCCGGGAGCCATTGCGGTCTGAAAAAAACATTACCGCCTCAACTGGGGAATGAACCCAGGACCACTCAGATGCGAAGCCAGCGCGCTAACCACTGCGCTACGCGGCTCCACCTGTTCCAGAGATCCCAAAATAATGTTGACCTAATATCACATTTATTTTATCATTTGTTTAAAAAAAGCTGCACTGCTTATTTATCTCTGAACTTTGTGGCATGACAGAGAGCAAATGATAAAGTGATCAGTCCTAAAGTAGGGTCAAACTTAAGCGTTTTTTGGTCTTATGTCCAAACTGTTGCACTTGAAAAATGGCTTATAGAGCCGACTTCATTAAACCTGGTCGCCTCCAAATGTGCTCAGTCCCATTCATTGCCGAGAGTGCAGATGGCAGAGCACGAACTCCAGACCTCCTGCAGTAGCTCCAATATTGTCACGACTTTGTCAGTTATCGACATGTCAGGTATCCATATACAGCTGGATCTACTGGAAGAAGCGGTAATACAATGAAATACGCCACAACATGACACGTCTGTCTAACTAAGTACAACATGATTTGATCATGTTACATTGGGATTGTAAACCAAGCTTGCAACTTCTAGGTCACCGGGTTAGCATTTAACCCTTTCCAGCTTGCAGATGCAAAAATTAACGGCTATAAAACTGAAAATTGCCTCTCGCTGCGCACACAACATACTTTTGACTCATGTGTTTTTGTTTTGTAATTTAGTTCGTAGAATTTCGTTTTGTTGACGGCTTTAAATTCTGGTGACATCTGCACATGTGCAATTGACGTTAAACTGTATGGTTATTTCCAATAGCTGGAAAATATTTGGATATTTGAAAGTCGAATCATAAATCACGGCTTTTTAAGAGCAGAGAAATGATTTACTATTTGATCAGTCCAATGATCACGCATCTAAATTACTAGTAAATATTCTATACACTCTCGATTTCGACTTTGACTGGGACACATGCTACGAAAGGCATGTGTAAAGGAATAGACATATATATCATCGAATTAACAGATTAAAGCCATTTAACGCTTCATACTAATGCGAGGGTGGTTTAAAAAGTTTTACCTCCAGCGCCATAACTATGACAACAGTGCTCAGAGCCACGTGACACCTATGTGGAAATAATCTCTAATGAAGGGACTATAGGAGCATATGGGGTCATAAAGTGACTATAGGAGCATATAGTTGCATGCGCCTGGAACGTTACGCATGCGCACAGCAGACAGAAAAAAATGGCGGCTTACATGGAAATAGGTTTGAAGCAACGTGCTGTGATTAAATTTCAGACGGCGGAAGGTTGTGTGTCGTCCACCGACATGCATCAAAGGATGACTGCGGTATATTGGTGACGCCTGTGTGAGTACTATCAAGAAGTGGGCACTAATTGTAAAAGACGACAATTCAGGAACGACGAACCTGCAGATCAAGGTCCAGATTAGATATTAGGAAATATGTTTTTAGTCAGAGAGTGGTGAATGCTTGGAATGCATTGCCACAGGAGGTAGTGGAGGCAGGGACAGTTAATGCATTTAAGAATAAATTGGATGCGCATTGCTTTTGGAGCAAGGTGATATGAAGGAAACTGGTTGTATACAGACGCTGCAGAGTCGTCTGAACCAGTATAAAGACGTTAAGTTAATTTAAGTTACAAGTTAAGTTAGGTTAAAGCATGCGGCGGACGACCGATCACAGCTGTGAATGCACAGCCCCAATCTCGTGTGGACGAACTTATTCATGCCAATCGCCGTGTCAAGCAGAAAGATATCACCGCAATGCTTATGATTTAAATTGAGCGAGTCCGTCACATTATCTATGCTCTGCTTGAGAATATGAAAGTGTGTGTAAGACGAGTCCCTGGCATGCTATCACTGAATATAAAACAGTCCCGACAACAGATGTGTCAGGAACTTCTGACGCGATATAAACAGGAAGGTGGTGCCTTTATCCGTTCAATTGTTACTGGCGACGAGTCATGAAAACATACGCCAGTCTATGGAGCACTGCATAAGAACTCGCCTACCCTAAACAAATTCAATATTGACGCCTCTGCGGGAAAAGTGATGATGGCCATCTTTTAGGACTGCGGGGAAATAGTCCCACTGAATTTTTGGAGCCCGTCTACTCCGATCGATAAGTAACAACTTTGCAGAAACTTCTAACGCGATTTCTGCGTGGAATTCTTCAGCACGACGAGGTCCTGATCACTATGTGTTTCATCTGTTCCTTGCGTGAGGTGAGGTCCTGATCACTGTGTTTCATCTGTTCCATGCGTGAGTTGAGGTCCTGATCACTATGTGTTTCATCTATTCCTTGCGTGAGGTGAGGTCCTGATCACTATGTGTTTCATCTGTTCCTTGCGTGAGGTGAGGTCCTGATCACTATGTGTTTCATCTGTTCCTTGCGTGAGGTGAGGTCCTGATCACTATGTTTCATCTGTTCCTTGCGTGAGGTGAGGTCCTGATCACTATGTGTTTCATCTGTTCCTTGCGTAAGGTGAGGTCCTGATCACTTTGTATTTCATCTGTTCCTTGCGTGAGGTGAGGTCCTGATCTTCTTCTTCCTCGTTCGTCTTCAGACCTCAACTTCAATGACTAAGGCAACAGTCGACTCAAGGCTCTGTGCGCTTCCGTACAGCTTCTCGTGGAAGGACACTGGCTGTTGCCAAATGTCACTTCCTTTGTCGGTATACAGTGGACAGGACTGCAAAATATGTTCTGCCTCATGGGGGCTGTGCCGCAGGCACGAAGGTCTGTAGTGCCAATCTTGAACTTGTTGTACAGATGGCATCTAAGTCTGTTGTGACCTGTGCATAGCTGGAGAATTATCATCTGGTCTCGCCTGGAGAGTTGATGGTAGGCATCGTTTTCTATGTGGCCAGGGTGGTCTTTTTTCCATTTTGCACTGTACGTTGCCTTGATGAATGCTTTTGTCTCATTGTATGCGATTTCTATATCACTCTTCTGCAGCATTCCTCCCTCTCTGGCGAGTCTGTCTGCCTCCTCGTTGTCTGGAATGCTACAGTGGGCTGGTATCTACCTCACTGTGCTTTTATTTTGAAGCACTGGGACAGTCGTTCAAGCGAGTCTGCCAGAGCACCAAGTTCATTTTTGTGCTGGTTCTTGAGCGCCATTAACACTGCGAGGGCGTCTGTGAAAATTACACTTGCTTTTGTGTCTGCTCCTTATGGTCTATAAGGGTTTCAGCTGCTTGTCTCATGGCACTGAAGTTGCTGCAGCGTCTCCCAGTGGCAAATGCTGCTGAGTATACTTTGCTTTTTAGTTTTATAATGATGCCTCCTCCCCCATTTCCATCTTTGGCTGAGCCATCCGTATAGGCGTGCGTACAGGCTGTTAGTGGGAATTTTTGGTTGATGTAATTTATAACTATGTGTTTTTTCTGTTCCTCTGTTTGTGTCTTTTTGTCTTCGACATTGGGGATATTGCATATAGTATCAGGTAAGGGTCTTCCTTTCCAGAGGCAGCGGATGGAGCATGCTGGTATTGGATTTATTTTTTCGTTTAAGAGTGCAGCATTGTTTTTAATCTTTTCTTTTGTCTGGACTGTAAAACTTTTCCTTTTTAGCCTGCCGCGTCCCAACCCATTTAGTCTGTTATGCATCGGGTGGTCCATGATTCTTTTGAATTTTTCCGTTTGCTGTAGGATTCTGCAGTCTCGGCGGTCTTCCATTGGCTGTAGCCCAGTCATAGCTTCCAGGTCTTTTATTTGGGTGGACTTCAGGGCTCCTTTTATTATACGGGCTGCTTGGTTCTGGGTGCGCCCTATTTTGTCAAAGTTTGATTTGGGTGCCTGGGACCAAACTGCAATGCCGTATTTCAAAACTAGTCTCACTCTGCCTATGTATAATTTCTTTAGTGTGTTTCCGTCAGCACCCCATGTAGTACCAGCATGTTTCTTCATGATGGACATACGTAGCCTCGCCCTCAGCTGGGACTTTAAAATTTGCGCTTTCCAGGTGAGACGTCGGTCTAAGGAGACTCCTAAGAATGTTGAAGCCTCATCTAGGCGTATCTCTTTTCCATTTAATTGGAGTTTTACTTGCTGGCGTGTGTTTGATAGGGAGAAGATAGTATGTGTTGTTCTTTGTTCATTTATTTTTAGTAGCCAGGTCTTGGGCCATCTTTCGAGGGCTGCCACAGAACCTTGCATTCGTGTGCTGGCTGTAGTGATGTGTTTTTCAGTAGTCCACATGGCCAGGTCATCAGCATAGAGAGAATAGTGGGTACTTTTGTGGAGGTTATTGGCGATGTCGTTTATGTAAATAAGGAAGAGTGTAGGGGAGAGGACATCACCCTGGGGAACGACTTGTTCCATGGTTTCCTTTTTGCTGGTGTGCCCTTAGACCTGCACTCTTGCTGTTCTATTTTCTAAGTAGTTGCTGATCCACTTGTACATTTTTCCGCATACTCCATATTGCAGCATTTTTCCACGCAGCCCGTCTTTCCATACTTGGTCGAAGGCTTTTTCCAGGTCTACCCATACAGCCAGAGTGTGTTTTCCTTCCTGGAAAGCATCTTCGATTTCTTGTGCTATGTGGATTACTTGATCTTCCGTGGACCTGTGCTGCCTGAAGCCTGCTTGTTGTGGAGCGGGTGAACCAAGTAGGGTCCAGGCCATCCTTTTTTGTAAGGAAGTGACGGCCTCTTGCCGCGAGGTGTTATCCCTTATACGCTCCTGCTCTACCCCTCAAATCTGGCAAAGATGGCGCCATAACTGGCTGCGAGTCTACATTTCTCTACTGTTTTGGATCATTATGGATGCCGCCAGACCACGGATTTGCCTGGAATTCACACTAGTCGACGACTTACACTTGTGTTCACGGAAACGTGGTGTTGTTTTCCGTCGGGACTTGTTATTTCGTTCTTTTTTTTTGGTGATTTCTTCCATCCGTTTATCCTGGTCTGGACGCCGGCTGAATGGAACTACGCTTATACCTGTGTCGTATTTCACGGGTTAGTTCTGCCGGTTCACCTTCACGAATTTGGCGTGTGGGAATTTTAGATGCTACTATGATGAGCTGAATACAGCTGGGGAGAGATGCCAGACTCACTCACACGCTGAGTGTTGTCCATACGACCTCTTGTGGTTATCGAAAAGGCACGACAAACTGCGTTAGATGCCTTCCCACCTTTCTACCCTGCGGGTTAGATGTTTACGGAAAGGCTTCGGTGGTAACACTGAGGCAAAATCTGCATCCTATGCTATCTCCAGTCGTCTCGATGAATGTCTTGCCACTGGCAAAAGGTAGCTTAGGCTCTGTGAGTGAGGTTGACAAAAGGCGCAGTTTCTTCCTCACTTTAATCCAAATCACAGCGCAAGTCACCCATTTCAGCGGCCACAGCAAGAGATACGACTGTCCACACGGCTGAACAAAGAGAGTGGTCTTCATCACTTGTGATGGACAACTATTACCTCTCAGGACCTGATCACCATGTGTTTCATCTGTTCCTTGCGTTTCATCTGTTCCTTGCGTGAGGTAATGTCTTGATCACTATATGTTTATGACAGGCTTCAAGACTCTTCTAGTCTCTTTACAGGACCAACCAAGTTTCATAGCATACAGAACTTAATGCAACGTCTTTATACTGGTTTAGACGACTCTAGAGTTTGTATACAACCAGTTTCTTGGAGGGTGGTTTAACCGATGTGCAAATCCATCTTATTAGACTCAAACACTAGAGCTAATTAGACATGCAGCCAGTTAGGAACCATCTACAGCTGCTCTTTAACAAACCCCCTGGGGAAAAATATAAATAACTTGGGTAAATTTTTTACTTGAACTTGGGCAGCAGCAGATAATCCTACTCTTTTTGATTTCCAACTACCAAGGAATTTTTATCGTGCTCGACACAGAACACGGCAAGTCCGGTTTCGCTACCTAGATATCAGCTAAATTTATTTAAGAAGATTCACGTGAGAAATATCCCAGTCTCCACCGTGACTTCCAGCACCCGGGCAGACACCTGACTTCGAGACCACTGATTGGAATGACGCAGAATTTGTGACGATTCAGCTTAGTTTTCAAGGAGAACTTCTGCTGTGACCAGACTCTGAGCAGAGAGTTCATAGATGAGGGTTGTTGTGTGTTGAAAAAACAATAGTGTAATGCCCCTAAAACTCACAGTAGCTAACCTATTGGCCAGCAGTGCTTGAAATGAGTCCTGTATTTTCTTTTATTGACCTCATAGCCGCCACCCAAAACAACATGGCCGCTGCTCACGAGGTACTTCTGTCCCTATCCCGTTGCCCAGCGAGCAACTTGAATCACTATTGTGCTTGCAACACTTATCAGTTTAAAGGAATCTGGAATCTGGTCAAAAACGTTTTTTTTCTGTATTTTGAATTGTGTTGGGCTGTTGTTAAAGTATAATCAATCTTCTTTCAAATACTGCTTTAATGCTGTGTTTAGCATCAGTAGTTTTTAAGATATAGTCTGTCAAACAGGTATAGGTTCACTACCAAAACAGGATAAAAAGATGAGAAATTGCCGCCAGTTACTAGTTTCAAGTTATTACTCCCCAAGAATTTAGTTTTCACAACAAACAATTTTAAATGTATAATATAATGAGTACTCCCAACAGAATGCATAAGACGGGTTATTTTAGTCATAATTTAGCAAATACGAATTGTAATTTTCAAAGTAAAACAGCTTCTTTGTAAGAAATTTTGAAAAATAAAATCATGTGAAGTAAAAATGAGAGAGAACATTAATATTTATATGGTGATATGTTTACCAGAACATTAATATTTATATGGTGATATGTTTACCAAAAGAGCAGATTGGACTATGTGACAATTTATCATTTACCGTCACTAGTTGACCGTGAGTACGTTCTGGTAAAATCAACATCAACATTGAATCTTTTAAAAGTTCACTGACCACGCTCACTCGGTCAGGAATAAAAGAGTGGACATTGTATGATCTTTTGAATCAGATTAGATTTTAAGTGCAGATGACAATGTTCATGAAGAGTTGGAAGACAGTAGAATAGTTGACATTTGAATACTACATTTTAAAAAAAGGCTACAGAACTTGTTTGTCACTTAAAAAAAATTCCAATGCACATTTGCTAGAGACAAAGAAGAGGGGCCTAAGCAGTGAGATTGAGTTTCCTTGTAGCAGAAACAATTGTAATATACATCAATTCCTTCATGTAATAACATTTGTAGGTACTTTCAATAAACAGGTATTGGCAATGAGGTGTGTTGGAGAAGGGACTGCAGATGTTATGTGGTGTTATGAACTTGCCACCATCAGTTTAGGAGAACAGCCACAACAAATGGTGCCCATATAAGAGAGCTGTAGTAGATGAAACTTTTCATATAAACACACCAGTAGCTTACTTGCTATTGTAATGACTACTATAAAGGCAGTACTTTAGGACCTTACCAGAGCTAAACTACTGAAAAGTGTTTTGAAGAATATACGCAAAATGTCAAGAACTATTGTTGAAGCTGCTGCTATTGCAGTTATTGTTTATAATGATGGTACATAATCTCTGTTGGTGATGGAGGACATGAATTACATGCTTGCATGTATCTGCAATAGCCCAGTCAATGCAGGGACATTTTACTAATCTCTGTTGGTGATGGAGGACATGAATTACATGCTTGCATGTATCTGCAATAGCCCAGTCAATGCAGGGACATTTTACTAATCTCTGTTGGTGATGGAGGACATGAATTACATGCTTGCATGTATCTGCAATAGCCCAGTCAATGCAGGGACATTTTACTAATCTCTGTTGGTGATGGAGGACATGAATTACATGCTTGCATGTATCTGCAATAGCCCAGTCAATGCAGGGACATTTTACTAATCTCTGTTGGTGATGGAGGACATGAATTACATGCTTGCATGTATCTGCAATAGCCCAGTCAATGCAGGGACATTTTACTAATCTCTGTTGGTGATGGAGGACATGAATTACATGCTTGCATGTATCTGCAATAGCCCAGTCAATGCAGGGACATTTTACTAATCTCTGTTGGTGATGGAGGACATGAATTACATGCTTGCATGTATCTGCAATAGCCCTGTGAATGCAGGGACATTTTACTAATCTCTGTTGGTGATGGAGGACATGAATTACATGCTTGCATGTATCTGCAATAGCCCTGTGAATGCAGGGACATTTTACTAATCTCTGTTGGTGATGGAGGACATGAATTACATGCTTGCATGTATCTGCAATAGCCCTGTGAATGCAGGGACATTTTACTTTAAAAAAAAAGGAACACCGAGAAAAGCTACTAAGGAATCTAAGGAGGGCATGGAGGAGGTGCAGACTTGTACTGGATCATTGGCAGGCAGATACTGAAAAGTTTCTATATCCGGTTGGAGGTATTTAATAAGAATAAAGGTATGTAATCATCAGAAAATAGTAACAAATTGTGTTCTAAAACTTTTGCCAAAAACTGCAACGTACAGACACTTTATGTATGATAACTTTTTTTTAAGCAATTGTCCTTCAACTTTGCACATATATTCTAGATAATCGTGGCATAATTGTGAACTATGAAAATCAAGATATGTTACAATCTTTAAGAATTCTTATTATTTGTAATATCAAAATGTTTATTAGAATTCAGTAAATATTTTAATTTTCATAAAAACACAATTCTAAAAGATATAGCTGTGGCTGTAGTCTATTATAAAGAGATAATATTGAACAGCATTATAGGAACAAAAAAAGTGAATATGATCAAAGCCACAGGAAAAATTGCGTGCCGAGTTTTACCATTTTTTCAAAGACAAATTTTGTTGTTTTTTAAAATTTAATTACGTTTTACATTAACAATTGGAATGCTGCATTAGAAGAAATATTATGTTGTAGGGTGGTTATCACTACAACATCTGTCCAAATTATATACGGATATATACATTTTAAAAATAAAGACAACCATTTTTGTTAAAATGATACCCCTCGCTATATGATACTCGCCCCTTAACAAGTTTCTTCCGCTCAACTCCATTCCATTTGCTGGCTATCTTGACACCCAAGTCAATCCCACAGTGACAGTGTTGTCACCAACTTCCTATGTTGTGCACATGCACCTACCCCCTGTTTTGTGTCTCTAGCTATCATAGCAAATGGGCAGGTCCAGTAGCTCCCACCATCTTTGACACCAGTCTCCAACTTACTAAAGTTAACCTTTCCCATCCTTGATCAAGTTGCTAATAAAATCCCGGCCTTGTCAATAAATGCACGACGTGCGTGACTTTTGTTTGAATTGTCCCCACCTGTAGAGGAGGAGGAGGCGGAGGAAGAATTGAAGAAGAACAAGCAAGGGATGAGGACCAGGAAGGAGATGAGGATGAGACTAAGGAAAAGGGGAAGAAGGAGAAAGAAAAGAAGAAGGAAGACGAGAAGAAGTTAAGGAGCTAGTCACCCTAGATCGCAAAGGCTGAAACCTGGTGCAAGAAAGATTCCGAACTGCAGTAACGACTAGCAACTATCTGTCCACAGTGATTGTGTTTATAGACAAATGCAGGGTCACTTTTGATTTCACCCCAATAGAAGAAAACAAATTCTTTTAAACAAAAGCACGCATAATGCTAAATCATTAAAAAAACGATCATTTCTTTAAATTCGTGTATGATGCCAGGTAGACAAATTTTGAGTAAACATTTCGATATTTTACCTTGGACACAGAGCATCCTTCAGGCCATCTTTCCATCCAAACATTTCTTGCCTGCGAGGGCATCTGAAGTTGTAGGGCCATCACTCTACCGTGTCCATCTATGAATGGCGTTCCAATCAAACCAGGACTTTTTGTTCTAGTTCTACCTGAATGAGTTACAGCGTGCTGGAACTACTTTCATTAGTTAGGGTCACATATGTTCTTTTACTGCAAGGTGGCCCACTTGCCATGGGCCAGCCATGTGACAAATAAATTTAAAATGGCGGACAATGTTAATGTTTGCACGGAACAGCGTGTTTTGATGCAATTTTTGTGACAGACGACGTGACACCAGAAGACTGCAACCACAATATGATGATGAGACATTCAGTAAGACATTTGAATGATGTCAATATTTTAGAGAAGGTCATACATCTGTGAGTGATGATACTGACTGTAATGGCTCTCCACCAAACAGTCATTCCTGTGAATATCCAGATTGTAGAATGTCTTATTCTGGAAAATGTACACATAACCTGTCGTGAAATTGCTCAAGAGGCAATTCTTTTTCTGAGTACTGTGAATACTATTATTCATGAACATTTGCATTTTTGGAAGGTAAGTGCGCGTTGAGTTTGGTCACAAAGGGTGCCCTGCTCCTGCAAGATAACGCTCGACCTCATACGACTCGAGGGGACGGCGTGGCACGGCTCACAACCAGAAGGTGCTGGGTTCAATCCCCATCACACCACTGGCCGTTACCCAGGGGAAGCAAACCCTTAGAAAATGCAGGAGGATGCAGACCCTTACATAAAATGCATGCTGAAGTCGGATGCACTGGGCCGACAGGCGCAAAAATAAAAACCACAGTGCAACGCACACCACCTTGGGGATTGGAGAAATAAGGCGAACGCCTACACATTTTTTTTTTAATGACATCGCACCATGTGCCCATCTGCAGCAACTCAGATGGGAGGTATTGCCACATCTACCTTACAGCCCATACCTTGCTCAAAACGATTCCCACTTGTTTGTACTCCTAAAAGAATTCTTGGGAAGTCAGCAATTCAGCACGGATGATGAAGTGAAACAGGCTGTCCTGGATTGGTTCAGACATACTGACAAATCTTTCTACAACTCTTTCAAGCACGACATCTATGATGTAGGTGAAGGGAGTTCGACGTCAAGATTTCTATTTTGCTGATTTGGTCTCGCAGAACAGAGCCTGTCTGCATCAGCTTTCCATAGGTTCCACACCTTGCAGCCAAATACTATGGCTGGAGTAACCATGCCATTGAAGGTTTGAGCCCTAGTACTATTATTTTGCATCTGTTGCTGTCTGGGTTTTTAGATACATTTGAAGCTGAGTAAATAATAATAATTTAAAATAAAAAATACAACAAAAAATAAAACCAAATAAATGTCTTCACTAACTTTATTTCAACAATCATGAAAACATAAAAATGCAATCTATCCAAGACATTGAGATTTCAATTCAAAAGCAAAAAATAACACTGATTAAGGGTCATGATAATATGATCCATTAAAAAAAGGTATGAAAATTATTGAAAGAATATATACACACACACAGCCAGTCCTGTGTCAACTTTGACGACATGACCAGAACAAACAAGATGAGAATTACAAATATAAGGAAAAGTGTTTGATAAATGAGAAATTTTCATTTACATGCACGTTATAAAACGGTTTCATAAAATGATGGAAGTTACCAGCTCAATAGAAATGTTAAATTGGTTATCTTCAGACTCTGCACAGGTCACATCTATTGAACTAATGATAGGAACTGTTTGATACCTTCTACTATGATACTGGATAGAATGGTCATTAGACCGCCTGAGTCCAATATTGATGGAATGGTCATAAAACAATCTGATAAGTGCAACCATGATACTGATAGAATGACTTCTAAAGACCATCTCATACATGCTATCATGATACTGATAGAATGACCGCTAAAGACCATCTCATATGTGCTAACACGATACTGATAGAATGACCGCTAAAGACCATCTGATTCTTGCTACCACAATACTGATAGAATAACCACAAGACCACCTGATGTTTCATATATGGCCACAATTAGTGGACTAGCACGCTATGAACATAAAAATGATACCAGGCTGACTGACAACTGCTAACATTAGCAGATATATTCAATTACTTATAAAACAAAATATTTTTGTAGATACAGTTCCTAGGTACAACTTTAACAAATATTATTTATAAGGCGGGCATGCCCCAATTGTCATTTATTTTTAATATATTTTTTTTTTAAATGCTCATAACAAAAAGTATTTTTTAAATTTTGTAAAAAAAAACATGCATTCCATTATATTACAGAAAATTAAAGCCATCTAACATATCAAAACTTGTCAGCTTGAAACTGAAAACATCCACCCAGAATAAATTCTAGTTTTCCCTACAGGAGAGTGTATCATATTATACCCCACCTCACCCGCTCACAATGGAAAGTCGTTACTTTCATTCTATGATTGATATTGTTATTGTTGTGTGGGAAGATTGCGACTATATCTTTTTATCTATGGACATACTTTCAAATTCTGCCTAATGCAATTTTAGATTATGTGAATTCTTTAGAGCATAACAGCAGTGCGATATGTTACTTATTCTACTGTATTGCCAATCACTGGTTTAACGTACACGTCAAAAATAATAAAGACTGGCATTGTTTTTCAAATGTACTGCCTTTCCAGAAGCCTATTTGCATTATCTGATATGACCCTATCTACATGCATGAACAACATACCAAAATGGGACCACCTTTCTTGCATGTCATAAGAGACGACTTAAGATTGTGCATGGGGTCAGCAACCTCACCATGTAAAAACCAATGCTTTCAAAGTCACACTGCAATGAGACTTTCCTAAAAGCTAGCTTGTACCTATGCTTCAACAAATGGAGCAACAGGGTAAAGTTAAGTTACTCTTGAAAATATGAGAACATCAAATTCTTAGACTGTGGACAATAAACATTTCTGTGTGGCAGCAAGGAAATAGAATTGATCTCCACAATGTTGAAAGGAAGTTGTGACAATCACCTACAGCAGTAGGTGTAGAGAGAATGGTCAAGTTTTCCCACAGAAAATGCTTCTTTGTATTTATAAGGTCTCAGTTTTTGTAGACTCTTCTCATAGCTCCCTGACATAAACCTACCAAATCAGGTACAAATTTACAGCCAGACACCACACTGTAATATGATGCGACTGGATAATGTATGAACTCCCATCAAGTTTCACTTTACTTAGACAAAGTTCCAAGAGACTTGCTGTCTCTGGGAGTCTTGCAAACAAAGCAACACTAAACCATCCAGTTGTTAGGTTAAACACGTAGCAGCTTATCATCCTCATCTTGTGTAGGATGATTAATAATATCATAAAAATGTATGTCATATAATATGAAACTTGTATGTATTATATATGCCTGCAGAATGAATAGTGGAAAAACATGAACACTGACAATGGAAACTCAGACTACAGGCAGCAGTAAGGGCAGTTTCAAATATGTCATTGTAATCATAAAACAAACAATCTTTAGCTACAAGCCGCACACACACACACAATCTTCAGTGCCAAGTTTCAAACAATAGCCCTTTCCAGCTTGTAGTCGCTTAAATTTGCCATCGAAAACATCTAAAAATGTTCACCTGTCACAACCAAAACAGACACCTGAAAGATGCATTTGTTTTTGTGATTTAGTTTTAGGATTTTTTCAATTTAAAAACAAACAAACTGGCTCTACACGATGCACTATGAACGTTTAACTGAGATTATTTTCAGTAGGTGGACATTAGTATGTTTTATGATCATTGATGAAAGTCAACACATTTATCGTAGTGAAAGTTTGGTTTTAATAACCAAGAAATGATTCATTATTTTATTATCATTGTGAACCAGTTGGATGAGACGAGCAACTCCTGAAATTTCTATCATCTTTGAAGATGCTGAAATTTCTATCATCTTTGAAGATCGTGTCATTTGCAAGTGACTTTGGCAACCATGTTTGCCTGACCTTATCCCACCTGATTTCTTACTATGGGGCATGGAGAAAGGTTTCGCTAGAGAAAGTGTATCACAATAAGTCAAGGAATATCATGGAACTGTAAGAAAACATTCAGCAGGAGTATGTGACAACTGATGTGTTGGTGAATACCTTCTGTAACATGGAGAAGCGAGTGCAGGCCTGTCTTGATGCTAATGGCAGCTCTTGGAACATTTGCTATGAACTCATTATGCATCTCACATCACAATGTTTAATCTTTATTATGAATACTTCCTGTCACAGATAGTTTGTGTCTTACGATGCTTAAAAAGTAATTTTAGCTCAATTTGTTCAATACTAATGTATTTTATTTTGAACACACAACTTTTGATGTCGGAATCCACATTTTTGGGGTGCATGAAAGACACAAATCAGCAGACTGAAAAGGGCTAAACAAAATTTTCAGATACAAGTTTCACACACAACAAAATTTTCAGATACAAGTTTCACATACATAAACTGCACATTCTAAATTCATCTCCAAAAATGAAACCTCAAAATGGCCAAAACAACTTCATAGAAACAATGTTCACATTTATATGCAAACTACTAAAATTCATTTTTTTTAAATCTACATGTCTAGAAAATTAAGAAAACTGTACATATTTTATTCTCTTTACTGTCCCAAATAATCATGTCTGGGCTCTTTTCTATTATTTAAATATGTTCAACAGACAATGCAAAAGTGGCTTGCATGCTAATACTATTAAAAGAATAATGTATTTTTGCCGAAAGAATATTACTAATCGCTTTGTGCACAAAGATGTCATAAAAATTGGAAGAAAAAGAAGTTTACGACAACTGAGAGTCGAAATTGGAAATCAACAAATAAATAAACAATATAGCCAAACCTGATGATATATCCCAACTACATGCTATTTGGGTACAACATGGGTTGAGAGGGTGCTTTTCGGCACTGTAGACCTCCCAACAACAGGTTGTCATTATGAAGGCTTTATTAAAAATCCTGTGATATATATATATTACTTCCTGGGGAGAGGAGTTAACATCTGGTCAATTGAAACATACTGATCAATACCCCACCTCATTACAAGCAATTTTCCCTAGTAACAGGCTGTTTCATAGCAGTCTGGCTAACAAGCTAGATAACCATAGTGGCTACTAAGGACGGATTACAGTTACAGCCGGAAGGACTCTGGCTCACCTCAAGTACTCCTCAGGGTGTGAGGAGAGCCACTGTAACCCATCACCAAAGAAAGCACTTAAGTCAACTACAAGTGGTATTAACAACAACATTATTTCACAGGATGCAAAAATTACAACTTTAAAAATCAGTGGGATATTTTTTTAAAAGATTAAAACTTTTCATTGGGAATTGCCATTTGTCTTCACAATGACCACACGACAAAAATTCCAAACATTACACTTTTCAATTAACAAAACAATGACATGTCAGTACTAACATTCCTCAGATAGGTAAACAAAGCAGTTCAGCCGTATAAAAACAAAGATAGTCCCGCAACAGATGATAATGATGACGTGTGACAATGTCTCCATTTTATGAGGTGGGTGGTGACCAGTTCCCTTCCTCGCTGCCTTATCTGTTCCAATTCCCTAACAGCCAGGTACCAATATACAGTCAACAGAAACATGTCTCTACACCGCGCCTAGGTAAGATTTGCAGCGAGTCATGTGCTTTGACCATGCTGATGCTCAGCTGTATTCAAGTGATACAAATATAGTAAAACTTTTGCGGTCACCAAAGTCTTCTGATCAACTACAGGGCAATATGCAGTCAAAGAAGATCATCCTAGTGACAGATGGCCTTTTATTCAGTGCTTCACCAACATCTGCAGCTGAAATGAAAGCTACTTCTTACAAGCTTTTATTTAACTTGACACGACCGTTTGCATGATTTCTATGTGAAACAACTTCTTTATAAGCTGAAATTTCGTACACAACCTCTACTAGTATTACATGTTAATCTACCAAATTGCAGAAGATTCTCAAATGACCTACAAAAAGCATCAATACATAATTTATTTAACTTGGCATGACTGTTGCTCATTTTAATGTACTTCTATTTCTCTTATTTTAACTAACTTCCAAATAACCTAGAAACTTTGACGGCTTCTTGAATGAAAAAAGCCAATGCACCAATTAAACACCAACATTTTACTAAATTACGCTACTGTAGTCCCAAAAACAAAAAAAGTAGTCCTGGTATAAATAAAAGCTTGCAATGTAGTTTCTGTTTGACATATTTTATTTTTTATATATAAAGATTCAATGATATCATGTTCTTTGATGACTTTCAGATCATAAAATATTGTGTACTGTTAGAAATCTGTTTTACTTGTGCCCACATTAAACTGCTACATAATTATAATTAACATACTGTTTTATTGCAGCCCCTATGTTTGCTTTGTGTTGTATTTATTTTGCTGGACTGCACATATTTGACACCTATGTTATCTCCAACAGCGGATGTGATTTCCCACAGCGGAGTTAGGAAAAAGTAGCAGTTTGCAATCATTACATTCATATTAAGGTAATTACATTCATTTAAAGTTAAATGTAGTCCCACAGCAGACACTGCGAAAAAGTGTAAGGAGACATAAATTTATATAGTAGGTTGGGCAGTTTCAACCCTTGCTACTTTTTCTTTTCTAACAGTAAGCTAGGTACCCGTTTACAGCTGTGTTGACTGCAGCATGTCAATGGGACTCAAAACCCATACCTTTACCATAGGAAGTGTTTATATTATAGTAGCCAAAAACCAATAGAAGACCAATACAAGATAAAATCCATGCTTATGTAACATAACTTATTACATCAAATATAATCACAACATATTTGTTGATCCAGAGTCCCTAAGATGGGAGAAAAGGACAACACTGCTGTACTCTATTATGTGTGTCCTAAGGAAGGAAATGCATTAGGTTTGCAACATTTATGCAGAAGATGTCACAGAACAACAAATATGCCCAATGCAAGTACACTTTGGTGCAAGCTTCCTGTCTGGAGGCCCATTAAAGTGGTGGTCCCATGCTCATATGTGAGCAAAAAAAAAAAAAGGGTGTTAATGAAATCTTTCCCAACTATTTCAACAGACTGAATCCCATGCCTTACCATACCATACAACTTTAACTCTTACAGGATGGAATTTTATAACCAGTTTATTTACAAATATGTTTCACTGGTTTCACAAAGAAAAATTCAATGAGTTATTTCTCTTACCATCTACCTTCAGTCCACTTGTGTCAGACAACGTGGAGAGGTCTGACCTCACTTGTGTCAGACAACGTGAAGAGGTCTGACCTTGTTTCATATATTTTTGGCAAGTAAAAATTTTGTGGTGACGGTCTGTAGTCCCTGAAATATATGATCACTGATTTTTGGGATGGTGGTGTTTGAAACGTAAATTAGAGCAAGGTAGATTCGCAGCCTGTCAGGCACCAGCTATGCTGCTTCGCTAACCACATAACCAAGACCTGATGTTATAGCCACAGTTCTTTTTTTTTGTAACATATTCTCTGTGAGGCAAGAATCCCTAGAATAATTTGAGTAGGCTTGAATTTTGCCAGAGCAGCCTCTCTTTCAGATTTCCAATTACCAAGTGATTTTTAACGATAGCACCACTGCACAAGTGTGTCTGATCTCACTTCTCATCTGGGCAAATTTTTTTACCAGATGGTCCATCTTAAAAAATTCTGGTCCCCATTGTGATTTGAACCAGTGACCTCCAGCACCCAAGGCTAACACCTTACCTCGAAACCATTGGATCCCCTTCTCTTACCATATAACAATTAACATTCTGAAACAATGGTAAAACTAAAATTAAGTTGAATACTAGAATTTCGTTAGAAATATTTACGACCTTCTGGTGTCAAGGGATCTCATTGAGTCCTTTTGGCCTTTAATTAAGAGCTGTTAATAGCAGACAGCACACATAATGGTGGGTTTACCTTACCTAATACCAGACACACAATGACAACATTTCTAGCATGATCCCCGAACTGGGGATTACATCTCTCAAAAATTGGCAGCCTCTTATTATTTCTATATAAATAATGATTTTGTTCGTTTCACTGATGTTTCCATTTTATAAAGGAGATCTGCTTCAGTAATTAAGTAAAGCATGATCCATTGCAATGCAGTCAGTTTCTCTTTTCTCAGCAGTCTCTCTTAATTTAAAAAAAAAAGTAAACTGATCATTGTCAACTTTTTAGCTAGCACTCAACTCCTCCAATGTGCATCATCAAGTTTACATACTTTCACAACCTTTCGCATTTTGAAATTTGCACAAATGCAGCTTTACAGGTCTTCGAGAATAATAAGTTAGGCTACAGACTTTATGGAAACTTTGTTTGTTTTTATTTGTTATTTAGTGTAGTTGGTTCATTGAAAAATAATGAGTATTTAGTATTATTAATATTATTAGAGTATTAATATGAAGATTAGGTCTAATTAGGAAACAAAAATAATTGATTTAATCAAGACTCGTAATTTTTTTTGGTTCATGGCTACCCGTATTCTAAGTGTTGCACAATCCGTTTATCATCAAATACATGATCGATTCATGAACCTACTTCCACTTATATAATGTTAGTACTTCAAAAAATAAATTAGTATAAATCGTCAATTAAAACAATAATTATTATACATATACAAATTTGAGGGGACTGGATCAATTATAATTGAATCCTTTTCAGCTCATATGTGACGAACTTTGGCAAGCCCAAAACCTAAAAATGACCACCAGCTAAGAACAAAATCTATCTCCGAAACATGTATTTGCACTTCATTATTTAATGTGTGGAATTTCATTTTTTACGACTCTCCATCGTGGATGTGTCCATGCATGGACAATTGACATTTAACTGTAAGGTTTTTCCCCGTAGGTGGACATTTGCACGTGTGATATTTGAAAGTTGACATATTTATGACGACAAAAGTTGGGCTCCAAGACCTCAGAAAAGAGATTTATTCCAACAATCACGTGCATAGATAACTTGTGGATATTCAACACATGCCCAATTGAGAAAATCTCAGATTATTGTAGGCATACTGCTTTGTATATGTTTGGAAAGTTTTGAGCTATAAAAAAATTGGTTCAAAACAGGACTTGCAGTAGGATTTTTTCTTCTTGAAATTTATATTTATAATATTTTTAACAAAATGTTTTTATTTATTATAAATTGGTCCGCATTCGCTCAGTAAAAAAATCAGAGTTGGCAAAAATGTTTGGAATGGTACAAATGGAGGAATTGAGTGTATATTATTTCAGCTAGCCTCTCATTTTCATTCTATTGTGCTAATTGTAATAATAGAAATATTCTCTTCTCCCTAGATCTTATATATCATCTTCATCATCAGGGTCGATCTCTATTAGCTCAAAATCATTTGTTTTCATAAACGGCATGGGCGTGACCTCATATTTGATGTCTGGAGGGCTGTGTGGTAATCCACTACCTCCTCCACCTTCACTGCTTTGTCCCCCTCCATCTCCACCTTGATGATGTTCTGGTCGCGCCTCTAGCCCCTGCTGACCGCTACCATTTCCAAAAGCCCCGTGGAATCCTGCCTGAGTCTGGCTGAGGTCACCAACTGATTGCTGTGTGTCATGGCTGTCATCTGATGCAAGCTGCTGATAGTCGTAGCTCTCGTCTCCTGGTCCCTGCAAGAAACTGTCGCCACCTGTGCAGGAGTAAAAATGTATTAATAATTACACGTGCCTAGTGACATCCGCATCAACAACTTGCAAACTTTGCAGCTTGGGACCTAACTTGCAAAGCATACCATACAGGGTAACCGTTTGCTTGGTTCTGAAGTCTTTAACCTTTTAACCAATGTACCTTTGCACTATATGTCAGAATGTCATTTCCCACCTTTCCAAGATTGCCTGACACGAAAAGTGCATTCCAAATAATATGTTTACAATATTGAAAATTTATGGTAAAAGCTAATGGCCAGGAACTCAAAGTGGTTGACCGTTTTAAATATCTGGGTTCGATTGTCAGTGACAAAGGATCAAAATGTGAGGTATTGGCCAGAACAGCACAGACAATGGCTGCACTTGCGCAGCCCAACAAAATCTGGCAAGATAAATGGTTAGCCATATGCGCGAAGATCAGATGAATGCGTACATTGGCACTATCAATATTCCTCTATGTTTGAGATACATGGACAATTATAGCTGACAGGAGTATACAAGACGTGATTAGATGTTTCCTAAAACTTCTAAGCATAACACACAAAGACTGAGTTACAAATAAGGAAATATGAGAAAGACAACAGCAATAGGGCCTTTTGAAGATCTATTAACAACAGACAAAAAGGAAACACTTGACACGGCCACATAATCAAGATCAAATGATGTTGCAAACATGATCCTATTCATAACTATTATTTCTTTTTAGTAGAAATGGTAACAATAAAAGCAGGTCACTTAGACCTGTTTTATGCTACCATAAATATTATATGAAAAATAATTTCTGCAAGATATGAGACAACATAATGATTATACACATGAGTAAACTGGAGCAGTGTTTGCACAAGGCAGTCAAAAGAAATCTTCCAGTGCCCTCGCGTGGACCTTAACTTAATGTCTTTATGGTGGTTTAGAAGACTCCGCAGAGTCTGTATACAACCAGTCTCTTTTACATTTCGTTGCTATAAAAGTTATGCTTATACAATCTTTTCTTAAATGCATTAATTGTCCCTGCCTCCACTACTTCCTGTGACAATAATTCCAAGCATTCACCCCTATCTGGCTAAAAAACCTTGTAGTTAATTTGTAGCTATACCTGTTCGCAAAAGGTCACAATCTTGGACATATTTTGAATGTTCTATTTGGCAGAATGTAGTTTTATTTAAATATTAAAATAAGAATGGGAAGAGAACATAATCATTAATGGGTAATATAGTACAGTAGCCACTAATTTGTCGCTTCGTAAATGTGAAGTCTGCAATTCAACACTTTCTGTGCCCATCGTTGGGGTTCCAATTTCATTTAACTTTTGTTGCACCCCTTGGTAAAAATAATCAATTTCTAACACATGCTGTCATTTGGCTTGTACTGTTTCAGATTTTAAAATGTATTAAGGCGATCCAGATGAGCTTTCATTTAGTTATTTCTGAGTGTGTCAAATTAGTCTGATTTAGCATTAGGAAAGTTGACAAGACCAGAGAAATGATTTATTATTTGATTAGACCCGTGATCGCTCATCTGTATTACATGTGGATATTGAACATCATCATCTTCGTTCAGGCTTTTTTGGTCATGCTAGATTTGTAGTCCCATCACTAGGACAACATCTGCAGTCCTCTCCAGATCCAGGTGGCAGCTTCTGTGTTATCTCGGATCCCTCTGGCCAATTGTTTGAATTGAACATATGTCTAACACAGAAGAAAGAGACTGTGGTATTGGAGGGATTAATGCAGAAACACACACATGACTTGGTGACCTACTGAATATTTTTTTCTTTTTCGTTCCTCCTCATATCAAGGTCCCGGTTTGTCTTACAAAGGACACCATTGTTTGTAAAACTGGTTTATTTTCATAGTTTTTGTCTCAGGGTGTAAGCATGCAGTTTTGTAGGATGTGTTTCACGTTAATGGTATGCTACCCACATGGACACCTGCCTCAATCCTCATGTTGTTTTTAAATTTAAAGTGTGGAGGAGCTTCCCCACAAACAGACATGAGCATGGCATAAACATGATAATTAAAGCCAACTTCAAGAGGATATAGATTGATTACCATACCCACTTTCGAAAAGACGACAGCTACTATGATTTAACTAGAGAAGTTTTACTGTATATTTGATTCACACTGGCTGCTTACCATGGACCAACGTTATACCATTTGAGTAAGAATATACTAGAGTATACCAAATTATTTACTCAGTCAAACGATGGTATTTTCCTTTCCTTACCTTGGTGTCCAGGAGTTCCCGGTGTCCCTGGATAACCTCCTGGGCCATAGGGATAGCCCTGCTGTCCCCCGTGGAAAGGTTGACGGCCAAATTGTTGACCTCGTGCTCCACGTCCTGGTGACTTAAACTGACCTGCACAAAGAAAAATTCCACATATGAAATACACAAGAATGGCCTTGCAATAATTTTTTTTTTACACAGAAATCGTGTAGCTTCTTTGCATATCAGCAATGTTTTACAAATCTACACTTTCCTTTTGGAGTATTATCTTTATCAAAGAGATTAAAATAAATTCTTTAAATTCACATATTTTAATTTTCTATAATTTTCCTGCAGAATCACAAAAAAAAAAGGAAATAATTTATTATTATGGTAGCAACAAATTTTGTATCGCCAATATCCAGATATGGGGGTCACAGTAGCGCACTGGTGAGTGCACTGGTATCACAATCAGGGTTCAATACCCAGTTGGTGCGGGATTTTTTTCTGATCATAAACCAGCCCGTGGTCGACCCAGCCACAGAAATTGGGTACCAGAGTAATCTGGGAAATACAGACGGCCAGCGTGATGCTGACCTCATCCACTGATGTGCCATTGGTTACAAAATATGGGCTTTACACCATATTTCATATGCGCTGCATGGCGTGACAGGATCTTTTTTTAAATATCCAGACAAAACTGAATACACTTTAGTCTGCTAAGATCACTATATCTCCTTTTAACTACAACCCATAGTCCCACCACTTCAACCCGGTATGAAAGTCTACACCAAAGCACTTTGTGTGCTCATGCAGTAATGCTAGCTGAATCACTTCTTGTACATGAAGTTGCCAGCTGCATGCACAACCATAGTCAGCCATCTTTTATGACATGTATAGCAAGCAGGGTGTCAATAAACTATTACCAAACAAAAAAGGGAGAATACAGGAATATGTGGTTTTAATCATCCATCGTCTACCTTTGACAAATCTGGCAGCAGAAGGCTGTGAATTTTAAAACTGTGTATGCATGCAAGCTACAGGATTTCTGTTGAATTTTAATATCTATTCAATCACGGTGTAAAATAAACTATAGGAAGAAACGTAATATAGAAATACTAATAGGATTATTCACAGAGTAATCATTGATGGAGAAAAAAATCAGACATAAATTCTTGTAGATCAATGAGGGAGAAATACTTAGATAAATTCTTGCACATTACTTATTTCTGACAAAAAATATGGATAGGATCACTGAAATACTGACAAGACCATCTACATTGAAATATGTAGACTGTCACTGACAGCAAATACTGATAAGATCTCTGACAGGAGGGCAATGTATGAAATATGAATAAAAGACGAGAGAAATAACACAAAACCAGAACATCAATACTTGGACACAGAAAATAGAAGTATCAATAAACTGGATGAAACAAAGTGAATGGCATGGGCCGAAAGAATGGGCTGACAGTAGATAGCTACTTAAAGATGGCTGGTTGCATCAGGGACAGAGAATCACAGCTGACCAAGACCCTATTCCGTCTACAAGTTGGTAGCCCTGGAAACAAGCTGCATTAGTCTAATCTGGCTAAAAGAATAGGTATCACAGTTGGAAGGCAAACGAGGAGGTAGCCAAAAAAGTCACCTGAAATTTGATGTGTCGGTACAAAAGAGACCGATATCACCGCCTCACTGTCCTTTTCAGGACGAACACATAGAAAGAAAAAAAAGAAATTGCAGAACATGAAACTGCTACATGAAACAATAATGAAAAAACAAATTCAAGATATCAATAAACAGCATGAGACAATACAGGCAACAGAAATACAAATAAATGCAGGAGACTATTATGGGGAAGAAAATGTAAAGATAATTAATTATGACTATATAAAGCTGTACGTTGAACAGAAATGATTGCATAATACAATAATGTCAATAGAATTTGAAGACAAAAGTATGAGTAAATAGCAGAGCCCAGTCACCATCTGAATGATAATATGATAACGTGCAAGAAAATGTGACGCACGCAAAGTTACCATGAAATGTCAGTTCTAAGAAATGACATCAAACTGTCTACTTGTTTTCTAAACTGCAGAACTCACGTGTTGCATGAAAAGGTGTGCTCAGTAGATACTGACTTTGGGAATGGAGTGTTAGAAACTTCTGCGTTCATTCTCAATCTCCCGCTACTAAGACCTGAATAAGGAAGCTGGATTTATTCCGGAGAATGAAATGCGTTGTGTCGCTAGTTTAAAGCTTGACTGCTATATTTCCACATTTCAGCTGACACATCTGTCTTCAGCAGCTCAGAAACTCAATTTTCAAGGTCTCATTTTGTGTGAGGTGGGGTGACCAGTTCCCTTTTCCCATGCCTTGCCTTTCCCTAACCAAGTACCCATTTACAGCTGTATACAACTGGGTCTGGCATACCTAGGTTACATACCCGCTAAGGTTCACCATAATGAAGGTGTTGAATACATATGAGTGTTGAAACTACTCTACTTTTGATACTTCTAACTTTACCACCAGTAGTTTTGGGAGGCCCCATGCTGCTATCTGAGCAAACAAAATGGAGTACTACAAAGATTATATTGAAGTCGTGCAGGTTTGATGAATCATGTAAAGTTATCATCAATGAAATGTGCCATTTCACCAAAACAATGTATGTCCAAAATAAGTAAAAATTATAATGAGTACAGAGAACCTGTAATCAATAAGATTTGTTTTCGTTTTGTCATGACATTTACAATCAAGTTCCACAGCTGTGGTGTTTGAACGACCAAAACCATCTGATGTACCGTACCACTCGTGGTTTGTACCTGAGCAGAGAAGCTTTTCATGTCCTTCTATAGTAATGAATAATCTCATATTTATTATCTGGTTAACTTGATTGTAAATGTCATGACAAACGCATACAAAGCTTATTGATTACAGGTTCCGCATACTCCATTACAATGTTTGCTCATTTTGGACATTATACATCAATGTCTTTTTCCTTTACTGTCTCCTTTTACTTCAATGTTAATCCTGGTAAAGACTTTGAACTGAAGTTTTCATTAACCCATCAGAACCAGAGTTCTTTCTGGTTTGTCCCTTGCTTTTTTTTTTTTTTTTTTTTTAATATTTTTTTTTTACCTTAAGTATACAATTACAGTCACCCTACACTAAGAACAATAAAAGCTCTTGCAGATTAAGCAATTCTTTCACATGATGAGGTTGCTAACATACAAGCATTGCCCTCTAGTCACATATTGAAATATTCTATATTGATTCTTATAAAGCATAGGGAATCAAAGAACTTTAACTGCTGTATTTTTGTTCTTTCTCCCATGTAACTATGAGGCAGCAAAGGATTAATTGTTACTACCAATACAAGACGATGGGAGTATTGCAAGCACTTGTTCAAACTCTGTAACAACTGCCTTCCAAATTACGAACATCACCTGCACAAACACCATCTTAATTGAGGCCAATGTGCCAGATAGCACAAACTTTAACTGGTAACAATTTGACATACTAAACTGACATCATCTAAGAATTGACATACGAGCAGCACCAATACTGATAATGATACACCAACATTTTAGCTGAATTCAAGAGCAAATCATTTATTATTATTTCTAAATACGAATAAAAAACGATTCTCCAATACAAGCATATGATCACTTCATAAATTCCCCAATCTGATCATTGGATGACTTCCACAATACGAACATGGGATAATAACTTCCCTAATACAAATATAGTATCACCCCCTTCCTTAATACGAACATAGGATCATCCCTACCCACAACAAACATGGTATCACCCCTTCCATAATACAAACATGGTATCATCACTACCCATAACAAACATGGTATCATCCCTTCCTTAATATAAATATGGGATCATCACTTCCCCAACATGGGGGTCATATCTACCTATATGCAGTGCACGTAAAACAATATCACAATCGTTTTAGCTAAGATGGAAGATATGCATGACAGGATCTAGATCACCATAGCAAGTCAGCACATGAAATCACATCAACTCCTTTACTTTATATCACCATTGTGGCAAACTAAGCCCTATTAATTGGTTCACTATCATAACATGTGACATCAAGCAAACCAACAGGTCTCCAAGACAGCAGACCTGAACCAACAGATGTGTGTATAGATTATTTTGTTTTAAATGGCCAGAGTAAATAAACACACAGATCTGTAGCAAAGATCATGAAAACAACAAAAACAGCTGAAGATTGTGGAGAGAAAGTAGAAATGTATTGAAGAAATAAGCCAAATGGGAATAGTGGGGAGACCAATCGAAGAGCTACTAAGAGGCTAGCTAGGCTCTCATAGAGGTCAAGAAAGAAGTCTCAAAATTAGGAATAGGGGGAGAGCATCCGTTGCTTCTTGGGGAACCAAATGAATAAACCTAAGTCAGCTGATCAAATTGGACTGAAATGTGTACTGAAATGTGTATCAGTAAAGTAAAGATCCGGTCACGCCATGCGGCGCATAGGAAATATGGTGTTAGGCCCATATTATTTTGTAACCAACGGCACATAGTGGATGATGTGGTCAGCATCATGCCGGCCGCCTTTACTTTTTCTGGTACCCAATTTCTGTGACCACAGGGTAGGTTTGTAATCAGAAAAAAAAACCTGCACCAACTCGGGATTGAACCCTGATCGCCTAACTGGAAAGTCAGTGCACTAACCACAAAGTGCATTACACAATTTCTTAAGTGACATATAGAGCAAATTCTATCACATGGAAGGCAATGATGCAATCAGAAGACCTGTACAAATGTTTTACAAAAGAAAATTAATATTTCTAGGGGAAGCTAAAATGATCAGAGGGATTGGGTAAAAAATTGGGTACCAGGACAATGTAGTAAGAAAGGTGGTTGACCACATCATCCCTAGTGTGCCATTGGTCAAGCTAGTATGGACTTAATACCATTTTTCAAATGTGACCCATTGTTTTTTTAAATTTATTTTTACGTAGGTTGAAGGTGATACATGATTATCTATGCCAGTATGCAATAATACCTGAGAGAAAAATGGTGTTTTGTGTACACATTGCAACTATTTATATTCGCTTAACGTCATCACATTAGAAGGTTAACAATCATACTTGCTCTACCTGCTGTGTGGAATGGAGAGAAGCCAATTTTCAACTTTCGCCGATGGGTATACCTTCTTTCATTAGCTCGCTGACTCATAATAATCATAGTTTGAGGAATATCATACTTCAATAGTGGAAGGCGAGACAACAACTGTTGTAGGAAACGGAAATGAACCTTGCAACAGCTTACTTTTAAACATGTATTATAATTGCGAATTATCACTTTTGGCCTTCTTGACTTTTTTGGGGTACCAATGGCTATGCTGTAAACTTAAAATATTATCAATCCCAAGATGATTATATGCAAGAAAGAAAGAAAATAAATAAATATATACATACATAGAGAGAGAGGGAGTCTGCACATTAAAAATACCTCAGTTAGTGGTGGTAACCTGCGCATTGATATATACATTGAAATGTGGAGACAGTCAAATGAGAATGAAGCTCAACTCAAATTACGGAAGGACGAAATATGAAGAAAGTTACAATAATTTGTAAGAACAGCTCAAGAGACAGTGCAGAGAACACATATAGCAGAAAGATCATACTAATCTTGGTCAATAAAAGATATGAGTGAAAATATTCAGACTGCTAACATGTCACTGAAAACCAACATATCATCCGTTTGACAAAGACAACATTTGACACAGGCATGTGGAGAGGACACATAGAACCTGTATGTTCTCTGAGGAGAGCATGGCCAACCAAGTCAGACAGAGTAACAAACTGAATAGGGAAATAGTTGTGGCCAGCGATGAGGTTTACAACTACATCACTTTTGAAAACCGAAAATCATGTTTGTACGACGCAAACAAAAAACAATTCTACATGCTGTTGTGTCATGCAGACAACCCACCTGTCAGTTTTTTGCGAAGTTTATATTTTCTTTCACTAGCTCGCTGATTCATAATAATCATGGCACGAGGAATATCAAACTTCAAAATTGGATGACGAAATAACAACTGTTGGAAAATGAAATTACATCTTGCAAGGTATATCAAGTGTAATTTGTATCATACATGTGAAATTGAGCACTTTTGACCTGCCGTTGTGGAGGATGGTTTCAAATAGGAATCAGTTGCAGTCTTATACGATGGGAGTATCCAAAAGGAAGAATGTGAAATTGCAGTGGAAGGTAATTTAAAAATAGTTCAAATAATAGAAGATAAACCAGGAACAGCAAAGCAGTCACTCACTTACCCAAGAAGATTCTACAAGTTCTTGCTTCTGTTCAATAACTATGACTGAAGTGTGGTTTTAACCTACAGCAGTTTATAGCAACACTCACCGTAGTGTAATTATTCTACACTCAATTCTAACCAAATTAAATGGATACCTAAGTCAGGGAGAACAAGACAGCAAGTAAGGGAACTGGTCACTTCACATCATACAAGATGAAACTTTGTACAATGAAGTCTCTTTTGTTTAAAATCAGCTGTTTTTTTGGTAGGTTGGGATAGCTGAGAAATGTAGATAGGGGGTTTCTAAAGGCGTCATTATGTGGCAGCAACATCCAGCTTTATGACTACTTTAGGTAGCAGACATTAGGTGTCTGCATGCATATGCATAGCGCAGATACAAAATGGCGTTTGTGCTCACTAAGTGTACAATCAAAGATAATCCAGCTGTTGTGCTGTTTTTTTTTTAAAAAGGATTTTCATAAGAAAATGCTTACAGTTTATGATAAGAACTGTTTGTCACATGAAGTAGTGCAACACTGGGTTGATACATTTTATCAAGGGTGTTGGGGTGGAAGACTAATGTCTTGTCAGGCACAACATACTGATCAGACATGTTAGGGTCAGGGTGAGGCAAAATTTACTAGCCAAGACCCTCTTCTTGGCTTTCTTTTAGCCCTCCCTGGAAACTGGCTGTTTTCATGGCAGCCTGGCTAACTAGGCGAGGGATCGACGTGACCCCCATTGTAGTGAGAGACACAGAAGAAGCCAAGCATAACACAAACGCCTTGAGGACCTCGGTCCACCTTCACCAGCACGCTTGGAATGTGAAGAAAGCTACTCCAACTCGCCACTTAACGTCCATTGCAGGGCGCACAAGAGAGTAAACCTACTCATTGTGGGCATTCGAAACAAATGAAACATACATTAAGGGTGTTCAAAATTGCTGATGAAGCCCGACCTAGTCATCCTATTGAGATTGCAAAAAAGGCATCTGTGTGATGGGTGGGGAGCCGATTCAAGCTAAAAGGCAAGTAACGATACTGTAGCAACTGAAATAGGTGTTTGCATGGTTCAGCCTACATCATAATGAATGAATATCCGGAAAGTATGCTCACAGTGGGTACCTAGACAACTGAATGACTCTGTCCTTTCAGCATCTCCGTTTGCAAGCAGATGAAGGAAAAGACATACAAAATAGCCCCTGAGTGATTTCCACCTGTTTAGTGCACAAGAGAATTCTGTCAAATATACCCTGGAGGTAAAACTAGACAGTTTTCTTTAAGTTGTGATAAATTATGGTACCCTTATTATTTCACTATAAACTCCCAGTCGCATTCTATTTTTCTCCTAGCTCATTTTCAATAGCGGTATATGAATCAGATTCTGTGCTGGGAGTCTTCACTGAAGAGTGCACATTTTCACCCTCTAGTCTCACTTTGTTTTGACTTTGAACTTATTAGACACAAGCCGAGATTCTAACCTATCCCACACTGGAATGTACTGTTCTATTCTATGAATGTGCCCTTTCTGAAGGATATTGTAATAAAAAATCTGGCCAATACGGTTGTTTTTTTTGTCATGGATAACAAAACACTGTACTGTTCTAAATGGCGGGATGTTTCCCCTCCCAATGCTAACAAATTAACCATTTTTTGTCTAGCATGTAGCTAAAACTAATATGTTTTCTGCTCATTTTGAAATAATGGCAAATCAAGCTAAGCATGGCAATCTAAATGCAGAGCAGACACACAACAAATGCAAACCTCTTCTGACAATGGTTAATAGCGCCTGTTATACACCACACAAATATTAGCACATGTTTAGGTTTTTCGGAGGGAGCAAACCTGCATCATACTGCACGGAGAAGGATGATCTATTATTTCATCAAAGGCTAGATATGAGAAATGTACATGTTTTTAGGGGCAGCTAAAGAATAAATTTCAATTGAAATCACCGTCACACCTGCAAAAATACATGTGGGTGCACTTCCTGTAAGAGAGAACCAGCTGCAATGGTGACCTTATCCTTGATATAGAGCAGGCAGAAAAAAGCCATGGTTGTGTGGGGTAGTAGCAGTAAAAGAACAAGTATTTCCAACTAAGCTGTCTCAGGGCTGATCAACCTTTACCAACCAAAATCTGATCACCTTCGCTAACCAAAAACTGATCAACCTTCACCAATCAAAAATTTATCAATCTTTAACTAAAAGGAGATCAGCCTGGGCAACAAAGAAGACATGTACACCTGATAACACCTGAACTGCCATGCTATGGATCCCAGATTTATGGTGAAATCATAACCAACCATAGAACCTCGGGGGGAAAAAAAATGAGAGCTGTGACACTGCACCAAGGATTGCTGCAGGCTGAGCAAAGTGGCATAAGTTAAACTCCACCAGACATGACACTGCTTGCATCAGTCAAAGGACCCGGAAAGAATAGATAGCATGAACAATGTGTTGTGTACAGTTCACCTTAAGAGATTAATACAAACAAGGCTTGGCAAGGTTATCCTTTTAACAATTTCTTAGTACAGGCTGACCTTACTGGCATTACCATCAGTAGACATTGAATGCGGAGAATAGATATGTTTATCACAGCATCTACCACGACGAGCACATCATACTGATACAAGCAAGTAAGATTGAGCAGCTGCAAACCTGTCCTCCTATACTCTCAGATGGTTCTGTCAACAGTGACTGCCAGAATGTATACAGAATGAACAAATATAGACTTTAAAGGGGTGTTTTACAGGATAGATACAGCTTGGATTTCTGACCAAAACATTTTAAGATACTCAATGGTCAGGCCTCAACCTGTATTCAGGATTCAACCCTATATGTGAGTAATCCAGTGGTCAGACACCAGCTTATATGTGAGTAATCCAGTGGTCAGACACCAGCTTATATGTGAGTAATCCAGTGGTCAGACACCAGCTTATATGTGAGTAATCCAGTGGTCAGACACCAGCTTATATGTCAGTAATCTAGTGCTCAGACCCCAGCCTATATGTGAGTAATTCAGTGGTGGGAACCACAGCCTATATGTGAGTAATCCAGTGGTCAGACCCCAGCCTAAATGTGAGTAATCCAGAGGTCAGACCCCAGCCTAAATGTGAGCATTTCAGTGGTGCGAAACCCAGCCTATATGTGAGTAATCCAGTGGTCATACCCCAGCCTATATGTGAGTAATCCAGTGGTCAGACCCCAGCCTATATGTGAGTAATCCAGTGGTCAGACCCCAGGCTATATGTGAGTAATCCGGTAGTCAGACCCCAGCCTATATGTGAGTAATCCAGTGGTCAGACCGAAGCCTATATGTGAGTAATCCAGTGGTCAGACCCCAGCCGATATGTGAGTAATCCAGTGGTCAGACACCAGCCTAAATGTGAGTAATCCAGTGGTCAGACCACAGTGTATATGTGAGTATTCCAGTGGTCAGACCCCAGCCTAAATGTGAGTAATCCAGTGCTGCGAACCACAGTGTATATGTGAGTAATCCAGTGGTGCGACCCACAGTGTATATGTGAGTAATCCAGTGGTCAGACCCCAGCCTATATGTGAGTAATCTAGTGCTCAGACCCCAGCCTATATGTGAGTAATTCAGTGGTGGGAACCACAGCCTATATGTGAGTAATCCAGTGGTCAGACCCCAGCATATATATGTGAGTAATCCAGTGGTCAGACCCCAGCCTAAATGTGAGTAATCCAGTGGTCATACCCCAGCCTATATGTGAGTAATCCAGTGGTCAGACCCCAGCCTATATGTGAGTAATCCAGTGGTCAGAACCCAGGCTATATGTGAGTAATCCAGTAGTCAGACCCCAGCCTATATGTGAGTAATCCAGTGGTCAGACCGAAGCCTATATGCGAGTAATCCAGTGGTCAGACCCCAGCCTAAATGTGAGTAATCCAGTGGTCAGACCACAGCATATATGTGAGTATTCCAGTGGTCAGACCCCAGCCTAAATGTGAGTAATCCAGTGGTCAGACCCCAGCCTAAATGTCAGTAATCCAGTGGTCAGACCACAGCATATATGTGAGTATTCCAGTGGTCAGACCCCAGCCTAAATGTGAGTAATCCAGTGCTGCGAATCACAGTGTATATGTGAGTAATCCAGTGGTGCGACCCACAGTGTATATGTGAGTAATCCAGTGGTCAGACCCCAGCCTATATGTGAGTAATTCAGTGGTGCGAACCCCAACCTATATGTGAGTAATCCAGTGGTTAGGCCCCAGCCTAAATGTGAGTAATCCAGTGGTCAGGTTGCAGTTTAAAAGTGAGTAGCCATGGGTTACCTATATGTCAATAAAAAGGGAGATGTCATAGATAGTTGTGACAGAAATAGCAATTGGACCAATTTATCTATATTGTAGATAATATTGGCGTTGGCGGAGTCCCAACTCTGAGAATTGTGCAATGAGAGGCTCAACTGTTGTAAATTATAATATTGTGGTATGATGGATGGATTTGTGTTGCCTGATGAGATGTCAGGATGGGGGCTTCTCTAGATCAAGAGGCAAATTTGTGACTGAGTTGAGCTTACAAGAACCTCCAGTGCAAGAATGGAGATTAATAGTCCTGCATAATTGAGATTGCACTAAATACCTTGCAAGTGGATACCTTGGAAGGTCAAGGTGTGGATGCAGCATGTATGGGTCTATTATCCAGGTTATAAGTCTATTGTCCCAGCGTCTACACAGCAATGAATAATCTGATATGCTAGCTTCAAAAGCAGGAACAGTATTCGGATAAGGGCAGCATACTGACAACACTCATTGACTGCTTGTTAGATTAATCAATCATTCATAGAATGCATGAGTTTGTAAACCTATGCAGATCTATAAGGAAAGGGCAGTGAGCTCCTATGGCTCTTCCAAGAGTGCAGTGATATAACTTCACACAGGAGATAAGAGCAATCAGGGTTAGGTGAAACATACTGATGTAACAAAAGCCAATGTAGCCCACTACCAAAACAAACAAAAAAGAATTAAGCAAGAGTAGCTTCTGGCAAGAACAGCACCATCATAATTGCTGCAGAAACAGCCACTACAAGAGCATAGGGAAAAAGAAAACAAATATAATTGTATTCCCTTTAAAGTCACTCCTAGTATTACACCTCATATAGGGCTGAAGATTCAGCAATGAATGAGCTGTCTGCAGCTAGAAAAACGTGACTGACTTAAGACCCTATTTCATCTCCAAGTAGCGGAACTGGAAACAGGATGCTCTCATGTAGCCTGGATAAGAGAATAGGGATTGCAATGGAAAGGCAAACCCAGTCCCAAAATGATGTACTGAAAACCTGAATGTGCAGATATCGCAGTCTCGCTGTAAACTATGACCCGTGGTCCTTCTCTAGATGGACATTGAAGAAGAATGCCCCATATATTGCTAGTTCTCAAAACAGCATGAAAGCATGAACACATCCTTGATATGATGGGAGCTCACCTTTCTTTTTCCATGTTTCCCAATACCTTCTTCCTTTTGCTCTCTGGCCCATGGTAAATGCGGTCTGCTGCAAGTTATACCCCAGCAATGGGATCCGAGAGACCAGCTGTATCAAATTCAAGTAACAGCTTGCAGAAAATGATAAGTTCTACTATTAGCCCTAGATATTATGGCATGTTGTGGAACTTTTTAGTCAACTTTCTAGAGGAGTTTAAGAAATGGATATCTAAAGCAGGGGTGTCCATCTATTTTAAATTGTGGGCCATGTTAATGTTGGCAGGCTCAAGGGCCAGAACTTAAATAAAATTATTGCTAATATTATGATTAGTATAGGTTTATGCACTTGAAGTAATAAATTTAAATAATTTTAATATAGCTACTTATTCATGTGTAAAAATCTCACTGATGTGCATCAAATGAGAGATCTGGTATTGTCTGTGTACTAATTATGTTAATGTCATTTATGGCATTATGAAAGATCTGGTACTATTGTTTCTGTACCAATTATGTTAATGTCATTTATGGCATTATGAAAGATCTGGTATTGTCTGTGTACCAATTATGTTAATGCCATTTATGAGAGATCTAGTACTGTTCTGTACCAATTATGTTAATCTTAGTCGATACACTGGCATTTATGAAAAATGGTCTAAAACTAGTATTGTTCTTTTTGGAAAAATTTTGTAAAGCGATTGATTGGCAGGCCAGAATTAACACCTTGGGGGTAGGAGTCTGGTCATACCCTGGTCTAAACAAGAGTGTGTATGTATGTATGTATGTATGTATGTATGTATATATATATATATATATATATATATATATATATATATATATATATATATACACACACACAAAAAAGGTTACAGATGAAAACTTGGACAGCAACTATCAACAATGTATGACAGACACTGTATCAAGAAAACTATCTTTTTATTTACACAATTCTAAGTAATAAATGTTTAAACTGGAAGCAAGACAACTGAAGGTAGATTTGTACATGTAATTTTGAGGACGATAAAGATGAGCTGTCTTATTTATGATCATAATATGGGCAATATGGACACAGGATGAAATATAGAAACTTCACTGCGAGCGACCCACGAGTGTCATCTCAATCTCTCCTTCCTATTTGTGATGCCAATAGGAGAATGAGGCCACCACTACAGGTGATCTCTTTCTGGGAAAACTGATGCCAAAATACACATGTGCATGTACAGTGTTGGTTTCTGCAGCCCTGTTCTATATAACCGGGTGGTTATCATCCCCATGCAAACCCTTCATTAATCACCTTTTACGACATGCATAGTATGGTGCATATTCCTTCCTTTCCAACAATTATATAGAATCCCTATAGAGAATGCTCAATGAGAAAGTGTAGAACAACAGAGGCCTCAATAATTGTTCTGTGTGAGAATCCGAACTTGCTCTGGCACAAAATAAACATAGGGAACAACTGAACTCACCTCTTCTTCGATACAATTTTGTATTTTTTCTGTCTTGTGCATTTTTCACCAGATAATAACTGGCAAGGTTAATATTACCCTTCAGAGCAGGAGTTCGGTCAAGCAGCTGTCAAACACACGAAACAGGGCGATAACCATCTAAGTTGTGTGTCCACACACCACTTTATTTCTAAATATGAACATTTGTGACTGACATATTAACTTTGTGCTGTGGTGAGCCCACAATGTAAAACAAATCCAAAAGTGCACCGAGGTCTTCTAAGGGTTTACAAAAGTGACAATCCGTTAACAGAACTGTGTCTCATTACAGATTTGACAATTATCCAGCTGTTACTGTGATATATAAAACTAAGCTTAGACAATGTTCACAATAAAAACAATTATATTTCTTACCTGTCAACCTGTAGTTCCTACTAGTCTGATTGTATTTCTTATCATGTCCTCTCTTCATAAGGCAATCAATTACCCACGACTTGTTATTGACCAATAATGGCAAACGACTTAACAGCTGCCGTATATTTTAAAAAATATAATCAGCATTCAGACAAAATATTGAATAAGCTATGGTGGTCCATTGGTGAAACAAAACAGCAGAGACAACAGAAAGAAACCCTAATGAGATCAGAAAATAAAAAATGTAAATGATGTATTTGTCCAGAGTACTAACTTACCTATCCCCAAACCCATTTGTTTGTTTCTTCTATCCATTGCATTTTTAGCAAAGCAAGTCCTCACTCTCTGTACATCAAATCTCATTACAGGCAGTCTGTCTAACAACTACAGGCAACATAATGAGTGGGGATTCATTAAGGATAGAATATAAAGACGAGAGCAACACAGAACGAATGCCCATTAACTCAATGGTGAAACATCATATTTACTGTGACATGAAATCTAATTTTATCTCTAATGTAGCTAACTGTTTTTGTTTCAAAAATGGTGCAGTGTATGGAAAATATTCCTATATTTGAGGTAGATGTCTCCATGAAAATAGTATTAAGAGTGGCTCAAAATACAGATAAGGAACAAGAACAGAAAAGGATCATAAATTATCGGATGGTTAGGGCTAAAGCAAACATACTGACATCTTGTAAATGAGTATTATCTAAATCAGGTCATCAGGCAGAATCTTAGTGGTTCAAAACATGAAAAATGAAATATAGTCCCCAGCACAAGATTATAAAATATTTAGATGACAGATGAATGTGAATACAGTTTACTGATTGAGACACTGGAAGCTTTGTGTTAAAATTTTGAAAAGTTCTAACAGAAGTGGCCAATGGAATGGCTGAGTAATGCCTTGACATTCCTATTTTATAAACGAGATAGAACTCAGCCAAACAGGCGCATGCAAGAAATGAGGAACTGGCCATTTTCTGTCTTGGCCAAAACTGACTGCAAATTATGTTCGGGAAAGCAATGAGAGCACACACCTACCACAGCAAAACTGACCACTTGGTTCAGGTGATTGGCCAGATCTAAATGGGCAGCTGTCAGAGCACAGCAGCAGAGAGGGTAACTGGTTACCCTCTTATAAAAGCAAACATCGTGAACAATGAAGGCTGTAACAAAATCCCTCCTGAAATTATTTTCAAAGAGCAGCTCCATGAAGAACACCCATTAACAGTATACAGATAAGGGATCAAGATACTGAGCAGTGCATGAGCTGCAGCAGTCAGCGACCCAGAGCTGCCAAGACCCTTCACCACCTCCACCCGGTGTTCTTGGATAACAGGCTGTAACAGCAGACTGGCTTAGGAGAAGGGATCATAGAGGGAAGGTTAACGCGTTACCTCACAAATTCCTGCTGAAATCAAATGTGTCATTCCGAAAGGTGCATAATATTGCAGTCAAGCTGTAAACTAAGACACAACACATTCCGTTTTCCTTACATCATGCTATTTTAATGTAAAGTTCTTTTTAGGGGTTGGTAGCAGGAGATTGAGAACGAATAAAGAAAAAGTATACAGATAAAACAGTGAATCACTTCTTTTATTGGGTGAAGATTTATATATTTACCATATCCCTATAGCATTTGTTCAAAGACTACCATTTATATCAACTGGTTCAAAAGTCACACTTACCTTTATTACGGCTCTGAATTCGAGTTGTATTATTATACTTCCGGTCACAGACATATTTTGAAAAGCTGTACTGAAGTCTCACAATACTGTACCTTAGGAGCGGCTGCCACTGAATGATCTGTGTGCACCGTTCAGAAAGTCATTTATATCAATATCCAAGTTCTAATGTTCACAGTAGAGTCACATCTTAAGACCAGAATTCTTCGCAGCGAATTCAAGTATTACAGAACAAGTTAAATTTAACGTGTGAAAAATGGATTATACGGCATTAAAGGAGTTAGTAACTTTAAATCATATTTTTATTTGTAAATCAATGTGTAAAAGTGATTACAGCGCTAAGTCATTCATGGAAAAGCTATAGGGTTCGCTCACGGTAGCGACAGGCTCCAGTCTACTCAGAAATCAACTAATACCTGGCCTGCAGAAGCCAACTGCTAACCCCACCTAAAACAAAAGTCTCTAAAAGATCCTCTCTGACATTACTATTTGTCACCTTTATCTTTTATATTCCCTTTCTTAAGTAAACCACATTCTGTGTGTGTAACACGTTCCATATATGTAACACTTTCCGTGTAAATGTTCTTTATTGACAGTTTAGTTTTAAAAAGGTCATTCTGGTTATATGTGATTTTAGCACTACCCGCAACCTCAGCATAAGATGTAGCTCTACCGTAAAATGGACCATGACTTTCTCTGAAGCCAAGCTAGGTACAAGCTGGCTAGAGAGATTTCTATATTTGCACACGAAAGCTGGTGTGTGGCGGACTCTGTGGTTATACCTGCACAGTAAATTATTGCAACATTCATTATATGCAGGAAATTATGTGTGCCAGCAATTCTGCACAAATAGAACCTTCTAGAGAATAACAATTTTGGACAGATATGAATTAGGCGCTAACAAAAGCTATGAAATCCATCTGCACAATTTTTGTTACCATGCAAGCCACTTCAAGATATTTTCTGATTGACGTTTAAAGGCCACACAAACTAATAACTGTATGCCAAGATATTTTCAAGAACAGACAAAACTTTACTAACATTTTATGATAGAAAATGTTACGACAGATGGTGCAGGGATGAAAAAAGTTTAAAGCAGTCAAATTAAAGTAACCCACAGAAGTGTCTGAGATGAATGATTGGTATAACAAACCTTGCAGGTGTAGCCGTTTCATGTTGGCTTTACGATCTTTAGCATTCTTGGCCAAGTACAGACACAGGCTACTAACATTGTATATCAGCAAAGGTATGCGAGCTATCATCTGTTAAAGTCAAAGTGTATTAGACCCATAAACACCCATTGATGAGAAAGTATAAAGTAGGTTCTTGCTTTAACAGTAATAACTGGTCCCACTTTAGTCACGGCGTCTCTTATGTGGTATTTGTGCATGGTATAATGCAGACATCATCATGACAATATTTATCAGTATTTGATGGGACCTAATGAGAGAACACTAATATACAATGATATATGAATGACCACACTGCAGTTCAGGAGCCTGTTGTACTGGTATAGAGGAATTGAGTGCTGGGTTATATCTCTTGAATTTTACACTTTACAATTGGGGGGGGGGGGGGGGGGGGGCGCGGCGGCTCGCTCCCGCACTCGCCTTCAATCGTGAAAATGCTTCAACCTAGCCAAGGACAAGATAAACTACTATACGGGTGTTACAGACAAGATGCACTATTACTTTAGCTGTCAGATGACAAATCTTACATCAAATAATATAGGATAAAAAATCAATCGTTCGGCTTCAGAGTGGTAAATGTAGAACATTTGGAAGTCTAGTGAAGAGAATAATGTACCAGCAAGGATAGCAGAGATACAGATGTTTTTAAGACATGCAACACATATATGCCAAAGAACAGATGGAACGAGGTACACTAATGACATTAATATCACAATTAAGCTACCCACCTCTTGCCAAATGGGCAAAACCCTTAGTTGGCTTTCGACGAACAACATTGGCCCTCCGGTCCTGAACAGTTTTATTTAAATATACACCAGTACGCAGAAGGTCAAACCTCAATAAAGGGTGGCGTCTGAAGAGCTATTTATAAAAATATGTCCACGGGGAGTATGAATGGTACTTGCAGTTGGATGGTTAACACTAATACAGGCCACAACGTTGCATAGGCAGGGGTCAAACAACATCTCTTTTTGAGATAGATTTTTTTTAATGTTTAATATCAATAGGTGCTAGTTGTGTTCCCTCTTTTGAAATGCAAATTTTGTAGTCATAACTCAAAACGATTTTTACAGCATCTAAGATTGCTAGAGTGGACATTAACATCCAAAGAAAGACAAAATAGTGTTTTCAGGCTACAGCACTCCATTAATATGGAGGTTTAAAAATAGCCTTGTATGATGTTGAATGCCAAGCAATAAGTCTTAATGGCAAATATCTGCGGCTAAACGACAACCCAAACTACTTGGGCGTCACATTTGATAGGCGCATGACATGGAAAAGTCAGATCAAGAGAAACCGAATGAGAGCAAGACAAAGAATGGCAATCATGAGGAAACTTGCTGGCACAAGCTGGGGAGCAGACGAAAGAATACTGAAGAAACTGTACACTGGAAGAGTGAGACCAGTTCTCGAGTATGGCATTGCGGCATGGGCAACAGCAGCAAAGGCGAACTTTGATAAAATTTGCAAACTTCAAAACCAAGCCACGAGAGTTAATAACAGGAGGCATGAAGTCAACGCCAATTGTAGAACTTGAAAAGATTACAAATCTGCAATCTATGACCGATAGAAGAGACAGCAGAGCCCAGCAGCAAGCAGAGAAACTCAATGCATCAGAGACTAAATAGATTTGGAAAAGAGAAACTAAAGCGGGAGAAACTTTGCAGAAATAGCCAAAGCAAATATGAGCGAAGACCCTATGAACACCATAACAACACCAAAGCCCATCCCTACTGTGTGCAAACCCACCTGGAAGCAGCATATCATTTCAGAGGTAGTTGAAAATATATCAGGTATTGGAAACAAGAATAGCCAGACTGAAAAAGAAAGAAGAGACATAACTCTGAGGGCACATAGCGAAAAACTACCCAATCATGGACTGGACCCATGCGTACACCGACGGTTCTGTAATAAACAACACAGAATGGAGGGGCAGGGGTATTCCTGAGCCTAACAAATGGTAGAAAAATAACACTGTCAGTAGCAACTGGAAAATTCTCAAGCAATTTCAGAGGCACTGAAGGCTGCAGTAGAAGCAATGCTGACAGACGAAAGTAATGAAAGCCAGATAATCCTGTTTACAGATGCCCTGTCCGTAGTTACAGCACTAAAAAGCCAGAAAATACAGAACTTAATGGTTTAAGAGCAGTACTCTGTCAACTATGCCAGCAGTCCGCACCAAAAAGAGTAGTGGTACAGTGGGTTCCATCCCACTGTAACATTCAAGGCAATAAGGAGGCAGACAGACTGGCAAAAGAAGGTGCAAGACTACCACAATCAGATTCTAGTGTGACATACGAAGAGTCCAAAAGGTTTATTAGGAACAGATACATGGCCAAATGGGAAACAGAGCATACTGGCTACACAAAAAGTTATGCCTATTACCAGTTGAACAGAAGAGAGCAGGCTGTGGTCTTCAGACTCTGCACAGGTCACAACAGACTGAGATATTCAATAAACTGAAGATAGGTGGCACTGACGAATGCATCTGTGGTACAGGGAAAATGACCGCTGAACATCTGCTGCAAAATTACCCAACATACGAGGACCAGAGAAAGCACATGTGGCCATCACCAGTGCCAACACTAGACAAGCTCTATGGCAGTGTCGACAGCCTCAGGATGACAGCTGCTTTCTTTGAACAAATTCAAGTGATGTTTGACAACGTACGAAGAAGAATGCCAAGCAGAAAATGTTTACGGAAATTAGTGCCACACCAGTCACATACTACAATACTGAGAACATTACTATTGACGTAGACAAATATTTTACTCATCGGAGGATTGAGAATCAAATCACCCGGTGCCTATAAGATGAGTCATAATCATGGGCAATGTCCCAAACCTCATCAGTGATGTGAGGGCTGAGAGAGGTGAGATAAGTAATATTTGAAGCAGTAGAGACTGGTTAATCAGATTTAATCTTCACAAATCAAAAGTGCAAGGTGAAGCAGCTACAGAAAGTTATTCACTTGCGCTTTATAGCATCATAGTAGCTGATCATAGTAATAGAGAAGAGTGTGGCTGAATGGTCTCGATGCCTGCCTGCTGACAAGGAGGGCAGCGGATCAATTTCCTGGTAAGGCATATTTTGTTTTTCTGAATTAGTTGATGGATATACTAAGCAGCAGATATTCAGCGGCCCTACATTATATTGTTTAGTACTTTTGCTGTTTAAGATATAAATGCACAATATGTCTACTAAAGTAACTTCACTGAAGAGAAAATCCTAGGAATGAAGAAGTAGTGTTCTTCTTGAAAAAATGTTATGAAAGCAAAAATGATTCGTCAATAGAGAAACAGGAACTACTAAAACAGTGAGCATAAACACATGAATAGCAATGACCCTGATCATTAGGTTAGCATGAGCTGAGAGAAGACAACAGCTAAGTTAACAGAACTGCAATAATTCCATTAATAATGTAGGACATTTCCGCAGCTGTCTCTCGCATAAGACACTCAAAGCCAGCCCTTTGGCACAGAAAGATAAATATGGAATACACAGTATCAGACCATGTGAAAGTATAAACAATCAACCCTCAAATTCTGAAATATAACCCATAGAAAAAGGCAATTAAGATAAACTAGAATATTTAGCAACCTCTAAAACTGTTAGCGAAAGTGAAAATGTGTGAACTGCTTCAACAAATTTCTTCATGGAAGAAATCTTCAACAACCAACTACCTATAAATAAAGTCATGAATAATTTTATCAATATCTCAACAATCGTTTAAAACCCATTATCAAACATGTCCAACCACCAAGTATATGACAGACATCAGACATCTAATTCTCTGCTAACTAACCACTCAAAATACCTCCTGTGGTCATCTTTTTGCGATGGCGATAGTGAATCTCAGAAGAACGAGCGCGAAACATCATGCAGACTCTTGAGGTATCACGTCGAAGTAATGGCAGACGGGTAAAGAGCTGTACAAGTAGTTTGTGATTTGAAATGTAACCGAAACGACGAAACATGTAAAAGAGGATATCAGAGCCCTTTTGTTCTCATTGCCTTTTATTTTAAAATTTGGTTCTGTGTAGAAATATGTCAAGAGTAAGTAATATTATGTTTATCATAAGCAGTAACATAGTTACAAATCACTTACCTTCTTTTCATGACTTCCCGTTTATGAGATATAGCATATATAACATGATGAGCCGGTATAAAACTGATATTTGATATACACAGGTTTCTAACAAAACAAGATAATACATTCTAAGTCGACGAGCATAGATGACTTTTACTGAATGGGAAAAAACGACAATAACATTTTTGCTAACGGGTTTGACATGTTTGAAGCATTCAATATTAGCCTCCAGTTCATTGTAATACACAATGCCTGTTAGTCTGACGCATGTACTGGATATGCTTCCATTATTACAGCATCAAGGGATAATCATGATGGATATGGTCCATCATGAACTGAGCCATAGTTAAATAAGAATAACTCCACTGGTTTCAAGGTAGTGTGTATAAAACATACCTTTAAAGCCATATTACATTCTAATTTCCGTAACAGGACAATATGTATTCAATAATACCCTTATAGTCACTTTTATTTCCCAAAGAACTTGTGTTACTGCCTAAAAATGTTCAAATTTCTTCATTATCACACAGGGGATTGTAGAAATGCTTGTCTATGAAGGGGTGTATCAACAAGAACACTACTTTTGATTGTTGACCCAGACAAATGATGACATTGACAGTGAATCAATAAAGCTCAGAAAAACAGACCTATGGTGTCTGCAAAAAAGAAGTATTTGAGGTGATTTAATACAGGTTTATAATATGGTTTTACAAGAACAATAGAGCACAGCCACAAATTAATTAAAGAAAGGTCCAAATTAGATACCAGGAGATATTTTTGTAGTCAGAGAGTGGTGAATGTTTGGAATCCATTGCCACAAGATGTAGTGGAGGATGTCATCAGATGTAGTCAATTTTATGCATTCAAGAATAAATTAGATGCATTGTTATTTTTAGGTCAAGTGAATGTAAAAGAAACTGGTTGTATACAGACTTTGCAGTCTAATAAACCAGTATAAAGACATTACCGGTATATTGGCATTAAGTTAATACTGCTAGATTTTCAAGCAAGGCTTCTATGAAATTCTTCATAAACCCTTATCTTATACAGCCACGCCTGTTACCTGTTTGTGTGGAGATTTTTCGTCCTTCCAGCGATTTTTGAGATGAAATTGTAATGGCAATTTCTTGGCTGGCTGTACTTTTTCATGCAAACAAATATGTTATCGTGTTGAGCAGCTAGAAATATCTCTAAAGCGTCAACTATTTCTTAAGAGATGCATCTTATTCTAAATTGATTCTGTTATATTGGCTGCAGAACCAAATGGAACATAATACTAACAAACTGCTATTGTGCAGATTAACTACTCGCTTTTGAAAGTGCAAAAAACTCTTTGCAGATGACAAAGTGATATTTTGTTCATATAGTTTAATCTATTAGTGAGTGCAGGTGAATGTTGCATTGTCATCAAGTCTAGACACCATTTGTTTCCCCTTTAGTTCACAGTTTAAAATATACTTTGTGTGATACAATGTGGCTCGGTAGGGATCCTATTTGGTGCATAATCATAATTTATTTAAGGTTCCATGTTAAAAGGTTTCACAAATTAGGAAACAGGAAAATCATTAGTTATCTAGTGCTGGGCGAAAGGCAGGTGGTATATATCCTGTAAACATATTTTTTTGCTGCTTTTTATTTTCTTGAAAATGCTTGGTTTGCAGACACCAAGCAAGCAGAAACAGTTTCTCTGTCACAGGCTCTGCAAACTTCATCTCTTAAAAATGGTAGGTCTGCAGACACTAAGCAAGTAGAAACAGTCTCTGTCACAGGCCCTCGAAACGTCATGTACTATCTTTTGAAACTTATCGAACCACTGGTTCAGAGTACGAGGATTGATGATATTATTATTTGGTAATTGTCCTGAAAATGGCGTTTGTCGTCATTTACAGCTAGGCTACTATACCAAAATATAGTAAAAACCCACTACTTTAATATCACAAGAATGTTGTCTAATGCCAAGTGGTATCCTCCCAATAGAAGACGACACAGCTAACAAGAGTCCCTTATTGCCTATAATTATGTCATTATTAAAAGCTGAGATACATTGCAGCCCCTCCTGATGGAGAAGAATCCATATTTTCGCAATGTCAAGAAGCAATGTATTCAATGCTGAGACTCAAACTGTTGAGAAAGAACAAGTTTTTCACTGTCAACAAGGAAACTATGAAGTTTGAGAAGATATCTTCACTATCACTCAACCTATGATACAAAAGACATGCTGTGAAATTTCTATGGGCACAGAAATGTCACAAGAGACAAAGTGCTAATGTATTAAATTACAGTGCAATAGAAAAGAGAATTCTATGCTTCTGTTTCCCCAACTTTTCAGATATATGCATGGCATGGACTGAACTTACCAATTCTCATACTTCTTCTAGCTTCATATCGGATCTCTGCACAGCGGGTGCAGAAAGTTGATTCCAGACGAGGCATGTTATATCGTAGAAGAGGCAGGTGGGACAAGAGCTGTACAAGTGACAATAAAAGCAATAGGTTTCAACGCAAGCAAAACAAAATACTGACATGGCCTGTCTTTGATGATGGTACCACTGGTGTCCAATTCCTTAGCATATCAAGAAAGGGGATATACTCAACGTTAAGATAAGAGCTCACAGCTAAAGATGCATAAATGATTCCTATCTATGAGCCCCAAATGTTCAAAACTCCCATCTCACCATGTGGCATAAATACCTTCTCTTCTGTTTCTAGATAGAATTGGATAGCCAGCCCCATGCCCAACTCTTTCTAGTTGCCCCTCATGAGATACTTAACATGTTACATTATTATTCTTAGCTCGCTTTTTTTAACATTGGTAATACTATGTCCATTCTATATCCCAGTAAAACTGCAGGAAGTTAATATTTGTTGTAATTTATCAATTTCATCATAATCATGTGCTAGACCCTACAGAATTTACATCTTTGATCTTGGTTTTAAAAAAGTATTTTTGTTTTGTGCAAATATGGATCACAGAAACTATTTTTATTAATCAGTCCCTTAACGAAACATTTAGTTTGAATACTTTAGAATTCTGTGCACAAAATATGCTATAAATACAACAAATATTATTTTCTGTTACCAAATATATGACTTAAAATTTTGCTGAAAGTAAGAAAAATTAATCTGGCCACGTATTTCTTCAATGGTAAAGGAATCCAGAAGAGACAGCATAAACAAGGGCAATTCAGAGTCTGAAAAGCTGCCACCTTTGGGATGTGAGGGCAGAGTTTCATAAACGAAAGGTCTACCTACCAACTTGTGCAAGCCTGCGAGCCTGCCTATGTTGAGCCAGTTTGCGAGCTTGTCTATCCTGGTATCTGAACTCTGCAGCTCTAGCACAGAAATAGTTCCCTACCTGAGGGTGGTCTCCAACAATTGGCAACCGAGACAACAGCTGTTGGTATGGTATAATTTTACAATGGTTTAAGCTGCCATACAAAAGACTACTTAACGGCACCACACCAACTGAAGGCCCTTTTAACAGTGGAGCTAAGTTTCAAGTGTGCACATGGAGGCAGGTTTTAATTAGGTGCATGAAATCAAATTAATTCTGAAAGGCCAGACAACAAAACCTCTCTTATAATTGCCATTCAGCCGTGGTCAGCCAATAATTATTCTAGGGTTGTGTTGTGCATCCCATATATACCTTATCTAAGGGGACAAATGAAGATTTGCATAAAAATATCTTTTGCACACATTAGAAGAGAGCAAACTGTTGACACCTTACATATGAGAGCAGGATGGCCATTGTACACTGTGACAACGGGCACATTTTCTCAGAAAAGGGACTGATGATAACAATGAGAGAATGCTCATCTGTTCAAAATGGCATGAAAGGCATCAAAAAACAGAATTTATTAAGACCACTAGGCATGCACTGGACACAATGGAGATCTATGCTAGTTGGCATAGCACATAATAGGTCAGGACTCTGTGATACGATTGCAACATACTATCTGTATATTTAGTGTGCCAAACCCCAAATTTACTTACTTTGTTAATCTGGTCTCCAAATACTCAGCTTCAATGGCTACAATTTAAACCAAAATAAGTGATTCCCTTCCTGCACACTTTTTTTTAGTATATTAGGGTTTGTGCATAGAATAAAATCACTTGGGGTTAACATTGCTTAAAATGTCTTACAAGCACCCTTACAGAGCACCATTTCAGCTCTAACAAGTCCTACTAAAACAGTGTAGTACAGAAGACATATTCACCTCTCATCCGGCTCCGCAAATCAAATAATCGTTTATGAGTTCGTGACAGAAAGATAGTAATTACTCTGTGGACATCACAAACGAGGAGTGGCAGGCGCCTAGTCAACTGAGGATATACGGACAGCTTAACAAGAAAGCATGAAATGCTTTGTGTATATACAAACATATTGCTGTGCTGAAACCAATAAACTGCTTTTGGTAAACATTTTCCAGTATCAGTTAATAGCATCACCCGTGATACAAATCTCAATTTCATCAAATTTTAACATGCCATTTTATTTCCAATTCTTATATTTTTACCCTCTCTTGAATTCAATAATTAATACGACTAAATAATATTATGACAAATCAAAATGCTGAAAGATCAGAGAAAGGCAATCTACTTGCAAGAGGTTTTTTAAGAACATGCTGACAAATTAATTGAACCAAAAAAAGCCAAAGGGAGTGACAGCAGACAATGAGCTGGGAGATGGTCAACAATAGAACAGTGACCCAAAAGCCTGCATCAGTCGGCACACAACACAAAGTGATAAAACTAAATGATATCCTTATGCGAGAGCCTAGTTTTTCAGCATTGTTCTAATACCATCTGACAAACTATAATAATGGACCAATGACCAGAAGGCAAGAAATGAAAAGCTGAACCAATGCATGACCTTGAAAATAGTAATATAATATATAATAGTAGATTAAACCAGCTCATAGATCAAGTTAACAATAACATTAGACTGACCAATTGAAATATCATTTATAAATCAATGTCCAATCACAGTGCTCATGATGATACTAACCTTGGTGCTTCTCAGTCAAGTTGCAGGTCATCTAATAAAATGCAGACATACTACAGCACAACAATTGGTACACAGAAACAACTATTGCATAGCTTTATAACAAAAATTTTAGACCACACATGTGTACTAACAAACTTGCTATGATTTATGCCAAGCTACTAATGTGCACAGCAAACCCTTGCTTTAGGATGGGACCCCAATAGAATCAAATCACATTTGGGTGGGTTCTTTGTGATGTTATGTTCAATACCAAAATAATAGAACACACCTCTAGCACAAATCGCCACAGTAAAACTTGATCCACTATATTTGTCCAAGATCAACAGCTGGAAATATCCAGCGTAGATACAGAATATCCATATTGGGGGAAAAAAAGAATAGACCCACTGCAGTCTACTGTGTATGTGGTAAAAATAAACCAAGGTAGGTTGTGCGAGGATGACAACTGTATCAAGTTAAAACAAAGAAGCCACTACTGCAAAAGAAAATAAATGCTTTAGCTATTTCCTGCAATGACGATAATTCTAACCAGCAGCAAAATGGAAGAGTGATGAAACTGCTGGACAGATGAGTTACCTACCTGTATACGACATCCCACAAACATATCCGAGTATTCAACCAAATTGACTTACCTATGAAAAAGTCTTCTCCCCTTTTTCTCTCTCTATACCTTTTAACTTTCACGCGCTCCATAAAATAGCTGCCCAAACGCTTAATGCTAAAGGCTAAAAGCGGAATGCGTCGTACCAACTGTGAAATAACAATAAGAACACCTAGCCAATATAGCTGATTTTTCAGAAGTAAACCTATAGGTGACATGCTGTGGTGAATGTCAAAAAAGGCCCCCTTCTTTTACATTTCAGCCCATTTTCTAAGTATATTGAAATAGTAAACAACAGCACCAACAAACATTTTGCCAAAATATCGTGTGTTTTTTTTTTCATCTTTAAAAAATGTAATTTTAAAAAAAAATGTGTGTTATATCCTTCACACATTTCCTGAACATTCTGAGAACAAGAAATAAAAAAATACAACAGCACCTGAACTAGATGCATTAGATTTGTACTGGAAACCAGAGATGTACTTTTGCAGAAGAAATATCCAGAATCTAGACAAGACATGATTATATGTTAAGAGAGACGCATGTACATAGACAACTTAATGCATGCATTATATAGCAATTTTCTTTTGGACATCTTATTAGAAGTGTTGGGTTGGAGTACAATGCATCGACGTTCAAAATTCTTAATTTACTTTTATTTGGATTGTTAATTTTCTAACCTGACAATAGGTCTCGCCTTAAGAGTTTTCTCTAGTATTCTTATTTTTCACTTGATGGAAGAGGCAGCAGTGGATGAGAAAAACAGAAGATAATGGATCATTAAACATCATGGCATAGAAGACAAGTCAATGTCATAATTGATACAGCACCGAGGAAAGCCAGTTCAGAAGACCAGAGATCACCTATGCTTGTCAGCAATGATGATAGCACTAAAACACCCTTTGGTAACAATACAGATGAGCTGTGTGTCAGCCATATAACGGCAGGATGATTCAAACAAGCTTACCCTGTTTCCTGGCCCAATTCCTTTTGCTGCTTGTGTCACACATGTAAATAATTGTCCTCTCTATATTGAGCTGTAACATTGGCATGCGCCCTAACAACTGTTGAATTGCAACATGATAAGAACTACATTACATATCTGGACATGGTGGACAGGTTGGCCTATAACGTGCTGTGGTGTGAACAAAATGTCATGCTAACAAAAATTAAATGAGAGAAGTACTACACAGGATAATACCAAGTCTCTCAGACGTAACAGGCTTGTCAAAGCTAAACAAGAGTACAGGACAACCAGTAAGAGAAGAAACAATGTAGAACCAACAACACTATATAACAACAAGGCCACTGCACAACAACGAAGGTTCTATGATTCTATATCCGTAGTTGAGCCTCATCAAAACAAGGGGGGAAGAAGAAAAAAATCGCCAAAAAACTCATCCTAGTAAAACCAAATAAATTCATGTTAGTTCACATATCGTCTATGCCCCCAACAAACAATTTCCAAGAAATTATCCTCAGAGAAACTAATCATAAAAGTGTTTTCGGGGAATGTTATCCCCAGAACCGAATCATCAGTGTTATTTAATTTTTCCACTTCGGGTTGTATGATCTTACCTTCGACAACATTTCGCCTCCTCATAGATCTTCTGCGATGAACTGTGATATTGAACACTTCAGCAGAGCGTTTCTTTTGATGTCTTAACACGGGGATTCGAGCAAACAGCTGGCAGTTCACAGAAGAGTGATTACCACACAAAGAAACACTACATGATGCCTTTCATGCCACTACTCTATCTCACATATACAGCAACAACCCAGATTGCATGTCGCTAGACAGACATGTTATAAATAACAAAATAGTTGAACTGTGACAAACCTAAGCCATAATGAACAATGAACATTTCTAAGGGTTATGTGGTGCTCGTAAGCGACAGATTTACCTCTAGTCTATTGTTAGACAGGAATATGATCGGTGAAATAAAACTTTTGAATATCCATTGAGGCTATATCATTATCTCTAATCAGCAAGTCCACTGCTACCAACCAGAACAAAGAAATCACAAACAGTGGACAAATAAGAGTGTCGGAAACTTGTTAGTGCTGCTGAGAATGTTCACTTTGCTGATAACTGAGGTAATAAACTGATAACACTTACGCTCTTGGAGATTCTTCTTTCTCCAGCGTCTCTTCACTGTGGTCATACTAAATATCATGCTTACTCTTTCCAATTCAAAGTGAAGAACAGGAATGCGAGAGAAAAGCTGCAGATAAAATTAGACTGCAAGCATGTTTCCAAAAGTTACCAGATGGCACCTGCTGTGGTAAAACTATTTGATACACCTGTTCAGTAATCAAACTACAAAATGATTTAGACGTAGATTTCTTGTTGTATGATTTTTGTTTGGGATCTCACTGCTAGATTATTCTGAGGCCTACTCTTTATGACAAAGTATCAAGGAAAAAAGATAATAGAACCACACAAATTTATTGACAGTATAAAGACATTTTATGTGTCTATACCGTTTATTGATATCATAAGAAAAAATGTATGTGACAGAAAGAATAACTTTCCAAAACAAAAGGCTTTAATACTATACATCCGGACAAATGTGCCGCTGTGATGAAGTATAGGAACAAATTTGTAAAAAAAAAAAAAAAAGTGACATGCTGGAATCCACGTGGTGAGGACGTGCAGTAAAAAAAATGTGACAAGATGAAATCCATGTGATGAGGAAGTGTAGTAAAACATGTGACAAGATGTAATCCATGTGATGAAGTGTAGTAAAACATGTGACAAGTTGGAATCCTTGTAATGAGGAAGTATAGTGACGACAGGGTCAATTAATGCTTTCAAGAATAGATTGGATGCACATATGTATTTTTAGATCAAGTGAATGTAAACGAAGTCTTCTAAATCAGTATGATGGAGCAGTTAAGAAACGAAACAAGTTTGACAAACTGGAATTCATGGGATGAAGTGTGTATAAATATGTGACAAGCTGGATTCCATTAGCTCAACACCACAAAGGATAAGTTTATACAAATGTACAATTTGTGTTGCATATAATATGATTCATCTTTATTTGTGGATTATGAAAGCACCACTGCAGCTGGTCTCTGCAGTAAGTCTGCATTGAAACCGACGCAGTGCCTCATATTACATGACAATGTTGCTAGTCCTGTGTACAACACTCACCTATGCATTGGTTCTACTCTTCTCCTCAATAAAGGGTGGCCCTAACTTATACATGGGGTGTATGTTATGTATAAATCCTGCACACTTAAACTTCTAAATAGAAAGAGATGAGCTAGTTTCTCAACAATTGATCTAAATTATTCCTGTAATACTAAGACTCACTTCCCAGGGACATCCTAGGATGTGCTTCCCGTCTCATCGTGTACCATCTCCACTTTTTAATGTAATCTGCATAGCAATCTGCCATCCTCATACGAAGCATGTAACTTTTACCAAGGAAAGGCAATCGAAGCTGAACCTGTTCGTTCAAGGACAATTTGTGAGGCTAAACAACGGACTTTTGCTGTGGTCTACCCAACAAATTGTTATATGGGAAGGAATTATGGAAAATAATGGTCACTGATAGCAACAGATGATGAAACCATCAATCAACAAGAGGACTATGAGTATAGTAAGACTATTTTGTCCCCAAAAATTTAAAGCGCAGTGTTTGAAATAAACATTTACTTTTTTTCTCAAAGAAACAATGCAAAACACCTGAGCTCTTTGACCATATTAAAATAAAATATATTTACATGAGAAAAATAAACAAAATGAGAAGAGAAGAAGCAGACATCAAGTTATCGTACAAACAGAAACCAGATAGCAAATAATCCAATAGAAATGCTAATATTGATAAAACTTCATCACACATCCTGACATAACTATATTTATCTATCTTTCTGATATACAAGAAAAAAAAATATCACATAAAAAGAAAATCAGTGAAGCATCTAAAGAAGAACTACCCAACAAAAAGCATGCACAATGGCAAAAGTAGTAACCTTCAAAGAGTAACTGGGATTTCTGTGGCACTTTAAAAAACAGTTGTCATTGGGTGTTTGCAATTTATTTTAAACACATTTAAAATAAAAATATATATATTCCAAAAGTTACTAGAGGGTACCTGCTATGGTACAGTGGAGGGTTGTATGTGTGGTGTATTTCTGTGATTTCAGTTTTTATAACTTGTTCTTGAAACACATCAGCCCCATCTTATGTCTTTGTAACAAACTGATAACAAGCACAGAATTGTACAAATTACTATCACACAAAGGTTGGGCTTAAAAATGATGTGCCAGTAGTCTCTGCTGCTCATTTTGAATAAACAACCACATAGATGGAAACTTCAAAACTAAAATATTATTATAACATACAATACAAAGTTGCTGATTTGAAATGCAGAATTTTGGAATTTTAAAAAAAATTGTGAGCGTTGTAGATAATGCTGTATGAATTCTTAGATTTTGTGATCAGTTCAATTCATCTGCCATGCCTTTTGCAACTCTAAAATGTAAGTAAGTATCCATTTTCTGCTGTCTATATCGGGTTAGTTACCTTGTCTGTTCTGCCATGGGAAGCATGTGGTAACTGATCTACAAATGTTTAACTATCATTGTGAGCACATGTGTAAACATGCTATCATCATAGAACTGGTTCAAAATATATTTGATAGGTAGTCAGTCAGCCAATGGAACATCTTAACTTAATCTTTATCACGTTTCCCTACGGAATGACCCATGTCCTTAATCAGGTCTAAGAATTAGACTCACCTTTACGCTGCTTCCTTAAACGATCATGAGTGACAGCAATAAATGTGGCTTCAACAGCCTCAATATGTCGTTTCAGTAATGGTAGTCTACGCAAGAGCTATTTGATAACAACATTTAAATATGTTACAAAGTAGTTAAACTAACGAGCCCTCATTCATCTGGTTGCCTCGACAAAAAATGAGATGTAATAATATCTTGATAAACGTTAAAAGTGTTCTATCGTACAGCAAACGCCCATTATTCATAAGTAAATGGAGACACGTTTAATGATCTGTCTGGAAATCATAAGCTGCATGCGAAATACAACCGCAACAAAGAATATAGTCAGGTAACACTAGTAGAGTATATATGTCCCTGAGAATTATACCCCTATAACTAAAAATCCAATAGAAAAAAGTAAAAACAGCTATCAAGCAGAATATTGCTATCAATGCGAATCATATGGCCACATGAGACCCCAAACTTTCTCCAGGGCCATCAGCAAAAATTAGAGTAGTGAAGGATGAGAGCCACAGAGGGGACACAAAGGTTGAAAAACACACAGGTATAGTAGAACATCATACCATGTTTCAACAATTTTTTATGTTTATGTCTTTTACACGTGCCTGGGCATACACATACTTACACATATTTATACTGCCATTATATAAGGAACATATTTTGCAACAGTGTTGAGTAAATAGATGGAAAATATTTTCCAGTACACTAATTGGTACCCTTACAAAAAAAAATAAAAAATATTACAGTAGTGAGACAAAAGTACGTATCTGAATGATCAATTAGAAAATACACACAAGTCGTTTTATTTACAAGATCAGCAGAGCACTAAGAATTGCCTGGTGTGCCTATTTATCTTAAACTAGACAAAGATTTTCAGACAGTACACATGTCTTTTTACATTCTCATCTACAACATCTTTATCAAATATTAAAACTGATTTTCGAAAATTTTTGTCACTTTTGTTACGAGAGGAGCTACTGGATACAATTGATTTATTCATTTCAAATATTTATTGAATGGCTGTAGCTACTTCAATTCTTTATTAATTTCATGTTCAGAATCTACATTATTTATTTACTACCAATAAAAAAAATTTTGGGCCATCGTTTAAACAGACATCTTCATTTTTGATCAAATTCAATAATATTTGGGCAAGAATTTAAAAAAAAAAATTTTTACTCATTTAAATAAAATGTTCAATGAATATCACTTTATAACAAAATGTACAACTCAAAGACATGAATAACTGAACATTTTTATACTGGTACAGAAGACTCAGCAGTCTTGTATACAACTAGTTAGTTTATAATTCACTTAATCTAAAAATACATATGCATATCCAATCTATTCTTGAATGCATGAATTAATTTACCCTGCCTTCCTCCACTATTTTCTGTGGCAATGCATTCCAAGTACACCACTCTCTTGACTAAAAAAATATTTCCTGAGATCTAATCTGGACCTTTCTTTAATCAATTTGTGGATGTGCCCTCTTGTTCCTGTAGGTGACTGAAAAACTTATTAGTCTAACTTATTCTTTCCAATTAATTATTTTATAAACCTGTATTAAATCACCTCTAATTCTTTTTTCTAGACACAGTAGGACAGTTTTTCTAAGTCTTTCCTCATAGCTATAATTCTGGAATCGCACTATCAGTTTTGTTGATCTTCTCTCTAGTGTAAGTTACTATTATCTGCCAAGTGTCAACAATACCACTTAAACCAGATTCTTGTAACACATATGTACTGCCATGCCAGAGACAGTCACAGTGCATTGTCTGTCAGTTGTATCATGCTTTCACAGACCAGAGTGTGTTTATTTATGTAACACAACCGTAGCAATCTAAATTTATAATTGCCTTTACTAGAATTAATGTTATCAAACCTAAATGTGTCAGAGAGTAAAATAAAATGTATAATTACTCATACAATCTTCAATGTGTTGTCAAAGAGAAAAGTGGTTTATTTGTGATATTGTTCAGTATGAACATTATTTTATGAACTAAAAACTTTCAATGTAAAAACACTTTCACATATTTGAGTCAGGACAACAATTTGCCATGTAGTTTCGAGGTTTCCTGTATATATGCATACCACACTTTATATTACATTCAGGCAATGTTAATTATGAAAAGTACAACTTGCCAATTTGATGTGCAGCAGACTTTAAACGTAAATTCCTCATACAAAGCTTGGAAAGTACAGCCTTCGTAAAGTAGATCTCAGCCATATTTTGTTTTTTCATGAGGACCGGCAGTCGCCGAAACAGCTAATGAAACATTTAAATATTATTCTTTGATTTGTTTCAATCGAAATATATGTGAACAGTTTCCTAACAGCCCTTATGACTCTGGAACTATGGCCACGAGAACATAGAAAGGTAACGGAAACCAAGGATCTATAAAAATCAGTCCAACTGACAAACTTGCCTTTATAGTCTGCTAGACGTAGTTTAGCTTTCATGCGTGTGTTCCTCATGCCAATTCTAGTCCTACAATTCTCCAGAAAACACATCCTAGCTGCATCTGACATCAGCTGGAGAATTGGCAGTCTCAGAAACAACTATATGAAAGGATTCATAAACACAGCTTCACAAAACTATGCTCAAAACCACTCATTGTATCTAAATATAACAGCCCCTTTGATTTATTTGATAGGATATAGTCTACTTACCCAATGGGAGAAAAAAGGAAATTTTTTTTTAAAAAGGAATGATGCAAGATGTGGACAAGCTAAACAATTTCAACAAAGAGAATTCTCGCCACAACTTACAGAAACGTTAAGCCCACGGGATCTCTCAGAGAAGAGCAAGGTCACTTACTTTTGTTTCTGAATGTTGTTTGAGAGCGCCGAGACATGGTGCTGGTGTACATGTACATTGCAGATCTCTCCCTTTGCAAACACAAAACTGGAAGTCTGGAGAAAAGCTGGTACCAACGATTAGAGCAATAGGGACACCCACAATAGACCAGCAACAACAAATAAACACTATGTTTTGGTGGAGGGCTGAAACAACAGTTTCTAACAGCATCTACACAACAAGATGATGAATGTTCTTACAAAATTGGCAGCAATTCAAAGGCACAGGAGAAAAGACCTGTACTGTATGAAATAAATGAATGTACAAGAGACGCCTTCAGAATCCAATTAGAAAAATATTCCACTAATGAAATCTGATGCACAGAAAGGAATACAAGTCCTGCTTACTGTCTCTGAATCTCCTGCCGACTCTCTCCCGATGCATGTACACACTTCTTCTTGTCACAGCAGTCTTGTACAAATATGCAGATACCTGTTTTTCAGACTTAGCCAGCATTGGCATACGAGCTATCATCTGTGCAATAAGGAGAAACAAATCTTATCTATGAAAAGAGAATAGCCCTTTCAACTGATACAGTGGTATAACTAGAACTGGTTGTTACACACGTTGCTGTAAAGTTAGTATCTACAAATGAGCAGAAAGTAGAATTACTGAAGGTCTAAATTATACTCACCCATTGACTGTCCATCACTGTTTATGTCTTTCTATCTACTTTATCTTGTATACAAACACCAGTTACAGATTTCAATAGTATGAACAACTATGCCAAGAATATGTAAAGTTTGTTTTGAAGAATAAAATCCCTATTTTCACCTCTTAGTACAAAAACAACAGAACAAAAGAAAAATGCCATAACAACATTAACATTCATTGTCAGTGTTTCTTTAACTGCACTCATGCACATAGGAGACATGACACACACAACTGGTGGAAGTGTGAATAAATTATGCAGGAAGAAAGAAAAAAAGACGAGAAGAGATAGACGGGGAGGGAGGTAGGGAGGGAGAGAGCTTTTTTTGACAGAGGCGTATGAAATCGCTCACCACCATACCATAAGTGTCCACAAGTCTTCAGGGAAATATTTCTCTACGGCCAGATAAGTTTAACATTTTATGTGATAGAGCATAAATCTGCAGATACCACTGCCCTGTAAAGAGTGAATGTGCAAGAACCCTATTGTACCCACAATATTACAGCTGCTATTATTATTATATATCTTACCATTTAGTCAATGGAAATGTTCTGCATCACTAAGAAAACATGAGCAAGAACTTACTTTTCAGTCTAGCTTGAAAAGACCTCTGGCCTCTTCTGGACTTGGTCCTCTGATAAAAGTATTCAGCTGCCCAAGCTATTTGTTTTTTTAACAGTGGTAAACGTGAAACAAGCTGAGAAATAGAATGATGGTACCGCACATTTAATTTCAGAGTTTCAGGACAGACATTTAGGTGGGACTGATCATATAGGGACACCAAACCAGCCTTAAAGTGAAGCTGAAGTGTGAGAAGGGATAATGTTTCAGGGACGTAAAACACTAGTGTGCATCAAATTACTATAATCGATGGTTATGGATGCTCTAATTGTTTTTCCTTCCAAACAAGTGGTGAATAAACAACTTCAATCTTGACATACTAACAGAAACTCATATACAGGAGCAGTTCAAAACACAAACCCGAAATCAGTAGAGTATGGACTAGCCGCCTAGGTTTGAAAGGAAACTTTGTAAACAATACCCAAGAAAATATAAAACCGCAATGGAATCAAATCACACAAAGCAACTTTACCAACAAAAGAACTGAAAAGCATGAAAACAAAATGATGTACTCAAAGAGTGATATAATGCACTTCACAACCTACCTTCATTTCTTCACTTGTGCTTCATTTGGTTCTACAGCAAAATTTTTCAACCTGTTTTTGCCAGTGAACCCTTCTTGGTTACATTGTTCCCGTTGTCTTTTTGGCCTTCATTAAATATGTATGACCCTTGTGGGCTAACATGAGATTATATATTTCACTCAAGGACAGGGCTCACCCTCTTTACAAAAATGTCCTCCTTCACACAAGCTGTTATACTACTAAATCTGAGAGCAATTTTGTATGCAAGTTTAATCTCAGTAAATTATAGAAGCTATAAACTTACTCATAATTTTGTTACGTGATAAACGGGTGGTCCTCCTAGACATACTGCTGATGTACAAATAATTTGTAGCTTTCAGACGGTCACATAGTAGTTGTGGCATTCGGAGAAAAAGCTGCCAATACATCCATTAGGAAGCATGTCAATCACAAGTTTACATTTACAGATCAAATATAACAAGCCCTTCCTATTTAAGAGCAAGCAGTTTCAAGTTATTTGTATATAAAGCTGGCCTGGTGCTGCAAGAGTTATGAACAGAGATGGGGAGGCGTCTCTATAATACTTAGTTACATGTCTTTAACATTGCTATAAGTAATTTACTGGAGATAACTGAACCTGTTTCGGTCATATGTCCTATACAAAACAATATTAGCAAGATACAACAACATATGACACCATGTAGGAAACTGCAACACATAAGTAGTCCAAGATGCTAAAACTGAACACACAAAAAATAAATTCTCAAGCATAAAAATAATACAAGCCTAAAACTAATATGGAAACACAAGACTAAAACTAATATGGACACACAAGACTACTATTGATATGAACCACTAACATGAGATGAAAAACTAACACAGCGCGATATAATACTAGATCCCAAAACACAACAAATACCAGCCGAAAAATGTAATAAACTAATTAATATCAGATCAACACACACAAGAGAAGCTTCAGAAGGGATGAAATTAAATCACCAGATGAAAAACTAAAAACTGATAGTTGATGTCAGTCAAAGACCAGATGAACAACTTTAAGTGCTGATCAAAAGTAAATGAACTTGTGACACTGAAATGACAAATATAAATATTCCAAAGAAAACCCTGATAGAAATGTTTGAATTCCTGTGGACAACAGAAGTATACTTCATAAACAATGTACACACACACAGTAATTATTTAAGAAAGATACGACTCACTTTCCTTGTTTCTCATTCGCTGTCTACGGCTTTGGCAATTCATGTAAAAATATTCTAAGCCACGAGTACGCTGCACGCTCAGGAGTGGCATTCGTCTGAATAACTGATATTTGGTGACAGAACAAGAGTCTTTTCAATAAATAAAAACAAAACAAAGCATAAACTGTGCTGATCATTTTGATGCTGCAGTCAATTTTTGGTCACTACAGTTTGGCCACCAGCTAACAATGAAATAGTATTTTGAAATCCTACATTTAGAGTCTCATTTGCAACCATTTTCCCAAATTATGTCTGATCAATAGGGCAGTTGAGCTGCAACAGCTACAGCAAATAGCAATCCTGTTCTAACTGTAATAAACTTACTTCTCAGACGAAACGTTCTCATAGACCTTCTGGACTTACTGTTAACATACAACAGATGAGCAGCAGTGAATGGATCCCACTTTAGCATAGGCAAACGTTGTAGCAGCTAAGAAATGTCAAGCAAAGACAAATGCCAAATTAGTTTAACAGCAGTCAAGTTATACCTTTCGTTTTTCAGTACGTGGTGTTCAATTATCCAAGACATTTTGTGAGTACATTACCAAAAGTCGCAATGACAAGTTCAAATATACAACACCAGAAGCTGGCACTTATGATCCCTTCTCAGAAGCAATGCAAATTAGACTTGACAAATGAATTTTACGCAACAACTTAAAAAATGAGGAGACGGAGGAGACTTTCTCCCCATGAAGCATATTCACTGTGATTTACAGCACTGAAAAATATTGGAATACTGAGCCAAGTCACAAACTACCTACGTCACAAGTCTACATTTCAAGCCTGCAGATCCTTTTTTTGCATTATTCCCTACAAAATGTTTTTCTATTTAGTGCTAAGAAATATGTGATAAAAGAAAGATTGACTTTCTGAACTGAGTTGAGGCTACAATTGAAAGACATTTTGATCTGAGATGATACAAACGAAAGACTTACTTTCCGGCCTGAGGTGGGGGGTCATAAAATAATGACTTACTTTGTTCCTGTTGATGAGGCTATGAGCGACAGACTTACTTCTCATACGGTTACGATGGGCTCTCATGTTGACTCTTGATCGGCAAACATGCAGAAAGTGGCAACAAGCCCGAATAATGTCACCTCGTATGAGAGGCAAGCGACAACATAGCTGGGATCAAGAGAGCACATATTACAAATTAATGCAATTCAGACAGGAACAAAAAGAATTGGTAACAAAACTCGGTGGATGGAGCATGTGGTTTTTTGGTTGTTTTTTTTTGGCTTCCAAGAAGTATGAGCACATTGGAAACCATCAGAGATTTTAGTTATACAACACACCGCACTGAACTGAGAACAAGAACAAAACAACCTGCTTTAAAGAGTTTTACTCCTTCAAAAAGAGAGGATCAGCTATTAAAATAAACTGTACACAAAATATAAACCTTATAAGCAAGTGAAAGACATCTTGTAAGAAAATAGTGGAACAAAAAAGCAAACAAAAAGGATAATTTGCCACAAAATGAAGACTTACTTTTATTACGCCAATATCTCATCGTATTTTTTGACATACACCGAGCATAAAACAAGTGCTCAGATCTGACAGCATTGCTTTTCAAGATTGGTAAACGTCTGAAAAACTGAAGCAGGGAAGGAGTTACTCTATCATGTCTGCAACACAACTTTTTTTATTAATGATTTAGTCGCTACAGCCAAACAATTTTTTTCCCATTAACGATGTGTCATTATTTTAAGTTTATTAATGCCGTGGGCCATCTAATGGGATTGAAAATGTTATTAGTTAAAAGTTTGAAATCTAGAGCCACCAAATCTTTGTATTCCATGTAAAAAAATAAATGCTAAGATTGTGGGCAAGGGCCACAAAAGACACCAGTTGAAAAAAACATTTCCGAGTGGTTAGAAAAAAAATCGCTTTTGCGATTGTAGTCGCGCCTTTGTTTATGACAGAAAATAAATTATTCAGCCGGCTGTACTCACTGCGTCTGGAGTACATTCGCTTCATGCCAAGGCGAGATTTGCTGTTATGATAAAGTCTTTCTGCAGCTCGAGTTTGATCAAAACATAGAATAGGTATGTGCCGAATCAACTGTGTGAAAATGACATCAGGACAAGTCAAAACCCTGAACCAAAACAACCCAAGCAGAAGAGACTACCAAAATCATTTCTGATGTTATGAATAACATGAAATTTGTGGAGACTATTTTTACACAGCTTGTATGCTAATTCCTTGACAGATTTATAAAATTACCCTCTGTGTGGGGTTCTGGAGGTCCTATAAAGGAGGAAAGAATTGGTGGAAACAGTACTCTACAATGCATGTGGCAATAAGCAACCAGAAGTTTGGCGGTGCATGGAGCAGACATTCTAACCATGTAGAACAAGCCCGAGATTTGGCTGTGCATGGAGCAGACATTCTAACCATGTAGAACGAACCAGAGGTTTGGCTGTTCATGGTGCCGACATTCTAACTATGTAGAACAAACCAGAGGCTTGGCTGTGCATGGGGCTGGCAACCTAACCATGTAAAACAAATTGTTATTGAAACCACCATTGCAAGAGCACATAAAATGCTATGGCTTATGCTGCCTACAAGTTACCAAACTGCAGTGATGGCCTCATGCTCCTATTGAATCTAAAAGGATAAGATGAATAATAAATATAAATAATATTTTTCAGAGGGAACATATAAAACTCAAATATTAAATTTCCATTTAGGTGCAAGGTGAAATGTATATGTGCTTTATAATAAAGACTACAAAAAAGGCATTTTGACAAGAGTCCAGCATTAGCAACTAATAAAGTGTTAAGAAAAACTGGCACACATTTTTTTAAACTTAAAAAAAAAAAAACCAGAACATTCAGCAACTTATACTTGGAGCATGGAACTGTGACAGTCATATCTGACAGAATTTATTCACCATGTATAGATGTAAAAAGAGTGCTACAAGAATGTAAACTGTTCCCTTCTCGTTTCACAATTACACAGAACACATTTTTCAATACATAAAAGGAAATCCCATGACTCATCGCTGAAAGCGGACAAGCATTACAGGAATTGGCGGTACAAGTAAAGAACAAAATTCAAATGTATGGATTGGACATTAACCCTGAGAAAAACTATGATAAAAATTTGACTCAAAATTTACTCTACAGACAAAAATATAAGATCAAACACGAGATCAGGTCAAGATTTCTCCAATCTTGGAAATGTAATAAAATAGGATGGAAGATGTGAAATGGAAATGAAGGAAGAGAATAAAGATGGCCAAATATGTTTTCACCACATTTACATTCAAACAAGTGAATCACAAATAAAAAATGAGTCACTTTAACTGCATAGCGGGGGACGGCGTGACCTAGTGGTTACGTGGCACGGCTCACGACCCGAAGGTGCTGGGTTCGATCCCCATCACAGCACCGGCCGTAACGGGGAAGCAAACCCTTAGAAAATGCAGGAGGAAGCAGACCCTTACATAAAATGCGTGCCGAATTCGGATGCACTGGGCCGACAGGCGCAAAATAAAAACCACAGTACAGCGCACACCGCCTTGGGGAATAGAGAAATAAGGTGAACGCAAAAATAATATTTTTAAAAAAAACCAATAAAAATTTTTTTTTTTTTTTAAACTGCATAACGCAGAAATGTGGACAATAAACAATCAGAGAAGAGAAATGAATCTCTTTTAAATGTGAACATAGAAAATAACTGGTATTTCTCGTAAAATGTTACCAAAAACGTTTTTGAGAAATTAGAAGTGCAAAGAAAATTGAGGAACGAAATCACGAGTTAAAATATTTAGGTCACGCTTCAGAAGACAACACCATGATTTGGTGAGAGGATAACATCAGAAGACATTCAAAGTCTGGCAGACTACACCATAAAGGCAAGAGGCAGAGGATGTTGGAGATCCACTGCAGCTGATCTTCGATGTGGAGATGGCACTGAACTGAAACCCATACCAAAATTAGCTATTATTTCATTACAATCTACCACTTTGATTCACAATCACCAAAAAGCACAATTTAAATGGTGTTTCTTAAAAGATGACAAATCGAACATCTGTTGTAAAAACATAGCATATCTAGGGGAATGGACGATAATGGGAAAATCACACATCTGAGAACCATTACCTACCACATTCAAGGGAGGTTAACAACACCAAATTTTCTGCCCCAACACAAATATTTACAGCCTGAATATACAACAGGTCGTCAATTCATCAAAAGCTGACAGTAAGCACCTACCACCAGCTACGGCTTTAGTCCTCCAATAGATTATTCTAGATTTGGAATTTGCATACAGCACCTCCGAAGCTCGTTTTAGGTCATATGCGACAATGGGAATTCGAAGTACAAGCTGTAATAAACCAAATCCACAAAACAGGCTATGAAAGAATTACGTTTTCACATACCAGTACTAAAATTAGTGCCTTTTTGACTTTGGTACTTTTTACAAGCACAATTTTAGCAGAGAAGTTAGAGCAGGCAGACTGTAAATCGGCAAGTCTGCTATGATTTGTGGAATCCAAGGGAACAAAGAAGAAAAGTTCCTCCAACGGCATTAGACTGAAGACTTGCAAAATTAACCTCAAACATTTGATCTCATTTGTGCTTTTTAATTGGGTTTTTACAGGCATAAACATTTTCTAACTCCAAAAGCTGACCAAATTATCTAGACTTTTATGCAATTTTACACATGCAGACATAAACTATGGAAACTAGGGACAAGTAAGATGTAACAAAATAATCGCACAATGACTATACACCAGCGATATCAATATTCATTAAGTTTTCTTATGAAGCTCTTGCAAAGTCAAATATAACAAAGGATTTCACCAATTTCAAAAAAACATTCAGAAGATTTAACAAAACTGAAATGTGTAGATTGGTAAAGACTTTCCTAAATGAAAAAAAATACAAGCCTAAAAAAAATATAATGAAATATGTTACGTTTCCCACACACACAAATAGCAACAAAAATGTGAATACCTAATAAACTAGGAGGTAATGGTTAAAGACCATGATACTAATCTGACCATAGGCTAATCCTATGGTTATACAATATCCAGCCAAAACTAGAAATAAGGAACCCTTTAAAAAGGTTAGGAGAAAATGGTAATAACACAAAAACAAAGCATAAAATCTGTCGAACGGACAATAACTCAAAATAAACGGGCACCTAACAAGCGTGGATATGGAGATAATGAGGAACAAAACTATCTTTTCTGAGGGGAAAAAAAAGTGCTGACTGACTTTTGATTGGTCTATCCATTGTCTATTTACATAGCTTTCAGTATTGGGGCTCTATTAATTTGAAGAAATATCGCTTTCAGTATTGGTGCTCTATCTGAAGAAAAAAAAAAGCTTTCGGTATTGGTGGTCTAATAATCTGATGGAACATAGCTTTCAGTATTGGCAATCTTTTAATCTGAAGAAAAATAGCTTTCAGTATTAGTAGTCAATATGATGAAACATGGCTTTCAGTATCCACCCCCTCCCCCCTGAACACAAACATTCCATGATTGTCTTATTAGAATTAATTACCAAATGTTGCAGTCACAAATCAGAGAGCCCACACAGTCACAAATCAGAGAGCCCACTCAGTTACAAATCAGGGAGCACACGCAGTCACAAATCAGGAAGCACGTGCAGCCACAAATCAGTATAAGCGTTCACCAGAATAAGCACGATCGGTTAATTTTTTTTTAAAGTTCTTTTAGGCGGTAACTTTAGGGTAGTGGCAGAACCCTCATTTTTCACGGCTGTGGTACAGGGTTCAACTCCCACAACCATCACACTTCTGCTGTAAATTGGTACCTAGCATACAACTTGGTAAGTAAAAGGCAGTGAGTAAAAGAACCGGCCACTCTATCTCATACAAGCTGCGGCTTAGTATACTGAAGTCTCTTACAACTTAATTCTCCGACAGTACTACTATTGGACAAACTTTTACCTTAACTTTACTAAAGTAGGGAAGCTTAACCTATTTGGTGTCATGTATTCCAGTAACAGTATAATGAAGGCTGTGGACCTTTCCCAGAATAATTTTTAAAAAAAACAGGATTACAAAGGAAGCCAACTATCCTAATATACAGAAATAATAAATTCTATTGACACCAGTAATGGGTACTTTGGTGTTTTAACTATAGAGTATTCATATTTGAAAGAAATACTATTAGAAACTGAAGCCAATATGGAATGACAAAAAGCATCAACCTGAAATCCAAGTTGAGTTTAATGTATGCACTTGTCACCACCATGTAGCTTTACGCATGCAAAACTTGGACAGCAGTTCTAGAGTGAAGAATTTGTGCAATGGAGAAGAGACAGTCTGTGTTGAATCCTCTGCATTTTCATATCTACACCACGCCACGAATATGGCAGTTCGGGACACCGTTAAAAAATAGGTCACCCAATATAAAGACCTAGTGAGTATGGTAAAAACATACAAGTTCACAAGGTATTGGCATGTATCAAGGTCGCCTGGGTTGACCAAGACAGTCCTGCAAGGTACTTGGAAGCATAAGAGAGGGAGGCAAAACAAGAGATGGGAAGACAACAGTGTGTGGATGGAAAGGTCCATGGCTACAACAAATATTCTGGTACAAAACCGAGTGGAGTAGCAAGAACTGGTCAACAATCTGCAATATTGGTGCCCCAATGATCTTTCAGGTTATGGGACTGTTGATGATCATTATTAGAAATTAGCGGGTGTTAAACTAGACCGCACACTGTTCTTCAAAATATATTGCTAATACACCAAACGGAAAATCTGTGTGAGAAATGACATTATTCACAGCTTTACCGGCAAACATGAGGAGATCAGCCATCCCTTCAGACATCGGCGCATACCCTGTTATTTTAATCAGAGGAATACACTGCACCTGTATGGGAAAAGCCCACACACGCCAAGCATGTCAATACTGCAATCAATGAGACAGCCCAGATCATGACGGGTGTCTAAAGCCAACCCCTTTGAAAAATTATATCCCATTCTTGATATAGGTCGCCGCCCCCACAAGAAGGAGGAGCATTGCTGCTAAAGTTGAGAAACAAAATGACCAACGATCCAAGATGCAAAAAAATGAAGCTGTCTAGACGGAGTTTCCTACAAAAATCACAACCTCTTCAGGGAGGCCCTGGAGAGCACCAAATCCAGAAATGGCGCAAGAAACAGTAGACCCCATGGAGTAGGAGGCTGTCAGGAACACATACCATATAAAATACGGAGAACCTTAAATAAACTTCAGTTTGGGGGTAACTTGATGCAGAAAGAACTCAGATGGGGATACAGTGGCAACGATATATGCACATGCTTCGCTGTCAATGACCAAAACCCTCATTACCTGCCCAAATCTACATGCATGTGCGATGGATTACCTGCAAGAGGGAAACAAGGCGGTCAGTATGGCAGAATGCTGGACCTCTGCCGCATGACACTGTGCTATGGACACGAAAAGTAAGTGATATGATGTATTTTTTCCCCCCAAATTAAGGTAAACAGTAGATGAGCAGAGACTGTATTATGAACCCCAGACCCAAAAATCAGTGAGCAAAAACTAACAACCTGACATTGCCTACTTACATTTGGCTTTGGACCTCATAAACAATTTGTTTCTACAATTTGTATACATGAGAAACTCTGCACGCTTCCTGTCTGCTAGCAAAACTGGCAGCCGATGAATCAGCTTTTATTTCAATCCATTAATAGACAACCCAAACAAAAAAACAAAAAAAAGAAAAAGAAAGAGAAAAAAAATAATTTAATTTTAATTTAATTCAAATAAGCTATAAATAAAACCACAAAAAAAGGCCATTCTCCAATTCACATTTGGCAACCTCATTTTTGCGGAGCAGTTCTAGAAGTGAAACAACAATTTTACATGCATACAAAATATCTTTCTAGGGAATTTTATAATGATTTGAAACTGAACAAAACTAGATGAAATTGTGGAGAAGTTCATAAATAACCACAGATTACCCAACATAGTCTGTGGCAACTACTAAAGTCAGACAAGGAATATCAACACATATTCGCCTATCGCAATGACAATAACATTATGTTCGCTGTATCGCAGACTGGAAACCCCATTCTAATTTAAAAGACAAGAAACCACATTTTCTGCAACACAAACAAAAACCGGTTTTTCTGCTACAGCACAAACAGAAACCACTTTTCGAGCAGAATCAAGAACGCATGTTTTTGTTATCAAATAGATGAAAACCACTTTTGATGAAGCATTGACAAAAACTCTCTTAGCCAAAACACATAAACCTTTTCAATGCTGCATAGACAAGAACCCATTTATCTATTTAACGCATACAGGCAACTTTTGCCTGTAGGCATAAACAAACTCTTTATATTTGTTCTACCTGTAATGGCATGAGAAGCCGAGGTAGTGCAGTGGTTAGTGCACCGACTTCCCAGCCATGTAATCGGGGTTCGGTCCTAGTTTGGTGCTGTAACTTTAATCTCCATTCGCTCATCCTAAAATGGACGTTTTATTATGTTGTGTCGTAGTTTACAGTGCGGCTGTGCTATCTGTACCTCTCGACCCCATATACGCGGTTTCAGCACCTCATTTTTTAAATACTGTTTTTGTCTTCCCTGTTTGATCCCTACTGTCTCAGACAGGCTGTGAGGGTGCAGTCTTGTTTCCAGGGCCACCGCTCGGAGTTGGAATAGTATCTTGGGACGCTCTTATTCACTGATCCGATTTCAAGTAGCCAGCTGCTGGCTGTTATCTGCTCATTCACAGCTGCATCTTCAGACCCAGCAGTTTATTTAAACTGGTGTTTAACAAGATTTAAAACAAATTTGTACATTTGCACAGATCAGCAATGAAATAAAACTAACCTCGAGCAGGGCACATTTTTGAACACCATAACAAATTATTATGTCTAAAGTGTTGAAATGCCACATGTAAAACACTGCAAATAAATAAAAAGACTAGCAGAGAACATGGATAGTCCATTACTTTCTACATTGTGTTGCTTCAGTTTAAGACACATAATCATATGTACAGCCAGCTTTGAACTCTGTATACCCAAAACAAAATGAAAAAATTTGCCGTTGTGAATTAACTTTGCTGCAAATGCTGAACGTAAGCCAGATTTTGATATAATATAAATGTTTACAAATATTCTGAGGCCATTTTCCATAATTTTTTGTCTTCACAGCAGAGACATCTGTAATGCCTAATTCATTGCATCTAGGGACTTACCTGCTGCTTCTTTGTTCCTGGAAATTCTTCTACGGATCTTTTGATAGCAATTTGTGTAAAAGTATTGCTCAATATACCCAGCATGATGTCGCAGCGCTGGCATTCGAAGGAACAACTGGGGTGGATGTAAAATGTTTCTTTTTTATAACGCCTATGCTGCATATTTACTAAATTTTCACGATGCGAATTTATATCTACGTCTTGTAATGAGCCCTTTATCAACAAAGCAGCTTTAAAGAGTAACTGAATTTCTGGTCCAAGAAGCAGAACACCTAAGTGTACCAAAGTAGGCCAAGTATAGGACACTTACCTTCACCTATAATGTTAAAAGTTCTATTAATTTTGATTAGCGTTTTGAAAAACTGATGCAGCTTTTTTTAAATACACGTAAAGACACTTAAGAAAATAACATAGCAAAAAACCTACAAATGGAACGAACACCACTAGGAGCAACAAGAAACTCTGATACAAAAATCAAAGTCCATTAAACAAACAAAAATATCCCCGAAGCGCAAGTCGCAGTATGCAAGGATATGTTTTGAAACGACAGTAGATTGGTGGGTGAATTATCCTATTAATCAATATATATTACAATCTGAATTGACCCTTGCCATTTAAAAAACAATCGGCATGCAAGGACACAGATGACTATTCTCTACCTGCATATCCTATCTCACTGCTCTTATTCAGCATAACTACAGATGGTGAAAATGCTGGACACATATAAAGAAACAAAGTACACAAAGACGGGATTAAACACACACAAAAATTGAATAGAGAAAAAAAAAGGTATTATATTATGCACCTTTCTTTGACCATAAATACTTAAAGCTTCATGTACATAAATCCCTGAAGACAATGGAAGTAATATGAGAAAGAAGCTGTGCACATACTTAGCTGAACTCTGTCCCGATCCCTGTACATTCGTCGCATACTGTTAATATAGAAATTCTCCACCACCGATTCATATCTGGTTAGCAGTGAAGGCATGCGACGAAACAGCTGAGAACAGCAAATGAGAAGGGTGAGCCTCTGCAAAGATCTGGTGGCTGTGGTGTAAACCTTTATAAACCTTCCTTTGCATCCATAACGGGAACTTTTCATAATAGCTGCTTTATATAGAAAGGAATGCCACAATAAAGCAAAGAGCAAAAGCAAATCCGGCGGAATGAATATCTACCATCCTGCCAAAGAAAAGAATAACAACCAAGAAGCAGGAGAACATCTTTAAAGGCTGCCATATGTAGATGACTCACCCGACTGACGCCTTAGTTGAATCTTTCTCATACTGTTAACATACATGAAGTGTTGAGTGCGTAGGTGTGAGTATCTTAGAACTGGCAAACGCCTGAAGATCTGCGATACACATTGATAGCGATACATTTGTCAAAGTGCATTAGGTCTGAGATAAAAACGCACTGTGGTGAGGTTTAGGAAATAACGGACAAGTTGTCAAACGCCGAAGTTAATCATACAATATATCCATTTTAAGAATAAACAGATAGGTAACAACAGATTCATAATGATGGTCGTGAGTGACTAACAAGAATGTACAGAAGACAGAAACCTGTGCATTTATCTCTAGAGACCATTTAGAGCAGGAAAAAAGAAACTGACTAGCGCCATTGACAGTACATGAGATGACATTCTGTGGGCCGCTGGATATTTCTGTATCACTTTCCATGATTATGTATTATATAAACACAGGATTTTTAATCAAACCCTCACAATGTCCACTTTTATTAAGTGGCCTGCACAGAAAGAGGTTTCCCACCCCTGATTGACAGGAATCTTTACTTACCCTTGACATGGGCTCTCAGGCGTCTTTTTTGCATTTTCCGTGTTGCATTAACATAGAATGTCTCCAAAGCCCGTTTAGGGTGATTCATGAGGACAGGCATACGAAGGAATAGCTGGTGCGTTAAGAGGAATTGTTTTGAATGAGCAAGGGACAATGTAGATACCTCACAAATTGATCAAAGCATGCCTTTAGTGATGATAAATAAAAAATATTTAAAGATATGTTTGCAATCCCTTCATCAAGAGTCTCATGAGAAACCAGACAGCAAAACTTCACAGCAAAAAAACCTAAAAGCCAAGAACAACCAAACAGACTAGTGACCAGGCAGCCATATATACTCACCAATATACGTTTTTCCAAAACGGTTGCGCCATCGTCTGGAGTTTCGACTAGCATTCTCATAGAAAATCTGCTCCACTTTTAAACAGCTCATCCGTAACAGAGGCATGCGTAGAAACAGCTGATGTAATCAACAAAAGATAGTTGTTCCCTTGTAATATGCCCACCAACAAATTTCATCATGTAATCCCTTACAAGCACAAGCAACGCCTGGAAACTGGGTCCAATGTAACTGAATAGTTACAAGATAATTTGTAAGGCTACTTCAGTCAATTTAACATAGATGTAGATGGCAAATGCACCATAATTTTGCTGAAAGCAAACACAGCATTGTCTGTTTCAATGAAAGTGAAGAAGTTCTATACACTGAACAGTCAGAGCTGATGAGTTCCGTGAGTCTTAGAAGATAAGCTCATCCATTAATAACTGTGACAACAAGATTTATGACAGACTTCATCGTGACAAAAAGCAGATCACAATGTAACACCTCAATCTGCTACTACTAAGCCTGATGTGGAATGGAACTGCTAAAGGGACACATTTTGGTTTCAAACACTTAAACTCACTGAAGTCCTTCTGTCTACATCGCCTTAGGGACATCTTTTTCATACTGTTGGCATAGAGCAAAGTCTCAACACGCACAGGATCATGAGAAAGTAGAGGTATCCTCAGATACAACTGACGGAGAAACAGTATATACACAAAGCTTAAATCATTTTAGTTGTCAAACGTACAGGGCGAGTGTGTTTTACCCAAGTTTCAAATAATGGGACTTGTCCATAATATCTCCATTACTTGGATATGACTGACCTAGATGACAATACAAACATTACTCAGAATCCCCCTACTCTTGTCTTTTACTATATTAATTTTGCTTACATGCCCAGTTTAGTTGTGACCATCCTGTATTTGTTAATATGTAATTTGTGTAATGAATTCATTTATTAGAAATTAAATTATTTGTTCATATTTATACTTGAGGAAAAAAACCCGCTATAAGCAGCAAAATCTAAAACTGGTCACGTGATCTTCCCAAAAGAGAGCAGGCAAAGATTATTTTTTTAAACATTGTTTACTTGAAGCATTAAGATTTAAATACCGACCAAAGTACCACCATTACAGAGCATTCAGTAAACATGTGTAGCAGTATGTGCACCACGCAGAGCAATACACGATAGCGCAAAAGAAAAGCAAGTATTATACTAATATAAGCAAGTGTTCTAATTAGTCATTAACTCAATTTCTCTTTTAAAGTTATGATTTCATATTTTAACTTTGATATATTTTAACTATTAAACTATTGTACAGAATCATTCGACTGTGTACAAGCGTGCTTAATGTATTTATATAAATGATCCCAAATAAAAATTCTTGAAGTTTTATTCCTGTAACGATCTCGTAAATCGCAATCGCCCTGTACAGCTGCTGTTCACAATCTACAAATGAATGAGCCCTTTTGCTTATGTGCTAAAAGAGTGTGACCGCACTTAGTGTGACACCTGTATCATACAAGACTTTTTTGGGGAATCTGACGAGGAATACCAAATAGAAACGATATAAACCAGAACTGCTGTGACAAATAAAACATGGGACAACACTTATTCTATGTTAGAGCAGTGCAGCAGACTTACCTTTCCTGTAATCTAATATCTTAAAAATATTTTGGCTTATATTCATTTGATATTTGTCAGCACATAGATTTTTAGCCATAATCCTATTTTTCCCCCCTCATAAATTCCACATTTTGTTTTACTTACTTTTATGCCTACAGCGCCTGTATGACATTTTTGCTCTGCAATTTTTCAAGAAATAATGTCTGGTGTGCTCAAGGTTGAGTCTCAAAATGGGAGTCCTCGAGAATATCTGGCACAGAGCATTGTACTATAAATTGAAGTATGATGGTACTAATTAATGCATGTGAGCCCTTCTGTGTTATGGAAATAAGCAGGAAACTCGTGGAAGCCTTACACTGTGCACCTCTTTGGCTTACTTTAAAGAAATGTTGGTAAAAAAACAAGTCGGTTAGCAAAAAAAAAAAAGGGCATACTCTTACCCACCCCCCATCACAGTACAGAAGCTTCAAGTTCAGGAGTGAGCAGTACAATTTTTACACTTGAAAATCTACGAAATTATGAAGATGGCAACATTTGATGAGTAACAACAAACACAAAAAACCCTATAGTTGTAACATCTCACATGCAAAATAACAACAAAAAAGACAAACTGGATTTCAAACCAACGGTATTAAAGGTGAGTGTAAACATGTGTGAGGTGTGTTGTTTTGTTTTTGTTAAATGAGCTGACAGCTTTCAACTTGCAGGTCAAAAGCCTACAAAGTCTAAACTGAAAATTTTTTTAATTAAAATTCATATATATCTTTCACAGTGACATACTTACTGACTTTCAAACATATGCACCAAGTCTATCACTAGCATGAAATCTTTATCACGTACATTAGAAAAGCCTGCCTAAATGCATACATTAATTACAAACAGCCACATTCTTCAAGGAAAGGAAAATAGAGCCAGGTACTTTCTTGCTAACGGGAGACTACTCAAAATGGAAGGTGTTGATTATTTGCTTTTCTCTGATAATTTGTGTTATTTTGTTTCTCATTCTAGTTCACAAACATGGACTTGCTAGATGTCACTCATTTGAATAAATTTTTAGCATTCCTTCATGGGAAGTTTAATATCTATCACATTCACTAAATATTCCTGCCCATTCCAATCCACCACATTACAGCTTGTTTTTCTTGCCAAAATTAACTTTAGCTTCACAAACTTCCAACATGGAACTTGAATGTGCACATAAATTCAACAAAACTGTTAAATGTTAGAGATAACTAGAGATGTCACAGCTGGAGATGTGCTTAAACATGAACACAATAATGCAAAAAGTGCTGTTATGCAGACAAGTTTTATCACAAGATGAAAGGAAAAAACCCGCAACGATATATTATTTTTAAAAACTGTTAGAAGTTCAGTTCAATCTGTAAATGAAAGAAGATACCATTTAACTTACTGTTACTTCCCTATAGTAGCACACCTGCAAGCCATCTTAGAGTTGGCTTTGTTTTTAATTAACCAAGTATACTGACATGTCCTGTCATGAAGCAAAGTGTTAAATGCACTGTATGGGTTCTGTGTTTTGGAGGGCTGGGCATCTTCTACACTTGTAACAATAAAAATGCACTTACCTTCTGATGCCTCTTGCATGCCCTCTCTTCTGGCCGTTATTTACATATAATTTAAACTGACTCTTTTAACCCACCATTAAGTAATCTCCATCCCTAATGAATGATAGATGGCATTACTAAGACAAAATGGAGCAACAAAGACAGTGAATCCCTCTATACTATTCCACATATCAGCAGAAAGGTTCTTTACACAAAAAGTAACAATGAAAGATAGATTTGTCTCCAAACACAGCTTCATTCAAGAAAAAAAAAAGATTTCCCATGAAAAAGAAAGCCATGCTGGAAGATAAGGGTGTACTCTAAGGCAACGAGGAAAGACCTAAACAGAGTAAAAGAGAACAGACCTAACAAAGACCTAACCTCAAGGTGCTCAGAAAGTTTATTTCAACTGATGTAAGGGATTACAACCAAAAAGTTACTATCTTATTTTTTTCTTTCAAAATGCTGAAGGACATTGCCAAAATGACTGCCAAAAAGATGGCTTTCTGTGTTCACTAGAAATTTGGATTTCAAAAATTGTTTGTTTCACCACAGCACCAAAATCAAAAGGGCTCTTTATCCTAACAATATAGTTGCTCTTGTTTCATTAAATGCATGGTTAATTTAATGCCTATATGATATTCATAAAACAATGTCAAACATATTTGCATAACAGTAAGATGCAAGGCTCCATTTTTTACTCCAATACAAAATTTTGTCTCCCTTAAGAGTGCCAGAAAATTCAAATTCTTCATAACTGTAACACAAGCCTTGCATACTACTTTAAATTTTCTAAGCACAACATACCAATAAATATCTGAGAAAAACCAGCACTCCCACCACTTATACACTGCTAACAATATTTTATTACTAATAGAGCTTATAAATGCTGCATGAAATGTTCATAATAAGAACGGTGTTCCTTCCTGTTCCTTAATTCTTTTCATATGTCCACCATAAACAGTTACAGGTTAGGTGACAAACTTTTCACATTTCAAATGCAGTAGCAGTATTTTTTTTAAATAATCAGTGCTTTACAATCACTTTTTCAGAGTATCAGAAAATGAAATCAAAAGACTATAAATGACATGACACACAAAATATTAGCTTGGAATTTCTTATTTCTGTTTATAAATTATGACTACAATTATTTCTTCTTTTGACTTCATACCCTTATGCCAGGTAGTGGAATGTACACGTTTCCTGTCATTTTTGTTGTTAACATAGTGGTCCACAGAAGAGCACAATTCCTTACTTGACCTATGACGATAACGGTTCTGGATTACTGTATCCCATTTCCAGATCACTGACAAGGCTGTTTAATTCACTAATGCTGCACTGTAGATGCTACATACATGCCTTAGATGTTTTAAATTTACTCCAATTTGGCAAACATCATCTGTATTAACAGTTGACAACACAGGTCATCAGAGACATTATATTAGCTTATGTTGTGATTAGAAATACTCAAATGATAACAGTAAAACAGCATTGTGCAAGTTTAAAAAACATGTTTCATTGGTTCAACCTGCATAGTTGTTGCCAAGGATACAAGAATGATTACAAGTGGAAATGAACCTCAGGCTATTAAATTGTAAAAGCTTCAGCTTTGTTTTTTTAATACTTAAATCTACTTATGTTAATTTATCTTGCACAATACTATTTATTAAATCAGTTTTAAATATGGTAGATCAACCTATTGTGTCATGTATACAAGTGTTGCTTTATATCAGAAACCAGACTATGGTTATGTAAAGATAATTAAACGATATAATCCATCATGCCCATCTGTGTGTCTCGGGGTGATTTTAATGATGGAAGTAAGATATGGCAATGTGAACAAAAACATGAGAAAATTCAGTGAAAATGTGAGTAGTAATCTATGTCCATGATTTGTTGAGCCCGGCTTCATAACGTGGCCCTAATTAGTATAATATATCAATGATAACATTACAAATGTCTGCTTTGTATGTTATGTAATGTTACCATAAGTCAAAGTTCTTTGTGAAATAAGACTGTTTTGTCGAACTAAAGTTATCTTTACACATTTTGGGATATCAACCATAACGATCATAGAAATGTACTCACTATCATTCCTTCCCCTGGTTCCCTTCAGAATATAGGGCCGAAACGGGTTATCTGCGTTTGTGACTAATCTGAACGTCTCGAGTTCGGCCTATCCCAGTTGCACTGACCTACTCATCCACCGTTCACCACTAGATGTTCCTTGACCTCCTCATTTGTATCTTTCCCCATGTCTTGCAATCAGCATGTCTGGTAATGTGTTCTGGCTTCTTTCTTAAGGTATGTAGTATCAATCTGTACTTCCTTATCTCTAGCTGCAGTATTTGCTCTCATCTTCTTTACCATAGATCTGTGTTTGCTATTATCTCTGGCCATGTAATACAAAGTATGCAAAAAGGATATGTTGGCGAAAGGTTTACAGCCATGAAGTGAAACTCTTAGTCACATGTTTCTGAGCCACATACTGGGACAACTGAAACTCTTAGTCATATGTTGTTTCTGAGCCAAATATCAGGACAGACTGATATTGAATACATATTTTCCAAGGATAACAATGAGTTCCTTATCGGATCAAGAAGAAAGCAAATCTAGCCTTACAATGCTCAACAATGTTCAGTGTCTAGATCCTGCTGATAGTGCACTACTGCCTGGTAACTAGATACCCACACTTGCTAATTTCTGTTTACCATGCAGAAGAAGTCAGATTACTTCAATTTCCTGGTGCCCAGCATTAGATGCACTATTTTTTTTCAGAACACACTTTTCAGAACAGAGTGAAGTAAATGCTATTAAAGGCATTAGTCAGTGGTCATTGTTTTCTGCAAGATTCAGGTAGTTGTCTGCATTTTTCGTTACTACTAAAACAATTCCAAGCCTATCTTTTCATTACCATTGAAAAACATTGTCACAGTTTCATCACATCATTCATAATCATTTTTTGCATCTTGAGAATTCCTCACAAAGGTACACTAATGTTAGTGTTTTCATCCTTGATCAGTCTGAATTGTATTTGCAAAGAAAGAAGCAAAATGTTGGTAGACTCTACGCTTGTATGTACACTATTTGTATTTGTTTTCACACATTTTTGGTAAGGTGTACGTAAGATGAACATTTTTCTCAAATGTCCTATTCTCCATAAGCAAGAAAGCAATTTCTACATCATGTGGATTTACTGGAGGTCAATGAAAATGATGATATTGCTTCTTGTATATAATGCATTTCATTCTATTTTGTTATGTTACTTTTAAATTCCTTCTGTGCTTTTCCTCATTAAATTCCATGGACAAAGTATTGCAATGGCCATTTACCAATTTCAATTTTGGGTCACATACTGAAGCTCTAATGATAAAACTCTAGTTGTATTGCCTTTTTCTTCCCTTGTTTCCCATGTGTTCTTTTGACATTTTTTCCCCTGTGTACTCAAATTCTGTGCAAGTACTGTGTGTCACCATTTGTCACGAATGATGAATCTTCAATAAAGACATGTAACAGTCATTTCGGTTGCAGGTAAGGTTGATGATGACAGTTAAACTGAAAAGAATAACTTTCAATAACAAAATACTCTGAAGTTTTAATGCAATAGGTTTGCCTTTTTCACTGAGGCTTCCAGACAAAACTATTTAGTTATTATGCATGATCCTTTGTGACTCAGTAACAGAAGTCACATCTTTTGCTAAACTTAGATCTTTCACAGATTTTAGCATCATATTCTGTAGACTCCTGTGAAAATGAGTATGGAGATCTGAAATCGACTTTTCTCATCTAGTATCCGGTTAATAGATTCTAGTTCTCATTTGCCCAATCCTTTATAAAGGCATATTTAGGTCGAGATATCAGTGGCTGTTAATGTTGTCAATGAACTGCTTTTAACATTGTTTGTAGTTTAGCCATCTTATTTAGCTCTAATTACTGTTTTTCCTCACATAACTAGAAATCCATTGGTCTTCTGGTAACGCCATGAGCTCTTTCCACAGTAGTGACTATGCAAGCTATCAAAGACTTTTTTTCTATTCAACCAATTGCAAAGGCATTATAGATTTTGTCCACCTGTTTCCTGGTTAACAAATGCACATCCAGTGTATCTATTTCAGGCTTCCCTTAATAATGGTGTAAATATACACTTCTGTGTCACTGTTACAGATTTAGCAGCATCCAGGCTATTGCTCTTCGGCTTATGCCATGTAATTTTATCTGTATATGTTATTTTTTAGTAGCATACAAAGTGTTCCATTTATCTAGCCTCTGAGTAAGAAGGATATTTCCTAACTTTGTTGAGCGCCAGGCACACAAAGAGATGATGATCAACAGTTTTGTATGGGTGTGTAACACAGCTTGCTGTGGTTGGCTTCTGTTCAGGTACTTGTTAAGTGGAATTCATTGGGCTCTGAGCTGGAAAATGGTGCTGTGATCCTCTCTAGTTAGTTGATATGATACTCTTATTTGGATTGGAGCCTGCCATTTGTCTGTAAACCTCTCTCCGCATGGCCCATCTTTTCAGCATCATTTCTTTCTTTGCTATTCTTATGAGCTGTTTGTAAAGTCGATGTGTATGGCTGTTCTTGTCTTGATCCTTTCTTTGCTAGTCTATCTTATCATTGCCAGGAATGTTTGAGTGTCCGGGAGGGATCCACATAGGTGATAATGTGGTGAACGTATAGATATATTTGGATAAGATCAGAGTCTACAATTTCCATCATCTTCTACTAAAGCCGCATCGTTATAAATAAGTGACAGTGTTTGCCTTCCACCAAACAGCATAGTATGTATGCCAGTCCCATAAAATATGTGTATAATGCAATGCTAATATCAGTTCTGTGAAGTTCTCAAATTTGGTGACACGACTGAATCATTTCATTCCAGATGAGCACAGCCAAATTTTGCATACAAAAAGTACAAATCGTAAGTAATAATCTCCAACTTTCCCCTTGTTTGTGTTCCCAGAGCCAACTGAATTTAACAAAAACGATTAAAGATATTCTATTTTTCTGTAACTAGACAATGATGTCATGATTTGTTCTTTTCATTGAAGCTATTAGGACTCACAGGCAACATTTATCGCTCCATCTGCTGCAGACATTACAATCCCATTTTATTTATTTCCTTGATTAAATGGTGTTTCCACTAGTAAAGTTCAGACAAAATATCCATGCTTGAAACAAGAGCATCTACATTAAATATAAACTAACTAAAAGTAATTATATATAATGTATTTAATAAGTCAACACATTGTGATAAACCACATTTCCTTACTTTGAACATGTCAAAGAGCTTAAATTTATTTAATGTTGTCCCAGAGTTTATATTTTTTAAGTCACATTATTTTTCTTTTATTCCAGTACAAAAATATGAGGTAATGTTTCCAGAGTTTTCTTTCAAGCCCAGATGGTTAATCCACATTCAAAAGACTTGGTATTATTGAACAGTTGTGTGTGCGGCCGATGAACTAGTTTTTACCCTTCCTTACTATCTTAGAGAGGTTACAACGCATAATCAGCCACCTATTATGACATGCTCTTATCTATTCTTATCCCTGCCACAAACATACAACTGCCCAGAAACAAGTTGGACATTTTAATGTCTTGAAATGGAGGAAATTTTATTAGCATTTAACTTGTGTTCCCCCATAACTTTTATCTAATATTAAGTAACACATTAGGGAATATACCTAATACTTTTGATTTAATTTTGTGCATTTCAAATTTAATGCAAACAACTGTTGGCTTGTTTAACAGAAACAGAAAAGACAGTTTTCTTTCTTTGATTAGTTGATTAGCTAACTTGTGAATAACACCCAAAAACCTATGCAGGAAACTCTTAAAATTCTTCAATGGGATCCCAATAGGGACAGGGAACTCTTAAAATTCTTCAATGGGATCCCAATAGGGACAGGGAACATTAAAATTGAGACCGGTAATTGCTTTTTTTTAAATAAAAAAAAAAGAAGCTGTTTATCATTTCTCAATAGTACATACATTTGTGTTATTCAGGAAAAAACACAATGTACCCCTTTATGCAAAGTGAGGAAATGTGAATGATCACAAAAATACACATTCAGAATAGATACAAGCTTTATGCCATGCACAGTTACAGTGAACTTTATTTTACCAATTTCATATATCAACTATTCAAATCTGGTAGCAATGAACACTACAAAAACAAGACTATTTAAATTGTGCTTCATGTTGGTTTTCATCAAATTTACAATGATGTAACTGGGCATGACTGAAAAGCTATATCACAAGAAACCATGAAACTTGCATCAAGCAGATAAAAGGAACCAAAGTTTACCTTACTTTCATTGTGGCTAAATTAATATACTTTACAGGACATGGTCTCCTTTTTTATAATCTTTTGGAGAAGAAATATAATCTTTTGGAGAAGAAATGAGTTTACTCTTGTATTTACTGTAGTTTAATTGGAAGTCTGTTTTTAAATGGTTTGTTTCAGTAAGCTTATTTCAGCAGAATTTTGGTCATGTGAATGGAACGTGTGCGTGGGTCAATTAATGCATTCAAGAATAGATTGAATGTGCAGTTTTTAGATCAAGGAAATGTAAATGAAACTGGTTGCATGCAGACTCTGCAGAGTTTTCTAAACCAGTATAAAGACATTAAGTTAGCTTTAGTTATGAGTTGAACAGCATTCCACTCTACAAGGTCTATTGTAAGAGAATAACAACCGTTTGCAACAGCTTACATCATTTGCTCTTTGTGTAAAATTTACCCATTGTGCGGATTCCAGATGTTTAGATGAGAAAGAATATGCATGTTGTAAAACAGACACACACAACTTCATAAAGAGTGTGGGTATGACAGCAGATTTTTTAATATACCCGTTGGCCATACCATATTTTAAAATTGAAAGATACTGGTATTTTTTAACAAAAAAATCTTTCTTAGTTTTTGATTGAACTTGTATCATTACTATACAAAATGTAAAAGTTGGTTTACAGTACATACATTTTAATGAATATAGTTTTTTAAAGTTTGATTTCAGAATAAAATTAAGTCTAGCTTAAGACAGATCAGATGCATTTAATGAGATGTTTAGAACTAGGTCAATATTCAGGGAAATAACTGAAATTGGAATATATACAAAATGTTTTCTGTGATTTGTTTCAGTTAGTCTACCGTTGTCTGAAGCCAGCTTTGTGGTATAATACAGTTTTTTCTCTCTACAGGTGTCACATGTCTTAACCAGTCTTTCCATCAGCTTACCAGTGAGCTTGTCAATTTTTGTTCTGTCCTTTCCATGTGTCAATACAGAACATATTTGTTCTGTGGTGCCAGGGCATTTTTGAGGATTTTGACATGTTCCAATAAAATATCAGAATCACATAGAAACTGGTATTACTTTCGTCCATCGGAAGAATTAAAAATAATGCAGGTCTAGATTTGTTATCTGGTCCTGATAGACCCATTCCAGCGCCAGACAAGATGCACGCAGAAATATTTTAAAATAAAATCTCGCTCAGTTCAAATGCAAAACAACCATGGAATTCACAATTAGACAATGATGTAAGAAACAAAAAGGAAGTAAAACCAATTATTTATAGTAATCTCCCATTTGTTAACGAAAAAAAATCAGATTTGCAAATTTAATTACGATTTTTCTTTCAGCCAATTTTTATGGCCGTAGAACCATGACGGCCGGCCATCGGTCGTTATGACAGTTGAAGGGTTAAACATTTCTTCTTTATTTCACTTTCCGGGAAATTTCTGTATTTTATAGCATTTTTGTGGAAACGCATCTTTTAATTATTGATGGGTAAATTTTGCAAATTACTGATAATGTTCAACTACAGCTCTTACAGTGTACAATCAATATTAATTTTTTAAATCACCTTAAAAATTTGACATAAAAATCAGTCATTGTAATTTTTTAAAACTAAAGTTGCAATTGTTAAATAATGATTGTCTTAGCTTGTTTTTATATGCCATATTTTAGAGGATACTGAACTGTTATAAATGCCTCTAATTTCTTTCTCTTGATTTCTGTGTGTGTGTGTGCAATTTTAAAAGTAAAGAACACAGTCCATAGTTTTTCATCACTTTTTTTATAACGGGAACATAATATAATTACTTAATGCAAGCTTTAGGTTTTGTGCGACATTTTTAACAAGAGTAAAAGAAACTTACCTCTGCCAAAGCTTTATCAAAAAGCTCTTTGTCACGCTTCCCCGTAAACGGGTACATAGCGTGAGCTTCCCGCATATTGCGCTGAAAGAAAGAACGAATACCTTATGTTAAATCGATAACTGCCGTGTATGTAGCATCATTAAGGAATGTTTTTAACTGATCCACTTTATGTCAAACTGATCATCACAACTGCTGTGAAGCATCATTAAGAAATTGTGTTTTTGTCCAAATGCTTTAATTCCTCCCTTAGCTGCCTCAAATAATGGATGCTCATTCAAGCCAATATTTTCCTAATACAATTTACTGCTGAATGGTACATAATTATATACTTATTTCTAACTTTAAATGATCTGAAGATAAATCCTCAGATATGTATTAATACAGATGCAAACATAACTGTTATACCATTTCTAAATTGTCTTGATCACACAAGTTGTCTTTTCCACTTTTATATTCGTTTAGTCCAAATCAGCATGTGAGTAATACTTACCAAAAATGTTAAATGCTGATCTGTTCCTTTTCTATAATACATTTCAAGCTCTTCTTGCTGAGCACGAGTGAGAGCTGTGAATGAAAACATTCAAAGTCATGTTAACATTTATGGCCGATTTATTAGTACTAATATTTGTTTATAGATACGTAACACCAGCAATGACAAGCTTATCACTACAGATCACAGAGTGTAGGTCCAACGCTGCAATTACCTAATTAGCGTTGATGGAATCCTGAATCCAGTTCTTTACAGTGCGGTTTCAGTGGGAATGGTTTGTACATGATGAGGTTGCGAGCCGCATGTACAACCTACTCTAGTAGCATGTCTCGCAGGAAACAGTGGCCATATTTCTTTTAAACCCAGAAAATGCTCTTGACGTCCAGGCAGCAAACCCATTTAGGCATGATCAGCATAAGCGACAGATGATCGCCTGATGTGCCAACAAATCTCAATAGCTCAAAATGATAATCCATTTGTTATAACCATCAAGATCCGCACCCAATCACTGGTGCTTGGAACACATTCACCAATTCCTATAGCGTTCATCGACTTAAATTACCCGTCGTTCACCTTCAGCATGTTGCTCTCGTCGCAATATCCAAAAGGTTGGGGCAAATCATCCTATATTCTGGATCTTGTACCAAACCGCAGTCACATGTATCGCCGTCTGAGAGACACCGTGACTTCACGATCTTCCTACATCATGATACGCCAGTTGGAAGTCTATTTATTGTCTTCCAAAGTGTTTGGAACACTAATTTTAGCCGTACTCCTCTGCACCCCAGGCGACAAAGATGGTCTCCTTTAAGAACAAATCTCACTCGCGTGTGCGATTAGATGAGACATTTGACTATCTTGAGTCATAAGTGCTCCTGCCGTAAAAAAACTTGGTTGAATTTCTCCCCCCCCCCCCCCTTTTTTTTTGCATTCGCCTCATTTCTTTATTCCCCTATTTTGACAACCAAAGCACTGACAGAAACCAAACTAGTTAGTCGAATTTCCCTGATTCATACCATTTAGGGGGCTTAAGATGCAGCAGTGAATGAGCTGACAGCAGCCAATGACTTTTAGCTGGCTGTTTGCTTTAGGGTTAACCAACCACAGCCGACCAAGACACTATTCCACCTCCAAGCGACGGCCCTGGAAACAAAATGCACTAGTGTAGCCTGGCTAGGAGAATAGGGATCGCAATAGGAAGGCAAACCATGTAATCAAAAATGCCAGATATTGTAATCTTGCTGTTCAGTAATATGTACTGGGAACAAACTGCCGCAGTAAAATCAGGAAAGATATGCTCTCCAAGTTTAGATGTAAAAAAAAAAAAAAAAAAAAAGGAGTGAGCCAAAACTGGTCTACATAAAAGACACATTCAAACACAAAGAAGAGATGCCAGGGCTTATTAGAGTGGCAATGAATATCCTTAGATTTTAATTTTGTTTTATTTTACGTGTTTGCCTCACTAGTTTCTACTCGTGGAGGCGCAACTATTCCACCCCAGGCCGTAGTCCAAAGCAATTTTCTACTAAACTGCATTGTCAGATCCAAATGATTTTTTGCATGCAGTCTTTGAATATCCATGACGCTAAAACATTTATATTATTTAGTCCATAGATAAGAATCTTGCCCATCGGTGAATTCCTTAGACCTTTTAGGGCCATTGCAAAGAAACGGCATTAAATTTTAAGATCTTACAGTACACAGCTTAATTTCTCGTCGTATTTTGTTCATAGGCCTTAATGTCTTGATAGATCAATTGAATGTTTGTGTTGCCCTTTATGAACAATCGCAAAAATGGCACCAATATGCAACAGTTAGTACAGCCCTGCGGTCCCTATTAGACCCAAAAGTTGTATCAACTGCGTAGCTAATTTTATGTTGCTTAAAGCATTTGAATTTTGAAATGTATTTGTTGTCATTGTACAAGGCGTTTTCAAACGAAGCCGTACCTAACTGCACTAAGTGAACATACATACGATGCACATGCTGGCGACACTTCTGATGTAAACAGCACATACCAACCGTCAAGTTTGCAAAATTTTATTATCCTCCTCCTCAGTTTCCTCAACATGGCGGGTATGAGACGGAATCCACCCAGAGTTGATCAGCAAGCGATGATTTGGTTTCTAACAGCTTAAGGATGTCGACCAGTTGACATTAAGCGCAGAATGCAGGCAGTGTATGGTGACAAAAGTGTGTTGAAGACAACAGTGAAGAACTGGACAACAATGTTTAAAGAAGGACAGGAGTTAAAGAAAGATCTTCAGAGACCAGGTCAGGCGCATATTGAAGATGTCATTGCCAAAATTAATGCAGCAATTCGGGTGGACCGAGACCAGAGCTTATGTTGAGGAATTCGCTGTCGCTAGGGCCAGTTCAAATGGTGGTTAGCAAGAAACTGAAGTATCGGAGTGTGTTCACAATGGGTACCTCGAATGCTGACCAACCACCATAAGGACGAAAGCATGGGATGGGGTTTGAACCACTTGCTGTGATACAAAGAGGAGGGTGATTCGTTTCTTTTGAACATAGTGGCAAATGATGAACCGTGGTACCACCAATTTGAGCCAAGCAGCAATTAAAGTTACACATTTCCACATTTTGGTAAGATTATGCTGACAGCGTTTTTTTACCATGAGGGACTTTTGTTTTTAGACTTTAAAGAGCTTGGTGTGAACATCAATGCCATCCGCTACAATGACAGAACTAGACTAGCTGCATACAGAAAACAAAAATAAATGATCCGGCATGCTTTTGTGTGGTGTGATTCTGTTGCACGACAATGCGCGTCCACATGCCGTGAACAAACATTGTTCAGAAAGCATTAGCACAGAAAAGGTGGGAAGTACTGCCACACCCATCTGATAGCCCTGATATGTCCCGATGTGACTTCCATTTGTTCGGGCCCTTAAAAATCCCCGAAGGGACAAAGATCCTACCCCAATACAGATGTCATGACCTCGGTGACCATGTGGTTCAAAATGCAACCAGTCATTTCTTTCGGACGGCATCCCCTGTCTACCCAAGCAGTAGGATGCATGTCTGAATGCCTATGGTGACTTTTTAAAACTAACCCAGTGGCATGTTTGCTTCATAATAATTGCTATATTTAATTCTGTCACATCAGATGATGTAACTTTTATGTCTGTAATAAAGCCACTGGGACCGGTTTCATTTGAACATGCCACAGGGATCGAGATGCTGAGCAGCGCAAGAGCTGCAGTGGTCAGCGACCCGTAGCTGCCAAGACCCTTCTACACCTCCACGCGGTGATCCTGGATAACAGACTGCATAAGGGCAGACTGGCTAAGGAAAAGAGATCGAAGAGGGAATGCTAACCCGGTACTAAAAAAATGTTTGCTGAAGTCGGATGTGTTGGACCGAAAGGTGCAAATATCGCAGCCAAGCTGTAAACTACGACACAGTGCATTCCGTTCTCTGGACTACATTCTGCTACTTTAGCCCTTTCAGTGTTTGGTAGTGGGAGATTGAGAACGAAGAAGAAGAAGAATTCGCCACATACATACATGCATTGTTTCATTATTATTACAAATAAATCTTAATAAGTTAGTAACTGTGATGTATTTTTGTAGACGTTTTTGAGCTTTCTGGTGTGGCCCTCAGCTTGAAAATGTTTTGTTGTATAGCCCAAGGTGTGAAAAAGGTTGGACAGCACTCAAATGCCGAAGACAGGTCAGTTTTACCCTACTAATGACAGGGCGTTGCTGCGAAAAATCCAGCTCAATTCGAGAGGAGCCGCAGACACTTTAGTTCACATACCAGGCTGATAAGCCAATGGCGCGAGGCTACCATGTGAGGGATTGCGGCCGAACCCCTGTAAGCCGGAATCCCGCCCAAAATCTCAGCACCACTGCAATGGGAGGCTCCTACATGTTCGGGACCTGGGGCTCGCGCCCCAGCCCTATCCGGTAGAGCCGCAGAAATAGGTCTCTGTCGTCCGCCGATCAAAGCGGGCGGACAGCTGCTTGATATTCACCTTATACGGCGATGGGGTGCGAAACCACCAACATAAGACTTAGTTCCTGGTCGGGGTGTCGAAAACAGTAGAGCAGCCACCTCACTGTGAACTGTCGAGACTCAACCAATGACCACGAGATCTGTCCGCACACTAGGCGAACAACATCTTCGTGACATTACCAGGCTTGTCCCCTGGTTAAATGCACTCCTGCCTCGATCTCTACCTCTGTACGCTATCAGCCATACCAATGGACGCAGAAGAGATGCAGACTAGCGGACATTGCACATCTGCCCTACTGTGTCAACCTCCCAGGTGGCGGGGAATGCTAGGCGTACCACCACTGAAGATGTGCCGAGAAAATAAAGGGAGCGAAGAGGTACCCCGCCCACATGCACATGATACGTTTCTGGCAGGACGTGACGATCCTGGTATACAGACACCCTAGACTGCCTCTCTTCCGGGTTAGTACAAACCAGTACATAGTCCATATCATATATTACATCTAATATATCATTACCGCATCCTATAGACACGAGTAGTGAAGACTCGTCAGTCTTGTAAGACAACTTCCATAAGAGAGAAAACTCTGACCACAAACAACTGCTGCCTCGCAGATAGGCTGGGGACAGCCAAAGGCTAAGGAGGGCATCCCTACAGAAACGCCTGTTGAAATCGGATGCACGGGGCCACAAGCCTAACAAAACAGTGCAACGTAAATCGCAGTATGATGACAGTACAACCTTTCAGAAAAACGTATGGCGCTCATCCTGCGGAGTCCCGCCAGGTCTCACGCCTCGAAGGGGCCCACCCTTGACTACCGGTGGTCACCCACCCATGTGTTGTGGAGTCAAGGCACATGGCTATGGGGCAACTTCCATTGACCAAAAACTCAAGACCCTCAAAATACTACAGTGGAATGCATATTTCCCTAACACATCACCTGCATGAAGGTAAGATTGATGTGGCATGTATCCAGGAAACGCACCTCAACAATAATCATAAATTCTCAATCAGAGGATACCAGACCTTCCGTCTCGATAGAGAAGGTCACAAAGGAGGGGTCCTGATACTGACCAGAAACTGCTTCCCGAGTATCGCCATACCTGTCAGTCACACCGGACAAGCAGAAATTGTAGGAGTTGACATAATGGCTCAAGAGACGAAGCTCCGCATTTTCAATCTGTACGGACAGAAGAAGAAGAAGAATCTGTACGGACCACCAAATAAAGACCTATCGCTCTAGAGTATGGAGGTCAGAGACTCCAACTGCATAGTAGTTGGAGATTTCAACAGCCACTCGGAGAGATGGGAATACTCTGACACAGACAGCAGAGGTGACGAAGTGGAGGATTGGGAGATAGATACAAATCTCTCCCTATTCAATAGGCCGCAGGATAGCCCTAGTTTCTATTCTAGAACATGGCGTACCACCTCGACTCCAGATTTGGCCTTCTCCACACAGGACATACACCATAAAATAGACCGCCAGGTGCCAAACCAACTGGCAGGTAGCGACCACAGGCCGATCAGGCTAGACATTGATATGGAAGTAGGCCCACAGGAAACAAAACCGCTCCCACGTTGGAATTACAAACGAGCCGACTGGGACAGATTTGCAATCCTGACAGATGGGCTGTGTGAGACCATCAACACACGAAACAACAAAATGAAGCCCATGGTGGAAAGCCTAAGCAAGGCAATAATGCAAGCCGCCACTGAAACCATCCGAAGAGGAGCTAGGAAAAACTATAAGCCCTACTGGAATGATGAGTTGTAGAAAGCGGAAGATGCAGTAACAAATGCTAGGAACATGGCAGAGCGAGAACAATCTTTGGAGGCAAACATCGCCCTCAAAGCCGCCACGGCGAAATACAAATACACTCTCAAGCAAACAGCAAGAGAGAGCTGGAAAAACAAAACAGAAAGCCTAAACCTGGACAAAGAAGGGAACAAGCTATGGAAGCTAGTCAGAGCCATAAACGACGAAACCCCGTCAAACAAACAAATTACCATCAAGCAGGGCGAAAACTTGCTCACTGATAAGAAAGCCGCAAATGCTTTTGTCGATCACTATGCCAGAGCAAACCACATCGAGGTCCCTGCAGATAGGCATACAGACATTAGTGAAGAGCAAAAGGGGCACGAAAACATCAATACGGCACCTGAAGAGCATATGATGGCCAAATTAACAATGAGCGAAATGGAAGAGGCCATGAGAATATTAAAGAAAAGGAAATCTCCCGGAAAAGACGGGATAACAAACGAAATGCTGATGGGGCTGGGCCAAACAGCGAAGAGGAAACTGCTATCGGTCCTGAACCAAAGCTGGAAAAGGGGAATTGTACCCCAGGCATGGAAAGACGCAGTACTTGTACCAGTACCAAAAACAGGAAAGGACAAAACATCCAAATGGATACAGGCCCATCAGCCTACTGAGCTGTGTCGGCTAGCTGATGGAACGTATGATAAACACCAGACTGATGTGGCATCTGGAAGAAAAACGAATACTAATTCCACAGCAAGCCGGCTTTAGACAGCACAGATCCACTGAGGACCAGGTCATCCTCGTACAGATGGATCAACCACTACCTCAAAAACAGAACGGCTAGAGTCCAAGTACAAGGGCAGATGAGCAAAAAGGTGACACTCGAGCAGGGAGTACCCCAAGGGGGAGTACTGTCACCCACACTCTTCCTGGTGTATATAAACGACATTACAGAGAATATACCAAGAAGAGTCCATAGCTCAATGTTTGCAGACGATCTGGCTATGTGGACCTCTGAAAAGAATCTCACTATAGCAAGAAATCGGATGCAGCAGGCCCTAACATCGCTGGAAGAGTGGGCGAACTCATGGCTGGTCAAAATAAACGACGAGAAAACCACATGCACAATATTCTCGCTTTCAATCAAACCCCAAAATACCAAATTAAGTTTAAATGGCAAATTCCTGCAGCCAAACGACAACCCAAACTATCTGGGAGTCACATTTGATCGGCGCATGACATGGAAAAGTCAGATCGAGAGAAACCGAATGAGAGCCAGAGAAAGAATGGCAATCATGAGGAAACTTGCTGGCACAAGCTGGGGAGCAGACGAAAGCATACTAAAGAAACTGTACACTGGAAGAGTGAGACCAGTTCTCGAGTATGGCATCGCGGCATGGACAACAGCAGCAAAGGCGAACTTCGATAAAGTTAGCAAACTTCAAAACCAAGCCATGAGAGTTATAACAGGAGGCATGAAGTCAACGCCAATTGTAGAACTTGAAAAGATTACAAAACTGCAATCCATGACCGATAGAAGAGACTGCAGAGCCCAGCTGCAGTCAGAGAAACTCCGAAGACTGACTGACCATCCAATGCACCAGAGACTAAACAATTTGGGAAATGGGAAACTAAAGCGGAGAAACTTTGCAGAAATAGCCAAAGCAAAGATTCACGAAGATCCCATAAACGCACTAACAACACCAAAACCCATCACTACTGTACGAAAACCTACCTGGAGGCAGGATATATTTCCAGAGGTGGTAGAAAATATACCAGGTATTGGAAACAAAAACTGCCAGACTGAAAAAGAAAGGAGAGATACTACCCTAAGCTTCATATTGAAAAGCTACCCAAGCATGGACTGGACCCATACATACACCGACGGATCTGTAACAAACACTACACAGAACGGAGGGGCAGGAGCATTCCTGAACCTACCAAATGGCAGAAAAATAACACTGTCATTCGCTACTGGTAAGTACACAAGCAATTTCAGAGCGGAAGCAGAGGCACTGAGGGCGGCAGTGGAAGAAATGGTGACACACAAAGAAAATGAAAGCCATATAATCCTGCTTACAGATGCTCTCGCCGTAGTCACAGCGCTAAAAAGCCAGAAAAACACTGAGCTTAATGACTTAAGAGCAGCACTCTGCCAACTGTGCCAGCAGTCCGCACCAAAAAGGGTAGTGGTACAGTGGGTCCCATCACACTGCAACATCCAAGGCAACGAGGAGGCAGACAGACTGGCAAAAGAAGGTGCAAGACTACCACAAACAGATACTAGTATGACGTACGAAGAGTCAAAACGGCTTATCAAAGCCAGATACATGACCAAATGGGAAACCGAACATACTGGTTACACCAAAAACAATGCCTATTATCAGTTGAACAGAAGAGAGCAGGTCGTGGTCTTCCGACTTCGCACTGGCCACAATAGACTGAGGTACCACCTATTCAACAAATTGAAGATAGGTGGTACCGACGAATGCCCGTGCGGTACCGGTAAAATGACCGCTGAACATCTGCTGCAGAACTGCCGACATATGAGGATCAGAGAGAGCAGATGTGGCCATCACCAGTGGAACTGCAAGACAAGCTCTATGGCAGTGTCGACAGCCTCAGGATGACCGCCGCTTTTTTCGAAAAAATAATGGTTACTGTCTGACTACGTACGAAGAAGAAGAAATGCTGAAACAAGTATACAGTTTCTCCTATCAAAGTTCCTTAACTCTTTGTCTTGTTTTCTATTACTTTGCATTTTTCTTCCAACCACTGTTCTTTCGCCTGCCTGCATATTGTACACATCGCTTTGTCTAGCGGTGTATTTACAGGAATATTTTCAGCCTTTATTCTCTCTGCCATTTTAGTTAAGATGTCATCTGTCATCCATTCTTGGTTTTTCCAAAGTTCTTTATTTGGTTCATCTATTTGCTGCTTGCATACTGGTTTTCAGACATTTCCGTTTAGCATTTATTCTCTTTTCTGTGTTTCCTTGATTGCAAGTTTTCATACTCTTTTACTTTGATACTTTTGCTATATATCTGGCTACTTTAGCGCTAAGATGTCTGTATTAAGTGTCTTTATTTGTAAGCTCCTATTTGAGATTTATATGCATTTTTATACAAACAGGCTGTTGTCTGAGTTAATGTCTGCTCCTGAGTATGTCTTGACACCCTTAACATCATTTCTAAATCTGTTTCTGATCACAATATAATCAATCTGATTCCTTGTCCTATCTCCTGGGCTTTTCCATGTATATAGTTTTCTAACAGTGTTATAAATACTGTTTGTTTTCCTGGCAGAATTGCATCAGTCATTCTCCTCTTTGATTCTTTGTCCCAATTTCATATTTTCCCACAATGTTTTTATATTTCCCTTTTCCTACTTTAGCATGCATGTCCATAACAATTAATATATTTATAGATGCCACTGTATTAAGTAACTTTTCATGAACTTCTTTAACAGTTAGTCGTCTCCTCTTACTAAATGAATGAAAATGTATTGATCTTTTTGTGTGTACCTTGTGTATTTTTATATTGTTTCTGCCACTCCCAATATATATATCCACAGTTCCTGTCTCTATCATCACATTGTCAAGTTTTCCCCCTTGTATACTAGTGTACATTGAAATTCATAGCACAAATATGCCCTCAGTTGATATGAAACATGTCAGGACTTACCTCAACATAGTAATTTGTCCTTTAGACATTAAGGTGTTTATTATAATGTAAACTTTCATTACAAAAGGAACTAATGTTGCAATTAAAGTGATTGTTCACCATTCTTCTTCTTCTTACGCTGTCAACCTTTATTTTTTCGAAAAAAGCAGCGGTCATCCTGAGGCTGTCGACACTGCCATAGAGCTTGTCTGGTGTTGCCACTGGTGATGGCCACATCTGCTTTCTCTGATCCTCGTATGTCGGGCAGTTTTGCAGCAGATGTTTAGCGGTCATTTTCCCAGTATCGCACATGCATTCGTCAGTGCCACCTATCTTCAATTTATTGAATAGGTGGTACCTCAGTCTATTGTGGCCAGTGCGAAGTCTGAAGACCACGACCTGCTCTCTTCTGTTCAACTGGTAATAGGCATTGTTTTTTGTGTAGCCAGTATGTTCGGTTTCCCATTTGGTCATGTATCTAGCTCTAATAAGCCTTTTTGACTCTTCGTATGTCACACTAGTATCTGGTTGTGGTAGTCTTGCACCTTCTTTTTCCAGTCTGTCTGCCTCCTCGTTGCCTTGGATGTTACAGTGGGATGGAACCCACTGTACCACTACTCTTTTTGGTGCAGACTGCTGGCATAGTTGACAAGAAAACTGCTCTTAAATCATTTAGTTCAGTATTTTTCTGACTTTTTAGTGCTGTGACTACGGCCAGGGCATCTGTAAGCAGGACTATATGGCTTTCATTTCTTTTGCATGTCACCATTTCTTCTACTGCAGCCCTCAGTGCCTCTGCCTCCGCTCTGAAATTGCTTGAGTATTTTCCAGTTGCCACTGATAGATGGTAGGCTCAGGAATACCCATGCCCCTCCGTTCTGTGTTGTGTTTGTTACAGAGCCGTCGGTGTATGCATGGGTCCAGTCCATGCTTGGGTAGTTTTTCGTTATGTACCTCAGGGTAGTATCTCTCCTTTCTTTTTCAGTCTGGCAGTTTTTGTTTCCAATACCTGGTATATTTTCTACCACCTCTGGAAATATATGCTGCCTCCAGGTAGGTTTGCGTACAGTAGGGATAGGCTGTGGTGTTGTTAATGCATTCATAGGGTCTTCGTTCATCTTTGCTTTGGCTATTTCTGCAAAGTTTCTCCGCTTTAGTTTCCCATTTCCAAAATTATTTAGTCGCTTATGCATTGGATGGTCAGTCAGTCTTCTGAGTTTTTCTGCTTGCTGCTGGGCTTTGCAGTCTCTTCTGTCGGTCATGGATTGCAGATTTGTAATCTTTTCCAGCTCTACAATTGGCGTTGACTTCATGCCTCCTGTTATAACTCTCATGGCTTGGTTTTGGAGTTTGCAAATTTTGTCAAAGTTCGCCTTCGCTACTGTTGTCCATGCCGCAATGCCATACTCGAGAACTGGTCTCACTCTTCCAGTGTACAGTTTCTTTAGTGTACTTTCGTCTGCTCCCCAGCTTGTGCCAGCACGTTTCCTCATGATTGCCATTCTTTCTCTGGCTCTCATTCGATTTCTCTCGATCTGACTTTTCCATGTCCTGCGCCGATCAAATGTGACTCCCAGGTAGTTTGGGTTGTCGTTTGGCCGCAGATATTTGCAGTTAAGACTTATTTAGGTGTCTTGGGGTTTGTTTGAAAGCGAGAATATCGTATATGTTGTTTTTTCCTCATGTTCACCATTCGATTCATCTTGACATTAAATTTATCATGTTATGGTTAACATGTTTTTTTAAGTACTCACTGGATGGGTCTCCTGCTCCCTCTAAAGAGCCTGCATACATATCTTGCTGATGTGGTGGTGGGCCACCAGCAGCACTAGGATAATTGGAAGGACTTTGATGTAACATCACAGGGTAAGCAGAGGCTTGCTGGCTTTTGCCTCTACCAGGACCTATTGATAAAGATAATGGTTTACTTGAAACATTTTTACAATTTCTTTTTCATTTTATAAATGCGGGAGTCAAAGTAAAGGACAAAATAAATGCTTAAGAACTCTAGAAATAACATATGAAACAGCGCATCTTTACAAAGTATTTGTAAATTTCAGTTGAAAGAATATTATTAGCCAAACCTGTCATACATTACAGAAGTATGGACAATCACAAATAAGGTCACTGGAAGTCATATATGAGGTGTGTTAAAAAATATCCAACTTAAATTTTGTACACGGACACATATCATGGACGCTGTACTCTGGTAGGGAGGTATAAGGGACCATCATGTGTAAGGGTGAATTATTTCCACCCTGCAGATTGCATTCAGTCTTTCAGTGTTGAGTGTAGTGACTTAACACCTGTCAGGTTTTCATTCATCAGTAGTGCAGCAATGTCAAAATAATGTTGACCGTTTTCTTTTACTCTGTGGGGTTGTGCATCGCGAGCACACACCACTAGGTCAAAACATTACCCAACAGTAATACCTGGAGGTCATCCATCGCCTTTGAGATGCTGTTCGATGCAAACGACCGGAGCTGTGCACAACGGGAACTCGCATCACGACAATGTACCCACCCATTCTTCTGAATCATCCGATTCAGTAGGCCAAACACAACATTCCTCTGGTTTGCCAGACTTCTTATTCTCCCAACATGGCTCCTTGTAATTTTTGGCTGTTCCCCTAGCTGAAAATTCCGCTGAAAGGGACCAAATTTGAGTCATGAGAAAACATTATGCAGAATGTGATGACCCAGTCATACTTCACACCCAATGAGGGCTTCCTGAAATGCTTCCAACAATGCTGTATAAATGTGTGACCAGAAGAGTACTTTGAAGGGGATTAGGGTTTCAAACTTCCAGGCGAGTAATTTTATTTTTCCGGTCCAAAGATCAGATACTTTTTAAACACACCCTGCACATGTAGACATGCGGAAGAATGCTTAGAGCCTTCAATAAGACTAATGATATGCTGAGGTAAACCAATGCAAAGGTATCAGAAAAAGCAATCATTGTTCTGGAAGATCATCTGAGTAGAGAGTTAGAGACCAAACGTAATTACAGGCAAATGGAGAAGAGTATATAAAAAGAGATGATGAATAGTTTTAACTCTAGTATAGATAGGTCTTTAAACAGAATTGATAACCATGAAGATGTAGGAATGCATTTTTAATAATGGCACCAACATGGCACATGATGTTCACATTCAAAACTGATTATTGAATATTTCATATCAACAAAAATTAAGACAGTTTCTGGAAATGATATATTTAAATCAACACAACTATGTTCACTGCAATCAGTCATATGAAAGAAATGATCATGGTATGGCTAGGTTTAAAAATCTTTGGCAACACTACACTTTTTCACAATGCATGATTGATAAACATCAGTGTATACGTCATTACAACATGTTTAGATATTTTTCAATGGCGCAACATTAATCTGGTAAATATATTACCATCGGGGTGACAGTTAAAATCAATCTTCTTTAAGAAGGTTAAATGTGGTAACCTTTATCACTATTTTAAACACAAAGAGGAGAACAATGCACGCCATTGTTAAAAGTCTATGGGCGTTCTCTCAATGGAGTCTAAGACTATAAAGGCCATCTTCAAGAACCATGAGATAGCAAACAAACGAGAGAAAGGTTAGATAAGTTTTGATTCTAACGAAAGACTAAAGAAATTGTTTATGGTCTAGGTGCCAGGTAAAAAATGCAGGAGTCAGGCAAAATGAGGAACGAAAGCTCCTCATAGGGTTGTGCAACATATCTTTTGGTTTGGGTGAATGTCTTAAAAACATTCATTCTAAATGTGTGCATTTCATTTTATTTTTAAAGTAATATTTTCCTATTTCTGTTATTCCTTATTTGTGTTCTACCGTAGACGCTGCGTGAAAGCAGACGAAAGGAAAAAAAATTACACAGGGAAAATATATTTTGTGTCCCTTAAAACTGAAGGTGAATATATACGATGGAGGAAATTGTGCACATAAATACCACATTGATCTTGAAATGTTAGGTGCCACAGAGACATTCCTAGGCGCCATGGCGCTTGGGATTCGTCTTACTCTGGAAATTGAAAGTTAGGCTTCAAAAAACCACCACACTGCTTATTCAAAATCTACATCATAGAAAAAGTATGGTGTGCAGTTCAGCCTTCGCAGGGTGGGAAAAATATATATTTTGTGAAAAATCACCACCTTGCAGTTTCCAGATATAAGAGAATTGAGTTGACAGTGTTATGATGTGTATATAAGAGCAGGATTCCGTGGGGAAGTGGTTAAGCCGTCTGCCTCATGATCAGGTAGTGTGGGTTCGACTCTGGACTCCGTCTTTTTCACTGGCGCTTGATGCCGAGCCTCCTGCATCTCGTAGTCGCCCCTAGTCGTTTTGCTACTGATGCAGACGGCTTGAGAAGAGAGAGTGAGGATAAAAAGTACTGCAGTTAATCCTCACTAAAAATAGCGCTAGCAAAAAATTATGCCATCATTGTCTACGATGGACGGCGGCCTTTGCCTTTGATATAAGAGCAGGCCACCATAGCATTAAAAAATATTGTGGCGCCTTACATTTCAGAACCAGTGCCTTATTTACTCACACAATTTCCCTCATCGCGAATATCGTCCTTTAGTTTTCAAAGACAGAAAAAAAATACTTTCCAGCATAATATTCCTCTCCTTCCAAACTTTTAATGTATGTCAGACTACCAGTGTTGTGTTACACAGCAAAGGCATAACACAAATAATGATAGCAGAGAATGAGTATTACTTGAAGAGTATTTCTAGCACGTAGGCAACAGCAGCCAAAACAAACACAGAAAAAATTAGACCAAGTCCAAAATATGGGTATTAGAATTACCCACATTTTTTTAGTTTTTTTTCATTTGCCTTATTTCTCTATTCCCCAAAGCAGTATGTGCGTTGTACTATGTCTTTATTTTGCGCCTGTCGGCCTAGTGCATCTGGCGTCATTATGTATTTTATGCCTCCTACATTTTCTAAGGATGTTTCAAGGACAATGAAGAGTAGTGATAGTGAGCATGTCAGCAACAACAGAACAAAAAACCCTCGTTCTGAAGGAGCTTAAGACACAGTATCCTAGCAACCCACATACACAGATGGATCGGCATCGGCGAGCAAAAAAAGGGGAGGCAGTGGAATCTATGTGCATACTCCAATGGCGACACAGAAAAATCACCACATACCACCTGGAGATACCTGTAACAATTTCTCAGAGCTGAAGCAACAGCTGTATGAGGATTCTAATCAGCCAATACACAACTACAGCAAAAATGGTCATTCTAACACTCCAGGAGCGCACTTCAAGCCCAAAACAAGATAGACTCACGTGAAATAAAATGCAACATCAGATTGCTATCTCAAAAAAAAAAAAACAATACAGTGGATTTCGGCCCGTGAGATCCTTAGAAATGAGAAAGCATATGTTCTCGCAAAAGCCGTAGGTGGGCTTGCCATCTGCAGAACTATAAAGCAAAGACACTCTTCAAATGATCCATTGCACAAACCAAAGATAAATCTAGCCCGGAGAAGCGAGGGGAGGGGGGCGCGCACTGAAACGCTGTCTTCCTCCTTCGTGAACTTCACCGGACTAGAAGCATAGCACCAGTTGGTCAAAGACGTTTGCACTGCACTCCTGCAACAGTAGTTATCAATTGAATGAAGTATCATAATTCTTATTATGCTTCAACGGTATCTTGGAACACCACTAGTTTGCCTTCATGCCAGCCATAAAACATATTTGTGCTCTTGCAGTGTGTTTTGTAGCACGCTGATCACCGATTTATATGGTGTCATTGGTAACCTATATAAATTCATCATGCACTTTTTATTACATGGAAGGGAGCAGTGGGCATATTTTCCTTCGAAAATAAAGAGTCACAGGATGAGGAAATACAAAGACAATTCCTTTTACTTCACAAAGATATTATATTTGAAATTAGATACACGTACCTGAAGTTTGATTACTCCCTGAGTACGAACAACTGCTCTGATTCGACATATATTCTTCCTTTACAATACTGATGTCAGGATCAATTACAGGTTTTTGGTCAACCTCCGATGAATTCTGATCATCAAGAAAATTAGATGAAAAATTTTGACTGTCATCTTCCTCACCGCCAGAATGAAAGACATTAGCACCTTCGTAATCATCACCACCGCCACCCATTGCACCACTGTTCAAAGGAATAGGAAGTATGTCACTTCGTCCCATTTTGGCAACAGGACCACCTGAGTCTTGGTATCGGGGTGATGGGGGCATACCAAGCTTAGATGCCAGTGGGCTTCCACCTTTGCTAATGCTTCTGCGCTGAGGGGGTGAACGTGGGCGCTTCGAGCCAAGAGGATATGAGTCTTGCTGAGGGTTAGGTCTTAACGATGGACTTCTGTAAGATCCTATTGTGCCAACGTTGGTGCTGTTTGGCACTGCCTGGCTCGAATCTTCCATGACAATAGTTTCTTCATTTTGTTTTTCAGGTTCTGCTGCCTTTTTGGGTGGCGGTTTTGGCTTTTCTGCTGGTTGTGCATGAAAACTGTTACTAATGAATGTAATTGAGTTGTCATTCTTACATACTTTTTCATTTAACACATAATCCACTTTTTTGCCCGTATCACTGTCGACGTTAATGTAAATGTGCCCTATTACTTCTACACCTTTATCAAAATCAACGTATCCATTGCATAACGATTGCAAAAATTTTGCAAGCGATGCAATGAACTTTGACGAAGAGTCGAAATCCATGATAAGAACAGATCCAGTGTGCTAGAATCTGTGGATGAAAATGTAATATATTATTGACAAATACAAAATTTAAGAGTTAATGAAAATACCAAAAAATTAAAAATAATCCACAACTGTTAGAACTTCACTTCTAAGTTACGAGGAAGTCAATATTTGATGTCATTTGATGTTTGAATCCACTAATAATAAACTTGCTGATAATACTGAGAAATTCAGCTGGGATTTTGTATTTATTTTTGAAAAGCTAAATTTGTGTGCTGACTTGAATTAACAAATAATACACACAAAAATTAATTCTTTTCTCTGAATTGTATTTAAGATTTCTTTAGTCTAGCTGTGGTACTTTTAATGCTGAAAATATTGCATTGAAAAGAATAACAAATACACCAAAAAGACTCAGCAACAAGTACAGCGGCAAAGATAAAGTGATCATACCACACCTTTCACACTGCTATATAAGAAATACACTAGTGCGCCAATGTTCAAACGAACTGAAGCACATTTTATATACATCTCGCAATAAGATTGGTAAGACTGCTGGTATTAAAAATACAATTAAAATATTCAACCATTGTTAAATCTAACCATAAAAGAAACAGTAGGCCTTACCTGAAAATAAGAATTGAATAGAGAAAACAGATTGGTGTGTAGAAGACACATGAAGGAACAGAAAGACAACGACAAGAAAGATCATGGAAAAATGGGTGCATGTTAGAATGAAAGAGTTTGTTGGAAATGATGGACAGAGCCTAGAGGCACCATTTTCATATATATATACGAGATGTCAGGATTTGTTTCTTGACTTCTTAGTGTCTAACAGAGGAAAGGATTATTAACATAGTACAGCAACTGTATTCCTTAAAAAAAAGTATAAGTTAATAAAGTTGATGAGGATCGTGAAAATAGTAGTTTAAAAGTTACCAATGCAAATAGCAATAGTAAATTTTGCAATGCCTAATTCTAAAACAGACATTGTCCTTGAATTAGGAGCTAGTGTTAAGACACCCATGAGAATGTATACATATTTATCAATCGCATTTAAACTCTAGAATAGTTGACAGATTTAGAGTAGAAGGTGAAGAAAGTAGTACTAATTTGTATAAGGAATTATGATTTGTTAACATGCCTGTGTTCTTTCTAGTCATGCAATGAAATAAAACATCCAGCCAGCATTAGACTTCCCCACCAAAAAAGCTTAGCCATTTTAAAAACAGACAGAGATTTATGAAGTATGGGAAAGGGAATCAAAGACAAGAATTATCACATAGTAGTAGACTTTTTCAGTCTGGTTTTCAAGTTTTTGATTTTCTTTTTCCTTGCGGCATTATCATTTCACTTCATGTTATGAGAGCTTTTCCCCGCAAATTGAGGTATCTCTTCAGGGTACTTCACTTGGATTGGTCTTCAGTTTCTCGTCTTCCCAAAATGCCAGACCCATGCCGTGCCTTTAAGTCCCTCTCACGCACATCTTTCAACCACAGCTGTCGTCAGCTGACTGTTCTTTTGCCATCTGCCAACTGTTCATAGAAAATATCTTTGGGGATATGATTATAGTCCATGTCCCTTATATGACCAAGTTATCATAGTCTTTACTGGCTAAGGCGTGTACATGATATAGAAATCGATGCAAGAGTCCACCATTTGTCACTCTGTCCATCCATGTATGTCGAGGATTGATCACGGATGTCGTAGATGGAAGGTGTTAAACCTTTGCTCTTTTTTGGCATAGGTTTCCCAAATTTTGCTAGCAAATAGGAATGTGCTAACGACACATGCTTGGTAAATCATGGTCTTGACAGGAATTTTCAGTTTCTGACTTTTCTAAAATATGCGTTGTGAGATGTGACTGTCCATTTCTGTCGTTGATAAGGGACTTCAGGTATGTGAATTGGCGCACAGCTGCAAATTCATAATTATTAATGTCAAGAGCAGTATGGCATCTATTTTCTGTCTGGGACAGGGAGACGTTTCCACAATGTCGGAGATTGAAATAGAAAATGTGGTTCCTTTTCTTATAATTTTATTAGGTATTGTTCTAAAATGACACATATCTAGAACAGAGCAGAACAAATCCTGAGCGGCAGGTGGCCAGGGCATATTATAAATTTTGCTGTGGCGCCTAGCATATCAGAACCAGTGTCGTATTCAATTGCACAATTTTCACATCGCCTACATCCCCCCCCCAAAGTTTTAAAGGACACTTAATAGAATATTAATTTCTGCTCCTTCCGCAAACTTTTAAGATATGACTGCTAGTTATGTTATACGCTGGAGGTGTGGTAAATCAACTTATCAAGATCAATCAATATTTCATATCTCACTACTTAATATTTCCTTTTTTTTTATGTGCAGCTTGAATTAATCAACTCAGGCAATTGATTTTGAACAGACATAACGCAATTTATGGGGATTTTGTGACAAAGTGGTTAGGCCGTCGGCCTCGTGATCAGGTGGTGTGGAATCGAATCCGGACTCCGCCGTCTTTTTCGCAGGTGCTTGATGTGGAGTTCCCTGCATCTCGTAGTCGCACCCTAATCGTCTTGTCCTTGACTTGCCACTGGGGTCGAGCGGCACGAGATGAGAGAATGAGGATAAAAAGTAGCGCAGTTAATCCTTGCTAAAAATAGCGCTAGCAAAATTAATTATGCCATCATTGTCTACGATGGGCGGCGGCCTTTGCCTTGCGTAGATCTGTATTTCACAGAATCAGTCGTGATATCTTTTGTTGTAGATGTATGCACACAATGGTTTAGATTACTCTTGTGTGCACCCTGAAAAGGACGTTAGTGGTGGGTTGCTGTAGCATATGCAGAGCGTGCTGATGAAGGTGGATCTATGTCCTCCAGATGGCTGTGCTATGGTGACTTCATCTGTATGTCGCTCACTACTATAGGATCACGTCAATCTTCTACCGTATTAGCCAGGCTGCCTGAAAACAAAGCTTCCAGGGAGACCCACGTGGAATTGAGGTGGAGTCCTTTTTTTTGTTATTTATTCTCACATCCTTTGATTTGTTCACTGATCTGCAATCCCAGCTTTGCTGCCCATGCGACTGCGCCAGTTACTTTTAAATTTTAAATTATTTGGCGAGGTACCTAACAACATAACGCATTTTAAACATTGCACGTACTGACAAGTATTAAAACTTGTGCAAATATATAATATATGCAAAGACAAAAAATTTGTCGTCATCGTCAGTTATTTAATCTATAGACTGTTTTGGAGATCTTGTATCATGCCACGCCAATGTCTTTGGTTCACTGCAGCACCTCTTAAGTTCATCATAGGATTTAACTGCCACATCTCTGCAGACCTGAGGATGAAAGTAGTCCTTGGTCGACCTCTACCTTGTCTGCCATGTCCAACAAGGGTTTCATGTACTAGCACCATTTTATTTGACTTGATTTCTGTCACGTTGATTGATTCCATCCTCAGATAAAACTATATCTCAAAGGCCTCCAAAAACCCTTCTCTCATGTTTTATAGTTCAGCCTGTTCCATTAAGTACCACAGACCATATGTATGCATAGACCACAATTTTTTTTACGAACAGATGTTTGTACTTTTTTATATTAGAATACTACACCAGTCTGAATGCTGTTTTTGGCATTTCAGTTCTAGCCCTTACATCTCTCCAACTACGTACATCTTCTGTAATTAATTATCCAAATATGGAAATTGTGTTCAATGCTTTGACGTTCTGGCAATCCCCAAATAATGGTAGTAACTAAAAAAAAAAATCAACCGTTCTGGCAATCCCCAAATAATGGTAGTAACTAAAAAAAAAAAAAAACCTAATTGATGTACAAAGGTGAATGAGACAAAACTAAGACAAGTACACACATTTCAATAATTGGGAACCCATATAATATCGTCCAGAGCATCAAGAGAATCTTGTGCAACAAAACCCTATCATTGTAATTATGTATGGTTAATATGCTTCGTAGAACAGTACTGACGTATGACACTGAGTGATGGACAATCACCAAACAAGCACATGGATCATTAGAGACAACAGAAATGTGGTTTTACAGTTATATTTTGATAACCCACGGACTGCAAAGAAAGCTAATAACATGATACTTGAATCACAGCTTATGGATAAAATCAGGAGGCAAAAAGATAAAAATATTGGACAGTTTGATGAATGACATAGGAAACGATCAACGTAGAACTGATTAACGACACATGTGATGAAGTAGAGATGCATGATTGCCAACACCAACCAGCCTGGCACTTTATGATATCATAACACTTTTTTCTTTATATTTATTTTTACTCAATACTCTTTTGTGGTGTTGCAAATTTTATTGAGTGAGCAACTCTTGTAGAGCCCCGTTCATCTCAACTATGGCTTGATCATTTGCAAATTTGATAACATTCAAATGTTTGGTGTCTACAATTATGCCACTGTTGCAATTTAGGAAGGTTAGGCTCATCATTCTCTTGGAGTAAGTGTTATATAAACCAGGGGACATGAGGCAACCTTGTCTTACCCCATTCCGTAGGGATATTAGGTCTGTCATTCCCTCGCCAAGTGAAATCATGCTGCATTGGTTTATGATCAAGTTTTGCCATAATCTGGTTTGCCGCCTTTACGAGATGTAGGTACTTCATCAACCCCTAGAGTTCTGGAGTTGGGGAATCAAGCTGCATTAAATTCTGCTCTGTATTTGTAGTGACTAAGTCTAGTTACCAACCAGATTTTGGAAGGTATGTTGGAAGAGTCAACTATTATCATCTTTATATAACACTCTCCCCATCTCTCCTTTTTGATTGGTTCTGTGTTATTGACACCATTTTTTTATATCTTGAAGGATGCATGACTGCAGACATTTGCCTTTACTAAAGCTCTGTTTTATCTTTTTTGTACACCAGATCCATGTCCTTTCCTGGCCAGCTGTTCATTACTAGCAGATTATGATCTAAATCTATTAGAAATTAAAAAAATTTCCCAATGATAATTAGATAGGAAGCAGATCTTGCATGCATATGTTCAAATCTATTATGTTTGGTGGATTCAAAATTCATATCTATCAGACATGTGTGATTCCTGTCATCCTATATGGTTCAGAAACTTGGACTGCTTAAACAGGACATATAAGACTCAAATGCTTTTCATATCCAGCGATGCATCCTCAGTATCCAGTGGTTTGATCCCGTCCGCAATATTGAGGTGTCTGCAAAGACGAGTCTTCCCTCTATCTCGGACACTCTGGCCGCCGTTGCCTGTCTCTGTTTGGTCACGTGGTTGGGACACTACCAGGAAGTACAGGTTCAACAGATAATGTCCAAGTCTGCTATGTGTAAAACGGTCTCCCACTGGCCAGCTGGCGGGGCCGTTTCCCTTTCTACATGGCTCCTACAGATAGCAGTCTCTCCTTCGGCACTGAATGAGGTTTGGCTACAAGACACAGGGTTGGACATGGTAGTGCTCAATCGACGCAACAGGCCCCTAGATGCCTAGGCGAACATTATTATTATGTCTTTCGGCTTTTGTTGCATCTTTCCAGTTATTGGAGTGACTAGTGCGATGACGTTTGTTGCGTACAAATGTAGGCACAATTGTCAACTTCACATCGGACTGTCAATCCAATTTTGTGCATACAGTAACATACTAATAGTTTCACCAATTCAAACATGTGCAATAATGTTGAGCAAATTTTAATGAAGACAATGTTTATCATGAGCTACTAAAAATACCGAGACCCTTTTGCAATTGTGGGCATAGATCATCTGCAAAATCATTAATTAATAATTTTTTACCAAATGGGAATTCGCTCTAGCATGAGGTGTAAAGAGGCATTTTCTTATAGCTTCTACAAGATGTGGTAGCTGGTCTCGCGCATCCTATTTTAAGTTGTCTTATAAGTCTTTCAACATGACTGAATAGTCTGCTTAGAACACTTATACACTATTCCTACACCTTTGTTTCCCTTTCAGGGATCACTATTAAAAATTGTTTTTCTTTAGAGTTCACCATGAAAAGGACATTATTTTATAACACTGCACCGTAATTTACAAATTATAGTTAGGCTGCGATATCTGCACCTTTCAGCCAGACACATTCACTTCAAATTCAGCAGTGTGTTTTAGGACCAGGTTTGCGTTCCTTATTCTCTTTGCCAGCTCATGCAGTCTGAGTCTGTTTCCAGGGCCACAACTTGGACACGGAATAGGGACTTGGTGTCAGCTATCGTTCGATGACTGATGGATGCAAGTAGCCAAATATCAGTTATTTTCACTCTTGAAAACTAGCTGCCATCAGCTCATTCACTGCTACACAATGCATTTATGTGGGCCGCTGTTGTGTATCTCTGTAGCACTTAACTCATCACTGCTTTAATTAGATAAAGAAGGTTGGAGGTCCCATGCGCAAACTTTCAACTTGTTAATCGCCTTTTTATGTCTGGCATGCAAAATTATTTATTGTTACAGTACTCAAAACATAATTTTAAGACTAAATACTAAATGTGAGTGGATACTCAAATGTGAGGGTTGTTCAGCTACTTGAACCCACGACTCTGTGAAAGAACTTCTCGGCATGATTTTTTTTCTCTAAGTCTAAAGCGAAAATGAGGCCATTTGACTTTGACACAGACAAAGACATTTGTAATTTATTATTCAGCCACAATCTGTCTATGGAAATATTTCCCAGCCTAAAGTACTGGTGGTGCTTTAGCTCATTGCAAAACTGAAATCTTTTTTTCAAAATTCTGGTTCTTGAGAAATGGACAATTCTTTTATTTTTTTTTATTAAATGGCGTACGAACCGATGGCGTCGCAGAGGGGTTAATTTTGTCCCAAGCAAATGCCATTATTATGCAGCCTCATCCTAGTGCCCACTATAAAATAAACGCATGGATAATACAGCATTAAGCTCAATAAGCACATGAAAAATAATAATACCATAAAGGCGCAAATGAAACACCTTAACAGAATTGTTAAATTATCTCAAAAGCACTTACTGTATAATGTCCAAACGACGAGCCGGAACAAATTCTAGAAGGACGCCATCTCTTGTTTGACCCGGCCCAGCATGCTCTATTAAAATATATTTCTTTGATATAATGCCGCGTGCGCCAAGGCGCGTTCAGAAAATGCGGATAGGATTGCGTCCATTAAAAAGATGTTGTACTTGATTTAATAATTAATATTATAAAAAATTATTTAACAGCAAAATTAATATTTTTCCAAATAAAGACAAAATAATTACGCATGGATATCGTACATTGCGATCAATAATTTAAAATTTAAAAAAAATAAAAATACGAATTTAAAAGTTGTAGCATTTTTTTACATCACTCCTTTTAGATTGTGTTATGTTAAAAAAAATAATAACTGTCATTTAATTTGGATAAATAGCGAAAACTTAAAGTGTTTGATAAAAGTTTTAGTAAATAATTTGAAAAATAATGTATTGAGAGTATAATGTACGACGCATGTACCCTGTGCAAATGCATGATGGGAATTGCAGAAATGTTAACTCTCTGGGAACCAATTCTCGAATTGGCAATTAACCTTAGTCTCAACAAACTCAAATCTAAACTCATTGTTCTCTCTCTAAATGTCCATATAGCCAAATATATTCCACTCTGAGCTATTTAAAAACACAAATTGTGTGAGGACTTGTTATTTTTTTTCACTGCATAAGAATTCAGTGGTATAGTTATGACTCATGGTTGCGGAGTTTGAAGAAAATCATCAGGTTCCAGCTCCGGCTTCAACCTTTTACAAACATGTCGTTATTAACATTATTTTAACCAAATTTGATGATAAAAAGATCTTTCTCAAAACTAAAAAGGAATTTATCAAATGATAATTGTTATATTTACATTTTATGTAAACAAATATAAAGCTGGACAAAATCATTGATTATACTGGAAGAGAAGTTGGGACCCGCAACGGTGTAACCATCGCTGAAGAACGGGTCGTACAGTAATAGTGATACCAAAGAAGGGTAACTTCCACCAGTGTCAGAACTACAGAACCATCAGTCTGATTAGCCACGCTAGTAAAGTTATGCTCAAGGCCATCCTTAACAGACTGCAGCCACGAGTAGAAGAAATTATTGCGGAAGAATAAGCAGGTTTCAGAACTGGTCGGTGCACAATAGAACAAATTGTTAAACCTGCGCTTGATCAGTGAAAAATACACTTAGCACAAACAGAAATTGTACCAGGTCTTCATTAACTTTAAAAAGGCTTTTGATAGGGTGGGACATGAGGCCCTATTGGAAACTCTGTGCAAGTACAAGATAGGATGGCGGCTCACCCACGTCACTGAGAAACTATATTCCGATGCCAGCAGGTGACCACAGGTGAGTGGCTTTGCACGGCAGTTGGCGTGCATCAGGGGTGTCTCCTCTCTCCGACACTTTTCAATGTTTTTTTCTAGAACGGATTATGTCAGAGGCGTTAGATGAACACGTAAGGACGGTCAGTATAGGTGGATGCATACTCATCAACGTCCGTTTGCTGACGACATTACCGGTCAAGCTGGAGCAGAGCCAGAACTTGCAAAGCCAGTCGCAAACCTGGACAATTCTGGCCAGAAATTGTGGATAGAAATCAGTGCAGAGAAGAGTAAGACCAGGGTCAACGCCCCAGAGGGTATTTAAAACCAGATTATGGTCAAAGGTGAACCTCTGGAAAGTGTTACGTGGTTCAAATATCTGGGAGCAGAAATGAATATGGAGGGGTCTAGAGCAGAGATCCAATCAAGAACAGCGATGGCCATAGTCACCCTGACCAGACTGCGAATAATCTGAAAAGACAAGAACATTAGCCTTAAATCGAAGCTGACTTTAATGTATACATTGGTCCCCTCGGTATACCTCTACTCGTGTGAAACTTGTACTCTGGCGGCTGTCCGAGAACGTTACATTTGTGCAATGGAAATGAGATGCTTGCGAAGAATTTTTGGCATTTGATATTTAGATCACGTTACAAACAAGAGTGTTTTTTTTAAATTGTTTGGAAGGAGTTAGGTCAATATAAAAACCTATTAACTATAGTAAAAATACGAAAATTGACGTGGTATGGGCATATAGCACGATCGGTTGGCTGACCAAGACCGTCCTGCAAGGCACTGTGTGCCTGGGAAGCGTGGGAAAGGAAGACAAAAATAGAGATGGAATTACAATATAAAAGAGTGGACGGGAAGGTCTATAGCTGAAACTAATACCCTAGCGAAAAATCAAGACGTATGGCGGGAAGTGGTTCGACAAACTGCAATAACGGTGCCTAAACAATCTTCTAGGTTACGGGACTGATGATGATGATGAAAGGATGTAGTAGTAAAACTAGAAAGACGAACATTAACGAAACAACTCATATGGCGCAGAGAACAACGAATCGGTTGCAAAAGAATGCGCTGCTGCGCATTGTGCGGCGAATGGCATGTAATGAGTGAATGCAAGTTTATAAATGAATCAATGGAAAGGGTAAGTTAGATTATTCAAAGTTGAACTGACTACAAGAGCAAGAGAGCACAGCTTCAAATTGTTTATTGACAGGTCCAGATTAGACATTGGGAAATTTATTTTAGTAAATGCTAGAAATGCATTGCCACAGGATGGGGTGGAGGCAGGGTCAGTTAACGCATTCAAAAACAGATCGGATGATCACAGATATTGTTAGTATTGGTGGAGTAGAATAAACTGGTCGTATACCAACTCTGTAGAGCCTTCTAAACCACTATAATGAAGGTGAGTTAAATTAATTACCGCAATACAGGAGATGGGAAATAGCTAACTATTTGATTGTCTTATTTAGTGATGGGTATAATCGAAATAAGAGCTCAAAAGTGAGTCTTATCTATTTGTAGTGTCTAGTAATCCATGTGTTATTTTTTTTCCCTCAGATTAAAAGAAAACAATTTTAAAGAGGTCATAGCGGTGAAATTCCCCTGTAAGTTGTGCAGTCTCTCTTACTACCTTTCTTCTTCAATTTGGGGACGATTATGGAATTTCTCCATTCTCCAGGCGCCCCTTGGTTGGTGCATACTATGATGAACAATTTCTGAACCCAGGCTATTCCCGCACCGCCCGCCACTTTGATCAATTCAGCTGGTATATTGTCTGCGTTGGAGAATTTCGCACTGCTTCTCTTATTTCCGAAATCATGATTACAATCTCCTAGTGTTTTGGTAAAGTGTTTGTTTTCTCATTGTATGATATGTTCATATGTCGTGAAGTCAACTGGAGGGCGACCTTGATGATGTTTTTTTTATGTATCTTGTGATTTGTCTCAGCCTCCTTTACAAATTGGTTGTTGTTAGTTTGTAAATACGTTTCTAGTGCATGTAACGATGTCAATGAAGACCACAGTATATGACAATGTATGCTTTCCCTGTTGAAAATGTTGGAGAATCAGTTTATTTATGTGATTTGTCCTTGGTTTTTATTACAATATCTTCCACTTGGTGGTTAACATCATTGGTATGTATCAGCAGCACATTTGTTATCGTGGTAGCCTGATGACGAATTTCCTGCTTAGCTGGCTGGGCTTGAGCAGGGCATGGCAAATCTCAAAAAGCGTTCCCTGTTCTTGGCTTCTACTTTTTATTTTACCACCTCGCCTGCCCTTTTTCTTTCCGTACGTTTGTTTGGGTCTCTCAGTGACAAGGACTCCGAGGTAGGCCAGACGTCTTGTCACCTCCAGTGGTAACAAGTGACCCCTACACACCTCCGGTCTGTCAGCAACGTGCCTCGAGAGTATGTGTGCATTTTCGCTGTACGGCCCAGCGATTTTGCGCTCACGCGTTGTCGGGAATAGGGGACGATGGGCTTAGAGTTCGACTACAACTAGAATACGGCACATTATCAAATAGGTGTATCATATTTCACATATACTAATTGTAGTGTGGTCCGCTTGTGGTGTTCCGTCGATAAAACACTGCTTGCATTCATTCGAATTTTGGAAGAAGATGAATTATCTCAGAATATCCGAAGCTGACGTGTCAGCGGCCAATCACGGCGCTCGACCGGGAGTTCATATGAGCTACATATGAACTACGAGTTCATACATACGCAACAAATCACAACACTAGGGCTAAAAACCAGTTGGTTCAGTTTAGGACAGTACACAGGTGTACCAATTCTACAAACTTCAGAAGAATGGGTCGCTACACATAGTCACAGGAGCACAGAAGCAGAATACAGAAAGTACAGATACACAACAAACACGATAGCACATACACCTCTAAATTAATGTATATACCCCACCAAACAAAACGCATCAAGCATTCTTTTATAAAAATGTAATACGCACGACTGATCAACATTTCAAAATCCAAAATTGTATACTCGCACATTGAATAGCTTAGATACATCACACAAACATACAACCAACACACAAACATACAACCAACACACAAACATACAACCATCACACACACATACAACCAACACACAAACGTACAACGATACACAAACATACAACCATCACACACACATACAACCAACACACAAACGTACAACCGATACACAAACATACAACCATCACACACACATACAACCAACACACAAACGTACAACCGATACACAAACATACAACCATCACACACACACACAACCAACACACAAACATACAACCATCACACAAATATACAACCAACACACAAATATACAACCATCACACACACATACAACCAACACACAAACATACAACCATCATACAAACATACAACCAACACACAAACATACAACCATCATACAAACATACAACCAACACACAAACGTACAACCGATACACAAACATACAACCAACACACAAAAATACAACCAACACACAAACGTACAACCAACACACAAACGTACAACCAACACACAAACGTACAACCAACAAACAAACATACAACCAACACACAAACGGACAACCGATACACAAACATACAACCAACACACAAACATACAACCAACATACAACCATGACACACACATACAACCAACACACAAACGTACAACCATCATACAAACATACAACCAACATACAACCATCACACACACATACAACCAACACACAAACGTACAACCGATACACAAACTTACAACCAACAAACAAACATACAACCAACACACAATCATACAACCAACATACAACCAACACACAAACATACAACCAACACATAAACATACAACCAACACACAAACGTACAACAAACACACAATCATACAACCAACACACAAACGTACAACCAACACACAAACATACAACCAACACACAAACGTACAACCAACACACAATCATACAACCAACACACAAACATACAACCAACACACAAACATACAACCAACACACAATCATACATAATAATAATAGCTGTCCATCGTTGTCGATGAGGACCGCCGACATCATCCTTGTCACAGATTTCCCTGTTGGGTGTGGGTGCGCATGTGGCTGAACAGGCCAATGCGAGCACGAAAATATCTGCTACATATCGGGCACACGAGGTTTGTAGAAGGGGATGGTGTTCCCGCTGCTCGGGATTTCCGCGTCTCTCGTCTGTTCTGGGCTTTCACAACACGGTCATCTTCACCGGCAGCTACTCCCGATTTGACTGCGCTTCTCCAGTCAGATCTGTTTTGCGCAAGACATTCCCATGTGTCGATGTCTATCTGGCAACTTTTTAGTGAGTCCTTCAGACCGTCTTTAAAACGTTTCTTTGGGCGCCCTCTCTCGCGCCATCCCTCTCTCAGCTCGCCGTAGAGAAGCTTCTTTGGGAGCCGCTCGTCTGACATACGGATGAGGTGTCCGGCCCATCCTAGTCGTGCTTTTTCTAGCAGTGCATGGATGCTGGGCATGTTAGCCCTCGAGAGAACCTCGATGTCAGTGACACGATCTTGCCATCGGATGTGGAATATTCGCCTCAGGCAACCTGTGTGGAAGTGGTTTAACCTCCTTGCATGTCCAGAGTATACAGTCCAGCTTTCGCAAGCGTATAGTAGGGTTGGAATGATGGTTGCACGGTAGACTTTGAGTTTGGTCTTGACGCTGATGCCACGACGTGCCCAGACCATCGAGCGCATTCTACCAAAGGCTGTGCTGGCCTTTGCTATTCTGCTTGCCACCTCATCGTCTAGGCTGACAGATCTCGACAGCGTGCTGCACAGATATGTGAATTTGTCTACGGCATTCAACGTCTGCCCGCTGACTGTAGTCTCTGGTTTTGTGTACGGCATGCCTGGTGCTGGTTGGTACATGACCTCTGTTTTTTTGGCATTTATGGTCAGGCCAAAATTTTTGCATGCGGCAGAGAACTGGTCCATTCCAACTTGCATGTTCAGTTCTGAGTTCATTTGTCGGGAAAGTTCATTTGTTCATTACAGGGAATTATCGCTCCTCAACATTGTAAGCAAAGTGTATGCTCGCATCATCCTGCAAAAGCGGCCCGACAAGGTGTACCTGGAGTTTCAGTGTGGTTTTCGCGAGAAAGGTCCACCGTTGATATGGTCTTTTCAGTGAGACAATTGCAAGAGAAATGCAGAGAACAACACAGCACCGCGTCTTATCGCCGCTATCTTAAGTGTTTGCCACTCAGTTCATTAGAGCGCAGTCGTCAGCAAATACAAGTTCCCTGATTATATCGCCAGCCACTTTGGTTTTGGCCTTCATTCTTCTGGAATTGAGTAACTTGCCATCTGTGCGGTACTTTATGGGTATTCCAAGCTCCAATGATCTGAAGGCGTCTGTCATCGTGGCCGCGAACATCATGCTGAACAAAGTCGGGGCGAGTACACATCCTTGTTTTACTCCGTTTGATACTAGAAACGTTTTAGAGATTGCACCGCTGTCCAGTACACGAGCACACATGCCTTCGTGTAGCTGTTTCACCATTGTTATGAACTTGTTGGGGCAGCCAAACTTAGAGATTATCATCCACAGCCCTCCTCTGTTTACTGTATCAAATGCCTTTGTCAAATCAATAAATGTGGTGTACAAGGCCTGATTTTGTTCTCGACACTTCTCTTGTACTTGGCGAGCGGCAAAAATCATGTCCACTGTTCCTCTTCCGGCTCTGAATCCACATTGGCTTTCTGGGAGGTGGTGGCTTTGTTCAAGGTGTTTGTTGAGCCTGTTTAGCAGTAAGCGAGCTAGGATCTTGCCTGCTACGGAGAGTAGAGATATTCCACGATGATTGTCGCATTCCTGACGGTTGCCTTTTCTTTTGTACAGGTGAACGATTGAGGCGTCCTTTAGCTCCTGCGGAATTTTACCTTCAGCCCACATGTGACAGAAGAGTTCAGTGATCCTTCTGGTGAGGGATGGGCCAGCTGTCTTATATATCTCTGCTGGTATTGCATCAGCTCCTGGAGCTTTTCCTATAGATAGTGAACTGATTGCCCTGTCGACTTCCTCCTCAGTAATTACTTCATCCAACGCCAGGTTCAGTTCCACCTGCGGCATTCCCGGATGGCCTCTTCATTTATGGACGATGGGTGGTTTAGTATTTTGCAGAAGTGGTCTGCCCATCTGTCTAGAATCTGAACCTTATCTGTTAGCAGTACCCCATCCGCACTGCGAACTGGAGTATTACTAGAGGGCTGCGGGCCGTAGAGAGCTTTCAGTGCCTCGTAAAACCGTTTGGTGTCATGACGCTCGGCGAACATCTCAATTTCGTCAGCTCTTTTGCTGAGCCAGGAGTCTTGCATCTCTCTAAGCCTGGTCTGGACAGCTTTGCGAGCAGTATTGAAGGCAGCTTTTGCTGCCGGAGATGGTGTGTCCCTCTGGTATTCCCTGTGCGCTTCATGTTTTGCATCGAGAAGGCCCTGTATTTCCAGATCGTTCTCATCAAACCAGTCCTTATGCTTGCGCGTGAGTGGGCCAATGTGTTTAACAGCTGTGTCGTAGAGTGTGTTTCTCAGTGATGCCCAGTTCTCTTCGATGTCATTCTTTTCAAAACGAAGCTCAGATAGTCTGCCCTCAAGCTCTTCCTGGAAGCCTCCTCTGGTGGGTTCGTATTTCAGCTGAGAGACATTTAGCCTCCTAGGTGGTTTCCTTCCCTGGGGGCGCATTTTGGGCTGGATCTTGAAGTTTAGCTTGGCAATGACAAGTCGATGGTCGGTCCAACATTCTGCACCACACATGCTCTTCGTTACCATAGCATCCGCTCGATCCCTACGTCTGATGATAATGTAGTCAATGAGGTGCCAGTGGCGGGACCTTGGGTGCATCCATGTGGTTCTATTTCGGACAGGTAGTCGGAAAGCTGTGTTTGTAATGAGTAGTTCATTTGCGGCACATGTCCTCAGAAGGAGCAGTCCGTTACTATTACATTTTCCGATACCATGTCTGCCAATGGCCCCCTCCCAGACTGTATGGTCTGTGCCAACCCTAGCGTTAAAATCACAGAGTATGACCAGTTTGTCAGATTTGGGGACTGCAGTGATGAGCGCCTCAAGGTCCTCATAAAACCTATCTTTTGTTTCCTGAGGATTTGTCATTGTGGGTGCATATGCACTGATGAGTGTTGCATGGCGCCCTCCTATTAGGGGGAGACGCAGTGTAATCAGGCGGTCATTAATTCCTCTGGGCATGCTTGTGAGCTTGTCGACCATGTTGGTCTTGATGGCAAAGCCAACTCCAGCTTCACGGCGTTCTTCTTTGCTGCGGCCGCTCCAGAAGAAAGTATAACCAGCGCCTTCTTCTGTGATCTGCCCTTCCTCTGCCAGTCGTGTCTCGCTCAGGGCAGCTATGCAGATGTTGTATCTAGCCAGTTCCCTGGCGATCAATGCAATCATATAACCAACACACAAACATACAACCAACACACAATCATACAACCAACACACAAACAAACAACCAACACACAATCATACAACCAACACACAAACAACACATTTTGAAATAATATTAGACAAAAACAACCTCATAGACGCATACCAAAATACATACACTACAGGTATCGAAACAACCCACACGACAAATACATACAATTATTTAACACACGCTAGAATTGATAGAATTTACAAGCCAAAAACATACACTGTCAATAAAATACACCACTTAGACACGACCCCCTCCCTTTACAGACCACAAAGCAGTAGCTATTATAGTTAACGGTAGTCGTATAATAAATATTTTCCGTCTTTTAATTCATAAACAAGGTCCGAAGCAATTTTCTACTAAACTGCATGTCAGATCCAAATGATTTTTCGCACGCAACCTTAGAATATCAATGACGTTATTGGAAAAAAATGTTGCTCTAAGAAATTAGATGTATTAAAAATTTTGTTCATTGGTCTATATTAAAAGCAACCTCACTGAATTAGACATAATTCTAACATGTTTAAGGTACACAGGGGTGCTATTTTAAAAATAGATGTTTTGACCTTCAAATACGCTCAGTAAATACAAATTCCTGATTTTCCCGTGCACCAATTAGATACTTTGTCAAATGCCGAAAACAACAAACGTCAGTCATGCGAAACTGTCTAATAGTTATAGGCGTATACGCCAGTGTTGGAATGAGGGAGCCGTATCACAGGACACGAGAGACGCCAACATAATCCCTCTTAACAAGAAGAAGCGAGACGGAGGAGACTGCAACAATTACAGGGAAATATCGCTCCTCAACATTGTAAGCAAAGTGTATGCTCGCATCATCTTGCGAAAGCGGCCCGACAAGGTGTACCTGGAGTTTCAGTGTGGTTTTCGCGAGAAAGGTCCACCGTTGATATGGTCTTTTCAGTGAGACAATTGCAAGAGAAATGCAGAGAACAACACAGCACCGCGTCTTAGGTGTTTTCCACTCCTTAAACAAAATGGCGGGTCGATCGCGTTTTCTAATCAGCTGTGATGCGCGCGCTTTTAACATTTCAATGTTTACTTTACAGTGGTAGAAAAAACGCTTGCGCATGAAGCACGCGTCTACTAACTAGGTAATTGATGATCTAGCTTAATAGACAAGATCTTGCTCTAAATTATTGTGAAAAAACGAACATTCTACTACAATGAAAACAAAATGTATGTTGGTTGGGTAAAAAGTGAATGTTTTTAATATTTCATTATGGTTTAAAAAAAATATTATTAAAAGACTGTGCGTTAGACATTTACATTTTCTACATAAAAGTACAAAGGACAACAAAAGGAATGTGCATTTTCTATATTGTAGGCATTTTCTATTGTTAAATTATAAAAGATGTCAATTGAGATTTTTTGAATTTTACACCTAAACCTGATCGTTGCATAAACAATTAGGCCTATGTCAAATGGGGTATACAATGCCACATGTTTAATTTAACAAAATGTTATTACATATATTTGCAAAATAACAGTTACCATGATTGTATGGGTTGTGTTCTGATCACAAACCGGCCCCTAGGGTCGACCCAGTGACAGAAGTTGAGTACCATAAAATCTGGGAAGTAAAGGCGGCCGGCATGATGCTGACTACATCATCCACTATGAGCGGTTGGTTACAAAATAATATAGGCTTAAAACCATATTTCACATGCACCGCACAGGGTGACGGGATCTTTACTTGTATTATGCTTGTAACGGTTAATTTATATTGTACACTATATTTTAAAATATATTCCTAGACATCTACACTTGACTAGCTCCTACTGTTCTTAGACACATTGTATCATTCGTGCTTTCTCTTTCTCCCACTTCGAACTTGTGCATTTACAAATGGAGATATTTGTAACAAATGAGTTTCCATTATAAATTGTAATTGTGACAAGTTGTTCTTAATTGCCCAAATGCCCGTTTTTCAACCCTAGCTACTGTTGAATGTACAAGTCCCTCTCCTTGTTCTCTATGCATACCCAATTCAAACCCATACATTCTTCTTCTTCTTCTACTTCTTCTTCTTCTTCTTCTTCTTCTTCTTCTTCTTCTTCTTCTTCGTTCGTTCTCAATCTCCCACTACCAAACCATGAAAGGAATTAAGTAGCAGAATGTAGTCCAGAGAACGGAATGTGTTGTGTCGTAGTTTACAGCTTGGTTGCGATATTTGCACCTTTCGGTCCAACACATCCGACTTCAGCAAGCATTTTTTGAGTACCGGGTTAGCATTCCCTCTTCGATCCCTTCTCCTTAGCCAGTCTGCCCTGCTGCAGCCTGTTATCCAGGATCACCGCGTGGAGGTGTAGAAGGGTCTTGGCAGCTCTGGTTCGCTGTCCCTGACGCTTGCAGTCAGCTATGGGTCGCTAACCACTGCAGCTCATGTGCTAAAACCTATACATTCTAATCAATTTTGTGCAATGTGTTTCTAGTGAGTGTTGTTTTGAAGTTATTTGTCTTGGAAAGAGCTTCCTAAATAAAGTTATGCACGTCTGTATTGATGTTTGAATTGATGTGATAGAGTTTTCAAAAATGGGTTTACTGTGAGAAATGTTCACGTGGACTTGTTCATAGGCTTCATTTAGTGTGTTGAAATGTTCCTTGGCGACAAATGCCATGTCTAGGACTTCTTGGTCTTGTGTAAGTTTGCATGTTTGTGTAATGACTTCTCTTGTCAGGGCCTCGTAAACGTTATATATATATATATATATATATATATATATATATATATATATATATATATATATATATATATATATATATTTATATTTATATTTATGGCAGTGATTCCCTATAAATGACCTGCTCTGATATGATCGGGGTGTGATTTTGTGTTTGTCTAGTACTTTACTCGTGGAGGAGCAGACTGGACCAGACCTAATCCTTAATAACCTTCAAACCAAAGTTGTGCCAATGTATGTGCAATCTTAAATTTAAAACTAATTTTTTCTTTCTTATCTTCACAAAGAACAAGGCAAGTTTGACTAAAATAAATTTTCGCCTCTAACTGCTGTCTTTTCCTAATTATTTCAAAATTTCTTTAAATTATCAACTGTGCTATTGTTAACGTGTGCGTCTTGTGATGTCTGGAAAATTGCAATGTTTATTTTATCTACTGCATTCTCTAGAAGTTTGTGGTGTTTTAGAACAATGTCTAATAGAATATAAAGATATGGATGAGCCACCTTTTTCAATTTCGATCGCTAGCATTGACTTATACAAAGAGCTGTGGTGACGTAAGACTTGTTTTTTAATACCTTTCCCAAACTTCATAAATCTCCTGTGGTCTGTTTTTAATATGGTCAGTTTTCTTGGTTTGTAAGTCTTGGTCTGTCTGCATGTCTTTATTTCATTAGGTGACTGGAGACATCAAATGCATGGATATGTTCCTTGCGCTCCTGACAGACAGTATATTTGTTGTTAAGAAACCACAATCGCCAGAGAAAAAAAAGGACAATTTTCTTCCCTTACCACTCTAAATCTTTCAACAACTCTATTTGAACTTTGATGCTGTTGACAAATATTTCTAGATTCTCGTGGGTGTCTCTTACACTAGCCAATGCTACAAGGACAGTGTTTGTTTTAGAACTGGGCTTTGCTAAATTTTCTGTTTGAATTGTAACTTTTAAACTACCTTTTCCACGATCCTCACCAACCTTAACCCATACTTCTTTCTCGGGAATTGCTTTGCCATATTAATAATCCTTCCCTCTTGTAGTCACTAAGGAGCCAAGAAACAAATCCTGACAAATCTTGATTGTGTGCAAATGGTATCTCAAGGCTTTGTCCATCATTCCCTACAAACTCTTTCATTCCAATATGCACCCATTTACGTATGATCTCTCTTGTCCACTGTCTTTCTGCTCCTTAATGTGCCATTTCTACACCAATCCCCTTTAACAGTTTTCTCTGTTTTCGTCCTTGTCTCCAGCTAAGACCTACCGTTTCTTTTAAGATTAGTGCTAACTGCTTGGATATTTTAATTTCATTTTGAACACCAGCGGCCTTACTAATTTTGTTGCGAGATGTGTATGAAACGCGTCTCAGTTCGTGTGGATGTTGAAGCTCATGTGAATCAGTGGATGTGCCTGCAATATGTTTTCTAACATTGTGGAGAAGGTGGGATCGTTTTCGCTTTGTTGGAGTTCTTGCTGCTGATGCTTCTTTTCTGTGTTTGAATATTCTTTGCAAAACAATTGGTTGCCCTCTTGATTTGCATTTTATAATAGTGTTATGTGCTGTTGTGAGCTTTCTTCTATTGAGATGTGGGGGCAATGTCTCTTCCTCTTTTGTTAGTGGCTGTGTAATCAGCGTATTCATTATCATTTGTACTGTAGTGTCACATTTGAATATAGGTGATGATGGGGTACTTGTTATGCTGATTAATGGCTTTGTTGGTGTAGACATGGCAGTAGAGAGAAGCATGCTGGTGTGAGGAGGCACATCAAGCTCATCTTGCATTCTTATGTCTTCATTGACATGCTGGCTAGGCACAGTGGAACAAAACGGGACTTCACTGGGGCTAATGTTCGTGCTTTATTTACTAACAATTCCCAAACATGTACGAGAATGATGCATACACACACACACTACAATAATTTATATCACAGTCAGGATCATAGTCTGTCCAAATATGTTGACACATATCTCCCTCTTGTTTAGACTGTGCAACTAAATGTTAACTCTGTCTCCTTTTAATATCTGCGAACCTAAAACACATCTGCGACAAAGAGTGGTGAAGTGTTGTGTTTGTAAATATTTGTGCACATTTATGCCACAGATAAGCATCAAATCTCCCATAGAAGAAATCTAAGTCTCAAGTATTTCAAGTCGTCAGCATCAAGTAAAATTTAAAGTCAAGTCTTCCTAAATCTGAAATGATATCCCAAGTCGGTACGACAGCCATGATTCCATAGAACAGTATTCCCCACATATCTCTTCACACATCTACATAAGTCACAAACCCCACATGTCTTTTTACAGAACCCCATACCGTATTCTGCTAAAGGACCCCAGTCTGGTAACCACGGTCACACAAGATTACAGAGAGTCTACCTAAACCAATCAAACGGTCAAAACAATGCACGTTTCTCACTGTTGTCAAACAAACACAGAACGCTCAAAGCTGGACCGCGTACCAGGGCAGTCAAGCGAGACCTGAAGTGACCCTTACACGGACCTTGGGTCTTGTCTGGATCAGGTATGTAGGGCCATTATCGTTTTTCTGGTTATTTATTTGTTTTAATCGTTCTGTCTGGAGAAGAGAATCAAGGATGTGTATTAACGCGTCTTTTTAATATCTCATCATCATCTTGTTGCATGTCCTTTGTAAACACGTCGATCTGATCACACAAAGGGGAATTGTACCCCAGGCATGGAAAGACGCAATACTGGTACCAGTACCAAAAACAGGAAAGGATAAAACAGATCCAAATGGATACAGGCCCATAAGCCTACTGAGCTGTGTCGGCAAGCTGATGGAACGGATGATAAACACCAGACTGATGTGGCATCTGGAAGAAAAACGAATACTAATTCCACAGCAAGCCGGCTTTAGACAGCACAGATCCACTGAGGACCAGGTCATCCTCATAGCCCAGGAGAAAGAAGATGCCTACCAGGCACAGAAACACACAGTAGCTGTTTGGGTGGATCTGGAAAAGGCATTTGACAAAGTCTGGAAAGACGGACTTAGAGTCAAGCTAAGAAGAAGTGATGTTTGTGGGAAAATGTACAAATGGATCAACCACTACCTCAAACAAAGAACGGCCAGAGTCCAAGTACAAGGGCAGATGAGCAAAAAGGTGACACTCGAGCAGGGAGTACCCCAAAGGGGAGTACTGTCACCCACACTCTTCCTGGTATATATAAACGATATTACAGAGAATATACCAAGAAGAGTCCATAGCTCAATGTTTACAGACGATCTGGCTATGTGGACCTCTGAAAAGAATCTCACCATAGCAAGAAATCGGATGCAGCAGGCCCTAACATCGCTGGAAGAGTGGGCGAACTCATGGCTGGTCAAAATAAACGAGGAGAAAACCACATGCACAATATTCTCGCTCTCATTAAAACCCCAAAAATAAGTCTAAATGGCAAATTCCTGCAGCCAAACGACAACCCAACCTATCTGGAAGTCACATTTGATCGGCGCATGACATGGAAAAGTCAGATTGAGAGAAACCGAATGAAAGCCAGAGAAAGAATGGCAACCATGAGGAAACTTGCTGGCACAAGCTGGGGAGCAGACGAAGGCATACTAAAGAAACTGTACACTGGAAGAGTGAGACCAGTTCTCGAGTATGGCATTGCGGCATGGACAACAGCAGCGAAGGCGAACTTCGATAAAGTTAGCAAACTTCAAAACCAAGCCATGAGAATTATAACAGGTGGCATGAAGTCAACGCCAATTGTAGAACTTGAAAAGATTACAAAACTGCAATCCATGACCGATAGAAGAGACTGCAGACCCCAGCTGCAATCAGAGAAACTCCGAAGACTTACCGACCATCCAATGCACCAGCGACTAAACAATTTGGGAAATGGGAAACTAAAGCGGAGAAACGTTGCAGAAATAGCCAAAGCAAAGATGCACGAAGATCCCATAAACGCACTAACAACACCAGAACCCATCACTACTGTACGAAACCTACCTGGAGGCAGGATATATTTCCAGAGGTGGTAGAAAATATACAGGTATTGCAAACAAGAACTGCCAGACTGAAAAAGAAAGGAGAGATACTACCCTAAGCTTCATAACGAAAAGCTACCCAAGCATGGACTGGACCCATGCATACACCGACGGTTCTGTAACAAATACTACACAGAACGGAGGGGCAGGAGCATTCCTGAACCTACCAAATGGCAGAAAAATAACACTGTCATTCGCTACTGGTAAGTACACAAGCAATTTCAGAGCGGAGGTAGAGGCACTGAGGGCGGCAGTGGAAGAAATGGTGACACACAAAGAAAATGAAAGCCATATAGTCCTGCTTAGAGATGCTCTCGCCGTAGTCACAGCGCTAAAAAGCCAGAAAAATACTGAGCTTAATGACTTAAGAGCAGCACTCTGCAAACTGTGCCAGCAGTCCGCACCAAAAAGGGTAGTGGTACAGTGGGTCCCATCACACTGCAACATCCAAGGCAACGAGGAGGCAGACAGACTGGCAAAAGAAGGTGCAAGACTACCACAAACAGATACTAGTATGACGTACGAAAAGTCAAAACGGCTTATCAAAGCCAGATACATGACCAAATGGGAAACCGAACATACTGGTTACACCAAAAACGATGCCTATTACCAGTTGAACCGAAGAGAGCAGGTCGTTGTCTTCAGACTTCGCACTGGCCACAACAGACTGAGGTACCACCTATTCAACAAATTGAAGATAGGGTGTACCGACGAATGCCCGTGCGGTACTGGTAAAATGACCGCTGAACATCTGCTGCAGAACTGCCCGACATACGAGGATCAGAAAGAGCAGATGTGGCCATCACCAGTGGAACTGCAAGACAAGCTCTATGGCAGTGTCGACAGCCTCAGGATGACCGCCGCTTTTTTCGAAAAAATAATGGTTACTGTCTGACTGCGTACGAAGAAGAAGAAGAATGATCACATCCAGCCGATATGAATCTCCGTCTGCAGACAATCTTCCCGCCTGCTCCATGTTCATGTTTAGAGTATCCTTGATATCTTGTATCCACCTTAGCCTTGGTCGACCCCTGCGTCACCTTATATGTACCATGTCCTCCATGACCGTTCTTTCTAGTCCGTCATGACATTTGACATGGCCGAAAAATGGCAATTTCCGAAACATAACAATGTTTTAATATCTACACAGAACAAATATTCAAATAGGCAGCGGGAATGCCAGGGCTTGTCATTGGAGTTGCAATGAATAACCTGAGATTTGCGGATGATACAGCTTTTATGGAGAAAAGTGAGCGAGAATTACAGGATCTTGTGACAACAATATACACAATAAGTCAAGAATTTGCTTTAGACATAAATATAAAGACAACAAAGACTATGATACTTTGGACAAGCGACAAGAAACCATGTATGCAGATAAATATAAAAGATCAACTACTTGAACAGGTACAGAGTTTCTGCTATCTGAGTCATATTATAACGGAAGAAGGCAGCTGCGAAAAAGAAACCAGAAAGAGAATAAGTATGGCCAAGATGGTATTTGGCAACATTCGACACATACCTTCATCCAAACAGATAAATCAGAATTTGAAAATGAGAATTGTCAGGTGTTATGGATACTCGTCACTACTTTATGGCCCAGAAACATGGACATTGAATAACAAATAGGAAAAGAATAATGAAGCCTTCAAAATGTGGGTATATGGAAGATTTGGTCGCTTTAATTGGACAGAATAAAACAAACTTGGAGGTACTGAGAAAGTTATGGGTGAAAAAAGTACTTAATGACCGAGATCAGGCTTAGATAGTTCCGTGTATTTTGGTCACATAACAAGACATACCTCCTTGTTGAATACCATACTAGAGGGTAGGTTCAAGAGGCAGACAACGTTAAAAGTGGGTGGAAAACGTCAGGGGATGAACTGTGAATATCCTCACAGATTGCACCATTACGGTGAGAGATGGAGTTCACTGGGCATCCATTGCAGCCGACCTTCGATGCGGAGATGGCACTGTAACTGAACTAATTTGTTTTAATTGTTCTGTCTATCAATGATCGAAAGTCCATTTGTACGTTAGAGAATTAGAATAGGACTACAGACACGCTGTAAGTTTGACGTTAGAAGAGCTTTAGTGTGGAGTGGTACCCTTGTTGGTACAAACAGGGTCACTGGGTTCTTCCAAGCATGTCCTTAAAGTCACTAAAGAAGGTCGTGCATGCGCTAGCCACGCCACGTCATTGCATAAAAGCACTACTGTTGAAGCCGTCACTGCAATTGTGTGGATAAAGGCTTCTTGCAAAGAGACCGAATGTAGCGATGTCCGTGTGCTTTCATTTTGAGCATAACGGTGAATCAATAAAGGACACTGACAGCATGCCACAAAACGCGACAACAGTACAGTCAAGCCCTTCTATAGTACAAGACTCCGCATTCCTTGCCTAAGAATATGATGACTTAATTGCAGAGAGTGGGGCAACGGTAGAGCAGAGCTTGAGGTGAATCTGCTGATAACTGTGGTTTCTGAGTCATTCGAAAAGTGTTGGTGACACACGAACCATCTCTGAACTGGTACACTATTATTGGCCTCACAGGCCACATCTTAATGCGTAAATCAGTAGGTGATATATACTGAAGGAGAAGGCAAGGGGGCCCGCAAGACAATCTGCATCCCCTGACAAAGTTACCTTCGTAGAACCTGCTCCAGATGGTTTGTGTTTGTAAACAAGTCACAATGAATCATTAAATGCCAGAGTCTGAACACAAGTGTCCGACAGAGACGTTTATATTGTGAGTTATTCAGTCTTTTTTAAATTAATAATTAATAATTTTGTTCATAACCCTCATGAAGAGTCCCTCAATGAACTGTTGTTTGCTGACGACATATCTTTTTTCCGAAAGGAAAAGACCTACAACACCACATGAACTTCCTCCATTTCGCCTGTAACGAATATGACATGAAAATCAACACATACAAGACAGAGATTTTGATGATATATGGTGAACACGTGCAGAGAAGTTTCCACATCAGTGACATTGTTATCAAGCAATTACAGGAGTTCAGATATCTAGGTAGCATGTTCACGGATGACGGCAGAGTGGACAGAGAGATCGCACATAGATTTCAGATGGCGAACAGGGTCCACTATCAAATTTTGAAACACCATAGAGTGCTTCTTTCAACTAACAGAAGGCTGATAAATACACTATTTATTCCTACAGTGTGTTACCAATGTCAATCTTGGTCTTTACTTCTTTACTAGCAACACATAAGAGTGAGATCCAGGGCTGTGAGATGAGATGTGTGGTAAGTGCAGCCGGAAAGACAATCCGTGACCGAATCCACAAAACTACGCCAAGGCAGACAGTGGGAGCAAATCCAGTTAGTGCCTACATTGACTCTCAACAAATTTGGTTTGGTCCTTTAGTCAAAACGTATTACGACCAGCCTGCAGCTAGAGCATATCATGTGCAGGTCTCTGGTCCACGAGCAAGACGCAGACCACGACGTCGATAGATCGAAGGTGTCTTCGACACTCCCAGGAAATTACACCTAACGACAGCACAAGCCTCCCAATTGGCGGTAACAAGAAATCTACGCATCCCACCACTCTGCGACGCCGTATGGCAAGAACAGTAGGACATCCCACCACTCTGCGACGCCGTATGGCAAGAACAGTAGGACATCCCACCACTCTGTGACGCCGTATGGCAAGAACAGTAGGACATCCCACCACTCTGTGACGCCGTATGACAAGAACAGTAGGACATCCCACCACTCTTCGATGCCGTATGGCAAGAACAGTAGGACATCCCACCTCTTTGGGCCGCCGTATGTCAAGAGCAGTAGGACATCCCACCTCTTTGGGCCGCCGTATGTCAAGAGCAGTAGGACATCCCACCTCTCTGCGACGCCGTATGGCAAGAGCAGTAGAACAAAAAAAGAAAGATGAATAATTATTTCTCCTATCTATCTCCTAATGATGTGAAAATGAAGGCATTCCGCCATTTCGGTCACTTCTGATATTTCTTTGTGCGTGATACATCTGTTGTTCGACCACCGTAATCAATGAGGACCACTTGGTCAGCATTCACTGTTGACCTGAGTTCGAAGATGGCTAAATAACCCAACCTGAGCCTTGGATTGTATGTTGCACTTTGTATGGATAAATAAGACACTTCTTTCCACCTGAGTTGAAGAAGTGTTAATGTGAGCAGAATGCGGAGAGATCGTCTCTGGATTGACTCATTTATTCTTGATGCCTCATGTCTCTGAACACCCTCAGCAGCAATTGTGCTGCGCCAGTCCGTGTGATTGGTGGCGATTCTTTCCCAGTCATCGGGGTTAATACCGCACTGGATCAGTGATCACTTATGTGTGTCCTTGGACCTTTTCCGCTGTCCACCGCTTGCTCTTTTGCAATTTTGTTCACCAATAGAGCAGCTCTTTTGGTAGACGTTGATCCGACATGCGTACCACATGGTCAGCCCATCTCAGCTGTGCTGCACATATCACTGCGTGCATACTGCACATGCCCGATCGCACTAACACACCACTGCGTGCATACTGGACATGCCCGATCGCACTAACACATCACTCCGTGCATACTGGACATGCCCGATCGCACTGACACATCACTGCGTGCATACTGGACATGCCCGATCGCACTAACACATCACTGCGTGCATACTGGACATGCCCGATCGCACTAACACATCTGTATTTGACACCATGTTCTGCCATATAATCATCATCAGTTTCCGAAGGAAGTGTTTTAATTTCCTGGCATGCCGATTATAGACGATCCAGGTCTTCCAAGGATATAAGTGGCACGTAGAACAATTGAAGCGTGGACCTTTACTTTTGTTTGAGTCCTGATCCCTCGCCTATCCCACACCTTAAAATGAAGTCTACAAACTGCCATACTTGCCCTAGCTATTCCTATATTCACATATCATATATGGGAATAACTTGGAATAAAGTACTGCCAAGGTTTGTGAATTTGTAAACATTCATTAAACAGTGGCCGTGTACCTTGATTGAAGGCTCTGAATAGGCAATATCTGGAGCTGGTTGATGTTTTTGTGATAGAGAAGATAAAATCGAAGTTTTCACAAGCTGTGGCGAACCGACCCATACATTCTTGCACGTCAACCTCCGTATTGGAATTTAAGGCCCAGTCATCCGCATAAAGAAAATCAGGTATGGTGACCTTGTGGATTTTGGTTTTGGCCTTGAACCTTCTCAGATTGAATAGCCCGCCTTCAGTGCGGTAATGAAGTCCAACTCCGACGTCGCAATCGCCGTAGAAATTCCACAGCATGGCAGAAAACATTATACTGAAAATGGCTGGGGCCAGAACACATAACTCATTCACACCGTTAGTAGCACTAAAGGGGACAGAGTAGTTTCCTTGATCAATAACTTGGGAGCTCATGCAATCACGAAATTGTTGTACCATTGCAACGAATGTTGCGAACACCCAAACTTGGCCTTAACTCTCCACAGACTAGCACGATTTACAGTATCAAATGCCTTAGTGAGGTCCACAAACGTCGTATAGAGAGAAATATTTTGTTCTTGACACATCTCTTGGATCTGCTTTGCGGCAAAGATCATATCGATGGCCCCACTGTCCTCACTAAAGCCACATTGAGTCTCGGGTAGTAACCCCTGCTCCAGGAGAAGATTTAGTCTGCGTAGAAGAATTTTTGCAAACACCTTTCCTCCTACACACAGCGGAGATATTCCTCTGTGGTTATCACATATTTGTTTCCTGCTTTAAGCTAATGTAAATGAACATTGGAAGCGTATTTGAATTTTTTGTTAGATGCTCTTATTTTTTTACACATTTCGCAAAACAACTGAGTAAGCTTCTCAGCCATTTCTTGGCCGCCCGCTTTATATATCTCGGCTGGGATGGCGTCAGCTTTATAGATCTATGCTGGGATGGTGTCAGCTTTATATATCTCTGCTGGGATGACGTCAGCTTTAAACATCTCTGCTGGGATGCCGTTAGCTTTATAGATCTCTGTTGGGATGGCGTCAGCTTTACAGATCTCAGCTGGTATGGCGTCAGCTTTATAGATCTATGCTGGGATGGTGTCAGCTTTATAGATCTCTGCTGGGATGGCCTCAGCTTTATAGATCTATGCTGGGATGGTGTCAGCTTTATAGATCTCTGCTGGGATGGCGTCAGCTTTATAGATCTCTGCTGGGATGGCGCCAGCTTTATTGATCTCCATTGGGATGGCGTCAGATTTATAGATCTCCGCTGGGATGGCGTCAGAGTTATAGATCTCCGCTGGGATGGCGTCAGCTTTAGAGATCTCCGCTGGGATGGCGTCAGCTCCCGGAGCTTTGTCGTTTGAGTGGAGGTCAATCGCGGCCCTAGTTTCCTGCTCGGTCGGATGATCATCCATACTCTCATTCATTCCTTTTTGTGGTAGATGATCAATTGCCTCTTCATTAACAGTAGGGGGTCTATTGAAGACCTTAGTAAAATGGTCGACCCATCTTACCAGTAGCTGATCTTTCTCACTGATTACGGAATGGCCATCTTCACTTAGGAGCGGTATCAGATCTGATATATACGGACCGTAGACAGCCTACAAAACACTGTAAAACTCTTCATATCATGCCTGTCAGCAGAAGTCTGAATCTCATCAGCCTTCCGACTGAGCCACGCGTAATAACTCCGTAACCATAACCATCAGAGATGACATATCTTCTAGCATCAATATTGAAAGTGTATGGGGATAGATCATATGCGGGGGTGACAAAAACGTTGGTTGGAGTATGCTACAGGACTCCATCAAGTACTAAAGATGATGATATAGATCTCCTTCAAGCTATAGAAATATTCAGTGCAGAGAAATTATTATTATTGGGGGATTTCTTCTTCTTCTTTTTCTTCTTCTGCGTACACAGTCAGACAGTAACCATTATTTTTTCGAAAAAAGCGGCGGTCATCCTGAGACTCTCGCCACTACCATAGAGCTTGTCTTGCAGTTCCACTGACATCTGCTCTCTCTGATCCTCGTATGTCGGGCAGTTCTGCAGCAGATGTTCAGTGGTCATTTTACCAGTACCGCACGGGCATTCGTCGGTACACCCTATCTTCAATTTGTTGAATAGGTGGTACCTCAGTCTGTTGTGGCCAGTGCGAAGTCTGAAGACAACGACCTGCTCTCTTCGGTTCAACTGGTAATAGGCATCGTTTTTGGTGTAACCGGTATGTTCGGTTTCCCATTTGGTCATGTATCTGGCTTTGATAAGCCGTTTTGACTCTTCGTACGTTATACTGGTATCTGTTTGTGGTAGCCTTGCACCTTCTTTTGCCAGTCTGTCTGCCTCCTCGTTGCCTTGGATGTTGCAGTGTGACGGAACCCACTGTACCACTACCCTTTTTGGTGCGGACTGCTGGCACAGTTTGCAGAGTGCTGCTCTTAAGTCATTAAGCTCAGTGTTTTTCTGGCTTTTTAGCGCTGTGACTACGGCGAGAGCATCTGTCAGCAGGACTATATGGCTCTCATTTTCACTGTGTGTTACCATTTCTTCCACTGCCGCCCTCAGTGCCTCTGCCTCCGCTCTGAAATTGCTTGTGTAGGGGGATTTCAACTTTCCAGAAATTAATTGGCAGAAAATGGAAGCACGTGTAGAAACTCATCCATTTGTTAAATGTAAAGCTAAACATTTGTTATTTCAATATGTTGCTGACTGTACTAAAGGCAGAAATACAAAGAGAAAAATATGTTTGCAAATTTTACAGTTGGTCAACTATTCGGCTCAAGTGACTATCAAATTTTCCGTTTGGATCTTGTAGATATGAAAGATGATAGAATATGTCCACTAACTTACGTCTACTCAAGTACAGATGTACAGAAGTTGATAGATGCAGCAAGTCCCATAGTATGGATATATATTTTCACTGGCGTAGATGTGCAGAAAGATTGGGATAAATTCAAGTCTATACTTGATCACCTGAAAAAGGAATTTGTTCCAAGTGGGAGATTGAACCACAAAAGAAAAAAAATTGGATAACTGGATCCGTGGTTAAGTATAGAAGAGCTTAAAATAAAGCTTGGAAAAAATATGTAGATGATGGAAAGTCTAGTCAAACGTATTTAAAATATTTGGAAATACAAAAGAAATCTAATAATGTAAATAGCTCTGCAAAGATTGACTTTGAAGAAAAAATCACGTTGAAAATATCAACATTGACAGCAAGAGTTTTTTTCCTATGTTAGACATAAACAGAGAACGCGAGTCACATAGGGCCCAATCCAAGATAGTAGGGGAAATATAATAAGAGAGCGTTTTTAAGCTGCAAATCTACTTATTCGTTAATTCAGCTCAGCCTTCACTAAAGAAGACTTTTCGTAGATCCAAGAGCCCTTAGATATATTCGAAATGGACATATAAACAGGTGGATTACACTCAATCTACATTACTGGGGAAATTGTGTTTTTTTTAATTGGATAGTTTGAAAGTGAAGAAAAGTCCTGGTTGTGATGGTACTCGTCCAAAATTGTTATTTGATCTCAGATACTTGCTGTCAAAACCATTGTCCAAATTGTATTCTTAAACTATTGAGAAACGGATTATTCCAAGGGATTGGAAATATACAGGTGTGATCCTCTTGTCCAGAAAAGGGCAAGAAATATGTTCCAGACAATTACAGACCAGAGAGTTTGACACGCATATTCTGCAAAATTGTATAGTAGTTTATCAAAGACAACATAACTATGCATTTGGACAAGTTTAATCTCATTAAGAAGAGTCAGCATGGTTTTACGTAGGGGAGATCGTGCTTAATAAATCTATTAGAATTCACGGAAAAGGTTACCAAAATGTTGGATGTTGGAGAGCCAGTAGATGTTATTTATCCGGATTTTTCAAAGGCATTTGATAGAATATGTTATCAGAGATTGTTTCGGAAATTGAAATGACATGGTATAGGTGGAGGTGTTGCCAACTGGATAGAAAATTGGTTAACTGACAGAAGGCAGAGAGTAGGCATAAATATAGAATAGTCTGACTGGTGTGAGGTTATAATCGGTATTGGGACCAATGTTTGTTTTGATATATATAAATGTTGGATAAGGATATTGCATCCATGATTGGAAAATTTGCGGATGACACAAAATTAGGCAGCAGGGTCTCTTCTCCGGCAGAGGTGGATCTACTGAGATCGTATTTAGCTACTATTCATAAATGGTCTGTAAGCTGGCAGATGGAGTTTAATGTAGACAATTGTACAGTCATTCACATGTTCAGTCAGTTCAGTTCATCTCGTAACCCATCAGGTCGTTGGGGCACACATGAAGACATTCTCAAAAACCCACGCCATCCCTCTCTATCTGTCGCCGCCTGTCGTATCTCACCGGGACGAAGGCCTAACCACTCAGTGATGTTGTCCACCCATATCTTCTTTGGACGTCCTCGCCCTCTCTGTCCCGGTACGGAACCAAAGAGTACCGAGTTGGTAATTCCGTTGGCCCTCGCGACGTGCCCGCACCAGGCCAGAAGATCAAAAATGAAACATAATTACATGATGGGAGTGAACAATATTAGAAACATAGAAAAGGAAAGGGACCTTGGTGTTATAATAGATCATACGTGTAAGGTGCGAGAGCAAGTCCAAGTGACAGTGAAAAAGGCAAATGTAATGCTGGGTATGATTAAAAGAAACGTTACACATGGAAGCAAGGAAGTGAGAGTCAAACTATATAAATGAATGGTGAGACCTAAATTGGAGTACTGCATTCAGGTGTGAAGTTCTTATCACAGAGTGGATATAGACATGATACAAAGGATACAAAGATAGTTGAATCTCAAGTCTTCAAGTCAACTTAAGTCTCAAGTCGTATTTCGTCGGTATCGACTCACGTTTCAAGTCAAGTCTTGATAAGTCTCAAATGATATCCCAAGTCGGTACGACAGCGATGATTCCATAGAATAGCATTCCCCACATCTCTCTTCACACATCCACATAAGTCATAAACCTCATATGACTCTTTACAGACCCCCAGACATTCATGAACCCCCATTTGATACTTTAAAGACCCCATTCTGATCATGGACCCCAGTCTGGTAACCACTATCACACAAGATTACAGAGTCTCTCTAAACCAATCAAACGATCAAAACAATGCACGTTTCTCACTGTTGTCAAACAAACACAGAACACCTCGTAGCTGAACCGTCTCACTGTTGTCAAACAAACACAGAACACATTGTAGCTGAACCGTCTCACTGTTGTCAAACAAACACAGAACACCTCGTAGCTGAACCGTCTCACTGTTGTCAAACAAACACAGAACACCTCGTAGCTGAACCGTCTCACTGTTGTCAAACAAACACAGAACACCTCGTAGCTGAACCGTCTCACTGTTGTCAAACAAACACAGAACACCTCGTAGCTGAACCGTCTCACTGTTGTCAAACAAACACAGAACACCTCGTAGCTGAACCGTCTCACTGTTGTCAAACAAACACAGAACACCTCGTAGCTGAACCGTCTCACTGTTGTCAAACAAACACAGAACACCTCGTAGCTGAACCGTCTCACTGTTGTCAAACAAACACAGAACACCTCGTAGCTGAACCGTCTAACTGTTGTCAAACAAATACAGAACACCTCGTAGCTGAACCGTCTCACTGTTGTCAAATAAACACAGAACACCTCGTAGCTGAACCGTCTCACTGTTGTCAAACAAACACAGAACACCTCGTAGCTGAACCGCGTACCAGGGTAGTCAAGCGAGACCTGATGTTACCTTTACATGACCTTGGGTCTTGTCTGGATCAGGTATGTAAGGCCATTATCGTTTTTTTTGGTATATTTATTTGTTTTAATCTTTCTGTCTGGAGGTGAGAGACAAGGATGTGTATTAACGCGTCTTTTTAATATCTCATCATCATCATGTAGCATGTTCTCTGTAAAAACGTCGATCTGATCACAGCCAGCAGATATGAATCTCGGTCGGCAGTCAATAAATCAATAAATGGTACTGACAGCATGACACAAAAAGCAACAACAATACAGTCTAGCCATTCTATAGTTCACGACTCCGCATTCCTTACCTAAGGTTATGATGACTTAATGCAGATAATGCGGCAACGGTAGAGCAGAGCTCGAGGTGAATCAGCTGATAACTGTGGTTTCGGAGTCATAGAAAAAGTTTTGGTGACACACAAAACATTTCTCAACTGATACACCCTTATTGGTCTCACAGACCACAACTCATGGCGTAAATCAGTAGGTGCTATATACTGGATGACTAAAGGAGAAGGGAATGGGGCCCTCAAGACAATCTGCATCCCCTGACAAAGTTACATTCATAGAACCTGCTCCAGATGATTTGTGTTTGTAAACATGTCACAATGATTCATTAAATGCCTGAGAGTCTGAACACAAGTGTCCGACAGAGACCTTTATGTTGTGAGTTATTCAGTCCTTTTTATTAATAATTAATAATTTTGTTCATAACCCTCATGAAGAGTCCCTGAATGAACTGTTGTTTGCTGATATCTTTTTTTCCAAATTCAAAAGACTTACAACACCACCTGAACTTCCTCCATTTCGCTTGTAACGAATATGACATAAAAATCAACACCAATGTCAATCTTGGTTCTTACTAGCAACACACAAGAGTAAGATCCAGGGCTGTGAGATGTGTTGGAAGTGCAGCCGGAAAGACAATCCGTGACCGAATCCACAACACCACGCCGAGGCAGACAGTGGGGACAAACCCAGTTAGTGCCTAATTTGACTCTCAACAAACCCAGTTAGTGCCTACTTTGACTCTCAACAAACCCAGTTAGTGCCTACTTTGACTCTCAACAAACCCAGTTAGTGCCTACTTTGACTCTCAACAAACCCAGTTAGTGCCTACTTTGACTCTCAACAAACCCAGTTAGTGCCTAATTTGACTCTCAACAAACCCAGTTAGTGCCTACTTTGACTCTCAACAAACCCAGTTAGTGCCTACTTTGACTCTCAACAAACCCAGTTAGTGCCTACTTTGACTCTCAACAAACCCAGTTAGTGCATACTTTGACTCTCAACAAACCCAGTTAGTGCCTACTTTGACTCTCAACAAACCCAGTTAGTGCCTACTTTGACTCTCAACAAACCCAGTTAGTGCCTACTTTGACTCTCAACAAACCCAGTTAGTGCCTACTTTGACTCTCAACAAACCCAGTTAGTGCCTACTTTGACTCTCAACAAACCCAGTTAGTGCCTACTTTGACTCTCAACAAACCCAGTTAGTGCCTACTTTGACTCTCAACAAACCCAGTTAGTGCCTACTTTGACTCTCAACAAACCCAGTTAGTGCCTACTTTGACTCTCAACAAACCCAGTTAGTGCCTAATTTGACTCTGAACAAATCAAGTGGTTTGGTCATTTGGTCAGAACGTGTTAAGACCAGCCTGCAACGAGAGCATATCATCTTCTTTTCCCGATGATACCACAGATCAGTTCTGGAACTCCAGCGCTCGTCTTTCTTGTGGCCAGCCCACCGGTGTTTGAATGGTTTGAATGCTGCTAAATGTCTTTGACTTGTGATATTCTTTGGATGTCGCTGTTTTGAAGGTCTCTCTGTCGCTGTTGCCTGATTGTCCTACAAGACGGTGTTCAAGTGAGATGTGCGTTGTCCGTAATTGACTCTCTAGTGCTTTCGTTAGTGGGCATGTTTCGCTGCCGTAAGACGGTGCCGACAAGACAATTGGGTCGAATAAGTCCGAATGAAGTTTGGTGGGTTCTTTTTTTTTTTTGGTATTTGTTTTGGTGGCATCTGTCGTCGTTATCTTGATGGAGTCGATGGCGGCTCAGCCTTATCGTCGGCGCCCAGCGATCTCTGGCTTCATGTTGTTCTCCATATTGCGGAGACGGCAGAGGTCTTCTAGGGGTGCTTCGTTAGGAAGCACGGGGTTGGGATCTGCAAGACGATTACACATGACTTTCTTCTTCTCTAGATTTATCGTGAGGCCTGTCTTCCTGCCCTCTCCATCATAGAGGCAGCCGGAGAAAAGATTGGGCGAGATTGGGTCCCCATTTCTTGTCCATTTCTGTGTTATCTGGTGTTACAGTCTGTGTGAACGGACAGATGACTGTAGTACTCCCGATGAAACATTGCTGAAGCATTGCAATATAGTCAGTCTATTCCTTGCTCCTCTAGAGCTTTCTGTACAAATACGGGTTGGATCTAGTCGAATGTCTTTTTGTAGTCTTTGAATGTCATCACCATCGGCTGATGTCATCGCCAGCTGATCTGAATGTCGTCTGCCTAGAGTGAATCGAAGATCGTCCTGCTGTACAAAAAGAGTGCATAGATGATACGGCTAACCACCGCCCGATCTCCCTTCTCCAAGTGTTATACAAACTGCTCATAAGAGCCCTCCTAGCGAGGATACACAGCACTCTAGAAGTACCACAACCAGTCAAGCAGGCTTGGTTCGGGCGCAGTAACAGCACGATGGACCATATAGCCACGTGCTGTCGTATGATCGAAGTAGCACGAGAACCACGCGCCGCTCGACTTGTGGATCATTGAAAAAAACAAATTTGCAACAGTTTCCTGATGTAGCATGCATGCTCTAACGTCGTTGGAAGAAAAGGTCAAGAGATGGTAACACATAAAAAATAATTTATATCTCAAACTAAACACAGATCTACAAATTAAGGCTAAACGTAAGCAATCTGCAGGTGGATGAAAATCTCAACTATTTAGCTTATACCTTTAATCTACGTTTGATGTGGAAAACACAGATAAATCTCAACTATTTAGCTTATACCTTTAATCTTCGTCTGACGTGGAAAACACAAATAGAGAGAGAGAGAGACCGAATATATTGAAGGCAAAGAATATAAATCATGAAAAATCTAATTTAAAAAACTTGAAGAACGGATGAAAGCGTATTTAGAAAACTGTACGCTGTATTTGTTAGATCAGTCCTAGAAGATGGCATAGCAGGACGGACAACTGCAGCCAAATCAAACGTTGATAAAATAAATAGTCCAGAACGAAGCACCGAGAATCGTAACAAGCGGGCCACTCCATTCCTTATCATCTTAAAGTTTGTTGAGCATGTCACTACATTGGACTCTACCTCTATCCTCTGCAGCTCTACATGCTAGAAATATTAAGGTGAGTCTTGGTCGCCTCTTTCCTCTTTTTCCCTCGATCGTGTCTTCTAGTTCGGTATCTTCTGTAAAAAATAAAAGCTCTCATATCTTGTCCCAGCTATTTCAATCTTCGTTTTTGTATTATTTTCAATATTTGTTTTGAGAACGCTTACTTCTGTGAGAACATTGTCATTGCTTTTTCCTTCTGCTCTACTTACTCCTTCCATTCTAGGATAGCACCACATTTCAAAATCTTCCAAACTTGTTTCTTTTCCACAGTAGTATCCTAATATTATTTGAGGTTAGCAATTGATATTTTTATCTTAATAACTTCTTTTTCTGTCAATGCAAACCTTGTCTTAATTTCCGCTTCATTGCGGAAGGGAAAGAATTCAAGACTGCCCAACTAAAAAATGCTGTTCACGAGTGCCCTACGTGCGGTAAAATTTGTAACGCTCAAATCGGACTGTAGAGTCACATGCAGTCACATCTGAATAAACAAGTCTGACGCTGTCGCCATCTTCGCTTGTGATGGGCAACTAACTAACCATTGCGGACATCTTCAGTGATGGTTTGCCTTAAATATTCATGTATCTATGTTGCTTGTCTATTACCAAAGTCTTTGTCTTCAATGTGTTCATCTGCTTTCTTCTTCTTCTTCGTTCTGATACACCCGCTACAAATTCATTAAAAGGGCTTTGCAAGTAGCAGGATGTCCTTAGAACGGATTGCGTTGTGTCGTAGTTTATAGCTTGACTGCAATAGTTGCACCTTTCGGTCCGACACATCCGACTTCGGCAAGTATTGTTGGGTACCGAGTTAGCCCTTCCTCTAAGATTAATTCTCTTTATCCAGCCTGCTCTGTTGCAGCTTGTTATTCACGATCACCGCTTTGAGGTGTAGAAGAGTCTTGATAGATCTGGTTTGCTGGCCCTAATGCTAGCAGTCAGCTCTGGTTTGCTGGCCCCGACGCTAGCAGTCAGCTTTGGTTTGCTGGCCCTGACACTAGCAGTCAGCTCTGGTTTGCTGGCCCTGACGCTAGCAGTCAGCTCTGGTTTGCTGGCCCTGACGCTAGCAGTCAGCTCTGGTTTGCTGACCCTAACGCTAGCAGTCAGCTCTGGTTTGCTGGCCCTGACGCTAGCAGTCAGCTCTGGTTTGCTGGCCCTGACGCTAGCAGTCAGCTTTGGGTCGCTGACCCTGACGCTAGCAGTCAGCTCTGGGTCGCTGACCGCTGCAGCTCATGCACTGCTCAGCATCCCGTCTTTATATTCACGTTAAACTCTTTGGCTGTGTACTGTGTTGTTCATTTTTGTCAAGCAGCATTTGCAACGTTTCTACTGATCCTACCAACAAGGCTTACTTGAGCATTAATCAATTTCATGACGTTAACTTTTATACAATTGACTGTGAAACCCATATTAATATTATTATTATTTTTTGCGTCGCCTTATTTCTCTATTCCCCAAGGTGGTGTGTGTTGCACTGTGGTTTTTATTTTGTGCCTGACGGCCCAGGGCATCCGACTTCAGCATGCATTTTATGTAAGAGCCTGCTTCCTCCTGCATTTTCTAAGGGGGTCTGCTTCCCCGGGGTAACGGTCGGTGATGTGATGGGGATCGAACCCAACACCTTCTGGCTGTGAGCCGTGTCACGTAACCACTAGCCCACGTCGTCCCCACCCCTTTTATAACTCCGAACAACATTTTCCCATCATCATCTCAGAGTATGCGGTATAGAGACAGTGAAATCAAACAACCCTACTCGTAATCTCCGTCTGGGTTCAAGAAGCTTGAGCTGCAGCGGTACAAAGTTGACTGCTACCATCAGTGCCAGCCACCCAGAGCTGCCAAGACCCTCTATGCGTGGTGATCCTGGATAACATACTGCAACAGGGTAGACTGGCTAAGGTCAAGGAGAAGGGGTCGAAGAGGGAAGGCTAACATGATATCCAAAAATGCCATGCAGTAAAGTCAGATGTATCGAATCGAAAGGTGCGACGGTTCTGTAACAAATACTACACAGAACGGAGGGGCAGGAGCATTCCTGAACCTACCAAATGGCAGAAAAATAACACTGTCATTCGCTACTGGTAAGTACACAAGCAATTTCAGAGCGGAGGCAGAGGCACTGAGGGCGACAGTGGAAGAAATGGTGACACACAGTGAAAATGAAAGCCATATAGTCCTGCTTACAGATGCTCTCGCCGTAGTCACAGCGCTAAAAAGCCAGAAAAATACTGAGCTTAATGACTTAAGAGCAGCACTCTGCAAACTGTGCCAGCAGTCCGCACCAAAAAGGGTAGTGGTACAGTGGGTCCCTTCACACTGCAACATCCAAGGCAACGAGGAGGCAGACAGACTGGCAAAAGAAGGTGCAAGACTACCACAAACAGATACTACTATGACGTACGAAGAGTCAAAACGGCTTATCAAAGCCAGATACATGACCAAATGGGAAACCGAACATACTGGTTACACCAAAAACGATGCCTATTACCAGTTGAACCGAGGAGAGCAGGTCGTTGTCTTCAGACTTCGCACTGGCCACAATAGACTGAGGTACCACCTATTCAACAAATTGAAGATAGGGTGTACCGACGAATGCCCGTGCGGTACTGGTAAAATGACCGCTGAACATCTGCTGCAGAACTGCCCGACATACGAGGATCAGAGAGAGCAGATGTGGCCATCACCAGTGGAACTGCAAGACAAGCTCTATGGCAGTGGCGACAGCCTCAGGATGACCGCCGCTTTTTTCGAAAAAATAATGGTTACTGTCTGACTGCGTACGAAGAAGAAGAAGAAGAGAAGAAGAAGAAGAAGAAGTTTACCCGTGTCCATAGCTCGTCCTAAATGTTGTTATAGCCGGGGGTGGGGTTGAGGATGAACTCTCAACACCAACTAAATACTCCCATGGCGTGCGTCTCATATAGCCTCTGACAACAGTCGAACTCCTGGCCTTCGCGCGGCAGAACTGTTTTGACTAACAGGAGAAAGGAAGAAAGGCGAGTCCCTGGCGCCTTAAAACCAGTAGTTTCGGGCAGATGGGGCTCGAAAGCCTAAGAAGGTAACTCTTCTAGGAGAAGGAAAACTCACACCATCTGAAGCCTTGCAGATAAGATACTGGCGTATCTTGTCGGATTTTGTCAGATGTGGCTGTGCAACCTGTTTTCTGATAACTCTGAAAGTTGGTCAGCATCTACCAAACCTGTCAACCGACAATGTGCGAAGGAGCACACCCAATAGGATACAATGCCTTATCCTAGAGCGAGGAAAGACAACCTCAGCTGTTTGTGGCAGGGCAGACCAGGCCCTTAGCCTTGGTTGGCTGCTGATCTACGAGTGAAACCCCGACAGGCGAACAGATAGAGCATTGCTCATCTGACCCGACAGCTTCTGCAGCTTGCCTTGTTCCAAATGTATTGGTATCACCTTCCCCTTGGAGCAAACAAGGCAAACCGAGAGAGGGACGATACCGCATGGGCAATACATAGTCTCTATATTTCTGCCCGGGCTTTGTGCTAAATAGCGCAATTAAACTGTTGTCTGACAAGACTTAAACAGCCAATGATAGCTCGTTGCACTAACAACAGCGAATCCAGGTCATGTCGCTCACCACCCCACGCGGCCATGATCCATGACTCCTATTTTATACAAGAGCCTACCTGCTTTCATAGAGACCACCTGTCCACTCTCCCCACCCCTTTTCACCTGTGGTCATACGCAGGCTTTTTCAACTACACATCCTCAACACGCCCTGCGCCGCACGCACATTAGGGCAGAGAAAAGCCCGTGGAAAACGAGCAGGACAGAGGACTCGGAACAAGTTAATTGCAAACATAGGAGCGCAACAAAACTCCCCCTGCCCCCGTCCCGAGGCAGCAAGCAATGAGGCACAGGTTCCTCCCCAGGTACCAGTAGGGATATCGAATGACAACCTGACCACGATTGATGACCCGCCAGTAACTGTCCCGGACCTCAGAAAAACAATTAAAGTGGCCACTTGGAATGTTCTGACGGGCAACACAGGATATCCGTCGCCCCTGGCCCATGCTCTGTGTTCATTCGCCGGTATCACTGTGGCCACATAATTCCGGGTGACGGATAATTCACAGCCGGAGATATCCTCTTTTCTCCGATGGTAAATCGCGCCATAATAGCGTCGCCCTCGCCCTACGTCCCCATCTCTAGGATTACCTCTCCACCTGCCATCCCATTTCAGACAGACTTATGTACGTTATACTGCGACGACACGGATACATATCCATCTTGGTTGTGTATGCCCCTACGGATGTCTCCCACAGACACGGAAACACATCCATCTTGGTTGTGTTTGCCCCTACGGATGTCTCCCACAGACACGGATACATATCCATCTTGGTTGTGAATGCCCCTACGGATGTCTCCCACAGACACGGATACATATCCACATTGGTTGTGTATGCCCCTACGGATGTCTCCCACAGACACGGAAACATATCCATCTTGGTTGTGTATGCCCCTACGGATGCCTCCCTCATAGACCAGAAGGTCATCTTTTACTCCCAACAGCGCTCCTCCAACCAGACAGTCCCCCCTCACGACGAGCTTGTTATCCTCGGTGACTTCAACGCCCCCCCCCCCCCCGGAACTGAGTGGAAGGGCCTGGATTCCATCGTGGGCCCATATGGTAGTGGAACGCCGAACGACAAAACGTTCAGATTCCTCTCATTCTGTGCCTCTTTTGGCATCAGGATAACGGGCATCTGATTCAGACGGGTGGTATCCCACCGGTTCACACAGATCTCAAATGATCACAGGACCAGATAAGGAGCTAGATCATGTCCTGTCTAGAAACTCAGGTCTCATCAGATCGTTCAGGGTGCACTGTGGGGCCGAGGCTCCTGTCAGCACTGACCATCTTCTCCCTGTCGCTAGTGTGGCCGTCTTGCCAAGATACCACAAAAAGACTGCATCAGTTGCCAGATACGACACGGAATCCCTGCGTACCAACCCTAATCTGGCAGCCCAATATTCTGCATCAAAGACAGCACATTCACCGCTCTGGGTACCCTTCCTGATGACATTAAATCTGCCTGACCCTTCGCTGCCCAAACCATCCACGACGTGGCCAACACAGTTCTGGGTCATAGGAAGAACATTCGGAAACCCGGCATGACAGTGTCCACCATAGCAATCCTAGAGGAAAAGAGTTCAGCGAGGGCAAAGGGCGACCACCCGAAACGGCGACGCCTACAAAACAAATTCTGGGCTGCCGCCAATAGGGACCTTGAGTGCCATTACAACTCCATAGCCGACAACGCAGAGAAAGGTCTAGTGCTCACGACATGAGAGCAACATACCGCTCAATAGAGGCTCTCAGATCCGATCCCTCGCAACGTCCCTCTGGCAACCATCCACCACCACCCCATGGCTGAATAGTTCCGATGGATCCCCCTGCACCTCAGGAGAGGAAATAGCTAGCAGGTGTGTCGAACATTACAACGCAGCTTTAAATCACCCTCCCGCCACCCCCTCCCCAGATCTATTCAGTGAATCTCTCACAGCAGCGCCTGACGCTGACACCAGCCCTGACGCCAGCCCTGACGCCCAAACCAATGCTGAGGTTAAGGTAGCAATATAAAAACTGAAAGACGGCAGAGCCGCGAGCCCGGAGAATATTCCCCCTGAGCTTTAAAGTGCGCCTTAGACCCGATGACCAACCCCCTGGACCCGATCACCCCCCCCCCGGGCCCTATGACCACCACCCTAGACCCGATGACCACGCCCCTGGACCCGATGACCACCACCCTGGACCCGATCACCACCACCATGGACCCGATGACCACCACCCTGGACCCGATTACCACCACCCTGGACCCGATGAGCACCATCCTGGACCCGATGAATACCAACATAGACCCGATGACCACCACCCAGGACCAGATGACCACCACCTTGGACCCGATTACCACCCCCCTGGTCCAGATGACCACCATCCTGAACCCGATGACCCCCCCCCCCCCTGGACCCGAAAACCCCCACCCTGGACCCGATGACCACCACCCTGGACCCGATTACCACCACCCTGGCAGCAATGACCACCACCACCCTAGACCCGATGACCACCACCCTGGAACCAATGACCACTACCACCCTAGACCCGATGACCACCACCACCCTGGACCCGATGACCACCACCCTGCACCAACTCTTCGCATCGTCGTGGAACACTGGCCAAGTGCCCGTGGCATGGCGTTACAGAATAATAATTTCCATGAACAAGGGAAAGAGCTCCCGCCTGGAATGCGGCAATTAAAGGCCTATTACCCTACTGTCTGTCCCCGGCAAGGTCTTCGCACATGTGATCCTCTCCCGACTGGAGGCCCTTTTAATGAGGCATCGTGGCAGCTTCTCGCTCCACCTTTGACGCCATTCCCGCCATCCTCCTCCTCCTCACAGCACCGCGAGTTTAACAACCCTCTCCACGTCGCCTAAGTTGACATGCGGACTGCCTTAGATTCTGTGAACAGACGCCCTGTGGAAGGCCCTTCAATGCGTGGGTATCCCAGGCACCCTGCTGACCCTAATTGAGGAGCGGCAAAATTTTGCTCGAGTAAAAGGAGCTCTCTACATCATCCGATGTCCGACAAGACTGTGTCCTGGACCCCGCACTGTTCTGCTGCGCCATGGACTGGATTCTCAGACAGTCTTCTGCACACAATCTAGTGGTCCACGTCGGCGACTCCAGGGTAACCGATCTCGTCTACTCTGATGACGTCGTCATACCGGACTACGATTCTCAGGCCAAAGTAGGCCCCCTAGAGGCACTGGATCGATCGGCTACCCATCTAGGCGTCAACATTTCCTAGACCAAGACGAAGATCGAAAACCTCAGCAGGGACCCCACTGCGCTGAGCATCACCGTGAACGACAACACTGTGGCAGCCCCCGAGGACTTCGTATACCTTGGCAGCAGACAGTCCTCTGACGCACGCTGCAGACACGACATCACCCGTAGAATGAGCTTAGCGGCTTCATTCGTGCACTCGCTCTGCAGAGTCTGGTGCCAGCGAAGGCTCTCCCTGGAGACCAGGCTTCATATCTATTCCTCATGCATTATCCCCACTACTCTGTACGGCTCCGAGTCCTGTACACTACTATAGCAGGACCGACAGCGTCTTGATGTCTTCCACCTGCGCAACCAGAGGCACATCTTCGGGATCATCTGGCATGACATGGTTTCTAACAGTGAAGTCGTTCGACTTACTCAGCTTGCAGGCATTGTCTCAACGATTGATCGCCGTGGTCTCTCCCTCTTCGGTCACGTTGCTCGCCTCTGCAGGGAAGTCCCAGACCACGAGATGCTCCGGCAGGCTGTGGATGCGAGTTACGGGAAGAAGCCGTGTCCATCCTGGAGACGTCCTCCGGGCCACCCTCGCAACACCTGGCCAAAACAGATCGCCACCTCCTAAACAAAATTACAGGCCGCCTGGGAGGCGGCCATCAGACGTGGTCATGGGCATGGTCATTCCACGCGACGGGCCCTGGTCGCCTAAGCGTATTATTGAAGAAACAATCACTAGGATCGAGAAGAGGCGAAGATAGTAAAACGAGAGCCGCAAAAACCACAGCACAGAAAGAGTACGTAGAAAGCAACATGGAGGTTAAAAAGAGCATCAAAGTGGACAAAAAGAAGTTACATTGATGATCCGAGGAAGCGGTGGAAGCTGCAGGAAAGGGGAATGTGAAAAGTCTATTTGAGGCTACCAAGACATTATCGGGAACGTATCAACAACAAGGTCAACAAATCAAAAATAAAATTTGGGGAAAAGCTAACTAACCTTGAAGAACAGAAGAAAAGATGGGTAGAATACCATGAAGAGCTTTTGAACTGACCAGCACCAGACAACCCACCAGACATCCCACCTGCAGAGCAGGACCTGCCGATCAACTGTGATAATCCAAGTAAAGAAGAGATTGGAAGGGCAATAAAGCTTCTAAGTAACGGAACAGCAGAAGGGCCTGATGGGATACCATCGGAAACCAGAAAAAAAAGATGTTTAAACATCTACTGACATGCTCCACAACTTGATAGGCGCCATCTGGGAGCAAGAAAACTTACCAAAAGATGGTAAAATAATCTAAGAAGGAAGATTTACAGGAATGCAAAAACTATAGAGGAATAATGTTTTTATCAGTGCCGAGCAAGGTGTTAAATAAAATAATACTCAAAGGCAAAGCAAGGCAAAGACCGCCATCCATCGCAGACGATGATGGCATAAATTATTTGCTAGCGTTATTTTTAGTAAGGATTAACTGCACTACTTTTCATCCTCACTCTCTCGTCTTGAGCCGTCTACCCCGGTGGCAAGTCAAGGACAAGACGACTAGAGAGCGACTACGAGATGCAGGGGACTCCGCATCAAGCACCCGTGAAAAATACGGCGGAGTCCCACATCACCTGATCACGAGACCGACGGCTTAACTACTTCACATCTACAAAGTAATACTAGAAAGGATGAAAAAGACAGTGGATAACAAGATAAGGGATGAGCAGGTGGGCTTCAGACAGAATAGATCATGCATTGACCAGATAGCCACATTGCAGATGATTGTGGAGCAATCATTGGAATGGAATTTGAGTTTGTACATCAATTTCGTTGATTTTGAAAAGGATTTCGACAGTTTGGACAGAGATATACTCTTGAAACTACTGGGGCACTATGTAATTCCTCAAAAGCTCACACACATAATTAGACAGACGTATGAAAGTATGCAATGTAGGAGGATAACTCACGGAGCCATTTAAAATTAAATAAGGGGTACGGCAGGGTTGCCTACTGTCTCCATTCCTGTTCCTCCTGGCAATGGGCTGGATTATGAAAGTAACAGCAAATGAGAGAAATGAAATCCAGTGGACCTTGAATAAACCGCTGGAGGACCTGGATTTTGCGGATGATATAGCCCTTCTGTCCCACAGCCAAAGCCAAATACAAATGAAACTGGATAGACTGGATTATACATCTAAACAAGTCGGTTTGAAGATCCATGAGAAAAAGACAAAATAATTAGGCTCAATGCAGCAAACACAGAACCAATCAGGCTGAGAGGAACGCCACTGGAAGAGGTAGCGGTATTTAGGAAGTATCATAATCAAGGAATGAGGTGCAGACGAGGGACATACAAGGATACAAAACGCAAGAGTTGCATTCGGCATGTTGAAACCCACATAGAGCTCCAATTTAATGAGAATTAAGACAAAAATAAGGATTTTCAATTCAAATGTGAAGCCAGTCCTGATGTATGGAGCGGAAACCTGGAGAATGACAAAAAGTAATGACAGGAGACTGCAGTGTTTTGTCAACAGATGAATGAGAATTGATTCTTGGAATAAATGGTTTGACAAAGTTACAAAAGACAGACTGTGAGAGAGAGCGGGACAAGGTAAATTGGAACAGAAAATCTTAGGAAGATAGTAGAGATGGATGGGTCGTACATTAAGAAAGCCATAGGCCAGTATCACCAGGCAATCCGTGTCATAGAACCCAGAGGGAAAGATATACACAGACAAACCAAGGAATACATAAAGACGAGATCTGGAGGCGGAAGTAAAGAAAACTGAGACGCTGAAAGCAAGTGGAAAAGATTGGACAGGACAGAGCTGCTTGGCGTGGGTTGGTTGATGGACTTTGCACCCCTGTGAGATAAAAGACGAAAGAGAGAGTTTAGTCGGCCTTGGAATTGAATGTTTCAAAGGGGTTTCCCAGTGAGTCAGAAAGCCTGTATTTAAAGTAGGCTGGGGATGAGCACATTGCAGTTAATCAACCAGCAATTCGCAAATTGCAGGCTTCTGAAATGAAACGGGGGTCCAGCAGAGAGGGGCACCTGAGAATAAGCATGAGTGTGTACAACCAGCGAGATAGAGTAACGATCAGTATCTACACCCTTCGCCATCTGCTGAGACGGACTGAGCACATATGAGTCTGCCCGGAGTGCAATGAAGATTCTTAACAGAACAGAACAAAATTTCGAGGCTTCGCAGTAGACTCACCATTATGGGGATCACAGTATTGACCCCCACTTCTTTGGTCTGGCTGTGTAACACAGACTGCACCCACGCGCACAACAAGGTTGGTACGATTGGAGTCTTGGTCAGTATGTTTCGCGTGAACAGTACAGTCCCTTATTCTTGTCATCTTCTTCAGCGTTCGTCCTGACAAGGACATAGTAACATTGTGTCGTAGTTTACAGCAAAGCTGTGGCATTTGCACCTTTCATCCAGATACATCCGGCTTCAATACTGCATTTTTGAAACCACATTTGCCTGCCCATTGCGATTCTGATTCTCTTAGAGAGACTGCTTGAAGCAGCCTGTTTTTTGGACCGCGACTTGGAGGCGGAATAAGGTCTTCGCCAGTTATGACTTACTAACCCAGATGCAAGCAGCCAGCTGTGAGTCGCTTTTTCTATGCTGCAGACATGAACACGCCACAAAAAGTTGAGAATGTTCAACTCGAGTCTAAAGGGGCTGTGTTTCACGATTGCTGACCTTTTCTCGTCGTGTTATTTGAATCACCTTTTTATTTCACATTGTGTCATAGCAGAATGGCAGGATATGTGTAAACTAATGAAGTATCCCATTTATGAGGTATAGATCTGACTTTTGTGGGATGTAGTCAGATGACCCATACCCATAAGTCGAGATCTGTATTGGGCGTCTTGCTAAATTTTCGTTATCTGAGCAATTCGACACCCTAAATAAAGATTTAGAAAAAGTTTAAATGATATCTTGATCTTGATAATCCATTCCTCGGTGTAGCTGCGGGTACCAACTTCGTCTACAGCGGGGTCTTGGGCCACGGAAGTCTAGTGCATCTTCCTGAGGTGTCTCCGGTGTTGCTGTGTACAGCAAGGTATTCTGACAGGAGGTTTTTCCAGCGTACCAGATTGCTATCACCATGCTCCATCGACCCATCGTTTCGTCGCAACATGTGACCTGCCCATTTACGTTTTGCCTTGTCTGCATAGATTACCTCATCATTCACCAACGACAATAGTCGTATTTCGGAATTGTGGGGCTTTTGTATATGTTGGTTCTGGAGAGTGATTCCGACGAAGCGTCTCTCAATAGATACTTGGGTCACTCTGAGTTTGTCCTCCAGTGATTTGGTTAGTGTCCATGTCACGGGACCGTAGCACATAGCAGGGAACACAATGAAATTGAAGAGAGGCTCGTAGGTTCTGGCCTTGGCAACCGTCCAGGACCGTGTTAATGGACGAGAAGGCTGCCCAGCCATGGCCATCTTAATCTACATCTTGGGAGTAAAGATGGCCATGGCCCAGCCCGCGCTGCGGCGTCTTGTCAATTCAGCTTCCATGTTATTCTCCATATTAAATTGTATATAGGAATTGTTTTTCTTCTTTTATTTGTCCATTTCGTGCTCCTTACAAAGCATAGGCCCGCCATTACTAGAAACATGTGCCAAATTATGTTTGTGTGTTCTTGTAGTGGTGATTTTTGCGGCAATCTGTTGTACACATTGAAATTGCACAACCTTCTTTAGTCTTCTTTCACAACATGTTTGGTAGCTTACAGTGGTTCTATTCTTTGCTGCCCTGATCCACATGAGTGGTTATATAAATACGATTGGTTATATAATATGTCTGCATTTTATATACTAAGAGGCGTGTTCAAATGAAACCCGCCCATGCTATGCCACGTAGACAAACGTGCCAGGCCGTGGAGTGAAATAAACTGGTTGTATGCAGACTCAGTAGAGCCTTCAAAACCAGTATAATGAAGTTCAGTTAAGTTATCTCCGCGACCAGGTCAGGCACATATTGTTACGGCAGAAAAATCCATTGTCGATATTGATGCACACAATACGGGCGGATCGCCGCCGGAGCTTACGTTCGGTAGCAGAGGAATTGGTTGTGTCGCTTGCGTCAGTTCAAATGGTGGTTAGGAAGAAACTGAAGTACTGGAAGGTGTGATCACAACGGGCCCCACGGATGCTGACGGACAACCATAAGGAAGAACGCATGAGGTGAAGTTTGGACCACTTGCTACGAGATTTTTCTCGTACCGCACCCAACGTCTACTCTTGCAGTGGGATGCGTGTATGAAAGTCTATGGCATTTTTGTTTCTAACGAACTCAGGAGCAGGATTGTTTCATAACAACTGCTTTGTTTAATTCTGCCACACTTGCTGAGGTTCCTTTCACGTGTTTGTAATAAATTCACTGCGGGTTTCATTTGAACACGCCTAGTGGGAGAAGGCGTTTGACAGTAACGACAAAGGCAGTTTATGGCTCCTACTGAGATACTACGGGATTCCGGAGAAGTTAATATTTCAATAATACAAAATATATATGACAACACGGTTTGTAGAGTGGTACATGAAGGAGTAATGACCGAGCGTTTTTAAATACAAACGAGAGAGAAACAGGGATGTCTATTTTCCTCCATCCTTGTTCCTGATGGGAAATGGATTATGAAGATGTCAACGTCAGGGGAGAGAACGAGTAAACAATGCTCATTGTGGTCACAGAGAACCTGGACTATACAGACAACTTGGTACCGCTGTCACACAGCCATAGTCAGATGTCAGAAAAACAAATTAATGTGATAGAGCATTCAGCCAAACTGGGACTAAATATTAACATGAAGAAAAGTAAGCTGTTTGAAATCAACACCTTAGGCAAGAGCCAATCATGCTTGGAGGTAAGGCACTGGAAGAGATATATTAATAGTTGTCCATCACAAGTGATGAAGACCACTCTCTTTGTTCAGCCGTGTGGACAGTCGTATCTCTTGCAGTATCCGCTGAAATGGGTAACTTGCGCGGTTATTTGGATTAAAGTGAGGAAGAAACTGCGCCTTTTGTCAACCTCACTCACAGAGCCTAAGCTACCTTTTGCCAGTGGCAAGACATTCATCGAGACGACTGGAGATAGCATAGGAGGCAGATTTTGACTCAGGGTTACCACCGAAGCCTTTCCGTAAACATGTAACCTGCAGGGTAGAAAGGTGGGATGGCATCTAACGCAGTTTGTCGTGCCTTTTCGATAACCACAAGAGGTCGCATGGACAACACTCAGCGTGTGAGTGAGTCTGGCATCTCTCCCCAGCTGTATTCAGCTCATCATAGTAGCAACTAAAATTCCCACACGCCAAATTCGTGAAGGTGAACCGGCAGAACTAACCCGTGAAATACGTCACAGGTATAAGCGTAGTGCCATTCAGTCGGCGTCCAGACCAGGATAAACGGATGGAAGAAATCACAAAAAAAGAACGAAATAACAAGTCCAGACGGAAAACAACACCACGTTTCCGTGAACACAAGTGTAAGTCGTCGACTAGTGTGAATTCCTGGCAAATCCGTGGTCTGGCGGCATCCATAATGATCCAAAACAGTAGAGAAATGTAGACTCGCAGCCAGTTATGGCGCCATATTTGCCAGATATATACTTTCACATATTTGGGCAGTACCATTGATACTTCAGGGGGCGAAGGGGCATATGTAAGGTCTAGCTTTGGAAAGGCAAGGACAGCATTCCTGTTACTGAATAATATACGGAAATCCTGAGAAATAAAGATTACTGCCAAGTTAAGATTGTATCAATTCAATGTCAAGTCAGCACTCTTCTATGGAGCAGAAACTTGGAGAACGACAAAGGCAATACAGAGAAAACTCCAGTTGTTCATTAATAAATGTCTACGAAGGATAATGGTTATAGGCTGGAAAGACATGGTGAGAAATAAAGGAATATAGGAAAGGAAAGACATGGTGAGAAATAAAGGAATATAGGAAAGGAGACATGGTGAGAAATGAAGGAATATAGGAAAGGAAAGACATGGTGAGAAATGAAGGAATATAGGAAAGGAAAGACATGGTGAGAAATAAAGGAATATAGGAAAGGAAAGACATGGTGAGAAATGAAGGAATATAGGAAAGGAAAGACATGGTGAGAAATAAAGGAATATAGGAAAGGAGACATGGTGAGAAACGAAGGAATATAGGAAAGGAAAGACATGGTGAGAAATGAAGGAATATAGGAAAGGAAAGACATGGTGAGAAATAAAGGAATATAGGAAAGGAGACATGGTGAGAAATAAAGGAATATAGGAAAGGAAAGACATGGTGAGAAATAAAGGAATATAGGAAAGGAAAGACATGGTGAGAAATAAAGGAATATAGGAAAGGAAAGACATGGTGAGAAATGAAGGAATATAGGAAAGGAAAGACATGGTGAGAAATAAAGGAATATAGGAAAGGAGACATGGTGAGAAATAAAGGAATATAGGAAAGGAAAGACATGGTGAGAAATGAAGAAATATAGGAAAGCAGCCAACAACAACTAGTTGAGCAACAGATCAAATGTAGGAAAGGGGGTTGGATAAGACATGCTATGGAAATCACCACCAAACATGGGTCAGACAGGCCGTGTCTTGAAATCCACAGGAGAAGAGGAAGAGAGATAGACCAAGAAACACCTGGAGACGAGACTGTCAAAATGAACTTCGGCCCCTGGATCTGAACTGGTGTTAGGCAGAAAGGGTGGTTCAAGATCAAACTTTGTTGGAGGAGGGTTGTCAATGGCCTATGCAGTTTTGGTTTAGTAATGAATAATGAATATTTTTTAAAAACTATTTGTATTAAAGTTTTAAATTCTCCATTATGTTCTATTGCTATTAAATTTGTAAAACACTATACAAAATAATTCAAGTAAATGTATATAAACTCAGAGCGCAATGCAACCGCGTGTGATAAAAATGTCTATATGGGATAAAATTAGAAACATAGAAATTCTTCTTCTTCTTCCTCTTCTGCGTACGCAGTCAGACAGTAACCATTATTTTTTCGAAAAAAGCGGCGGTCATCCTGAGGCTGTCGACACTGCCATAGAGCTTGTCTTGCAGTTCCACTGGTGATGGCCACATCTGCTCTCTCTGATCCTCGTATGTCGGGCAGTTCTGCAGCAGATGTTCAGCGGTCATTTTACCAGTACCACACGGGCATTCGTCGGTACACCCTATCTTCAATTTGTTGAATAGGTGGTACCTCAGTCTATTGTGGCCAGTGCGAAGTCTGAAGACAACGACCTGCTCTCTTCGGTTCAACTGGTAATAGGCATCGTTTTTGGTGTAACCGGTATGTTCGGTTTCCCATTTGGTCATGTATCTGGCTTTGATAAGCCGTTTTGACTCTTCGTACGTTATACTGGTATCTGTTTGTGGTAGCCTTGCACCTTCTTTTGCCAGTCTGTCTGCCTCCTCGTTGCCTTGGATGTTGCAGTGTGACGGAACCCACTGTACCACTACCCTTTTTGGTGCGGACTGCTGGCACAGTTTGCAGAGTGCTGCTCTTAAGTCATTAAGCTCAGTGTTTTTCTGGCTTTTTAGCGCTGTGACTACGGCGAGAGCATCTGTCAGCAGGACTATATGGCTCTCATTTTCACTGTGTGTTACCATTTCTTCCACTGCCGCCCTCAGTGCCTCTGCCTCCGCTCTGAAATTGCTTGTGTAGGGGGATTTCAACTTTCCAGAAATTAATTGGCAGAAAATGGAAGCACGTGTAGAAACTCATCCATTTGTTAAATGTAAAGCTAAACATTTGTTATTTCAATATGTTGCTGACTGTACTAAAGGCAGAAATACAAAGAGAAAAATATGTTTGCAAATTTTACAGTTGGTCAACTATTCGGCTCAAGTGACTATCAAATTTTCCGTTTGGATCTTGTAGATATGAAAGATGATAGAATATGTCCACTAACTTACGTCTACTCAAGTACAGATGTACAGAAGTTGATAGATGCAGCAAGTCCCATAGTATGGATATATATTTTCACTGGCGTAGATGTGCAGAAAGATTGGGATAAATTCAAGTCTATACTTGATCACCTGAAAAAGGAATTTGTTCCAAGTGGGAGATTGAACCACAAAAGAAAAAAAATTGGATAACTGGATCCGTGGTTAAGTATAGAAGAGCTTAAAATAAAGCTTGGAAAAAATATGTAGATGATGGAAAGTCTAGTCAAACGTATTTAAAATATTTGGAAATACAAAAGAAATCTAATAATGTAAATAGCTCTGCAAAGATTGACTTTGAAGAAAAAATCACGTTGAAAATATCAACATTGACAGCAAGAGTTTTTTTCCTATGTTAGACATAAACAGAGAACGCGAGTCACATAGGGCCCAATCCAAGATAGTAGGGGAAATATAATAAGAGAGCGTTTTTAAGCTGCAAATCTACTTATTCGTTAATTCAGCTCAGCCTTCACTAAAGAAGACTTTTCGTAGATCCAAGAGCCCTTAGATATATTCGAAATGGACATATAAACAGGTGGATTACACTCAATCTACATTACTGGGGAAATTGTGTTTTTTTTAATTGGATAGTTTGAAAGTGAAGAAAAGTCCTGGTTGTGATGGTACTCGTCCAAAATTGTTATTTGATCTCAGATACTTGCTGTCAAAACCATTGTCCAAATTGTATTCTTAAACTATTGAGAAACGGATTATTCCAAGGGATTGGAAATATACAGGTGTGATCCTCTTGTCCAGAAAAGGGCAAGAAATATGTTCCAGACAATTACAGACCAGAGAGTTTGACACGCATATTCTGCAAAATTGTATAGTAGTTTATCAAAGACAACATAACTATGCATTTGGACAAGTTTAATCTCATTAAGAAGAGTCAGCATGGTTTTACGTAGGGGAGATCGTGCTTAATAAATCTATTAGAATTCACGGAAAAGGTTACCAAAATGTTGGATGTTGGAGAGCCAGTAGATGTTATTTATCCGGATTTTTCAAAGGCATTTGATAGAATATGTTATCAGAGATTGTTTCGGAAATTGAAATGACATGGTATAGGTGGAGGTGTTGCCAACTGGATAGAAAATTGGTTAACTGACAGAAGGCAGAGAGTAGGCATAAATATAGAATAGTCTGACTGGTGTGAGGTTATAATCGGTATTGGGACCAATGTTTGTTTTGATATATATAAATGTTGGATAAGGATATTGCATCCATGATTGGAAAATTTGCGGATGACACAAAATTAGGCAGCAGGGTCTCTTCTCCGGCAGAGGTGGATCTACTGAGATCGTATTTAGCTACTATTCATAAATGGTCTGTAAGCTGGCAGATGGAGTTTAATGTAGACAATTGTACAGTCATTCACATGTTCAGTCAGTTCAGTTCATCTCGTAACCCATCAGGTCGTTGGGGCACACATGAAGACATTCTCAAAAACCCACGCCATCCCTCTCTATCTGTCGCCGCCTGTCGTATCTCACCGGGACGAAGGCCTAACCACTCAGTGATGTTGTCCACCCATATCTTCTTTGGACGTCCTCGCCCTCTCTGTCCCGGTACGGAACCAAAGAGTACCGAGTTGGTAATTCCGTTGGCCCTCGCGACGTGCCCGCACCAGGCCAGAAGATCAAAAATGAAACATAATTACATGATGGGAGTGAACAATATTAGAAACATAGAAAAGGAAAGGGACCTTGGTGTTATAATAGATCATACGTGTAAGGTGCGAGAGCAAGTCCAAGTGACAGTGAAAAAGGCAAATGTAATGCTGGGTATGATTAAAAGAAACGTTACACATGGAAGCAAGGAAGTGAGAGTCAAACTATATAAATGAATGGTGAGACCTAAATTGGAGTACTGCATTCAGGTGTGAAGTTCTTATCACAGAGTGGATATAGACATGATACAAAGGATACAAAGATAGTTGAATCTCAAGTCTTCAAGTCAACTTAAGTCTCAAGTCGTATTTCGTCGGTATCGACTCACGTTTCAAGTCAAGTCTTGATAAGTCTCAAATGATATCCCAAGTCGGTACGACAGCGATGATTCCATAGAATAGCATTCCCCACATCTCTCTTCACACATCCACATAAGTCATAAACCTCATATGACTCTTTACAGACCCCCAGACATTCATGAACCCCCATTTGATACTTTAAAGACCCCATTCTGATCATGGACCCCAGTCTGGTAACCACTATCACACAAGATTACAGAGTCTCTCTAAACCAATCAAACGATCAAAACAATGCACGTTTCTCACTGTTGTCAAACAAACACAGAACACCTCGTAGCTGAACCGTCTCACTGTTGTCAAACAAACACAGAACACATTGTAGCTGAACCGTCTCACTGTTGTCAAACAAACACAGAACACCTCGTAGCTGAACCGTCTCACTGTTGTCAAACAAACACAGAACACCTCGTAGCTGAACCGTCTCACTGTTGTCAAACAAACACAGAACACCTCGTAGCTGAACCGTCTCACTGTTGTCAAACAAACACAGAACACCTCGTAGCTGAACCGTCTCACTGTTGTCAAACAAACACAGAACACCTCGTAGCTGAACCGTCTCACTGTTGTCAAACAAACACAGAACACCTCGTAGCTGAACCGTCTCACTGTTGTCAAACAAACACAGAACACCTCGTAGCTGAACCGTCTCACTGTTGTCAAACAAACACAGAACACCTCGTAGCTGAACCGTCTCACTGTTGTCAAACAAATACAGAACACCTCGTAGCTGAACCGTCTCACTGTTGTCAAATAAACACAGAACACCTCGTAGCTGAACCGTCTCACTGTTGTCAAACAAACACAGAACACCTCGTAGCTGAACCGCGTACCAGGGTAGTCAAGCGAGACCTGATGTTACCTTTACATGACCTTGGGTCTTGTCTGGATCAGGTATGTAAGGCCATTATCGTTTTTTTTTGGTATATTTATTTGTTTTAATCTTTCTGTCTGGAGGTGAGAGACAAGGATGTGTATTAACGCGTCTTTTTAATATCTCATCATCATCATGTAGCATGTTCTCTGTAAAAACGTCGATCTGATCACAGCCAGCAGATATGAATCTCGGTCGGCAGTCAATAAATCAATAAATGGTACTGACAGCATGACACAAAAAGCAACAACAATACAGTCTAGCCATTCTATAGTTCACGACTCCGCATTCCTTACCTAAGGTTATGATGACTTAATGCAGATAATGCGGCAACGGTAGAGCAGAGCTCGAGGTGAATCAGCTGATAACTGTGGTTTCGGAGTCATAGAAAAAGTTTTGGTGACACACAAAACATTTCTCAACTGATACACCCTTATTGGTCTCACAGACCACAACTCATGGCGTAAATCAGTAGGTGCTATATACTGGATGACTAAAGGAGAAGGGAATGGGGCCCTCAAGACAATCTGCATCCCCTGACAAAGTTACATTCATAGAACCTGCTCCAGATGATTTGTGTTTGTAAACATGTCACAATGATTCATTAAATGCCTGAGAGTCTGAACACAAGTGTCCGACAGAGACCTTTATGTTGTGAGTTATTCAGTCCTTTTTATTAATAATTAATAATTTTGTTCATAACCCTCATGAAGAGTCCCTGAATGAACTGTTGTTTGCTGATATCTTTTTTTCCAAATTCAAAAGACTTACAACACCACCTGAACTTCCTCCATTTCGCTTGTAACGAATATGACATAAAAATCAACACCAATGTCAATCTTGGTTCTTACTAGCAACACACAAGAGTAAGATCCAGGGCTGTGAGATGTGTTGGAAGTGCAGCCGGAAAGACAATCCGTGACCGAATCCACAACACCACGCCGAGGCAGACAGTGGGGACAAACCCAGTTAGTGCCTAATTTGACTCTCAACAAACCCAGTTAGTGCCTACTTTGACTCTCAACAAACCCAGTTAGTGCCTACTTTGACTCTCAACAAACCCAGTTAGTGCCTACTTTGACTCTCAACAAACCCAGTTAGTGCCTACTTTGACTCTCAACAAACCCAGTTAGTGCCTAATTTGACTCTCAACAAACCCAGTTAGTGCCTACTTTGACTCTCAACAAACCCAGTTAGTGCCTACTTTGACTCTCAACAAACCCAGTTAGTGCCTACTTTGACTCTCAACAAACCCAGTTAGTGCATACTTTGACTCTCAACAAACCCAGTTAGTGCCTACTTTGACTCTCAACAAACCCAGTTAGTGCCTACTTTGACTCTCAACAAACCCAGTTAGTGCCTACTTTGACTCTCAACAAACCCAGTTAGTGCCTACTTTGACTCTCAACAAACCCAGTTAGTGCCTACTTTGACTCTCAACAAACCCAGTTAGTGCCTACTTTGACTCTCAACAAACCCAGTTAGTGCCTACTTTGACTCTCAACAAACCCAGTTAGTGCCTACTTTGACTCTCAACAAACCCAGTTAGTGCCTACTTTGACTCTCAACAAACCCAGTTAGTGCCTAATTTGACTCTGAACAAATCAAGTGGTTTGGTCATTTGGTCAGAACGTGTTAAGACCAGCCTGCAACGAGAGCATATCATCTTCTTTTCCCGATGATACCACAGATCAGTTCTGGAACTCCAGCGCTCGTCTTTCTTGTGGCCAGCCCACCGGTGTTTGAATGGTTTGAATGCTGCTAAATGTCTTTGACTTGTGATATTCTTTGGATGTCGCTGTTTTGAAGGTCTCTCTGTCGCTGTTGCCTGATTGTCCTACAAGACGGTGTTCAAGTGAGATGTGCGTTGTCCGTAATTGACTCTCTAGTGCTTTCGTTAGTGGGCATGTTTCGCTGCCGTAAGACGGTGCCGACAAGACAATTGGGTCGAATAAGTCCGAATGAAGTTTGGTGGGTTCTTTTTTTTTTTTGGTATTTGTTTTGGTGGCATCTGTCGTCGTTATCTTGATGGAGTCGATGGCGGCTCAGCCTTATCGTCGGCGCCCAGCGATCTCTGGCTTCATGTTGTTCTCCATATTGCGGAGACGGCAGAGGTCTTCTAGGGGTGCTTCGTTAGGAAGCACGGGGTTGGGATCTGCAAGACGATTACACATGACTTTCTTCTTCTCTAGATTTATCGTGAGGCCTGTCTTCCTGCCCTCTCCATCATAGAGGCAGCCGGAGAAAAGATTGGGCGAGATTGGGTCCCCATTTCTTGTCCATTTCTGTGTTATCTGGTGTTACAGTCTGTGTGAACGGACAGATGACTGTAGTACTCCCGATGAAACATTGCTGAAGCATTGCAATATAGTCAGTCTATTCCTTGCTCCTCTAGAGCTTTCTGTACAAATACGGGTTGGATCTAGTCGAATGTCTTTTTGTAGTCTTTGAATGTCATCACCATCGGCTGATGTCATCGCCAGCTGATCTGAATGTCGTCTGCCTAGAGTGAATCGAAGATCGTCCTGCTGTACAAAAAGAGTGCATAGATGATACGGCTAACCACCGCCCGATCTCCCTTCTCCAAGTGTTATACAAACTGCTCATAAGAGCCCTCCTAGCGAGGATACACAGCACTCTAGAAGTACCACAACCAGTCAAGCAGGCTTGGTTCGGGCGCAGTAACAGCACGATGGACCATATAGCCACGTGCTGTCGTATGATCGAAGTAGCACGAGAACCACGCGCCGCTCGACTTGTGGATCATTGAAAAAAACAAATTTGCAACAGTTTCCTGATGTAGCATGCATGCTCTAACGTCGTTGGAAGAAAAGGTCAAGAGATGGTAACACATAAAAAATAATTTATATCTCAAACTAAACACAGATCTACAAATTAAGGCTAAACGTAAGCAATCTGCAGGTGGATGAAAATCTCAACTATTTAGCTTATACCTTTAATCTACGTTTGATGTGGAAAACACAGATAAATCTCAACTATTTAGCTTATACCTTTAATCTTCGTCTGACGTGGAAAACACAAATAGAGAGAGAGAGAGACCGAATATATTGAAGGCAAAGAATATAAATCATGAAAAATCTAATTTAAAAAACTTGAAGAACGGATGAAAGCGTATTTAGAAAACTGTACGCTGTATTTGTTAGATCAGTCCTAGAAGATGGCATAGCAGGACGGACAACTGCAGCCAAATCAAACGTTGATAAAATAAATAGTCCAGAACGAAGCACCGAGAATCGTAACAAGCGGGCCACTCCATTCCTTATCATCTTAAAGTTTGTTGAGCATGTCACTACATTGGACTCTACCTCTATCCTCTGCAGCTCTACATGCTAGAAATATTAAGGTGAGTCTTGGTCGCCTCTTTCCTCTTTTTCCCTCGATCGTGTCTTCTAGTTCGGTATCTTCTGTAAAAAATAAAAGCTCTCATATCTTGTCCCAGCTATTTCAATCTTCGTTTTTGTATTATTATCAATATTTGTTTTGAGAACGCTTACTTCTGTGAGAACATTGTCATTGCTTTTTCCTTCTGCTCTACTTACTCCTTCCATTCTAGGATAGCACCACATTTCAAAATCTTCCAAACTTGTTTCTTTTCCACAGTAGTATCCTAATATTATTTGAGGTTAGCAATTGATATTTTTATCTTAATAACTTCTTTTTCTGTCAATGCAAACCTTGTCTTAATTTCCGCTTCATTGCGGAAGGGAAAGAATTCAAGACTGCCCAACTAAAAAATGCTGTTCACGAGTGCCCTACGTGCGGTAAAATTTGTAACGCTCAAATCGGACTGTAGAGTCACATGCAGTCACATCTGAATAAACAAGTCTGACGCTGTCGCCATCTTCGCTTGTGATGGGCAACTAACTAACCATTGCGGACATCTTCAGTGATGGTTTGCCTTAAATATTCATGTATCTATGTTGCTTGTCTATTACCAAAGTCTTTGTCTTCAATGTGTTCATCTGCTTTCTTCTTCTTCTTCGTTCTGATACACCCGCTACAAATTCATTAAAAGGGCTTTGCAAGTAGCAGGATGTCCTTAGAACGGATTGCGTTGTGTCGTAGTTTATAGCTTGACTGCAATAGTTGCACCTTTCGGTCCGACACATCCGACTTCGGCAAGTATTGTTGGGTACCGAGTTAGCCCTTCCTCTAAGATTAATTCTCTTTATCCAGCCTGCTCTGTTGCAGCTTGTTATTCACGATCACCGCTTTGAGGTGTAGAAGAGTCTTGATAGATCTGGTTTGCTGGCCCTAATGCTAGCAGTCAGCTCTGGTTTGCTGGCCCCGACGCTAGCAGTCAGCTTTGGTTTGCTGGCCCTGACACTAGCAGTCAGCTCTGGTTTGCTGGCCCTGACGCTAGCAGTCAGCTCTGGTTTGCTGGCCCTGACGCTAGCAGTCAGCTCTGGTTTGCTGACCCTAACGCTAGCAGTCAGCTCTGGTTTGCTGGCCCTGACGCTAGCAGTCAGCTCTGGTTTGCTGGCCCTGACGCTAGCAGTCAGCTTTGGGTCGCTGACCCTGACGCTAGCAGTCAGCTCTGGGTCGCTGACCGCTGCAGCTCATGCACTGCTCAGCATCCCGTCTTTATATTCACGTTAAACTCTTTGGCTGTGTACTGTGTTGTTCATTTTTGTCAAGCAGCATTTGCAACGTTTCTACTGATCCTACCAACAAGGCTTACTTGAGCATTAATCAATTTCATGACGTTAACTTTTATACAATTGACTGTGAAACCCATATTAATATTATTATTATTTTTTGCGTCGCCTTATTTCTCTATTCCCCAAGGTGGTGTGTGTTGCACTGTGGTTTTTATTTTGTGCCTGACGGCCCAGGGCATCCGACTTCAGCATGCATTTTATGTAAGAGCCTGCTTCCTCCTGCATTTTCTAAGGGGGTCTGCTTCCCCGGGGTAACGGTCGGTGATGTGATGGGGATCGAACCCAACACCTTCTGGCTGTGAGCCGTGTCACGTAACCACTAGCCCACGTCGTCCCCACCCCTTTTATAACTCCGAACAACATTTTCCCATCATCATCTCAGAGTATGCGGTATAGAGACAGTGAAATCAAACAACCCTACTCGTAATCTCCGTCTGGGTTCAAGAAGCTTGAGCTGCAGCGGTACAAAGTTGACTGCTACCATCAGTGCCAGCCACCCAGAGCTGCCAAGACCCTCTATGCGTGGTGATCCTGGATAACATACTGCAACAGGGTAGACTGGCTAAGGTCAAGGAGAAGGGGTCGAAGAGGGAAGGCTAACATGATATCCAAAAATGCCATGCAGTAAAGTCAGATGTATCGAATCGAAAGGTGCGACGGTTCTGTAACAAATACTACACAGAACGGAGGGGCAGGAGCATTCCTGAACCTACCAAATGGCAGAAAAATAACACTGTCATTCGCTACTGGTAAGTACACAAGCAATTTCAGAGCGGAGGCAGAGGCACTGAGGGCGACAGTGGAAGAAATGGTGACACACAGTGAAAATGAAAGCCATATAGTCCTGCTTACAGATGCTCTCGCCGTAGTCACAGCGCTAAAAAGCCAGAAAAATACTGAGCTTAATGACTTAAGAGCAGCACTCTGCAAACTGTGCCAGCAGTCCGCACCAAAAAGGGTAGTGGTACAGTGGGTCCCTTCACACTGCAACATCCAAGGCAACGAGGAGGCAGACAGACTGGCAAAAGAAGGTGCAAGACTACCACAAACAGATACTACTATGACGTACGAAGAGTCAAAACGGCTTATCAAAGCCAGATACATGACCAAATGGGAAACCGAACATACTGGTTACACCAAAAACGATGCCTATTACCAGTTGAACCGAGGAGAGCAGGTCGTTGTCTTCAGACTTCGCACTGGCCACAATAGACTGAGGTACCACCTATTCAACAAATTGAAGATAGGGTGTACCGACGAATGCCCGTGCGGTACTGGTAAAATGACCGCTGAACATCTGCTGCAGAACTGCCCGACATACGAGGATCAGAGAGAGCAGATGTGGCCATCACCAGTGGAACTGCAAGACAAGCTCTATGGCAGTGGCGACAGCCTCAGGATGACCGCCGCTTTTTTCGAAAAAATAATGGTTACTGTCTGACTGCGTACGAAGAAGAAGAAGAAGAGAAGAAGAAGAAGAAGAAGTTTACCCGTGTCCATAGCTCGTCCTAAATGTTGTTATAGCCGGGGGTGGGGTTGAGGATGAACTCTCAACACCAACTAAATACTCCCATGGCGTGCGTCTCATATAGCCTCTGACAACAGTCGAACTCCTGGCCTTCGCGCGGCAGAACTGTTTTGACTAACAGGAGAAAGGAAGAAAGGCGAGTCCCTGGCGCCTTAAAACCAGTAGTTTCGGGCAGATGGGGCTCGAAAGCCTAAGAAGGTAACTCTTCTAGGAGAAGGAAAACTCACACCATCTGAAGCCTTGCAGATAAGATACTGGCGTATCTTGTCGGATTTTGTCAGATGTGGCTGTGCAACCTGTTTTCTGATAACTCTGAAAGTTGGTCAGCATCTACCAAACCTGTCAACCGACAATGTGCGAAGGAGCACACCCAATAGGATACAATGCCTTATCCTAGAGCGAGGAAAGACAACCTCAGCTGTTTGTGGCAGGGCAGACCAGGCCCTTAGCCTTGGTTGGCTGCTGATCTACGAGTGAAACCCCGACAGGCGAACAGATAGAGCATTGCTCATCTGACCCGACAGCTTCTGCAGCTTGCCTTGTTCCAAATGTATTGGTATCACCTTCCCCTTGGAGCAAACAAGGCAAACCGAGAGAGGGACGATACCGCATGGGCAATACATAGTCTCTATATTTCTGCCCGGGCTTTGTGCTAAATAGCGCAATTAAACTGTTGTCTGACAAGACTTAAACAGCCAATGATAGCTCGTTGCACTAACAACAGCGAATCCAGGTCATGTCGCTCACCACCCCACGCGGCCATGATCCATGACTCCTATTTTATACAAGAGCCTACCTGCTTTCATAGAGACCACCTGTCCACTCTCCCCACCCCTTTTCACCTGTGGTCATACGCAGGCTTTTTCAACTACACATCCTCAACACGCCCTGCGCCGCACGCACATTAGGGCAGAGAAAAGCCCGTGGAAAACGAGCAGGACAGAGGACTCGGAACAAGTTAATTGCAAACATAGGAGCGCAACAAAACTCCCCCTGCCCCCGTCCCGAGGCAGCAAGCAATGAGGCACAGGTTCCTCCCCAGGTACCAGTAGGGATATCGAATGACAACCTGACCACGATTGATGACCCGCCAGTAACTGTCCCGGACCTCAGAAAAACAATTAAAGTGGCCACTTGGAATGTTCTGACGGGCAACACAGGATATCCGTCGCCCCTGGCCCATGCTCTGTGTTCATTCGCCGGTATCACTGTGGCCACATAATTCCGGGTGACGGATAATTCACAGCCGGAGATATCCTCTTTTCTCCGATGGTAAATCGCGCCATAATAGCGTCGCCCTCGCCCTACGTCCCCATCTCTAGGATTACCTCTCCACCTGCCATCCCATTTCAGACAGACTTATGTACGTTATACTGCGACGACACGGATACATATCCATCTTGGTTGTGTATGCCCCTACGGATGTCTCCCACAGACACGGAAACACATCCATCTTGGTTGTGTTTGCCCCTACGGATGTCTCCCACAGACACGGATACATATCCATCTTGGTTGTGAATGCCCCTACGGATGTCTCCCACAGACACGGATACATATCCACATTGGTTGTGTATGCCCCTACGGATGTCTCCCACAGACACGGAAACATATCCATCTTGGTTGTGTATGCCCCTACGGATGCCTCCCTCATAGACCAGAAGGTCATCTTTTACTCCCAACAGCGCTCCTCCAACCAGACAGTCCCCCCTCACGACGAGCTTGTTATCCTCGGTGACTTCAACGCCCCCCCCCCCGGAACTGAGTGGAAGGGCCTGGATTCCATCGTGGGCCCATATGGTAGTGGAACGCCGAACGACAAAACGTTCAGATTCCTCTCATTCTGTGCCTCTTTTGGCATCAGGATAACGGGCATCTGATTCAGACGGGTGGTATCCCACCGGTTCACACAGATCTCAAATGATCACAGGACCAGATAAGGAGCTAGATCATGTCCTGTCTAGAAACTCAGGTCTCATCAGATCGTTCAGGGTGCACTGTGGGGCCGAGGCTCCTGTCAGCACTGACCATCTTCTCCCTGTCGCTAGTGTGGCCGTCTTGCCAAGATACCACAAAAAGACTGCATCAGTTGCCAGATACGACACGGAATCCCTGCGTACCAACCCTAATCTGGCAGCCCAATATTCTGCATCAAAGACAGCACATTCACCGCTCTGGGTACCCTTCCTGATGACATTAAATCTGCCTGACCCTTCGCTGCCCAAACCATCCACGAAGTGGCCAACACAGTTCTGGGTCATAGGAAGAACATTCGGAAACCCGGCATGACAGTGTCCACCATAGCAATCCTAGAGGAAAAGAGTTCAGCGAGGGCAAAGGGCGACCACCCGAAACGGCGACGCCTACAAAACAAATTCTGGGCTGCCGCCAATAGGGACCTTGAGTGCCATTACAACTCCATAGCCGACAACGCAGAGAAAGGTCTAGTGCTCACGACATGAGAGCAACATACCGCTCAATAGAGGCTCTCAGATCCGATCCCTCGCAACGTCCCTCTGGCAACCATCCACCACCACCCCATGGCTGAATAGTTCCGATGGATCCCCCTGCACCTCAGGAGAGGAAATAGCTAGCAGGTGTGTCGAACATTACAACGCAGCTTTAAATCACCCTCCCGCCACCCCCTCCCCAGATCTATTCAGTGAATCTCTCACAGCAGCGCCTGACGCTGACACCAGCCCTGACGCCAGCCCTGACGCCCAAACCAATGCTGAGGTTAAGGTAGCAATATAAAAACTGAAAGACGGCAGAGCCGCGAGCCCGGAGAATATTCCCCCTGAGCTTTAAAGTGCGCCTTAGACCCGATGACCAACCCCCTGGACCCGATCACCCCCCCCCCCCCCCGGGCCCTATGACCACCACCCTAGACCCGATGACCACGCCCCTGGACCCGATGACCACCACCCTGGACCCGATCACCACCACCATGGACCCGATGACCACCACCCTGGACCCGATTACCACCACCCTGGACCCGATGAGCACCATCCTGGACCCGATGAATACCAACATAGACCCGATGACCACCACCCAGGACCAGATGACCACCACCTTGGACCCGATTACCACCCCCCTGGTCCAGATGACCACCATCCTGAACCCGATGACCCCCCCCCCCCTGGACCCGAAAACCCCCACCCTGGACCCGATGACCACCACCCTGGACCCGATTACCACCACCCTGGCAGCAATGACCACCACCACCCTAGACCCGATGACCACCACCCTGGAACCAATGACCACTACCACCCTAGACCCGATGACCACCACCACCCTGGACCCGATGACCACCACCCTGCACCAACTCTTCGCATCGTCGTGGAACACTGGCCAAGTGCCCGTGGCATGGCGTTACAGAATAATAATTTCCATGAACAAGGGAAAGAGCTCCCGCCTGGAATGCGGCAATTAAAGGCCTATTACCCTACTGTCTGTCCCCGGCAAGGTCTTCGCACATGTGATCCTCTCCCGACTGGAGGCCCTTTTAATGAGGCATCGTGGCAGCTTCTCGCTCCACCTTTGACGCCATTCCCGCCATCCTCCTCCTCCTCACAGCACCGCGAGTTTAACCACCCTCTCCACGTCGCCTAAGTTGACATGCGGACTGCCTTAGATTCTGTGAACAGACGCCCTGTGGAAGGCCCTTCAATGCGTGGGTATCCCAGGCACCCTGCTGACCCTAATTGAGGAGCGGCAAAATTTTGCTCGAGTAAAAGGAGCTCTCTACATCATCCGATGTCCGACAAGACTGTGTCCTGGACCCCGCACTGTTCTGCTGCGCCATGGACTGGATTCTCAGACAGTCTTCTGCACACAATCTAGTGGTCCACGTCGGCGACTCCAGGGTAACCGATCTCGTCTACTCTGATGACGTCGTCATACCGGACTACGATTCTCAGGCCAAAGTAGGCCCCCTAGAGGCACTGGATCGATCGGCTACCCATCTAGGCGTCAACATTTCCTAGACCAAGACGAAGATCGAAAACCTCAGCAGGGACCCCACTGCGCTGAGCATCACCGTGAACGACAACACTGTGGCAGCCCCCGAGGACTTCGTATACCTTGGCAGCAGACAGTCCTCTGACGCACGCTGCAGACACGACATCACCCGTAGAATGAGCTTAGCGGCTTCATTCGTGCACTCGCTCTGCAGAGTCTGGTGCCAGCGAAGGCTCTCCCTGGAGACCAGGCTTCCTATCTATTCCTCATGCATTATCCCCACTACTCTGTACGGCTCCGAGTCCTGTACACTACTATAGCAGGACCGACAGCGTCTTGATGTCTTCCACCTGCGCAACCAGAGGCACATCTTCGGGATCATCTGGCATGACATGGTTTCTAACAGTGAAGTCGTTCGACTTACTCAGCTTGCAGGCATTGTCTCAACGATTGATCGCCGTGGTCTCTCCCTCTTCGGTCACGTTGCTCGCCTCTGCAGGGAAGTCCCAGACCACGAGATGCTCCGGCAGGCTGTGGATGCGAGTTACGGGAAGAAGCCGTGTCCATCCTGGAGACGTCCTCCGGGCCACCCTCGCAACACCTGGCCAAAACAGATCGCCACCTCCTAAACAAAATTACAGGCCGCCTGGGAGGCGGCCATCAGACGTGGTCATGGGCATGGTCATTCCACGCGACGGGCCCTGGTCGCCTAAGCGTATTATTGAAGAAACAATCACTAGGATCGAGAAGAGGCGAAGATAGTAAAACGAGAGCCGCAAAAACCACAGCACAGAAAGAGTACGTAGAAAGCAACATGGAGGTTAAAAAGAGCATCAAAGTGGACAAAAAGAAGTTACATTGATGATCCGAGGAAGCGGTGGAAGCTGCAGGAAAGGGGAATGTGAAAAGTCTATTTGAGGCTACCAAGAAATTATCGGGAACGTATCAACAACAAGGTCAACAAATCAAAAATAAAATTTGGGGAAAAGCTAACTAACCTTGAAGAACAGAAGAAAAGATGGGTAGAATACCATGAAGAGCTTTTGAACTGACCAGCACCAGACAACCCACCAGACATCCCACCTGCAGAGCAGGACCTGCCGATCAACTGTGATAATCCAAGTAAAGAAGAGATTGGAAGGGCAATAAAGCTTCTAAGTAACGGAACAGCAGAAGGGCCTGATGGGATACCATCGGAAACCAGAAAAAAAAGATGTTTAAACATCTACTGACATGCTCCACAACTTGATAGGCGCCATCTGGGAGCAAGAAAACTTACCAAAAGATGGTGAAATAATCTAAGAAGGAAGATTTACAGGAATGCAAAAACTATAGAGGAATAATGTTTTTATCAGTGCCGAGCAAGGTGTTAAATAAAATAATACTCAAAGGCAAAGCAAGGCAAAGACCGCCATCCATCGCAGACGATGATGGCATAAATTATTTGCTAGCGTTATTTTTAGTAAGGATTAACTGCACTACTTTTCATCCTCACTCTCTCGTCTTGAGCCGTCTACCCCGGTGGCAAGTCAAGGACAAGACGACTAGAGAGCGACTACGAGATGCAGGGGACTCCGCATCAAGCACCCGTGAAAAATACGGCGGAGTCCCACATCACCTGATCACGAGACCGACGGCTTAACTACTTCACATCTACAAAGTAATACTAGAAAGGATGAAAAAGACAGTGGATAACAAGATAAGGGATGAGCAGGTGGGCTTCAGACAGAATAGATCATGCATTGACCAGATAGCCACATTGCAGATGATTGTGGAGCAATCATTGGAATGGAATTTGAGTTTGTACATCAATTTCGTTGATTTTGAAAAGGATTTCGACAGTTTGGACAGAGATATACTCTTGAAACTACTGGGGCACTATGTAATTCCTCAAAAGCTCACACACATAATTAGACAGACGTATGAAAGTATGCAATGTAGGAGGATAACTCACGGAGCCATTTAAAATTAAATAAGGGGTACGGCAGGGTTGCCTACTGTCTCCATTCCTGTTCCTCCTGGCAATGGGCTGGATTATGAAAGTAACAGCAAATGAGAGAAATGAAATCCAGTGGACCTTGAATAAACCGCTGGAGGACCTGGATTTTGCGGATGATATAGCCCTTCTGTCCCACAGCCAAAGCCAAATACAAATGAAACTGGATAGACTGGATTATACATCTAAACAAGTCGGTTTGAAGATCCATGAGAAAAAGACAAAATAATTAGGCTCAATGCAGCAAACACAGAACCAATCAGGCTGAGAGGAACGCCACTGGAAGAGGTAGCGGTATTTAGGAAGTATCATAATCAAGGAATGAGGTGCAGACGAGGGACATACAAGGATACAAAACGCAAGAGTTGCATTCGGCATGTTGAAACCCACATAGAGCTCCAATTTAATGAGAATTAAGACAAAAATAAGGATTTTCAATTCAAATGTGAAGCCAGTCCTGATGTATGGAGCGGAAACCTGGAGAATGACAAAAAGTAATGACAGGAGACTGCAGTGTTTTGTCAACAGATGAATGAGAATTGATTCTTGGAATAAATGGTTTGACAAAGTTACAAAAGACAGACTGTGAGAGAGAGCGGGACAAGGTAAATTGGAACAGAAAATCTTAGGAAGATAGTAGAGATGGATGGGTCGTACATTAAGAAAGCCATAGGCCAGTATCACCAGGCAATCCGTGTCATAGAACCCAGAGGGAAAGATATACACAGACAAACCAAGGAATACATAAAGACGAGATCTGGAGGCGGAAGTAAAGAAAACTGAGACGCTGAAAGCAAGTGGAAAAGATTGGACAGGACAGAGCTGCTTGGCGTGGGTTGGTTGATGGACTTTGCACCCCTGTGAGATAAAAGACGAAAGAGAGAGTTTAGTCGGCCTTGGAATTGAATGTTTCAAAGGGGTTTCCCAGTGAGTCAGAAAGCCTGTATTTAAAGTAGGCTGGGGATGAGCACATTGCAGTTAATCAACCAGCAATTCGCAAATTGCAGGCTTCTGAAATGAAACGGGGGTCCAGCAGAGAGGGGCACCTGAGAATAAGCATGAGTGTGTACAACCAGCGAGATAGAGTAACGATCAGTATCTACACCCTTCGCCATCTGCTGAGACGGACTGAGCACATATGAGTCTGCCCGGAGTGCAATGAAGATTCTTAACAGAACAGAACAAAATTTCGAGGCTTCGCAGTAGACTCACCATTATGGGGATCACAGTATTGACCCCCACTTCTTTGGTCTGGCTGTGTAACACAGACTGCACCCACGCGCACAACAAGGTTGGTACGATTGGAGTCTTGGTCAGTATGTTTCGCGTGAACAGTACAGTCCCTTATTCTTGTCATCTTCTTCAGCGTTCGTCCTGACAAGGACATAGTAACATTGTGTCGTAGTTTACAGCAAAGCTGTGGCATTTGCACCTTTCATCCAGATACATCCGGCTTCAATACTGCATTTTTGAAACCACATTTGCCTGCCCATTGCGATTCTGATTCTCTTAGAGAGACTGCTTGAAGCAGCCTGTTTTTTGGACCGCGACTTGGAGGCGGAATAAGGTCTTCGCCAGTTATGACTTACTAACCCAGATGCAAGCAGCCAGCTGTGAGTCGCTTTTTCTATGCTGCAGACATGAACACGCCACAAAAAGTTGAGAATGTTCAACTCGAGTCTAAAGGGGCTGTGTTTCACGATTGCTGACCTTTTCTCGTCGTGTTATTTGAATCACCTTTTTATTTCACATTGTGTCATAGCAGAATGGCAGGATATGTGTAAACTAATGAAGTATCCCATTTATGAGGTATAGATCTGACTTTTGTGGGATGTAGTCAGATGACCCATACCCATAAGTCGAGATCTGTATTGGGCGTCTTGCTAAATTTTCGTTATCTGAGCAATTCGACACCCTAAATAAAGATTTAGAAAAAGTTTAAATGATATCTTGATCTTGATAATCCATTCCTCGGTGTAGCTGCGGGTACCAACTTCGTCTACAGCGGGGTCTTGGGCCACGGAAGTCTAGTGCATCTTCCTGAGGTGTCTCCGGTGTTGCTGTGTACAGCAAGGTATTCTGACAGGAGGTTTTTCCAGCGTACCAGATTGCTATCACCATGCTCCATCGACCCATCGTTTCGTCGCAACATGTGACCTGCCCATTTACGTTTTGCCTTGTCTGCATAGATTACCTCATCATTCACCAACGACAATAGTCGTATTTCGGAATTGTGGGGCTTTTGTATATGTTGGTTCTGGAGAGTGATTCCGACGAAGCGTCTCTCAATAGATACTTGGGTCACTCTGAGTTTGTCCTCCAGTGATTTGGTTAGTGTCCATGTCACGGGACCGTAGCACATAGCAGGGAACACAATGAAATTGAAGAGAGGCTCGTAGGTTCTGGCCTTGGCAACCGTCCAGGACCGTGTTAATGGACGAGAAGGCTGCCCAGCCATGGCCATCTTAATCTACATCTTGGGAGTAAAGATGGCCATGGCCCAGCCCGCGCTGCGGCGTCTTGTCAATTCAGCTTCCATGTTATTCTCCATATTAAATTGTATATAGGAATTGTTTTTCTTCTTTTATTTGTCCATTTCGTGCTCCTTACAAAGCATAGGCCCGCCATTACTAGAAACATGTGCCAAATTATGTTTGTGTGTTCTTGTAGTGGTGATTTTTGCGGCAATCTGTTGTACACATTGAAATTGCACAACCTTCTTTAGTCTTCTTTCACAACATGTTTGGTAGCTTACAGTGGTTCTATTCTTTGCTGCCCTGATCCACATGAGTGGTTATATAAATACGATTGGTTATATAATATGTCTGCATTTTATATACTAAGAGGCGTGTTCAAATGAAACCCGCCCATGCTATGCCACGTAGACAAACGTGCCAGGCCGTGGAGTGAAATAAACTGGTTGTATGCAGACTCAGTAGAGCCTTCAAAACCAGTATAATGAAGTTCAGTTAAGTTATCTCCGCGACCAGGTCAGGCACATATTGTTACGGCAGAAAAATCCATTGTCGATATTGATGCACACAATACGGGCGGATCGCCGCCGGAGCTTACGTTCGGTAGCAGAGGAATTGGTTGTGTCGCTTGCGTCAGTTCAAATGGTGGTTAGGAAGAAACTGAAGTACTGGAAGGTGTGATCACAACGGGCCCCACGGATGCTGACGGACAACCATAAGGAAGAACGCATGAGGTGAAGTTTGGACCACTTGCTACGAGATTTTTCTCGTACCGCACCCAACGTCTACTCTTGCAGTGGGATGCGTGTATGAAAGTCTATGGCATTTTTGTTTCTAACGAACTCAGGAGCAGGATTGTTTCATAACAACTGCTTTGTTTAATTCTGCCACACTTGCTGAGGTTCCTTTCACGTGTTTGTAATAAATTCACTGCGGGTTTCATTTGAACACGCCTAGTGGGAGAAGGCGTTTGACAGTAACGACAAAGGCAGTTTATGGCTCCTACTGAGATACTACGGGATTCCGGAGAAGTTAATATTTCAATAATACAAAATATATATGACAACACGGTTTGTAGAGTGGTACATGAAGGAGTAATGACCGAGCGTTTTTAAATACAAACGAGAGAGAAACAGGGATGTCTATTTTCCTCCATCCTTGTTCCTGATGGGAAATGGATTATGAAGATGTCAACGTCAGGGGAGAGAACGAGTAAACAATGCTCATTGTGGTCACAGAGAACCTGGACTATACAGACAACTTGGTACCGCTGTCACACAGCCATAGTCAGATGTCAGAAAAACAAATTAATGTGATAGAGCATTCAGCCAAACTGGGACTAAATATTAACATGAAGAAAAGTAAGCTGTTTGAAATCAACACCTTAGGCAAGAGCCAATCATGCTTGGAGGTAAGGCACTGGAAGAGATATATTAATAGTTGTCCATCACAAGTGATGAAGACCACTCTCTTTGTTCAGCCGTGTGGACAGTCGTATCTCTTGCAGTATCCGCTGAAATGGGTAACTTGCGCGGTTATTTGGATTAAAGTGAGGAAGAAACTGCGCCTTTTGTCAACCTCACTCACAGAGCCTAAGCTACCTTTTGCCAGTGGCAAGACATTCATCGAGACGACTGGAGATAGCATAGGAGGCAGATTTTGACTCAGGGTTACCACCGAAGCCTTTCCGTAAACATGTAACCTGCAGGGTAGAAAGGTGGGATGGCATCTAACGCAGTTTGTCGTGCCTTTTCGATAACCACAAGAGGTCGCATGGACAACACTCAGCGTGTGAGTGAGTCTGGCATCTCTCCCCAGCTGTATTCAGCTCATCATAGTAGCAACTAAAATTCCCACACGCCAAATTCGTGAAGGTGAACCGGCAGAACTAACCCGTGAAATACGTCACAGGTATAAGCGTAGTGCCATTCAGTCGGCGTCCAGACCAGGATAAACGGATGGAAGAAATCACAAAAAAAGAACGAAATAACAAGTCCAGACGGAAAACAACACCACGTTTCCGTGAACACAAGTGTAAGTCGTCGACTAGTGTGAATTCCTGGCAAATCCGTGGTCTGGCGGCATCCATAATGATCCAAAACAGTAGAGAAATGTAGACTCGCAGCCAGTTATGGCGCCATATTTGCCAGATATATACTTTCACATATTTGGGCAGTACCATTGATACTTCAGGGGGCGAAGGGGCATATGTAAGGTCTAGCTTTGGAAAGGCAAGGACAGCATTCCTGTTACTGAATAATATACGGAAATCCTGAGAAATAAAGATTACTGCCAAGTTAAGATTGTATCAATTCAATGTCAAGTCAGCACTCTTCTATGGAGCAGAAACTTGGAGAACGACAAAGGCAATACAGAGAAAACTCCAGTTGTTCATTAATAAATGTCTACGAAGGATAATGGTTATAGGCTGGAAAGACATGGTGAGAAATAAAGGAATATAGGAAAGGAGACATGGTGAGAAATGAAGGAATATAGGAAAGGAAAGACATGGTGAGAAATGAAGGAATATAGGAAAGGAAAGACATGGTGAGAAATGAAGGAATATAGGAAAGGAAAGACATGGTGAGAAATGAAGGAATATAGGAAAGGAAAGACATGGTGAGAAATGAAGGAATATAGGAAAGGAAAGACATGGTGAGAAATGAAGGAATATAGGAAAGGAAAGACATGGTGAGAAATGAAGGAATATAGGAAAGGAAAGACATGGTGAGAAATGAAGGAATATAGGAAAGGAAAGACATGGTGAGAAATGAAGGAATATAGGAAAGGAAAGACATGGTGAGAAATGAAGGAATATAGGAAAGGAAAGACATGGTGAGAAATGAAGGAATATAGGAAAGGAAAGACATGGTGAGAAATGAAGGAATATAGGAAAGGAAAGACATGGTGAGAAATGAAGGAATATAGGAAAGGAAAGACATGGTGAGAAATGAAGGAATATAGGAAAGGAAAGACATGGTGAGAAATGAAGGAATATAGGAAAGGAAAGACATGGTGAGAAATGAAGGAATATAGGAAAGGAAAGACATGGTGAGAAATGAAGGAATATAGGAAAGGAAAGACATGGTGAGAAATGAAGGAATATAGGAAAGGAAAGACATGGTGAGAAATGAAGGAATATAGGAAAGGAAAGACATGGTGAGAAATGAAGGAATATAGGAAAGGAAAGACATGGTGAGAAATGAAGGAATATAGGAAAGGAAAGACATGGTGAGAAATGAAGGAATATAGGAAAGGAAAGACATGGTGAGAAATGAAGGAATATAGGAAAGGAAAGACATGGTGAGAAATGAAGGAATATAGGAAAGGAGACATGGTGAGAAATGAAGGAATATAGGAAAGGAAAGACATGGTGAGAAATGAAGAAATATAGGAAAGGAAAGACATGGTGAGAAATGAAGGAATATAGGAAAGGAAAGACATGGTGAGAAATGAAGGAATATAGGAAAGGAGACATGGTGAGAAATGAAGGAATATAGGAAAGGAGACATGGTGAGAAATGAAGGAATATAGGAAAGGAAAGACATGGTGAGAAATAAAGGAATATAGGAAAGGAAAGACATGGTGAGAAATGAAGGAATATAGGAAAGGAAAGACATGGTGAGAAATAAAGGAATATAGGAAAGGAGACATGGTGAGAAATAAAGGAATATAGGAAAGGAAAGACATGGTGAGAAATGAAGGAATATAGGAAAGGAAAGACATGGTGAGAAATAAAGGAATATAGGAAAGGAAAGACATGGTGAGAAATGAAGAAATATAGGAAAGCAGCCAACAACAACTAGTTGAGCAACAGATCAAATGTAGGAAAGGGGGTTGGATAAGACATGCTATGGAAATCACCACCAAACATGGGTCAGACAGGCCGTGTCTTGAAATCCACAGGAGAAGAGGAAGAGAGATAGACCAAGAAACACCTGGAGACGAGACTGTCAAAATGAACTTCGGCCCCTGGATCTGAACTGGTGTTAGGCAGAAAGGGTGGTTCAAGATCAAACTTTGTTGGAGGAGGGTTGTCAATGGCCTATGCAGTTTTGGTTTAGTAATGAATAATGAATATTTTTTAAAAACTATTTGTATTAAAGTTTTAAAATTCTCCATTATGTTCTATTGCTATTAAATTTGTAAAACACTATACAAAATAATTCAAGTAAATGTATATAAACTCAGAGCGCAATGCAACCGCGTGTGATAAAAATGTCTATATGGGATAAAATTAGAAACATAGAAATTCTTCTTCTTCTTCCTCTTCTGCGTACGCAGTCAGACAGTAACCATTATTTTTTCGAAAAAAGCGGCGGTCATCCTGAGGCTGTCGACACTGCCATAGAGCTTGTCTTGCAGTTCCACTGGTGATGGCCACATCTGCTCTCTCTGATCCTCGTATGTCGGGCAGTTCTGCAGCAGATGTTCAGCGGTCATTTTACCAGTACCACACGGGCATTCGTCGGTACACCCTATCTTCAATTTGTTGAATAGGTGGTACCTCAGTCTATTGTGGCCAGTGCGAAGTCTGAAGACAACGACCTGCTCTCTTCGGTTCAACTGGTAATAGGCATCGTTTTTGGTGTAACCAGTATGTTCGGTTTCCCATTTGGTCATGTATCTGGCTTTGATAAGCCGTTTTGACTCTTCGTACGTCATACTGGTATCTGTTTGTGGTAGTCTTGCACCTTCTTTTGCCAGTCTGTCTGCCTCCTCGTTGCCTTGGATGTTGCAGTGTGATGGGACCCACTGTACCACTACCCTTTTTGGTGCGGACTGCTGGCACAGTTTGCAGAATGCTGCTCTTAAGTCATTAAGCTCAGTGTTTTTCTGGCTTTTTAGCGCTGTGACTACGGCGAGAGCATCTGTCAGCAGGACTATATGGCTTTCATTTTCACTGTGTGTCACCATTTCTTCCACTGCCGCCCTCAGTGCCTCTGCCTCCGCTCTGAAATTGCTTGTGTACTTACCAGTAGCGAATGGCAGTGTTATTTTTCTGCCATTTGGTAGGTTCAGGAATGCTCTTGCCCTCCGTTCTGTGTTGTGTTTGTTACAGAACCGTCGGTGTATGCATGGGTCCAGTCCATGCTTGGGTAGCTTTTCGTTATGAAACTTAGGGTAGTATCTCTCCTTTCTTTTTCAGTCTGGCAGTTTTTGAAACATAGAAATTGAACATTAAACTTTGTTTAGGGACGTTGTATTACGCAAACATCGCTGGACTGGACATGCGGTACGCACGCCTGACACCAGAAGGACACGTTGAACAACGTTTTGGTGGCCATATGTCTGTACACGTTAACGTGGTCGCCCACCTATCCAATTGGCGAGATGGACTAACCAAAGACCTAGGCCCGCATTGGTACAGCACTGCAAAAGATCCAGACATATACATAATATTAATATTGTTGGCTTCCTTGCATACAGCATATCTGCCGGACTAACGCCCAGGATAATATGATGTGTATATGTACTAATTTAGAAAGTATACAAGATTTTCAATATTACATGGATATTAATTTGTGGGAGGGGTGTGTTTCTCGGTTTGCGTTGCACTATGTTTTATTTTGCGTCGGCCCAGTGCATGCATTTTTTATAAGGGTCTGCTTTCCGCATTTTTCTAAAGGTTTGCTTGCCTGATGTAAAGGGCAGTGCTGTGAATAGGAAGTGAAACAGCACATGCGGATTGTGAGCCGTGCCACTTAACTACTAGCCCATGCAGTCCACTTGCATATTATTTGGAATGCACCTTTTGAGTCAAACAATCTTGGAAACAAGGGAATGGCATTCTAAAATATTGTGAAAAGGGAGCAATAGGTAATAAAGGTTGAAGATCTCTGTGCTAAATCAATTACTATATATCATTTAACATTTTGGGGCAAAAGATGTAGCAGTGAATGAACTGACAGCAGACAGCGACTCATAGCTGGCAGCTTGCATCATTGTCAGTGACAAATAACTGACCAAGACTCTATTCTGCCACCAAGTGGTGGCCCTAGAAACAGACTGCAACCATGCAGTCTACCTAAAAGATTAGTGATCAAAAACGGAAGCAAACCTGGTCCCAAAAATGCTGTGCTGAAATTGGAATGTGTTGTTCTAAAAAGCAGATATTGCAGTTCGCTGTATACTGTGACACAATTTCACAAATATCCTTTTCAGGATAAACACTGAAAAAGAAAATGATTGAACATTTTCAAACTTTTCATAATGCATATTTTATTTATTAATTTTCAATCGACTATAAGAAAGAATTTGACTCTGTAGAGCTACTATTCGTCTGGTACTCTCTGCTTGGACCAAAGCATTGATCCCGGTTATATCAGAATGCTTGCTAAATGCTACTCAGACTGTATGACTCCAGCCCTTCCAAAGACCAGTAAAAGTATCTGTCCAGAGAGGTGTTCTCACCAAGCCTCATTTCTGCATGCCTGGAATCCATCATTAATCAATGGGATTTCGAACCCCTTTGGCATCAACATAAATAGCAAGCGACTTAACCACCTCAGCTTTTCAGATGACATAGTGCTCATAACAAATAGCAAAAGACATCAACCAGATGCATCACAAAGTAGAGAGAACAGCTGGTCTCGAGATGAACACCTCCAAGACAAAAGTCAAGCGTAACTGTTTCGCTACAAATGATCCAGTCATCCCCGATGGTGAGAATCTGGAGGACGTGGAGGAGTATATCTACCTGGGATGCTTATTGAACATGCAGATTGACCTAAACCCAGAATTAACAAGATGTCGTTGCGCTAGCTGGGTGTCTTTCTCCTCTATAAAGATGGCACTAGATAATTCCCACGGCCAGAGTCTTCGCACCTCCCTATTCAGCTCCACAGTTCTCCCTGCAGTGTGTTATGCCACAGAAGCTTGGTCAATTACAAAAGAAATGGAGTCCAAACAGAGTGACCCAAGCCTTCTTTGCCTCATGCTCCACAACCAACGTTTGAAAGGTCTTCACAACACTGACGTACGCCAAATGTCATTGGTGAAGGATGCAGTTACCCATGCAAACAAGATAAAGCATTGCTGGGCTGGTCACCTGCTTCGGTGAACTGATAACCATTGGAGCACAGCAACAGCAGTCTGGTACCCACGAGACAGAAAATGACCTACAAGCTGGTCCGACTCCCTCGAGCTCAGAACAACATCCACAATGCTACAGACCAAAAACTTATCATCCACTAGTCCACTGTGACCCAAGACAAGACAATGGAAACGAAGTTGGGACCTGCAGTGGCATAACCGTCTCTGAAGAGCGGTTCGTCCAGTAATCAATAAATTTTCTCATGCAAGGATTTTGGGGTGTTTTTTAAATGTTCTTAATGGTCAGGTAAATATGTTTTCATCTCAAGAGGTTGACAGGAAAGCAGTCTTGATGCTAAGCCAAAGACATTCATACATTTCAGCAGTTGTGTGCTACCAAGCCCCAGACTCTGCTTCCTGCTGCATCCGGCAACACTTGCGATGGAAAGTCAGGCTGTTTTTGTGCGCAAACTCCTTCCTGCACAGCTCACACTTGTATGGCTTCAGTTTGAGATGGTTGGCATTTTTGTGTCCTTCGTAATGGTTGAGTGTTGTGAAGACCTTTTGGCAAAACTCACATTGAAAGCTATTTCCACCCGAACGCATACTTGTGTACATTGTCTCGAATGCTGCAGAGCTGGCTGGTTTTCTTATGGTAGTAGAGTTCACCTCTTTCATCTTCAGTCCACGTGAATGACGTGTTCTAGAACCTGGACAATGAAAAAGAAAAAAATATGAGGACAAGTCAGTAAATATATCACAAATTATTTTTTTAAAACTAAATGAGAAATGAACTTGAAAACCATTTATTATTGCACTCACAATGCTCATTATTCCTGAACATAATTTCCACCAACATTGATACACTTGTCCCATTGTTTTATCAGTGCACCAAAACCTACAAAGTCTTTGGTCTGCTGTTTCAGCCATACTTGCACTTCATGTTCAGACTCTTCATCATTTGCGAAACGTCTCCTGCCAAAGCAGGACCATGCATTATGCTAAACATTGCGAGCACCCTATTGCAGTTGCTACACTGTCTATCATTACACACCTGTCAGCTCGAATCATCTCCTCCACCAATCACAGACAGAGATGTTTCTGCTACAATCTGAACAGGACAACCAGGTCAGGCTTCACCAGCAATTTTTGAGTGTTGTTGAGAAAATGTATTGACCCAGTTATGCACTGCTTTACAAACACTTCTCACCGTAAAAACATTTCCTTTTGAATATCCTTTGCAGAAAGTTCATTTCCGCACACGAAAAATGCAGAACAGCATGCTGTTCTTTGATTATGCACTTTGTGAGCACAGACACCATTTTGTATCTGAGCTGTACATGTAAATGTGACACCAAACTTCTTGCATCCAGTATTCAGCGACATGGATTGCCTTGTCATTTGCCTTCAGCATGTCGCACCTATTGCATGTTTCCTGGAGGTTGGGGCAGGTCATCAGGTGGTCTGTATTGCGCCACTCACATATGCCACCTAATGTCACCTTTAGAAACTGCCAGCTACATTTTTCAGCTATTCCATATCTGTTTGTGACCCACTTACTAGTTTACCCTCATAATGACCAACTTGGCAAGAAGTGTTTTAGAAGAAATAGAATGAGAATACTTTCGTTTTTCTTTACTTGTAGAAGTCTTGCAAGATCCATCATATATGACAGTTACAGCAATTAGAAGGTAAATATATTACAAAATAATAGTCCATCTTCGTTAATCAGGGCCGTTACCATCATCCTGTGAACCACTACATCTTTGAGACTGTGGGGTTGAATGTGACTGGTCAGTCTAATGCAAGCGTGGAATGTTCTATTGCATGATTGGCAAACATAATCTACAGCTAGTACTAGATTTTGCTACTGCTCTAGACACTTCTATCGTGTGTCTACCCTAGGCTGCTTGCAAACGGAGGACATCGCTGGTTGCAATGCTTTCCTTGACTGTGCCTTTCCAGGCTGAATGATATAGTGCCAATTTGGCAGCACATAAACCCCTTCAGGCTATCTTTGAATCGCTTATTTCGGAATCCCTGTGATTGCCTTCCCTCAGTAAACTCGACATACAGAAACTTTTTTGTGAGTCATTCTCTTGGCAATCAAGTAAGGTGGCCAGTCAATTTCTGTTAAGCTTTCTGGAAAAGTACATGAATTCTGGACATGCTGGCTGAAATACAAGTAAGATTAAAATATAGTTTTACATTTGAATATTCAAAGATGTGTACTGTCGTTTGACCTAAATTGACCTTATTCAGGATATTACCAGGAGAACGAAATGCGTTGTCGTAGTTTACAGTTTCACTGCGATATTTGCACCTTTCAGTCCGATACATCTGATTTCAACAGCCAACATGATGTAAAATGAGTGGTTTAAGTTTAAACCTCAACCATTGATTTTTGTGTAATCTTCTTGTAATTGAGATCAGTTAGCTGTTTTCACTCATTTTTTGTCTCTGATGAAGACCTTGTGGCCATAACATAGGTATTGTTTTGCTTTTGTCCTGATGGGATGTATTTTTATCAATATTTAATTTTCAGTACCACTGCAGATTATTTATATTTAATTCTCCAGACCAAGATAATAAGTAACAAATTACTTATTTGATTCTGTAAACAAAAACCCTAACAATAAAGATAAGAAAATGTCAATTAGGTATTAAAATAGAAATTAGAGAGATTCTGTTTGTACAATACAGATGCTTTTCTTCTGTACTGTTGAACTAGTAGAAAATGTTTTCCTAACGAATATATGAATGTTTGGTTTGGTCGTTGTTGATTCGAATGCCAACAATGAGTAGGTTACTCTTCTGTGCGTCGTGAAAAGGACGTTAAGTGGTGGGTTGCAGTAACTTTCTTCACATCCCAAGCATGCTGATGAAGATGGACCAGGTCCTCCAGGTGGTTGTGCTATGCTTGGCTTCATCTGCGTGTTGCTCACTACTACTGGGGATCACATCGATCTCTCACCTAATTAGCCAGGCTGCCATTAAAAATAACCCCTATCCAGGAAGGGAACGAGGAAGCCAAGGTGAGGGTTTTGGCCAGTATGTTTTGCCTGACCCTGACTAACATATCTGATCAGTATATTTTGCCTGACCAGACGTTAGTCTTTCTCCCCGTTTGTTTTGGTGTTCTTTATTGATGGTTTGACTTCCTGTTTTATACTGTCATTGGACAGAGGATTTCACTTCCTACAACAGTCATTTTTCACTTCTTCGTTGTTTGTTCTCAATTTCCTGCTACCAAGTCATGAAAATGTTTTTCAAGTAGAAGGATGTTATCAGTAGAACGGAATGTGTTGCATCGTAGTTTACAGCTTGACTGCGATATTTGCACCTTTCGGTCCGACACATCCGACTTCAGCATAGCATTTTTTGGGTACCGGATTAGCCTTCTCTCTTCAATGCATTCTCATTAGCCAGTCTGCCCTGTTGCAACCTGTTATCCAGGATTATCATGTGGAGGTATAGAAGGGTCTTGGCAGCTCTCGGTCACTGGCCGTGACGCTAACAGTCAGCTTTGGGTATCTGACCAATGTAGCTAATGCACTGTTCAGCATCTTGATCCCATCAATTTTCACTAATTCTTAGGGTTTAAAAATGCAGTAGTGAATGAGCTAAAAGCAGATAGCGACTCCTAGCTGGCTGCATCAGGGTCATTGACCCATTACTGACCAAGACCCTCCTTGTAAACAGACTGCAAACATACAGCATGACTAAGTGATTAAGGATCAAAAAGGGAAGACAAACCTGGTTATAAAAATACTGGTTACAAACCTGGTTACAGAAATTGGATATGTCGGAGTAGATAATACAGCCGCGCTGTAAACTACGGCACAACGCATTGCGTTCGCGGACTATATCCTGCTAATTGCAAACCCCTGTTCAAGGCTTGGTAGTGGTATATTGAAAACAAACGCAGAAGAAGAAGAAGAAGAAGAAGAAGTGTAGCATATGACAGAGTGTTGTGATATCTGAAAAACAAGTGTAGATATTTTCTTACTTGGTTACTTCTTATTTCTTCTCTTAGCTACTCTTCTTCTACCCCTTGAGGTTGTAGAGGTCCTTTGTGTGAAAATTTACATTTGAGCGTGCAGACAAAAAGGTGATTGGCCAGATGTGTCTGATGAATGATGGAACGGGCCACCTCCTTTTGGTCTTCATGAAGATCTCTACTGGACAGAAATTTAATTACTTTTAGAATATTTGCCTGGAAAGCAGCTAGCAGCCCTGCTCTTTTAGATTTTAAACTGCTAAGGGTTCTTTTGCGTGCAATCCATGTTCACAGGAACTCTTAGTTTATTGTCCATCTCTGATAGGACCAGGCATCCAATCTCACTTCACTTGTAAATTGTAGGATTTGAACACCCATCATTTTTGTTTCTTCAGAGGTGAGCACCTTACCTCTCAGCTGTGGCGACCTCTGGTTACACCCTTTATGCATTGTAACAACTAGGAATATAAGATGATCCCCTGGTCTCAGTCAATAAACAAATGTCATGATTCTAGCAGCTACAGCAAACAACAGTTAATTAATGTATATTCAATAAACACATGTCATGACTCTGACAGTTATAACAAACACCAAATGAATTTACATTAAATAAACAAATGTCATGATTCCAACAGTTGTAACAAAAAGAACTAATTAATTGATATTAAATAAACAAATCTAATTATTCTAGTAACTATAACAAACAACAATTCATTAATTAATATTAAAGTTCAGTACTGAAAAAAAACAACTAAGTTTTGGTAATAAGTAATGTTTATTTGACCATTAAAAAATTGTATTATGAAAAAAATTAATACAAAATTGGTCAAAATGTTTTTCTCAGTCATTAATATCTGTAAGTAATCTATCTAAACGAGCTTACTGTCACCCATACTGTCAGTTATTTGTATGAGCAGAATTGTAAAATTGATGGAAAAAGAGACAAATGATGACAGAGAGAGAAAAAACTGAACAGTTTAATATCTGGCATGGAAAAGAGTCAACAACAGAAATGATATGATAAACAGTAACATGGACACTAAATTGTTGAGATACATTTATACAAAGTGTAGAAGAAAGATGAAGATGTAAAAATGGACAAAATACAAGTTATCAAAAAATATCAGGGCCATTCATGACTCAATCCAATCTCACTAATTCCCTAAGTTTGGCTTAATGGAAAGAAACCTATAAATATATAGCTTTGACTGACAAGTACCAAATATGTTATAGCAAGCTAAATAATATAATCAACCCATAGAAAGTTAAATATTTAATTGTTAGTTATCATTTAAAGATATCATTATTGTGGATTAGGTAGGATCAAAACTCAGCTGTGACTCTCACAACTAACTTTGACGAATTGTCAACATTGTGTAGCATTGACATCACTTAGTAATGCGTAGTCTTGATGCAACTTCATTTGCGGCCAGCAAAGCTACTTTCATTGGATCTTTAATAATTAGTGAGCCATGCCTTCTTAGATCCTCAAAATTTCAGAGCTTCTTTTCTTCCTTTGAACCGTTATCGATAAAATATTAAAATGTATGTTTCTTTATTTTATCTTCAATGTAATTGTTTGATTGTATCTGCATGACAAAATTAAACTTATTGTTATGGAAAACTTAAATGATGATTGCTGCAAAAAGAGCTAAACATGCTATATGCAAGAAACAATTGTGTCAATCACAAGCAAACAAGACTAGAGCAAGCAGCAAGTTTTCTTCATCTGATTTTGATTGACTTCTAAAAACATCCATCATTATTGATGGCCTATTATTAGCTTACATATCAACCGTTATTGTGGAAGCTGGAACAACTGATATCTCAGAAGGTTTAAATGCTGTATTGAAGCTACTGATGCCTCATGAGACCAAATAGTTTTCAGTGATTCTTCTTTTTCATCCTTCATCCTAAACAGGACATTGTATCATAGTTTACAGTGAGGCTGCGATATCTTCTGTAAAATAAATTGCTATAGAAACCCCTATTGCAATAACACACAAAGTGCTTCAGAGCAGAATTCTGCAAGCTGTTAACTGCAGTAGTAGCACTCATTTGTCATGTCATGTGACATATTCTTTCCAGAACATAGTCTCCTTCACAGCAGTCTTGAACATGTCTCAATTTTTGACACGCCATCTCGCTTCCCACGCGGACATCCTCATACTTTGTGTAATGTACTGATACCATCTTCTTCTGGGATGGCTTCATCCTCTTTTGCCAGGCACTGTACCTTCCACCATCAGCCTAAGTTATTGTGTCTTTTCATATGATCGAAATGGGGCTGGAAGATGGATCAGTGAATGAACTGACAACTGCCAGCGACTCATAGCTGGATGCTTGCCTCAGGATCAGTGACCCATAACTGACCAAGACCCTATTTCGTCTCCAACCATGCAGCTTGGCTAAGAGATTAGGGATTCAATAGGAAAGACAACCCCAGTCCCAAAAGTGCCATGCTGAAATGGATGCAGATAAAAAAAGGGCCAAAAAGTGCAGATATCGCAGTCTCACTGTAAACTCACTGTCCCAAATGTGTTTTCAGGATGAACGCTGAAGAAGAAGAATATGACCGAAATAACTTAAAATCTTCCTTGTGATGTTAATTAAAAACCAGTTTTTTCTTCTTCTTCTACTGCGTTTGTTCTCAATCTCGAACTACCAAGCCCTGAACAGGGCATTGCAAGTAGCAGGAAAAGGGAATGCGTTGTGTCGCTAGATCACAGCTTGACTGCAATATTTGCACCTTTCAGTCGGACACATCTGCCTTCAGCAGTAGTTTTCTTCTATACCTATTTGTTGCAATATTTCTCTATTTGATTTCTTCTCTATCAAAGCTATTTTTAATATCCTTCTATAGCTCTTCATTTAAAAAGTTCAGTTCAGTTTAAGTGCTATCTCCACATCGAAGATCGACTACAGTGGATCTCCAGTGTACTCTATCTCTTACTGTAATGGTGCAATCTGACAGACTTTTTTTCAGTCCATCTCCAGACAAAATTAGCAAACTCCAAAACCAAGCCATGAGAGTTATAACAGGAGGCATGAAGTCAACACCAATTATAGAACTGGCAAGGATTACAAATCTGCAATCCATGACCGACAGAAGAGACTGCAAAGCCCAGCAGCAAGCAGAGAAACTCAGAAGACTGACTGACCATCCAATGCATAGGAGACTAAATAATTTTGAAAATGGGAAACTAAAGCTGAGAAACTTTCCCGAAATAGCCATAGCAAAGATGAACGAAGAACCCTATGAACGCATTAACAAGACCAAAGCCCATCCCTACTGTACGCAAGCCTACCTGGAGGCAGCATATATTTCCAGAGGTGGTAGAAATTATACCAGGTATTGGAAAAAAGAACAGCCAGACTGAAAAAGAAAGAAGAGACATAACCCTGAGGTACATAACGAAAAACTACCCAAGCATGGACTGGACCCATGCATACACCGACGGCTCTGTAACAAACACAACACAGAACAGAGGGGCAGGGGTATTCCTAAGCCTACCAAATGGTAGGAAAACAACACTATCAGTGGCAACTGGAAAATACTCAAGCAATTTCAGAGCGGAGGCAGAGGCACTGAGGGCTGCAGTAAAAGAAATGGTGACATGCAAAAGAAATGAAAGCCATATAGTCCTGCTTACAGATGCCCTAGCCGTAGTCTTACTTACTTACTTAGTCGCTCCTCTTCTACCGTGAGGTGTAGAGGTTTGCCAAAGAGAACGCCACACTGCTCTATCTGCCGTCTTTTTCCTGGCCTCTTTCCAACCCAGCCCTCTAACACTTAGAGACTGTCGTATGTTGTCTTCCCAGCGTACTTTGGGACGTCCTCGGGGTCTGCGTCCTTGACTTTTGATCTCCCATGACCGCTTTGGTATCCGATCTTCTTCCATTCTACAGACATGTCCAAACCACTGGAGTTGGGACTGCTCCACTCGTGTCTGCAGGGGTTGAACTTCAAGATTGCTACGTATTGTCTGGTTACGGATCTTGTCCCTTTTCGTCACCTGAACCGCCTTTCTTAGGTACCTCATTTCTGAAGTTTGTAATTGCCTTTCTTGGGCTGTAGTCATTGCCCAAGACTCACATCCATATGTCAGGACAGGCACATAGGTCGAGCTTTGTTTTCCTGCTTATTTCTCTTCTACTGAGGAAACCTCTGTTTATTGCATGGAACAGTCTACCTGCTGCTGCCCTTGGTTCAATTAATTCCTCTTTGATTCCTCCCCTGCTGTCTATTACCACTCCTAGATATTTAAAGTTGCTGACCTGCTCTAGTGCTCGTGTTCCCAGGGTTATCTGATGTCTCTTTTCATCTCTGGCGATCACCATGGTTTTTGTTTTGGAGTTGCTGATGTGCATTCCTCTCTTCTTCCCAGACCTGCAAGTTGATCTGGAGATGTGCTTCGGTTTTCGTGATCAGGGCCACATCGTCTGCAAATGCTAGTTCCGATATGTAACTTGGTCTCATCTTCCAGTACTCTACTTCATATATTTTTGTCCGTTCCTTGCAGGCTTTGATGATTTCATCCATGAAGAGTATGAAAAGGTACGGTGATAGAATGTCCCCCTGTCTTACTCCGCTAGTGGTCTTGAACTCTCCTGAGTTTTGATTTGATGTCCGCACATAATTTCTGCATGTTTTATAGAAACTCTGTATGGCAGAGATCAGGGGTCCTGGGATGTTCTTCCTCGTCAAGCACTCCAAGAGTTTGTCCCAAGGAACTTTATCAAATGCTTTCTCCAAATCCAAAAAGCAGAGATGCATCTCTTTATCATATTCAAGAGCCTTTTCACTTAGCTGTCTGAGTGTAAAGATAAGGTCTTGAGTACTTCTGTTTGCCCTAAACCTACATTGAGTTTCATCCATATTTGGCTCTGCTAGACCTCTTAATTGCCGTTCTAGAATCCTAGAGTAGACTTTCCCGGGGACACTAAGAAGGGAAATACCTCTGTGATTTTCACATTGTCGATTGTCGCCCTTTTTAAATATTGGTATTATTATTCCTAGCCGTAGTCACAGCACTAAAAAGCCAGAAAAATACTGAACTTAATGATTTAAGAGCAGTACTCTGTCAACTATGCCAGCAATCTGCACCAAAAAGAGTAGTGGTACAGTGGGTTCCATCCCCCTGTAACATCCAAGGCAACGAGGAGGCAGACAGACTGGCAAAAGAAGGTGCGACTCTACCACAACCAGATACTAGTGTGACATACGAAGAGTCAAAAAGGCTTATTAGAGCTAGATACATGACCAAATGGGAAACAGAACATACTGGCTACACAAAAAACGATGCCTATTACCAGTTGAACAGAAGAGAGCAGGTCATGGTCTTCAGACTTCGCACTGGCCACAATAGACTGAGGTACCACCTATTCAATAAATTGAAGATAGGTGGCACTGACGAATGCATGTACGGTACTGGTAAAATGACCGCTAAACATCTGCTGCAAAACTGCCCGACATACAAGGATCAGAGAAAGCACATGTGGCCATCACCAGTGGCAACACTAGACAAGCTCTATGGCAGTGTCGACAGCCTCAGGATGACCGCTGCTTTTTTTGAAAAAATAAAGGTTGACATCTGACAACGTACGAAGAAGAAGAAGAAGACCATCTCCAGAAGTTATCTCCCTACTTAAAACGTTGTCTGTCTCTTGAACGACTTCCTTCCACCCTACCCTCTAGTATGGTCTTCAACAAGGAGGTATGTCTTGTTATATGGCCAAAATAACATAAAGTCTAACCCTGATTTGGGTAATTAATTATCTTTTCACCCCCAACTTTTTCAATACCTCCACATTTCTTTTCTGTACTTTCCAAGACATGCGACCCAATCTTCTATATATCCACATTTCGAAGGCCTCAATACTCTTTTCCAACTTGTTATTCAGCATCCATGTTTCTGTACCATAAAGTAGTGACGAATATACATAACAGTTGACAATTCTCATTTTCAAAATATTATTTATCTGTTTGGATGTCAATATGTGTTGCATGTTGCTGAGAACCATCTTGGCCATACCCATTCTCTTTCTGATTTCTTTTTCACAGCTGCCTTCTTTCGTTATTATATGACCTAGATAGGAGAAATCTGTACCTGTTCCAGTAGTTAATCTTTTATTTTTATCTTTTTATCAACAAAAAAAAAGCTGATATCTTTTTTTTTTGCAATGGTTTTATTGCACCCATATGTTGCCGCAGGGAACAAAATAGTGACAAGATGGACCATGAAAACAGTTTTATGTGGGTAATATTTTGCCTGCGGGACTACAGCTGGACTGTCCTGTCTTATAAGTCTACAACTATTTAATAATGTAATGTTAATTTTACTATTACTATCGTCTATCATTGTCCATACATGATATACTCCTTTGCGGATTCTGAGACCTTTCATGTAGAGTAAGAATTTTGGTTTGTCTTATAAGAAAGTACCATCTTAGGTCTAGAACATTGTATTGGTCTTTCCTTACTAGAAAAGTATGATCTTAGGTCTAGAACATTGTGTTGGTCTTTTCATTACCAGGAAAGTATGATCTTAGGTCTAGAACATTGTGTTGGTCTTTTCATTACCAGGAAAGTATGATCTTAGGTCTAGAACATTGTGTTGGTCTTTTCATTACCAGGAAAGTATGATCTTAGGTCTAGAACATTGTGTTGGTCTTTTCATTACCAGGAAAGTATGATCTTAGGTCTAGAGCATTGTGTTGGTCTTTTCATTACTAGGAAAGTATGATCTTAAGGTCTAGAACATTGTGTTGGTCTTTTCATTACTAGGAAAGTATGATCTTAGGTCTAGAACATTGTGTTGGTCTTTTAATTACCAGGAAAGTATGATCTTAGGTCTTGAACATTGTGTTGGTCTTTTCATTACCAGGAAAGTATGATCTTAGGTCTAGAACATTGTGTTGGTCTTTCCTTACTAGGAAAGTATGATCTTAGGTCTAGAACATTGTGTTGGTCTTTTCATTACCAGGAAAGTATTATCTTAGGTCTAGAGCATTGTGTTGGTCTTTTCATTACTAGGAAAGTATGATCTTAGGTCTAGAACATTGTGTTGGTCTTTCCTTACTAGGAAAGTATGATCTTAGGTCTAGAACATTGTATTAGTCTTTTCTTAATAGAAAAGTACTGTCTTGGGTATATAAAACTCTTGTTGAACTTTTCTTACTAGGAAAGTACTATCTTAGGTATATATGTTATGTTGGTCTTTTCTAGCTAGAAAAGTACCATATTATGTCTTGAATGTTGTATTGGTCTTCTCAGGGCTAAAGACGTAGAAAATATACTTCAAACTTTGGAGTGTCTAATGCTGAATTTTTCAAGAGACCTGCTCAATGTTCATGCCCTGCAATTGTTAAAGTCAGCCTCATCTAAAAAAAATGTAATGTTAAAAGTAGTTTTCTTGAATGTGTGCATATACACAGGTTTACTGTATGCAGCATAATCTTTCTACTTTTTCTTCAAATAACCACTCCTATTTCCTTCATAAACTGGTTGTTTGTTTATCAAATAACATCTACTTCTTTCATAAACTGGTAGTTTGTCAATCAAATAACATCTACTTCTTTCATAAACTGGTAGTTTGTCTATAAAATAACATCTATTTCCTTCATAAACTGGTAGTTTGTCTATCAAATTAGAAATAACATATATTTCCTGCATAAACTGGTAGTTTGTCTATCAAATAACATATTTTCTTCATAAACTGATAGTTTGTCTATCAAATAACATCTATTTCATTCATAAACCAGCAGTTTGTAAAAAGTTTCTTTCATCACTGTTAAACTTTACATCTCAAATTGGTTGAAGTAACATAAAACATGATAAGATCATAAATGTGAAACTGTTAAAAAGAACTAGAGACATTTATTAATGGAATGTGAGGAAAATATGATGGCACTGGATAGAAAACGCATTAAGGAAACCAGTTGATAGCATTACAAGACAGTCTTCTTCTTCTTTATCGTACGCTGTTTACAGCAATATTTACGTTGCACTGTTTTATTTTGTTAAGCCTGTGGCTCAATGCATCCGATTTTAACAGGCGTTTCTGTAGGGATTCCCCCCTTAGCCTTTGGCTGTCCCCAGCCTATCTGCAAGGCAGCAGTTGTTTTTGGTCAGAATTGTCTCTCTTAGGGAAGTTGTCTTGCAGGACTAACGAGTCTTCCCCACTCGTGTCTATAGGGTTTGGCAATGATATGATATGATGGACTATGTACTAGTTTGTACTATCCCATAATGGCTCAAGAGACGAAGCTCCGCATTTTCAATCTGTACGGACCACCAAATAGAGACCTATCGCTCTCGAGTGTGGAGGTCAGAGACTCCAAATGCATAGTAGTTGGAGATTTCAACAGCCACTCGGAGAGATGGGGATACTCTGACACAGACAGCAGAGGTGACGAAGTGGAAGATTGGGAGATAGATGCAAATCTCTCCCTAATCAATAGGCCGGAGGATAGCCCTAGCTTCTATTCAAGAACATGGCATACCACCTCGACTCCAGATTTGGCCTTCTCCACACAGGACATACACCATAAAATAGACCGCCAGGTGCTAAACCAACTGGCAGGTAGCGACCACAGGCCGATCAGGCTAACCATTGACATGGAAGTAGGCCCACAGGAAACAAAACCGCTCCCACGTTGGAATTACAAACGAGCCGACTGGGACAGATTTGCAATCCTGACAGATGGGCTGTGTGAAACCATCAACACACGAAACACCAAAATGAAGCCCATGGTAGAGAGCCTAAGCAAGGCAATAATGCAAGCCGCCACTGAAACCATCCCAAGAGGAGCTAGGAAAAACTATAAGCCCTACTGGAATGATGAGTTGCAGAAAGTGGAAGATGCAGTAACAAATGCTAGGAACATGGCAGAGCGAGAAAAATCCATGGAGGCAAACATCGCCCTCAAAGCCGCCGCGGCGAAGTACAAACACACTCTCAAGCAAACAGCAAGAGAAAGCTGGAAAAATAAAACGGAAAGTCTAAACCTGGACAAAGACGGGAACAAGCTATGGAAGCTAGTCAGAGCCATAAACGACGAAACCCCGTCAAATAAACAAATTACTATCAAGCAGGGCGAGAACTTGATCACAGGTAAGAAAGCCGCAAACGCCTTTGTCGATCACTATGCCAGAGCAAACCACATCGAGGTCCCTGCAGATAAGCATACAGACATTAGCGAAGAGCTAAAGGGACACGAAAATATGAATACGGCTCCTGAAGAGCACATGATGGCCAAACTAACAATGCGCGAAATGGAAGAGGCTATGAGAACACTAAAGAAAAGGAAATCTCCCGGAAAAGACGGGATAACAAACGAAATGCTGATGGGGCTGGGCCAAACAGCGAAGAGGAAACTGCTATCGGTCCTGAACCAAAGCTGGAAAAGGGGAATTGTACCACAGGCATGGAAAGACGCAATACTGGTACCAGTACCAAAAACAGGAAAGGACAAAACAGATCTAAATGGATACAGGCCCATAAGCCTACTGAGCTGTGTCGGCAAGCTGATGGAACGGATGATAAACACCAGACTGATGTGGCATCTGGAAGAAAAACGAATACTAATTCCACAGCAAGCCGGCTTTAGACAGCACAGATCCACTGAGGACCAGGTCATACTCATAGCCCAGGAGATAGAAGATGCCTACCAGGCACAGAAACACACAGTAGCTGTTTGGGTGGATCTGGAAAAGGCATTTGACAAAGTCTGGAAAGATGGACTTAGAGTCAAGCTAAGAAGAAGTGATGTCTGTGGGAAGATGTACAAGTGGATCAACCACTACCTCAAACAAAGAACGGCCAGAGTCCAAGTACAAGGGCAGATGAGCAAAAAGGTGACACTCGAGCAGGGAGTACCCCAAGGGGGAGTATTGTCACCCACACTCTTCCTGGTATATATAAACGATATTACAGAGAATATACCAAGAAGAGTCCATAGCTCAATGTTTGCAGACGATCTGGCTATGTGGACCTCTGAAAAATCTCACCATAGCAAGAAATCGGATGCAGACGGCTCTAACATCGCTGGAAGAGTGGGCGAACTCATGGCTGGTCAAAATAAACGAGGAGAAAACCACATGCACAATATTCTCGCTTTCATTAAAACCCCAAAGTACCAAATTAAGTCTAAATGGCAAAATCCTGCAGCCAAACGACAACCCAACCTATCTGGGAGTCACATTTGATCGGCGCATGACATGGAATAGTCAGATTGAGAGAAACCGAATGAAAGCCAGAGAAAGAATGGCAATCATGAGGAAACTTGCTGGCACAAGCTGGGGAGCAGACGAAGGCATACTAAAGAAACTGTACACTGGAAGAGTGAGACCAGTTCTCGAGTATGGCATTGCGGCATGGACAACAGCAGCGAAGGCGAACTTCGATAAAGTTAACAAACTTCAAAACCAAGCCATGAGAATTATAACAGGTGGCATGAAGTCAACGCCAATTGTAGAACTTGAAAAGATTACAAAACTGCAATCCATGACCGATAGAAGAGACTGCAGAGCCCAGCTGCAGTCAGAGAAACTCCGAAGACTGACCGACCATCCAATGCACCAGAGACTAAACAATTTGGGAAATGGGAAACTAAAGCGGAGAAACTTTGCAGAAATAGCCAAAGCAAAGATGCACGAAGATCCCATAAACGCACTAACAACACCAAAACCCATCACTACTGTACGAAAACCTACCTGGAGGCAGGATATATTTCCAGAGGTGGTAGAAAATATACCAGGTATTGCAAACAAAAACTGCCAGACTGAAAAAGAAAGGAGAGATACTACCCTAAGCTTCATAACGAAAAGCTACCCAAGCATGGACTGGACCCATGCATACACCGACGGTTCTGTAACAAACACAACACAGAACGGAGGGGCAGGAGCATTCCTGAACCTACCAAATGGCAGAAAAATAACACTGTCATTCGCTACTGGTAAGTACACAAGCAATTTCAGAGCGGAGGCAGAGGCCCTGAGGGCGGCAGTGGAAGAAATGGTGACACACAGTGAAAATGAGAGCCATATAGTCCTGCTGACAGATGCTCTCGCCGTAGTCACAGCGCTAAAAAGCCAGAAAAACACTGAGCTTAATGACTTAAGAGCAGCACTCTGCAAACTGTGCCAGCAGTCCGCACCAAAAAGGGTAGTGGTACAGTGGGTTCCGTCACACTGCAACATCCAAGGCAACGAGGAGGCAGACAGACTGGCAAAAGAAGGTGCAAGACTACCACAAACAGATACCAGTATGACGTACGAAGAGTCAAAACGGCTTATCAAAGCCAGATACATGACCAAATGGGAAACCGAACATACTGGTTACACCAAAAACGATGCCTATTACCAGTTGAACCGAAGAATGCAGGTCGTTGTCTTCAGACTTCGCACTGGCCACAACAGACTGAGGTACCACCTATTCAACAAATTGAAGATAGGGTGTACCGACGAATGCCCGTGCGGTACTGGTAAAATGACCGCTGAACATCTGCTGCAGAACTGCCCGACATACGAGGATCAGAGAGAGCAGATGTGGCCATTACCAGTGGAACTGCAAGACAAGCTCTATGGCAGTGGCGACAGCCTCAGGATGACCGCCGCTTTTTTCGAAAAAATAATTGTTACTGTCTGACTGCGTACGCAGAAGAAGAAGAAGTACTATCCCAGAAGAGAGACAGTCCAGTGTGACTGTGTCTCAGGATCGTAACGTCCAGCCAGAAACGTAGCATATGCATGTGAGTGAGGTATCTCTTTGCTCCCTTTATTTTCTCGGCTCATCTGCAGTGATGGCACGCGTAGCATTCCCCGCCACCTGGGATGTTGTCACAATAGGGCTGGACTGCATCTCTTCTGCGTTCATTGGGATGACTGATAGCAGACAGAGGTAAAGAGCGAAGCAGGAGTGCATTTGGCCAGGTGCATTTCTGCGGCTCGACCGGGCCGGGCTGAGACACGAGCCCCAGGTCCCATATCGTGGCCTCCCATCACAGCGGTGCTGAGATTTAGGGCGGGATTCTGGCTTAGAGGTGTTCAGCCGTAGTCCCTCAGGTGGTAGCTTCGCACCATTGGCTTATCAGCCAAGCACGTGGACCAAATGTCAGCGATTCCTCTCAAAGGAGTGCATTTAACCAGGGGACAAGCCTGGTAATGGCACGGAGATGTTGTTCGCCTGGTGTGCGGACATATCTCATGATCAAGGGGTTGCGTCTCAGCAGTGAGGTGGCTGCTATACTGCTTACGACACCCCGACTGAGAACTAAGTCTTCTACTAGTGGTTTCACATCTCATCGCCGTATAGGGCGAATATCGGGCAGCTTCCCGCCCGCTTTGATCGGGGGACGGCAGAGACCTCTTTCTGCGGCTCGACAGGGTCGGGCTGGGACGTGAGCCCCAGGTCCCAACCCTATCGTAGCCTCCCATCGCAGTGGTGCTGAGATTTAGGGCGGGATTCCGGCTTAGAGGAGTTCGGCCATAATCCCTCCTATGGTAGCCTCGCGCCGTTGTCTTATCAGCCTAGCACGTGGACCAAATGTCTGCGATTTGCGATTCCTCTCGAGTTGAGCAGGACTACCGTAGCAACGCCCTGTCATTAGTAGGGTAAAACTGACCTGTCTTCCGTGGGTCTAATACCAGCACCCGTTCACTAATAGACCCAACGAATCAATAGAGGGCTTTTTAGTCAGGCAATGACCAAGTGTCTGGAACCTGCGATTTCTGTAGGGTTAAGCAGGGTTACCGTAGCAGAAGCTCTTTCATTAGGAGGGTACAACTGACCTGTCTTCAGTGGGTCTAATACCAGCACACGTTCCCTATTAGACCCAACGAGAGTGCTCTCAGTCTGTCAGTCATTTTACAGTGTTGGCGTGTTGAGTCAAATTAGACAGTCTTCTGAAATCCATAAGGCAGAAGTAGGAGTAGACTAAAACGCACAGGAAGAAGAGAACTGAAGACACACATTAAGAAAATAGGGAACACGTGGACAGAGCTGGAACAGATGACACAGAACAGGGAGAGGTTGCGTGTAATGATTGAAGACCTGTGCTCCATAGGAAGCTGAAAGGTTTTGATTGATTGACTGATTAAACATAAGTTCTCTTATAAGTTCAAATAACCAACAAAATGATTGTATAATGTCATCGGCCTTCCTTTCAAACCGCTTAGATAATTCAATGTAGCAAATTTCAATCAACTACATGCATTGCTTCATTTATATCAATGATCTCAAGACAGATACCATAAATATGAATGATTGAAAGACAGACAAAACAAAGAGATAGACGGACGGACCGACAAACAAGCAGACAGACATATAGATAGAAAGATATATAGATACGAGGGGTGCTTCGAAAGTAAGGCGTCCTATTTTATATCATGAATAACAGATAAAAAGAGCACAATAACACCATTTGATAGAGCAATGTCTTGCCTTAAAAAAAAAATTGTCAACATAGTCACCACCCTTGGCAATACATTTTCTCCAACGATGAACAAGAACGAACATGCCATGCTCGTATAATTTGCACAAAAGTGTCATATATCTGTAAGTCATATATTTGTCCCACAAATCATTTGAAAATCTTTCACATAAATCATTTTAGAAAATAATTGTCATAAAAATCAGCTGAAAAAATAATTTTTACACACATCTTTTGAATTTAAATTATTGTTACAAAAATTATTTGATAATAACTATTTAAAAAAAAATATATAACAAACACTAACTATAACAAAATCTTAAAAACTGGTTCCCACATTTCATCCTCAAAGTTCTTCTGTCTGTGATTTCTCTCTATCCGCCATTACTATTCTTCCATAGATGTGATAGAAACCTGAGTGACCTATTAACCAGATGCCAACTTAAAGCTCAACTCATGGACTACAATCCACTTGCAACAACAAGTGTCGCTGTATACAACGCCAATTTGTCATCCTTTCCTAAAGCAGTTTTTGAGATAAAAGAATGGTTCATCTGAAGTTATGCCATCTAATCTAATCTATGCTATTCTGTTTCTAAGAATCGATGTCACTGCACTCTGGGCATACCCATAGGTGCTAAGTCCCTCTCATCAAATGGCATAAGGTATGGATGCTGATGGTCCCTGTAGCTCGCTGGTTGTACACTCTCCTGCTCCGTCCTCACATGCGCCATACTCTGTTCGAACCTTGTTTAATGTCGAAACTGCAGTCTGTGGATCTATTCCGGTGTCCTCATCTAGCAGGCAGTCATTGATTAATTTCAAAATCTCACTTCTATCCATCACTAATGTGCCTATGATGGGAGCTTGTGAAGCCTTGATGTCAGCTATTTCATTACCCTGAACCCCAGCATGAGCAGGACAGTTGATCCATGTCAACTCCTGGAGGTTTGAGGCCTCAACAGCTGTTATCCACTCGTACCTAAGCAATCCCTTCTGTACCTTTTGAAGTATGGCTTGTGCGCCTGTCACAATGACTGCCCTTGTTATAGAAGTCTCAGATATCCATTTCTGTGCTGAGATCACAGCTTCCGTTTCCATTCTCATACTGGAGGTTGTTGACATGTATGCTCTACTGCGCTTAGCAATGACCTGTCCTCTCACTCTAGCTGAGAAACCCCAGCCTAATGTCCCACTGCGCAACACTGATCCGTCGGTGTATGCAATCTATGCTATTATTTGGCATCAGTGCAATACAAAATACCTTCAGGAGACTGACCATGAACTTTGTTGCTTGCTTACGCTAACACAATAATGATATTTCTAATGACTGGCTCTCCAGTCGCAAACCATTTCAATAGTTCTGGAAACCAAGGTAAGGTTGACATCAGGATCACTGGCATTGTCTCCTGCTGTACAGATGGTCAACACTTTAGTTTTGAGCCTGTCGACCCAGTGCATCCGACTTCGGCATGCATTTTATGTAAGGGTCTGCTTCCTCCTGCATTTTCTAAGGGTTTGCTTCCCCGGGGCGGGGTAACGGCTGATGCTGTGATGGGGAAGGAACCCAGCATCTTCAGATTGTGAGCCGTGTCACTTAACCCCTAGCCCACGCCGTCCTTTATTGGTTTATATATTTTACATATCTGTATTTGTGTGTATGTATGAACATATGTACATATTCATTTGCACATATTTTATAACATTTGTGTTTTTTGTCTAATCATGCTGATCGCTTCTTATTTGGTCTACCCTGTTCTATGTAGCTTACCATGATTAACACCTGCATGACCACTCTTTGACTAATGGCTGCCACCTTACATATTGTATCAGTTGTCGAGTTCATTCTCATTGTTGGTGTAATTTGTTAGGTGTTTTCATTTGTTTGTTGTCCCAGACAGAAAGCCTTGTGTTCCTAACCTGGGTTTTGTTTTTGTTTCTGCCATGGTGATTTTTATAGACTCAACTTAAAATCCCAACTTTCATTTGTAAAATGTCCTTTATTTGAAAGCATAACTTTCACACAAATTATTTGAAACCATTTGGGTAACTGTCCATATTTCACAACTGTATGATGTCGCGGGAAAAACACAGGTTCTTCAAATTTTCACTTTTGTTGGTTTTCTGGTATTCTACCATTGTTTCTTCAAGTTGTGTAGTCTCGAGGTAAGGTGTCCGCCTCGGGTGCTGAAGGTCATTGGTTCAAATCATGGTGGAGACCGAGATTTTTTCACATGGTCCTTCTGGTAAAAATTCCCCTGATCTCTGGATAGCGAGATCGGACTCCCGTGTTTAGTGTCGTGCACATTCTAAATCTCTTGGCAGTTGGAAATCTAAATGGTTTAATGGCTGCTGATCAAACAAAATTCTAGTTAAAAATTTACCCACAAATTATTTGTACCTTCCCTTAGGTGGTTTGTTAAAAGCAGCTATAGATGGCGCCTAACTGGTTGCGGGCCTACTTAGCTCTAGTGTTTAAGTCTATAAAGATGGACTCGCACATCGGTTAAACCACCCTCCAAGAAACTGGTTGTATACAGACTGCAGAGTCTTCTAAACCAGTATAAGGACATCAAGCTAAGTTAAGTTATACCATAAACAAATCATAATTTGAAACCATAAATATTACAACATAATTGCGAACCATAACCTTTACAGAAATCATCTGAAACTATAATTTTCATAAACATTTATTTAATATGCTCACTTTAAAAAAACAAAAACAATTTCAAATTATTCTTTCACTAAATCGCTTATTTGGAACCCAAACACATTATCTGAAACCAATGTGAAATTCATAGAATACAAACAAGTTTTTACAAGTGATTGACTTAATGAATCTTATATTAAATGATTCTATTCTGTGTACCGTAATATCAAGACAAATGAAGCAGATGTATAAATTTCATAATTGTAACAGGCTACCTAAAATTGATAAGGTTGTTGCACAAGAGTGTGGCAGTACACAACTTCATACATATTTTTTTCACACACATTAGTACTATTACATATGTAAATATACAAGCCTGGACATCATTTACACAAAATGTACATGCCTAGACATCATTTACCCCAAATTTACATGCCTGACATCATTTACCCAAAATGTACAAGCCTGAACATCATTTACCAAAGAAATTTACAATTCAACGATCCAATCCAAAATGCAGATTGCAAACTTCAATTCATACAGAAAAAACAGTCCTGACTGTAGTTATGCTTTTAAAAAAAAAAAATAACAGTTTAGTAACATTTTTATAGAAATTCACTGTTACTTACTTGAATACTTTAGTACTGGTATTCAGTCAGGCAAGGTTACCCAATGCCAGGTAGCCAAAAGCTGCTTAAATCTGTGTCTGTCCTTCACCTCGTAGTACCATGACTGTCAAAAGGTGTGGTGCAGATCATCTCTCCATCTTATCAGCGGACAGCTGCGCTAGCAGTTGTAGATATATGGCCACCAGAAAGACACCCTTCTCGTCCATCTATTGTCAGTCCTGCAGACCACATGACCGGCCCATCTGTACTTTCGTATTGATGCCAAGTCTATGACATCTCAGAACCCAGTTTGGTCACGGATGTTGGTATTTCGGGTACGGTCTCTTAGAAAGATATTTAGAACGCTATGCCTCATTGCTCTTTTGGTAATTCGGAGCTTCTCTTCGATTTGCTTCTGATTCGCATAGACTCCAAACCACACACTCATACACCATTGGTGGAATAAACATGCTACTGAAGGTGTGAGCCCAGGTCTTGACGTCCATCATCTACTGGAGTATTGGTTTAATACAGTTTGAAGCAGAACCATCCCGCTGCTCTCCTGCGTGAGATCTCCTTATCACTGTTAATTTCTGATATTTTATTACATTTATATGTAAGAATTACAATGACTAAGGGGAGGAAGACTAACGTCTGGTCAGGCAAAATATGATGATCAGATTTGTTAGTCAGGCAAAACATGCTGGCCGAGACCGTCACCTCTACTTCCTAGTAGCCCTCCATGGAAACGGCTGTTTTCATGGCAGCCTGGCCAATAAGGTGAGGGATCAACATAATCCCTATAGTAGTGAGTGACACGCAGATGAAGCCAAGCATAGCACAACCGCCTGGAGGACCCTGGTCCACCTTGATCAGCTACTGCTACCTTGCTACTTAACGTCCTTTTTAGGGTGCACAAAAGAGTAACCTACTCATTGTGGCCATTCGCAAACAACAATGACTAAATTTGTATAAAATTTAGTACTAACAACACGAATATACCCCAATAACTTTCGTACGGGGGTGGAAGCAATGACGGCTTCTGCTGAGTTTGTAATCCAAAATGAAGATATCCACCCAGAAAACATAGTATTCCTGAATGATGCTTTGTCAGTATTAGCAGCTGTAAAGTAACATAAAGATGGAGATCTTGAGCAATGCATGTACTCCCTGATATAGCTCTGATCAAAACACCCAAGGTTGATTATTCTGTGGATCCTCTCCTGCTGCAATATCAAAGGCAATGAAGCTGCAGACAGACTCACAAAGCGTGAAGGATCTTCCCCACAAACAGACCTGATTATCAAGTATAATGAGGCTAAGACCATAATTAATAGCAACTTCAGAGAAAAATTGGCTGATCAACACCCCTCACTTCTGAATAGAAGACATCCACTATGATTTAAGTACAGAAGAGCAAGTCGTCATCTTCAGACAGAAATGGGCATAATAGACTAAAGGGTCATCTTTACAACAAAAAAGAGGATTGGGACAGATGACAAGTGTCCATGTGAAGAGCATACCATGACTGGAGAACACATCCCTAAAAACTGCATGCCCACACAGGAAGAGAGAGAACAATTCTGGCCTCGAAAGATATATATGACAAATAAGCTGAATGAAAATAAAACAGCCTTACAAACAACAGTGTCCTTTGTAAGAGAAACTGGTACCTCCATCTGAGGATGAACGTTGAAGAAGTATCCATTGCTTCACTGAAAAATACACAAATAAATGATAGGTATGCATCTCTTTCCTTTACGGTATTTTTGTCACCACGTAAGGTTCTCATGGTCTGTTTGAGTTTTCATCTGTTGAAGTTGACAAGTATGAGGCGTGTTCAAATGAAATCGAACTGCGCCAAGTGAACATACGCATGATGATGTCACTTCAGGTGTAAACAGCACATACCAACCGTCAAGTTTGCAAAATTTCATTATCCTCCGACTCATAGTTTTCTCAGCAGACCGTTGAAAACATGGTGGGAGTGATACAGAATCCGTCCAAAGTTGATCAGCGAGCGGTGATTCGGTATCTAACAGCTGAAGGATGTCGACCTGTTGACATTCCTCGCAGAATGCAGGCAGTGTATGGTGACAAAAGACAACAGTGAAGAACTGGACAACGATGTTTAAAGAAGGACGTGAGTTAACGAAAGATCTTCCGAGACCAGATCAGGCACATATTGTTTTGGAAGATCTTTCGTTAACTCACGTCCTTCTTTAAACATCGTTGTCCAGTTCTTCCTGTTGTCTTCGACACACTTTTGTTACCATACACTGCCTGCATTCTGTGATGAATATCAACTGGTCAACATCATTCAGCTGTTAGAAACCGAATCACCGCTCACTAATCAACTCTTGACGGATTCCGCATCACCCCCTCCATGTTTTCAACGATCTATGAGTCGGAGAATAATGAAATTTTGCAAACTTGACGGTATGTGCTGAATACACCAGAAGTGATATCATGTACATCGTACGTATGTTCACTTGGTGCAGTTCGGTTCGGTTTTATTTGAACACGTCTCGTACATTTCTAGGACCATTTATAAAGAAAGCCAATAATCATGCTTTGCCACTGTCTGGCATCACACATCATCACTGAGATCTATATCTTCTCCAGTGGATGATCGTGGTAAATGTATAGTAAAGGGAAGTGAATCAGGCGTCTCAGAAGTAATGAAAGTTAATGCATTCAAATTAGAGTTATCGCTGCTGTTTGTTAAGTAAGGGGGATGTGCTTCTACAGAACGCAAATTTCTAGCTGTATGTGTATTGGGAAATTTTGGCAAGTGAGCAGAGGAGTTCAGTTTTGCTAATTGTGCAGCTGGACAGGTCTTCCTGTGCATAGGTAAGCTAGTGATATAAGCAAACTGCCGGCCACAAAGTTCACAAGAGAATGGCTTTTGTCCGAGGTGTCGTCCGTTCATGTGCCCTATGTACTCACGCCGAGAGGGCAGTCGCTTACCACAAATTTCACATGCAAAGTTCATTTTTCTTTTCTCTTTAACCAAAGAGTCCTGCTGGGTTTGCATATGTCCTAGACCTAGTGGTAATACCTTTCGTGGTGATAGCCTTAATGATGTTGATGAATGAGGCTCGTGCCCAGAGTTTGGTCGGATATTGAAGGTAGATGACATATGGAATGACGTCGCAACAGGTGATGATGATGACAAAGGAGGGAGCCTCCTCCTTCCTCTATGACTCTGCAATGAAGGAGCTGTGGATAAAAATGTCAGCAGTGAGTCAACATTTTTAAGTACAACCAATGTACTATTGGCTCATTCTACAGGAAAGTGTGCAATCCTCATTAGTAACAGGCTTGAAATGTATATCTGTCCTGGAGAACCCTTGAGCTAGTCATTATTATAGATGTACCAAATAGCGATTTTTAACATTTGAAAGAATACAAATAGAGACATATAACTATTTGTCAGAATATGAACAGATGCATGCAACTATTTATCAGAATATGAACAGATGCACGCAACTATTTGTCAGAATGTCAACAGATGTATGGAACTATTTGATAGAATACAAATAATAAGTCTTCTTATTAATCTCATTCTCCACATTGTTTAATTACGTCAACACATGAAATCCAGTTCTCTGGATGAAAGGTTGGTATAGTGGAGAGTTTTAAAGGCTTCCAAATATCTTTGCATGGAGGCCCGTCTTCATGGATATGATCAGTTGTCTGTGCTGATTGCCTGGTTGTAAGTGGCAGTTCAATCTGTTATGTCGTGCTCCGCTCGATCAAGTGAATAACTTAACTAAACGTCTTCATAGTCCCGAGTGGTCAGCCGGGGTCTTTTTGTATGACAAGGACAAGAATAGGACCACTACCTCACAGAGCGCATGTCATAAGAGGCGACTAACTGTGTGACATGACATAACATCGGCCATGGTTAGGTGGTTTGTTTGGAGCAGCATAGATGGTGCCTAACAGGCTGCGGGTCTACTTTGCTCTAGTATTTGAGACTATTGAGATGGACTTGCACACCGGTTAACCACCCTCGGTAAGCGCTTGTCCCAAACCAGTGGAGTATTAAGCTGCTCGAGCCTAGCTCGCTAAGCAGGAAACTTTTCTCCCAGCTACATCCAGCTCATACCAGAGCTGAGACCTGCACAGGGGCAGATGCCCCTGTAGAAGTACAGGTCGATTAAGAACTAAGAATGTCTTCATACTGGTTTAAAAGACTTTACAGAGTCTGTATACAACCAATATGTAGGAGGGTGATTTTTACCGATGTGCGAGTCCATCTAAATAGACTCAAACAATAGAGCTAAGTAGACCCACAGCCAGTTAAGCATCATCTATAGCTGCTCTTAACAAACCACCTGGGTATAACTTGGGTAGATTTTTAATTTGAATTTTGTCTGCGCAGCGGCCGTTAAGCCTACTCTTTTCGATGTCTAACTGCCAAGGAATTTTTAACGTGCTCGACACTGATCACAGGATTCCGATCTCACTATCCAAAGATCAGGGGAATGTTTACCAGAAGATTCATGTGAAGAAAATCTTGGTCTCTATTGTGATTCAAACACGTGATCTCCGGCACCCGAGGCGGACATGAGTCTACTTACATTTTTATTTATTATAAAGCAATAAACAACAAACAATTAACAGATCAAAGTAATACAGTTTTACAAAAATAAAGAACATATTTTGGTACCATTCATCATTACTAACTACCAAATAGCTTTAAATGCAGATCTTCTTCTTCTTTTGTCTTACTGCTCTTGCCATGAGGCGTCGCAGAGAGGCGATATGTGTAGATTTGTTGTTATTGCCAGGTGGGAGGCTTGTGCTGTCGTTAGGTGTAGCTTCCTGAGAGTGTCAGAGACACCCTAGATCCACCGACGTCGAAGTTGGCCTTTTGTTTGTGGACCAAAGACCTGCATGTGATATGCTCTCGATGCAGGTTGGTCATAATGAATTCTGACTAAATGACCAAACCACTTGATTTGTTGGGTATCAATATATGCATTAACTGGGTTTTTCTCCCCTATCTGTTTCAGTGTGGTGTTGAGGATTGATCACAGATTGTCTTTCCGACTGCACTTCTCACACAGTGCATTTCACAGTTCTAAATCTTACTCTTATGAGTTTCTAGTAAGGACCAAGATTGACATTTCTAACACAATGTAGGAATAAACAGTGTATTTATCAACCTCCTCTTAGTTTAAAAAAAATACTCTACAGTGTTATAAAATCGAAGCAGATAAAGGATGAAATTAGGTTTATATGGTATGAGTGTGCTGTGGAGGGGTGCAAATCAAGTGCAGGTTTGGTTTGAAATCTTAATAGATCGAGTTCAAAATAACTTTGCATGACAGGGAATGTCATCTCTGTATGACCACTTCTCCCCGTACAGAAAGGATTGGCAAAACAACCATAGTTGAACACACAAAAGAATACATACAACACTTTACAAACAGATACACACACGCATCTATACACTGGTGAATTAGTCCTGCTATAACCTTAAAGACTAAGGTTTGGGGTCAAAAGTGGTGCGCCTTTGCCAGTAGAATCCTGAAAGGCATACCTTTAAATAAAACACCCAAAAGAAAAACTTCTTCATCTTCTTCAGAGTTCGTCCCAAATAGGATGTTTTGTTACATCCTGTCATAGTTTACCGCTGAGCAGAGGACCATCACGGTGGCCCAGGAAAAGCGAGCTGCACGAAAGGAAAGAATACAAGACTGCCCAACAAAACCCCCAAAAATGCTGCTCATGTGTGCCCCACGTGCGGTAGAGTTTGTTATGCTCAAATCGGACTGTACAGCCACATCTGAATAAATATGTCTGACGCTGTCGCCATCTTCGCTTGCAATGGGTAACTAACAGAAGCACTGACTTGACATTGGAATTAAACAATCTTAACTTTGTATTAGTCTATATTTCCCTTGATTTCCATATATTATTTAGTAACAGGAATGCTTTCCTTGTCGAGCTGCAGTGACAACCAACAAAACCTAAATATAAAATGCAATGTGGAGTGAACAAATTCAACAGACCCTCAATATTTATAGTGAGGCCGAATATGCAGCACAGTAAATGAGCTGACAGAAGCCAGCGATTCAGAGCTGGCTGCTTGTATCAGGGTCAGTGAACCAGAGCTACACGCAGCGGACATGGAAACAGGCTGCATTGTGTAGTCTGGCTAAGAGAACATGGAACATAATAAAAAGGCAAACTCTGCACCAAAAAAAAAAGACCGCTGAAATTTGATGTGTCAGGCCGAAAGGCGCAGATATTGCAGCCTCAGTGTAAACTGCGACACAGCGTCACAAACATTTTTCAGGATGAACACAGAAGAAGAATATTTATAGTGAATTGGTTATTATAAAGAATGATGTATTAGCATACAGTAGACATACAGCAAGTCTGACAAGTTAAAATGAAACCTTCCCACCACTGCCTTGGCTTTCAATAAATCTCTTGACTTTTAGTAAATCTTCCAATGTCTTTGGCTCTTAGTTACTGAACGACCCCTTCCTCATCTTTTGTAAGAGCCCATGTTTCTGCAGCATTACACATTGCAGGTAGAACTGTGAAGTTGAATAGGGAGGCGAGCAGGCTCTGGTCATGGGTATGGTCTAGCGCTGTCTTTATGAACAATAAAAGCCGCCCAGGACGCGCGACGATGTCTTGTTAGTTCTGGGTTTAGGTTGTTCTGCATGTTCAATAAGATTCTGTTTGATGGTAGTGCACCAGGCTGAATGGTTCGGAGCAAGCAGCTTCCAGCCAGCAATATTAATGGAGAAACTATTCAAAGAAACTTTTAGTGTTTTTGTATTGTTTCTTCTGTTCCACAGTGAGAGCTGTCATGTGCTCACTGTACAATGGTTATTTAGGGAGGCACTCATCTGACCTGCAAAACACGTCTAGTCCATCCAATCCGGGCTGTATTAAGCCACATATGGATGCTAGAGAGTCTCACTCTGCTGAGGACTAGAGTTGGGCATAGAGAAGTATGTAACAGTGTTATGTATCAGGGAGTAGTATATAATAGGACCACCAACCAGGAAAAGCATAGATGGTAGAAACAACTGTTTATGCTCGCGATGTTGAGGAAAATTAGGATTTAAAAAAGGCCATAGCCAGATTGGCTAGGATTCGAGAAGGTGAGAGGCAATGTTGTTACTAGTGAACGCCCCTTTGTTGTTTAAGCGGCCGAGAACAGTACGTCGGGCCGTCACAGTTAGAAAGATGACGTGACTTGTAGAGCTGAGTCAATGAGACATGTCTAGACAATTTGGCTAGGACAAGAGGGGAGAAGCCAAGGTATGATTGACAGATGATCTGTGGGCTCAGAGAAAACATTCACCGCCATTTGGTTTTCATGGGGCTGGAGTGGGTCCTTAAAAGAAAGAGCAGAGTAGATTTCAGGATTCGATGCAAGCATGGATCTAGAAGGCTGTCTTACCATTCTCCATGGGTCATTGCATTTGTGCCTCTTGGAGTGAATGGGCCCTTCTATGATCATCTGAGACACATAACTTTTATAGGGAGGTTATCTCACTATACATTGAGAGCATTGCATTTGTTTGCTCATTGGTGCGGGTGGTGAACTTCCTGTAAATAGCAAAGGCTCCTGCAACGTGGTACGAAAAGGGTTCTGTGACATGCTGGGACTGCGATCCCAAAGGTTCGTGGTACAAAAAGGGTTCTGTGTGACATGCTGGGACTGCGATCCCAAAGGTTCGTGGTACAAAAAGGGTTCTGTGAAATCCTGGGTTTACAATCCCAAAGGCTCACGGTACAAAAAGGAAGGTGCATCATAACAGCCCTCATGGATGCATTTGCTCAGCACAGGTGTAACATGGGCACCAGAGGGACACATTCCCAATGCTTGAGAACTGGTAATTGGTCCAAGAGTGAGTTGTATCCTAAGCCTCCTTTGGGAGTTCAATCTAACCCATGTGAGAAGATATTGTTTACAGCCCAAGTCAGTCAACCAGAGAGGACAGATTCCTCATCGATCCCGACAGCCCGGAGAGAGTGACATATTCATTCTCGTTTCCGACAGCCCGGAGAAAATGGCATAAACAACGAATTAGATAGTTAGCCGTTAATTTGTATCAAGTCGGATCAGATCAAGTGCAGATTCATAGTAGTTCAAATAGTAGACTGAGAACCTGGGTAATTTAGTTACGGGGGTACCATCAATAGCTCCTGCTTAAATCCTCTGTGTTAGTTAACATTTGACATGGTTAGATTAGTTTGTTCTGTTTGATATTGTTGTAATCAATACTCATAAATAAATTGATTATCTTGATTTGGCTCAAGACATGAGTAGTTACACAAACCGCCAACATTTTAGTTAATTAGAAGGAAGAACTGAACAAACATATACATGTGTGCCCTTAGCCGACTCCTGATATTTTGATGTGTATTGGAAAAAGTGTGAATAGTTGATGCAGTACAAGTCTGGAAATGACAGTGAAAGAAGAGTTAGAAAATCGAAAAGAAGCCAATATAAAATCTATTAGAAGTGTGTAGGAGAGAGTAGAACGGATGGATCTGTTACACCTTTACAAATAAATGTTGACGTGGTTCAGAATTATGAAATACAGAGACAGGTATAGGTGAGTGAAGTGTTACAAAACCTTCCTGAACCCCCTTGATGGGTCTGAAGACATGGTGAATGAGCTGACAGCAGCCAGCGACTAACACTTAGCTATCTATGTAAATGGGAGCTGATCAAGATACTATTCCGCTTCCCTTGAAACATACTGCACCCATGTAGCCTGACTGAGAGAAATGGGATTAAAGCAGGACGGTCAATTTGGTTTCAAAAATTATGTGCTGAAATCGGGTGCTTTGATACAAAAGGCATAGATATTGTAACCTCACTGTAACCTAAGACACAACGTAACTAAATGTAATTTCTCGATGAACACACAAGAAGAATAGCCCACTTGGCTATAACTGCATTACCTCATACCTCTATGGTCTTTAGTTAAACTTCCTGAGCCTCATTGACTAGTAAACCTTTCTGTACTTACTTGACTTTCAGTAGTAAGCCTTTTCGTACCTCACTGACTTGTAGTAATAAACATTTCCATACCGTACCAACTTATGGTAGCAACCGTTCCAACAATGTCTTGACTTATAATAGTAAACCTTTCTACACCTTGACTTACAGTAGTAAACTTTTTAGTAGATTTTTGACTTATAGAAGTAAACTTTTAGTAAACTTTTATGTACCGTCTTGGCTTTTAGTAAGCTTTTCTCTACCATCTTGGTGCTTAGTAAACTTTTATGTACCGTCTTGGCTTTTAGTAAACTTTTCTGTACTCTGTTGGTCTTAAGAAAACTTTTCTGTACCCTTTTGACTTCTAGTAAACTTTTCTGTACCATCTTGGCTTTTAGTAAACTTTTCTGTACCATCTTGGCTTCTAGTAAACTTTCCTGTACCCTCTTGGTGTGTAGCAAAATTTTCTGCGTTTCTGTATGCTGTTGATTTTTAGTAAACTTTTCTGTAATCCCATGGCTTTTAATAAATCTTCCTGCATCCTGTTGTCAATTTTCTCATATCCGGATGGTGGTATGTACGAGGCGTGTTCAAATGAAACCTGACCTAATTGCAACAAGTGAACATACGTATGGTGTGCATGATGGTGTCACTTCAGGTGTAAGCAGCACATACCAACTGTCAAGTTTGCAACATTTCATTAGCCTCTGACTCATAGTTTCTCCAGCAGATCGTTGAAAACATGGCAGGTGTGATACGGAATCCGCCCAGAATTGATCAATGGGTATCAATACTTCAGTATCTTGCTAACCACCATTTGAACTGTCCCTAGTGACACAGCAAATTCCTCTGCTAGCGAACGTAAACTCCGACGATGGTTCACCTGAATTGTTGCACCAATTTTGCGATGGCATCTTCTGACCCAACAATATATGCCTGACCTAGTCTCGGAAGATCTTTCGTTAACTTACGTCCTTCTTTAAACATCGTTGTTCAATTCTTCACTGTTGTCTTCTACACACTTTTGTCATCATACACTGCCTGCATTCTGCTATGAATGTCAACTAGTTTACATCCTTCAGCTGTTAGAAACCGAATCACCGCTCACTGACCAACTTTGGACAGATTACATATCCCACCTGCCATGTTTTCAATGGTCTGCTGAGGAAACTATGAGTCAGAGGATAATTAAATTTTGCAAACTTGACAGTCGATATGTGCTGTTTATATCTGAAGTAACTTCAATCATGCGCATGTTCACTTGGTGCAGTTAGGTCCGGTTTCATTTGAACACACCTCATATACCATCTGGTTGGAAATACCAGCTACAAAAATTTTCATCACAGGAAACAACATTCCAATGTATCATTCTTGTTGATCTTGCAAGTTTAAAAAAAAAAAAAAGGAAAAGTAAGTAGCATGTTCTTACGACCACCAACCTATTTGGCGAGTATAAGTTTCTTGGCAAGTGTAAGACTCCATTAAATAGTTCACAACAGAACGCTTGTCAGGCATGATAGCCTTGGTACAAAACGATGTCATAGCCAGCAGCCGTGAGATTAAAGATGAGCTCTCATTTCTAACTAAATGCTCCAAAGGTTATGCAACACATAGCTTCTGACAGCAAAAAAAACGAACTCACGGTTTTCTCATGGCAAGACTGTTGCTACTAACAGCAAAAGGGGTGAGATCGGTCTCAGGTACCCCAAAACATAATACTTTGTGTATGTGAAGCCCATATGTCACAGGTGGTAATTCATCCAGGAGAAGTAATGCCCTACTTCAAAACATGTACTGCTTTGCAGGTAGTAGGATAGCAGAAACTATTACTCTGAGGTCAGTAATAGAATCTCCAAGGCTAGTGCTGCCTTTGGGAGGCTGTGCAACAGCGTTTGGAATCGGAGGGGTCTTAATCTTAATATGAAACTCAAATTCTTTTGAGCCGCAGTGCTCCCCACGCTTCTGTATGCCAATTAGACGTGGACTGTGTACAGCAGGCATGCTAGGAAAATAAATCACTTTCATACAAGCTGCCTCCGTAGATTGTTCAAAATACAGTGGCAGGATAGGGTACCAGACAACGAATTCCTCATTAAGGCAAAAATGCAGAGGATCCACACTATTGCAGAAGACCCAGATTAGGTGGGCTGGCCACGCTGTGCGCATGCCAGACAACCGCATCCACAAACAACTAACTAATGTATGGTGAGCTGAAAGAGGGCCTGCATCTGGTTGGCGACCAAAAGAAGCGCTTGAAAAACTCCCTCAAAGTATCTGTGACACGCTTCAACATCGATGCATACTCAAGGGAATGCCTCGCACAGGATCGTCAGGCATGGCGTGGAACCACCACCAGAGGCACCACTATTGCTGAGAAACGCCGGGCCTCCGAAGCTCAGAAAAAAATCGTTCTGGCGAAAAGACAAAACTGAAATGTGCATGTCCAATTCTGACCTTAAATGCTTCATATGTGGAAGGGGTTTCCGTGTCAGAATTGGACTATACAGCCACCTCCGGACTCACCAGTGAGGTGCAACACAGCATGTCTAACTGCTGTCATCATCACTTGTGATAGACAGCTATTAAATAGTAGGATAACAGCCAGATGCTGGGGAGTGTTTATCCAATTAAAATGGCTTACCAAAAGTAATTGGAAGTCCTGAAAAGGACGTCAAGTGGTAGTTTACAGTGACGGTGTGATATCTGCGCTATTTGGTCTGGCACATCTGGCTTTTTTGGGGCACTAGGTTTGCCTTCCCACCGCAATCTCTATTATTTTAGTCAGACAACACTAGCACAGCCTGTTTCCAGGGCCACCACTTGGAAGTGGAATAGAGTCTTGGTCAGCTCTGCTTTGCTGACCCCGATGCAAGTAGCCAGTTATGAGTCGCTGGCTACTATCAGCTCATTCCCTGTAATATATCTTCAACCCCAATATGGCAGACCGATAGTAAAATGCAGTACAACATATCTTACTCTTTTATAAACATTAGGCAGGTAAAAAGAATTCTACTGCCAAATGCTTCAAAACACATAACCTTACACCGATAAATGTTTGCAATGAAATATGCAATAGTTTTATTAAGAATATAGTATCAGAAGCCAAAATCAACTTTCAAAATGGAAAAACAGATAACATATAATCAGCATGCCAAATGTTTGATGCTCACAACAACAGAAACAACAATCAAAAGCATTGGCCCTCAAACACTTAGCCACTAAATTGAGTGTAAAGTGAAGATCACATTGACACACCAGTGTGGAGTATCGGGAATATGGTGTTGGGCCCATATTTTTTCTTGACCAATTGCACACTAGGGGTGATGTGGTCAACATCACAAGGCTTCCCTTTACTACTCTAGGTCATTCTGCTGCAAAGTGTTTTAGGATGGGTTGATCCCAGGAGCTGTTATGTGATAGAAAAAAAACCCTGTCTATTTTACTTCATTCTAGCTTGCAGCCATTTGTGGTCCAGATACTGATGAAATCATTCAACAGAGTAAATATAATAAAACAGTTCATTTGGAATATCAGTGCATTTTCTTTCAATGGCTGATTTCAGTAAACCGATTGTTACCAGATTTAAAAAAAATTAACATTAGCTTTATAAAGTATCCCCATAAGAAAAAGTCCAATGTCATGAGGTCTGGTGAACGAGGGAAATATTCAATGTTACCTCATCGCCCAGACACAATACATTGACTAGGACGTCACGTCAGGGTCAGACACAATATACTGACCAGGACCACTATCTCTCTTGCATGTTAGTTTCCTTAGAAACAGGCTGTTTTAATGGTAGGCTGACGAGAAGTGGATCGATGTGATACCTGAAGTAGTGAGCGTTATGCAGATGAAGCGAAGCATAACACAACCACCTTTGTCAGAATGCTTGGCATGTGAGGAAAGATACAACCCGCCACATAATGACTTTTTAAGGGCGCACAAAACGGTAAACTTACTCATTGCGGGCATTAAACAACAACCTATTCACCCAACTCATCTGTTTGGCAAATTTTCACCAAGATTATATCATGATGGTAGTGAGGAGGTGCTCCGTCTTGCTGGAAATAAAAGCCCTCCTCATCAGTAAACATCTCGCTAATATGGTGCATGATGGAATCCTGCGTCAAGTTCAAGTAAACGGCACCATATAAAAATACTGTTGATACGCTACGTATGTTAATTTAAAAGATAATTAAATCTATAGAAAAAATGTGAAGAAAAAAAATCAGTTTAGTAGCCTATAAAAAGTAGCTATAGCCAATAGGTACAGGCGCTTGCCTATCAAGAAACAAAAGTGCTAACAGGTGGGGTTTGGAATCCCATAAGTTGCAAGCGTCCCCATGGTCTCAAGGTAGGTGAGACCATCACCTAGTCATATTGCAGATTGATGAAAAACATGGAGATCCTGTGCACACACTGTGCATGTAAAAGAACCCTTGACAGTTGAAAATCTATAAGATTAGAATGTTAGTCGCTGTCCTGGCAAAATTCTATAAAGTAATGAAAATCTTATTCAATCCGAAATCTACATTTGTGCAGACGTAGTAAGCCACTGGAAGCAAACATTGCAAATAAAAAGAAATACGACAGATAGCCTTCACCTACCTGGCAGCAGGCATGACCTGCCTATTTGAATATCAGGATTCTAAGTATAAAAGGTCAAGGTAGTCCCATAACATACACTGCTGTTGGAGATGAAGTATTGAGAGACGTAATTTTACTAAATCTCAGCTTTTTGTGAGATTGGATGAAAAATGTTGTCTTCCCATATTAGATTTGCTAACGGTGTTATAATGAGATGTGTGCTAATGATAAGTTAACTATTTTCAAGAAATGCACTCCATTAGCAACATTGTGTATAACATTTTGCTACAGAAACCACTACTCCAAGATACAGGTTTCCTATAAGGGTGCAGTTGCAGTGGTCACCCTATGCTTTGTATGAAGTCAAAACGAGTCAAGAACAATTATTAGCTAGGAAAATGAGCACATAGTTTCTAAGAACTGTTGTACTTCTTCAATGTGACATACATATATTAACCTACCAAACAAACTAGGAACTTTTGGTTATGTTCCCACTGAATATATACAAAAATACTTATGGTCTTTTTATAAGACTAAATGAATAATACATACTCATATGTATAGGCAGACAAATGAAATATCACAATGCATAACATTCATGAACAACCAATTTTGTTTGCAATATTTATAGATACATGAAAACTGATTGAACTTGCTACAGGGCACGAGGGAAGCTACAGGGCATGAGGGAGGTTACATGGCAGATGAATATCTAACATATTACTAATTCTGCAACCATACAGGCTTAGAACACTTGGCACAAGAATGAAGACTTAAGTTCTTCACGAAGCTCAATGGCACAAGTAAATGGTAACTGAACTAAACTCATTTAACAGCACTCAGAGGCCACGATGCAGCAGTGCATGAGCTGACAGTAGCCAGCAACTCGAGTTGGTTGCTTGCATCAGGGTCAATAGCTGACCAAGACCCTATTCTGCCTCCACATGCCAGCCTTGAAAACAGGCTCCACTAGTCACTAGTGTAGTCTGGCTAAGAGACCGGGATCACTGCTGGAAGGCAAATCCAATACTAAAAAATTCCAGCTGAAATCGAATGTGCTGAGCCGAAAGGTGTGCAGCCTCGCTGTAAACTACAACACAACGTCCTTTTTCAAAATGAACGCTGAAGAACACATGTATTTTGGTCATTACTGTTTTGTTTTTTTCTGCCTCCCTAGGGAATTCATTATATACTATTTTTATGAGTCGATTCTAAGACCCCTTTCTGTGGAATAAGTTCACTGCACCTCCATGCCCATTGTAAAAGGCAACTAAAGAGAATTGCACATGAGACTAGCAGCCCTCACCATGTACAAAAATTGCTACAAAAACCACCACATACAAAGAGCTTTGATGCAGTTTTCTTAAAGGAGGTAAACTGTAGTGGTGGTCCTATGCTTCAGATGGAGTGAAATAGAGACAAGAAAAAGATCATATAATATTTCAAGAGGTGTTTCTATAGCTTTCCTTCAAACCTCAAAGGCCATCTATACTCTGTGAGATGCCCAATGCTAATTTCAATACACATTGATATCATTCATGTCAATAACAGTGTATCAATGGTTACTTTTTACATTTGTGTTCATTAAGTAAACATGAGACTCACATGTAAAATAAATATGAAACATGATACTTTTAATGAAACCAGACTTGTTTCCATCTAAGTACTGCCATGGATAATAATCTGTGACGGATAACAATGAATCAGTTCTAGGCATTTAGTTCACGGGACTCAAATAAAAATCACTGTGATGGCTGCAAGAAGGACAGAGGGGCTGCTTAGGTCATTAATGGACCATAGACCACAAGAAGATAATTTCATTGTAGATATGGCTAAATGAAGACAATTTTTAGAGTTTTACCAACACACCTCCCCGTAAGCCCTGCATGCATGTGGAAACCTGGGTTTTCTATTACTTCATCATATATATGTAAAATTGTTCTGTAACTTATTTATCGACGCAATAGGAATAGTTTACTTGCTTAAATATCTGTCATTCTACCGTAATCTTATTCTGAATCCAAGTTTTCTTTTATATTATCGCCAATGATTCTCTAGAAGAAACATTTGAACTTAGTCTTCCAAATTTAAACTTGTGGTATTGTTTATCATGTTGCGGGTCACAGAGAACAACTTTTAACATTTTTTAATAATTTCTTCCTAAATTTATCAATGTGTTTCCTAGTGGAAGTTTCTTTATCTTCGGCATTCGTCCTTTGTCACGTTGTCGTAGTTTACAGTTAGACTGCGATATCTGCCTTTCAGCCCAACACATCCAATTTCAGCAAGGTATCTTTGAAACACGGTTTGTCTTCCCTCTTTAATCCCTAATCTCATAGTGAGGCTGCATGGCTGCAGTCTATTTCCAGGGCCACCACGTGGAGGTGGAATAGTCTTGGTCAGTTATGGGTCACTGACTCTGAAGCAGGCAGCCAGTCATGATTCACTGGCTACCATCAGCCAATTTACTGCAGCATGTTCGGCCCTGGAGGGAGTTCAGAAATGTGACTTTTCATTTCAAGAAATGTTTATACGGACTTCACAAGTTCTTGTGAAAATGTGTGGTATTTTCATATTTTATCATATTCTTGGGCACTTTTTCAACTGCATATGACTTCAATTAAATGTGAATATTATGAAAACTGCTTCACCTAATTGGAAGAAACCATTTCGAACACCTTCCCATGTGGATTACTTTCAATAGAAAGCCATTGTTTCATTCATGTATTGGTATAAAGCTAAATAATTAACTGGCGAGTACCAACAAAACAACAAATTTCAATAACAGAAACTTACACAACTGTAATTCTCACACAAATGTTCATTCCCACATGTTCATTCCCACATGTTCAATTTGTGTATTCTATTGTATTTTGTATTTAATACAGAACAGTCTAGAACATAATGTATGGATGGTACTTCAGAAAACTTTTAGTAAAGATAAATAGATGACAATGTATGCTGTGCTTGAGTTTTACATAAGAAAAAAATTGCATCCAGATATCCAAGGTATTCAGGCATGAATGAAAAAACACTCCTTTATACAACTGCTACAAGAAACAAAGAAGAGGTCTGTTTAAACATGGAATAGCAGCATATAGAAAATAATCATGAATAGTCTCGTTAATATCAGAGAACAACAAGTTTTCTCTTGGTTTATAAGAACAATAAAAATGTATCAGGACTTTAGTTACCAGGTATATAATATTATCTTCCTTGTTTTAAATAGTATATTTTTTCAAATGTTCTAAAAGATAAAGAGCAGGTACCAAGTTGCATGCACTTTGGTAATCTGGTCCCCATGATATGTATGTTATGCACTAATTACTACATTGGTGCATTCTATTACGTACAGTGAGACATACAATTGGTCCTCCCACCTCACAATAGCTAAGACCTGGTAAAATAAAAACATCCGCAATGCCAATGTGTGCTGTGGGACTGCCTTTGTCATCTTTACTTCTATTCTTGAATGCATTAATTGCCTCTGCCTCCACTTCATGTGGAAATGCATTCTAAGCATTCCCCACTCTGTGAATAAAAAAATATTTCTAATCTTGAACTTTCTTTAGTTAATTTGGCGCTGTGACCTATTGTTCTTGTAGGTGCTTATATTTTTAAAAACATGTTATAGTCTAAATTTATTCTTTCCGTACTAAACAATTTCTTATGCTTCTTTTGAAAGCAACATTGATCACACTCGTGTCAACTTTGGGATAAAAATAAGCTAATTGATGAGTGATGGGACTCAGTGGTCTCAAGGTAAGGTGTCCACCTCGGGTGCCAGATGTCGTGGATTCGAATCACAGTGGAGACCGGGATTTTTAACGTGAATCTTGTGGTAAAAGTTCCCAAGATCTCTGGGTAGTGAGATTGGACTCCCGTGTTGAGCACGTTAAAAATCTCTTGGCAGTTAGAAACTGCAGGGACAAAATTAAAAAGTTCTAGTTAAAGATCTACCCAAATTATTTGTACCTCCCCCAGGCCTAGTAAGCTGCAGGAAGTTTTAACATACCTACTACGTATAGCTGAAGCCTTTGACTACCTGGAAACAGACATTAACATGCCTGTTTGAACACCAGGATTCCAAGTGTGATTGGCATGTCGGACGGTACAATTCCACACTCTGCTATATGATACCTGTAAAGCTGCTTAAAAATTACTTACTGATTGGCTACCAGACCTTAAGGACAAACTAATTACACATGTATGTCAAGACTTACCTAGCCAAATAAACATTTCTACCATGCTATAAGTTCGGTGACAACAAATATGGATATCTATCTATCTTCAGTCCACTTATGTCGTTAGATGTCGTGGGGAGGTGTGACCTTCTTTGTTTCATATTTTTTGGCAGGTGAAAATCCACTGGTGACTGGCCAGGTCAATAACCGGCATTTATTAACCCATAGAATATACGATCGCCTATTGTTGAGACTGGTGGAGGTGGAAGCGTAAATTAGAGCAAGGTAGACCCGCAGCCTGTCAGGCACCATCTAAGTCGCTCCGCTAACCACATAACGTTGTTGTGGCCACACAGTCCCTTTTTTTGTGACATAAAAAAATGTATGAATATGGCAAGTTTAAAAAGGTTTTCCAATCATGCATTTGCTATATACCCAGAACTAGATAGCGTTTAGATAAATATTATATATCTATTGCTATGATCTTAATTGTTTAGATTCGTTAATCATTCTAATCTATAATGCTTGGTCCTTGATGAAAATCTTTGGTCTTAAAGCAGATCGTTTTTCTAATTTTGCATTTGCATCTAGTCATATATTTCAGAATGTCCTAAACATTTCTTGTTAACCTTTTGAGGACGACACAGGCCAATGATCGGCCCGATTTACGTTGGCGAAAAGGACGAACGGGCCGATCCATCGGCCCTGTGTAATGAGCGCTTCTGTATGGCTAACTGAAAATAGTATCAGTCAATCGAATGATCTCTTTCATTTCTTGCGCATTCTAGCATATAAATGGCATCCCCTTGAAAGTTTTCACAGGAGTTTGAGAATTATATAGAATGTTTTTGGTATGTTGTTATTCAGCTCATTTGAAAATGAGATATTCAGTGATTCAAATTTAAATTATGTTTCTGTGTCAGATGTATGTTACTGATAGTGATATAAATAACAGTGAAAATTGTGAGTAAACAGCAGTCTCCAAGAACTTATATACTTTTCTATATTTATTCCTAGTTATTATATTTTTAAACGATTTTTTTCAAAAACATCACCCTTGTCATCTTTTTATTTCCTAGAAATGGCTCCGTCATGTTGAAACATGTTCATGAGAGAGCTAAAGGCAGTCAAAATGAATGTCAAATGCAAATAACAGGAATAAATGTGTCGCAGTCTTACATCGGTCATGTGGTCAACATTTTAGGATTAACCCGTGTTTACTAAAGTGTCATTTCTTTATTCACTATCATCTTAATCTTTAGACTAGTTCGTTTTTCTCTTTTATATTGTTGTCAGTCCCTGGTAAAAACATTTCTTCTGGTTGTAATGCGGGTTGTTATTTTGTTGTATTTGTGTCCGCCTGAAACTGTAGTACTTGTTTAAATCATTATAATTCTTTCTTGGGTAAAGGTTATAGGAGTCACTTGTATGTATTAAATTGAGAAGCCAAAATTGACTGCACATTTCTGTTAAAAAAATGGTGAGAAATCAGGATGAGGCATCTCTACTAGAGTGAAAGTTGATGTTGCTGTAGTGCAGAGTGGGGTATACTTGACAACAACTTTGAATATAACAATGGAGATTGAGACAGTTGCTTCAGCTCTGAGGTGGCTATCTGAGACCTCATCAATCAGGGCAGTCATGGCGTTGGATTCTCAGTCCTTGCATCAGAAGGAGGGGGGGGGGATATAGCACAAATTGATAAAGTTGATAAAGAGGCCTGAAACATTAGGAGCTTAGTGTGGGTATACTGCCCTGGTCATACTTGGTTCATGGCCATGAAAAAGCAAACATCCTGAATTTGAAATCACCCAAAGTGGGAACATTTTATATGGAGAGGGAGGGGTGAAACATACTGAAATCAACCAGTTGAACAAGTGCACAAGTTTGAACTCAAAAGTGTAATGATGGAAGAGTGTGTAAAACCAGCAAGCAACATGAACCATCAGTATCCATACCTTTCCTATTTGCTGAAAGAGACACCTATAGGTCAAACCAGATTTCAGTGATGTCAGTTCTGCATATTATAAAACTCCCACATATTTGCTCTTATAAACATTTCCTGTTACAGGATTGAAGTGATTTATCTGTTCTAAGCTGGGAAACAATTATATTATACAATATGTAGACAAGCTATGTAGTGAAATCAACACAACTAACAAAAGGCAGTTTCTAACAGTCTAATAATTAAATCAATAGCAGCATGCTAGGAGTACTGTAGCTTTCAGAAACAAAAGAAGCCACTGGAGGTAATATTATACACACTAACGGGAAGAAAGACTAACGTCTGGTCAGACAAAACACTGGCCAAGACCCTCACCTCGGCTTCCTAGTAGCCCTCCCTGGAAACGGGCTCTTTTCATGGTAGCCTGGCTAATGAGGTGAGGGATCGATGTGATCCCCTGCAGCAGTGAGTGACTCGCAGATGAAGCCAAGCATAGCACAACCGCCTGGAAGACCCCGGTCTACCTTCATCGGCACACTTGGGATGTGAGGAAAGCTACTGTAAACCGCCACTTAATGTCCTTTTCAGGTCGCACAAAAGAGTAACCTACTCATTGTGGGCATTGGCAAACAACAAATAATCTAATCAGTGCCCAAACCAATTCAGTCAAGTTGGTCTCATGGAAGACAGATGAATAATGAGATGAACATGAATATTCTACCAGTACCATAAATCTTGTATTCTTGAGAACAAAGTAGCGATAAGTATTCTCTGATTTCTAAATATTAAGAAAGTTCAGGTGCATATCAAGAACCTTTTCGGTTACAAGTGACCCAAGATTCTTTTTAAAGTCAGTGGAGATGGATCCACGTATCTAACATTCTCAATAAACTCAACATCGGACATCTGCGACTCGGTGTCTCCTTCGTGCTTTTCCTTAATATGGCGCATCAAAGACGATGGACGGGTGTAGCACTGCAGACATGTCAGGCACTTGTAGCGAGGCACCACGGTCTCATGTTTCTCCTGCCAGTGCCGACGATACTTGCGTGCGATGTACGTGTTGCAACCCTTAACAGGGCAACAGCTAGCCGGCCTCCACAAGGGACAGTATAAATCCCACCTTCTGAGACCTGAAGACAAGAAGAATATGGAGTGATTCATCCGGTTTACTGAAGGACCATATCGATGCCACTTTATACACAGAATGCAGATGCAAGCAATGGGACATGAGACCATTGGTCACAAGATTGCTTTTAATCTACAATTTGGAAATATAAACATACACTACTTCTGTTTTAAATTATACCAGGGTTCAAAAACACCTGACAAAGAAAGAAAGTAGCAGTTTTCCTAAATAATTGCCAGTGCAACAACTCAACATTAAACATTATAATCAAACTTAAATCAACAAAAAACTAATCTAAGCATATTTGATCAATGAACGTATTTGAGGTAAAAAATATAAAAAATATACAAGTTAATTTTGACCAATGAAGACCTGAAATGTAAAAAACAATACCAAAGTAAAGTTTGATCAATGAACAAACACATTAGCTAACTTCCAGATAAATATTTAATAATTTGTTTGTCATCAAGAGAACAAAAAACAGCAAAAACAAAATTTGCTTGAGCCATAAGCAAAGTAGCTTGTAAACTACTTTAATAATATCTGGTAATTTGCACCATCAAAATAAAAAACAAAACAGCAGTTAAAAAAACACAAAAATAATCCAGTTCTCTACAAGAAAAAAGCATGGTTATCAAAAACCTTTAAAATTCTAAGCAGTACATTTTCTGCAAGTTTTGCTTGGAAACAATGTTCAAATTTATCACACATTATGCTCAAGTTTTAGTATACCATACTACTAAATAATCAGATCATATCTATTACTACTTCTCCATTTTGTTTCTTACAAACCATACGGTCAACCACTGTAGATGATTCCTTACAGGAAGCCTGTGTCAAAGCACTCTGTATGCTCTTGAAATATTGGTTTCTGTAGCAATTTGTTGAGCATGATTAGAGTTCTAGCTCCATGCACAACTCTCTAAAGCTGCCATTAATGACACACACAGGAGTGCAGTGGTTCTTTTATTTCCTATTCAGTGAGGAGTCCTGGGACCCACATGAGGGAAACCAATTTGTGCAGGGACTACTAAAGTTCTGCTTTCAATGGACCTTCGTGAACAAATTAATTACATATTGTATTAAAATTCTGTTTTCAATAGATGTTCGTGAACAAAAATAATTACACACTGTATTAAAGTTCTGTTTTCAATGGTTGTTCCTGTACAAATTAAGGACACATTGTGCTAAATTCTGATGACCAAAATACTAGTTACACACAGTTGGTACAGGTGTTGCTCTTCTCTTCTTCGTTCGTTCTTAATCTCTCGCTACCAATCCCTAAACAGGGCTTTGTAAGTAGCAGGATATTTACACCTTTCGGTCCGACACATCCGTCTTCGGCAGGATAGGTATTGCTAAAATTCAGTGTCAAAGTGAATATGGAGCAGCTAACTACTGCAAGCAAACTTGTGTGGTTGTAAGCCTGAATGATGCTGAAAGGCCAGTCACTTTTTGGTTTATGTAGGTGGTCAGAAACCCAAACAGCCTAGCTTAACATAACAAAAGGGCAAAAAATTCAAGAGCACTAGTTTTATAATACATATAAATTCAGTACATGTTATGCAAAAGTTATGATCACAAGACACGTACAGCTAGTACATGATAGGAGTGAAGAAACTTTTTTCTCTGTGTCCATGAAAAGAAAATTTGATATTTTGAGAAGTAATAAAGACATATATTATACATACAACACCGGGAAACAATCCAGAAATAACTGCATTCTTTACTGGTCACACAAAATTATCTTACAGGCTCTAAATTGCATCATAAATGTAGTAGTTTCACTGTTCCTGACATTTGTTATGTAACAAATTTACTTTCATAAGACCAACATTTAAAACTTGAGTACATATTATGCTGAGATCCTGAAGAACAAAGAACATATACAGTTAGCAAATCAATAAATCAATCAATCATTTCATCAATCAATCAAAAACCTGACTACTCCTTGCGAAGCATAGGTCTTCAACAAATATACGCTAAGTCTTCCTATCATAAGCCATCAGTCAGTTCTGTCACCCATCTTATATGCAGCTAGCACTGGTCCAGAAGGGTATTGTTAGTTCCAGAAATTTATTCTGCTATATATTCTTGGAGGGCTGTGTGGTCTAGGGGTGAAGCGCTCGTTTCACAATCCCAACGCACCCGGTTCGAATCATGCTCGTGTCCAGTTTGGCAGACATGGGTCTTTTTCGCTCCTCCCTATACAGAAAGTAATGGCAACCTTTCGTACTGCACACTAACCCAAGAAACATTTAACAGCCAAATAGGTTGATGGTAGTCAGAAGCAACGTTCTGCAAAGGACATGCTACTTACTACATATTCTTACAATACATATTAAGGTGTCTTTTCAATGAGGATAATTCCACCCTAGTGGAAATATTTTCTAACAGTGTTACACACGCGCGTGCGCAGGCCCATACACATATAGTTTTATTGGTCAAGTAGCCAGCCCCATGTACAACCCTAGTTAGTTGCCTCAATATACACAACTTCCATGGTGAAGTGGTCAAGTCGCTTGCCCCGTGTTCAGACAGTCGGAGTTTGAATTCAAGCTGTGGCAATCCGTTCATGACTAATTATTTTCTAGAGATACCTGGGTTCATCGCTGGGGCTACGGAGTTCTTGCAGTGGCCTAGTAATGGACTCCTGGTTCACACCATACACATTGTAGCGCTTTGCGATGTGGATTGGTGACCTGTAAAACATCACATTCTACCTATATCTACATTCTGATTCGATTTAAATCTAGTCCAATTATACTTAAATTTACGTTCCGCTATGCTGCTTAGATATATAGTTTTTCTAATAATCTTAAATGTGACAAAATTTCCAGTGCATCGGAGCTTCCATTTAATGTAGTGTCTTTTCCGTTTCGTCAGTATATATGTCTTTGGGAAAGTTTTAAACTAATTACTTTTTGTGTGATAGAATTAGGGTCACACAAGCTGAGAAATTACTTATTATTTGATCACGCTAATGATCGGGTATCTGGCTTACACATGGATATTCAAAACAAGTCCGATTCAGTGTAAGACACATCTGAAAAGTAGGCAGGATATTCCAGAGAAAATAATTAACATACCCAAAAACACTTTATGAAAGCATGCTACATGTGGAAAATATACTGGCAATGGAAAAGCAAAGTATACCTTAACATCAGGAAGAAACGCTATTTATAAACATGCTGAAACTTTGTGTTTAGATCATTACACATTTATTAAGAGTATTGTCACTTTATGTGCAATTTAAGGTCGATAGGATTCACACTAGTCGACGACTTACACTTGTGTTCATGGAAATATGTTGTTTTCCATTTGCACTGGTTAATCTTTTTTTTAAAAATGTTTTCTTTCCTCCAATTAACCTGGCCTGGACATTGGCTACATGAATTAGCAATATGCTTAAACCTGTGTCGTATTTTTTCCGTCTAGGCTGAACTTCACGAGATTGGCGCCTTTCGCCCTAGCTCCAAAAAGCGTCAGTTTTGGTGTGTGAAATTTAGACAAGACTATAATGAACAGGAATACAGCCTGGGAGAGATGCCCAAGTCACTCACACTGAATGATGTCCATACGACCTTTTGCGGGTCTGGAAAAGGCATAACTTAACTTAACATCTTTATACTGGTTCAGAAGACCCTGCAGAGTCTGTATACAACCAGTTACATTTACATCACCTTGCTCTAAAATCTATGCGCATCCAGTTTATTCTTAAATGCATTAACTGTCCCTGCCTCCACTACCTCCACTGGCAATGCATTCCAAGCAGACACCACTCTCTGACTAAAAAAATATTTCCTAATATCTAACCTGGACCTCTCTTTAATCAGCTTGTAGCTATGCCCTCGTGTAATTGTAGGTGGCTGTATTTTAAAAAACTTGTTATAGTCTAATTTATCCATTCCTCTGATCATCTTATAAACCTGTATTAAGTCACCACGAATTCTTCTCTCTTCGAGACACCGTAGGCCGGTTTTTCTGAGTCGTTCCTCATAACTGTAATTCTGGAATCCCACTATCATCTTTGTCGCTCTTTTTTGTACTCTTTCCAGCATGTTTATGTCCACTCTATGATAAGGACTCCACACCTGTACACAGTACTCCAATCTAGGTCTAACTAAAGCTTTATACAGTTTGACGATCACTTCCTTGCTCCTATGTTTAATATTTCTTTTTATCATACCTAACATTGCATTTGCCTTTTTCACTGCTACCTTAACTTGCTCACTCACCTTTCCTGTATGATCTATTATAACCCCTAGGTCCCTTTCCTTATCTATCTTTCTAATATTGTTTTCTCCCATTCTGTAATTATGTTCCATATTGGATCTACCCATGTGGATGACTGTACATTTATCTACATTAAACTCCATTTGCCAGCTTACAGACCATTCTCGAATTTTATCTAAATCCGACATCAATATATCCACTTCCGCTTTAGATGAGACACTACTGCATAGTTTTGTGTCATCAGCAAATTTTGCAATCATTGATCTCATATCAATGTCCAAATCATTTATATATATCAAGAACAAAATTGGTCCCAAAACCGAGCCCTGTGGCACACCACTTTTCACTTCACTCCACTCAGAGTACTCCTTATTTATGCCCACCCTCTGCCTTCTTCCCGTTAACCAATTTTCAATCCATTTGGCAACTTCGCCACCTATTCCATGTGATTTTAACTTTCGAAATAATCTTTGATGAGGTACTCTATCAAAGGCCTTTGCAAAGTCTAGATAAATAACATCCACTGGCTCCCCTTTATCTATGATTTTAGTAACCTCCTCCATGAATTCTAATAGATTTGTTAAGCATGATCTCCCTCTAGTAAACCCATGCTGACTATTTCTAATTAGATTAAATTTTTCTAAATGCATTACAATGTTTTCTTTGATTATTGACTCTAACAATTTACAGACTATGCTCGTTAAACTCACCGGTCTATAATTTGCCGGATCTGATTTTTTGCCTTTTTTGAATAAGGGGATCACTCCTGCATCTTTCCAATCCCGTGGAACAATCCCTTTTGTAAGTGATTGAGAACATAATATAGCCAATGGTTTTGCTAGTTCTTGATTAGTAGTGAAATAAGGTGAACGCCCAAAAAAAAAATGACCTCACAGAACGAACATTGATCCTGATGCAAGCAGTCAGCTATGTTGCTGGCTGCTGCCAGCTCATTCACTACAGCTTTAACGGCCCTGTACAAAAGTCTATATTTGCAGATTCTGGGGATGAGATAATAAGCCCACTATACCTTTCAAAGCTTTTTGTTTGTTGTGTATATAGGACAAACAACCTCATCATGTAAAACAGACGTTCTCAACCTGGTGCTCACAAGCACCACAGTACTCTTTTAATGACATTTGGTGCTCGCATCATACAAGTAAAAAAATGTTTGTGAGCACTAATGCTCATGACACCCGTTTTTCAATTAAAACTTTTGTTTTGTAAACCCAAACAAATGTTGCTGCCCATCCATTATATTTTAGACGACTTGAAAGTTAGTTAAGTTGCGCTTTTGCTGCCAGTATATTTACACTCTATGTTCTGAAATATTTCGCACTGCTGATTTGATTCAGGAGTTTCCCGGTTGCTGATCAGAGTCAGCATCATGGGTACTTGAATTGATAGATCTCCAGTCCTCCTTAGCGTCAAACTATTTGTTTGAAAAGGAGAAATTCATAACCATTTGGGAGCAGAAAATACAAAAAGGTTCCAAATACTGTGGAGTTTCTCTCAAATGGTTGGGTATGTTCGGGACGACCTTACTGTGTGAAAAAGCTTTCTCTCTTATGAAATACCTCAAGAACAAAGCACGATTAACTGATTCACATCTGCAAGACTGTTTACGCTTAACTACAAGTCACTTCTCCTTGGACATTACTGAACTTTTCAGTGGAAGAATGTCATTAACCGGTTAAGTGTTTTAAAAATGCATTGTTTTTCAAAAATGAAACCCATTAGATTGCATGGTGCTCACTCACTTTATATTACACATGAACGGTGCTCGCTATCTTAAAAGGTTGAACATCCCTGATGTAAAACAAATTATAACCACTATGACTAATGCATGAAGCGCATTGAGCAAGACTTCTTGTAAAACCCCATACCTAAGATATGGATGGGTCTATACTTCATCTGGAGCTGAAAGAGGGCAAGAGGAATGGAACTATTGGGTTTTTATGGGGAGTGGACGCTAATGTTCTGTCAGGCAAAACAAACTGATCAGACTGTTAGTCAGAGTCAGATGAAACATTCTGATCAAGACCTCACCTCACTTCCAAGCAGTTCTCCCGGGAAACAGGCTGTTTCATTGCAGTCTGTCTAATGAGGTGAGGATCAGCACTGTGATCCCCACAATGGGGAGCTTACTGAGGAGTATCACTTTACACTGCAGACAGGAAGACCCCGGACCACTTTCCCAAATATGGTTCATGATGTTAGGAGAGCCACTGTAATCCACCATCTAAAGAAAGTTGTCAAGAGTACCCAACACTAGTATGAATAGCATCAGCAACAACATTGGGTATTTATCTTCAATGAATGCATGGTATAAGTTATGCTCAGGAACAGGCCATACTGGCAACACATTGGCTTCCACATGAGCAAGTGAAGGGTGGCAACGAAAAGATGAACCCATAGCATATAAAACCCTATGGATTCCCTTTTACTATTTCTTTAGGCTAGATCTACAGTTTTATAAAGACCTTTTCTTTTTCAATATCAATTTTGCATCAATTTTATTGAATCATTATAAAAATATATTTCAACACAATTTTCTCACCCTAAACCATCAGCAAAATATATTTAGGTGTCTGGACTTTGAATATAGGAATACATATGAATGGATGCACCCATATGAATAGTGATCAAGCAATCCAGCTTTATGATGGGATCACCATATGATCTAATCACTTTATATTGAAACAACCATATGATCAAATCCCTTTATGATGGGATCACCATATCATCAAATCACTTTATGATTAAACTAAAATAGGATCAAATCCCTTTATAATGAAACTACCGCAAGATTAAATTACTTTTTGATAAAACTAGCATATTATCAAATCCATTAATGATGAAACTACCATAGGACTTATTCACTTAATGATGAAACTACCATATGATTAAATCACTTTATGATGAAACTACCATATGATTAAATCACTTTATGATGGACCCTTCAAGATGCTGACAATATGTTACGATAACATATCCATTCTGTGACTCCTGAATGAACTAACAAATAATGTACTGCATTATCTCAAATATTATGCCACATTAAAATCCTGAAAACATCTTTTCTAAAACTGTAGTGATTTAATCTTCAGTCTGTAATTCTGAATCTGAGTTTATTACAACATCTGAAGCTAGTAAAACAAGAATCTGGTAGTTATTTTAAATAATAATTATGCTAATGACTTTGACAAAAGAAGCAGACGGTGTCAAATTTATGTGCACAACCTTTATCACTACATGAGAAACTTGACAATGTTTGGGACCTTGGACTGATAACTGCCTTTGTTAAAAGTCATTAGTATGTTGTTAGAGCCAGTGGTGTGTAAGTATAATGGTGAACAAAGAAGCAAAACTTCAAAATCTTTGGTTCGTTATTACTTGCGGAGACCATACTATTTTCGAACCAATACAGTATATCTATGTCTACAATAGAATATTTCCACTTTCTCAAATGGGTGGGATATAATATGAAGTAAAAATCCACTGAACTCGCTTCAGTTTACCACACAAAATATTATCAATAACGTCATCCATAGCAACTAAAATAAATGAAGTGTAAACAAATATGCGACATATTTATGGTCCATTCATAGAAGTAACAACAAAAGGCATGAACAACTGTGTTACGTCAATGTTAAAATACTACTTTCTACTCCATGTTCACAAATGACTGTTCCTTATTTCGATGTAACACAGCTTCAAGAGTTAAAGGGCTTGGGTCTTCAAACTCTCTGTTGTGTTGGAAATCTATTTCACCGATGCAATTTGTAAATTCTGCTTCCCTGTGTTTTTTCCGGAAATGCATGAACAGGTTAGACTTGCGTTTGCTAGCATATTGACACAATGAGCAGTGGTATTTTGGAACTATTTCTTCATGTTTCTCCGTCCAGTGTTCCCGCAACCTTGTGGAGGTCGGAATCTTTTTAGCACCACACCCTCGTACAGGACAGCCCAGACCAGCCATCCACAATGAGGAAGAGTAGGTCAAGGGCATAGTCTTGTCTGTGTTATCTCCTGCAGACACAAGTGTGTATGACAATGAAGAGTGATATATATGTCTAACATACATACATATACTTTGCGAACTTTATGCTTGTTCATTTGTCATTCTCTTTAAGATCTATCTAGCATAGATGGCAAAATAAGCACAATTCTGTTTGTCATTTAATTTACAGGTAAAGGTACCATAGTAGACACTGTTGGGGGAAAAGTATTTGGTTCTTCATTGTATAAGGTCTCCGGAGGTCCGCCGGGGTCTTTGTGTAGGGACAAGGACAAGAAAAGCATCATTGCCCCACAAAGAGCTTGTCGTAAGACATGGCATAACACCGGTCATGGCATGATGGTTTGTTTAAAAACAGCAGAGATGGCGCTAAACAGGCTACGGGTACACTTTGCTCAAGTGTTCGAGTCTATTAAGATGGACTCGCATATCGATTAACCACTCTCCGTAGCACTTGTTCCAACTCAGTGGAGTAATAAGAAGCTCGAGCCTAACCAGCTAAGCAGAAAATCCTCTTCCTAGCTACATCCAGCTCCCGCCAGAGCTGGGACCTGCACAGAGGCATCTGCCCCTATAGACAGTAGTAGTACAGGTTGACTAAGACTAAGTTAAGCTCTCCCTCCATTTATTTTCGGAGATAGGTGACCACATCCCTTTCCCATTTCTTTGTAAATGTAACTAAGTCCAGTACCCATAAATAGCTAGTAGCCTTGAGAGTGTCACTACCAATCAGTAAGCTCACAATCTTTGCTGTGAGACCTAATCGCTTTCAACCACTTTGATCACTAGCCTAGACTTCACTTGAAAATAACTTTTACAAACATTACAGCAGGTCTACACGGAAACTTTTTCTCTGCTAGTCATTTAAAAAAATAAAAGCTAATTAATTGAAAATCGTATGAAACAATTGATTTTATGTGCAAATATGAGGGCAAGTCAGTGAATACGTCATAATGGTTATTTAAGTAAAATTAAATGAAATACGAACTTGAAAACCATTTATTATTGCACTCCCATTGTCTCTTCTATATTTTTCAATATAATTTCCACCAACATTAATACACTTATCCCATCGTTTTATCAGCCAAAACCTGCAGCATAGAAGTCTTTGGTCTGCTGTCTCAGTCACATTTGCACTTCCAAGTTCAATATCTTCGTCATTTGCTAAATGTCTTCCACCAAGGTAGGTTATTAATGTACTAAACAGGTAAGTCAGGGCTGTAAGGCGGATATTCAAGATGTTGTTACCCTTGCTGGTCAATATTGTTCTGGGTTAATTGAGTTAAATGTTTATCGACCCAGTTATGCATCACTTTATGCTACTACCACTTCTCACCGCTAACAGGAATAATTTCCTTATAAATATCCTTTTACAGATTTTCCTCAAAAACATGCACAACTTTGATTGTACACTCTGTGAGCAAGGACGCCATTTTGTATCTGAGCAGTGCATGTGCATGCGATACCTAGCATCTGCTACCTACAGTGACCACAAAACTGGATGTTGGTGCCACCTAATGATACCTTTAGAAACTACCAACTACATTTTTCATCAATTCTATATCAATTTGTAAGTTACTTACTGACTTGTCCTTTTTTGAAAAATGATGCAGTAATAATCACATTTTTAAACTTGTCGATGGGTCATTGAAAATTATCATTTTTCTCATCCATGGACTATAAGTTACCCAAGATTGTCTTAAATATTTTATATGTGAGCCAGTTTGTTCTATATTTCTAAATAATTAATATTAATAGTTTGAGTCTATGCGATAAAGGAAAATATCAAACTGTTCTGAAAAGGACTTTGGTAAATGACATAAGTAAAATTAACTGAGCTGTAAAAGTGTTTTAAAAATTCATGTTATCAAATATTTTACTATTATTTTCAGATTTGTTAAGGTTTTTAGAGTTGATTTGATTTCATAAACCCATTATAACGAAATTATGATGACATACACAAAGATATTTATATACTGACTACTATAAATTTAAACAAAATCAAAACTAGATAATTAATTCAGGGCTGAAGATGCAACAGTGAATGGTCCTGACAGCAGCCAGCGACTTATAGGTGGCTGCTTACATCAGTGTCAATAACCCATAACTGACCAAGACCCTATACCGCCATCTAAGTGTTGGCCTGGAAACAGACTGCAGCCATGCAACTTCGCCAAGACATTAGGGATCGAAGAGGGATGGCAAACCTATCCCATAAACGCCATGCTGAAATCGGATGTGTAAGGCTGAAAGGCGCAGTCTAGCTGTAAACTACGACACAATGTCCTTTTCAGGATCAGCGTCAAAGAGGAAGATAATCAATTCAATATCCTATAATTTTTTTCTAAATAAAAATTTCCATTTTCTAATATCTTACTGTTACTTTGTGATAAATGTGGTCTCCATATAGCCATTATGAAGGCAATAAATACATAGAGGGAAAATGTTTACAAAAATAATTATTAATTTAATTTAGGATTTTTGTATTCTGCAATTAACCATAAATGATGTGACATAATATGAACAGATCTGAATCACGCTGGATATACTGACAAAATAAATATGTAATTTTGTATTCTTCCTGCAAATTTATGAATAAAGTCACATTATGAGATGAGAAGGGTTACAGAACACTGCGAAGGCATGTACAATTGTTGGAAAATTGGATATAGTGCAAAAAACACAGAAGATGATGGACAGTTTCACTTTATGGCATGCATGAGTGTCAGCAATAAAGTTGATAAACAATGCTAGGGACACAATGTTGGGGAGATACATCATAGCCTATACTAGTCTGCATGTACATGATGATTGTTGTTGAATGCCCACAATGAGTAGGATTACTCTTTTGTGCACCCTTAAAATGACGTTAAGTGGCGGGTTGTCGTAGCTTTCCACACATCCCAAGCATGCTGATGAAGGTGGACAGGGGTCCTTGGCTTCATCTGCATGTCTAACACGTCCCCATCATGTCGATCTCTCACCTCATTAGGCTGTCATGAAAACAGCTTGTTTCCAGGTAGGGCTATGAGGAAGTCAAGGTGAGGGTCTTGGGCAGTATATTTTGCCTGATCTTGACTAACATGTCTGATCAGTCTGATGTGTCTGACCAGACGTTAGTCTTCCTCCCTGAACATGATGATAATCAAGTATAATATATAGATAATTTAGATTTATATGTATGCAAGCTTCCATCTATTTTATGTAAACATATGTTAATTCCATCTAATTTAGGTAAGTTTAGTCAACTAAATTAATTCATCTAGGGTAGCAGACTCTCCAACTCATGGGTGATGGCACAGACATCATTCATATAGTCCAGCAGTGTGCTGAGTGTGGATTAGCCTACTGGGTTTGAAAGAAAGTGCTAGAACCCTATATGCAATCTTTCACCTTCTATCACCCACTGGTGCATAGGCCATCAACTAACTCTCCCCAAGCAGCTCTGTCCTGAGCAATCTTTTCCACTTCCTTCCAGCTTTTCCCTGTTTTCTTTACTTCCGCCTCCAGATCTCGTCTCCATGTATTCCTTAGTCTGCCTATTCATCTCCTTCCCTGGGGGTTCCATGACAGGGACTGCCTGGTGATACTGGCCTTAGGCTTTCTTAATGTATGACCCATCCATCTCCACTTTCTTCCTAAGATTTCCTGTTCCAATTTACTATATGCAATACAAGATATTAAGGGGGGAAAACATGAGTGAATAACAGATTTTCTGAGGGCTCAGAAGAAGAATTGTCATAAAATTTAATTTTAACTCCACACAATTAATAGTTAAAGTCAATTATCTGAGTACAAAAGCATTCAAAAACAACAAAAAGGCAGTTTAAACAATCTGGCTTTTTAAATTGTAGTTTTAAACAAAATATTCAAACAAAGAAACTCAGAATTTTATAAACATTATTAAATCTACATGAGATTTATCAGAAAAATAACAGTGAATGAATAATGTTTATACAAAGAAGCAATGAGTTGAGAGATATATATTATGTGTAATAAGCAACATTATTTTTGATAAAATTCATACTAATAACATTAACTGCTTAAAATACCCTACATGAAGTCAAGATACTGGACCAAGGGCTGGATTAAAAACAAATTCAACATTTCCATGACATCTCACAGTACAACTGCATGTCTAAAGTTAAAGTAAAGATCCCATTTCACTCCATGCAGTGTATGGGAAATAGGGAGTAAGGGCCATATTATTTGGTGACCCACGGCACATAATGGATGATGTGGACAATATCAAGACGGCAGCCTTTACTTCCCAGCTCGGGTACCCAATTTCTGTGGCTGGGTCGACCACAGAAGCTGGTTTGCGATCGGGAAAAAAAATCTAGTACCAACTGGAGAATGAGCTCTGGCATATGTATTTATTAAATAAAGATTGTTTGGTCAAAATGTGTTCATCTGTTATTTTACCTATGTTAAGTTCTAGGACTGGTTTACCTAACAGTCCCAACTGAATTTTATCATCTTAGTGACACATGGGTTGAAAAGAACAAACAAGTATGTCAAAAAGGTAACTAAATAGGGTTGTGCATGGAGCTAAAAAACTTATTATGTAAAACTATTGTTATTCTTCTTCTTTGTTTGTCTTCAGACGTCGGCTTCAATTACTCTAACAAAGGCAGCAGTCAGCTATTGAAATACTACAATACCGACTTCCTGTAAAGGGGTCGGATACAGTGACAGCCTAATGCTTTACATGCTGCATAAAGGTGCACTATCATCACTGGACTTGAACGACTTTTAAAAACAGTTGTCGTTTACTAATAACCTCAAATATAAATATTCACAGAGAGACAGATGACCTGTCAAGTTCTACAGCCTGCTCTACGGTTAATAGTTTTTACATGTGCACAAATACAAAATGACAACCTATACTCTCACATGCAGAAAAAATGTGTACATCATCACTGGACTTAAACCACTTTTAAAAACAGTTGTCGTTTATTAATAACCTCAAATTTAAATACTCAGAGAAAGATACATAACCTGTCCAGTTTTACAGCCTGCCTTAAGGTCAATAGTTTTTACATGCGCACAAATACAAAATGATAACCTACACTCTCACAATTCTTGGTAATTCTACTCACATAAAAATGACACATAATTGTCTCTATGAGAGAGAATTTGCAACTGACATCTACATTTGCACTAGCTCACATAATTTAATCCAGATTTATATGATTATCTCACATGTAAGCAGAATCGTCTATTTTATTTTCATTATCATTATTTCTGTACTGGAAACATTTAGGTTTGTACTTTTATAGTTTATTGCCCTTCTTCTCAAGCCATTGTTTATGTATCGTTCCACATTATGAAGACACATTGCAGGCCAGAAGACAAGGCTTGGCAGGATGCACATTTGAGGTACAAGACTTAACCCTTTATAACTCGTAAGGCCAAATTGGCCCCCTAAAATATAATGATGGCCACCAGTCTCAACCAAAATCAACCTCTGAAACTTGCGTTTGTGTTTCGTGATTTAGTTCTAAACATACATGTTTATTACCTGAGACGAAAACATGTACACAGCATAAATAAAAACCTTATCAAAACTAATTAGATTGCTCTCAAACATTATTTTAATCTTTTTTTTCTATATTATAAACAAACATGATCCATTTGACCTTTCCAAAATGCTGTTTAAAAACAAAGTAAAAAAATACTAAATAGTGCTCAAAATAAAAGAAACAAAATTGGCTAATGCTTGCGTATGTTTAAGATTTATCAATTTAACTAGACAAATATATGTACAACCTTACACCAGAGAAAATGACACAAACTAGACAAATATATGTACAACCTTACACCAGAGCAAATGACACAAACAAGACGAATATATGTACAACCTTATACCAGAGCAAATGACAAGAAACATGACAAAATATACACAAAGCTTACAGAATGAAAGGGATTGTTTAAATCTCTATCTTCTTCTCCAGTGCTCATCATGAAGAGGACATGGGGGTCGTGTTCACAATGAGGCTGTTATATCTGCACCTTTCGGCCCAATGCATCCAGTTCCATTGGCTTTTTTGACTACCAGGTTTGCCTTCCCACTGCAGTCCCTATTCTCTTAGGTAGACTGCACTAGTGCAGCCTTTTTCCAAGGCTGTCACTTGAAGGTGAAATAAGGTCTTGGTCAACTCTGGTTTGCTGAGCCAGATGCAAGCAGCCAGCGACTCGTAGCTAGCTGCTATCATCTCATTCACTGTGCTGCATCTTTGGCACCAATAAATCTTGATGATTAAAGCAATATTTTTTCTCCTGTTGTCTGAGTATATCGATGCTTTTGATGCAGACAGTAATGAGAGTTTCTGGCTTGTATTTATTTTATGATTCAGTATGAGCTTCCCGTCACTGTCTATTCTTGTTACACACAAGGTTATTGTACAAGGGCAAGTCAGTAAATAGGTCACAAATGGGTATTTACCTTTTCCGTTCGAAAGGCAGGAAATTACGATGATTTGGCTTAGTTCCACTAGCGCTGCACACAGCCAGCTCTAGGGTCATCGCTTTATCGTATATAAACTTCCGAGTTAATGTCATAGAAACGACTGAACATACTGTTCTTTTGGTTGCAGAAAGTTCCAACTTCCGTCATGTACGGTTAGAAGAAAACAATGTCGATTATTTTCATTTGTTTTAGATTTTGAATAGGATTTCTTCTGTTTTTCGCTTGGATTTGAAGATTCATCCATTATTGAGAATGAGGGAGTTAAGTTTCTGCAATGTATTTTTTTCTGAGGTATATCTATTTAGTTTGTTTATGTAGATACAATAATTACATTTATAGTTGAAGTGACAGACAAAGCCATTTTGGAAAACGTCGATAGTAGCATTAGTACTTTTTTTCTGCAATTTTTTTTTTCTTCCTAACCAACTGACGCTGCTAGAGGGTGAGTCTATATGTTTATGCTATTTTTCACCACTATCGCCTACATCTTCTTGTATCTCAGAAACTAACATACACACAATAACACCAACAAGTACTTTATTAATATTTGTCTCTAGACACACACAAAAATATTTGTAAATTTTTTAAATAAACGTAATTTTGTAAACTGGAAATCACAAGGTAAAAAAAAATTTTTATGAGATAACTTGAAAGCTTTTTGTTGCTGCACTTACATTGTCACATATTTCCACCAACATTAATACACTTATTCCAGCGCTTTGTCAGCGCAAAGACAAGCCCACTTGGTTCATTTTGTGTTCATCAGTCAGTTGTCTGGGTACCCACTATGAGCACACTTTTCGCAAATTAAATCGACCATGTATGTAGGCTAAAACATGTGAACACACTATTGCAGTTGCTAAACTGTATATCTTTAGTAGCTTGCCAGCTCAAACCATTTCCCTCACCTGTCACACGGAAGCATATGTTGCAATCTGAAAAGGATGGCCAGAATGGATATCAGCAATTTGTTAGTATCTATGAGATAATTCATCGACCCAGTTATGCACCGCTTTACACAACAAACACTTCTCACTGAAACAGGAAGCATTTCCTTATGAACAGCATCTGCAGAAAGCCCTTTTATCTCCAAAAACACACAACATCATCATGTTATTTGGTAAACACTGTGAGCATGCATGCTATTTTGTATCTGAGCTGCGCATGTGCAACCTAACATTTGGTACCTACAGTAATCACACATCCCATATCAGTTTATGTCAATGTGTACATAGAGTTTGTAAGAAAAAAAGGTTGAAATGAAAGTTTACGTAAGGTTACAGTAGCAGACATAGACATTTATTGGCGCTTCAACATAAGTAAACCTTCAGCAGGAGTTGGACAAACAAAAACAGCACATGTGTAAACAGTGAACTAAGTTCAACAAACATCAAAATTATGAACAAAGCAGATCCTAAATAAAATGCAATACTCTGTTTCCCCAAAGACACTGTAGGCATGGGGCTGACTATCCAATCTCACTATAAATCACTATAAAAATAAATGAAGACCTCTACACCAAATGGTGGAAGAAGAGCGACTGCATCTAATAAAATCAAGGATACTGTACACCTGCCAACATTGGTAGTCAAGGAATGACCACATATTCAACTATCTTAAGCCAAGCAGTGAACGCAAGGTTAATGGGAAAGGATCAATAAATTCTGAATTTGACTGGAATTCTACTTTTCCCATACATGCCTTGGAATTAGCCCCATGTTTGCAACGAATATGGGCAAATAAGTTTGACTTCCTTTTAAAAGAAACATCCAAACATAAGGCACAGTGGTAATATGCAGTGATCTCCTCATGTTTTTCTAGCCAATGAGTGCGCAAGTCCGATTTATTTCGGCAAAACTTTGCCCCACATCCAAGAACGGGGCATCCGCTGCCTGGCTCCCATACTGCTGGAAACCAACGATCCTTATGGTCAATGCTGTGACCTGCAGAGGGAAAATAATGCTTCTTCAGTATGGCCGATGTCAAAGAGAATAAAACTCTTTACTTCTAATAAACACCAGTATGCTATACAGTTGTTTAATTTTCCGAACCCTAAACACTCTCATCAAATTATAATTCAATACAATATCTTGATCTAAAAATATTAATCATTTTATGTCATATTCAAAATAATCATAATCTTCCACTAATTAATAATAATAATAATGTTCACGAAGGCGTCAAAGGTCCATTGCGTCGATCGACCACTACGATGTCCAATTACTGAAGGCTGTGTTCATGCGTAGCGTGTCAACTGAAATCCCTACAGACTCCCCAGGTGGAGCCTAGTACTCCGCTGCCTTGGGATGAGGGCTGCGAGGAGTGTATTAGAACAATGTTTGTGTCAGGCCTTCTGTGTTTGTCCGTGTCAAACTCAGTGTTTTTTTTTCCCCACCGCCGAGTTCTGTAGATTGTGTCCACCTTTTGGTCAGCGTGACCCTTGCTGTGCCGAGAATTCGAGATTGGAAGAGGTATCGTGTAAACTTCTGTAAAGGGGTGGGGGAAGGTCCCTGAGTAATGATAACCTGTACCAAACTCTGATGTGCAGCCAAGCGGAACTTCAAACTCCATTATGGACTGGCCTCCCACGGTTCAAGCCAGGCATGAAATGCAGCATAACAAACAGGATAACCGATCGAAAGCACATCAATTCCACAGAACAAAGTCCCTGATACCACCTGGTGAAGGAGCTCTGAATTGTAATCCGAACAGGAACCACCAAACATCAGAAAACTCAACACAAACACTAGAGCGAGTCGAGAGCACAGCCATCTTACTTTCTTACTAATTCTTACTAATTAATCAACAACAACAAAATAACACAACAACCTAATGTAATGACAAAGAGTACTAATAGAAATAATATAATAAATGTATGCACATACACCATACACAAACAGCTGCACATATCATTATTGTTCATAAGCTTTATCGTAAGCTTGTAGACAATAAATATACCTCATGCTGAATATGAAGGTACTGCCATAGAGTAAAGGTACTGCTGAGGATGAAGAGCTGGTAAATTCATTGTATGAGATCCCAGGTTCTGTGAGGTGAATAACTAGTTCCCTTCTTCGCAGACTTTGATTTCCTAACAGTAACAGAATTAGCTACCCTTTAAAGCTGGGTGGATTGGAGCTTGCAGGGACTGGGAGATTAAACCCTGTTAGTTTTGCCACGAGAGGCAAATGCTCCATCATGTCATTATGCTCCATTTACAGAACAAACGGAACCTCTCTGTACCTCATATACGATCATCATGCCCATTACACAAAAACCTTTACTGATATATTACATAACTTTATATGTAAACATTAAAAAAAAAATTTTTAAACTATATTTTTTGGCACAAGTCCAGAATCCATCAAAATTTGATAGATTAACAAGTCACAATAGTAGAGGCTTTGAACATAGTTTCAGCTTTCTAGGCTAATTGAAGTTGGTTAAAATAGGAGAAAAGGAAGCCCACGCAAATGTCTGTAAAAAGGATGCTGACATACCCCCTAGAGCAGATGGTGGGAAGTGTCCAATAGTAAGACCTCACACAATGACAGCTTAACAGTTACCAGCACTGCCAAAGTGTATAAACTATATTGCTGGGTAGGCTAAATGAAAACGTCTTGAGGCTGGAAATCTCAGAGCCCCATCTTCTCCAGATCCAGTAAGTCAGAGGAAAGAAACTACCCACAAACTTACTACTAACAGTAAAATGAAAGTCTCAAAGGCACACCACATAAGTTACGAGACGGCGCCTTCTAATAGCTGACCAGATGAATTTGCAGAACAAAACTATCGCTTTTGGCTACTTGGCACGAGGTGCAGATGTGCCCAAACGAATACCAGGATTCCTGTGTTAAAAAGGTACAGTTATTTCATAGCAGACACTGCTGACTGGGATGAAGCGTTAAGCGACTTCATATTACTGGGTCTCAGCTTTGTTGTTGTTGTTGAGTTGTGATAACTGGTTCCTTTTCTCGGGGTCTTGCCATCTATAATGATAAATCAGGTATCCATTTACAGGTGAGTAGACTAGCATATCAGAACAAGGGATTCAACACATGACCTTTGCCATGAGAAGTAACCACTCTAATCATTCTCATCCATAAGACATTATTTAAACTATGAAAAAACATTGGTACAACCTGTACGAAGCAAAATATGTATAAGCAGGCAACTATTATTATTGAAAGTTTCCAGTTGGTTGGCAAGATGAACATGTCAAATATAGTTAGAGCTAGAAGAATCAGTAATATTATATGGAAATGACAATGCTGGGACACACTGGTAATTTCACCCATCCAGCAATTTATATAAACACAAGCAATTATTATCCAAGGTGTCCCCCAGTTTGTGTTCACATTTTCTTGCTTTTCCACTTCAATAAAAACCTAGCGTCACATCTAGTTCTTTAACAGGGTAGCATTATTGGAGGTTTACAATTTATGGACTCGATGATCATATAAGAAAGATACTGTATGAATAATGAATACTGAAAGAAAAAATCTACGATATTATCGGTACAGTCTGGACAAATGAAGCCATTTTTATTAACAGGGTACAAATATTGAAGGTTCACAGCTTGTGGATGATCATATTAAATAAGATACTATAGGAATAAAGAACTAGCAGAAATATACTAATTATAATATCTGTGGTCTGAACAAATGAGGCCAAAAACAGAGTTCTATTACTGATGGAGGCAGCGTATCCTAATGGTGAAATGTTCGATTCACAATCCCAATGCACCAGGTTCAAATCCCGCCGTGTTCAGTTTGGCAAATACAGGATATTTTTCTTGGTGCAATCGCTCCTCTACGTACAAAAGTAATGGCAACCTATCGTACTGCACACATACCAAGAAACATAATAGTCAAATAAATTGGCGGTTGCAAGAAGCGACGTCCTTCAAAGGTCATTTGGCTTACATCAACTATTACTGAAGGTTTATCATTTGTGGACTTAATGATCATAAGATACTGCAGGAATAATGAAAAATAGAAGAAGAAAAACAAACTATAATATCGGTACAGTCTGAACAAATAAAACCATTGTTTTTAAGGTCATGCCAATATTTACAACTTGTGGACTTGGTAACCATATACAAATAAACTAGAGCAACAAGTGCAGTTGGCCTTTTTGTAAGAAGTCTGAGTCATACATTTTGTGGTCTTGCAATGGTGGTTTCTGTAGTGTTTGTTATTCATGACGAGCTAGCCATTCCTAAATACAACCCTTTTCAGTTCCATTGTAAGCAACAGCAAATTAAATACTTTTGGAGATATACAATTCAATTAGAGATACAAATGAAATGTCATTGCCTATATAACGATCCTCTTTTCACACCATTGCATCAACTACTTTATTCCAGCATAAAAAAATGTTTTTGATTGAAATGCATCATTACTTTGACCTCGTCATCATTCCCAAATCTTCATCATCTGAAAGCATCCTTCAGGGGTCCAAATACATAATAATCAGGGGGAACAAGGTCAGGGCTGTATGGGAATGCATTAATATCTGAAATCTCAATCTCCAAATAGTGTCAAGAGTTGCAGCAGCCGTATGAAGGTGTGCGTGCGTTATCGTGAAGGAGAATATCATTTTAGATTTTAAAAAGTCCCCTGTGACGGTTTGTATTGCTGATTTCAGGTCCTCCAAAAGTATGCTGTATTTTTACCGTTTCAGCCTTTTTCTGATAGTGCTCCAAGATTGTTCCATTCATGTCCGAGAAGAGAGTGGATAGGACCTTTCCAGCTCAGGGTTCAGACTTGAACTTTTTCTTGACTTGAGAGGATGTGCGCTGCCATTATAAATACTGCCTCTAGCATCCGAGCTAGTAATGATGCACCCAGGTTTCATCACCTGTGATGATACATGTCAGAATGTATCTTATCTGAGCTTGTGTTTGAAATGTCTGGCGTATTATTTCATGAAGTATTGTCAATTTGCTGTTACTTTTTTAAATGCCCTGATACTTAATATGTTGTAGTTGACCGATTCTGTTTTGTTCTGAACATGAACCCCTGTGATCCACAGGTAAAATGCAGTTGTGGTCTCTTTAGTGTTTAAATGATGAGTATCTAGCCCATATGTTTGGTGGGCACCGACTAAACAGAATTACAGAAACATGTCCAGGGTGAGAGGTGATGGATCTATGAACTGCTTGTTTTCACTATACTCTAAAGAAATTGCCTGAGACGTGTCTGGCAGACAGAAATGTGATGCTTGAGAGTGTTTCATCAGATCCCATTTCCTCTTAGCGGAGTACGAACAGTCGGGGCAGTTGTATTTGAGTAGGTAGGATTCATGTTTCTCCATCCAATGGCGCCGCAGAAGAGCTGAGCTGGCTATTCTTTTCACTCTACATCCTTTGACAGGGCAAGCATCATTCGGTTTCCACAAATCAGACTTACGTTTAGCTCCGCCTTCCTCCTTGTTCATTTGCCCTACAAGAGTACATAAGAATTCTGATGATCATCAAAGCTATTTCTTGTTTTCGTTAATAAAAAAAAAACATGTTTACTTTTGAAACATATTCTACAAACTTAAAATGAAAGTCTTTATACTGGTTTAGAAGACTGTATACAACCGGTTTCTTTCACTTCCCTTGATTTAAAAATAACTATGCGCACCTAATTTATTCTTGAATGCATTAATTGACCTTGCCTTGGGATCAAGATGCTGAGCAGCACATGAGCTGCAGTGGTTAGCGACATATAGCTGACTGCTAGCGTCAGGGCCAGCGAACCATAGCTGCCAAGACCCTTCTACATCTCAACGTGGTGATCCTGTATAACAGGCTGCAACATGGCAGACTGGCTAAGGAAAAGAGATCGAAGAGGGAATGCTAACCCGGTACTCAAAAAATGCTTGCTGAAGTCGGATGTGTTGGACCGAAAGGTGCAAATATCGCAGCCAAGCTGTAAACTACGACACAACGCATTCCGTTCTCTGGACTACATTCTGCTACTTATGCCCTTTCAGGGTTTGGTAGTGGGAGATTGAGAACGAACGAAGAAGAAGGAGAAGACCTTGCCTCCACTATTTCCCGTGGCAATGCATTCCACGCATTCACCACTCTCCGACTAAAAAATAATTCCTAATATCTATTCTGGACCTTTCTTTAATTAATTTGTACCTGTGACCTTTTGTTCTAGTAGGCAGCTGTACTTTGAAAAACTTGTGATAGTTTAATTTATCCTTTCCCCTTATTATCTCAAAAACCTGTATTAAATCATATTGAATTCTCTTTTCTAGACACTGTAGGCCAGTTTTTCTGAGTCTTTCTTCATAACTATAACTCTGGGATTCTACTATCAGTTTTGTCACTTTTCCTTAAATCCTTTCCAGCATATTTATATCCCCTTAACGGTAAAGACTCCACACTTGAATACAATACTCCAATCTAGGTCTAACTAATGCTTTATACAGTTTGACAATCACTTCCTTGCTTCTATGTTTAATATTTCTTTTTATCATACCTAATATTTGCCTTTTTTCACTGATACCTGAACTTGCTCACTCCCCTTACCTACATGATCTATTATAACCCCTAGGTCCCTTTCTTTTTCTATCTTTCTAATATTGTTCTTTCCCATTCGGTATTTATGTTCCATATTGGATCCACCCGTGAGGATGACTGTACATTTATCTACATTAAACTCCATTCGCCAGCTCTCAGATAATTCCAAAATGTTATCTAAATCCAACCTCAATATATCCACCTCTGCCCTTAGATGAGACACTTCTGCATAGTGTTCTGTCATCTGCAAATTTTGCAATCATGGATTTTGTACCATTGTCCTAATCGTTTACACCGTTAATACTTCTGTGCAAGCATGTAGCACTATAAACATGTGTATTTAAGCTGCTGAAAAATAATTAAACCACGGATAGGGTCACATGTTGCCACCTGAGATCATTTTTAGTGGCCCTTCCACAAGTACAAAATTTGATTATGTATTTATTTTGTCCAACTGTAATACACATATATTTTAAACTGTCTCACATTATTAAACCTTTATTAGTAGCCAGCTAACTTGGAAAGAATATGGTGGTCTATGTATCCTATTAACCTGTTAAATCTAGACTTATAAAGATTTGAACTTTCAGGTTTGTACCAAACAATCTCCTGATTTACAGTTATTGCGATGTTTGACTACCAACCAGCTTTCAGTAACTTGGCACACCATGGAAAGATGTTTAAAAGGGTCTTTTAGCTATTATTATGTTATTTAATGTTTTTCACTTCAGATAAATCTGTCAGGATTGCTACAAGAATAAGATTATGTGGTTATTTGAAACTACTGCATTGCCTGTTATAGCCAGGCTTACTAGTACATATTTAATATGTGGTATCATAAGATTGTCACACGTTTGATGTAACATATGACCTTCTTTTAGTGGCTGCTGCATGTACAAAATTTAATTATCAATATCCTGTGATTTTTAATATGAACTTTATAATTTTCAACATTGTTTTAGTGGATTATCAGATAACATTTACCCTATTCATTTTTGGGTATGAAATATTTAATTCAACATTATAAAACATGTTCTGATAACTAACAATTAACATGAAATTAACAAAACCTCATACAACTTTGGTTCAATGCAGTAAGGTTTATTCAGTCCAGACTGGAACAAAATATCAATACCACTTTTGTGGAAAGCTATATTTAGCCACATACGTTTTTAGCATCAGAAAAAATGTAACACATGCATAATTAAAATGCACATCATATTGTCTTTACTCTTTCAAACAAAAGTGATTGGAGAAATGGATTCAATAAGAGCTGTGGTGGAATAATACAAATACCTTTGTTTTAAAACAAAAACATTTCAGGAGTGTTTTAAAAACAAAAACATATTTACGTCAGTTTCACATATAAGTAAGAACATAAATGGATGGATTTACTCCATGTGTTCTAGTGTAAATTTGACTTTGGATTCACATGATCATTTGTATGTCATGAAATAAGTAACAAGTACAGTTCATTGTCTTTCTTTTATTACATGATAATCCCTTCGTTACTTAACTTAATCCTTTACAATCCAAATTGTTCATTGCAGTCAACTAGAGTAGCACCACTTACAGTCTGATTTATCTGAAACAACATGTCGCATATCAACCATATCTTGTTATTTAACTAAATTCGATTTATAAAGAAAAGCTGTATCTTTAAATTTATAAATCATAATTTTAACCCATTTGATCCCAGCCCGGCAGGCGACGGCCGCGTGGATATATTGATTTAAATTATTTTTCGTTACGTTTTACCTGCCATTAGACACGCTAAATTTAGCCTTCACGTGACTACCGGTAATGGCGGCTCCCATTGCAGTTTACAGATCGTTTCTATCACGTATGTGTTCAAGCCGTGATTTTTTTTAAATGACCTTCAATTTTTTTCAAAACTTGGTGCGGACTGGAGATACTTATGAGTCAGATGATAGTGGTTGCGAATTTGTTGATGGAGTTGAAGAGAACGAGAACAAATCGAACGTTAATGATGAATAAGTTCAGGACTTAGAAGATGAAAGTAGCGACACTGGCCTCGGTAGTGATGACGAATTATCAGTAGAAGACGGTGACAACGTGGCCCGCCCCACAGGCAGGCCCTAGTGGTGATAGAGAATGGTCAAAGCAACGGCATAATATCAATATTGAAGGATTTAATGAGGGAACAGGTTGTGCAGATGACATAGATCCAGATCAAGATTACTCTGCTTTTGATTACCTTTCACTTTCATTATTTCTACTTCAGACCTTTTTTGAGTACTTGGCAGAGCAAAGCAATGCATCAGAACTTTAGGTAAATAAGATCCTTGAGGAATTACAATTTGGTGTGTGCAGATCCTCATACTAGATACCTCTATAACTTCGAGGTGTATACTGGAAAGTCAGACATTGGACAAGAAGATGAAAGATGTACTAGTTGCAATGAACCAAGGGAGATTTCTTTTCGCTTGAACATTTATCAGCAAAATTGACAAGAGTGAAACAGACATTTTATATTGACCCTTTTTCCCCCCACTTGTTTAATTTTTCGCATCCAACATACATGACATTTACAAAAAACATATGCACAGAAGAGTACCTCTTCCATTTATCTGTAAACTGGAGTTTGAATCACACAAATAAATTTAAAATTGTATTTGTTATCAATTTTATTGCGCAAGCACGTCTAATTTTAGTGGAGTTATTCCCCTTGGCCTGAGAATTCAGTGAGTTTTTCTGATCAGCTGGGATTGAATGTGTTAATTTATTTATTTTGTTAACTATGAAAAACCATGAAATTACTGTTCTTGTATTGGACATTTTAAGATTAATATATTGTAAATTATGTAGGACTGTAAAGGGTTAACGTCTTTATACTGGTTTAAAAGACTGCAGAGTCTCTATTCAACCAGTTTCTTACATTTGGATATGTAGTGGGTGTACTCAAATTGAGAACAATGGACAATGAAAGAAATGTGGAACATACAAGCCATAGATCAGTGGTTCTTAAAATGAGCTGTTACCAGGAATGCAAGAATGAATACAAATAATACTGAGAAATGTCTTAGCCAGCACAAGATATTCTTGCGAGTATATGGCATAGGATCTAATTTCAAATTTTCATGGCTCATTTAATACACTAAAATAGTATTAGTTGTATTACACTGTGTTGTCCGAGATAGTTATGTAAGTCGAGCAACCCATTCCCCGCCCATCTTTTCTCACCCTCAAACTTGTCCACATTAAACTCTTTCCCATCAACCCAACCATCCCTCAATCCATCTCTTCCACCTCTAAACATGACCCCCCCCCCCTCTCCCCCAATCCATCTCCTCACTCCTTGGTTCAGATTACTGGGTTGATTGTTTAAAGAACAGTTTATTGTGTCAGTGTTTGCCAATAAACAATAGTCTCAGAGCAACCATATAATCATATGTCCATAACTCATGAAGGGAACACCCTAGCAACTTGAAATAAGTTATGTTGGTCTAGAAATCAGTCATAGAATATTCTGTTAACATTTCAGCTTGATATGTCATTCCATTTACAAGTTATGGCGCATTCAGACAAATATATATATATACAAATATACAAACTTCCAGAAATATAGTATAGATAGGTTTTCTTTTATTTCATGGTCACAAAAGATGTACTTTTATCTCAGAGCTTTTTTTTAAAGCATATTTTGCAAGGCTTCTTAAGATGCTGTATATGAGGGGTGCGCAATATCTAAATAGTTTGTATACTGAATCACGTAAAGTAGAGTGCAAGGGCAGATAAGTAAAATGGTGGATTGAGGGAATGTCAAAAGTTTTCTAGAGGATTTCGCTGCCACTGTCACAATGGTTATATCAGCACCATTGGAACAAACCACAGCTTTCTCCTTCCAGCCATGTTGAAGATAAACAGGGTAGTGGCAACAATCACAAAGACTAAATGTTTTATAAGCACCAAGAAAACGTATATACTCAACAGCAGAAGATAAAGTCAAGTAATATGTACTCCAAAAAGTAACCATGGTTCGTCCAGGTGATCAACGCATAGTACTAAAAAAAGATTGAGTTTCAGAATTCCTAAAATAAAAATTGTCCTCAGACTTTATTTACTTCTACAGCTGCATTTGAAACAAATAATGATCTATTCAATTTGTACAGGTCTGCATTTGCTTCTTGGTAATTTACTACTACTACTATTACAACCACTAATACTTAGTGACTTCTCTTCCATCCTGGGGTGTACATGTTAGGCAGTGACAACTGTATGCTATCATAACAGATGTAATCTTGACACATCACATTTCGTTCTCCTAACTACATACTGCTACTTGCAAAGCCCTGTTCAGGGCTTGGTAGTGGGAGATTGAGAATGAATGCAGAAGAAGAAGATGTATTTTATTCTACTTTATTCCTATCTAATCCTCGCTCCTTAGGAGATGTTTAATGTTGTCTTCTCATGAAACTCTAGGGTCATCAAGCATGCCACATTGGGCATGTTGGTTGACTGCTATTTTGCCATTCTAGACGAGTTGGAAAGAAAGGTCCTGTTGTGTAAGCTGGTTATGGACCTTGTCTCTTCGTGCTATCTGCAATTTCTTAGCTATCTCGTTTCTGAGGTTTAGAGTTGACCTTTCTTTTATACATATCTTAAACATTAATGATAGATAGTAGTGCTAATACAACAGTAATGTCCTAGTCTTGCTACCTGCAATCATGCTGCCCCTCCTTTTCTTCAAACAATCTATACAACCCAATTAACACACACAAAAATCAATAGAGTAAATAAAGGCACAACCAAACATAAACTTAGTAAATACAATATAATGGGGGAAAAACATGAAAAAAAATTGTAAAAGTTGATTAAGGTTGAGTTTAATCAAAATTTTTTAATGGGTATGGTCAGATACCGCACGTAGACGAGAACACAAACAAAACCTACGTTACGACCAATAGGCCTTCATCAGGGACAACAATACTGAACTAACAAATCAACATATAAGAAAAAATGGTCAACTCATCTGTTTCTGATAGAAGACGCAGTATGTCTAAGCGACCGGTTGTGCCAGACACTTGATTGAAACTGAATCGGAGCGGTCAAACACAAAGTTGGGGAATATGCCAGATAAGCCAATGGTGGTCAAATAGTGGTCCAGATGGGAGAACAAAGAGAAGGCAATATAAGCCGGGAGGGCGTGAGATTGATATAGGAGGGGTGGGGGGTGGGGGAAGAGAACTGATAGAAGAATGGGGGGCGGGGCAAAGGAAGACAAATAGATGGGGGCCAGTGTGAGGGTTTAAGAAAAAGTATGGAAGATATTAACCTTTAGCACGCCACGGTCGAGTACTACTCGACTCACTAGGCCTACAAAAACGGTGTACGGAAATTTTTTTTTTTTTTTTATACGGAGTCACTCCCAACAGCCATTTTTTACTGCTGAATACATGCTCCATATATACACGATATTTTGCCGGTTAAAGTATCGTATGTGCGATTACAAATGGCTTTTGAACAGTTTTAATTTTGTATACGCCGTTTGGAGCAAGCCGACTTTTTGCGAAAGGGGAAGTAGGTTGTTGGGAAAGATCTTTATCGAGTAGATTTTTTAATTTTGTTTGTTTAAATGAAAGAACTACGTTTGAATTGGAAACTAACAGTTGTGTCGATATTGTAAACACAGTATCGATACGTTGTTATGGTTTCCATGGTTTTCTATCGAAGCGACTAGGCCTAGTGGTCGAGCCCAAATATTTTCCGAGATTTTCATAAATTTTCAACTTCAACTTTTTGTATCTCAAAAACTAACAAACACACAACAACAACAATAACACCCACATGTTTGTTATCCTATTGTGTGTCTACACGCCAGAAAATCATATTTATTGACAAACAAACATAAAAATTAAAAATTTTGAAAAACGACTACCATGGTGACTAATTAAGAAAATTAATTAGGTCAAATATTTTTCAAAAAGAATCTGGCGTGCTAAAGGTTAATGCCATGTGGTTGGAGACAGCCCATACTAGAGATAAGTCTATTCTCAAGGGCGAATCGATGATGATCGTCAGAGAAGCACGAAACTAGACCAGTGACACTAACGTCAGCCATACCCCGGTGCTCAGAACCGTTAAAGTGGCTGGCAATAGGGGAACCAGTGCGGTGGTAGATGTCGTTGAGGTGTTGGCGGAAACGCTCTCGCAGTTCCATACCAGTTTTCCCAATGTATGTCATACCACACTGGCGGCAGATGATAGAATAGATGAGGTTACGAGAATTGCATGTAAATCTCTCTTTGATGAAGAATTCTGCTTTAGGAAAGGTGATGGAGCGAGAAAGGATGACATGAGGGCAGGTAACACAGCCACATATATTTTTGCACGGCCTGGTGCCTGGGAGGCTATGAGGGCTGGTGTGTAGGCTACTACTGACCAGCAAGTCCCTCAGGTTCCTGTCTCGTTTGTAGGCTACAAGGGGAGGATCCGGAAAAACTTTACGAGTGGCAGGATCAGAGTGAAGAATAGGGAGATGGCGGAATAGGATATCCCGGACAGAGGCGTAATGAGGGTGATAAGTGAGGACAAGTTTCACACGGTCAGAGAGAGGACGGTGAGTGGGAGTGAGGGAGTCTTGACGGGAGATAAGAAGAACCCGCTGAAGGGCGGAGGAGAGAGTGGTCTCAGGGTAGAGTCGCTTGCGGAAGAAGTCAAGCATCTCGTGGGCCCTGAGAAGGAAGTCGTCGTCATCCAGTCGGAGGCGTCGGAGTTGGGAGAAAGGAAGCGAATCGCGGCAGGATTGAGGATGGGAGGAAGTGTAGAGGAGGTAGTTGTGGGCGTCAGTGGGTTTGTAGTAGAAAGTGGTGGAGAGGTCTGAAGGGCAGATAGAGACAGTGATGTCGTCCAGAAAGTGGGGGAAATGTCAGACATGAACTTGATCGAGGGATGGAAGTCCTTGACAAAGTCGATAAAGTTTAGGAGATCCTTCTAAGATATGTCAGTAATACCAATCCCATCGTCGATGTATCGATAATACATTAAAGGAAAGGGGCCCTGGAATTGAAGCCAGATCAAGTGTTCCAGGTGACCCATGAACAGGCATGCATAGCTGGGGCCCATATTACACCGCTGATCTGGTCGAAGAACTGGCCATTGAACTCAAAGGTACTGAGAGTAAGGACCATTTCTGCCAGACGGACGATGGTAGACGTAGAGATGGATGGGTTAACCCTTCGGTCAAGGAAGAAACGGAGGGCCAATAAACCATCAGAGTGGGGGATGGAGGTGTACAGTGAACAGACATCAAGAAGGACGAGACGATAGGTTCGGTCGGGGGAGAGGACAATGGTAGAGAAAGTGGTTAAGGCTTGTTCTGTGTCCTTGAGAAATGTAGGAAGATTCTCCACCATAGGTTGGAAGACACTATCCAGGAAGTCCGATACCAGTTCGGTGGGACAGGAACAGGCAGAAACAATAGAGCGACCTGGGTTGTCGGGCTTATGAATCTTAGGCAGCATATAGAAAGAAGGCTTACCCAGACAACTGTCAAAAATACGGAGGTTCGTGGCGCTCTTCGGAAGGAGATGTCGTTTGGTCATATCAAGGATGGTGGTAGAGACCTCCTTGTTGAAACGGACAGTGGCATCATGGGCGCACGGTTTATAGAAAGAAGGATCAGATAGTTGAAGACTGCCCTCCTGAACTTATAAATCCTTGCGCCAAACCACCACTGCTCCCCCTTTATCAGCAGGTTTAATCACGAGATCCCTACGCTGACTAAGTCTAGCCAGAGTACAAGCCTCGGTATAAGAAATGTTCGAATATCGCAGGCGCCAAGGGCAGATGGCCTTGATATCGCGAAGAGTAGTTTTAATATGGAGGTCTAAGGCACGGGATCGGCCAGGAGGAGGGGTCCAGTCAGATTTATGATGGGAATAACTGGAGAAAGGGTCATCGGGGTCAATACAATACAATACAATATAGTACTTTAAGCTACTACATTTGCCATTTTGAAAGAAAGAATTAACATGGCGTCAATTATTAGTGTATATTTTCAACTCCTAATATTGTGTCCAGAGTGAGAGGACGAGGGTCCAAAAATTTTAGATTAGGACGGTATTCTGGATCTAGCTTCATGGGGTCAACATTTATTCCATGGTCTTTAAGGGCATGCTGGCAAACGTCTTTTTTATCTGTATGCCACCAACAGCATTTTGGACATTTGAAATTGACTGAAACTTTTGCATGCTTTTCCTTCCAGTGCTCAAAAAACTGGAACCTGTTGAAGAAGTGTTTTCCAAAGCAACCTCTCACTGGGCAAGGGTCACTCGGTTGCCAGGGTGCCAATGCCTTGTGTATCATTGTCCCTGTCAACAAACAAAAGTGAAACTTGATGATGAAGCCTAGGTACCTTTAGTTGTAAAACTTTAGTGCAGATTTATAAGCTCAACTGACAGGGCATTTTAGTTTATTCTTTTGTTTCTATGGTCCGCCAATAGTGGGTGGTTTTGGAATGATTAATGTGGACAAAATATAATCACAAATCATCCAACCTGCTTGATAAAATCAACAAAATATCAAAATATTTGTGACTTTAATAGTAACCTCTTTTAAGAAAAAAAATCTCAAAAGACACTGACACCCAGATAATGAAGTACAATGCGGATACCATGGGCAAAGAAGAAAGTGTCTGTTACCAGTTTGGTTTGACTATGGCGGAAAACAATTAAAGTAATGTCCTCATAGAGCAGGTCTTCACAAGCTTTTGGTTATTTTTGTTGCTGAACATTAGTCTTTAGTAGCCTAAATGATAAATGAAACCTTCTTCTTCGCCTCTTGCACCCAGGGTTTTAGACAGTTACTCACCGACCCTGATACAAGAAGCCAGCTATGAGTCGCTGGCAGCCGTCAGCTTATCCATTCACTCCTTTGTCTTATTCAATACAAGTTGTGCTCAGTTTGACAGACCAGGCGCGTTGTGTAGTTTTTCAAGAGTTAACTACTTCTTTCAGTCGACCCAGCTGTAAATGGGTACCTGACTAAGTCAGAAGAAAATTTTCCACAGAAGCTACGGACTTCGTGATCTATCATATGCACTTTCAGCAATAAAAGGGACTGCTCAGGTGCAATGAAGTTGATTCTATGAGCTATTTTTAATTTCCATTCAATACAAAATGTTGAGAAACCTTAAGATGAGAAACTACCCCTATACATTTGAAAGCATTATGGTCTCAATTATCTGGGGGTGGACTAAAAAGTCTATGATTAAACTCCTTTCACTAGTATATATCTTATTATTTATAAAATATGTGTCTGTGGGGAGGCTTTTAATACATTTCTGAATCTAAAACAACTATGGATGAGTTAAGATATTGAAAGATGGACAAGTTGAGGGGTGAGTGAAGAGAAGGGATGCGTTTGAAGCGGGTGTTGGCGGAGAGAAAGAGATGAGCCGGTTGTATTGAAGGGTGGAGAAAGACTGCAATGAGGATGTGAGACAGCGGAATATTTTATTGTTAAACGACTGTTGTTTCTTTTATATTGTACTGTAGAGTTCGATTGACGATTATATGGTCTGCTATTCAATACAATGAAGCTAGACAAAACATGAAAGCTCTTTACTACTGAAGAACTTACAATCCTATGCCACATTAATCTATATTCACACATTCTTCCAATGAGAATTTATATTCAAGGTCAATGGTAAGGGGAATGATTGTGGCTTGGTAGCAAATAGCACAATGACCTAGTATGGGCAAGGCACTGAATGATCTAACATACTTCTGAGCAATTTAGTGAATGGGCAAGATTGTTTGCTCACACACATATTGGCGTTACAAAGACATTCAAATAGTCTAAACAAAATCCAAAAAAAGAGAGAAAGAAAGCATTTTAAAAACTGAAACCACTAAACCATTTTTAATATATAACTGTTTCATCAATTCATGAAATGCTTTGGTTTCATAAACTGTACGTGGGGCTAATTAGCGCAGTGGTAGAGCACTCACTTTTTATGGCAAAGGTACAGGGTTTAACTCCAACTACTGACAGCTCCAGTCAACCCAGCTGTAAATGGGTGCCTGACTTAGGGTTAGGGAAGGAAAAGGCTGCGAGGAAGGGAACTAGCCACCCCACCTCACAAGCTGAGGCTTAGTATACTAAAGTCTCTAACACTTCATTCCTGACCAGCGGTCAAGTCTGCTGAAGAACTTCCTTTACCTTAGATGTTAGGGGCTGAGGATACAGCTGAGATTGAGCTGACATTAGCCAGCAACTCATAACTGGCAGCTTGCATCAGGGTCTGTGACCTATAACTGACCAGACCCTATTCCGCCTGTAAGTGGTGGACCTGGATGCAGATTGTAACAATGCATCCTGGCTAAGAGATTAGAGATCGAATGGGCAATGCAAACCCAGTTCCCAAAATGCTGGATGTGTCGGGAAGAAAGGTTCAGACTTGCTGCAAACTGTGACGTCACAAACGTCCTTTTCAAAAGAAGGTTAAAGGCGGAGGTTCGACTTCATCTCCGCGGGTTTCCCCATATTGCGCCGTCTCTCTCAGCACAACAGTATCCCGCCTGCCGAGAGCATCTTACAAAGCACGAACTCTGTAGCTCCAGCGATGAACCCAGGTATCTCCGTAAAAATTGCCATCATGAACCGGACAATGCAAATTCAAACCCCAACCGTCTGAACATGAAGCAAACGGGTTGACCACTTCACCACAGAGACCGCCGAAGAAGAAGAAGATAATGTTAAATTTTCAATAATCATATAAACAAGTCAACATAATGATAACAAAAACATTGCATTGGTTGTTCACACAAAAACAATTTGAAAAATGAACATAATTATGCAAGGATTTATTTCATGCTGTATAAAATTACAAGCATAAAAATATTTTGAAGCTGTAGAGCTCTCATACACTTAAATACTATGTATGATCATTGCGCAAGTCATGAACATAATGTATTAACAATGCCTCAAAGTCATTATTATAATTTAAATAGCAGAAAAACAAATCAATGAGATGAAAAAATGTACATCAAATTTGAGGCTAAAGATAAATTCAATATTGTTTAAAATTAATCCCATGACATTCAATATTGTACAAGAAATAGCCAAAATTGGTAATTTTAAAGAAATGAGTTATATAACATTCTTTCTATCACGTCACACAATTTTGATGCTCATTCATACCATGGGCTGGGGGACGGTGTGGGCTAGTAGTTAAGTGACATGGCTCACAGCACCAAAGGTGCTGGGTTCGATCCCCATCACATCACCAGCCGTTACCTTGGGGGGAAGCACGCCCTTAGAAAATGCAGGAGGAAGCAGACCCTTAAATAAAATGCATGCCGAAGTCAGATGCATTGGGCCAACAAGGGCAAAATAAAAACCGCAGTGCAACGCACACCGCATTGGGGAATCGAGAAATAAGGAGACTGCAAAAAGCAAAACAAAAATGCCATGGGCTGTAGAGGTCTTCTTTTCTTTTCCTTGAGGATTGTAGTTTCTATAGGCTGGAATAGCCGATCCCATGCCCAACGTTCTTTGGTATTCTCTCACTACATGTATGATAAGCTACAGTGTTACTATTCTTTGCTTTCCTTTCAGACCATGGGGCAAAATTGTGATTTCTTCAATTATCAATGGTCTAAGATTCCACTATATTTCATGTGTTTATGAGGAAAGACAGAAAAACCAGCCTACAGTGTCTAGAAAAGATATGAATTTGAGGTGACAACACAGGTTTATAGGATAATCAAAGGAAAGGATAAATTAGACTATGACAAGTTTTTTCAAAATACAATCACCTACAAGAACAAGAAGGCATAGCTACAAATTAACTAAAAAAAAAGGTCCAGAATAGATATTATGAAATATTTTTTTAGTCAGAAAGTGGTGAATGCTTGGAATGCATTGTTACAGGAAGTAGTGGAGACAAGAGACAATTAATGCATTTAAGAATAGATTGGATGCGCATAGCTTTTAGAGCAATGAAATGTAAATTAAACTGGTTGTATACAGACTCTGCAGAGTCTTCTAAACGAGTATAAAGATGTTAAGTTTAAATAACACAAAAGCGCTCTCTACCACTTATAAAAAAGACCAAAGTAGGCCTGAAGCCATAGAAAACAACTCACTTCTCATATAAAGATACAAATATCAGCTTGACATTGACAAAAGAAGAAAATGAAAGTACAAAGGATTTATAAATTTACATGTGTGTATATAATTTATTATAAGGCAGCAGTTGCCAGTTTTGTCTAGTTTTTGGCTACCATTGCACCCATGCAACATATATGTGGCCTTATAAAGGGGAACCTTTACTACTCTTGGTTAGAGGGGAGAAAAACTAACGTCTGGTCAGGCACAACATCAGACATGTTAGTCAGGGTCAAACTAAATATACTGGCCAAGACCCTCACCTCGGCTTCCTCATAGCCCTCCCTGGAAACAGACTGTTTTCATGGCAGCCTGGCTAACAGGGTGAGGGATTGACATGATCCCCATAGCAGTGAGCGACACGCAGATGAAGCCAAGCTTAGCACTGAAAGACCCTGGTCCACCATCATCAGCACGTTCGGGGTGTGTGGAAAGCTACTACAACCCGCCACTTAACGTCCTACTCATTGTGAGTATTCAACAACAACAATCCTCGTTATAAGAGATGTGACTAAGACAAGGAGAAATAGAATGTACATATCTAGTTATTTTTATGGAGCAAATTTTCAATAGTCTAAATGTTCCAGTCGCTCCAGTTATAAATGGATACCTGACTTTGGGAAAGCAATGTGGAGAGAAATGGAGTTTTGATACACCTCCTAGTACAATGAAATCTCTAACACTTCATCTCTGCTGTCAGTGTCTACTGTTGTATGACTGACTTTACCATTATACTGTGAATACATTACAAATCTGAGCATTTACTGAACAGCAAAAAGAAGTGTACACTTATCTTATTTTCAATGCACGTCCATCTTGAAAAGAAAAATAATCTTGCAATTAATATTTTTCTAATATTTCTTCAATACACTGCACACTATCCTATATACTTATTATAAACCACATGCTGAAAACCACTGTTCTAAAAAAAATATTTTAATTAATAAATCTAAAAATAACTAACAAAAGGAATAAAAAATAAAATATAAATAAACTTAGCTGGCATCGCTCACAAATCAGCTCTATTATACAGAAAGATAACAACAGCAGATTAACTGTGATAAATTATGCTTATAATATTGCCAATGTGAATAGTCATTTATAACTTTACATGCAATTTTTGATTTCTATGCCCCTGCAGAAACAACAAGAAAATGTGTAAACTTCTGTTATACGTATTCTTCCTTATAACAAATTATATGTTACATAAAGGAAACAGCTTCAAAATTGTAGTTACACATAATAAATAAGAAAGTATAGAAAACAATCAATTAATCAATGCAGTTGGTTTTATTTATATACCAGTGACCACAAGTTTTCATAGAACTGATCTCTATGGCTCTATCTTAGCAACAGTTAATGTACCCACACTAGTGTTGTGCAATGCAAGTGTTTAGATCCATAGGCTTGAGGGGTTCGCCATTTTTCCTGCACATCTATGCTGTGCTTGGTAGCTGATAAAACAGTCGCTTCGCTCTTTCTCTGTGGGAGTTGAAGGAAAATTGACGACAATCAGGTAGTCACATTCTAATCTGGATTTGCGCTTCTTCTAATGTCCATGGGGTTGGGTCAATGAATCCCTTGTTTTCTTGGGGTTCTGCTTTCCCCATAGCATCATCTTTGTTTACGCCATGAAGGAAAAATGCGTGTCGAGTCACATTGGTTTTCCTTTTGGCACGGTACTTGCAAATGGCACAGTGGTACATCATTACTACAGCAACATGCTTTTCTTTCCAGTGACGACGGAAATCACTGTTATTGCCCACAGTTGTTTGGCATTCAGCAACTGGACAAATTAGATGCTTCTTTAGCATGGTCACTTGATTAGCTTGTCGGTAACTGTCAGATCCTGAAGAAAGAAATGTCACCCTGTTAAAGAACCCCATTGGCGTTGTCAAATAACTACAGGACACAATGAACCCGATAGAAAAATGTGCACAGATATACAATTTCAAAAAGTTACATAATCTGTGGCGTTTATGGGACAAACAGATGGAGCTACATTTAAAAAACAGGAGACATTTTCTTGTTTTTGTTTGTGCCGAAAAAGAAACAGAACTACGATAAAAAAAAGGTAAACGAATGCTATGCAATTTGTCTCATTTATATTTAAAAGTTGTTATTTTTTGATAAATAAATTTTGGTGTTTTAAAAAAAAAACCTAAATGCAGAAGAATAAAATAAACAAGATTGCAAAACAAAACACAAAAAACTACAGAAAACAACAACAAAATTCGGTCTTTGGAATAGTTACCAACTTCACACTTTTTACTGAAACACACCTACATATATCCATCTCATTCTACTCCTAGTGCCATTTTGAGTGTGAATGGATGTGGAGCTACAAACTCCTTGTTAGGTTGGAAATCAATATGTCCTAGACTTGCATGTATGTCTCTGTTGTGGGCGGTCCGTATGTGCCGGTAAACATTTCCCTTTCTCTTGGCCACGAAATTGCACAAGGCACAATGATGAAGTTTCACGTATTCTTCATGCTTCTCCAACCAATGGCGCTTAAGCTCACATTCGGTGAAGCCGATGCGCTGTTGAAGGTTGGTGTTGCAAGTTGGGACAGGGCAGAAAAGCCGCCTGTAGCTCCGCATCATTGGTGGCACCCCTCTCCTCCTGGACAGAGGGGAGCTCCTGCCTGCAGACAGAAATTTGGCCATGGTTCAACAAATTATCGAGGAAAACACTAAACTACTACCTATCAACTCAACTAGCACTTTATATCTGTTGAAGTATGTCTAACAGAAAAAACTGAATTCCAATGGTAACTTTAAAACAATAAAAGTTAACATGCGACATAAAATCAGTAGGACAATTTTGGTCTATTAAGGTCTTCACCAAGGATAGAGTAAATGACACCATGAAGACTCCATGGGAAGTCATATAATATTTTTGTGATCACAAGACAATTTTATTTGCCATTGATTTATATTGATATTCTCAGTAGAGATTATTTTGTGGTGTTTTCATTTCCTAAATCCTTGATCAATGCCTTTATAAGTCTAAACACCTGTTACCATCTTCATGTGAAACTGTATTTTACCTTTCATTTTTTTGTATTTGCGACAATATAAAAATTGGAAAGAGGAACATGATGTTTAAAAAGCAGGCTACAAATATTTTTGACAATCTATTCAATAACTAAACTCCTACTGGAGAAATATATTAACAAACTATATGAAAAATTGCAAGCCCATCTATTATGTTAACTCAACAAGCATTTATTTACGCTAGCCGTAGTATGTGAAACATAAAGAGGAACACGGCACTCAGTAAGCTGTCTATGGTTGTTGCTGAGCAGTTATTTATTCCGTAACTCAGCTGCCATGAGACAAGATGTACATTTTATTCAACAGATTACCAGGTAAACTACAAAAGCGGTTATAAATTGTTAATTCAACCTGCTGTATTTTATCTTCAACCAGTAGGGCGCCGAGGTAGAGCAGTGGTTAGTGCACTGGTTTCCCAGCTGAGTGATGGGTCCCCAGTTGGTGTGAAATTTTTCTGATTGCATTAACGGCTCCTGAGATCGACCCTCAGAAATTGGGTACCAGAATAATATGGGAAAGCAAAGGGGGCTGATATGATGTTGACCGCATCACCCCTAGTTGGTCAAGAAAAATATGGGCTTAATGCCATATTTCCAATATGCCACACTGTTAACGGGATCTTTCCTGTTTTTTTTCTTCAAACCAATGGTTTTTATTCATAAATGAAATGTAATGAAGAAAATGGCAAAAATGTCAGCAGAGTTTAATTATTATTGACAACCTATTCAGCAAACGAGCTCCTTTTGTATAAATTTGTTTAACATATTATATCACGGAAAATGCTCAGCTTTCATAAAGATGACAATGACAAAGTTGTGCATTCTGTTTACCCTTTACACCTTCCCTAAGCAGCAAATTAGGAAATGCATCCCCTACTCAAAACCAAAGGGTGATATAACTGTTTTTCACATTCACATACAATTATTGAAGGAACAAAAAGATATCTTTGAACTCTATAAAATAAAATATGACAAGTTTAGTTATATAGAAAACAAGACACTTTCAGAAAAATATAACTATTGTTATTTGTGATATATAATAGTCATTATGAACATGTGAAAACCCAAAAAATTTTTTTTACAGAAAACATGTAGTGTTTGTTTTTTATAGCTATTTTCTGCACATTTCATGTTTGACTGGTATTTTCTACAACCGTCACAAGTCTGAATGAAATGTCAAATCATATTTTCCCTTACATTGGACAGAAATCAATAAGCATCCTAAGCATCCATGCATTCTTTTTAGAAAACTACAACAACAACTATAATTACTGTTTGTCCGACTGCTGGGGACAACTGAGAGATTATAAGGCTGATTAAACATAGGTCACTTTTCATGGCCATCACAGTACAGTGTGCAGGCTAGGTTTTCATTTCACACTTATAAGAGAAAAAAAAACATCATTCTTACTGGGGTTTGAATGTCTCTGAATAAAGAACTGATATATCAACAAATCTGCCATCCACTGCTCTACACCCCCAACGGCGTGGGCTAGTAGCTAAGTGCCACAGCTCACAAACCAAAGGTGCTAGGTTCTATCCCCATCACAACACCGGCCGTTACCCCGGGGAAGCAAACCTTTAAAAAATGCAGGAGGAAGCAGACCCATACATAAAACGCATGCTGAAGTCGGATGCGCTGGGCCAACAGGCGCAAAATAAAAACCACAGTGCAACGCACACCACCTTAGGGAATAGAGAAATAAGGCGAATGCAAAAAACAAAAATGTACCCCCCCCCCCATGTATGGCTCAAATCTGTATACATTTAAAATTGATATGACAGTGCTACCTGCTCAATGTTTTTGCATTAACTTACATGGACAATATTAAGATGATTATGACAAATAAATAAATTACTGTGCCCTATACTGTAAGACTGGAAAATGAACGGAATTCTTTTGCGTGTTCTTAAATATGAAAATTAGGCGTCAGAAGCAGATATTGACAATTCTAGCAAAATCATATATTATAAGTCTGTATAGAAGTATGTCTTTGACTACAGTACTTCTAAACAGTTGTAGAATCTTATCCGTGCAACAATCCTGACAGATTCGTTAGAAGGAAAAGTATCATATACACTAATAATAGCCACCAGATTCTTCTACACAGCATTCAATGATGTACAAGCTGTACAAGCTATGTACTGATTGGCAGCCAGACGACACCCATGATAATTATATATAGAAGTACGGGTAATGATGCAGACATAATAACATTCTTTACTTGCCTGTGAAAATAATTTTGCAAGCCACTCTAGGGCCTGGGGGTCTGTATTTTTCCATCCCTGATGTACGAATCCGGCACAATATAAAATATTTACAAATATTTTCTGCCAAAAGTGATTTTGTTATACAATGAATAAATTGTTTAAATAAATAAAAATTCAATTATACTTTTAGTTTCAATAAGCCTATTTCAGGCATCTCCACTTTCTTTAACATAAACCAATGTCAAGTTTGGAGGACATAAGTGATAAAAATGTACAGATAAAATATTTCTTCAATGTGAGCCAAGACCAACTAATAGCTCACAAGATTTCATTGCTGTAGTTGAAAGTAAGGATACTTCCCTCTTATAGGGAGGCAGGAGGCTTGTATGGTGACTAGAACATTGCATTTCATCAAACATTTTGGATCAATAATTGAAATAATATTTTGTTGCATATTACAGTCACCCATGGTGATTACAGTTAGATAACCCTGCCCTATATCAAACTGTTTAATAAATAGATCAAAGCTGCAACGGTACTGAAGGTTAAAAGTCTATAAAAACAAATATCGGTATTGGACACTGTACAAACCACTAGCTGTTTCACATTTTTGTCCTGGTGTGGTCACTACATTTGTGTTTTAATCAACTTAAAGGCTAAAGGTGAGGGCTCGACTTAATTTCCTAGGGTTTCCCCATACGACTCAGTCTCTATGAGCAGAAAGGTATCCCCCTGCAGAGAGCAAAGCATAAAACACTTCGCCACAGAGACCCCCGATTTTAATCAACTTAAAATTGTTTAAAACAATAAAAACAGTATAGCCAGGGCAAGCAACTATAGTTGTTTAATTAATCATCTCGTCTGTGCTAATTATGTTGAATTGCGTCATTCAGTAGCGCAAAGTTATGCAACTCCCTTTATTAAATTATTAAACAAATTGATAGAAAATTACAATATATGAATTTTAAGGCACATATTTATAGACATATTAGTATGAAGCGATAAATGTCATTAATGTGAAAGGCCAAAAACAAAATTTCTACTTGCGATGCCTTAGACATTTCTGCTTTAAATCCCTCGATATGCTTACCATTCCCTTTCTTCTGTGCCTCAGTCAAAGTCTAAATCCGGCTATAATCCAAATCATATGACAAAATATCCCAATTTCATAGAATGGAAAGGTTGACCCTAGAACATTCATCACATGTGTAAATCTCTAAGGAATGTTGCGAATTATTTATTCTATGAAAAATGCGCATGCGCCGAAATTCTGGTTGTAATTTAGGTCTAACCATCGAGTGTTTGTTGCTGTGTTAACAATGGTAGTGTTTTTAATTGGTATTTCACCCCAATCAGACAAACTGATGTTTTGCGCGCACTTGAATCCTTTTATATACACAATTAAGTCAAGAGTTTAGATTAGACATAAACATAAAGAAAACAAAGACTATGATAATTGGGAAAAGTTACAAGAAACTATGTATGCAGATAAACATAAAAGATGAACTACTTGAACAGGTACAGAGTTTCTCCTATCTAGGTCATTTAAATAAAGGAAAAGGTCTGCTGCGAAAAAGAAATCAGAAAGAGAATAGGTCTGGCCAAGATGGTATTCGACAACATATGACACATACTGACATCCAAACAGATAAATCAGAATTTTAAAATGAGAGTTGTCAGGTGTTATATATACTCGTCACTACTTTATGGCGCCGAAACATGGATCATGAATAACAAGTTGGAAAAAAGTATTGAAGCCTTCGAAATGTGGGTATATAGAAGATTGAGTCACATTTCTTGGAATAAGGAGAAGAAAACAAATTTGGAGGTTTTGAAAAAGTTGGGGGTGAAAAGAGAATTAATAACCGAAATCAAGGTTAGACAGTTACGTTATTTTGGTAATATAACAAGACACACCTCTTTGTTGAAGACCATACTGAAGAGTAGGGTAGAAGGCAGTAGATTAAAAGGCAGACAAAGTTTTAAGTGAGTGGATAACATCAGGAGATGAACTGGAAAAAGCCTCTCAGGTTGCACCATTATGGCAAGAGATAGAGTACACTGGATATCCATTGCAGCCGACCTTTGATGCGGAGATGGCACCTGAACTGAACTGAACTCTTCCATTTTGGACCGGAAAGGGTTAAAATCAGAAAAAATTGCACATATGTAGATCTGCTGTTATTGTTTACAATGTGGTGAACTACATTTTAAATTGCTACTTGTAAGTGGAGGTAACGCAAGGAGATTAATTGAATGCCAGAACAAAGAAATATAAGAAGTTAAAGTTGAGTTGGAGACGTGTGTCAGTGATACAGATGTCAGCTATGTAGGAAAAACAGGTAGAAATGTCACTAAGATAGATAGAGAAGAACCATGATAGATAGAGGAAATTCGAGGTTAAACAACTAATAAGCAAAAATTGATCTGATTCTGTCAAATATTCCGATAGATCTGTGCTATGTGGTAAGAAAGCTGGTTGGGAATTCTCTGCTAGAGAGGCAGGTTCGTTGCTGCGAGGAGCGATGCATACTTGACGAGAGCATACAGTATCTGAATGGAGATTGAGGCAGTGACTTCTGCTATATATGTAGCTATCTAAGATCTCTTTAATGAAAGCCATATTTGTCTCTGATTCTCAGTACTTCTTCTTTTTCTGCATTTGTTCTCTATCTCCTGCTATCAAGTAGCAGGATGCAGTCCAGAGAACGGAGTGTGTTGTGTCGCTAGTTTAGTTTGACTGCGATATTTGTACCTTTCGATCGGACACATCCGTCTTCAGCAGGGTCTCAATCCTTGTTTTGTAAAATGCTGATTACTACATGAGTAGATTGTGGACATAGAAACATTGAACCTCCGGGAATTTGTGTGGAACTACTGTCCTGGCCATGTCAGGGTTTCTGGGAATGACACAGCTTAGATCCTGACCTCAGGGAAACCTAAAGTGGGTACATTAGTAACGGATAGAGATGACATTTTGAAGTACATCAATGACCACATTTTGGATGGAGCCACTGCAAATATGAACCAGCAATGCACAGATTGTAACAGAGAGGGTCTCCTAAGAGAATGGTGCAGTAGTGTGTACAACAACTACAAAAACCATCAGTATTGTTGTTGTTTGTGAATGTCCACAATAAGTAGGTTACTCTTTTGTGCGCCCCGAAAAAAAGAAGTTAAGTGGCGGGTTGTAGTAGATTTCCTCACATCCTGAGTGTGCTGATGAGGGTGGACAAGGGTCCTCTAGGTGGTTGTGCTATGCTTAGCTTCATCTGCATGTCACTTACTACTACAAGGACCGTGTCGATTCCAAACCTCATTAGCTAGACTGCCACGAATACAATACGTTTCCAAGGATGGCTACTAAGAATCTGAGGTGAGGGTCTTCGAGAATGGTCTGTCAGCTGGTGGCAAATAGATTTTAATGTAGATAAATGTAGTCATCTACATGGGTAGATCTAATATGAAACATAATTACAGAATGGGAGAGAACAGTATTAGAAAGATGGAGAAGGAAAGGGACCTAGGAGTTATAATAGATCATACAGGTAAGGTGAGTGAGCAAGTCCAGGTAGCAGTGAAAAAGGCAAATGCAATGTTAGGTATGATAAAAAGAAATATTAAACATAAGAGCAAGGAAGTGATAGTCGAACTGTATAAAGCATTAGTTAGACCTATACTGGAGTACTGTGTACAGGTATGGAGTCCTTATCATAGAGGGGATATAAACATGCTGGAAAGGACACAAAAAAGGGTGACAAAGCTGACAGTGGGATTCTAGAATTACAGTTATGAGGAAAGGCTCATAAAAGTCGGCTAACGGTGTCTAGAAAAGAGAAGAATTCAAAGGAATGGATAAATTAGACTATAACAAGTTTTTTCAAAATACAACCACCTACAAGAACAAGAGGACATAGCTTCAAATTAACTAAAGAAAGGTCCAGATTAAATATTAGGAAATATATTTTTTAGTCAGTGAGTGATGAATGCTTGGAATGCATTGCCACAGGAAGTAATGGAAGCAGGGACAATTAATGCTTTTAAGAATAAATTGGATGTGCATAGCTTTTAGAGCAAGATAATGCAAATGAAACTGGTTGTAAACAGACTGCAGAGTCTTCTAAACAAGTATAAAGACATTAAGTTAAGATACAACAATGTGAAAATAAAGCATAAGGCTTTCCCTACTGGAAAAATTTCTTCCAGCCTTAGGGCAGAGTCTATGGCGCTCCAACAAGCACTAAGAATGTTCACCAGATAAGATGAACACCCGCCAACTCATATTGTATTCTTTAAAGATTGCAGATAGCTACTAGAAGCAATGTAAAACACCAGAGGTGAACAAATGCAGCAGAAAATCAGATCAGAGCTCAACAACATTTTTGAAAAGCCTCAAAAGTTGCTCTTCAGTGGCTACCCTTCCATTGTGGAATCACTGAAAACGAAATAGCTGTTGCCCTGTCAAAAGCTGGTAGCAAAATGGAGCAACTTTTCCATACATTTATCGAGAGGAAAAAACTATCATCCACAATTAGTACAACTCAAAAATGGAAGAAAGACATGGACGTGAGCAATAGACCTGACCCAATCCACCAGCTTCACAGACACAAACCACCCTCTTTCACCTCAGAACAGGCCACTGCAGACTATTGGGTCACATACATCGGCTCAAGATATCACACACAAGTGACTGCCCATGTGTAACCAGAGTCCAGACCCTTGAACACATCCTACAGGACTACCCAGTATACTGAGATCTACAACGCCAAATCTGGCCAGAGGGAGCAAAGATAACGCAGAAGCTGTGGGGATGCCACCCATACCTGGAGAGGACTGTGGACTTCATCCTAGCGACAGGACTACAGATCTAGCATGACCAAAAAGCCTGAACGCAGATGAAGAATCTGTTTTGATGTATATAATATATATACCTGGTTAGTTGTGTAGTGACAGTACCGGTTAAACTGCTCTGTCACTTAAGACTCTCAAATTGAAATAATGAAAAGACTGGTGGAGAAACACATGAGAGTAATAAAAATACTGGCGGAGAAATTGAAGATAGTAACAAAGAGACTGGTAGAGAAATAGAAGATAGTTCCGAAGAGACTAGTGGAAAAATAGAAGATAGTAACAAAGAGACTGGAAGAATAATAGAAGATAGTAACAAAGAGACTGATGGAGAGATAGAAGATAATAACAAAGAGACTAGTGGAGAGATAGAATATAGTAACAAAGAGATTGGTTTAGATAATAGAAGATAGTAACAAAGAGACTGGTGGAGAGATAGAAGATAGTAACAAAGAGAATGGTAGAGAGATAGAATATAGTAACAAAGAGATTGGTGTAGATAATAGAAGATAGTAACAAAGAGACTGGTGGAGAGATAGAAGATAGTAACAAAGAGACTGGTAGAGAGATAGAATATAGTAACAAAGAGACTGGTGGAGAGAGAATATAGTAACAAAGAGACTGGTGGAGAGATAGAATATAGTAACAAAAAGACTGGCAGAGAGATAGAATATAGTAACAAAAAGACTGGTGGAGAAATAGAATATAGTAACAAAAAGACTGGTAGAGAGAGAATATAGTAACAAAGAGACTGGTAGAGAGATAGAATATAGTAACAAAGAGACTGGTGGAGAGATAGAATATAGTAACAAAAAGACTGGCAGAGAGATAGAATATAGTAACAAAAAGACTGGTGGAGAAATAGAATATAGTAACAAAAAGACTGGTAGAGAGAGAATATAGTAACAAAGAGACTGGTAGAGAGATAGAATATAGTAACAAAAAGACTGGTGGAGAAATAGAATATAGTAACAAAGAAACTGGTAGAGAGATATAATATAGTAACAAAGAGACTGGTAGAGAGATAGAATATAGTAACAAAAAGACTGGTGGAGAAATAGAATATAGTAACAAAGAGACTGGTAGAGAGATAGAATATAGTAACAAAGAGACTGGTAGAGAGATAGAATATAGTAACAAAAAGACTGGTGGAGAAATAGAATATAGTAACAAAGAGACTGGTGGAGAGAGAATATAGTAACAAAGAGACTGGTAGAGAGATAGAATATAGTAACAAAGAGATTGGTGGAGAAATAGAATATAGTAACAAAAAGACTGGCAGAGAGATAGAATATAGTAACAAAAAGACTGGTGGAGAAATAGAATATAGTAACAAAAAGACGTGGAGAAATAGAATATAGTAACAAAAAGACTGGCAGAGAGATAGAATATAGTAACAAAAAGACTGGTGGAGAAATAGAATATAGTAACAAAAAGACTGGTGGAGAGATAGAATATAGTAACAAAAAGACTGGTGGAGAAATAGAATATAGTAACAAAAACACTGGTGGAGAAATAGAATATAGTAACAAAGAGATTGGTGGAGAAATAGAATATAGTAACAAAGAGATTGGTGGAGAAATAGAATATAGTAACAAAAAGACTGGTGGAGAGATAGAATATAGTAACAAAGAGACTGGTGGAGAAATAGAATATAGTAACAAAGAGATTGGTGTAGATAATAGAAGACAGCATCGAAGAGACTGGTAGAGATTTACAAGATAATAAAGGACAGACGAATGCCAAGGTAGTGGTCAAGGAACAATAAGAGAATATCTAGTGGTGACTAATGTGGATTACATGAGAAATCAAGTTTAATATATTCGCTAATGACAAGATTATCTTTCTAAAAGATGTAATGAATTTTATATAAGTAAAATTTAGTAACGGTGGTCTTATGATGAAGCATTAAGAGACCACATGTTCTTAGTCTGGGGGGTGAGGGTGGGTGGAGAGAAAGGGAAAGCAGATTAGTTAATATGGTAGATCAGTGGTTCCCAAACTGTACATCCCGGGGTACAGTGACTTGTTTACAGGGGTGATGTCTGCGAAATATCCTATGCTCTGATAGTTTTAGAATCAGAATAGCGATGTGTTAATGCTATGATAGGAAGGACATCTAACAGACACGGCACAAACCACTAACTGTTTCACTTTTCAATAGCAATACTAGATGGCGCTTGCTACTAGAATTTTAATAGAAGGCAGTTGTTTCCCAACCCGCTGCGCAAACAGACGTTGAGTGTACCTCAGTGCATCATTGTGAATATAGTGAATGGGTGTTTCTAGTTATTTATCAAACTTTCTCGGTACTTGGTGCTTGTATATAAATAGCGGTTTCTGCAGTCTTAATTTATTGAAGATCAAACCTACTGGAATGTATTGTGATCAAGAAAAATTGTTTCAGTTGTTGTTCTTATCTTCCTTTGTTTCTTAGCTTCAATAAATTTTTGTAAGTTATTCAACACAACTGTTAGGTATGTTTATATTCTGACTTTGGGCACTGTGGAAAAACCCTGGTACACTAAAGGTATAGTGAACCAAAAGAGTTTGGGAACCACTGTAGATGATTACCAAGCATATGTCCATTTTCTGACAAAATACCCTATGTGAAACAACAGAACATTACAAATGATATAGAATCTATTTAAGAAGCAACAAATGTAAGTTTTTAGATATTTTATTGATTTCAAATATATGCTTTGTTTTAAGAATACAGCAATACAAAAATGACAACTGAAAGAATAACACCATTATTTATCTTCAGCAATAGGAAATTTCAAAAGTGAACACATTAATAATTACATGTGAAGATACCACAATGTGGCATTGGGCGGAAGGCAAAAAGCTCTAGCGCCAGATGGATACGTAACTAAGAAAAAGCAGTAACTTTTCAATTTTATGGATTACATCCTGAAATTAACAAAATTGCTAAAAGAAATCTTGAAGGTAGAACACCCTCCAGCAAATGATAAATAATGGTCAAATTTGACACTTTGTTTAATGCATTTTTGGAAACTACATGCAGCAGACTACTACTACATAAAATACAACATAGGATTGCTGTCTAAAAAAAACAGACTTAGTCCTACAATGGATTCTGGTCCACTGTGGGATCCCTGGAAACGAGAAAGCGGATAAGCTCGCAAAAGCAGGAAGTGGAAGAACGCAGACTCCCAATCCACAGAGCTATAAAGAAGCAAAGACACTCATCAAACAATCTATGAGGACAGAATGGAGAGACCAGCACAAAGAATACAGCCCAGAAAATGACAACATAGACAAACTTGGCAGAGATGGGCAGACAAAGATATTCAGACTCAGAATGGGACATTGTAGACCCAAGACCCACCTCCACAGAATGGGTCTCAGAGACACTGCCATGTGCGATTGTGGAGCACCCAAGCAAACACCAGAACATATTCTGCAAGAATGCCCTACCTATGCAGACCAAAGAGAGGCAGTCTGGCCATGCTCTAAAAGCTGTGGTGACTGGCGAAGACCTGCAGCGCACAGTCTCCTTCGTGATCCTCACCGGACTAGAAGCAAAGCATCAGTTGATCGTGAACCTCACCGGACTAAAAGCAAAACATCAGTTGATCGATGAAGAATACTACTACTTTGAATAATTATTTAACATTTCAAAGTCTTTGTGTTTTCATTATATGCATGTTCATGTGATCTCTCTTCACACAATTTTCCTTAGCAACCATTGTTTACACCTGGTTACCATGAAAATTAAACAATTACAATAACTTGCATCAATTTACACAATATTATCCAATCTATAAAAATTGTGCTTTTCAATACTCAGCACATGAACTTGAAAGGTAAATCGACACACAGATGAAACTTTTCAAATGCATGTCACCATCACAACACTCTATTTTGACCTGTTATCTCAGACAACCACATCAATTGACTTCATTAAGATAGCAATGTGCTTCAGTTTTCCCTCGTCACAATACTATTTTTTTATCAAAGGGGCCGCGGATGCACACTTAGGACTAGCTAAGATATGTAATGATTATGTTATATAAAAAGTCACATACCACCATTATCATACAACATTTGCTGAACCATATTTACAGTAGTATAAATAAATAATTCTCTTACATCCTGAATATGGTATAGTTTATACTGACAGATATAAAAATGAACAAACATCAAAAACATATACATTTAGAAAAGTCTTAAATAAAAAATATTTTATGACAAATAAATAAGGTGAGATGTAAATTTGCACCAAGCATTCGATTCATATTTGATTTGGTGCCAAATAGTGCATTCATATAACTATTCCTATTCGGCTGAATAGCACCGTGCAAATGAATACGGATAGGTTAAAGATGGGCGTGATAATTCTAGATACAAAAGTTGGACACAGTTTTAATTCTATACTAACTTGTGATAAGTAAGTACTTTATCATGTCGCAGACTTCATCTGCTGACCAAGCAGAGAACCAAATGTGTAACTTACTACGCAACAATGGCTTATGGAGAGACTTAAAAAAAAACAGATTATCTGCTCCATTTGTTGTAATACTCTGAAGCGCCATATATTAACTCTATAATTATAGGAAATGTGGCCATATTGTACACACAATTTACTCCGGCCGAATAGTTGAAGGCCTCTATTCATATTTGGCTGAATAAATGAAAGCCTCTATCCATGTTCGACTGAATAGTTAAAGGCTTTTGTTCATATTCGACTGAAGAGTTAAAAGTCTCTATTCATATTCAGTTGAATAGTTGAAATCCTCTATTGATATTTAGCTGAATAGAAAAAAGCCTTGATTCAAATTCGATTGAATAGTTTAAAAAAAAAAATTTTGATGCATCCCTAGTGTTGAGATAGGCATTTAATCAAATTAAGTTTCCAACAATTTTTTAAAAATTCAAATGAACGTGAGCTAAGCATTGCATAAAAATATTTTCATTTCTTTGTCACAGTGATTTACGCTTATTGCAAAGCACTTTTCTTTACTTTACCTATGTTTTTCTTTCTCTTTGTTTTCGCAATTCCTATGAAAGGTAGAAAATAAATCAGTCTGATATAAACCTTACTTAGGGGAAAAGTGATTTTTATCAGTGTCCAGACCAGCAAACAAATGTGAACAAACTGCTAGTCTTTAGACTCCACAGTTTGAGATGCGAGCTCCTCAAACACTAAAGGTAGGAATGACAGATGAATGTCACTGTCGTACTGATCAAATGTCCGCTAGCATGTGCTGTAAAAGTGCCCAACATACAAGGCACAGAAAAAGTATGCGAATCCATTACCAGAACAAGTTCTATGGATCTACACACAAAAAAACATCAAGTACATTTGAGTGACCAAGCGGTTAGAGTACCAGGGTTAGCTCTCAACATGTTCCAGTCCCCTCAGTTGCAAATCGTTACCTGACTTAGGAAAGGCAAGTGACCAAGAAAGGATACCGGTAACCAACTTTTAAAAAAAACTGAGATCAAGTACAATTTAGTCTCCTGATGGCTGGCTATGTCTGTCATGGGATCATCTCTAATAACCCCAGGTTAACCATGGCATAGTTTACACCTTCAGGTTTATTTCATGTAGTGTTTGTTATCTTCTGGACTTCAAAATATTCTATTGTTTGTTGTTATTTGCTTTTGCTTAAGAGTATATGCATAGTTGACCACATATAATTAATGAACACAGATCATTTGAATGTGTTACAAATTGGTCTGTATTTACACATTGTCATATGTCGAACACTGTTACGTCTGTAGCTAAAAGATTTGGAACAAAAAGGGCATTTATAAGAGGCAATATGCAGATGGAAATTGTTGTAATGATCTTTGAAGTCCCGGCTGCTGAGAAATGGTTTTTGGCACACTTCGCAATAACTTGACATGTTTTTCAGACCGGATCTTCGTAGCTGGCATGCTGGGAAAGAATAGAGTATAAATGACAAGTTTAAGATGCCTGTAAAGCCTCTGTTAGGAGTTAGGGAAGGCTAGGGAGAAAGACATGAACCTGATCACACTCACTTCACAGAGTCCATGTACAATGACATCCCCATCAATCATTCAAAATGGCTGTAGCCGCTATGGAATTACTTTTACGGTAAAAGCCTCAGACCACAGGAAGGACACAGATAGAGGTAAAATGGACAGAAGATTTCTTACAACCTTGGAATTTGATAAAACAAAAAGCAAAGAAAAGTTTAGAGGCACAGATTTTTTAAAAATAGAACATGTGTCTATCCGTGTTTTTATTTTATGGGAACAACTTGAAGACTTTTTTTTAGCACAGAAGAAATCGGCTCTGATGCAAATGCATTTCTAGTACACCTTGTCTGGTTCTACAAATCTTTTCTCAAAGGTATAAGCTAGTATATGTGATGTTGTAGCCTGGTTTTAGATGAAAGTGAACTAATGTGTGACCCTACATTAATAACTTTGCTGTAAAACAAAATGTAGTCTATATTCTCCTGTATATAATATAAAAACAGAGGTAATTTCACTCTAAATATGAGGTCTGTTCAAAATATTCCAGAACTTCTTTGAATTGGTTATTAGGGATTATCTTAAACCTAGTCAGCCTTTTCTCCTTCGAAATACTCCCCTCTACAATTAATAGATAGCCCCCAAAGCCATTTCCACTTCTGGAAGCAGTCCTGCTAAGCATCTATGAGGATCGTGCTAAGGTCAATCTGCAATTTGCCATTAATTTCTTCAATGGTATGAAATGGTAGTGTTATGTTAGATTTCAGTTTACAAAAATGCCAACTGGAGCCAGGTCAAGTGAGTAGCTTGGCAGGGGAAGCACACTTGTCTGCATTTGCAAAAAAATTCCAAATGAGCATTGTCATTCTGGAGTAACCAAGACTTGTTTCTCTGCAACACAGGTCCTTCTTTTCCGGATGCTTTCCCCAAGAAGTTACAGCACTTCCAGATAGCACCAGTCATTAACTGTTTACCCCTCTGGTATGGGGAACTAAGATGCTAGTCCGGGCAGAGACAACATACTGAGCAGGATGTTACGACAGGCACAATATACTGATGAAGACCACTATTTCTCTTCCATGTAGCATTCTGGAAGCATGCTGTTTTTAAGGCAATCTGGCTGACCAGATGTAGATCGACATGGTCCCTGTATTAGTAAGCATCACACAGAAGAAGCAAAGCTTAGCACAACCGCCTGTAGGACTGTTGTCCACCTTCATCAACACACTCTGTATGTGAGGAAAGCTACTTATAACCCACCACTTAAGGTCCTTTTCAGGGTGCACAAAAGAGTAGTTACTCATTGTGGTCATTAAACAAAACTTCTGGTATAAATTCATTGGGCACAACATCCTTGATGTAAATTTTTTTTTTTAATAATTTTTTTTTAAATAAAAAAAAATCACGTTTAACCTGACCTACCACGTGTTTTTTCCAGTCTAGGCAAATTCTTCCCAACTCACTGCAAGAAATGCATTTTCTTCTCTATGTCGCATCCATAGACCCGTTTCATTTCTGGTTATTATTTTATTTGTCCAGTTATCTTCGCTAGCAAGATACCAAAGTTCCTGACAGATGGCAATGCGAGTGTCTGTCTGATTATGTGGCAGCAGTTGTGGAACGAATTTCGCACCTACCCGATTCATTTACAATTTCTCCGTTAGAATGTCATGATACGATTGCACGAAGATATTGCATTCTTATGATATTTCCTGAACTGTCAGATGGCAATTGGAATGCACTATCACAGGAATCTTGGCAACATCAGTGTTGTCAGATGATGTCATTTGTAATTTCAATCACAATTCGTCATCTGCTGCTGACTATCCTTAAATAACTTAAACCATGCAACATGTACGGTTCATGCACCGATTCCCATAAGCATATTTTAACAACCCCTTGAAGCAAAACTTGATGATTCAACAATCATGAAATTTAGACATCTTGAAAAAGGAAAACACAATCTGCACGTATATAAACAATCAGCTACAGGACTATAAACAATTACAACATAAAAACACAGGAAAGGTAAGTACTTGAGAAAGGCATCAGTAGGTAGCTTCACTGAATAGGAAGTTGATATGACTTCACACAGGCTTGCAATTTCAAAAACTTTTTGAACAGACCTCATATTTACATTTTATAAATTGGTTTGAAATAGCTTTCACTTTTCTTTAAAAATGTACTCCTATTATCCACTAAGAGTGTGAAATTAGAAAGTATTTGATAAAAATGGAGATAACGTTATGAAGTGCAGTGACAGTTTCCCTTCAATAACCATAACCCAAATCAGTCTTTTGATGAAGAAGTAAAAGATACACGTAATATAATGCATAATATTTATTATCGTTCGGGATGAAGAACTCATTATACATAGTCTCCGTAAGATGAAGTAACATGTTCCCATTCCAGCTGCTTTGCTTTCCCTGACCAGAGTTAGGTTTCTCCATTTACAGCTAGCTAGACTACTAGGCTAACCACTATCAGTATTGTCATTAAATGCAAGTGCCTTAAATCCCCCCCCCCCCCCCCCCCCCAAACCAGATGATGCTCTGGTGAAGTAATGGCAGCTTTAGTTAGTTTTACCCGTATGTTAATGAAATTGCAAATCGATATACATTTGGTTGCATTTTGATCTTTTCCCTCAAAACTAACCCTGCTTGACTCCACTAACAATTATTAGCTTTGCAGTTATCTACTTTTTCTTCTTCTGCGTTTGTTCTTATTCTCCCACTACCAAACCCTGAAGAGGGCTTTGCAAATAGCATGATGTTGTCCAGAGAATGAAATGAGTTGTGTCGCTAGTTTACAGATTGGCTGCGATATCTGCACCTTTCGTCCGCCACAAATGCCAAAAACATTTGACACATGCATTTTTCTATTATGGCGAATACATTATCATAGCCCAATACAGTGGCCAATACGACTTCTGGTGTCAGAGCGGGATGTATTTTTGCCCCCGACCTATTCTGCTGGGCCATTGACTGGCTTCTTGAACATGTTAGTGCGCACCAAGATGGTATTACTATTGATCAGTCAACCTTCACTGATCTCGCCTACGCGGACAACATTGTCCTGTTCAGCACAGACAACTCTGCGCTGCAGCGCTCACTTTGGAAATGCTAGACAGCAAAACGCCCTCCTTACGCCTGTCTATATCCTGGGCCAAGACAAAAGTTCAGAACCTTGTTTCTGACACAGCATCCGAGGGTATTGACAACAACGGTCACACACGGGAGACACCAACAAATTCATATATCTCGGTAGCATGATATCATCTTGGGGCGCAGAGGTCCCGATATGTAAAGGCGAATTGGACTAGCTGCGTCTGCTATGCACTTCCTCCAACGCGTGTGGGGTAATGGCAAACTCTCCCTTGGGATCTACCAGTTTTGCGGTGTTCCAGTCCTGCTCTACGGCTCCAAAACCTGAACATTGCTGAAACACGACGTGTCGAGACTAGAGGCCTTCCATATGTGCAACCAGCGTATCCGATGGCATGACTACAGCCACAAAGTGGAGGTCTACACTAAAACAGGCCTCCACCCAATCTCAGAAACACTTCACCTCCACCAAGTTTCTTTGTTCAGTCATGTTGTATGGCTGGACCAGGAAACCCCAGCAAATAAGATACTACACAAGTTATTCCTCAGCCCAAAAAGTCTTCCTCCGACCGCGGATGAGGGCCGTCCTTGTACGGTATGGCTCCAGCAGATATCGACTTCCACCTCCACCCTGGACAAAGCCTGGAACCACGCCGTAGCAGTGGCTCATGGACGTGGTCGACATACGCAACGGGCCTCAGACGCCTAAGCTGACATTATTATTATTATTAATACAGTGGTATACCATGGTATTAAGAGATGCTGCCATTAACGTCGATAATAACATTAAAATGTACGAGTTAGTTTATACAGGGGCACAGCTTAAAAAAACAAAAAAACTACTGTATGAACAAAAGACCATCAGGAACTAAGGACAACCTAAATTAAAATATCTAACAAATCCAAATGATAAACATGGCTACGATTCCTAATTATTCTGCTACAGGTGCATGAATGATACAAAAGCTAATGACCAGTAATCCCGTACACAAAGCTTAAGAATTAGAGAACAAGGAGAGGAAAAAGAATACGCCACAACATCAAACCACAATTCAATGATACACTGAAGGAAGAACAGAAGCTGTTGCACTTTTTACTCTCAGACAATAAGTAAAGAAAACAATTGAATATGATCAGGAACTTTACGTTGCGTTTGTAGATCAAGAAAAAGTTTTCGACCAGTTGGATAGACAACATCTATGGGGAAAAAAACGAAGCCAAGCCAAGCCATAGGTAAAACAGCCAAACCAAATAAAGAAAACAACATTGGTGAACTCTTAAATTAACTTCTTTTCGCAGATGGTAAAGCAGTCTTAACAACTTCAGAAATACAATTGCAACAACTTACTAAATACAACATGTAAAGAATACAGCATGAAAATCAACATTAAAAAAACAGAGGTCATGTAAATATCTAGACAAGCAATACAAACAAATATCTTCCTTGCAAAGCAGCAAATCAAGCAGGTGAAAGATTTCACATATTTAGAGAGCATGTTATAAGCAGATGGAAAATTACAGCGGAAATCCAACTAACACACAATAAGGCAAATCAGATCATTGGTCCTGCAGAAGATGAATGTGCCGAACCGAAAGGTGCAAATGTCGCAGCCAAGCTGTAAACTAGCGACACAGCGCATTCTGTTCTCCATACTACATCCTACTTGCAATGCCCTGTTCAGGGTTTGGTAGCAGGAGATTGAGAACAAACGCAGAAGAAGAAGATTATTGGGCAATTAACACCAATACTTAATTGCAAGAACATGACTAACTACCAAAAGAACTTTATACAACACAATTTTCGTCTCGACACTAAGCTACCAATGTCAAAACTGGACACTAACATCAAATTAAGAATGACAAATCATAACAGCAGAAATGAAATGCCTGCGAAAAATATTGGGTGTAACAAGGAGAGATAGGAACAGAAATGATGACATCAGGAGACCGGTTGGAACACCCCCAGTATTAGACTACATTAAAAAGCAACAACTAAAATTGAACAAGTCTACAGCCACACAGCACCTGCTATACTATTTAGATACAACGGATTCAAAGCCAAAGACCGACAACGAAAAATGTGGCTTATGGAAATATCTGAGGCTGTGAATGCCACTGTGCATGAGGCACACAGTAGAGTTTTTTTAGAGATCTCTTCATAAAAGGCAAAACAGGATTAGCGAAAAAAAGAAGAATGCTTAATGGATCTTCAGCGGCACACAAGCAGAGATTGCCCAGAAGTTCAATAGTGAGTTTGTCATTCTGTTCAACGTTTTAATCATAATTTAAATGGATCTAATTTGCAGTTTAGCTCAAATGATTTGTAATGGAAATTTCATGTGAAAATATCACTAACTATAGTGAGAATATACAGAAATGCCACTGCAAACTGAAATATAATGTTTAATCAATCAAAGACTGAACACAGATGTGTGCCCATATGGGAAGGAACAAACAAACAGTAGAATATGTTCTGAGAAGAGCAGTGACAGCATGGTGCTCCCCAATCGTGTTGACGGATGAGCATACTATCAGGTGCATGACAGAAATAGATGTGGTAATTTGAGAGTGGAACTATGAAAACACGATAAAAACTTCTAGATAGTTTCTTGGAAATAGGATGCACTTTTGTAATCTGCCAAAGAGAATAGCGATCGCAGTAGGAAGGAAAATGTGGTAATGAAAAAAGACAGCTGAAATCAGATGTGTTGGATCAAAAGCGGCAGCTATCGCAGTCCGGCTATAAACTATGAAAAAACATCCTGTTCAAGATGAACACAGAAGTTCCATAGTAGCTAATGATGTCGAGTAGCCAATGAACAAGGTCTCAACTTCTGTATGGTGAGTTGTCCCTTTTCTCTCGTCTTTTTTTAATTTTTGCTGAACCATTGGCGAAAAAATTTGCCCGGAGCATTGTCTCTGTATACACACCAGTGTATTCGTTGTGTTAAACACCAATTTTGCTAAAGAAACGGATGAACCGAAAACGAGACCCCCTCTCCCCTTCCTCCAAATTGCATCTTACAATTCCCATCAAAATAATGTTGTCAGCATACAGGACTACATGTAGTATTGTCATTGCCTAACATCTGCACAAATTTGGCAGTTAAACATCCTGTTCTCACCTGTTATAATTTTGTGACACCATTCAAGCTTAGTTCATATTTATTTCTACTGCTCAAAATGTCAAAAAGATTGCACTACGAAGTCGAGTTGAAAAAACAAGTGTGTTTAAGAAGAGCATGGAAAGAATATGAGGATGAAAATTTGAGTGAAACAAATATTCGTAGAAGAAAGGCCCACAATTCAATTCAATCTTTTTCCCGCAATGGAGGCTCACATACGACAATATATGGCATTATTAGACAATGAAGATATCAACGGATCAACAAATAATTAAGAAGAATCGGACTCTGAATGTGGTTGACTGATATTGATTTAGGAGTAAGTGATTTATGACATACCACCAAATAAATTATTTGTTCTGGGTAAAATGATTGATATAATTACATTTTTTTGGGAGTGGTAATTATGCATCTTGGAATTTAAGCTTTTAATTATGTATGGTGTGGTGCTTACAACTGATGGTGTAAAGAAATACAGCAGTTTAATTTTAGGGCTTTCAAATATATGCAAATCTGTATTTAGGCATGACAGGTTATAACTAGATGCGTTATGCGAGGTGATTATTTTGTATGATTTAAAGTGCTTGCTTATCTTAGATAAAAGCTAATCCCACAGCAGATAATAGTAATGTTGGGAGCGAGATATAGAGGTGTGTATCATTTAAAAGTGATTGCTACATGTTCATATATTACAAAACTCAGGACCAGGTACTTATTTTTAAAGATGGGTATACTGGAGCATACCTTGAACCCTTTCCTGCTTTTACCACTTTGTAAATCATAAGGAGTAATGTGTGAATCTTTACATTTTTCTTTATGTTACTTGCTAAGAATAATTTGTTTCTGCCAATTATTTTCTTGAAATGTCCATTGGCAATTCAAATTTGTACAATATTAATTGTTTGTTAGTTTCAATACTCTATATCAGTGCTAACAAGATATAAGGATAAAAAATATGCCCATTCGCATGATTCCTTTTATGTGCTTAACATCCCTAATTTACAGTATTTATTGTGGTAAATAAGATTCCCACAATAATGATCAAAACTCATAATTACAGGTGCAATACTTTGTCATTGAAAAAGAAATATTCAGGGTGGTCTAAACGTAACTTAATGTCATTATACTGGTTTAGAAGACTCTACAGTCTGTATACAACCAGTTTCTTGGAGGGTGGTTTTTACCAATGTGGGAGTCCATCTTAATAGACTCAACACTTTAGCTAAGTAGACCCGCAGCCAGTTAGGCGCCATCTGCTTTTAACAAACGACCTGGGGAAATGTACAAATAACTACATTTTCATTTGAATTTGTCCGGGCAGCGGCCGTTAAGCCTACTCTTTTCAATTTCCAACATGCTCGACACTGAACACAGGAATCCGATCTCGCTACCGAGAGATCAGGGGAATTTTTACCGGAAGATCCACGTGACAAAAATCCTGGTCTCCACCGTGGGTCAAACACATGACCTCCGGAACTCGAGACCACCGAGTCAAAGGAATTTTGATGAATAATTTTGAAATAATACAAACAAGAAAAAGCTTTAAAAAATCAAACAGCAGTGATGGCTAGTTCCTAATGTATACAAATACTTTAATTGACTCAATACATTTATCAATGTTTACAAATAGACAGAAAACTATGATGCCTCACGGCACAAGTGGATAAGACAAGGCAGAACCCAATTCCTAATTTAGAAAAATGTTTCAATTGTCATAATTGACAGTTCCTAATTTCTTTAAATACTTTAAAAACTGTCACAGTTGCTTATATGAAAGAAAATACTACTGACAGAATACACAATAATTTAAATTTAAAAGGATACATAACAGCATAAAAGCAATGGCTTGGCTTGAAAAATAATAATTAACACATAATTTTTGTGGTCAGTTACAACAATAAATTTATTGTATTAGATTTGTCTTCAGGAATAGAGTCCCACTTTATTATACTCAGCGTATTTTGGAAACAATAATTCCTGTGAGAATACCATAATCATTGTAATTACACTATGATATGTTTCCTGTGCTTAAAAAAAACCCGCAACTGACAACTGCTTGAACAAAACAAACAAGAAAACAGTAAATAAAAACAGCATACAAAAAGTGTGTCAAAGTTTATTAACAACCTTTAATAACAATGTTTACAGTTGTAATCAATCATTGAACGGGAGATCTATAATTGCAAACTAAACTAATTGAGTTCTCATATTGCAATGACTAACTTGAGGTGGAAAAAATAAATAAAATGAAACACAGCATGCAAAGACTTGTCAGTCTCTCAATTAATGACAACCTTACAACATACTAAATATTCAGTTATAATCTATCATTTTATTCAATGCTCAGAATGCAATGGCAGGAAATGTTGAAGAAATAATGTTCTCTACTTGCTGGCCAGTAACAAATAGTACATGGACAAGATTTTTCCTATATCTCTAATGTACATTAACAACAATGCCACGATAAGGTTTCCCCAATAATTCTTCTAAAAAACATGTATGTTTCTAATCTCAAAGAGCAATCCCATTAATGTGAAATTAAACATTCAAAGTACAAAGAAAAAGAATGGGATCTCTGACCATAGCAAATGTATAAGTTATAAATATGTTGTACATGCTTTGCCCCCTGGCACAATTACAAATATTGTTTTCAAGATTTCTTGATAAGATATAAAGAAGAAACATTTTCATTGAAACAACTGTATGCAGAAAATACTGACAAAATAAAGTATTTCCTAGTATTGTAAATGGCTGCATTGCCACAGGATAAGCTCAGTTACAAATGATTGAAGTGATAACATTGTGCTCAATGTGGTTAGAATCTATGTTAATATTTGAAGCATGTTATAGAATGTCGATTCCTACTGTGTCTGTAAGCAAAGCCTTTGCCACACTTAGGACATATATGAGGCAGAATCTTAAAGTGAACACTGTTTTTATGCTCTCGCAGCCTATATACATCCCTCACTGCTTTTCCACAGATATCACAATTATACCTATTACCTCCAAATAAGCCAATACCTGGGGAAGAGGACAGAAAACAGGGTATTGTTACAATACACTTGAACAATAAAATATGTCATTTAAATGTTTTCCACAGTAACACAGTACAAAGTTTGCATTTCCCGCCCCGTTAAAAGCATATAATTTCAAATCATGATTTTGCGACAAGCGATCACATGGCGGTTCATATTATATTTGTACGCAAACCCCTTTCCGCATTTTGCACAAATATAAGGATGGACTTTAAAATGCACACTATTTTTATGCTCTTTCAGGTGGTAGGAATCCTTGAAATGTTTGCCACAGATATTACATCCATGTCTTGGAAAACTGAGAAAGAAACCTGAGGAAGATTGACAAAAATATTTCTTATAGGTGCTACTACCAGGACACCAAAACGGCACTTTTAAAAGATTTGGTTACCAAACCTAAATATTTATCTGATCTTCAATAACAATGGGACACAAAATTCTGAGTCTGGGCTCAATACTTTTGATATCGCAACTTTGGCATACATATCAGAATAGTATTATACAAACTGTTAATTTTATTAGATGGTATTTGGGTGACAGAAAAGCTATAAAAAAAGTTAATAGTCAGTTTTCTTTCATAAGTACAGCAACAGATGTTTAGTGACGTTATACCTTTAAAGGAACACACAAACAAAAACAACAAACTAAATACAATGAGTATCAGTATGTCTTAAAGATGTGACAAGTAAACCCTATACAAACAGATGTTGGCCAGAAAGCAAAAATGTACTAATATTTGTCAGTCAAGATTGGTATTTAGTTTTATTGCAACCCCTCACATATTAGATTTAGAAGATTAGCAATGTCAAGGAGAGACATTTTGCATAGAAATGATATGTGTAAACAAATTAATGCATCAGAATCTACACAAGAAATAAGTATATATTTTAAACTGAAGCATTTTGTCATATTTAAAAAGAAAAATTCCAATACTGAGATAACACAACCAATATTTATACAAGCAACTATATGGGGCCTAGAAAGTATACAACTACTCAAGATATTAAAGTAAAAAGAGACAGTACCAATCAAAATTCATAAATCTCAATATATAGGATGTCAGAACAGTACAAATACTGAAACTGCTTTCAAAAATGCAAGACAAATACCAAGCTACCTCAAAGAAAATTCACACAAGTAAATATTTAGGGCACAGGAACAAAACAACTACTAAAACTCTGGTAAATTCTGTGTAATATTATCTGCTTTTAAAACGGTGAATCTAGAGCACAAAACTGAATGTCGGTTCATGTTCTGTTTGTATGCAAACCCTTTGCCACATTTCGGACAAACATGAGGGCAAAACTTAAAATGTACACTATTCTTATGCTCTTTAAGACAGTAGGAGTCCCTGAAACCCTTTCTGCAGATATTACAGCTGTAACGAGCATTATAGTCAGCACCTGAGGAAGATGACACAAAACAAAAGCAGCTGTGTTAAATTGTAAACCTCATATCCACCTGAAGACAGTCTTGCTTGCTAGGACAAGGCTTATACATTTTAAAGTCATACAAATTATCCTGACAGGGAAATAAAACATTTTTTGATTTAAAAATCAATGATAGTAAAATTCACCTTTAAAAAATATAGCATTCTCAAACCACAATAAAAAATAAAGTTTCATCTCAAGTAAATGAATTGCTGACTTATCAGTCCATCAAACAGTTCAATTGATTGAGATTCTAAGTGTTTAGACCCAAGGGGCAGGGATGCCAATGTGTGGCTTGTCAGACAATTTACTGTGATTTGCCAGCAAGTATGGAATGTGAACATTTCTGCATCATTTTCCATAATTTTATGGCAGGATTTTCAATATGGTGTCCCATAATGTCCAACTTTTGTTGAATGGTTTACAGAATAAACAAGTTTCTACAAGCACCTTAATCTACCCTTTGAAGTGTAACTAATATATGAGTACCATTTATTTTAAGAATTAACAGCACAGGTCCACTGCACTAAGAAATGTGTCTATTATAAATGCCTTAACTTAACTTTTTCAATTAGACTTACAAACATAATAAATAATTGCATATGATTGCTTGTTTGACTGCAAACTGATTCAAAGTCACCATTTCAATGACAACTTTTTATCAAATACACAAATTCAAATTGTCTCAATTTTATTTTTTAACCACATATAACCAATAATACAAATCATACCAATAAAATCATACTCGTTACTCAGAAAGATTAATGACTTAAAGAATGTACATACTAGAATATTACATATATATATAATCTAATGGAGTCCTCCCTGTAGGAATAACGTAGGCTTCGAAGAAATAGCAGTATCAATGCACATTTTTATTGATGTCACAAAATGTGACAAAGGAGTTGTGCTGTGCATTCAGCTGGAAACCCCATCGTGTAAATCAAAATAAATGCAGAAACCACAACTGACTGATCACATAAATGATGTGCTGTAGGTTCTTGTCCAAAGACCACTGTAGCTGTGGGCCCCTTTCCGTAGGAGCACAAATAGAAACGAAATTGATGAACAGAAAATCAACCAAATGTATATGAGAATCAACTTTCTGCCTAGTGTTTAGCTCCTATTCTCAGGAAAATGTACCATTCACTTTTCTATTCCATGTGTCATATTCTGGTTATTTCACACCAAGTAAAATATTTCACATGTTGACTTTTGGCCTGTCTGATTGTAATGTGTGCAATGTCATGAATGGGAGAGCTCTACTAAAGCCATTTACATGTCTGGAGCTTTGGAGTATTTACACATTAACATGTGTCGTTTCAAATTGCTTTTGTATGCAACTCGATAATGACAAAAATCACATGCATAGGGAAGAATTCTAAAGTGAACACCATTAGTGTGCTCTCTCAGGCGAGTGACATTTAGGAACTGTTTCCCACAACGGGGGCAAGTGTGTCGGCCTAAAGTAGAGCTCGGGGGCATACCTGGAGAGCAGAAAATAATAGCACAATTTGGAAACTTGCAAGAAACACAAGATCACAGCAACAACAATTAGAAACTCCCCAGATTTGACGAGAGAAAAATCAAGGCAGTACATACTATGAAACCAATAGATACAACAACAATACAAAATGCCATTAGGATGAATAACATAAATAAATGAAACTAATCGAGGAGTGGGCAATTAACAACAAAGTACAGTGCTGGCAGCATTTCAGCATTTTGCTAATTTTGTTTTAATGATGATTTTGTTGGTTTTATTTGACTCTTTTCGACATGATGTACTCATTGGTTGTCCAAAATATTTTGAAGTAAACAATGTGTATGTTGTACAAACAATTTTCTTTGACATAAGTATTTTCAAGGCATAACTAACTCTATTGTGTACATAATATATAATATTGTAAACGTTTCAAGGCTTGAATTTGCTTTTGGAAATCAAAAAGGACCATGTTAAGTTTTTTCATGATTTTTGTTTCTTTTTGGTGGCGTCCGGCACCTTATGTTGCATATAGGCTGGGCTTTACTGTATAATATTATGCCACAAACAAAAGTGAATCAGATTATAACATGTACAAAATGTTTCTCTAAACTCACAAATAACTAAATAGAAATGGTTTACTTTAGTGTGCAGAATGCCGCTCTGTGAATAAAAATATAAAATAAATTGGAACCCCAAAAAATATATACTCTTGTACATCGTAGCCAAGGGAAAAACATTATACTTCACCACTAACACAAAATTTCAGTGTGTAATTAACTCAATGGAACAAAAATGTTTGTTTTAAGAACAACATAATAGAACGTACTAAAAAGCAAGCATGATGAATCTAGGAGCCACAATGGTGAAAAATCATATGTGAGATACAAATGCCATCAAAAGACCAAACTTTGCAGATCTTGATTTAATAAATAATTTGCAAGTTTTTATGTGACATTCTGAGCTGAAACTCATTTGCTCATAGTGATATTATACAACTATTCATTTTGTGAAAAATCACACAAAGTATACAAATCCCAAAAGAATAAAAATAATTTATTGACTATCATAAAATGATAATTGAATAAATATTTTTTATCAACTTATTTTTATGACAAACTGGGGGACAAAAACTCTTAGTGCCACTGGATCCATCTGACAAAATAATGCACTTTTCTTCAGTCTTCTTTAGTTAATTTGATCAGTCCTCTTAAGATAATTTGGTCATACATCAACTTGCTGGTTGCATATCTAAAGAATTTTTACAAGACACAGATGAAATAACTTTAACAAATTGCAATGCATGGAAGAGAGTACAACCTCTGAACCTGAAACAGAACATATCGAACTAAAAGCTAAAGTTTAGATCCCGCACATAAACCTAGCCTACAGTCACCTATATGGCTAACCCAGGACTCGCCTTAGAAAGAAAAAACCCTTCAATAACACTTTATACAGCCCCACTCAACACGACTAATTCCTCAACATGCAATTGATTGCGAAAGAGAAAAGCTGAGCGGAGGTAGAACATATATGGTTTTATACATGTTTAATTTTCTTTAGATGATACACAGAAACAAAGCTTACCTATACATTAAAATTGGGAAAAAAAAACTTTACATCAAAAATTATTTTTAAAAACAAGAATGCAAGACGGGAATTTACACAACTTTCCAAAAAACACAAAACTGTATAAACTTTACAAATGATTAATGATTACTAAATGTACCACTACTTACAAAGATTACAGTACTTTAATGTAATGACATGCTTCCCAGTTATGTTATATTATGCAGAACCGACAGCATGTTACTACAGGCATCCCATCAGTGAATAGTCTCTTTCTTAATCAGATGGCCAAGTGTACAGATACTGAAGCTTCCCAGTGTGATCTCATATAGTAAACATTGTAAAAACAACATTAATAAGCAACATTATTGTTTTGGAGATTCGTACTCCCTTATTTAATATGACATATTTAATTCTGTGTGGACTTTGAGAAAAGAGGTTAACAAAACAAAACTAGAAACACAAAATGAAATCCTTGTTAAGAAAGAAATGGGAAAAAAACTGTCAATATGACTTCTTCCCATTGCTGAGGTAGCCGAGGGGTTTTTAGGCTGAGAACTACAGGCCACTTCGCCACTGCGGTCGCCACGTCGTGTGCTGGCTATGTTCTCTTCCACCCCCCACCCCCCCCAGATAAACAACATATGCCATACCGGGATTCAAAACGCTTGTTAAGGAAGCTTCTAAAACAGCACAATGAGAAGCAGATAATAACATGACTTTAGAGCTGCCTACTTGCAGCTTTTGTGCTTGCCTCTTCACTTCTGGAGATGAAACTTATACACCAGAGCAACCAAAAGAGAGATAAGAAGAAGAATGAGAAAACTTGCAGTAATGTAAATTATTTGTTGGGACGGCTAGAGATGAGACAATTGGCAGAAATGTATAGATCCCACCTGGTAACTATAACAGTGGATTTCTTTGAATTTGTGTAAACTGAGTTGTGTTTACAAATAACTGACTTGCTTATTTTGGATAGCAAAATGATCTGCCGTCAGAACTACTACTACTGATCACAGCAAGAAATATATTATTTGAAATAGCATTTGCAAGCAATTTGATTGAATATTCCAAATGAACATAATGATTTGGAAAAATTATATGTATACACAATTTGTAATTATACAACTCTTTGGAAGAAGAAAAAAATCAAAGAAATTTGCAGTGTACAGCTTTTACGTTGAAATGAAAGTTTAAAAATAAATATATTACAAAAATAAAAAATTACAGATTAGCCTGTGCAAGCAACAAGCATGCTTTCCCCCTATGCTGGACAGTGGGACTATGAATGATGAACTTCAAACAAGATATATAGTTGATAATGGATCAGAAACACACAAGATAAATGGTCTACCAGTCAAGTAGGCTTCTTTACACTTAACTACATAAAATCTTATAAGTTACCTAAAGACAAATGACAATGGTTGTAAGAAAACGAGAGGTAAATCTGCACTGTCCTACTTAATTTGTTCTGCTTCTACTCTTGTTAAGCGAAGAGCAGAGTACATACGTGTACATTTATTTCTTTGTAGCACAACTAAAATCTATTATTCTTATCTGAATACGTCCCTCAAAGCTGGCCAACTCGGGCAGTTCAATTAGTTCTCAGATAAAGAGAGCCATAACACACCAAAAGATAAATTAAATAGTGTTTAGCACAATAAACAACTGTTATGCTAGATAAATACCATTGCTATTACTGTTAACATCATCACTATTTAGATTAGTTATTTGTTCCCGTCTGTGTTGCCACATCCATTTCTGTACCTATTATTATCTTAACCATTTAGATGAGTTATTCATTCTCGTACATGCTATCCATAGTCCCAGAAGAAGAGCTATTGGTTACAAAACCGGCTGCTGTTTGTTTTTTGCAAGCTAGTAGAACTGCTGTTCTTATTTGTCATCATTTTATTCTACACTAGAAATGTTATCCTCATCTGCAGCATTCAAGTATTTGCATCTGACTATGTGCTTTTTCAAGTTGCCCTTGTAAGCCACTCTGTAGCTACAGTATGGGCAGCCAAAAGGATAAACCTTGAAATGAATTGCATTTTTGTGGTCTCGTAGATGCCGTGTGCTTGTGCACAGTTTTCCACAAGTGGTGCACTGGTATCTTGACGCAGATGACCTTTTCAAAAAATCTGAGGAGCAAAAAATAAGACTTTGGAAGAGAGTCAACTAAAAAACGGCACCACTGTTCTAAAGGCTTAGAAAAGGTTACGATTTTCATCAACAGTGATGAAGCTAAAAATGAGCAGGCAGGCAGACATATTTAAACAATGTGAAATTAAAATAAGATAAACCAACATTTTCAAACATGGAAAAATTCTGCAATGCATCATCACATTGAATCTTAATGTGACGAGAAGTCTCTGGAAAGAGATAGCACAATGGAAACATACAGGGTTGAAAAACTAAGTATACATAAACACAAATAGAAATGAAAGGTAACAAACGAGTTTGCTGCAGTAGAAACGGCTATGCTAATTCTAGGTATGTCTGCTGCATCAATGTTTCCCTTTTGGTTTTGTATGTATGCTGAAATACTGTTGCCATGAATGTGCTATCACTGCATTTCCAATTCTCTGAATTTGATTGCCATTCCTATTCAATAGTTTTCCACAATTGTGACCTTCCTAAACACATGAGATCGGGTCTGCAACCATGAGCTGAAGCGCTCAAAGTTGTGGAACAACTTAGTTATGATTCAACAGCAGATGTCGTCTTAAGCTTCTCTTGTAACCAAAACGCTTGCCACACACTGGACAGGCATACTGATTAACTCCAAGATGAACTGCGCCTATATGCTCCTGAAGGTGAAAGTTGCTTTGAAAATATTTCTGACAGTGGTGGCAAGCCTTGGATGACTGAGACCAATCTGTGAAAGAGGAAATAACTTCATGTACTTTAACTAAAACCTAGAACAAAAGAAAGCACGGATGAATACAAATACCACACTAACAATGGAGAGAGTTACTACTACCAAGATCTATTTTTATATACACTGCACTGAGAAAAACCAATGCACAAAAAACAAAAAGAGAACAGAAACTTGATTTGACACAAACAAAGGCAAATACTGGCAATGCAAAAACCAATAATCAAGTGACAAAATGTACTCTTTATGCCAGAAGGAAATGGTATTGATGCAGGGGCAAGTGGGAGGATGGCCATGGCAAAGAACAATGACAGAAAAATTTGTCAAATAGAACAGTCAGCAGGTGCTACATTAATATGTTGAATTCAGGTCGTTCTTGCACATGTCAGTATGAGAAGACACAACCAACTGCACTAACAGCATGCATCCACTATTATAAGAACCTGCAAGTGTGTGTTATGTAGTTATGTGCTGCTGTTGTTACTCCACAAAAACCAGATATATTATGCTGAATCAATGTGAGAAGAAGATGAACGTAGTCAGCATTTTTTTAAAAATAATATGATGTTATCTGCTGTTCTTTGTTAGATGTTCTGTTTCATGTTATTCAACTTCCTCTTCAATTGCTACCTATGCAAAAATCAAATGTTATACGACATAACTTTGGTCTTCTCAAAACAGTCCGGGAAGGCAACTATATTCCTTTTGTTTTATGCAGCCAATTTTTTTCTTCTTCTGTGACCATTGCTCATTTAGACTTAACTCCAATTTCCCCAATAAAGTCTTAGGTCTTTTTTCAGTGTCTCAATGCCGCCAAACTGTTTCCTGGCGAGGGACAGGGTTCACATCCTTCTCCTCAGATCTGTGTGCTGGGACAGTCCTGAAGCGCATGTGCTGCTGTCGTGTTTGCTAGTAACAGGTTGGTGATAACTATCTTGAATTTAGTGGTGTGATAAGTATGATAACTTGATCATTTCTGTACAGTTGATAGTATATGGCATATGTGTGGTGTTTGTTCTTCCTGCCACTTTACCTTGCATTGTCCTTTTATTATGATTTTTGCTTCTTCGTAGTTGACAAGGAATTCTTCCTGTATCAGTTTCACACCCTCTGTAAACTGTCCGGCCCCTCATTTCCCTTGATGTTACAGAGTGATGGTATCCACTGAATCACTGCTTCCTGGAACCCTGTGAAGGTCCCAGCTGTGGTATGAGCTGGATGTAGCCGGGAAATAGATTTCCGGCTTAGATGGCTAAGTTCAAGCAGCTTAATACTCCACTGCATTAACAATCGCATACGGAGGGTGGTTAACCGATGTGCGAGCGCATCTCAATAGACTCAAACACTATAGCAAAATAGACCTGCAGCATGTCAGACCAGGTCTAGTCATCCTGTAACCGCAGCCTGTTAGGCGCCATCTATGCTGCTCTAAACAAACCACCTTACCATGGCCGGTGTTATGCCATGTCACACAATTAAAAATATTCCCCCCCCCCCCCCATGCATATGGTTTTTGCATTGTAGGGACATTTCTGTTGTGGTCTTACAAGTGCTTCTATTTCATCTCTGAAGTTGCTTGAGAACTTGTCTGTGGCTATAGATCAGGTTACCTTTTCCCCCGTTTCTTTTTACCTTGTCGCCTGACCTCCTTCAGACTACCTTTTACTGATACCCCATAAAAGCCATGAACATCTGGCGTTTTATTGGGAAAGAACAAATATGACCATTACACAGTACTAGGCATTCGTATTTGCTTTCTGTGAGAAACTGAATGCTAACATTTCAGATTGTTTACTAGATTGGCAACTCAGCCATGTGTACATGCGGACAGGCACCCCAGACAGCAGAGCACATATTACAAAACTGCCCCGAATATGATATACAGAGAAAATCTCACTGGCCCACAGAAACAACACTGGAAGAGAAACTTTATGAACCTGTATGTGAACTACAAAAGACAGTGAAGTTTATACAAGAGACAACATTGCAGATATAAATAATATTTTAAAGCGAACGAAAGAAGGAAGAAAAAGAAGATTGTTTGCTGTTCTTGAAACCAGTAGAATAAACTGCCAAATGAAATTAAAAACAGTCAAGCTGCAGATATACCAGACCCATAATAGTCTTCAACACATGGAAATAAAAAACAAAAAAATTTTATTCTAGATATTACGTTATAGAAAATATACCCTGTAACACTCGTTCATGAATGTCTGTAAACTGCTACAAGTAATTCAGTTAGTTTTTTAAAGCAAGAGAAGAATTACAGACAAAAGAAACTGTAGGAAACCATTCATTGTTTACACTACCTGCAGATCCAGAACAAAATAAAAATCAATTATTGAAAACCCAATGCAAGCAAGTGAAGTTTTACAAATTCAATAGACAAAGATTCTTGTCATAGGAAGTATTTAATACAGTTATAGTTGAAATCTCTCAGTACAAAAGTGTCATGAAAATACCATCTATATCAAAGGTGTTTGAGGTACTGCAAATTTCTTGGGTAGTGAATCCAAAAATGTGCTGTCATGTAATTATATTATGAATGATGGTCGACATGGTTAGCAGCAATATTATTATTTTTTGTTTAAATCTGGGTCTAAAATAATAACCAAAATATTCAACAATCCATATTAAGATAATTATGTGGCAATTTCTGCAAATAAAATCCTTTTCTAAATTTAAGACTTATTAATACCAGAGTTAAGGAGTTGGTTTTAGAGCTATGTTTCAAGCCCAACTGGCTACTACACATATAGTGAGGTGTACAATGTGATCAGTTGGAGAGCTTTCTAAGAGGGATTTTACTGACATGAAGATTCTGTCTCAGATCCCCCAAGTGATGTTTTCTAGACAACATTAAGTCGCGGTTGTAATGTGAAATTTAAGAATGTGCTTTGTGAAGAGTGGAATTAATCAAATATCACTGCCTAGGGATTTGTCTACTTTTGCCATATACTGTGCACAGTTTTCTATGACGGTTCATGCTGGTTTTGTAGGAAAATTTTTTGCCACAAAAATCGCAGGCATGCGGCGTGACATGAAAATGCACACTGTTTTTGTGTTCTTGTAGGTGAACTCGGTGGTAGCATATTTTCCCACATACATTGCACTGGAAGCGAGGGTCTGGTCCTCCTGTGTTTCCTGAGGAAAAGAAACAAGACCTTGCTCTAGGGAAACCCTCTGAAGCCGCATATTGCAATACACACCAAAGAAACTATAAAGTTGACATTTGTAAATATTGGCTATCTGGGGGTATTCACACAATAATATAAATATTATATACCCAGTGGCAATATATGGAATGCATCAACTTCCAATGTAAAAATACAAATTGTATTTGTTAATATTCACCACATCATCATCCAAGAATACAGCACATTTTCACTTACTACCATAAAATCAAGACACATTTTAATTTTGGAGCGGTTGCCACATTTAACAAATGCATAAAGTTCACTTTGGACAGTGTTTTTAAGCAAAGTTAATGGCACATACATCCGGTTATTTATTGATCATGGTGTTTGCTTTGATTCACTTACGATTCAGAGATGTTTACCTCAAAGGCATGTGAGCATATCAGATTGACAGTCCTAAATTTTCTTGCATGTTTCAAATTGCAACATGTGCAGTTCTAGTTCAATTTTTTTTTTAAAATGAATAGTCTATCTCAGATTTTCTTAAATCTTTCAAAATAATTGATTTCAGTCACTCTACTGGGTGTTGGCAATGGATAGAGGTGAAGTTGATCAAAGACCACCATTTGTATGAAGACAGTGCAGTTGAAACCAGCAATGCACAGATTGCAAGATTTTGAAATCATATGTCCATCCTCACAGAGAAGTGTGTACAACCAGCTACAGGAACCATCAGTATCTACACTGTTTACCATTTGCTGAAATAGACTGAGCACTTATCGGTCTACTTGGAGTTAAATTATGTAGATTCTTAACAGAACAGTAATTCATTATACAGTATTAAACTTTAAAATGGCCTTACAGCTGTGCTAACAATGCATTTCTAGTTAGACACATAATGTATCTTGTCTCAAACCAAACACAGATTGTTTTGTTTATTACATTTACTGTCCAATTTTGTAAAAATGTTAGTTACATTGAAAATCCAATGGCTCAACTGTTATATTTAAACATCAAAGCAGAAAAACAAAACTATAAATATAAAGAACACACAGGAATGCATCTCATAACAACATCAGGGAGAAGGAAGACTTTCTCTGAACAGCATTGGACGTTATGTGTCCCATATTGAAAAATACAAGTCAAAGTAGGGCCATTATTATTGAAAAATCATACCCAAAAAACTAAGAAATATAAAACTATTTCAAGCAATACATAAATACATAATTTACTTGCTTGAAAGCCATAAAAAATGATCTCATAAGTCCCAAACGACCCATTGACTGGAGTATTCACATCTCTACAGAAATGGCATAGAGAAGCTACTTTAAAATTCCTCTAGCAAGATGACAAAGTAGGCTGTGTCGTACCGCATTTCGTTTGTAAGGGAACTTCTTCCCACAAAACTGACAGGCATACTGCAAAAGGTTCAAATGCACACAGTTTCTGTGCTCTTTGAGGTGTGTGGCGTCACGGCACTGCTTTCCACACAGATCACATCTATATCTATTAAGTCCCAAGATTTGGCCGTCTATCAGCTTGTATTTAAGAGTTAAATGAGAACTACTCATTCCTGCACCTGCAAATGAAACAAGTTACAGAAATGTCCAAAAACAGTGAAAATGAATGCTTAAAAAATACATCTAAATGTGACATAACTCAAATTTTAAATATAAAACAGATAGCATTGATTAACACCTGTCATAGTTCCATTAATAGTATTGAACATATTTCTGAGCTACTAACAATACAATCGCCAAAAAAAGTTATCAGATTTATTAGAAACAATGAAACCAAAACTCAAAAAAGTGGTTGACTGATACTAATTGAATTATCCTGTAATGAGAGAATGAAGACAACTGTAAGTTCTATCCTATCATCAAACAAATCAGTTGGTCTGAATATCTAGAACTGGTTTATATCTCTCACGGAAAATGGGCTGAGCCTACATTTTGAAAACGTATAATTTGATCTGCTTACAGAGTTGACAATATTTGGCCGACATGAGCTGGCAGCTAAACACTATGGTTTGTATTCAATAAATCTCTGACAATCAAGGCCAGACACTGTGGAAGCAGTATTGCAAATCGTTTTGTGACGTACACAACTACTTTTGTAGGCAAATCTTTTCCCACAGTAACAGGCAAATGGAAGATACTTAAAGTGAACACTGTTCTTATGATCACGGAGATGAACTTTGTCACGGCACTCCTTTCCGCACATGTCACACCGATGCCTAGTGACAGCAAATCCTGCAGAAAGAGAGGTGGGTGTGTTCAGACAGGTCTTTTTTTGAGTTCTTGTTCAGATAACTACCATTCTTTAAACACAATCAATTACCGTATGTAATACCCTGAAACCTTATCCATGTGGTTCAAAATAATCCATTCCAAATACATTAATTAGGAAACCATAACCCAATATTATAATGAGCTTGAGACAGATATATGTCTTGAAAAAACCCATGACCTTCATATATTCACTTGCCAATCAAAAAGTAGCATTTACTAGTTTACATGGTATGATAAAGGTAGTTCTATAGCAGACACTGCTGTCATAGATAAGTTCTATAGCAGACACTGCTGTCATAGATAAAGTGTTAGAGACTTCATTGTTTGAGGCCACATCTTGTTTATGAGGTATAGTGACCAGTTCCTTTTCAAACTGTTTCTCCTTCCCTAACAGTAAACCAGGTACCCATTTCCAGCTGGGTCAACTGAAGCATGCCAGTAACGGGAACTGAATCCCGTACCTTTGCTGTAAAAAGCGAGTGTTATACCACAACCTAATCAGACACATGACATCTAAAAGTTGCACAGCATTAATAGAAATATATTATAATTTCCTTCTGATGAATCTGTCAGGATTGTTAGATGGATAATATTTTGCGACTATTTCCATGTCCTGCATTACCTGACGTAGACAAGCTTAAACACTAGTTGAAAGTAATGCAAGAATCTGCATAACAAGGAGCTCATATCCTTTCTCAGTTGTGATTCAGCAAGCAGAGATCTAAAGATGCTTGCCTATTGCAGATGTGCTAGTCTAGTGTGAACTAGCATGTGACTGTGTAGGCTTTGTGCGTAGGCAAATCCTTTGCCACAGGTAGCACACGTGTGGGGTTTGATCTTTAAATGCTTGGAGTTGATATGCCCATCCAAGTCGCGAGAGTTCCTGAAGTAGCCATTGCAAAGCTTGCACACAATATTCCTACTGATTGTTGGGTTAGAGAAGGACCATGGGGGAAAACTAGCCTCTGAGCGTTTTCTCACACTGAAGGGAACTGCAGAATAGAACAGATGACGGCTTGTAAGCTTCCTTCAACGCATAATAATTATAAATGCAAACAAGCAAAGCAATATTAACAGAAAATATCATAACCAGTCAAACCAAGCTATTACAAAACATTGGATGAAAAATGCTCTTTCAAAATCAATTTAAAATTGTGCCAATTTTTAAGTATTAAATTTGCAGACTATATCGACACAACTAGATCCACAATAAAAAAATTTCAACAATTCGGATGAGAAAATATTGTGAGCCCAAATTTGAGAAAATCTTTAACAAGTCAGTCTCAGGCATTTAAGGTTAAAAATATGACAAAAGTCAAAATTCTGTCTTTCTCCCATACCAGATGTTTATATGTTTTATAATTGTTGCCAAGTTCATAAAGTTTTACTTATTTTTACACTTGGTTACTATAGCTCTATTTAGTTTCATGTTAATCAGAAATGGCTGCCGACACTTTCTTACTTGCATAACAATAACAAACTATGAGATCTACCAGTCATTGCCTAACACCATCTATATTCAGTAATTTCAGTTATGTCATGTATTTAGTTTTTGTGTGTGTTTTTTTACCTTAAAATGTCACAATTCTTTCTTTTTTGCATGTCTGATTGTGCTCCTTAATGATTGTTTCTAGGCATAGGACAACCAATGTTAATTGAACGTTTACATAACTATTGGTGAAAAAGTGTGCTGGGGTATTGTCTGTAAATTTTATTCGGCTGAATTTACTTTTCACTGCCGATTTTTCATAGCGTTTTGCCGAGCTACTTTAGGAATCTGATGAAAATACTGATCTTTTGATTGTAGAGAGTTCCACTTCCATTCTGTTCGGGTTTAATAATAATGGTGATTTTGAAACTTGATTTCCTCAGTTTATTGAAGATCATTATTGAGAAGTTTTTGCAACAGATTTTTCTGAGGTAGATTGGCTTAGTTTATTTAGATATAATAAATACGTTTATAGTGGAAACTAACATATATGCCATCTTGTAAACATTGATTATTCATTCTCTGTGGGACTATGGAAATTTTTGTTTTTTTCAAACAAGGAGACGCCGAAAAGTCTATATGTTTGTGCTGTTTTTCAACATTTTCACCTTCGTCTTCTTGTATCTCAAAAACTAACACTCACAACAAAAACAATAACACCAACAAGTTAGGTCTTTATTAATTTATGTCTCTACATACAACAAAATCATATCTATAGACCAACAAATAAAAAGGTTACAGGCACCCAAAAGTCAACAACTGTAGTAAAATGTGACGTGCTGAACAAATAATGTGGTTTTAAAAAAGCTTCCTGACTGATGGCAAATGTGAAGTAGTCCGGTAACTAGCTTCCATGTAAGCTACTGAATTCTTTATGAGATTGTTTTCTAACACTGTTATCAATAATTCATGGTCATAATTTAATCAATAATTCATGGTCAGAATTTATTTGAGCATCTATAGATGTATTTATATATTAGAAAGCCAGAATAGGGAACCAAAAATGATAAGTAAAATACATACTGACATGAAATACCAAACAAATGTGTTTTATGTGCAAATAATTGAACTGCAGAAGTATATATTTTATATAACTGCAGTGAAATAAACATTATTTTAATATTTATAATGTGTCACTGAATTAATCTACTATATACATTAAGGTGTATTAATTTAACATGTACCACACATTCCCCATTTTTGTTCAAGCAAGATACATCTAGTCCACTCATATGTGAATGTGTAGTTAAGGAAAGCAGGGCAGAGAAGAGGGTAACTAGACTCCCCATCTCACAAAAGCTGAGACATCATTCAATGAAGTCTCTAACTGCTAAGGGACTCCGCCTTCACTATCTTAAACTCATATTGTTTATTGAACATGTGCACCTAATGATATTGCATTTATTTGCAGCACCAATACAACACAAAACTACCACAAAGATCTTGCAAGGAGGTCAGTCGATTCACAGAAATTAAAGCACCGATTACTTAGTACAGCTTGTTCTGTTGAATTCAGTGGTTGTTTTATACTAAAGTCAAAAGACATATATCACTGCATCACATCAGAGGTCAAAGGAACACTACCAGCAACAAAAGTCTACACATAAATAAATATTGTACACATTTATAATGTCCTTGAAGTGAAAATCAGCATGCTATATCCAGCCAACTGAATAACTATGCCACATACTTTGCACCACTTTCTCACAACACAAACTTTAAAGGTTATAGAATAAACCAAGTTTAAAAAAATTAAAATAAGCATATTTAAATGACTCAACTAAACATAAGTGGGATTATAGTGTCCCATTAATAATGAATGAAAAAAAAACCACACATCCAGCTATTGTATGACTTTAGTACTCCTCGTAACAAAACACAGACTATAGAAGAATACAGAATATACTGATTCCCATCAGTGACGAAATGTATTTTATAAAATTTACACCACATAATCAAACATAAGTAAGATTAAGGCGCAACAATCGATTGACTAGTTTAGTAGTGATAAACTTCATGTACGGCAAATTGATGTAAAAATAAATCTACATGGCAGATTGTCACAAATGATATTTGTTCATATGCTTCACATAATGTCCACGATGAAACAGTTTGCGCCCACAAAGTTGACATTCAAACTTGAACTTGGCCATACTATCAGTCAGATATTGAGCATCTGGCTTCCTAGGTGAGTAAGTGCAAATAGAAGTTTGAGGCATCCTAGCTGCAGAAAGAAAGAATGATTATGTGTGTACATATACCATTCCTTAGTTTATTTTATCAATCAGTTATTTTGTGAAATAAGAACACAGACCTGATGAAACTGCAAATGATAAGTTTGCTATTATGTCTAATGCAAAACAGTTCATATACATCAATGATATGTAAAAATTTTACCTGATATTGAATGATCCTCGAAATACAAATTTTTAAATCTCAAATTCATTTACTGAAGCCTATCTTATAAGTTCTAAATGGAAATTAAAATACAATTTTTTCAGCTGCAGAATACTCGCTGAATCTCAAACAATTTCACTTGAAGCTTATCTTATCATTCAGTCTGTTCTAATTTAAGGAGAGAGAAAAAATGAGTATCACACAGTATTACAAACTCAGCTTTCAAGTTAACATCCAAAGTTCTATATGTTAGGACGAAAAAATGTTCACTATAATTTTTATTTAACCTCACAAACTATATTGTAACCAAAGAATGTATAATTTACATTTAATTTTTCACTCTAGTATTTATCAATTACAGTTCAAAAATTTGAAAAGAAAAAACTGACTAGTATTTATCAATTCAGTTCAAAAATTTGAAAAGAAAAAAACTGACTAGTATTTATCAATTCAGTTCAAAAATTCCAAAAGAAAAAACTGACTAGTATTTATTGATTCAGTTAAAAATTCAACAAGAGAAAAGCTGACATAATACAATATTTTTTCAACCTCAAAATACTTTCCTTCAGCAGATCTGAGTCTCAGTTCTAAACCCTAATAAACAGTGTTAAATACAACAGTGCATGCTACTATCTGAATGAAATTTGCAGATTGACAAACCATAAAGCTACCAGACCTATACACTGAAAACCACAAAGTCAGTTTAAGACACCTCCCCAGAAATATGGATATTTTTACAATGGCGTTTCAGGTCATGCCTGTAAGTAAAACTGCGTTCACAAAATGGGCACACATGTCTCTTTAAAGTAAAACTACCACCACATACATTCTGATGTCTTCTGAGTGTTGAACGATGCATGAAGGATAGGGGGCATTTTTCACACTGAAAAGGCTTCTTAGTAGTGTGCAAATTCAAGTGTTCTACTAAGAGGAACTCAGAGTTAAAGCCCTTGTCACAATAATAACACCAACATGTGTGGGATGTTTTATCTGCCCTATTTGGAGGAGTAGAAATAACATTTGCATCTCTGTTTAGTGCTTGGATAGAGGAAGTGTCCCCTGCCAGCCTGTCTTTTTCTGATCTTTTGGAGATGACATTTCTTGTTCCCTCTGAGGATGAGAAAAGGCAAAGCCAATGAAGTGGCCCGGTTTCTCATTTACCTATAATAATGTTCTTGGAAAATCCTAAGGTTTAAGAGATTGTGCCACACCGTCCAACAGCTAATCTCTCATACAGACCACATGGTGTTCAAGGCATGTGCATTAACAGCTATTTGTTTCATGGCAGTGTGGGCACTAACATCATCTTCACATGAGGAACATTTTTCAACAACTGTGAAGTTCACTCAATTACAGAAATTTTACTTTTTAAAACACTAACATTACATTCCAATGAAACTGGAAAGTTAACCAAAACCTACACTGAAAATAATGGAACATCCAACACATGTTACAAGTTTTTAAAAGCCAAAAATTAAAGACTTCTATGGAAGTCAAAAAATTATCAGCAAATGCCCAAAAGCATATGAAATACACAAATGCAGCTGTTGAACAATGATACCCTCACCATAAAAAGGGGGGAAAAATGAAATTCCCCAATTTAAACTTGCTACTGCTTTTGGAGATTTACGATAAAATTGTCTTCGGTCAAGTGAACAATAGAATATGACACAAATAAGTTAAGTTAACCACTGAAAATTTGGTATAAGATGCAACAACCTTAGAATGAGAACCAAACACGATTTTTAAATAGTCCCAAAATTTACAGTGACAATGCCACAGAAGAATTCAAGTAGATACTCTGCCTATCAACTACTCTACATCAGTCTCCTCAATTGTGGACATTTCTGTTTGTGTCTAGACAGATTGTTAGCGTAGGTAAACCCACTTCCACAGTAAGGACATATATATGACTTCCGCTTCAAATGAGAATTTATGTGCCCTTCATAGTGAGTCTTGTAAATAAAAGTCCTGTTACAAAACTGGCATATAAATGGCCCAGTGGAAGCATTCATTCTGACTGGTAATGGTATTTCCCTTTTAACACCTATCCCTCGACTGCATACTTCAGCACTTGTAATGGCTGCAGACAAATGGAAGACAAAAGAGCTAAGTTGACGAGAATGTTGCATGTGTGTCAGACAATTAAATAACAATTTATTAATATATGACCTCCTGTAAGATACCCAATATGTATCTCTTCATATAATTATGGCAGTCACTGAATTAAAGCGAGATCTGCGATACAAATTTGTATCATGGTGAAAGAACAGTTTACACCACTGAGAGAGAACTTCTAAAAACAATCAAATACAGTCGAACAAAAAACAACCGACTGATGCATACAATTTAATTACTAGCATAATTCACCTTAGCCGTTCCAAAGACAAAAAAAAAACAGAATAGGACAACTGTTTCTCTCCTTGCATGTCATAATAGACGACTAAGTGGGTTGTGTATGGGACTGGCACCACATCATGTAATTAACCAACGCATATTAAACCGCACTGAAAATAATCAGACTTTCATAAAAAGCTGGTTAGGATAAGCCAAATGCAGCTGTAGACCTGCTTCAACAAAAGGAGTGATGGGCCTTTGATAACTGACTGAACAATTAACGAATGTCAAAGTTAGATAATTGAAACTTTAGCAGCTGTAATTACAATTACAACAATCACAATATCAATTTTATGACAAAAACAAATTATCACATTAATAGTTTTACAATAAAATATGAATTTAGGAGATTATTCAATTATCTGAGTTGCAAGAAACTAGTACAATGAAACTAAAGTAAGAAATGAAACATCAGAGGTTCATATGCCCAACAATATCACGTCTTGTTTATAATACATCACAAAATGAAGAAAACCAAAATTACATAAGCCGGAAAGTTTCAGATGTTCATTCCCATACACAATTTAAAGTAACTAAAGTAATGACAGATTAATCAACCTAATATGTTCATTTAAAGTGAATTCTAATAAATGTTGTTATCTCAGGGCATACATATATTTTATTAAATACTCTATAAGTTTGGAGACAAACCACATACATATTCAAACAATAATCATGATGAGTAAGTTTGTGAAATGCTCTCACTTTCATGCTGATATTTTTAACAAACGGTCTTATTTCATCTCATTTATTTCAATGAATATACATTCGTCCTAAGGAGGATTGACAATTGTTAACAAAAAAGTCATGCAGGTCCACAAAATATGTGCATTCCCAAGTATCTGATCCTTGACCTACTATGATGAGTGTTGTGTGTATGTAATTATACTGTAGACAAATCATTTGTTTATGGGAAGAAGACAGAATAAGTTCTGCAATTGCAAGTAATAAAATCAATAATTTGCTAACAAAGTGAACTACTAAAAGTGTTTGGCTTCTTTAAAATTTAAGTCAGACAATAACATTTATTTTCCTTTGCAAGTACCAGACTGATTTATGAAAGAAAAGTAGACCTAACTCTATAAATTGGTCATGGCTTTAACCCATGCATTCAGTTTTCCAGTTTAAAAACATCATCTTGTAGACCTGCCCTGTATCCATAAGATTATGCAATGTATTTTTTAAATGTTTCCTGTAATGGTGATTTTACACTATGATTGTTTTGCAGTAACAGAAAAATGTACACATTTCGGTACAAGTCATGTGTTAGAGTGTTTTTTTTCAAACATATGATGAACACACAGCTAGTGGAGCACATAAAGCTTACCTTGTCATAATGTGCAGTAGTTTGCAAATAAACAAACAGTTCTTTCTAATCATTTTAGCAGTAATGTTAGAGAACCAAAATTAAGTGATGTTAGCTAGGAGCCTCCTGCTCATTCCAATTCCTGTGATAATTGTATTCAATTTTGTATTCCTGTATCATATATTAAGTATTGTTTCTTCAGCTTTTTCAAACTTAGAAGGCTACTCCACCTTTCAACAGGCATTTTGGCCTTTGAGAGCGGTGTACAATGCAATGAGTAGGAGCCTTCTACCAGGGAGGGAGGGGATAGCTGCTAAGAAGTTAAAGCTGCACTACAACTTGCCAGAATTACAATCAAAATGTCCAAAACAGACACTTGTTCACATACGTTCTGAATACCTGGTAATCGTCAACTGAATGTTTGGTGCTCCTTGAAGTATATATTTTTTTAAAGGCCCTAATAACTTGGAAACACTTCCATAACTTACAATGCATTTTTGATGTGTGAAGAAATGGAGGACTGTTTTAAAATTGCTCCGTGGCATTTTGCAATACATATGAAAACTGTAACTAACGAATGCAAAATCCATGCATTTCCATAGGAGACTCATCAATTACATTATTACCAATTGCCAACACATCTCATTTTGAGTTCTGTAGTAAGAAAATAAAATATGAAATAGCAGCACATTCTCTATTGGTAAGATTAGGTAAAGATAGTCTCAACCAGATACAACAATTTGAGATATTTTACCATTTTTAGAGACTTGTTTCCAGAATGCCTTAGTTTTGTTGTTCTTGGTAAGGACACACCAGAAGAGACAGAATAATAAATGTGAATATTCGGGAGAAGGTTGGAACAACTCCCAGCCTACAGTACATTGAGCAACATAGAATGAATTGGTTTGGCCACATTATGAGAACGCAACCAGACCACATTGTTCGCGCAACATTGTACCGGGGAAAATCAGAAAAAAGGAAGAGAGGTAGACCGAGGAAAAGATGCATAGACAGTGTAAAGCGGGGCCTGTCGTAAAATGGGGGAAAATGTTACTCGGGCCACGAGAGAGACGAAAGACAAATACATTCCACAACACTAGGCTACAACCTGGTAGAAAGTGAGATGACAAAAGAAGAAGGTAAGATGAGGTAGACTAGTGCCTTTTTAAAACAGAGTTGGCACCCATTTGCAGTTGGATGGCTTGGAGCATGGCGATACTAGGTTATGTATCTTGACAGTTTTGTCATAATAGGTAGATCTCCTTTTTAAACTACTATACCGTACTCTCAATTGGTTTCATGCTTAATTTGGGCAGCCATTATATTTTCTGTATAAACAAAACATGATTTGGTCCTCCAATGAAATTGATTTTTTGCAGGCGTTCTTTCTGAAAAGAACATGTCGTAGTTTACAGAGAGGCTGCAATATCTGCACCTTTTGACCCGGCACATTTGGGTTTGCCTCCCCACTGCGATCTACGATCTGCACTCTCTTAGCCAGACTACAATACTGCAGCCTGTTTATAGGACTGCCACTTGAATGCAGAATAAAGTCTTGGTTCGATGACCCTGATGAAATCCCGGTTACGGCTGACATCTCATTCACTGTGTTGAATCCTCATTTCACCCCTCCCCCTCCCCATAAAATAGATATAAATGTATGACTTATTCATGTAATAAAGATCTGTTTAAAGCACACTGCCTTTTATTTTGTTGTTTATCAGAAAAAAATTGGATTAAAATCATTACATTTCATATGTTAGAAGCATTTATTGGACAACATAAATGTAAAGAGTTCTGCTGTGGAAACCAAGTGAAGATAAATTACTTTCATGATGAAAAGTCAATGTCATTAACCACTTAATAAACTTGTTTTTAACTAGGGATGCTAACTAGATTGTTTGTTCTCTAGTAGGTAATGTCAAGTTGATGAGTATGCATATACTTAACTGTTGTGAGATAATTGTTCTGCAAATATATACAGAATTAACTGTGTTGGTAGAGATGTAGAGAGAGAGAGAGATAAAGAGAGAACCGCCCCCCCCCCCCCTAATAATTATACATGATTTTAATTTATTTTAAAAACTTACTCATGCATACATATATCTGTATGCATTTGTATAAGTATGTATACATTTACATACATATAAAGCCAAGAAACGTACAACATCCAAATAGGTTGGTGGTTGTAAGACATGATGTTCTGCAAAGGACATGCTACTTACATTTTATATTTATATTTTTTTAAAGTACACAATTGAAAGAGTTAACAGTAAAAGGTACACACTCCTTATTATTACCTTAAAATGGTGGAGTTTGCATGTCTCAATGATCATAGGAGCTAAGTCGACTGAAGCAAAAGCTTCCAGTAGAGTCAACCAAGCTGGATAGGTCACGAAGAAAGAAATTGACTAACCCCACAACTCATGTAGAGTATAAAATGTTACCTATATAAAAACAAAGTCAGTTTTGAAATTGTTGACAACAGAACAAAAGCAAATGAACTTGAGAAAGGAGAGGCCTTTTGTAAACTAGAAGCATGACGCTGTAGAGTGAAAGCCACAAGGAATATCCATTGCTGACTGCCCTTCTGAATACCAGGAAGGGAATGTGAGACTAAGATTAAATTATTATGCATGGAGAGAAGCAGAAAGAGCAGCCCAGGAGCGTGTATGCTGGCGAGATGTCAGTGACCTATGCACCAGGAGAAAAGACAGGCTTTGATTGATTGAAAAGGTCAATATAGTTCAATAGTAACCGCCGCTACACATACGAACTGCCGGTTTGCTTCCTCGTTGTCCACCTAAATGTATATTAGCCACACATTTACAGCTGGATAAGCTGCAGCGTGTAATAAATACGTAACAAAATAGAAGAAATAGAAAAATGCAAAATGTTTTATATCTGGTATATTTGACAGCATAGTATATGTAATATTTGCATTAGGAAAATGGTCTCCTGAACACGAATGTGGTTTCCATTAGTTACACAACTTTGAAGATAATCTATAATGACTAATAGAAAGGATCAGATCTGAAATAAACCAGTGAATGAAGAATAATGCAGGTCAATATCTAAACCTAATTTTAAAAGTATATATGACTTGGCATGTGAGATTTTCTTTGTTTAAATCAAAATTTATTAAGTGGTTTATAGCCTATTCCACCATGATTCAGACAAACAAAGTTAAATTTTACAACAGCAATCTCATTATCCATTTATGTATGCCTCAGGAAATAAAGAAACGGATAAGTGCTTGAGTATTTTATTTGAGAAAATCAAAGTGATAGTGACTTAATTCATTTAAACAGCGTAATTTTTCTTAGTTTTTCATGTCGTATGATCTGATCTCACATTAATTAAATATAATATGACAAAGATAAAAACAATTTAGAAGCAATTTATGAAGTCTAATAAACACCTACCACAGTTCTAATCTTACAACTATGGTATGTTTAACCATTTTGTGTGTCAATTGGACCAATATGTGATACAAGTTTGAACTATTCCAGATATTGTGAAGTAGCTTTACCATCAAATATTTACATCTAAGAACACAATTTAATTGAATTTTGAAGCAAAATGGTATTAAATAACTCATACTATAATTTAACCAGTATTTGCCTACCAAGAAATGCATAATGGTTACTTTTGGCCTACCAGCACATCACAGCGACAATCAGATTTATTGTGGCAAAGTTATGCAATAATGTAATGTCTCTGTTAAGTTTGTCATTTTTTAAATTCCTACAAGACACAGGACAACATGGTTTTTAAATGTTTGTACAGCAACAATTTTATTCCCATTAAAACAGTTGTTTTTTTATTAATAAACACATATAATACAAAAATTTATATATATATGGCTTTCATTATTTTGGAGTTTGGAGATGGAAATAAGGGAGAAATTGAATCATGAAAAAAGTAGGTGTGACCATTTTTTAACCACTTAATCTTTCTATCTCCCAAACCCTGAGAAGTAATCCTAAAACCAAATGGCCAGACTCTCCCAATAAGGCATAACTCATATCCAGGAATAACAATGGACCCAGGCCGACAGGGACATCCCAGATTTAAAAAAAAAAACATACAGCAAAGCTATGAACAGAATGACCATTATGAAAAATTCAGCGGGCTCAACATGGATAGCTGATGGAAGTACACTAAAGAAACTATACATGATTTTTTATTTTAGTTTTTGCGTTCGCCTTATTTCTTTATTCCCCAAGACGGTGTGCGTTGTACTGTTTTTATGTTGTGCCTGTCAGTTTTTATGTAACAGTCTGCTTCCTCCTGCATTTTCTAAGGGTTTGCTTCCCCGGGGTAACAGCTGGTACTGTGATTTGGGAATAAATCCAACACCTTCGGGTTGTGAGCCGTGTGAATTAACCACTAGCCCACGCCTTCCCCATACATGTTATGTGAGATCAGTGCTAGAATACGGGCTAACAACAGTCCACAGCAACAAAAAATGATGCACACAAAATTAATTGAACCCAAAATCAAAGTATGCATATTCCACTAAGGGAAAAAAAATGTAAAAATCCCTGAGATGATACAAACTACAGAAGGAGAAGATGGGAACTCTTAATTGAAAGGAAAATGATCACTAAAGAATATCTACCCACCAGATTCATGGATACACTAACAAAGCTCTACGAACAGCACAATCCATCTACCAGTTATAACACATTTGCAGGATTTAGCTGAAAATGTATAAAGTAGACCCTCAACCTCCCGTTTGATATTAAAGAATTTTTTTTTTATAGAGCAAGGCTTGTAAATTTTACTTTTCACGAGAACAACAGTTGATAGACTGATAACCACAATCTGTCACATCTTCTAAATGTATTTCAGAATGCTCGACATATCTGACAACCCTCATAGACTTATTCTCATATTTTCTCAATTTCCAGAGATTCACATCTGTTCTGATTTTGCTCTGTGGTGAACATGTCAGGCATTCACTGTCCTAAACAAGGTCACTCCACTTTTTAACTTCAACTGATGTTCTCACTATGCTTCCCAGAAGATACTTTCAACATCTTGAATGTCTCCATGGTAGTCTGAAGTATTTTTGGTGCAAATATGCCACGCTTTTGTGTTTTGAAATGTTAAACTTGCAACATACCAACACATGTTTGGGATTAAATACATATTGCTGAGCAATGATACACTTTCATCTACCAAGCAAGAAATGTCTCAAGAACACTAAAACCACCAATTAGTGGTTGCAATAGCAGTACCTTGCTCTGATGGGAGATTTATCTGATCACACCTTGTATGACAGTGAAATTGGGAAGAAAGACTAACAGGTAAAACATAATGATCTGACACATTAGTCAGGGTCAGGTAAAATATTCCGGCCTCAACTTCCCTGTAGAATTTCCAGGAAATGGACTGTTTTCATGGCAGTTTGGCTTACGAGATGAGGTATCAACATGATCCCCATAGTAGTGAGCAACGTGCAGATGAAGCCAAGCATAGCACAACCGCCTGGAGGACCCCGGTCCACCTCCATCAGCATGCTCGGGATGTCAGGAATGCTACAACAAACCGCCACTAAATGTGCTTTTAGGGCGCACAAAGGGGTAAATCTACCGATTGAGGGCATTCCTTCAACAACAACAGAGATGAAATTGAGGCACACATACAAAGGTTGATATTCTCTATATTCAGCTACAGCAATGTTTCAAGCATAATTATACCTCTAAAACAAGGTGCCATACCTGATTGTTTTAGAAAACACGGGTGGACAAGCAAAGTATGCATATATTTATGCTTGGAAAATGTAAATAACTTTAGTTGCTGAAATACTTTGCTGAAAGGTAGATGCTTTACTCTGACCAAAGTTAAAATCAGATAAAAAACCAGATAAATTTAGACACAACAGAGAAAATGTTAGTCCCATTTAAGAATATACAAGGTAACCATAATGAAATGGTTTAGATGTGCAATGAACATTATAGCAGACCAACTTCTGTTACGTGACAAATGCTATCATTAGAAAGTAAAGTTCATAGAAGCCAGAAAATTAACAAAGACAGGACAGAGACAATAAATATGTCACATAAAAATCAGTGTATCTGCTCAATTAATGGTAACTTAAAAAGATTAATTCTAGCAAGCAGGCATCAAATGTCACAAATCCAGTTTACATAAAATGATGCATATATTGACACATAATCATCTCTATAACAGTCAAATTATACCCGTAGCCACGAATAAAATATCACAATGCAGAAAATTTCTTTGAATCTAGGTGGTAATACAAATTCTGGAGCATTTGTCGCTTCTACAAGTCAGGACACAAAAACTAGATTAGAGACGACATGTTTAGCTGGCAGCTGGTATCACCTTACCTCTGCTAAACTTGTATCACAAGCACTGATTTTTCAAACTTTCATTTTTTCCACACCAATTTCGCTGCGAATGATAATATTGAGAACCTTTTGTTTTTCATGGCTCTGACATACTGGTTTTGTTTTGTTACTCTACTGGTGTTACTTCCCAGATAGCTAAATTAGTGTAGCTTTTCAATTATTGGAACCCTACCCAAAATTTTTGTATTTAGCCATAATCTGTATTACTGCTTTATTTACTTCCACTGCTAGCAACTCTTGTCTGTATGAAAGAAGACATCAGGAAAACCAATTCTTTTATTACATTTATTCATGTTCACTGAATTCATATTTCCCTATTCTTTGTTGTTTGTTTGGGCATTCAATAACCATAAAGAAGATAATTGGTTATTGTAGATATATGTGTCTTCATCCAGTCTTTAACTGTTAAAGGGACCAAGACGCAACAGTGCATGAGCTGGCAGCAGCCATCGTCTCATAGCTGGTTATTAGGGTCAGTGAACCACAGCGGGCCAAGACCATCTCCACATGGTGTCACTAATGTAGTCTGGCCAACAGATACGGTCGCAATGGAAAGGCAAACCAAGTACTCAAAAAAAGACAGCGGAAATTGGTGTGTCTGACCAAAAGAAACATATCGCAGTAAACGATGACACAATGTCCTTTTCAGGAAAAAACACAGAAGAATTGTTACAGATTCTCAAATGTTTGCCCTTCTGGGCAATTGGGCAATTCTGCATATTGGTTTGTAGAAATACTGAATTTCTGGTTTTAAAAAATAAATAAATCTGGTATTTCATGTCAGCATCTACTATATCATTGTGCAGCCTAAACTATCACGTTTGAAGTCCTAAATGTGTATTTATAGGTAGGTGGCTGGCCTTCATGTCATATGTTGTTGATCCATCAATAATTTTCTTGATTATTTCTCCATTAGTCTTTCATTTAAGACATACTATAGATGATCTGGCATAACTATGACCAGAATGTATTTTGTTTCTGTACGGAGCATCTCTAAATCTGCACCTTTGTCAATCTAGCCAGTTTGTTTTCTATCCTAAGCGGTGTCTCTAATTTTGAACAGAATTTCATTTGACTTCATGTATTTATGTTTTTTTACACATTAAAAATTTAGAAGCAGAGCTTCCAGGCCATGAACAAAATGATGCATATTACCAAATCGGAAGTGAAAAGGCGGTAACCTTCAGACTTCACACATGAAACTGCTCAAGACATCTATTGACCAAACTAAAGATAGGAACTACAGCTGAGTGTAACTGTGGCACTGATAGAATATGGCTGTTAAACTTCTGTAGTGTCTCCAACATTTGAAGGCGGTAACTTTCAGACTTCACACATGAAACTGCTCGAGACATCTATTGACCAAACTAAAGATAGGAACTACAGCTGAGTGTAACTGTGGCACTGATAGAATGGCTGTTAAACATATGTAGTGTCTCCAACATTTGAGTAACACAGAAAACTCCTTTGGTTATCACCAGTATGATCCACAGATAAGCTCTATATCAGTATCTTTGTTTTAGATAGCTAAAATACATTATAAATAGTGTTAAAATCTACAAGCAATGATCTCACATTTGAATGACATATATATATTTAAAACACACAGTGCCATATTAGTTTATCATTCAATATATATACATTTTTTACACACTATCACATTTATGGCCCTGCATTTTTATCAATTGTTCATTATTTTTATTTTACTAGGCTGACAAATACTATTTACACATGACTAGTCTCACTGTACAAAGACATTTAAACTCATGATTATACATATGTACTTATATCCCAATGTGAAGTTCATGATTCTAAAACATGAATGAACATCAGCAGATCTCCAAACCAATTAAATATCCTAAATATTACTTAAAACAAATAAATACCACTGGAAAATGCTCACAGATGAATAAAGTAGACGATGAAAGGCTAGCATCATGGTTTGCTAATTGAGGCATACTAGTAAATAAGCAACAAGAAAAAATTATCATAGTTTTAAATGCAAGATCTTGTAATACACAGGGCAAAAAGATTATCATTGAGATGGCCATGAAAATTTTATGAATCCACATTAACCCTGTTGTAACAGCGGAAGAAAATCTTTGAAATCTCCTAAACAGTCCTGAGAAATTTCCAGTTTTCTAAAATTTAAGTGCCTTATTACGAGTGTTTTTGTTTTTTTCATTTTTACTTATAATGAAACACATATTGCATTTACATTATTTGTGCAATGATGAAAATAGCCACAAATTAATAACACAATTGTATAACTGTATGCATAAAATACTATACTCACCGATTTATTTGAAGTTCTGTTTCGTATGGTAGTCTTCAAAACATTGTGTAGGGCAAAGATAGATATTGCATTGCTTGCAAAAGAACATTACTAATGTTCTCCGTTTCCTTGCGGCACATACTACACATTGCCTTCGTGAATGTCTATTTCCACTCATTGGAGATTTGCTCAAAAAGTGCCGACCTGTGAGGCGAGCAGGGGGGGGGCATAAGTGAATTCTTTCTTCTTACAGTGCCACGTTCTGTACTTTCGCATATGCTTCAAACAATGCAGGAATCAATTTCAATTTGAAATTGAGTAAAGTAAACCTTCCTCCAATAATAAGTTCATTCAAAACACACACGTCCAAATATCTCTCAAGATTTGATTATGTTCAGATGGGTTCTTGCACTGTTTGTTGCAGGAAAATTTGATCCACGCGATCCACTCATACAGCGTGGTCTTTGTATTCAATGCATACTTTGGGCTTCTGCCTTGCTACTATTGAATTCACTGTTATGATCAAATCATCCTTCCATCTGATCAGCACAGTTTTGCATTGATACATAACTGAAGTTTCCCTCTTTCTCGAGTTTTGATGAAATAAGCTGCTCTAGATGTTTTTCTATTTTTCTGTATCGTACCTACATCATAAGTTTTATAAGACAATAGATAAACAGACCCAGGAGTAGTAGTTTTCAATGAATAGATAGTATTCTTGATCAACAATGTCTGGTATTAGGGAAAGCACAATGCCGACTGAATGACTGTTTAAAAAGATTCACACATCAGTTATAAGAATATTTATCACTTTGCCAGTGTTTATTAAAATATATACATAACTTTGTTTTCAGTAATTTAAAAAAAACTTTTTAAACCACCAAAACACGCTTTCTTAAAGAGTATAAAAAATTGTCCAACTCTGAAACTCCCCTTCCAAATTAACTTTGATCAATTGAAATAATGTTTTTATATAATTGCAACAAATCTTTAAAACTTTTTGGCATTAGAACTTCGTAACACAGCAAAAGAAATTTATGTTATAAAATATTGGGGTGTCTATAATGAAATATGACTAAAGATTTGCTTCTGTATAATTACAATAAAAAACAAATCACAAGGGGTTGTATTTGTCCAGTCATGTAGCCTACTTTTTATTTCCAAAACACTGTCCATCTTATTAACAATACGCCTCTCAGTATATTTATGTATCTCATCACAAGGAAGTTTTATAATAATGTCATTTGAAATACACTCCAAGATTTTTAGGACATTAGGATCAATGTTTTGAATTTTTACATCATCACTACCTATAAAATCAAATCGCTGTTACGGTACCACTGACATTTGACCACAAATCAAAAATATTTGCACTACCTAAAGCATCTGAATCGCTACATGCCTGTAATTCTCTATAGCACTTTCTGAAGAGAGATTAATGAATTCGCATATCTTATAAATTAACGTCTAAAAGTTCTACCAACTTATGTTTCATCATATTACATTCCACCTTTTTCGATGACAAACGAATGATAGATGAGCTATCATGTCCAACTAGCATGGATATTTTTTTAGATGACATTTAAGTTTCAAATTTTGACAATCAGGGAAATGTCCGCAACCAAATACTCGGGTGACAAATAAGGTGACATTCGCAAAAAAGACGCAACATTTGATAGTGCCGTAAGTGCGGTAAGTAATTCTGGGAACAAACAATGCCACTAGCCACAGCAACACATCTCAGAAACAAATGGCAACTGCATCTCCCCATTGTGTTTGTGGTGGGGTATACGGGGCAATTAAGTATATATATGATCCTCAAATTACCAAATATAGGCTAAGCACAGTACATTTACTTAGATTAGCATGTCTGCGCCTGAACATTTTATGTCATCTTATGTATTGTTTTGTTCCTAAATTTGTGACGTCATATCACAATGTGTGTAATATGAATCTTAGATGCATGTTCTTGTCCGGATAAAAATGTTTATCTATCCTCTGGAAAATCATAAACATTCACATACATTACAGTGACTATTTTACTTTTACCCTTCACTATTTAAAATAAAATATAAAAACTATTTTCTTCTTCGTCCGGAAAAGGACGCAATGTTGTGTCATAGTCTACAAAAAGGCTGTGATATCTGCACCTTTCGGACAGGCCCATGCGGATTCAGTTTTTTATTTATTTAGTACTAGATTGCCTCTCAACTGCGATGCCTATTCTCTTAGCCAGACTACCCTAGTGAAGCCTGTTTCAAGGGCTGTCACTTTAAGGCGGAAGTCTTGGTTAACTCTGGTTCACTAGCCCTGATGAAGCAGCCAGCTATGGGTTGCTGACTGCTGTCAGCTCTTTCACTGTGCTGCATCTTCAGCCCTAAAACTGTCTTTTCAAACAATTTGTAAACAGACAAATTGTAAATCACTATCAACTTTTTCTTGTTTTCAATCCACTCCATTAAAAAATGTTGTAATCCCATCTTTATGAACATTTTGCCAACAGATAAATGATCTTACCATTCATAAAGCGTTTAATATTTGTATCAATCAACATCTTGTAGCTGTTGCAGCAAATGTATTATCAAATTAAAGGTAGACAGATACATATTGTATACAAATTAACATCAGGAGTTTTAAAAAAATGCTTTTTCTAAATAATCAAATAAGAACAAGTAGAACATTGTTAACAATTACTCTACGTATAAATTATAACATCAATCAAAATATTTCTTTTGATCATATATTTTTTTTTAAAATTGAACTTTGATTAAGAAAACTTGAAACTTTATAAATGTATCAACATAATAGTAGCTGACACATTCACAATCGGTTTTTTTTCCAATGACACTAAACAGTTGAGTGTATTTTATTCAGTTTGGCGACATTTGTTTAGTAAAGAAACTATCATTTCTATTACATATATGTTTTAATAGCTGTAACAGTAGGGTGATGACATAATATCAAACTGTTGAACTCTCTATTTTTCAAAGTTAGCACTAAACTTGTGAAATATGTACGAGGTGGCTTCAAATGAAAAACTTAATAGAAATGTAAAACACTGTGTCGTTGTCATGTAAGTTGGCAGTATCATTAAACGGTGTGCTGGCAGTGGCATCACTGTGCAAATGAGCTACATGACGTCATACTATGCTTTCAGTTTTTTAGCACCGAATTAACGAAACCTATAGAAATGACATCTCTTCACATGTAAGCTTATCTTGCTGAGGTTGGAAAGCTTGCACGCTCTGATCATCTTGGAAGCTGTGTTAGTCAGGGTATTACTCCTGGCAGGGTCACCTAAGCTGAACATGTCCTTGGAGAGGGACCAGACTAAGGGGCACAGGAGCGGGTAGAATACTATAGATGTAGCTAGAGCCTACCACCAAGTGGTATGTGCCCTAGGCTATAAAAATTCAGCCCCACTACATGAGTTAAAATGCCTTATTGTCTCATTCTTTGCTATCTATTCTCTATCAATTATCGCCATGGATGATGAAGATATGCAGGCCAGCGGACACTGCACCTCTGTCCCTTTGTGACTATCTCCCAGTTGACAGGGAATGCCAGAGGTGACGTCCCTACAGATGAGTTGGTATCATCACCTGAGGAACGATGTGTGTGCTGCGTCCCTGGCAGGAAGAGATGATCTGAGGAAACTGACACACTAGATAGCCTTCCTTCTGAGATACTCTAAAGATGCTCAAAACCATTTCCCCCCCCCCCCCCCCAATTTCATGCCTCTAAGACAACAGACTTTCTACCAACTCCAACTGAGGAAGCCATGTGCTTTTGTCAGGACAGCATTGGGCAGTCAAAAGCTATCAGCTCACGGTCAAAATGGATTATACCGTCATCACCACGATATAAATTCATCAATGAATGAAGGTTCAATACAATGATGCATGCCTGTCACTCCATTAAGTGTATGATTGTAAGTGAAGTAGGAAGTTCTGAGTTCTATGACAGACTGTTCTCAACTGTGGCAAGAGTCAATATAATGTATCGTTATGGAAAATTGAACAGTGAATTAATGATATTGCCACACTTCTGGACAGGAGTCAAGGTTCAACACATCACACCATCCATAATGTGCTCCAGTTCCAGTGTCTAAAAGATGGGTGCTATGGCAGCTGACTCCAGTACGACATGTCCATATTTGTCAAAAACTATTGCAATGATTTGACGCAGAAGATGATAGTTTTCTAATGTGAATCGTTACTAGAGATGACACCTGAGTTTACTAACACTGGTCAGAATCCAAGAGAGTGAGCAAGGAGTGGCATCATCATTACTCATGAACACCGAAGAAGTTACACACGCAGACATTTGCAGGAAAGGTTATGCTGATTCTCTTTTGGGAACACTAAACAGATTTTTCTCAGCAAACATCTTTGATTTACTTCTTCGTTCGCTCTCAATCTCCCGCTACCAAGCCCTGAAAAAAGTCTTTGATATACAATCAAATCCAAACTACATAGAATGCAGGTGTCTTGTTGCAACAAGGACATTGATCTGCCTTATAATACTCATGATGGCTGCAACCATTGTGACCTAAACCGAGCGTTTTTCCTATCCACTGCACTCGCCAGCAGCTGACCACATCTTTAGGCCAGAGGTGCGGACCAAAGAATCAGCACACTGAATGAGCTAATAGCAGCCAGTAACTCATAGCTGATGTTTGCATCAGGGTCAGCGAATGAAAGCTGAACAAGCCCCTATTGTCTCCAAATGACGACCCAGGAAAAAAGGTTGCACTAGTGTAGTCTGGTTAAAAGAATAGGGATCACAATGGGAAGGCAAACCCATTACCCAAAAATGCCAGCTGAAACTGGACGTGTCTGGAGGAATGATGCAGATTTTGCAGCCTTGATGTAAATTACGACATGTGCTTTTCAGGACAAACGTATAAAGAAACACTTTCAGATCCAATGAAGAGGTGCAACAGGTGGTGTATTAACAACAAACGCAACCAAAATAATTGTCTTCTAGAAAAACTCGTGCCCTTTGTAGATGCTGTGAGAATTACAATGGACGGTGACAAATTTTTTGTGCACTATTTGTTTAATAAATTTTTAATGAAAAATAAGTGTTACAGTTTTCATTTGAAGCACTGCCACAGACAAAATTACTTATCTATCATATACTAGTTTTAAACGTGGTCGATATAAATGCGAAGAAATATTTAACACCAATAAGCAGTTAAAATACATCTATAATCTGAATTTCTAATAACAGACTTAGTTTGACAATTCACTTAGTCATGCTCACATTATAAAAGAATACAACCTATTTAGAATCAGTTGCACTTTTAATTAACAAACAGTACAGCTCATATAAAAACTTGATCTAATTAATGACACCTAACTACCTCGCAAAATGTGTTTTGGCACCAAGAATCAAGTTTGTCAGCTTGAATGTACAGATATTCATAAAACATTATAATCGGACAAGCATTACCTACAAATATAAGCTGGTAAAATTTGAAGGCGCATGTAGCTCTTCATTTACACACAGTTCAGTTTCAGAGACTTTAATTAATTTAACAAACTTTTGAATAACACTATGTTTTGCTTGAATCTAGTTCTAAGATTTAATTAGAAATTAAAATGTCTGCAGATCTCCCATTAACGGATAAAGTTAATGCACTGATTTCAGGTAGAAAGTATAAATTGTCTATATTTTTCACAATTACTGACCCTGTCCACGTTATATTCATTTTGTTTTTGTACAAAATAAAGAAAAGTGGTCCAAAACTGTATTCTTTTACGCAATTGCAGATATTGTGTAAATGCTTGCTAAGATGAATCATGCAGATCAGACGATCATGAGCTGCTGATGGTGGTAATGCTGAAGAGCTGGAGAGTTTTTCATTCTGGCTAGTCTAGTAAGTAGAGGATGTCAGATGTCTCTAATAAAGTGTTAGAGATTCACTTCTAAAAAATATTAACATAAACGCATTTGTTTATGTGCCCCCCCCCCCCCCCCCCCCCCCCCCCAGCATGCCAATGAAAGAAAGAAATTTATCTTCATTATTTCCCTTATCTCAGAGTTTGGATCATCCAGAAAAATCAAACAATCCCTAATGGGCTGAATTGCCTTGAGCATGACCACTTCTTTGTCATCAGTTTCCTCCTCTCACTGTCCTGTCCCTTCTTTAGCTCAAGTTAAATCAAATCTCCATTCACCATATCTTCCTGCTGTCATACCAATAACTCTATTACATCATCAAAATCCACTTTAAACAATCCTACTGTCTTTATTAAATTTAACTTTTTAAAATTCATTTTATTATCATTGAATTGACAAATGTACTAAACACTTACAAATTATTATAACCGGAATTATCTCTCTGACTTTATTACTGCAAAAATATGTAAAACAAACAAATGTAAATGGAGAGCTAACTGCAATTTTTTATTCTCCTGTGCTGAGTGGAACGCTAGTAATTTATTTCCCCCTGGTCAAGGAAAGGAACATTTAAGAATGTCTTTCACACTTTTGAAGCTATGAACTACAACGCCTAAAACAGTGAGTGCCACATTTGTAACAGGAGGTACCAATTTGGTCCACTAACAATGGTAATACTGCCTAATCTACACCACTATCATTTCATAAAAAATGATTTGTCACTTAAAACTTTTAAGTGTTTAATTATCCTGCTTCACAGCTCAATCTGTCACTTTCTTATATGTGTTGATTTTAATCAAAATTGAATAAATCAAGCACTTATCCCTTCATATTATCTGAAAAGACCTCATATTGAAACAACTCTTTATGGCTCGTTTGATAAAACCAGAGAATTAAACAAGTGTTAGCATTCTCCTTGCCCACCCCCTTTTGTTTTAAACAAAAACGTGTACACGGTTATAAGGTTTAAATTCACATCCAATTTCTAAGCATCAATGGAACATGTTTGCACCATTTATTTAAGTAGGCAAAACATTAAGGGGTAGAATGCACAACACAATGCTGTGCACATAATAAAAGGCAGTTAATGAGCATTTTGAGAGGTATGACAGACACACGCTGCACTCTTCCTCACCCCCCCCCCCCCTAAATAACCAAAGAAGAGGATGCGAGAAGAAACTATGGTTAAATTATTACACCTGGAGAGAGGCAGAAAGAACAGCCCAGAACTGTGTATGCTGGCGGGATGTTGTCAATGACATATGCATCAAGAGGAGCGACAGGCTTTGATTGATCGAGCATTCTAAATTAGGCTGGTAACTTCAGCATGTACCGCGGAAGCCTACACCTGAGCACACAAATGCTTTTGCACAGGCTTCATACAATAAGATAAATTACAGTAGTAGCAATGTTATTCTTCCTGTCTCTAGGTGAAACAGACACGATAACATTAGAAATCTTATATTTATTTCCCCCAACTTCAGTTATGCTGTAATGCGATAGCATTTATGAATACCGTAAAATCTCGCTGATATTAACAATTTTTACTAATTTTTGGCCGCTAAAACTTAGGTGCGCATTACATGCAATGACTAAAAAATACATCATTGTCTATACCGAAAGTAAGCTACGTTGGAATGTTTGTCACAAATTGACAGTAAAATGCCGCAAAATTGAATGTGAAATGAGCGTCTTTCTAGAGCAACTGACGACAATCCAAAATTTAGCTTTTATGTACCTAGTTCTGTTTGTTATTACTTTCATAGCATGAATTTTCATAGACGAGCGCATTTTATACACAAAATTTTACAGTAAGTGATTACCCCAAGAACTTCCCAAACAACAATTAAGAACTTCCCAAAAAACAATTATTTAGTCATTGCTTTTGATAATCTATTGAGTTTGAAAACTATTAGGACATAAATCAAAAGTATAAGTCAGAGCAATGTAACTGTATTACTAATGCTTGTGGAAAAAGTAATTTTAGTTATAGGCAAAGAATCTTTAACGCTTCGAAATACATGTTCCATTAGAAGCATTCTGAATTTTATTTTCTTCTTATTTATGTTGTACTTTAGAATATTTTTGAAACAGGATGACAGATTGTCAAAAGAAGTTGGAAAGATACCTACACCAACCAGATATTTTTTATTTTATTTTGCGTTCGCCTTATTTCTCTAATCCCCAAGGCGGTGTGCGTTGCACTGTGGTTTTTATTTTGCGCCTGGCGACCCAATGCATCCGACTTCAGCATGCATTTTATGTAAGGGTCTGCTTCCTCCTGCATTTTCTAAGGGTTTGCTTCCCCGGGATAACAGCCAGTGCTGTGATGGGGATCGAACCCAGCACTTTCGGATTGTGAGCCGTACCACTTAACCACTAGGCCACGCCGTCCCCCAACCAGATATAAATATAACATAAGAGACCAAGAAATTTGCTTAAAGTAGATACAGAAAAGAATAAATAAAAAAATGCATATTACCAGCTCAATGGACATGAACAAGTAACCCTCTGATATTGAGGTACATTGTATTCAACAAGCTAAAGATAGGACCTACTAATGAGTGGAAGTTCATTTTTTTAATGGACTTGTCCGTGCATGCAAACTATAACCTTAGTGTTTTAAAGGTGAGATTAAGTGCATATTAGAGATGTTCTGATCAGTTAAATTTCCAAAAGGCAACAATTCATTTTACGAGACAATAAGTTTGAAAACAAAAAAAAGGAAGAACAGACCTGTGTGAAACTCTATAATTAAACTTCATTTTTGGCTGAAGAGGCAGCACAGTGAATGAGTTGACAACAGCCAATTACTCATAGCTGGCTGATTGCATCAGGGCCAGCAAACCAGAGCTGACCAAGACCCTATGCCACCAAAGCTGCGGCCCTGGTAAAAGACTGCATTAGTGCAGTCTTGTTAAGAGAACTGAGATCACAGTGCATAGGGAAGACAAATCCGGTACCCAAAAAAACAGTCAGCTGTAACCGAAATACGCAGGTATCCCAGCCTTGCTGTAAACCGTAACGCATCCTTCAGCAACAGTATGGACTATTCCTTTAGGGCTAGTCTATATATACTAGCAAGTATTGATACACCCTGTATTATGAGAACGGTAGAACTGCTTTAATATACTACAAATTATATTTCATAGTGATAATGCCCTTAATTGTATGTAATGTACCAGTACTCCGCAATTCAACCAGTATGTTATACCAACATCCTATTTAATAACATACTAAATATAAAAAAACTAGAGTAGATTTGACAGCTGTAAATTCACCCCCTAACAAATATAATTCTGAATAAGTATGAGTTGTTTCAATATGTGATACTCAAAAACATTGTGACAAATTTGCAAGAACAGCACAAACATGTTCAGTAAATGTTTTGATCAGGAGATTTTAATTAGGAATCAATATACTATAAAGTATATTTTCAGGTCTAGTATAAAGTATATTTCAGGTTTAGTATAAAGTATATTTTCAGGTTAGACAATGTGATCAAATTATAAAACAGCTGTATCAAAATGCATATTTAAATTTTAGTCAAGTTCAAACATCAGTGTTCTATATCAGAGATAATTATACTTTATTTGGAAATCCAATGGCACATCAATGCTGACTGAAATGAATAATGTGCTTTCCTTTGCCTGTTTGTCACACATAAGAAAAAAGAAAGTAGACCAACCTGATGAGTCTCCAGCTGCAGCTTCCCCTGATGGTCCAGCACCACCTTGAAAATACTCTCCTTGTGACATTCCACCAATCTGACCATAATCTAATCTCTGACCCCTTCTACTGCCATCACCATAATATTGATCATATGGCATGCCAGGATAAATACTGCTCTGATCTTGAGAATCATCAACTGAAAAATGTTTAAATGTTACTAATTTAAGTCGCTAAAAAAAAAAAGAGGATTTATTCATGTCAATTTAGCATTTATCAACCAAAGGCTTTCACAAGTACTCAGTGTAGCACAGAAAATGGGAAATCTCAGATCACCATAGAACTTAGAAATGTTGCTGTGGCACCTAACATTTGAGGACGACTCTATTTACTATCCCTATTTCCTTCATCAGTTTTAAGGGACACAAAATATAACATTTTTACTAATAATTTCTTCATTCTATCGAATTTGAAAGTCAGACTGTTGACGTCATGTTTTGTGACAGTGAAAGCATAACACAAATAGAAAATAGGTAAGTATTATTTTTTAAATAACTTAAATTTGCAGGTTTTTCTTTTTGTTTTTTTGTTTTTGCGTTCGCCTTATTTCTCTGTTCCCCAAGGCGGGTGTGCGTTACACTGGTTTTTATTTTGCGCCTGTCGGCCCAGTGCATCTGACTTTAGCATGCATTTTATGTAAGGGTCTGCTTCCTCCTACATTTTCTAAGGGTTTGCTTCCCCGGGGTTACGGCCGGTGCTGTGAGCCATGCCACTTAACCACTAGGCCACGCCATCCCCAATTTGCAGGTTTAAAACATTTCACAACTACTCTCTGCAATGTTGCACAACTCTACAAGTAACTTTTCATCCTGCACTATTCCTGGTTCCAACATGTTTTACCTTGGGCTTAGATTCTTAAACATTTGTCACCATTGGTGCAGCATATTGAATTTTAAAATTGAAGATAATTTAAGGCACACATAATTATAGTTAAGTTAAATTTTAATAAAAGAACTCAGTGTAAAAACACATGTATATGTATGGTACGCTAGAACAGAAACAAAAATGGAACTTAAATTACAACAATTCATTTTTGTTGCTGTCCCAGTGCATTTTCTGAACAATACCGTTACATGTTTTATAAACATTTTAATGTAGTTCTACTGCTGCAGCCTCACTCAATTTTGAACAAAACTGAGCAATAAATTATAAATCATAACACCCTGCCTTTTAATAACATGACATTATTTTAGTGCATCAACAACATCTAAAATTGGCTCCATCGCCAATGTGTATGTATATATGTGCGGCAGGCAGCATAGACATCCGAACATATCCTGCAAGATTGTTATATGCTTAGCCAATTGCGTACTGAGTACTGGCCCACAGAGACGAATATCCACACAAAGCTGTTTGGAAGCCCTTAAGAACTCTCCACTACAGCAACCTTTATCCAGAGAACTGGACTTCACATGTAGATGTAACAAGAAAAAGCATGACAAATGAGAAGAAGAACCCTTTTGGTTTCCTGTAAAACCTAGGAATGCTCTCTTATTATTTTAATTTTGCAACATCTTGTGATTTGCCAATGATACTTCCAATCTGCCTAAGCCTCAACGTACTGTATCCCCATTCTCCACAAGGTTTTCTTTAACTTCTATGCTTTCATTGTGATAATGCCCTTAATTATATGTAATATACCATCCACAATTCAACCAGTATGCTATACCAACATCCTATTTGACTACGTACGAAATATCAAAGAACTAGGGTCGATTTTACAGCTGTAAATTCACCACCTAACAAATATCATTCTGAATAAGGAAGAATTGTTTCAATATATGATACCTCAAAGATAACCTGTGAAACCTAAGGATGCAACTAATGCTCTTGTACAATTTTCATTTTGCGACATCTTGTGATTTGCCCATAATAATCCAAGCTGCCTTAACATTAACCCACCATTCTTCTTCAGGTTTCCTTTAACTTCTGTGCTTTTCTTTTCCAGTTGATTTCAATTCAGTGGATGTCTGGCTATGATGCTAGATTTTTTCTGATTATGGGGGCCTACTTATCTCCGTTTTCTCTTCAATCGCCGGATGTAATGGCTGTCTGGTTCCCTACCAATGGTCTGTATTTATTATTATATCTGCACATCTTGGGTCAAGAAATGGAGTGAATGAATTGACAGCTTGCATCAGGATCAGCGAAACAGAGCTGATCTCAGACTATTCTGATTCCAGATGGCAGTCCTGAAAAAAGACTCCATCCATGTAGCCTGACTGAGAGAATAAAGAGGAAAGGAAAACCCAGTCACAAAAATTTTGTGCTGAAATTGGATGTGCCAGGACAAAAAAGTGCAGATATCCCAGACACGCTGTAAGCTAGAGCACAGCAAAATATAAAGGTCCTTTTCCGGATGAAAGCAAAAGAAGATATCTGGCCTCCTAACATGAAGTGTGCAATTGAGACATCCGAATTCAATACATTGCATAGATTGTTTAAATTTCAATGAAAGCATTATATACTCACAACTTTCTTGATCGTCCTCGCCACCTTGCCCTGACTGGTCATATTCCTGTTTCACTTGTATTATTTTCATTTCACTGTCTAATTGAGGTTTAACATCCCTTTCTTCTGCTATACTGCTGACAGAGTCATTAAAATTTTGAGGAAAGACTTTAGAAAGATGGGACATGTCTGATTCTGTTGCTGCCGTTATGGTTGTGTCAGTAGCAAGCTGCGGTGGTAAGAAATTTGATGAAGTGTTACTTTCAGAATGTATTGAGTCTGTATCTAAATGAGCACCATTAGGTCCTGAAGAAGGGTCAGATCTACTTTGCTTTGCAGAATGTTTATGGCTGGAAGGAAAACTTTGATTGAAAGAACGTTTTGATGGACGGGCCGTTTTGGACTGTGGACTCGTATTCCGGCTATGAAAGTTTTCCCTGGATGGGATTGTCCCCACATTTTTACTTTCCGGCTCTTCCATGATAATAATGTCATCTTCATCCACTTTTGCACTTATCTCAGAAGGTTTGATGGGATCAGAGTTAGGTGCATTTTTCACAGGTGGTTTTGGTTTCTCTGCTGGCTGAGCATGAAAGCTGTTACTGATGAATGTGACAGAGTTTTCATCTGTTTTGCAAACTTTTTCATTGAGTATGTAGTCTATTTTTTTGCCAGTATCAACACTGAGGTATATGTGACCAATAACTTCAACTCCACTGTTGAACTCAACATAGCCATTGCACAAAGACTGAAGAAATTTGGCCAAGGATGATATAAACTTTGAGGATGAGTCAAAATCCATATTCGTTGCTTGTTTGAATCTGCAACATAAGAAAAAGTAATGAAATTAACAAAATTGAATCACGTTGGGCTTCCTAAAATTCATTCCGCACGTCAATTGTTTATATTTAAGGTTTGTTCTCTCTATTCAGACTTTTTCCTAGTATGTGTATACATTTTGTCAGACTATATCCACCTATTTGATATTCCTGAAGTTTGGTTTTTTTTTTACCAGGTTGTGATCATATCATTTTTAGACTGACCATAATTAAAACCATTTGTAGTCATTAAACCTTAAAGTCCTATACCACTTGTTCTCATTGTGTTCAATTCTTGGTTACGTTTATCGCTGCCTTCTGTTTTGAATTTGAATGCAAAGAGAAAGTATCAATATAGTATGTAAAACAGCTTTGACGTTAAAACTTAGTGCATTTTTACAAAAAAATGAGCGATTTTATCTTATAGTGATCCGGCGGGGGCCATCAAGACGGAATCTGTTATATCTATTTGACAAGTTAGACTTTGGTTATGATGATAATCAGATATTGAGATAGAGAATGACAACAATGAGCTAGATATTAACCACAGCAATGGTATCGTTGATACCCGGGTCAGTTGGCGATGATCCTAGGCATAGTAATACTTTTGTGAACAACACAAAAGTGATGAAAGTTCGGTGTGCACTGCTCCCGATGGGTGGAGCTTTTATTGTAGCAAGTGCACACATACAATTTCTACTTTTTGCACACTAGCTTTACATTTTAGACACTTCTTCATTCATACATAACATACTCAAAATTGATTCCAATATCATAATAAATATAAAAGTTACAGATAAAATAAGACAAGTACCCATATCTCAGTTTTGTTGATTCAGGATTCTACAGACCATAGAGAAAAATGCCTACAGGACTGTAAGGGTTAATAATCTGTAATGATAACCATTTAGCTTAGATCACTGTATTTCTTTTGTCCAGTCATTGATATACAGTCCTTGATGTCAATCCCTTTTTTGTAAATCACGCAAAACTGTATTTCATCTTTTTATTTTTCAGACACCAGAGTAAAATTTTTAGTTGACAGAAAATTTTAAAAATATGTGAATTTTTCATTTCTCAAAAAGAGAAAAACTTGTTTTTAAGTTCTGATTCGGCCAAATTGTGGAGTAAAAAACGGGGGCAGAGATCAGACCAAGACATTTAAATATCATTGTTTGCCTGTAATAAATCTACAAGTTATGTTTTATCTCTGTGGTACATTCCAAAAAACCTACTATCTGCCTATATCTTGATGTTACCTTTCAACTGAACCATTGTCTTTGTCTGTCCCTATCCTTCTCCGACATTCATCCCAAAAAGGATGTTGTGTCATAGTTTACAGTGAGGCTGCAATTTATGCGCCTTTCGGCCCGACATCAGTTTTCAGGTGGCTTTTTTAGTACCGAGTTTGCTGTTCCACTTCAATGCCTATCCTTTGGCCAGACTAGCGCAGCCTGTTTTTTTCAGGGCTGCTACATGGAGGCAAAATAGTTTCTTGGTCAGCTATGGTTCGCTGACCCTGAAGCAAGCAGCCAGCTATGAGCCACTGGCTGTTTTCAGCTCATGCACTACTGTATCTTGGCCGCTGTCCATGTTTAAACCTTTCCTTTCATTACATTTAAACAAAATAATATAACTATCACTTCATTCTACTTCTCCATTTGGCTCCTTGTCAAGCATAGGTCCACACCCATAGATGGCTCTTTAAAATAAGTTGCAACAAGCACTTTGCGTGCTCAGAGGTAGCTTCTGTTTGTTTTGTTTCACACAAAGTTGCTAGCTTCATGTGAGAGCTGCAGTGGTCAACGACCCATAGCTGAGTGCTAGCATCAGAACCAGCGAACCATAGCTGCCAAGATCCCTCTAAACCTCCACATGGTGATCTTGGTTAACAGGCTACAACAGAGCAGGCTGACTAAGGAGAAGGGATCAAAAAGGGAAGGCTAACTCGGTACTCAAATAATGCTTTCTGTCGAAGATGGATATGTCAGACCAAAAGGTGCAAATGTCATAGTCAAGCTGTAAACTAGGAACACAACATGCTTGGTAGCGGGAGATTGTGAATGAACGTAGAAGAAGCTAGCCTCATGCACAAATCTCTAGTAACATTTTATAACATTCATGAGGGTGAAGTTTCCCTATTCTTTCCCTCCATTACAATGCTCCGATAGATCCACTTGGAGACAAGTCTCTTCATAATATTGTTCAAAATATTTAACATGCTTTTCTAGGATCTGTGTTGTTTCACTGAAACATATTCCATTCTCTGTAGCGTATATCAGTTCAAACATCCAAATTATTTATTTTAATTAGGTCTACTACTGTATCCTTCCATGTTTCTGTCCTACGACATTTTTCCCATTACTGGGGAAGTCGAGGGGTTTTGAATCAAATAATTATAATACTATTAATTTTGAAGCTACTTTGCTTATTTTATCTGTTGTGCAAAAACATGGAAGGACACAGTAGACCTAATTGAAAGAAATAATTTGGATGTTTGAACTGATATACGCTACAGAGAATGGAATTCGTTTCATCGAAACAACACAGATCCTAGAAAAACTAGAACTTATAATAATTAACAATAATAGAGATAGAAAAGCATGTTAAATATTTTGAACAATATTATGAAGAGACCTGTCTCCAAGTGGATCTATCGGAGCATTGTACTGGGGGGAAAGAATAGCGAAACGTCACCCTCATGAATGTTATAAAATTTGTGCATGAGGCTAGCTTCTTCTTCTGCGTTCGTTCTCAATTAATAATAGAAAGAGTACAATACATAATGAACATTTTTAGCCTATAACAGAAACTTCAGCCAGAAGTATGCCAAACTCCCAAGTGAAGAGCATTGACAGTCTCTCTCACTCTATGAGACCAATTCACAAGACATAAATTTCGCATCAAACCATTTTCAGTATAGCTAAGAAATTGCAGATGGACCGGACATAACAGATGGACATAAGCAATGTCCTTTGCCCTACAACTTTAGGTACCAGCGCAGATGTACACCAATCATAATGAAAAATGAGATATCCTGAAGTAATACCCTCCTTGGTCCAACATAAACATGGTCTAATATTTGCCCATCACAACCAAAGATGGCGACAGCATCAGACTTGTGTTGCGAGATGTGTTCTGGTATGACTATAAAGGCCAATCCTGGCACAGCAGACATTGGCGCATCCGAGACACTCATGTGTGGATGTGGCGTCGTCTTGCGTTCTGCTCTTTCGAGATTAAACAACATTTGACTACTTGGTATTGCCAGTATTGGGCACTTCCTTTGCCTGATTAAGTACCAGGATCAGATCTAACAAAATTTTACTAACCTGAGAAAAAAAATTTATGTCTATTAACTACTTCTCAGTCACCATGTGAAGACTAGTAGAGGGAGGGTGAAAATAAATCACTGATTCCTATTCTGAATTCTATTGTCTAGCCGTAATAATTGGACTAGGAGTATGAAGACTTGATATGTTTTTTTATGTTCTTTGCTTAGAGTCAGACTATATTCAGTATTGCGTTAGACTAATATTTCAAATTTGCACAAGCATTCAAAAGTATCATTCGATGTATGATTCATTTAGTTCCCTCACTCTTAAGTCTCATTATTCTCCATGACAAATTCATCGACATGCAAATCACAAATGCACACACACGGTGACATCTGGCATCTGCTCAAAATAAAAACTTCTCAAATATGTTTTTAGTGATTTTGTTTTAAGCATTTAAAACAAAATGACAGGACCGGAAAATATCAACCACAGAACAATTATTATAATGAACAAAATCAACTTTAGCAAGCATGCCACGCACGCCACCAAACTCCACAGTGACCACAGTGACATTATATTATTTTATTAGTATTTAGGTTCAGACCAAATTGAGTCCAAAGCTTTACCATCAAGTCAAAATATTTATGAAGGATATAGACTAAACTGTTATCATTGAGCAGTGATATTCAGAACAGTAATTCACATTCGCTCGTGCTATATCAACAGGCCCAAGTAAATCACAAGATTAATCGCAATTGCGTCTTTGGGACGATTATGTCCGTCATTAGATGGTAATCAGCAATGGCGTCGGCCGTTGGTTCTCTTGGCGCTTTACATACACGGTAACACGCGTTTATCCATGTTAATGAAAATACTCAATACCAGAATATTAAAGCATTACAATTCACATATATTGAAAGATTTACAATACCTGTGTCTAGTTCAGAAATCAAACAGATATTCTAGCCGGCTAAGAAATAACTTGATAATTCTTTTCAATGCATCTCTTTGTAGGTTACAAGTGACGCTGTTCCCTTTTGCCCAAGCATTAACATAATTTATGAAAACTAGCCAGCGACTATTTATCGAACCGAACCTGTACAAGATTTGCAACCGAGGTGTCACGAGACTTGTTTGCATTGACCAACTGTGTTGATAAATACACGCTCTGTTGCTAAATTGTTATTTGGGGGCAGGTTATATATTGTTAGAAAAATAACTCACAACCCGTTTTAGCAGCATCAGGTTGCTTAGAGTAGCATTATATATTCTGTGTACGTGATCACATCTCCTTTTGATGGCTTCTCCTCTTCCATGTGTTAAGCTTATATGTTTGAAACCAGCATGGAATCAGTGTTGCCGCCAAGATTATGGTATATACTGTTGTGGTGCTAACTACTCTTCTATGCGTTTGCGAAACATGGACAGTCTATAGCAAACATGTCAGAAAACTCAACTATTTCCACGCGAACTGTCTCCGCAGGCTATTCAGGATCAGCTAGCAGGATAGAGTGTCAAACTGAAGTCCTCAGCAGGATGAGGCTGTCGTGCATCCATGCGCTGCTACAGAGAGCACAGATCAGATAAACTAGGCATGTTGTTCGCGTGTTCAATGACCGCCTACTTAAGCAGTTTTTGCATGGTGAGTTCAGGACAGGCAAAAGTTTGACGAGGGGACAGAATAATAATGTTCGCTTAAGCGTCTGAGGCCCGTTGCGTCAGTCGGCCACATCCATGACCCACAGCTGTGGCATTGTGCTAGGCCTGGGCCAGAGCGGAGGAGGAGATTTGCTACTTGCTGGAGCCATACTGTTCGGAAACGGCCTCTTCTGCGTCTCCAGCCGGTCGAGGGAAGACTTTGGGCGCTGAGGAACGACTTGTGTAGTATCCTGAGGGGCAGAAACAATAAAAAGACTCTTTGAGAGTGAAAATTTCATCATTGATATCGCCTCCTGTGAGCTGTGTGCTCTGAACCGCGCAGCCTAGCGCACTGCCCTCTTACATAGGATTAGGATCCGTGAGAAGAAAGCCATCGCTACGACGCAGAAAAAGCAAGCTGCCCGAAAGGACAGAATACAAGACATTCCAATTCATGATGCTGTCCGCTCGGATTGGACTGTACAGTCATATGCGGTCACATCTGAATACATTTGTCTGGTGTTGTCGCCATTTTCGTTTGCGATGGGCAGCTATTAACTTATGTAAATTGTACTTTGTCACTGAAACATAGGTTTCATTTTCCTCCCAGCGCGATATCTGGACCATACCTATACATAAACTACCACACATCTAGTTTGTGTATCCTTTATTTAACATTCACTTCATTTTAATTCTCTTTATGCCGCGATGCTTCTACAAGGACTTTCTGTCTTGATCAATATTTCGCACCGTTTACAATGCCAGAGATGTACAGCCCATGGCATCTTCCATCGTGCGTCTTCAAGAAGTTCATAGTCTATCTTTCTTTCTCTTATCCTCCGTTGTCCATACAATTGTTGTTTATCTTGCTCATATATCTTAGATCTCTGCCTTCGTTGCTCTTCTATTCGGTTGTTCGAATTGCCATTGCGTTCTCAAAAATCTTTTCTAAGCAGATTATTAAATCGATCAATGCATGCAGGAGTATATTTCTCTATTAACCCGGCGAACTATACGGATGAGACCATTGTATTGGGGATAATGAGGCAATTACCAGCAACGCGGTGGAACTACAAATACAACATGACTAGACACTGGAACGCTAGCGTTATCAATTGCATCCTGTTAATTCTTCTTCTTCGATCAACTGATGCTATGCTTCTAGTCCTGTAAGGTTCACGAAGGAAACTGTGCGTTTCAGGCCTTCCCCGGTCTCCACACCGGTCTCCACGGCGCTAACATACGAGGCGTGTTCAAATGAAACCGGACCAAACTGCAACAAGTGGATATACGTACGGTGCGCAGGATGACGTCACTTCTGGTGTAAACAGCACATACAAACCATTGAGTTTGAAAAATCTCATTATCCTCCGACTCATAGATTCCTCAGCAGACCGTTGAAAACATGGCGGGTGTGATACGGAATCGGTCTGCTGAGGAAGTTATAAGTCGGAGGATAATGATATTTTGCAAACTTGACAGTTGGTATGTACTATTTACACGAGAAGTGACGTCATCATGCGCATCGTACGTATGTTCACTTGTTGGAGATTGGGTGCGGTTTAATTTGAACACGCCCCATAGAAGGTGATAGGACATGTGACCATAGTTGAGACTATAATCAAAGGGAAAAATATGATTTTTTAAATGGCAATAACAGACTACCTCCGAGTTACCATACCCTTCACATGAAATGGAAAGAGTTGTTGAATGGAAAAGCGGCCCCTGTTGTCGGGATAAAAAGGTGATGTCGTATATACAAATCATTTAATTTATCAATTCAATATTGTGCTCTCAATTCTTATGTACACAGTATACATTTTGTCATCTTTCATAATCATTCAATTTCATTCATCCTTGTTAGATTGCATCTTCACAATATTTTGTAAATATACGACGATGATTTGAAAATGAATAAAAAAATTAATTTAAAACAATAAATTTAAAAAATATATTTATCTCAGAAAAAAAATTGATACATAAATAAATGAAAGGTCCGGATCAATTATGAAGGAAAATAAATATACTCATTCCCAAAATGGTCCCAAGAAAACAATTGTGCATATTTTGCCTCGGAAACCCTTCCAAGGAAATGAAGAAAAAAAGGAAAATAGAAAACAACTACCTACGAAGGACAACGAGAGGATCATCACGGAAACACTAGGAGCAAACAGATACACACATACATCCAAGCACTGGTTTGAGCGTCTTAATATCGCCCAATTGATTACGGTCTGGGGTGGAATAGGTGCGCCTCCGTCAGTAGAAACTAGTGAGGCAAACACGTAAAATGAAGAGAAAAAAAATGATCATTCTGTGCTGTGTTGTAAGAAATGAGAATAGAACTTCACGGGTTAAGGTGGAAGCGACGTTGATGGCTAGTGGGACAGGACACATATAAACAGAATATTCAGTACAGAAATTAATATCGGTGCCACTTATTGGTGAATATTGATCAAAAAAGGTGTTGGCCAGAATAAGCACAGACAATAGCGCGCTTGCACGGCTTAACAAAATCTGGCAAGATAAACAGTTAACAATATGCACGAAAATCAGATTAATTCGTACATTGGTTCTATCAATATTCTTCAATGCTTTTGAGACATGGACAATTACAGCTAACGTGCAGCGGAGGATACATGCTTTGGAGATTAAATGTTTCCGAAGATTCTAAACATCACGTACAAAAATCGAGTTACAAATGAGAAAATACGAGAAAGAATTACAACAGCAATTGGGCCTTTTGTAGACATCTTGGCAACTGTCAAAAGTAGGAAATTTGCTTGGTACGGTCACGTATCGAGATCAAATGGTCTTGCAAATACGATCATGCACGGAAAGGTGCAAGGTGGACGACGAAGAGGTGGGAGGACAACATAAAAGAATGGACCAATCTCCGACCAGAGGAGGTACAGGTAGCAACCGCTGTCAGAAAGGGATGGCGTGGGGTTTTTTGGATGTCTTCAGGTGTGCCCCAACGACCTCACCGGTTTCGGGATGACCTGACCAGACTGAGAAAAATTGTGTTCAAGCAACTCGGCTGAAGTACATGTACTAATTATTGCTGTAGAAATGATTAACAACACAGAAGACTAATGCTAGGAGATTGTATTTCTTACAAATGCGATGTTATTTTTGCAACCGCTGAATAATGATAAACTGCCAGAGCTTAAATAAAACTTAGACTTCGAGTATGACAAAGACAAGAATAGCACCATTGTAAGAAGCGACTATGAGATATGGCATAACACTGGCCACGGTTAGGTCGTTTGTTAAGAGCAGCATAGACGGCGCCTAACAGGCTGCTGGTTTATTTTGCTCTAGTGTTTGAGTCTATTAAGATGGACTCGCACATCGGTTAACCACCATCCAAGAAACTGGTTGTATTTGGATTCTGGAGAGTCTTCTAAACCAGTATAAAGACGTTAGTTTCAGTTAAGTTAAAAGGCAAGGGGAGAGCTGCAAAAGATACCATCACACTGTGGCATATCAGGAAATGAGACAGTAGACAGGTTAGCAGAGGCGAGAGAAACACGAAAATAAAGAGAATATATAATCATGTTACATGGAAAGAAGACCCTTATCCAAGACTAAAGCGAAATCGACCAACCGATAGACTACTACCACTATCTTGATCGATCGCAGCAAGTTATCCTGTTCCACGCGACAACGGGACAACGATAGAATGACCACTTATACAGACCAAAATTATCTCCATCGCCTATGTTTTTTCTGCGGACATGCAGCAGAGGCAGCCGAACATAACCTGTAAGACTGCTGTATGGTAAACTTCTTCTTCTTCTTCTTCTTCTTCTTCTTCTTCTTCTTCTTCTTCTTCTTCTTCTTCTTCTTCTTCTTCTTCTTCGTACTCTGTCAGACGTCAACCTGTATTTGTTCGAAGAAAGCAGCGGTCATCCTGAGGCTGTCGACATTGCCATAGAGCTTGTCTAGTGTTGCCACTGGTGATGGCCACATGTGATTTCTCTGGTCCTCGTATGTCGGGCAGTTTTGCAGCAGATGCACAGCGGTCATTTTCCCTGTACCACATGTGCATTCGTCAGTGCCACCTATCTTCGGTTTATTGAATAGGTGGTACCTCAGTCTGTTGTGGCCTGTGCGGAGTCTTCTTCTTCTTCTTCATCGTACGCAGTCAGACAGTAACCATTATTTTTTCGAAAAAAGCGGCGGTCATCCTGACGCTGTCGACACTGCCATATAGCTTGTCTTGTATTGCCACTGGTGATGGCCACATCTGCTCTCTCTGATCCTCGTATGTCGGGCAGTGCTGTAGCAGATGCTCAGCGGTCATTTTCTCGGTACCACACGGGCATTCGTCGGTACCACCTATCTTCAATTTGTTGAATAGGTGGTACCTCAGTCTATTGTGGCCAGTGCAGAGTCTGAAGGCCACGACCTGCTCTCTTCTGTTCAACTGGTAATAGGCATCATTTTTTGTGTAGCCAGCATGTTCTGTTTCCCATTTGGCCATGTATCTGGTCCTAATAAGCCTTTTTGACTCTTCGTAGGTCACACTAGAATCTGGTTGTAGAAGTCTTGAACCTTCTTTTGCCAGTCTGTCTGACTCCTCGTTGCCTTGAATGTTATAGTGGGATGGAACCCACTGTACCACTACTATTTTTGGTGCGGACTGCTGGCATAGGTGACAGAGTACTGCTCTTAAATAATTAAGTTCAGTATTTTTCTGGCTACTTAATGCTGTATGCTAAGCAAATTGCGCATTGTGCACTGCCCCACGGTGACGAACCTCCACACAAAACTGTTTGCAAACCCTGAAGAATTCTACACCCCCGCAACCTCTAGCCAGGTATGTGAACTGTGCGTGTAGACGTAATAATTAAAACAAAACTGCCGAAGACGGATGTGTCGAACCGAAAGGGGCAAATATTCAAGTCAGGCTGTAAACTAGCTATACAGCGCATTCCGTTCTTATGACTGAATACATGCTCCTACTTGCAAAACCTTGTAAAGGGTTTGGTAGCGGGAAAAGAAGAAGAACAAAACAAAACGTGGCGAACGAGCAGAAGAAGAGGAAGAAGACGATGGCTAAGGCATGAGTGGATAGCAGACATAGAGGCTTAAAACCTTCGGAGATTTGTGTGGATCGATCTACTGATCTTGTGGTGCTGAGGTTAACGCCATTGGCTCCAAGACCGGAACAGGGTTTCGTAAGTAGCAGGATGTAGTCCGGAGATCGGAATGCGTTGTGTCGCTAGTTTACAGCTTGGCTGCGATATTTGCACATCCGGTCCGACACACCCGTCTTCGGCAGGAATGTAAGGACAATATATATACGGAGAGCATTTTGATCTCGTCCACTTCGTTGTAGCCATTCGTTCTCTAAAAATCACATTTATTTCCCTTATAAACTCGGGTGGTTCTTCTCAAACTTCTCTCTCGCCATATATTGTATCACATAATTGGGTTAAGAAGGACCATGCAGTCACTTTGCTCCTCTAGTGGAGCTTGTAGACTTGAATAACATGTTCACCTTTTGTTTGATCTACCAACACCGGCACATGTCCGTGTGTCCTATTTCTAATTTGTTGAACAGATGATTTTCAGTCTGCAGTGATCTTTGCGCAGTTTCAATATTGAACATTTTATATGAAGCTGTTATCGATGAATTGATGACCAGCAGACTTCAGGAGTTTAACATCAAAAATGGGGCAAGTGGGAGGATCGCCCAAGAGAAAGATTGCAGGAGAGTACAACCGGCCATGAGCATCATATACTTGATTTTTGATTCTAGGAGACAACATCAGCACACAGGGAACATTCGGATAAGTGCTCCGTTCTCCATCCAAGCAGCCAGCCAAGCGTATATTTACTCAGCGTCCCGGTCAAGTGCTGATTTCGTGTTCTTTGGATCTTTCCAGACAGAACACACTTTCTCCCTTCTCCTCTAGTCACTTCTAAATCTATCATCTTTGCAAATATATATTTTCCTTTCTGTTTCTTCATCATTCTGAAGAGTAACCATGACTGCCCTGATCAACTCAACTCTATCTCTCGTCATCACTGCCCCGTTCACCACAGCTCGTCCCGCCACTGAATCAGCTCTTTCGCTGCTCCCGAACGCCTGCATGTCCCAGACAGTAGGTCCATCTCCCCCCTTTATACACCAGTCGCTCAGAAGAGAGGCCCACTCCCGTCTCAGCTTGCACCGTTCTATCTTACGGAGCATGCCCAGCGAGTCTGACAGTATCACTGCGTCACCGGTTGCGTCGCCAACCATGTCCGGGCCAATGTTACCGCCTCAATCTCCATCCTCATACCCGATGTGGTAGTGGAGTAGGCAGCTGGTTTATCCATCACCTCCCTGCCATTTTGGTAGCCAACAAAACCCCAACCGCACTTGTTTGCTTCTCTGTTGGCGAAGCCATCTGTGTACAGGATTAGGAATTGTGGCCCTAAGTGTTGCTGGATGAGCTCCCGCATCGAAGCTTCTGTCCTAATGCCGCCCCACTCGCGACACCTTCTGTTCAGTTATATCCCTACCCTAGTCATGGCGATCTCGTTGCCCACTTCAACCCATTACTACCTCTTCCATGCACAGACGCTTATCAGTGAGTCTTCTGTTTCTGCCATCCATGACCTACCTTGTTTGATGCACCTGACCTTGAATGTATCCAGGTTTTGGTACAAATGATGGTGTTTATTGTTAGCAACGTTGGCGTATGTCTTCACTTGCACTACTTGATGTCGCACCTTGATTCTTTGCAAATCATGCAGGAATGAGTATCAGATACACAAACCGGATGGATTGTGTCGTAGTTTACAGCTTGACTGCGATATGTGTACCTTTTGGTCCAACACATCCGACTTCAGCAAGTATTTTTTGAGTACCAGGTTAGCATTCCCTCTTCGATCCATTTTCCTTAGTCAGTATGCTCTGCTGCAGTCTGTTTTACAGGATCACCACGTGGAGGTTAGAAGGGTCTTGGCAGCTCTGTTTTGCTGGCCCTGACGCTAGCAGTCAGCTATGGGTCACTGACCGCTGCAGCTCATGCGCTGCTCAGCATCTTGATCCCCATGTCGGAAGAATGACAATACAATGGATTCCGGCACACTGTAAAGTGCATTCAAATTAATGGACTTAAAAATAATATGTTCATCAAATTGTTTGTTTTGTTTTGCGTTCGCATTATTTTTCTATTCACCAAGGCGGTGTGCGTTGCACTATGTTTTTATTTTGCGCCTGTCGGCCCAGTGCATCCGACTTCGGCATGCATTTAATGTAAGGGTTTGCTTCCCCTGGGTAATGGCCGGTGCTGTGATGGGGATCGAACCCAGCACTTTCGTTTTGTGAACCGTGTCACTTAAGCACTAGGCCACGCCATCCCCGTTCAACAAATTGAACATTAGTCACACAGGCATGTGCCCATATGTGAAAAACATACAAACAGCATAGAGCATATTCTCCAGGTCTGTTGGCTCCACGAGACGAGCACGGTGACAACATATATTACCCCCAACTCAATTGAAGCATAACACGATGAGAGAAGCCTGAGGAAGACCGCCAATTTATGATGGATCTAGACACGACTATCTGAGAGCGAACGACATAGACGGAGCAGAATGTATCTATTTTGGGCGTCAAGACCCTGAGCAGTGCATGAATTGTAGCGGCCAGCGACACAACGCTGACTGCTACCGTCAGGGCTAGCGACCCAGATCTGCCAAGACCCTTCTCCACCTCCACGTGGTGATCCTGCATTACAGGCTACAGCATGGCATACTGGTAAAGGAGAAGAGGTCGAAGAGGGAAGGCTAATCCGGTACCCAGACTGGTTAAGGAGAAGAGGTCGAAGAGGGAAGGCTAATCCGGTACCCAGACTGGTTAAGGAGAAGAGGTCGAAGAGGGAAGGCTAATCCGGTACCCAGACTGGTTAAGGAGAAGAGGTCGAAGAGGGAAGGCTAATCCGGTACCCAGACTGGTTAAGGAGAAGAGGTCGAAGAGGGAAGGCTAATCCGGTACCCAGACTGGTTAAGGAGACGAAGTCGAAGAGGGAAGGCTAATTCGGTACCCAGACTGGTTAAGGAGACGAAGTCGAAGAGGGAAGGCTAATCCGGTACTCAGACTGGTTAAGGAGACGAGGTCGAAGAGGGAAGGCTAATCCGGTACCCAGACTGGTTAAGGAGACGAGGTCGAAGAGGGAAGGCTAATCCGGTACCCAGACTGGTTAAGGAGACGAAGTCGAAGAGGGAAGGCTAATCCGGTACCCAGACTGGTTAAGGAGACGAAGTCGAAGAGGGAAGGCTAATCCGGTACCCAGACTGGTTGAGGAGACGAAGTCGAAGAGGGAAGGCTAATCCGGTACCCAGACTGGTTAAGGAGACGAAGTCGAAGAGGAAAGGCTAATCCGGTACCCAGACTGGTTAAGGAGACGAAGTCGAACAGGGAAGGCTAAGGCTAATCCAATACCTAAAAATGTTATGCTGAAGTTAGATGTGTTGGACCCAAAGGTACAAATATCGCAGTCAAGCTGTAAACTACGATACAACGCATTCCGTTATCCGGACTACACCCTGCTATTTGCTTAGTAGCGAGAGTTTGAGTACGAAAGACGAAGAATTATATGTTTGCATGTCTTTTTTCATAACTTCTTAAATGTTATCATTCAGCTCTGAAAATCTTGTTCTATTCGATTCTAACATGAAAATGCGCAGCTCGTCTTGATCGGTAATTTTTTTTAAAAATTTGTGCAAGGTCTCGTAATAAAAACATACTAAGGTTACTATTTTATTTTCTCATGTATGTTCATCAAATATTTAAAAAAATCAAAGTTATGAAAATATAAATTTATTCATCTTTGGAAGACCCCTAAAAAACAGAGGCTCCCTTGCTGATTGAGGTCCCTGGGCAGCAGCCATCAAAGTCCATGCGTTAATATACCATTGCTTAAAACAACAAATGACAAAGCACATTTAAGACTCAGTTTCGTTTGTAATTGATTAATTTGTTTTCAGATTCGTGGAAAATGGAGATGTGCTGGTGGTGGTGGGGGAGGGTGTGAGACGTGTGGTGGAGGGGTAGGGTTTGTTACCCTTTCATGCAAATAAGAACGTTTACTCAAATTCTGTCACACACAAGCGGTGATTGCGCGAAGGACATTATTATCTTATCGAAAAGGTAATATGGACTTACCGGAAAACATAAAGCCATTATCTGTTGAAATAAAACTATACGGTAACTCACTTGTGACCGTGGAAGGTAGTCCAAATAATGACGTCCCACAATTTGTGTTATTTGTTCTTGTTGTTGTTCTTATTCTTGTCCTTGTTCTTGTCCTAGCTCTAGTCCTAGCTCTTGTTCTTGCTGTTGTTCGTGCTTTTGTTCTTGTTCTTACTGTCATTGCTCTTGTCATTGCTCTTGTTCTCTTTCTTGTCCTAGCTCTTGTTCGTGCTTTTGTTCTTGTTCTTACTGTCATTGCTCTTGTTCTTGCTCTTGTCCTAGCTCTTGTTCGTGCTTTTGTTCTTGTTCTTACTGTCATTGCTCTTGTTCTTGCTCTTGTCCTAGCTCTTGTTCGTGCTTTTGTTCTTGTTCTTACTGTCATTACTCTTGTTCTTGCTCTTGTCCTAGCTCTTGTTCGTGCTTTTGTTCTTGTTCTTACTGTCATTACTCTTGTCATTGCTCTTGTTCTTACTGTCATTGCTCTTGTTCTTACTGTCATTGCTCTTGTTCTTACTGTCATTGCTCTTGTTCTTACTGTCATTGCTCTTGTTCTTACTGTCATTGCTCTTGTTCTTACTGTCATTGCTCTTGTTCTTACTGTCATTGCTCTTGTTCTTGCTCTTGTCCTAGCTCTTGTTCTTACTGTTGTTCTTGTTCTTACTGTCATTGTTCTTGTTCTCGCTCGTGTCCTTCTTCTTGCTCTTGTCATTGCTCTTGTTCTTGCTCTTGTCCTTGTTCTTACTCTTGTCATTGCTCTTGTTCTTACTCTTGTTCTTACTCTTGTCATTGCTCTTGTTCTTACTCTTGTTCTTACTCTTGTCATTGCTCTTGTTCTTGCTCTTGTCATTGCTCTTGTTCTTACTCTTGTTCTTACTCTTGTCATTGCTCTTGTTCTTACTCTTGTTCTTACTCTTGTCATTGCTCTTGTTCTTACTCTTGTCATTGTTCTTGCTCTTGTCCTAGCTCTTGTTCTTGCTCTTGTCATTGCTCTTGTTCTTGCTCTTGTCATTGCTCTTGTTCTTACTCTTGTTCTTACTCTTGTCATTGCTCTTGTTCTTACTCTTGTTCTTACTCTTGTCATTGCTCTTGTTCTTGCTCTTGTCATTGCTCTTGTTCTTACTCTTGTTCTTACTCTTGTCATTGCTCTTGTTCTTACTCTTGTTCTTACTCTTGTCATTGCTCTTGTTCTTACTCTTGTTCTTACTCTTGTCATTGCTCTTGTTCTTACTCTTGTTCTTACTCTTGTCATTGCTCTTGTTCTTGCTCTTGTCATTGCTCTTGTTCTTACTCTTGTTCTTGCTCTTGTCATTGCTCTTGTTCTTACTCTTGTCATTGCTCTTGTTCTTACTCTTGTCATTGCTCTTGTTCTTACTCTTGTTCTTACTCTTGTCATTGCTCTTGTTCTTGCTCTTGTCATTGCTCTTGTTCTTACTCTTGTTCTTACTCTTGTCATTGTTCTTGCTCTTGTCCTAGCTCTTGTTCTTGCTCTTGTCATTGCTCTTGTTCTTGCTCTTGTCATTGCTCTTGTTCTTGCTCTTGTCCTAGCTCTTGTTCTTGCTGTTGTTCGTGCTTTTGTTCTTCTTCTTACTCTTGTCCTTGTTCTTGTCATTGCTCTTGTCCTTGCTCTTGTTCTTACTCTTGTCATTGCTCTTGTCCTTGCTCTTGTTCTTGCTCTTGTCCTTGTTCTTGCTCTTGTCATTGCTCTTGTTCTTGCTCTTGTCCTTGTTCTTGCTCTTGTCATTGCTCCTGTTCTTGTCCTTGTTTTTGTCATTGCTCTTGTTCTTGCTTTTGTTCTTGTTTTTGTCCTTGTTCTTGTCATTGCTCTTGTTCTTGCTCTTGTCCTTGTCCTTGCTCTTGTCTTTGCTTTTGCTCTTGCTTTTGTTTTTGTTTGTGTTTTTGCCATTGCTCTTTTTCTTGTTCTTGCTCTTGTCATTGCTCTTTTTCTTGTTCTTGTCATTGCTCTTGTTCTTGCTCTTGTCTTTGCTATTGTTCTTGCTTTTGTTCTTGTTTTTGTCTTTGTTCTTGTCATTGCTCTTGTTCTTGCTCTTGTCCTTGCTCTTGTCTTTGCTATTGTTCTTGCTTTTGTTCTTGTTCTTGTTTTTGCCATTGCTTTATTGCTTTTGTTCTTCGCCTTTTTTTGCTCTTACTCTTGTTCTTGCTCTAATTCTTTCTCTCGCTCTTGTTATTGTAACTATTGTTCCTCTTGTTCTTGTTAGTGCTCTTGTTCTTTCTCTTGTTCTTGCTCTTTTTCCTGTTCTTGCTCTTGTTCTTACTCTTGCTCCTGCTCTTGACTTTGCTCTTGTTCTTGCTCTTGTTCCTCTACTTGTTCATCACCTGTTCATATAACTATTTTTTTGTTTTTAAACCCTACAAGAAAATAAAGAACTGGGCGAGAGTACTGCCATAGAGCTTGTCTAGTGTGGGCACTGGTGATGGCAACGTGTGCTATCTCTCCTACTGGTGTGTCTGGCAATTTTGCAGCAAGTTTTCAGTGGCCCTTTTCTCAATATCACAGGTGCACTCGCCAGTAACACTTCTCTTCAGTTTATTGAATACATGGTACTTCAGTCCGCTGCAGCCTGTGCGGAGTCTGAAGACCACCACCTGCTCTCTTCTGTTCAACTGGTAAAAAGCATAATTTCTTGCGTATCGAGTATTCTCTATTTCCCATTTGTCCGTGTATCTGGCCCTAATAATCCTTTTGGACTCTTCGCAAGTCACACTTGGATCTAGTGTATGGTAACCTTTCGCCTTCTTTCACCAGTCTGCTTTCTTGTTGTCTTAAATGTTAACGTGGTATGGGAGTCACTGTACTACGACTCTTCTGGGTTTGGACTGCTGAAATAGTAGACAGAGTATTGCTCTTAGGTCATGTGTCCAGGATTCAGATGCTGCAATGTATAGCGATGTGCGGGGTCAATGATACAGCAGGGAAAAAGCTAACAGTAGTCAGCGACTCATACCTGGTAGCTTGCATCAGGGTCAGTGACCCATTACTGAACAAGACCCTACTTCGCGTCCAAGTGACCGCCCTGGAAACTAACTGCAACCATACAGGCTGTCCAAGAGATTAGAGATCGAAGAGGGAAGGCAAATCTGTTTCCAAAAACGCTATGCTGAAATCGGATGTGTCGGACCGAACTGTGTAGATATCGCAGTTAACTGTTCAGCGAGACACAACGTCCTTTACAGGACGAACGATGAAAAAGAAGAGGAGGAAGAATTATATATATCAGCGCATGAGCTGCAGTGGTCAGCGACCATATAGCTGACTGCTAGTGTCAGGGCCAGCGAACCAGAGCTGCCAAGACCCTTCTGCACCTCCGCGGTGATCCTGGATAACAGACTGCAGCAGGGCAGACTGGCTAAGGAGAAGTGATCGAAGAGAGAATGCTAACCCGGTACTCAAAAAATGCTTGCTGAAGTGGGATGTGTTGGACCGAAAGGTGCAAATATCGCAGTCAAGCTGTAAACTACGACACAAGGCATTCTGTTACCTGGACTACATTCTGCTACTTGAGCCCTTTCAGGGTTTGGTAGCGGGAAATTGAGAACGAACGAAGCCAAGTCAAGCCAAGCCATATATATATATATATATATACCGATGGATCTATGTTATGCGGTAAGAAAACAGTTTTAAGTTTCTCTGCTAAATTGAGCTGACGATGCATACTTGACAACAACATCCAGTATCGGAATGTGGATCGACGCAGTGACATCGACTCGGAGGTGACTATCTGAGACTGCTTTGGTGAGAGCCGTTATCTTATCCTAGTCCTATCTTATTCGACCTGTACTTCTACGGAAGCAGGTGCCCTTGTGCAGGTCTCAGTTGTAGCCGGAAGGAGGATTTTCTGCTTAAGGGGCTAGGCTCGAGCAGCTTATTACCCCGTTGTGTTGGGACAAGTGCCACGGAGAGTGGATAATCGATGTCCGAATCCATCTTACATGACTCAAACACTTGAGCAAAGTAGACCTGCAGTCTGTTAGGCGCCACCTATTTTGCTCTTAACAAACCACCTAACCATGGTCGGTGTTACGCCGTGTCAAACAATTAGTCGCCTCTTAAGACATGCTCTCTATGAGGCAGTGATGCTGTCCTTGTCACACACAAAGACCCCGGCGTACCACTAGGGGCCGTAATCGTCTATTTGAATGTTTGCTTCGGAAGGCCCAGAAGAGATGGCTGATGTATGTGGACATAAAGGCCGGGAACCGTCGGAAACTTGTGTGGATCGTCCTGTCTAGACTGAGGTTTTGCGGGAATGAAAGATCTGACATTCTGGTCTCAGTGTCAGCCGCAGTGGAGACATTGGGAATGGCTAGAGGTGATATTTTGAAGTTGGTCAATAACGGCCTTTTGGATGAAGACACTGCAACCGATGAACCAGCTATACACAGCTTACAAGAATGTGAAATCATAAGCGGGTCCATCAGAGGGTAGTGCCCGAGAGAACGTAGCAACAACCAACGAGCTACAGGAACCATCAGTATCTGCACTCTTCGCCATTTATGGAGAGAAAAGGAGAAAAACAGATCGAACAAGACATATTTGATGGATGTGCAGTTGCAAAGTCCACTCATTGCTACAGTCCCAAGTCAGTATCACGAGGAACACTAAGGGGAAAAGAGACAGATGATGGCCAAAGAAAACACGAAGGAGAGACCTATAAATGTATACAAGAAAATCGAGGAAAGATGAAAAGAACTTGAGAAAATTACAAATGACAGAATTGATTGGGAAAACAAATTGGTAAATGGTCTACACACCCTAATGTAATAAATACGAAGAAGAAGAAGAAGAAGAGGAAGAAGAAGTTGATGATGAAGAAGAAGAAGAAGAAGAAGAAGAAGAAGAAGAAGAAGAAGAAGAAGAAGAAGAAGAAGAAGAATAAACAGATGAAGAAGAAGAAGAAGAAGAATGAAGAAGGAGAGGAAGATAGTCTTGCATAGCATTAATATCCGTTATGCCAACATGATATATCCGCGTTTTACAGACCCATGATAACCTTTTCCTTCTTCTGAGATCATTGCTCCTTTAGACAGAGACTGGGTTCTTCAGTTAATTGTGCTGTTTGTTTGTTTTTTAACACCGCGGTCCGGTTTCTCCTCGAGGGAAGACGGCATGGACCACATCCTTCCCCACATATATGTGTGCTGGGGGATGGGGGGGGGGGGGTGCAGTCTTGAAGTGCATGTGCTGATGCCATGTTTGTCAAGCCGTAGCAACATAGGCTGGTGGTATCTATCTTGAATTTAAACCACTAATATATTATTTCCGCAGCGGTAACATTGGTATCAAGCAAGCGCCGAAGTTCAAATACCGAGGTAGTATGTTCACTGATGACGGAAGAGTGGACATAGAGATTACACGCAGAATTACGAAGATGAGCATTGTTCACTATCAAATTGCACCGATTTTTAAACACCATAGAGAGCTTCTTTCCATTAAGAGGATGCTGATATTCATAGAAGTCTCAGTCTTTGCAGACCATGCGCGTTGCACCATGTGAGTAGCCTCTCAGGACGCAAGCCTGGGCGCTGAATATGGAGACCATGCGATGCCCAAACAGCTTTACCCCCCTTCCCCCTCTCGGCCTTGCTGGTGTAATCCAAAGGAATGCAAAGCATGACAATTTGGCACCAGTTCAGCTGCAGAAGCTGCCGGAATGAGTGCACAATTTTGAAACTATCCGCCTTAGGTGCTACCACTCAGGATTTTCTGTCTGTGTTTATTCCTGTAGCCCTATCCTCTCCCGAGGTTTCCACAAGGCAGTGGAGTCGTTGCCCGCAGATGATAGTTACTCGAGACATCCGATGATACTCTCATCGATCCCAAGACTAGGCAGCACTCTCTGGGACTTGTGGGTTTAAAATCAGAGTTCCTCCTCTCCTAGGCGGACTGCCTGAACAGGCTAACGAGCTTCGTCTACCCGGGTTTAGAGTCAGAGTTTACCTTCTCTTAGATTGGTTGCCAACCAAGGCTAATGGGCCCAATTTGCCCGCCCAGTTATACCCCTGGGTACTCGGTCACGCCCCACAGCACGCTCTGTAAGAAACAGGGGGCCCCTCTTGAAGGTGCTGCTGGGGACACAATAATGTAGGAGGGACCATTGTCATGGAAACTGCTGAACGCCAAGCCGAACAGTGAATCCACCGGCGATCTCTACACCTGGAAAGGAGAAGCTATATCAGACGCTTCACTTTCCTTTAACGAGCGAGACGTCCAGCCCAGACCTCGCTTTCCATATGCTGATATATGCACCGTTTATTCATATATTGTGTTACCAATGATAATGTTAGTCCTTAGTAGAAACACGTCTGATGATAATGTAGTCAATGAGGTGCCAGTGGCGGGACCTTGGGTGCATCCATGTGGTTCTATTTCGGACAGGAAGTCGGAAAGCTGTGTTTGTAATGAGTAGTTCATTTGCGGCACATGTCCTCAGAGGAATGTGGATTCAGAGCCGGAAGAGGACCAGTGGACATGATTTTTGCCGCTCGCCAAGTACAAGAGAAGTGTCGAGAACAAAATCAGGCGTTGTACACCACATTTATTGATTTGAAACAGTAAACAGAGGAGGGATGTGGATGACAATGTCTAAGTTTGGCTGCCTCAACAAGTTCATAACAATAGTGAAACAGCTACACGAAGGCATGTGTGCTCGTGTACTGGACAGCGGTGCAATCTCTAAAACGTTTCTAGTATCAAACGAAGTAAAATAAGGATGTGTACTCGCCCCGACCTTGTTCAGCATGATGTTCGCGGCCACAATGACAGACGCCTTCAGATCACTGGATCTTGGAATACTCATAAAGTACCGCACAGATGGCAAGTTACTCAATCCCAGAAGAATGAAGGCCAAAACCAAAGTGGCTGGCGACATAATCAGGGAACTTGTATTTGCTAACGACTGCGCTCTAATGAGCAACTCAGAACTGAACATGTAGGTTGGAATGGACCAGTTCTCCGCCGCATGCAAAAATTTTGGCCTGACCATAAATGCCAAAAAAACAGAGGCCATGTACCAACCAGCACCAGGCAAGCCGTACACAAACCCAGAGACTACAGTCAGCGGACAGACGCTGAATGCCGTAGACAAATTCACATATCTGGGCAGCACGCTGTCGAGATTTGTCAGCCTAGACGATGAGGTGGCAAGCAGAATAGCAAAGGCCAGAACAGCCTTTGGTAGAATGCGCTCGATGGTCTGGGCACGTGGTGGCATCAGCGTCAAAACCAAACTCAAAGTCTACCGTGCAACCATCATTCCAACTTTACTATACGTTGCGAAAGCTGGACTGTATACTCTGGACATGCAAGGAGGTTAAACCCCTTCCACACAGGTTGCCTGAGGCGAATATTCCACATCCGATGGCAAGATCGTGTCACTGACATCGAGGTTCTCTCGAGGGCTAACATGCCCAGCATCCATGCACTGCTAGAGAAAGCATGATTAGGATGGGCCGGACACCTCGTCCGAATGTCAGACGAGCGGCTCCCAAAGAAGCTTCTCTACGGCGAGCTGAGAGAGGGATGGCGCGAGAGAGGGCGCCCAAAAAAACGTTTTAAAGACGGTCTGAAGGACTCACTGAAAAGTTGCCAGATAGACATCGACACCTGGGAATATCTTGCGCAAAACAGATCTGACTGGAGAAGCGCAGTCAAATCGGGTGTAGCTACCGGCGAAGACGACCGTGTTGTGAAAGCCCAGAGCAGACGACACCATCACCTGCTACAAACCTCGTGTGCCCGATATGTAGCAGATGTTTTCGTGCCCGCATTGGCCTGTTCAGCCACATGCGCACCCACACCCAACAGGGAAATCTGTGACAAGGATGATGTCGGCGATCCTCATCGACAACGATGGACAGCTATTATTATTAGTAGAAACACATAAGAGTAAGATCCAGAGTTGTGAAAGGCGATGTGTGAGAAGAGCAGGCGGAAAGACAATCCGTGACCGAATTCGCAACACCACGTTGAGGCAGATAATGGGAAGAAACCAAGTTAGTTCATGCATTGACGTCCAACAAATAAAGTAGTTTGGTACTTTATGACCAGCCTACTGCTAGAGCATATAATTTACACAGGTTTACGAGCCAGAAGGCAGACTTCGACGTCAGTGGATAGAGGGTGTCTCTGACACTCTCATAAAATTACATCAGCACAGGTCTCCCACTTCGCGATAACAAGAAAGCCACGCATCCCGCCTCACTGCAACGCCGCATGTCAAGAGCAGTAGGACAAAAAAAGAATGCAGAAAAAAATATAATATGCATGCTATTGTTTGTGTTGTGCCTGAGACAAGTCAATACTTTTAAATACACTTTTCTTATTTTCATCTGATGCACATACTTACATCAAAAATATGGAGAGTATTTTGGTAATATGATGATGATGATCTCAAACATGATGTTAGTCTACACATTAAGCGGCTTTATCCTTAGTCAAGCGACAGATATATGGAATTTGTGCAGTGTGTAGCCTAGTCGACAGTGAGCTGGCTTAATAGACTGGCATTACAGCTAGCCAGAAGTTCGAATTCACAGACGGGAAGAAAAAAAATTCCTGGGGCCGTCGTTCATGTATGGTACGCCCAATCATCCAGTCGACGCAGCTGTAAATGGGTACCTGACATATGAGTTGGAGATGGTAAAAACAGCAAGGAAGGGAACTAGTCACCCCACCTTATATAGGTTGCGGCTTAGTACATAAACAGTTATCTTCATCTGCGGGTGCAATTGTTACCATGGGACTGACCTTTACCTTTATTACATCAATGGCTGAAGGTCGAAATTCAGAGTTAGTGTTTCGTTTGGTTTATTTATTTACAGGTGCGAAAGAGCTGGTCAACGATTGGAAGTCTTTCGGATTGGTTGTTATGATAACGATTTTCAGCATAGGACATGAGGATGATGTGCCATATGCTGTTGATGCGAGTGATGTAATCCCTGCTATAAATAATATATTATTTCTACATACAAGAGTGTTTGTCTGTCATACCAAATGATTCGCAAAGGGCATAGTGCGCTAAGGTATACCGAGCTGTAAATAGTTTGTTGATTTACAGTTGTGAAAGTCAATGTGTTGAGGATGGGAACTGGAAAACCCCACTTCAGAGAGATAGGCAATACAGTCGTTAACACTTTATCCTTGATTGCCGTGCCAGCTAAGGGAATATATTTGCAGTAGACTCCGTATTTAAAGCTTTAATATCATGCGCTCAAATAACGTATATGATAGATTCACTTTTATACTGCAAAGAAATCATGGGACCATGACACTATTAGGCTGACTCCTTCATAAGGAAACGTGCATAATTATATTTGCAGTGGCCGGTTAAACAATTTCCATTTATGACGTGGTTGCAAGCCCCACGCACAGCCGTCTTCAGTCCCGTTTAACGAAACACCCGAAAGTTTAGTGTCTCTATTTTTTTTCAATTTGGGTACTATTTAATTGATATTGTTCATATGAGATGGATAAATTAGACCCAACTTAAGACATTTTGGAAGTACACTGGCCGTATTGTATTTGCATTTCGTGGACTTCATATTTCTTTGCTTTATTTGTCAAATTATTGGACAACAACAGAAATGAGAATGCAATTGTTTATAGAATATATATGTATTATTTATTTCACTGTTTCACTGAGAAACATCAATTAGCTGCATACTTTATTTAAGACTTCATATTTTCCTAATAAAAACACACATTTTTTCCTCTCAGTTTTATAAACATTACAAATAGATTGGAATTTTCTAGGAAAATGTTGAAGAAAAAAAACTTCAACACGTTGTGACGTTGCTAATGCTGTTTATTCTGGTATAATACAGTTTAACGTGGTATTTACACTAAAAATACTATTTCTAGCCAATCATTGATCCGAGCGGAGTCACGTGGATTATGTACAGTCATGCGCAGTCAAACACAATTAAGTGCAGTCCTTTTGTCAGCCAGTGTATACATGAACATGTAAAAAAAAAAAAACAAGACCGTCTGTTAGAGCTCAATCTCCTATCTCGACCCGCTTTCTTCTACCCAACTGTAAATTGGTACCTGTCTGGCAGGTAGGGATTGAAAGATGCTGACGAAAAGAACCGGTCATTCCACCTCAGGAAAAACGAAACCTACTTTATCCCCAACAAAGAGACTGCTAAAGTGCTAAATGAGTATTTTTGACATATCAACATGTACTGTCTGTTTTGACCGTAGGTTCCATTTATGATAAGTATTATAATGGCAAATTTTGATAATTATTATGATGGTTATTATAATAATGTTTGTAATATATAGGGTCTTTGCAGCTCTGGTTCGCTGACCCTGACACTAGCAGTCAGATATGAGTCACTGAATGCTGCAGCTCATGCGCTGCTCAGCATCTTGATCCTTTGTGGTTATTCAACAACAATAGCGTTGTTTCGCTGTACAAATAAACGAGTTTGATGCGAAAAACCGAATTTCAAATGTATCAACTGAATTTTGTCGGCATGTTCTCTTTACTTGTGACATCTTAAATGTATAACAAGTTTTAGTGGTATAAAATCAGTTTGACAGGCTGAAACCTTGATCTATTGTTTGTCGTTGTGTTTTTGTAAGTATGTCCGGACATTTTTTAAGTCTCAATTTAATTTTAAATAATATTCCCAGATATCACATATTTTAATGCTAACACGATTAATGTATTAATAATTGATATTAATAATAGTTGTCCATCACAAGTGATGAAGACCACTCTCTTTGTTCAGCCGTGTGGACAGTCGTATCTCTTGCTTTGTCTGCTGAAATGGGTGACTTGCGCGGTGATTTGGATTAAAGTGAGGAAGAAACTGCGCCTTTTGTCAACCTCACTCACAGAGCCTAAGCTACCTTTTGCCAGTGGCAAGACATTCATCGAGACGACTGGAGATAGCATAGGATGCAGATTTTGCCTCAGGGTTACCACCGAAGCCTTTCCGTAAACATTTTACCCGCAGGGTAGAAAGGTGGGATGGCATCTAACGCAGTTTGTCGTGCCTTTTCGATAACCACAAGAGGTCGTATGGACAACACTCAGCGTGTGAGTGAGTCTGGCATCTCTCCCCAGCTGTATTCAGCTCATCATAGTAGCATCTAAAATTCCCACACGCTAAATTCGTGAAGGTGAACCGGCAGAACTAACCCGTGAATTACGACACAGGTATTAGCGTAGTTCCATTCAGCCGGCGTCCAGACCAGGATAAACGGATGGAAGAAATCACCAAAAAAAAAAAGAACGAAATAACAAGTCCCGACGGAAAACAACACCACGTTTCCGTGAACACAAGTGTAAGTCGTCGACTAGTGTGAATTCCAGGCAAATCCGTGGTCTGGCGGCATCCATAATGATCCAAAACAGTAGAGAAATGTAGACTCGCAGCCAGTTATGGCGCCATCTTTGCCAGATTTTAAATTTTAATTGATATTAAATAGCACACTAATTTGTTCATTCATATATGAAATAACTGTTGTCCCATCATTCTTCTCTGAAAAACAGTCACGGACTCGATCCAGAACCACAGTCAACATCCTACTTTAGACCAAAAAAAAGTGTCCCCAAAATAATTACGGCAGTCAAAAAACGTCCTCTTCATCTGCTCTGGTCTTTCACAACACGGTGGTCTTCGATGATAGCAACTTTTCAATGAAACACGCAGACTGTCTTTGAAACTTTTCTTTGGGTGCCCTTTCTCGCGCCATTCCTCTCTATGCTCGTCGTAGTGTAGCTTCTTTGGGAGCCGTTCGTCTGACATACGGACGAGGTGACCGGCCCATCCTAGTCGTGGTTTTTCTAGCAGTGCATGGATGCTGGGCATGTCAGCCCTCGAGAGTACCTCGATGTCAGTGACGCGATCTTGCCATCTGATGTCGAATATTCGCCCCAGTAACCCGTGTGGAAGTTGTTTAACGTACTTGCATGTCCAGAGTATACAGTCCAGCGTTCGCAGGCGTAGAGTAGGGTTGGTGGCACCGTACACTTTGATCTTGGCGCTGATACCACGACGTTCCCACACCTTCGACCCTATTCTACCAAAGGCTATGCTGGCTATTCATCTTGCTACTTCATCATCGATATATACATATATATTAATGCATGACAAGATTATTTATAAATTAGTTACATATAAGTGTTGCTTCCAATTGGTGTATTACATTACAAAACTCGTATGCACTAGACATGAAGACAACGGAATAATAAATATGTAATTAGTAAATGAATCATTTGAAAATAATGTGTATTCTTCCGCATACATACCTTGCTATTAATATAAATAAAGGGAATACTGAAATATTTTCACGTTTTTTGAGATCTGATTTCCTTCTTTTTTTTTTGACACTGGTTCTCTAAGCTTTAAATAGCACTTGATACTCAGGTCGTCCCGTAACCAATGAAGTCGTTGGGGCACATTTGAAGACATCCGAAAAACCCCACGTCATACTTCTCTGTCAGCGGTCGCTTCCTGTGCCTCTTCTGGTCGGAGATGTGTCCATTCTTTTATGTTGTCCTCCCACCTCATTTTGGGACGGCTTCTTCGTCGTCTCCCTTACACCTTCCCGTGCAGGTACGTATTTGCAAGACCATTTGATTTCGATATGTGACCGTACCAAGCGAGTCTCCTTCTTTTGACAGTTGCCAAGAGGTCGTCAAAAGGCCCTATTGCTGTTGTAATTCTTTCTCGTATTTCTTAATTTGTAACTCGATCTTTGTACGTGACGTTTAGAAGTCTTCGGAAACCTCTCATCTCCAAAGCCTGCATCCTCCGCTGCAGGTCAGCTGTAATTGTCCATGTCTCACACGCATATAGGAATAGTGACAGGACCAATGCACGCATTATTCTGATTTTCGTGCATATTGCTAACCGTTTATCTTGCTAGATTTTGTTAAGCCGTGCAAGCGCCGCTATTGTCTGTGCTATTCTGGCAAACACCTCACATTTTGATCCTTTATCACTGACAATCGAACCCAGATATTTAAAACGGTCAACCACTTCGAGTTCCTGGTCATTAGCTTTTAATCCTGCTGTTGAAGCCCTCGGCGTTGTTGATCATTAATTTTGCCTTTCCAGCGTTTACCATAGTCAAGAGCTGTTTCATCGAGCCTTCTGACCCATTCCTGGAATTCTGCTTCTGTGCCCGCCAACCAATCGACGTCATCTGCAAAACGAAGGTTGGTGATCGTTCTGCCCCCTATCTTTACAGTACCTTCGTGAACTCCAAGTGCCTCACTCATAATTCATTCAAGGAATATGTTGAAAAGAGTTGGATAGAGTTTACACTCCTGCCTCGCACCAACTGATGTGCGAAATCAATCACTGCACCTCCTATTCACAAGAACTGCGCTGGACGCATTGTCATAGAGATGTTCAAGAACCTTTGTAATATTTCCATTGATTTTATACAAACATCCTCATGGTTGCCCATAGCGTTTTATGCCATACCCTATCAAACACCTTCTTGAAATCAACAAACACATGATACAGGTTTTGATACTGTGCTAGATATTTCTCCATTAGCAGTCTTAAATTAAATATCTATTCTGTAGTGCCATTCCCTATCTGAACCCTACCTGTTCGTCATCAATGATGTTCTCCGCTTGGGGTTGCAAATTGGTCGACGATTAATCTAAGCATGCCATTGCTATGGTGGCTGATGAGGCTTATTGTTCTGTAATGTTGCCGCAGCTTTAGGTTTCCAGACTTATGTAACGGTATAACCATCGATTTTGTCCATAAGTTCGGCCAGTTTCCTGTCGCTATATTTTGTTGCAGATGTGTGTCAGGCTTTCCACCACTACCTCCACGCTTGTAAGAGCTCTGCTGGCATATTGTCCACGCCGGCCGCCTTCCCGCTTCTCAATGTTTTTACCGCTGCAGCTACCTCCTCCTTGGGACTACGAGGCTAACGTCTGGTCAGCCAAAACACACTGATCAGAGAATATTAGCCAGGGCCAGGAGAAATATACCAAAGTCCTCACCTGACCTCCTCGTTGGTCGTCCTGGAGACTGGCTGTTGTCGAGGACAACAGTCTGGCTAATACGGTAAGGTTCGACTGATCTCCGTAGTAGTGAGCGACATGCAGATGAAGCCAAGCATAGCACAACCGCCTGGAGGACCAAGTTCCGCCTTCATCAGTGGGCTCGTGATGTAAGGAAAGCTACAGTAACCCGTCATTTGAAACAACAACAACGACAACCTTCTACTTCATTATCAGTTGGTTATCCTCTATAGTTGTTGGTGTTGATACTACTTGTGGTTATATCAGGGCCACATGTTTTTCAGGAGGTGTGTCTTACTTTAATTAATTAATGAGGTTGGATTTAGATAAAATTCGAAACTGATCTGTGAGATGGCAAATGGAGTTTCAGTTCATCCCGTAACCCATCAGGTCGTTGGGGCACACATGAAGACACTCCCAAAATCCTGCGCCATCCCTCTCTGTCTGTCGCCGCCTGTTGTATCTCACCGGGACGAAGGCCTGACCACTAAGTGATGTTGTCCACCCATCTCTTCCTTGGACGTCCTCGCCCTCTCTGTCCCGGTACGGAACCAAAGAGTACCGAGTGGTAATTCCGTTGGACCTCGCGACGTACCCGCACCAGGCCATCTTTCGTCTTTTGATAGCCGTGAACAGATCTTCGAAATGACCAATATCGTCTTCAACTCTCTGACGTATTCCTACGTTCGTGACACGATCTTTATATGGAGTTTAATATAGATAAATATACAGTCATACACATGGGTAGGTCCAATATGGAACATAATTACAGAATGGGCGAGAACAATATTAGAAATGATAGATAAAAAAGGACCTAGGTGTTATAATAGAGCATACAGGTAAATGGAGTGAGCAAGTCCAGGTAGCAGTGAAAAAGGCAAAAACAATGTTAGATATGATAACAAGAAATATTAAACATAGGAGTAAGGAGGTGATAGTCAAACTGTATAAAGCATTAGTTAGACCAAGAGTGGAGTACTGTGTACAGGTGTGGAGTCCTTATCGTAGAGGAGATATAAACATGCTTGAAAGGAAACAAAGAAGAGCGACAAATCTGATAGTGGGATTCCAGAATTACAGCCACGTGGCAAAACTCAGAAAAACCGGCCTACAGTGTATAGAAAAAAAAAGAATTCGAGCTGACTTAATACTGGTTTATAAGATAATCACAGGAAAGGTTAAATTAGACTATAACACGTTTTAAAAAATACAACCACCAACGAGAACAAAAGAGTACAGATACAAATTAGCAAAAGAAAGGTCCAGATTGGATATTAGGAATTATTTTTTAAGTCAGAAAGTGGTAAATGCTTGGAATGCATTGCCCCAGGAGGTAGTGGAGGTAGAGACAGTTAATGCATTTAAGAATAGATTGGATACGCATAGCTTTTAGAGCAGGGTAATGCAAATGTAACTAGTTGTCTACAGACTCTGATGAGTCTTCTAAACCAGTATAAAAACGTTAAGTTAAGCTAATTCATAGTCAGGTTTCCATTCACATATTTGTAAAATGACGCACACTGCTGCTAGTTTACATTTTCAAACAGATAGCTTTCCTTTGTTGCGAAGGAAGCAGGTTTCTACTACTGTTCCAATTTGGTTATATTATAAAGTACTGACCATTTTAATAAAACAAAGGCATTCGGGTACGAATTCTTGAGCAATGTTGTAAAGCAACGAAGCTTCCAAAAGTGCTGAGTTAGCACAACTGCTGTTACTGTGTTGTCGATGAGATGCCCATAGACATTACCTTAAGCCCCGTTAGAAAGTTTTTTGAAAAACCTGAGACTAATCAGAAATCACTCAGATCAGCGGCGTTGCATTTACATGCTCGATGGGGGTGCACGCCACTGTATTTGATTGATTGTTATATTGAATGTCACAAGGCGTGACTGTAATCTTTGTGCGAATAGACAATGTCGTTAAATGGCGGTTGCAATAGGTTTCTTCACATTCCGGACTTCCCGATGAAGGTGGACCAGGCTTGACTTCATCCGCGAGTGGCTAACTACTGCGGGCTATTATACAGCCAGTTTCCACGGGGACCTGTGTGAAAGTGAGGTGGGGGTCTTTGCCAGTATATTTTGATTGACCCTTACTTACATGTCCGATCGGTATGTTTTGCCTGACCAGACGTTAGTTTCCTCTTCCCTCACTGTATTTATAGAAGTGAGAAAAAAAATCATGAATTAAAAAAAACAAAAAACCAGCCCACTACTTCTGCGTCATCAACTCTGTGATACAGAGTGACTTTAACAAAATAAAATGATGTCTATATACTATTTGTCTTTGTTTTATTTTGTCATAGTCGTGTATGTGGTACTCAGTTGCATTGAAAGTAGTTTAGTCTCATGTTTGAATATATTTGTTGTTCGCTAATATTTTGTTGTAGTGCTGAAAGATTTTTGACTGTTTCAAAAAGCTTCATCTCATCTTATCTTGTCTGTCTATGTATGATGTTAGGCGACGTCTGGAGATGCAATTTTCTTATGTGTATCATCAGTGTATCCGTTATCATATTCAATGTATGTCTAGGTAGCTTTTCTTTAATACTGTCAATACATCTTTTCTTTGACTTCTTATTGCTATGCGGCTCTGCTGTCTGTTGTTGAAGGCTTGTGTGACAACTAAGTTTAAAGACATTCTTGTAATATGATAAAACCACTTAATTCTTTGTATATATTTCCACTTTCTGTTGAATTTCTTTATTCTCCCTCTGTCTATGCTAGTGATCTTTCTGACTTTTCACATGCATTTCATTTCAGCTTTTATGTTATCTTGTTCTTGTACCTTGGTCAGGTCAACGCCCGTCAGTGATACCAGAAAGTTGACATTAATATACTGTTGTTGATTTTGATTTTTGCTGCACTGGGATGTTTAGGTGTCTTTGTAACAGCATCTGCTTTTGAATTATAGTTTATATATCCATGTGTCCAGTCTACCTTCGTTTGTGAACATGCATCACAGATATCTGAGCTCTCTAACTTAAAAAAAACCCAGGATATTGAATGGCTTTCGATGCATGACTCTCTGATCATTTGCAAAAATAAGTTGATGCATTTGGACTATTTAGAGTTTGTTATTTCCAACTTTGCATTTGATAATCTGACCTGCTACTGCGCAATTATGACCGACTTTTACCATTGAATGTAGAGGTATGTGCAATTTCTAACAACCTGTACCATTTTATCTAGAAGTCTGTATAATTCTGACTGACCTTTACCGTTGTATGTAGAGGTCTGTGCAATTCTGGCCGACCTCTACGGTGGGATGTAGAAATCTATGCAGTTCTGACTGACCTTAGATCCTTGACCGACGACTGGTAAAGTGGTCATTGAACATCACGCCTGGTTGTATCTTTAAATGCGGCAATAAACTACCTCCACTTCGCCTGGTATGATGTCATCCCTTCTACAGTTTCCCAAAAATATCACAAGGTCATTCTTTGTAGATAATAACATTTGCTCTTTCATATTCCTTATCAGGACGCTTTATAGAGACCTGTTCGTATTTAGGTTGTATGTTTCCACAAACCTTTAAATATTTTAAAGAAAGAATATACATTACTGTGCTTTTTTTTATTTATCTCAAGACATCTGGCTTGGCTTGGTTTCATTTGTTCTCAATCTCCCGCTACCAAACCCTGAAAGGGCTTAAGTAGCAGAATGTAGTCCAGATGACGGAATGCGTTGTTTCGTAGTTTTACAGCTTGACTGCGATATTTGCACCTTTCGGTCCAACACATCCGACTTCAGCAAACATTTTTTGAGTACCGGGTTAGCATTCCCTCTTCGATCTCTTCTCCTTAGCCAGTCTGCCCTGCTGCAGCCTGTTATTCAGGATCACCGAGTGGAGGGGTAGAAGGGTCTTGGCAGCTCTGGTTCGCTGGTCCTGACGCTACCAGTCAGCTATAGGTCGCTGACTACTGCAGCTCATGCGCTGCCAAGCTATTAAATTATACCATGAGACTTTGCTTAAAGACAGCAAGTCATGCTGAAACTGAAAACGTACACATTATAAGCGGTCTCAATCTTATCAAGGGGTCTCGTTTATTTGCAGGAAAAACTGCAATTCATATACACAATGTTAAGTATGGTTTCTTTATTTATGCTACTATGCCGTTTTTTTTGTATAGCAACACACTGGAGAACAGTTCTCATAAACATAAAGGCCTGCTATAGTTATCTCCCTGGTATGCAACAAGTTTATCAATTAAGCGATCATTTATACCCATAATTATTGTTGTAGCAAGACATATAGATTTAAGTTGGACTTGACGACGGAATTATTTACTAACAATTTAAGTTCTTCTACTACTACTGCTACTACTACTACTACTACTACTACTACTACTACTACTACTACTACTACTACTACTACTACTACCACTACTACTACTACTATTACTACTACTACTACTACTAGTACTACTACTACTATTTCTTCTTCTTCGACGATTAGCTGATGCTATGCTTCTAGCCCGGTGAGGTTTACAAAGGAGGCTTCGTTTAAGGTCTTCTCCCTAGCTTTTCGAGCACGATAGCTTCCCCGGGCCAAACTGCCCCGCTTTGGTCTGCATAGGTAGGGCAGTCCTGCAGGATATGTTCTGGTGTTCGTTTGGGTACTCCGCAAATGCACGTGGTTGTGTAACCAAAATCCATTCTATGGAAGTGCAACTTAAGTCTGCAATGTCCCATTCTGGGTCTGAAGATTTTAATCTACCCATTTCTGGCCAGTTTGTCTATACTGTCATTTTCTGACTTGTATTCGGTGTGCTGGTATCTCCATTCCATCCTCATGGATCGTTCGATGAATGTCTTTGCTTCTTTATAGCTCTGTGGATGGCGAGTCACTTCCGACTTTTGCGAATTCATCTGTCTTGTTGTTCTAAAGATCCGACAGTAGGCCGGAATCCACTGTAGGACTAAATCATACTTTTTTTTAAAACAGCAACACAATGTTATATTTCGTTTACTAAGAAATTACCCATTTTCAGGGCTAAATGTTGTTCAGAGCTGGTCAAAAGTTCAAGCATGTGGGTTTACTATTAATTGCCCGCCCGCATTGATCTGCGATCATTTGTGTCGTTTCTACTACGTGGCAGCTTAAATACTTTGACAACTCACAAAACTATTGGAAAGCTCTTTCCACAGACTAACTTAACGTCTTTATACTGGTTTAGAAGACTCTACAGAGTCTGTATACAACCAGTTCCATTTACATCACCTTGCTCTAGAAGCTGTACGCATCCAATCTATTCTTAAATTCATTAACCGTCCCAGCCACCACCACCTCACTTGGCAATGCATTCCAAGCATTCACAACTCTCTGGCTAAAAAAATACTTCCAAATATCTAATCTGGACCTCTCCTTAGTCACGTGTAGCTGTGCCCTCTTGTTCTTGTTGGTGGTTGTATTTAAAAAAAAACTTGTTATAGTCTAACTTATCCATTCTTCTGATCATCTTATACACCTGTATTAAGTCACCACGAATTCTTCTCTGTTCCAGACACTGTAAGCCGATTTTTAAAAATCTTTCCTCATAACTGTAATTCTGGAATCCCACTATAAGCTTTGTCGCTCTTTTTTGTATTCTCTCCAGCATGTCTATATCCCCTCTCTGATAAGGACTCCACACCTGTACACAGTACTCCACTCTTGGTCTAACTAATGCTTTATACAGTTTGACTATCACTTCCTTGCTCCTATGTTTAATATTTCTTTTTATCATCCCTAACATTGCATTTGCCTTTTTTACTGCTTCCTGAGCTTGCTCCCTCACCTTACATGTATGATCTATTATAACGCCTAAGTCTCTTTCTTTATCTATCTTTCTAATATTGTTCTCTCCCATTCTGTAATTATGTTCCATATTGGATCTACCCATGTGCAAGACTGTACATTTATCTACATTAAACTCTGCGAGGGTAGGGATCAGATAATAGAAGGCACACTGCACTGGTCTTCTAGCACAGGACCAAATATAGATGTCTATGTCAAAATTAAGTTATGGATGGTCTGAGTGTGTTTTAAAAAAAATGATGCCCTAAAATTACAAAAAAACGTGTTTGGGAGTAGCTTGTTGTCAATTCAGTTGTCCTTCCTTCGTCATGCAGAGCTTAAGTGTCGTTCTTAGGCCAAGTGTGTTGCCTCCGTCTCTGTAGTCTTGTATCGTTGAAGGATCGCTCTTACATCTATCATCTACCAAAAAATCTTCCTCGTGCCCTGTAGTCGGAGCCTCTTCTGTCTTTAAATATTTTAAACACAACGGATAGTTCCCATCATATTTACATTGTCTTCTTTTTTTATTATATCTTTCATGGGGACACCAATGACCTTTCGTAGTCATTTTATTTCACAGGTTGTTTTCCCTTCTTATGTCTCTCTGTACTAGACCAAAAGCTTTATCTTGATCAGTAAACCTAATGTTTATATGCTTGTTATATTGTAATGTTCTTTTCTTTAATTGTCTTCAGATTATCAAGGCATCAGTGCAGCCCATACCCTTACGAATTTGAATTGAGTATTGCTCAAATTACGAAGCTTATGGATGTCACTTCAAATGGTCCCTTGCAGGATTCATTAGCCAAAGTACTTTGTTCAATCTTGCAGTGGTGGCTTCTGTAGCAATTAATTCTGAATTATGAATTTGCCAGCAACATATACTGCTCTCTTTAGTCATTATTCTCGTCACGCTTTACATGTTATAGCGGTCCACTTCCTTGCTGCCAAGATCCACACTTTGCAAAGTAAAGTGCCAGAAATAATAAATTACACTCTACGCAGATGACTGATACTATTATCTGTCTAGAAGTGACCAGGTTATCATCTTTCATCGCCGAACTGGCCACAGCTAATTGAGACACAACTTGCACACCAAATTCAATATTGGTATCACCAGCCTATGTAACTGTGGCCTAGCAAACATAATAGCGACAAATGTACTTCAGGACTGCTCCCAGATCTGAAGAGAACATGTGGTCTATGTCCCACTCCCTTTGAGAAGATACTGAGCGGTGGTACTAAGGCCCTGACAAGAACAGCAGACTTTATTGAAGAATCCGGAGTCATAGTCCAGAGGAGCAGTGATCGCAGAAGAAGAAGATCCCCACCTGTGAAACTTAAATGCACTGATTGTGAGATGCAGCGGTGAAAGGGTCAACAACAACCACGACTCATGCTGACTGCTCACATTAGATTCAGCAAACTGCAGCTGACTAAGACCTTTTTATTTGTCATCTGCGTTTGTTCTCAATCTCCCGCAATCAAATCCTGAACAGGGCTTTGCAAGAAGCAGGATGTAGACTGGAGAACGGAATGCATTGTGTCGCTAGATTATCGCTTGACTGCAATATTTGCACCTTTCAGCCCAACATATTCGTCTTCGGCGGGATTAAGACCTTATTCTGCACCTAAGTGGTGGCCTTGGAAACAGGCTGCTCTAGTGTAGTCTGGCAAAGAGAATATGGATGCAGTGTGAAGGCAAACCTGGTGCCCAAAAAAGCCGAATAAAATAGAATGTATCAAGCCGAAATGCTTAGCCTCGCTGTGAACTACGACATAACGTCCCTTTCAAGACGAGCGTCGAACAAGGAGAAGAAAAAGACGAAGAAATACAATCCACACCGATTTTTGTAACCCTTCTCTATAGGAACAAACGTACCATACGCCTCTGGCTCGGTGAGACGGAAATAAGAAAGTGGTAAATTGAAATAGTACATCAGGTGCCCTGCTGAAACGAAGTGAAATTATCACGTGTACAGATTGAGATAAAAGCAGAACACTCCAGGTGTCTGGTTCGTATAGACTAGTATAGAGAACTACAGATAATAACGGTGTAATACTCTAACAGACCACTAATCGTGGACAATTACTGACGCCATTTTGCATTTTGCACAGTTTCCAATTTTCGTAATCCATTTTATTAGGTGTTTTTGAGCGCGAATCATCGGCCTCAGCGAATCACTTTTTAGGCCAAAGGAAAGCCGGATAAGCAAAAGTCTATGCTGACAGTCGCAGCAACTTTCGTGTTGATAAAAAGCTCATTAAACAAAAAACCACGCACGTGCAACTCATCTTTGGTGATCGAGAAGGTAAGAGAAAGACACTAAGTTAATTAATATTACTTAAATTAGAATAGAAGTAGTAGTCTAGTTCTAAATTTGAATATAAATAACACCAACAAAACTCACTCAACTCACGCATTGTGATTGACTATATAATTGACCCTAAGAGTCAGAATGTCTAAACTTAAAACTTACACAAACAGGCAAAACTTGGAAGAAAGATATGTAATTGTATAGTTCAAAATTCATTACAGTGTAACAATATATAAAGACTAATATCTTTTATCATTGACTCACAACCACAAAAGTCTTAGAATAGAAAGTGTCACTGTGTCAGTCTCAATGTGTGTGAAGTGAATGGAATGGTTTTCTAGTCAAACTGAATAGAACCCATTTCTTCTTCTTCTTCTTCGTTCGTTCTTAATCTCCGGCTACCAAACCCTGAAAGGGCTTAAGTAACAGGATGTAGTCCTGAGAACAGAATGCGTTGTCGTAGTTTACAGCTTGGCTGCGTTATTTGCACCTTTCGGTCCAACACATCCGACTTCAGCAAGCATTTTTTGAGTACCGGGTTAGCATTCCCTCTTCGATCCCTTCTCCTTAGCCAGTCTGCTCTGCTGCAGCCTGTAATCCAGGATCACCGCGTGGAAGTGTAGAAGGGTCTTGCCAGCTCTGGTTTGCTGGCCCTGGCGCTAGCAATCAGCTATGGGTCGCTGACCACTGCAGCTCATGCGCTGCATCTTGATCCCGAACCAATTTCAATTTCCATATTTATGATATTTCATCATTCATAGTCAGTTTCCTTCCCTTTCTTGCATGTTGTAAAAGGGCGACTAAACTACTAAAGAGTGTTTTGCATGGGCAGGGTTGTGTTTGGCTAATAATAATCGTAGTGGGCAGTGTTTTCTCCAGATGTTCGTCATTTGACAACTTGTGTGGGTTTAGTTCACTTAATTTTTGAAAAAACAACTTTAGACTAACTTAACTAAACGTTTGTTTACTGTTTTAGAAGACTTATCAGAGTTTGTAGACAACCAGTTGCATTTGCATTACCCTGCTTTAAAAACTATGGACATCCAATCTATTCTTATTCTTAAATGCATTAACTGTCTCTGCCTCCACTACCTCCAAGACCTCCAAGGGTAATGCATTCCAAGCATTCACCACTCTCTGACTAAAAAAAATTTCCTAATATCCAATCTGGACTTTTCTCTAGTTAATTTGTATCTGTGCCCTCTTGTTCTCGTTGGTGGTTGTATTTTGTAAAAAAACATATTGTCTAATTTAACCTTTCCCGTGATTATCTTATAAACCTGTATTAAGTCACCTCAAATTCTTCTCTTTTATAGACACTAGTTCGGTTTTTCTGAGTCTTTCCTCGTAACTGGAATTCCACTATCAGTTTTGTCGCTCTTCTTTATATCCTTTCCAGCATGTTTATATATCCTTTACAATAAGGACTCCAATCTAGGTCTAACTAATGTTTTATACAGTTTGACAATCACTTCCTTACTCTTATGTTTAATATTTCCTTTTACCACACCTAACATTGCATTTGCCATTTCAACTACTATCTAGACTAAGAGTGCTAGGACATGACATATTGTCATACCAAAAAAGTGAGGCCACTTTATGTGGGCATTGATTTGATGTGATGATTAGATATAGTCATACACTTAGTCGCTTCTCTTCTACTCTGGGAGGTAGAGATGTTAGAACTTAGACGTTTGTCAGAAAGAGCGCCAGACCATTCTTTTCTATATACAGATGCTATCTTCCTCTCCTCTTGGCCTAGTAACAAGTCCAGTCGACGGTATCTTATCTTATGTTGTCATATCGGTATACTTTAGGCCTTAGGCCATCCTCAGGGTTTGATTTATTCAGGCATGAATGTTTGCTTTCACCGACTGCTGTGATAGCCAAGCCCAATCTCCTTTTATTATGCAGACTTTGCCAGACCACCGAAGTTGAGATGCTACACTTGTCTGCAGAGGGCTGAAAGGCTGGGCTTCTTGATCTTGTTGTATTGTCTGATTGCAAACCTTGTTTCTTCTAATACTTGTACCAGTACCTTCATTAGTGATTATATATATCTCATTTTTGATGCTTTTCTTGGTTAGTGTCATTGCCTTTGACTCACATCTATAAGTCAAAACTGGTGCATAGATGGTGTGGTATACAACTATGATAGTTACCATAATTATTTTTCTATTTATGACATGAAACAATTTACCAGCTGTTTCCCTTCGCATAGCCAACTCTTCTTTAATACCTCCCTTCTGGTCTGTTACAACTATAAGGTATTTGAACTGCTTGACCTATTCCAGAGGCTGTTCACCTAGAAAAATGCGATGGTTTCTGTTTATAAATTGCTAATGGTCAGCTCTCTCTGTCTTTTTTGGTTCCACTTTCCAGATTTGAACGTTGTTCTGGAGATGTGCGTCTGATTTAGTAATCAAAGCCACATCTGCAAATATCAGCTCCAATATATAGGCTGATCTCATCTTTGGTATCTGGGATCAAGATGCTGAGCAGTGCATGAGCTGTAGCGACCCAAAGCTGACTGCTAGCGTCAGGGCTAGAGATCCAGAGCTGCCAAGACCCTTCTCCACCTTCACTTGGTGATCCTGGATAACAGGCTGCAACAGGGCAGACTAGCCAAGGAGATGGGATTGAAAAGGGAAGGCTAACCAGGTACCCAAAAATGCTGTGCTGAAGTAGGATGTGTCGGACTGAAACGCACAAATGTCGCAGCTAATCTGAGCTGAAAACTATGACAATACATTCTGTTCTACAGACTACTTCTTGCTACTTGTAAAACTCTTTTCAGGGCTTGGTAGTGGGAGGTTGAGAATGACGAAGAAGAAGAAGATCTTCAGTATGTCATCTTCAAGTACTCCAATGAGTACACTAAGTACTTTTTGGTTCTCTCCTTTCAGGCATTTATAACATCATATGTGAGCAGTATGAAGAGGTCTGGTGATATGATGTTGCTCTATCTTACACCACTAGTGGTCTTAAACCTCTGATGTTTGGTTTCCTATTCATATGAAGTGTCTGCAGGTCTTATAAAAACTCTGTATAATGCAGATCAAGGGTGCTGGGACTTTTTTCCTTTCCAGGCAGTCCCAGAGCCTGCTCTGGGTAACCTTATTGAATGCTATCCAGGTCCAAGAAACAGAGATGCATTTCATTGTCATACTCTAGAGCTTTTTCATTCAGTTGCCTGGGTGTTAAGATAAGGTCTTGAGTACTTCGATTTGCTCTGTAACTGCATTCAGCTTCACTCATCTGTGGCTCACCAGATGTCTTAGTCTCTGCTCCAATGTCCTAGAGTAGGCTTTGCCAGGGACGCTAAGGAGGGTGTCTTTATGATTTCCGCTTTGTTGGTTGTAACCCTTTTTGAATATTGGTATGGTGATGGTTATTTCTCAGGCCTTTGGTATATCTTTGTGGCATCAGGATGTTCGGAGAACCTTCAGGAATAACAGTTCACCTACAGTTCCCATGTATTTTACCATTTCTAGTGTTATGTTATCATGTCCAGTTGCTTTACTAACCTTATTTTATCCAGTGCTGCCTTCAGCTTCTCTATTGCAATCTTTTGCCCATCATTGTCAAACCTGGATCTTGGTCTTCATCTGCACATAAGAGCTCTGAGAAAGTCTTTTTATCTATTGGATATTCTTCACAGAGAAAATAAGATGTATAGAAGTCCAGTATTTTCAAGTCCCTCCACTTTGATTTTGGAATGCATTTCTCTTTCAAGCCGAGAGGAATTTTATTTTTTTAAATGACGCTCAGTACTGGCTTGCGATATAGCGATGAGATCGTGAGGAACAACATGTCTTTTGTGTGGAACCATGCACCAGGCATTGTGCTTCAGTAGGATAAAGTCTGCCCTCATGTTGCCAAAGTCGTGCAGTATGTACTTCAAGCCAGAAACATTGAAATCTTGCCCTAGCCAGCCGTTTCACCGGACCTGCCACCAATTGAGCATGTCTGGGACGACTGAAACGTCGACTTCAACGACGACAGAATAAACCACAGACTGCATGGCAACTTCATCAAGAAGTCGTGCAGGAGTGGCAGAATATTCCACATGATTTACTGAGACGCTGCTTTCGATCCATGAAGTGCATATGTTAAGTCGCGATCAACTTACATGGTGGATATACACAGTACTGAGGTGATTTAAAAAAAATAACCTAATGCTTGGAGACTTTTCGGAGATAAATCACACGTGACACGAAAATGTCTTCAGTTTCGAACTATGGACTAAGTTTCTTCTCCCCAAATTTCGTTTTTGGATGATACAATTATTTGATAAAAAACATTACCTGGTAAGTTACTTTTTTCCTTGAGTACAATTAAAATAGAAATAAAGTTTGAAATCTTTATACATGTAATGAACATTACCTTAAAAAATATATACTTTCAGATTGGACACTGTAAAAAGTACATCCCAGTTTACCTGGTTCCCATTCCAAAGTTTAACATGTTTTGTCAAGAGAAGACACAAGAAATACATAATTAGTTGAAAAAGGTCAGTAGAGAACAAACAGTACTCTGGTGGCATTATTGTGACATTGTGGTGTTTCAAGAGACCAACAAGATGTCAGGATTAGTCAAATTCTACATATATCCAGGGCTTACCCCAAGCCAACTTGAGTCTGCATCCAGTAAGATAAATTCAGTTTTTGGAAATGCACTTGTTTCTTTAGACTCTGAGTTATGTTACTACATTAATGTGGATTCAGAGGTTGGTCTAACCGAAGATGTACAGGGCATCATAAAGTGGATTCTGTCTGTGCCCTTCCAAGAAGACAAGCTCACCGAGCAGCCAATACTCCAGCATAGACCAGAGTCACTTTTCTTTGAAATTGGACCAAGGCTAAATTTTTCAACAGCTCAGTCTACAAACAGTGTCTCCATTTGTCATTCGTTTGGGTTTACAAATGTCAAGCGAATCGAATTATCCACACGTTATCTTCTGATATTTAAGGATGGAGCTTTACCTTCCCCTGAAAAGGAATTGGCCATTATTAACTGCCTTCATGATAAAATGACACATTGCCGTTATATCAAACCATTGACAACGTTCAGTCTGTCTGTAAATCCAGAACCTATATTTGAGGTGGACATTTTAGGTGAAGGACAAGAAGCATTAGAAAAGGCAAATAGTGCCCTGGGCCTGGCATTTGATAACTGGGATATTAATTATTACACAAAGATGTTTCAAGACCAAGTGAAGAGAAATCCAACTAGTGTTGAGTGCTTTGATCTTGCACAGTCTAACAGTGAACACAGTCGGCACTGGTTTTTCAGAGGCTCTCTTGTTGTAGATGACAATGAACACCCCCAATCTCTCTTTTCCATGATAATGGACACGCAGAAATCCACCAATGACAACAATGTTATCAAGTTCAGTGACAACAGCAGTGCGATAAAAGGATTCCCAGTCCAGTGCTTAGTTGCAGACAAGGCAGCAGAGCCATCGAAGTTAAGTGTTCAGAAAGGGCAAACAAGACACATTATATTTACTGCGGAAACGCATAATTTTCCAACAGGTGTCGCTCCATTTCCAGGTGCAACCACAGGTACAGGTGGTAGAATAAGAGATGTGCAGGCAACAGGTAGAGGTGCTCATGTCATTGCTGGAACAGCAGGTTATAGCTTCGGCAGTCTTAATATACCAGGCTACAATCTTCCATGGGAGGACAATGAAGATCAGTATCCATCAAACTTTGCCTTGCCGGTTGATGTCGCTGTGGAGGCTAGTAATGGGGCATCTGACTATGGGAACAAGTTTGGAGAACCAGTGCTTTCAGGATTTGCTAGATCATATGGACTGAAGTCACCAAACGGAGAAAGGAGGGAGTACATCAAACCTATCATGTTTAGTGGAGGAATTGGAATGCTAGACTCTAACCATGTTAACAAGGACAGTCCTGAAACGTCCATGGACGTTGTGAAGATAGGTGGACCGGTTTACAGAATTGGTTTAGGAGGGGGTGCTGCATCTTCTGTACTAATTCAAGGAGACAACAAGGCAGATCTTGATTTCAGTGCAGTTCAGCGTGGAGATGCAGAAATGGAGCAGAAGATGAACAGAGTTATCAGAGCATGTATAGAGCTTGGTCCACTGAACCCAATTAGAAGCATTCATGACCAAGGAGCTGGGGGAAATGGAAACGTCCTTAAGGAAATAGTAGAACCAGCAGGGGCTGTGATACGAGCTGATAGTTTTCAGTTGGGAGATCCAACGATCAGCGTTATGGAACTGTGGGGAGCAGAGTACCAGGAGAGCAATGCAGCATTAGTCAGACGTGATGATCTCATTTTGATGAAAGCTATTGGCAAGAGAGAACGGTGTCCTGCATACAGTGTAGGCTCAGTGACTGGATCTGGAAAGATAGAGCTTGAGAATTTCCAGCAAAACCATGACAATGAAGACAAAAGCAGAAAACCTGTAGATTTGGAGCTTGAGTTTATTCTAGGCTCAATGCCTCGCAAGGTTTTCAAAATGAAAAGAATTAACCCAGTTCTGGAGCCACTTGTTCTGCCAGAAACACTCAAGTTACAGGAAGCTTTAGGCAGAGTTTTGCGTCTTCCATCAGTGGCCAGCAAACGTTACCTCACAAATAAGGTTGATAGATCAGTTACAGGTCTAGTTGCTCAGCAACAATGTGTGGGACCCCTGCATACCCCGCTTGCAGATGTAGCTGTAGTGGCACTGTCCCATTTTGAAACAGTAGGGGCTGCAACATCCATCGGAGAACAACCTATTAAGGGATTGTTAGATCCAGCAGCTGGAGCTCGACTGTCTGTGGCTGAAGCTTTGACAAATTTAATGTTTGCCAGTATCACAGATATCAAGGATATTAAGTGCAGTGGGAACTGGATGTGGGCAGCAAAACTGGAAGGAGAAGGTGTGGCTCTACTGGATGCTTGTGAAGCCATGTGTGATTTTATGAAGCAGGTAGGAGTGGCTGTTGATGGAGGCAAGGACTCTCTCAGCATGGCAGCAAGAGTGCACGGGCAAGTGGTTAAGGCGCCAGGAACTCTTGTTATCTCAGCCTATGTAGGCTGTCCAGATATTAGACTGACAGTCACACCAGACTTTAAATGTCCTGATGGTGAAGGTATTCTCCTGTACTTACCAATGAGCGGTGCCAGCAAATGGAGGCTGGGTGGCAGTGCACTTGCCCAGTGTTTTAGGCAGTTAGGGGATCAAGTCCCAGATGTCGAAGCACAGTCTCTAGTAAAAACGATAACTGCAGTGCAGGATCTGGTAAGAGATAAAAAATTGCAGTCTGGTCACGATGTCAGTGATGGTGGTCTTATAGTGTGTCTGCTGGAGATGGCATTTGCAGGAAACTGTGGTCTTGCAGTAGATATTCCAGTCCCTGAAAGCCAGGCAGTTTCTGATCTAAATATATTGTTTGCAGAGGAAGTTGGTGCTGTGGTGGAGGTTAGCAAAGATGAGCTGGCTCATGTCACATCAAAGCTAAATCATGATCAAGTACCATACATTATCATAGGGAAATCTGAAGGACATGTATCCGACAGACAAGCACAAGTCTCTATTTCTGTGAATGGCTCTGTGCTACTGGAATCTACAATGTGTGAACTTAGGGACATTTGGGAGGAAACCAGTTTTGTTTTGGATAGAAGGCAGACTAATCCACATTGTGTTGAGGAGGAACAGAAAGGCCTGAAGCAGAGACAGTTTCCTGCATATGCCCTCAGTTTTGATGCTGATGCCTGCATTACGATCCAGGTGCCTCTAGCTGGACCACCAAAGGTTGCGATTATCCGAGAAGAAGGCAGTAATGGGGATAGAGAAATGGCTGCTGCATTTTCATTGGCAGGATTTGAGACTTGGGATGTGAACATGGAAGATTTGATTACGCAAAAGATTTCTCTTTCAGCATTCAGAGGTGTGGCTTTTGTTGGTGGCTTCAGTTATGCTGATGTGTGTGGTTCAGCCAAGGGCTGGGCAGCAACGGCTAGGTTTAATAAGGTGGTGAGCACCGAGTTGTTGGCATTCAAGTCTCGGCCGGACACATTCAGTTTTGGAGTGTGTAATGGATGTCAGCTCATGGCGCTGTTAGGATGGGTGGCACCTGATCAGTCAGCAGAGGAGGATTGTTCCCAGGGCTTGTTGCTTGATCACAATCTCTCGGGTCGATTTGAATCCCGTTTTGCAACCATCAGAGTTGAGTCATCCCCAGCCATTATGCTGCAGGGTATGGAAGGCACAGTGTGGGGAATGTGGGTTTCACACGGAGAAGGGCGCACAGTTTTTAAAAGGCCAGACATTGAAACTCAAATTGAGTTCAGCAAGCTAATTCCCATTCGGTATGCAGATGACAGAGGTCTACCAACAGAAGTCTACCCCCTAAATCCCAATGGATCTCATGCTGGTGTTGCAGGTGTTTGTTCACCGGATGGCAGACATCTTGCCATCATGCCTCATCCAGAACGTTGTATCTGGGCATGGCAGTGTCCATGGATGCCAAGCAAGTATAAAGACTCTTTGAAGTTTTCACCCTGGATGACAATGTTCAACAATGCTTATAAATGGTGTGAGAAATCACAGGTGAATTAAGTTGTGAACTATCAATTGTTTGGAGAACAGCAAGTTTTAAATGTCTCAGATTAATTGATATGTGAAATGTGTAAGAAGGTCACAACAGACCTGTTGTTTTAAATAAACTCTTTGTAGTCAATTGTCTTGAACTTGCAGCATGCAAAATATGTTAGAGGATGGAATGTTAGCAGAGAAAAAGAAATTGGTAAATTCATCTCCTGCAGAGTTTGAATTTATCAAATTTGATTTGCATTTATAATTGTATTCTATGTATCATCCCATCACTTCACCCAGTCTGCAGCCATTCTTCATAAAGTGGCTCAACTCTGATTCATGATTTTCATTTCAGCCTTTTTTTTTTGTTCTTGGTCAAGTGTGTCTTAGGTAGGCATCTCCTTTTCCTTCCCTCTAGGGTCCATACCAAGACAATTAGGTGTCTTGTTCTTTTCTTAGGACATGGTCTATTCAAATTCCAGTGTTGACCAATTATGATGGTTTCCATGTCTTCTTGATTGTTCCAGGGAAGCTTCTCTCAGTTGCTTTGCCAGTCACTGACCAAAGAACTAAGACATTTTCTATATGTTCAAATAGAATTTACTAATTTGTTTTGCATTAATGATTGTATTGTTGGTATTAAATTGATTTGTTCTGAGTTTGCAGGGAAATATAATATATAGAATACATATCTGTTGACAGGTAATACAAAATTCACATAACATTTCCCTCACATCTTGAATATATGAACTTGTTTAGCATGTATGATTGTTTTCTGTTAATAAAATTCAGAGGGCTTGAATTTACCTAACCATGGTTATATAATGGGTTGACCTATTTGCTAAAAGTAAAAGCCTGCATCGAAGCACTGATGTGTTCTTGTACGGGTGGTATGTACGGCATGTTTTACATCAAGGCTCGTCTACCTTTTTATACCTGGTGCCCACTTTTATAACTTTTGTGAGGGTAAATTTTCCTTACCGCCCACTAAAATCTAAATTTTGGGGTCGTTCACTGAGTCTGTATATGTTTTTAATACATCATCTTGTGGTATGTCCTTTGCAGAGTGCTGCTACCATCATAACCCGCCTGAAATAACCTCAATATCTTACCAAATCTCCAGCCTGCTCCAGAATTATGCCCAAGCATTCCTTCACATCTTGTGCCATCGCCTTCTTCGTCAGTCTCTGCCTCTTTTGCCTGGCATCAAACCTTCCATTACTGCTGTCTCAAGACAGTTGTCTTTTGAAGTGGTTAAAGTAACTTTTTTATGTTCATGATTGAATTTATGAACCAGTTTTCTATGCTCTAGTCAGATGTCTGTATTCTTATTTTTGTTAATCCATGGTATTCTGAGAGGACTCGATTCTCTTAATTGAGATTTGGCTGACTGTCCATGTTTCGCAGCCGGATGCTACCATGGTAAAAAACACAGGTTCTCAAAATTTTCACTTTTGTTGGTTTGCTGATATTCTGCTATAGTTTCCTCAGATGGTGTAGCCTCTGCATTGCCATAATAATATGTTTTTAATACAGAATGTAATTTTTCTGCTACCAGCCACCTGAAAGCTAAAATCGCCCACCAGTGGGCGTTAGCGCCAAGGTTGAAAAGCACTGTTTTACATAATATGGCTGTCAGCCATATGCCTGTGTACGAGGCTACTTTTGCATTTGTGAAGTGCACAGTATGGTGCAGTGGTGCTATTTTTTCATCACTAATAATAAGCACTTGGACCCACATGGGACGTTTATGGTTGTGTGCTGGCATTCATTTCAAATGTACGTTTTGATTTATGCAAATGATTCTTTTCAAGGAAATTTTAAAATAATTAAATTATGAAACAGACTTGGTAAATGTAATTTACAAGAAACACTTTATGGGAGTGATCAACACAAATGGTAGCATTCAGACAGTTTGCGTATCATATATCAAGTCCCTGACTGGCTTGGCTTCGTTCGTTCTCAATCTCCCGCTACCAAACCCTAAAAGGGCTTAAGTAGCAGAATATAGTCCAGAGAACGAAATGCGTTGTCGTTTACAGCTTGACTGCTATATTTGCACCTCTCGGTCCAACACATCCGACTTCAGCAAGCGTTTTTCGAGTACTGTGTTAGCATTCCCTCTTCGATCCCTTCTCCTTAGCCAGTCTGCTCTGTTGCAGCCTGTTATTAAGAAGGATCACGGCATGGAGGTGTAGAAGGGTCTTGGCAGCTCTGGTTCACTGGCCCTGATTCTAGCAGTCAGCTATGGGTCGCTAACCGCTGCAGCTCATGCGCTGCGATCGAGTCCCTAATTTTAAGTCTTAACAATGTGAATTCTGTCAGATTTGGTGATTGTACATTTAAAGTATTGTGACTTTTAGGTTATTATATTCCGTTCAACAGATGTTTATACTCTGTAGAACGAGTGGTGAAAATTCCAGTCAATATTTAGTGTTTTACGTCCTTCCAATTCGACGATGGAAATTATGCACTATTTAATACATTCTCATGCATAGAGTTTTGGAGATTGCAAAGCAGATGGTGAATATTGCTTTATCGTCAGATAAATTGTAGGTGTTGCTGATTATAAAGGTCAGTTGCTGTGTATGTATGGCTGATGAAATTTAAAGGCGACAGTGTAATTTATAGCATGGCACACAAATAAAACTTGCACGTGTTCGGATTCATGAACCAGCAAGGTCGTGCCCCTATTGAATGTTGTTGTTTAATGCCCACAACGAGTAAGTTTACTCTTTTGTGTGCACTGAAAAGGAGGTTGAGTGGCAGGTTGTAGTAGCTTGCCTCACGTCCCAAGCATGCTGATGGTGGACTGCGGCCCTCCAGGCGGTTGTTACGCTTGGCTTCATCTGCGTGACGCTCACTACTACGGGGATCTCATCGATCCACATCTTGTCAGTCAGGCTGCCTTGAAAACAACCTGTTTCCAGGGAACTCTACATGGAAGAGAAATTGTGGTCTTGGTCAGTGTATTGACCCTGATGCGACGCCCTGGTCAGTATGTTTTGCCTGACTGGACTAGCATCTCAGTTCCCCCCTATGAGATGTGAACTAATTAAAAAAAATATTTGTGCAAAAGTCCGATGCACAAAATGCAGTACAATGTACCCTGTTTTAGGAAAAGAGACGAACAAGAAAAAAAAAGGGCGAAGAAAACAATTGAAAATCTATGTGATGTAGCTGTGCAACAGCTCAGTGGCGATCCGTACATTGTGTCTGCGGCACATGTTGTTGCATGTGTCACTTCAAGCTCAGGTTCCATATAGTTGTCGGATAAAGGCTGCAACTTGACAATACTGGGGTAGCCTTTTTATGTGCTTGCATTCCTCAAGCACATTAGCAGCTAAAAGTAAGTGAAATAGAGGTTATATTGCGAACCCCATACATTCCCAAAATAGTTGTGAAGTAGTATATTCAATAAACTTATTTATCCGCTCCTCTTCGACTCTGGGATGTAGAGGTTTGTGAGAAAGCGTGCCAGACTTTTCTATCCATCTGCTGCAAATGTTTGCAACATACGAGCAACAGAGATTTTCATTGATTTAATTGTACAGATATCTCATGAATTTGACGGGCATACAATGTTCTTCTCATCGCTTTAAAACAATTTTTGTGTGGAAGGCTAAAAATATATTTGACAGATTTTGCATTTGGGCTTATGAAATTCACTTTCTGTCAGTCTTTTTATTTGGAGTTGATTCTCCCTAGTCTGGCAGTCACCAGGATATGCTCAAAGCTGCAGGTGATTTGAAGATACCAGAGTCTCTCACGATACACCAATTTTGTTGTTGTTAGTAGCAACAGACTGTCGCAAGCAGGCCAGGGGCTCTAGGATTTTTCTGTATTCAATGTGCCAAGTATGAATTTTAAGTGGTGCGTTGTGCCGAGCATGTATCTGGAGTGGTGCATTTAGTAAATATTGGAAGCTCATTGTCAGTTGCACTCTCCGCTGAAACAGTATTTTGGACCATCTGTATCTAGTAAAGACCAACAGACAGTTTTAGTAGAAAGACTATCAATAACAAGGAAAGAAGACAAATACAGGTCTTACTGACTGGTGAAGATTTTATGACTGTTGGCCATGACATTTTCGTAATGTGCAAACATTTCCAAATACCTTAATACAAAAAATTGCAAACACATTTTCTTCTTTTATCTTCATCCTGAAAAGGACATTGTGTCATTTACAATGAGACTGTGATGTCTGCGCAATTACGCTTAATACATCCGATTTCAGCAACGTATTTTTGGAGCTGGGTTATCCTTTTTAACCATACCTAGTGCAGCCTTTTTCCTGAGCCGCCAGGTGAAGGTATGGTCAGCTCATTCACTGTGCTGGATCTTTGACCCCAAGATATACAAGGCATGTTCTTCTTCTTCTTTGTACGCAGTCAGACAGTAACCATCAAGGCATGTTCAAATGAAACCGGACCAAACTGCAACAAGTGAACATAAATACAATGCGCATAATGTCACTTCTGGTGTAAACAGCACATACCGACCATAAAGTTTGTCAAATTTCATTATCCGACTCAGTTTCCTCAGCAGACCTTTGAAAACATGGCCTGTCTGGCCACATTTGGTGCTTTCTGTAGCACGTGTCCTAACCAACCCCATTTCCTACGTTTGATTTGTTTTGCTCCTCTGGTTGCTGTTGACTCCTTTCCAATAGGTTTTGATCACAATGTCTTGCCAGCCTATACCCATTATCCTCTGCAGACATTTGTTGACGAATGTTTGGAATTTCCTGTTTTACCTTTGTCATTCCATACTGACTTGACATTGAAATGAAACAATCTTAATTTAGTGAATATGTTATGATGACATAATCGTACATGTAATATATAAACATTTCCAGACATTATAATAAGTAATTTCTGTCCAGTTTTTGATTTTTAACACGTGGGCCCATTATTTGTCTTCAATCAGGCCCACTTTTTGACTAACATTCCAGTCTATGATAGGATTTAAATAAATGATAGACTGCTGCATTCAATATTCTTTATTCATATTTTCTTTTGATTGTTTTCCACGTGTAAAAATTTTTGTCTAAATTTGAAATCTCGTTCTCTGGATGAAGGTTGCTGTTATGAGTAGTTAAAATCCTTTGAGTAACACATTTATCAGTAAAAATTAAAGTGAATGAAAACCTACTATTAGAGGAGTTATGTGTACGTGTTGTGGAGTATTGTTGCTATGAGGCGTGTTCAAATGAAACCGGACCAAACTAACAAGTGAACATACGTATGCATGATGTTACTTCTGGTGTAAACAGCACATACGAAATTTGCCAAATTTCATTATCCTCTGACTCATAGTTTCCTCAGCAGACAATTGAAAACATGGCGGGTGTGATACGGAATCCGTCCAGAGTTGATCAGCGAGCGGTGTTTCGGTTTCTAACAGCTGAAGGATGTCGATCAGTTAACATTCACTGCAGAATGCAGGCAGTGTATGGTGACAAAAGAGTGTCGAAGGCAACAGTGATGAACTTGACAATGATGTTTAAAGAAGGGCATAGGTTAACGCAAGATCTTCCGAGACCATCTCAGGCGCATATTGTTGCATTAACTCATGTCCTTCTTTAAACATCGTTGTCCAGTTCTTCACTGTTGTCATCGACACACTTTTGTCACCATACACTGCCTGCATTTTGCGATGAATGTCAACTTGTCGACATCCTTCAGCTGTTACTTCTTCTTCCTCGTTCGTCTTCAGACCTTGACTAAAGGCTCTGTGCGCTGGCGGACAGGACTGCAAAATATGTTCTGCCTTCATGGGGGCTGTGCCGCAGACACAAAGGTCTGTAGTGCCAATCTTGAACTTGTTGTACAGATGACATCCAAGTCTGTTGTGATGACCTGTGCGTAGCCAGGGAATTATCACCTGGTCTCGCCTGGAGAGTTGATGGTAGGCATCGTTTTCTATGCAGCCAGGGGGGTCTTCAGCTGTTAAAAACTGATCGCTGGTCAACTCTGGACGGATTTTCCATCACATCCTCCATGGATTCAATGGTCTGCTGAAATTTGACAGTTGTTATGTGCTGTTTACACCAGAAATAACATCATCATACGCATTGTACATACGTTCCCTTGTTGCAGTTGAGTCTGGTTCCATTTGAACACACCTTGTATAATTTTATTACTTGATGTACCTCACACAAAGTATTATTTATTTGGTCTCTGATCAAGAATCTGAAACGCGTCATGTCCATGCTAGTTGTGGTGCAACTGCTATTTGGGGTGGTTGTTTTTCCTGGGGCAGGAGCCGAACCTCCTACCAGGCATATAATCTGGGTGGTGGATATAAGAATGCCCTCTATATTTGGTGGTTAGCTGTGAATATCAAATAAACAGCTGTTCACCAGAAAAGATGGTCTGCATGGAGCCCAAAAAGAGGCAGTCCCTCCACAACTTGGTGACGGAATATGGCCTTGGTCAGCTATGATGGTAGCCAATGCAATGTCTGTCTTGTCTTTCTATGTAGCCGGTGCACTGTCTTGTCTTTCTATGTAGCCTATGCACCGTCTTGTCTTTCTATGTAACCGATACATTGTCTTTCTGTGTAGCCGATGCACTGATGTAGCCAATTCACTGTCTTGTCTTTCAATGTGGCTGGTGTACTGTCTTGTCTTTCTATGTAGCCTATTCACTGTCTTGTCTTGTCTTTCTATGTAGCCGGTGCACTGTCTGTCTTTCTATGTAACTGATTATTGATTTATGTCAGTGTCAGCTTTAAGTTAGTTCTGATTGATTTCAGTGTCATCTATGATTTGGTGCTGATTGATTTCAGTGTCCATCTAAAGTTGTGCTGATTGATTTAGGTCTTTATCTATTATAAATTGAATATTGTAGCTGGGGCCAAGATGAGACAGACATCGCATGAGCTAACAGCAGCCATAGACTCATAGGTGGCTTCTTACATCATAGTCAGCGAACCATAGTGGGCCAAGACCCTATTCTGCCTCAACAGGCGGCACTAGTCATTAGTGTAGTCTGGCCAAGGGATAGGGATCATGGGGGAAGGGCAAACTGGTACTTAGAAAAACCAACTGAAATTCAATGTGCCGGGCAGAAATCACAGATATCGCAGCCTCGCTGTAAACGATGACACAATGTCCTTTTCAGGACGAATGCAGAATAATATGACACTAAATTAATAATCACCTTATACATAATGACACTGAAATCAATCACTTTATACATCATGGTATTGAAATAAATCAATAATCACCTTATACATAAAGACACTGAAATCAATCACTTTATACATCATGGTATTGAATTAAATCAATAATCACCTTATACATAATGACACTGAAATCAATCACTTTATACATCATGGTATTGAAATAAATCAACAATCACCTTATGTATAAAGGTGCTGAAATAATCTTCAACTTAACAATGACACTGAACTTAATAATGATGCTGATATCATCCAAAGTCAACTTAATGATTCTGAAATAAATAAAAGACAGATTTTTTAATGGGGCTGGATTAAATCAAAATCAACTTTTAAACACAATGACATACCAAAAGCCACCTTATAGATAATGCCACTGAAATCAATCAATAGCCACCTTAAATATATTGACACTGAAATCAATCATTTTATACATCAGGGCATTGAAATAAATCAATAATTACCAGTAACCATCGTAGACACTGCAAGTGATGACTTGGTAATCCACATTACACGAGTTGGAAATTAAACGCGGATCGACCAGAGGGAGAGAGGAGCAGGAGTGTGTACACAAATCTACCGAAACCAACTTTAGCCATTACCATTTGCTGAAAGAGACTGATCTTCTATAGGTCTATCTGTAGTTCAGTGATACACATACTTGGAATCCTGATATTCAAACAGGCAGACCGACGACCATCTGTATAACGTTATTTTTTTTGTTATGTTAATTTAAGTTCCTTCCTGCGGCGAATGTTATGTTAATTTAATTTCCTGTTTGCGGCGTACAAGGCCTCGGGGAAGGTGGGTCGCGTATTGGGATGGAATTTCATTACTTTTCTAAATTGTGTTGCCTGGATAGCAAACAACCAACAGCTGCTTCGTGTTAGACGATCATAAATCAAATATATATTATGTTTGTTCTCATCGTGTAGCCTTATTTATATAATAATGATAGTCTTCTTCTTTGTTCGTTCCCAAACTCCCGCTACCAAGCTCTGAAAAGAGCTTTGCAAGTGGCAGGATGTTGTCCGGAGAACGGAATGCGTTGTGTCGTAGTTTATACAGCGGGACTTAAGATATTTGCACCTTTCTGTCCGACCAGCGGGTACTTTTGGGTACCTGGTTAGTCTTCCCTCTTTCATTCCTTCTCGTAGGCAGTCTGCCCTATTGCAGCATATTATCCAGGATCACCGCGTGGAGGTGTAGAAGGGTCTTGGCAGCTCTGGTTCCATGATTCTAGCAGTCGCCAACCTCTGTAGCTCATGCACTGCTCAGCATCGTAATTCCCCGGAGCAACCAAGAAGACACGAAAATGACATTTAAGACGGTCGTCGCTGGATAGGCCATGTCCTAAGCTGTTTAAAATGACCACCTAAAGCAAAGGGCCGGTCAGTCTTGGAGGTGAGACACCTGAAGAGATGGACACCTTCACTTGTTTGGGCAGCACCACTCATAATTGAGGGAGCACATAAGGGCTAGAATTGGAAAGGCATGAACAGCATTCTCGTTATAGAATAATATATGGATGTCCAGAGAAATAAGGACTACTACCAAGTTGAAATTGTTTAAACCAAATGTCAAGCTAGTACTCATGTATGGAGCAGAAGCATATATACCAACAGAGGAAACCAGTCGTTCTTCTGTAGATGTCTACGGAGGATAATGGGTATATCTTGGGGGGGGGGGGGGGGGGAGAGCATGGTGGGAAAAAAGGCCACAAACAACCAATGGAGCAGCAAATCAAACGTAGAAAATGAGATTGGCTAGGACGGGATCAAGATGCTGAGCTGCGCATGAGCTGCAGTGGTCAGCGACCCATAGCTGACTGCTAGCGTCAGGGCCAGCGAACCAAAGCTACCAAGACCCTTCTACACCTCCATGCGGTGATCCTAGATAACAAACTGCAACAGAGCAAACTGGCTAAGGAGAAGTGATCGAAGAGGGAATACTAACCCGGTACGAAAAATATGCTTGCCGAAGTCGGATGTGTTGGACTGAAAGGTGCAAATATCGCAGTCAAGCTGTAAACTATGACACAACGCATTCCGTTCTCTGGACTACATTCTGCTACTTAAGCCCTTTCAGGGTTTGGTAGCTGCAGATTGAGAACGAACCAAGCCAAGATTGGCTAGGACACACGTTACGGAAAGCATAATCAACGGTGGTCATACAGCCCCTGATAAGGAACCCACACTGGAAGAAGTCGAGATGTAGACCCAACCAAGAAACACGTGAACAGACTGAAAATAAACTTCAGTCCCTGGACCTCAGCTGGAGAGAGGTAGAAGTGGCACTTCAACATCGAACTTGCTGGAGAAGGTTTGTCAATGGCCTATGACCCCAAAAAGGAGCGACTGACATTTATTGATGATGTCCTAATAGAAGCACCGGACACATAACCAGAACTATCTTTGGAAAAACACCAGAGGGAAGGCGAAAGCGAGGCCGACCTTAGAAACATTGGAAAGTGCTTTGCAAGTATCAGGATGAAGTCTGAAGATTGGAATGTGTTGTCATAGTTTACAGCTTGACTGCGATATTTGCACCTTTCGATCCGATCTCAACATGGCATTTTTGAGTACTGGGTTAGCCTTCCCTCTTCGATCCCTTCTCTTAAGCCAGCATCGCCTGTCATCCAGGATCACAACGTGGAGGTGAACGATCTGGGTCGCTGGTCCTGACGCTAGTAGTCACTTCTGGTTCGCTGGTCCTGACGCTAGCAATCAGCTTTGGATCGCTGGTCCTGACGGTAGTAGTCAGTTCTGGGTCGCTGACCGCTACAGCTCATCTACTGCTCCGCATCTTGATCATCAAAGTACTGTGAGAACAAGATGACTTACTAATTGGTTTGCGGTTATGACAGGGGGGTGGGGACATGAAATTAACGTCTGGCCAGGTAAAACATACTGATCATATCAGTCTGGGTATGGTAAAATATACTGATCATATCAGTCAGGGTCAGCTAAAATATTCTGGCCAAGACCCCCATCTCACTTCGTCGTGTTTCTTCATGGAAACAGGCAGTGTAATGACAATCTGGCTAACTAGGCGTGATCCCCGTAGTAGTGAGCGACACGCAGATGAAGCCAAACATACCATATCCGTCTGGAGGATCCCGGTCCATCTTCATCCGCACGCTCGGGATGTGAAGAAAGCTACTGCAACCGCTACTTAACGTCCTTTTCAGGGTGCACATAAGAGTAAACTTACTCATCATGGGCTTTCGGCAACATCAAGAAGGCCGTGGTAGGACAGGGGTGTGTATTATCAACACGGTTAGACTGCATGCAACCATGCGGTCGTGTGTTAGAGATCTTGGTCTAACTGTTAAGTTACCGGGAAGTTAAAAGAACGTGCCAAGTGAAATATTTGTTTTAATTAACCAGAAAAAACGATTGATCTAATTCTGTTCAGTAAAGAGAGAAAGTAGTTACTCCATAGGGAAGAAGTTTTCACAACTATGGGTATGCAAACGCAGGACCTGGGAATTACAGGGTGATCAGAAAGTCTACTGCACACGGTGATTACTGTGCAGAAAACCTTACAAAATAGTCAAAAATCAATTGATGCCATAGTTACAGACAGTGTTCAAAGTGTCTACCCTGCACCAATCTACAGACATTTCTTGACTCGCCGTATCGTGTTCTCGAAGACTTGGCAGCCGACCTCAAGGAAGGGGTCTAGGGGCAGTACATTGAAGAACATTAGGTGCACAGAGGATTTTTTATCGCCCTGTATTAATGGCTCCAGAGGTTTGCGAACTGGAAATGATGAGAATCACTGATTTAGAACGTGCTGTCTAGAACTTCCTCGGATCATGAGTCTTATTCAAGCGAACAGCAAGAAAGTCCAACCAACTACTAGATAAGATAGATTCACACAATAAATGCAATTGGGAAAAAACACACATGCGTCTACTGCAGACATGAACAATATAGTTCAAATCCCTTACCTAAATAAGCATAGCTAATTATGGGATTAGGTAAGCGAAACTGATAACACAAGGCCAACGCCAGTGTTCTTCTAGGGTCACTAACCCCAAGGATCTCTAGCCTCTTAAACTCCTTATCGGCTATTTGACTTGTTGATAGGGTTTCATCAGACGTACTCGACTAACTCAGATCATTGATCGAATTTTTAATCGCCAGTCACGTGTCTCTATCGAATTGTTTAGTCAAAATTCGCTGATACAGACAAACACCAAAACAAAGGTCCGTAACCAACGCCCGCCTTGTTGTTGAATGCCAACAATGAGTAGGAATTACTCGTTTGTGCGCCCTAAAAAGGACGTTAAGTGGCGGGTAGTCATAGCTTCCCTTCACATCCCGAACGTGCTGATGAAGGTGGACCGGGGATTCTCCAGGCGGTTGTGCTATGCTTGACTTCATCTGCGTATCGTTCACTACTACGTGGAGCACGTCAATCCCTCACTTTGTTATACGGACTGCCATGAAAACAGTCCGTTTCCAGGAAGGGCTACGAGGAAGCCACGGCGAAGGTCTTGTCCAGTATATTTTGCCTGATCAGACGTTAGTCTTCCATCCCCGTTAGTCTTCCTTCCAAGTTGTTGTTGTTAGTTAGTTAGCTAGTTGTTGTTAGTTAGTAAGCTAGTTGTTGTTAGTTAGTTAGCTAGTTGTTGTTAGTTAGCTAGTTGTTGTTAGTTAGTTAGCTAGTTGTTGTTAGTTAGTTAGCTAGTTGTTGTTAGTTAGTTAGCTAGTTGTTGTTAGTTAGTAAGCTAGTTGTTGTTAGTTAGTTAGCTAGTTGTTGTTAGTTAGTTAGCTAGTTGTTGTTAGTTAGCTAGTTGTTGTTAGTTAGTAAGCTAGTTGTTGTTAGTTAGTTAGCTAGTTGTTGTTAGTTAGTTAGCTAGTTGTTGTTAGTTAGCTAGTTGTTGTTAGTTAGTTAGCTAGTTGTTAGTTAGTTAGCTAGTTGTTGTTAGTTAGTTAGCTAGTAGTTGGTAGTTAGTTAGCTAGTTGTTGTTAGTTAGTTCGCTAGTTGTTGTTAGTTAGTTAGCTAGTTGTTGGTAGTTAGTTAGCTAGTTGTTGTTAGTTAGTAATCTAGTTGTTGTTAGTTAGTAAGCTAGTTGTTGTTAGTTAGTTAGCTAGTTGTTGTTAGTTAGTAATCTAGTTGTTGTTAGCTAGTAAGCTAGTTGTTGTTAGTTAGTTAGCTGGTTGTTGTTAGTTAGTAAGCTAGTTGTTGATAGTTAGTTAGTTAGCTAGTTGTTGTTAGTTAGTAAGCTAGCTGTTGTTAGTTAGTTAGCTAGTTGTTGTTAGTTAGTAAGCTAGTTGTTAGTTAGTAATCTAGTTGTTGTTAGTTAGTTAGCTAGTTGTTGTTAGTTAGTAAGCTAGTTGTTGTTAGTTAGTTCGCTAGTTGTTGTTAGTTAATTATCTAGTTGTTAGTTAGTTATCTAGTTGTTGTTAGTTAGTTAGCTAGTTGTTGTTAGTAAGCTAGTTGTTAGTTAGTTAGTTAGTTTGCTAGATTTTGTTAGTTAGCTAGTTGTTGTTAGTCAGTTAGCTAGTTTTTGTTAGTCAGTTAGCTAGTTGTTGTCAGTTAGTTAGTTGTTGTTAGTTAGTTAGTCATTTTTGGTTGTTGTTATTAGTTTTGTTAGTCATATGTTGTCAGTTGTAGTAAACTAGTAAGATTTCGTTGCAGTTAGTAGTAGTTGTTGGTTCTTTTTTTGTTATTTGCTAATAGTTAGATATTGTTAGTTAGTTGTTTTTATTAGTTAATTGGTCATTTTCGCTATGGGTAATTGTTGTTGGTAGTTTGCTGCTGTTAGTTAAGTTGGGGAGCTTTTGGCCGAATGGTGCGTATACCTGCCTGCCGGCAAGGACGGCAGTGTATCAAATCTCCGGTAAGGCATCTGTTGTTTACCTGTTAGGGGATGAGATAAACAAACGTAGCCAGCACATTACGTGGTGACAGCAGTGACGAAGCTGCCTGTAGTCATCAGGCTAAAAACTTATCGACTACCCCTGTAATGGAAAGGACGACTAACGTCTGGTCAGGCAAAACATTCTGGCCAAGACTCTCACCTTGGCTTCCTCGTAGCCCTTCCTGGAAACGGGCTGTTTTTATGGCCGCCTAGCTAATAAGGTGAGGGATCGTCATGATCCCCGTAGTAGTGAGCGACACACAGATGGAGTCAAGCATAACACAACCGTCTGGAGGACCCCGGTCTGTCTTGATGAGCACGCACGGGATGTCAGGAAAGCTACAACAAACCGCCACTCAACGTCCTTTTCAGGTCACACAAAATGGTCAATCTACCCTCAGGGTAAGACCATTCCATTACACTTTGGTTGGGCTAGCTTCTGAGAGCGCACAAACATAACATAGGTACATACAGATGCACACATACATCCAAGCACTGGTTTATGCGTCTTAATATCGTCCAAATTGACCACGGTCTGGGGTGGAATAGGCGCGTCTCAGCCAGTAGAAACTAGTGAGACAAACACATAAAATAAAATATAAAAAAAATAAAATTACTAACTGTGGGAGCAGAACTGAGACGCTAGTCCACAGTCAGGCACAAAATATTGCCAGGACGTCGCGTCAGGGTCAATACACTGACCAAGACCACAATCTCACAACGTAACGTCCCCTGGAAACAAGCTGTTTTCAAGGCAGCATGGCTGACGCAATGTTGATAGAAGTGATCCCCTTAGTAGTGAGCCCCACGCGGATGATGCTAAGGAAAGAACAACCGCCCATAGGACCGCTGTTCACCTTCATCAGCACGCTCGAGATGTGAGGGAGGTTTCTACAACCCGACACTTAACATCCTTTTCAGGGCACACGAAACAGTAAACTTACTCATTACGGGCATTAAACAACAACAACCTGTTTTGGGCATTAAACAACAACCTGTTATGGACATTAAACAACAACAACCCATTGTGGACATTTAACAACAACAACAACAACCCATTGTATACATTAAACAACAACAACCCATTGTGGACATTTAACAACAACAACCCATTGTATACATTAAACAACAACAACCCATTGTGGACTTTTAATAACAACAACAACCTATTGTGGACATTAAACAACAACAACCCATTGTGGACATTTAACAACAACAACAACCTATTGTGGGCATTAAACAACAACACCCCATTGTGGGCATTAAACAACAACAACAACAACCCATTGTGGGCATTAAACAACAACAACCCATTGTGGACATTAAACAACAACAACAACCCATTGTGGGCATTAAACAACAACAACCCATTGTGGACATTAAACAACAACAACAACCCATTGTGGGCATTAAACAACAACAACCCATTGTGGACATTAAACAACAACAACAATCCATTGTGGACATTAAACAACAACAACAACCCATTGTGGGCATTAAACAACAACAACAACCCATTGTGGGCATTAAACAACAACAACCCATTGTGGGCATTAAACAACAACAACAACCCATTGTGGGCATTAAACAACAACAACAACCCATTGTGGACATTAAACAACAACAACAACCCATTGTGGGCATTAAACAACAACAACAACCCATTGTGGACATTAAACAACAACAACAACCCATTGTGGGCATTAAACAACAACAACAACCCATTGTGGGCATTAAACAACAACAACAACCCAATGTGGGCATTAAACAACAACAACAACCCATTGTGGGCATTAAACAACAACAACAACCCATTGTGGGCATTAAACAACAACAACCCATTGTGGGCATTAAACAACAACAACAACCCATTGTGGGCATTAAACAACAACAATCCATTGTGGGCATTAAACAACAACAACAACCCATTGTGGGCATTAAACAACAACAACCCATTGTGGGCATTAAACAACAACAACAACCCATTGTGGACATTAAACAACAACAGCAACCCATTGTGGGCATTAAACAACAACAACAACCCATTGTGGGCATTAAACAACAACAACAACAACCCATTGTGGGCATTAAACAACAACAACTCATTGTGGGCATTAAACAACAACAACCCATTGTGGGCATTAAACAACAACAACTCATTGTGGGCATTAAACAACAACAACCCATTGTGGGCATTAAACAACAACAACCCATTGTGGGCATTAAACAACAACAACCCACTGTGGGCATTAAACAGCAATAACCCATTGTGGGCATTAAACAACAACAACCCATTGTGGGCATTAAACAACAACAACTCATTGTGGGCATTAAACAACAACAACAACTCATTGTGGGCATTAAACAACAACAACTCATTGTGGGCATTAAACAACAACAACCCATTGTGGGCATTAAACAACAACAAGTCATTGTGGGCATTAAACAACAACAACCCATTGTGGGCATTAAACAACAACAACTCATTGTGGGCATTAAACAACAACAACCCATTGTGGGCATTAAACAACAACAACCCATTGTGGGCATTAAACAACAACAACCCATTGTGGGCATTAAACAACAATAACCCATTGTGGGCATTAAACAACAACAACCCATTGTGGACATTAAACAACAATAACCCATTGTGGGCATTAAACAACAACAACCCATTGTGGGCATTAAACAACAACAACAACCCATTGTGGGCATTAAACAACAACAACAACCCATTGTGGGCATTAAACAACAACAACAACCCATTGTGGACATTAAACAACAACAACAACCCATTGTGGGCATTAAAAAACAACAACAACCCATTGTGGACATTAAACAACAACAACAACCCATTGTGGGCATTAAACAACAACAACAACCCATTGTGGGCATTAAACAACAACAACAACAACCCATTGTGGACATTAAACAACAACAACCCATTGTGGGCATTAAACAACAACAACAACCCATTGTGGACATTAAACAACAACAACCCATTGTGGACATTAAACAACAACAACCCATTGTGGACATTAAACAACAACAACAACCCATTGTGGGCATTAAACAACAACAACCCATTGTGGACATTAAACAACAACAACCCATTGTGGACATTAAACAACAACAACAACCCATTGTGGACATTAAACAACAACAACCCATTGTGGGCATTAAACAACAACAACCCATTGTGGGCATTAAACAACAACAACAACCCATTGTGGGCATCAAACAACAACAACCCATTGTGGGCATTAAACAACAACAACAACCCATTGTGGGCATTAAACAACAACAACAACAACCCATTGTGGGCATTAAACAACAACAACAACCCATTGTGGACATTAAACAACAACAACAACCCATTGTGGGCATTAAACAACAACAACCCATTGTGGGCATTAAACAACAACAACCCAATGTGGGCATTAAACAACAACCCCTTGTGGGCATTAAACAACAACAACCCATTGTTGGCATTAAACAACAACAACCCATTGTAGCAGATCCCACTGTTTGCACTGGGGTTATTCTAACTAGAATATTACCACACTCATCCATACCATTCATGACCATACACAGCAAATAATATAGCACACATCAAATAATATAGCATACAGCAAATAATATAGCACACAGAAGGTGACATATTTATTATATAATACTCATACAACACTATCAAAGTAAGTGCAATGTGATACAAATAATACAAGAATACTTCTTACCTAATTATATATATTCGGGAGTTATAAGTATAAAATATTGATGTTGCTCCCACTAATGAAACCCAGCTCTTGTCGCACACACCTCTCCTCTTATCTGCATCCCCAACACTCTCTCAAAAACTCTTCCTCACTCATTCCCCTCAGGCGGGTGATCTGGACATCATGCATTTAATATATTCTACGTATACTCACATATGATCTCTCAACTCAGTCGATCTGCGTATACAGAGGCTCTGAAACATACATCGTTCCCTCGGAGTCTACATACACATATCATTAGAGCCACTGGCCAAGACTCAAGGCGTGTGCTGGTTCAGCGGTCCTGTTCTATCTCACACATTCGTAACAACAGCCTATCAATCACTACACTATCAAATCGGTGAGCTAATCACTCCCACCCAAATTCTCAGTCTCTCGCTCACATTCTCTGGTCAGTCTGCTTGAGCTAAACTTTGTCTAGTATTTTATGGTCTCAAGCAGTATCAGAGCTATCCAATGGATCTCTGGGGGATGGCTCTATTCAGTCGGTATTGGAACGAATTACTCAGCGCCTACCTGGAATAAACATTCTTTCCCCTAACCCGTTTTTCTTTGTTGAGACGGTGAGTGACCTTGGCGTAGTGTCCAGACAGAGAGTGACCTTGGCACACATTCAGGTACCTTTGTTCTCAGAGTCACCGACCACATCATCCCTGCCCTAAACACTCACGCTCAGGCTGGAACTGTTACACCATTGTGGGCATTAAACAACAACAACCCATTGTGGGCATTAAACAACAACAACCCATTGATAGCAATTAAACAACAACAACCCATTGCGGGCATTAATAAACAACAATTAAAACAACAACCCATTGTGGGCATTAAACAACAACAATAACAACAACGCATTGTGAGCATTAAACAACAACAAAAATAACAACCCATTGCTACATTAAACAACAACAATATTAACCCATTGAGGGCATTAAACAACAACAACCCATTGTGGACAATTAAACAACAACAACAACCCATTGCTACATTAAACAACAACAATATTAACCCATTGTTGGCATTAAACAACAACAACCCACTGAGGGCATTAAACAACATCAACAACCCATTTATGGCATTAAACAGCAACAAAAACCAATTGAGGGCATTCCTTCAACAACAACAATAACAACAACAACCAATTGAAGGCATTCCTTCAACAACAACCCCAGCAATGGCAACAAAGTTGTACGACAGACAGTTATTTATTTGTCGTTGTTAACTAGTTGTTTTAGTTGTTAGTTAATTGTTGTCCGTTAGTTTCTGTTAGTTATTTTCTTAGTTGGCTGTTGTTATTTTTCATTTAGACTGGTTAATTCGTTGGTGGTTTTTGTGGCTTGGGTTGGCTTCGTTCGTTTTCAATTTCCCGCTACCAAACCCTGAAAGGGCTTAAGTAGCAGAATGTAGTCCAGAGAACGGAATACGTTGTGTCGTAGTTTTACAGCTTGACTGCGATATTTGCACCTTTCGGTCCAACACATCCGACTTCAGCAAGCATTTTTTGAGTACCGGGTTAGCATTCCCTCTTCGATCCCTTCTCCTTAGCCAGTCTGCCCTGCTGCAGCCTGTTATCTAGGATCACAGCGTGGAGGTGTAGAAGGGTCTTGGTAGCTCTGGTTCGCTGGCTCTGACGCTAGCAGTCAGCTATGGGTCGCTGACCACTGCAGCTCATGTACTGCTCAGCATCTTGATCCCCTGTTTTTTATGGTGTGATTTCATCCGTCCGATTTTCCTGGTCTGGACATCGGCTAAATGAATAGCATTACGCTTAAACATGTATCGTATTTCACGGTCTAGTTTACGCGGTTGAACTTAACTAGATTGCCGCCCCCCCCCCCCTCGCTGCAAACAGAGTCAAATTTGGTGTGTGAAATTTAGACACGACTATAATGGACTAAACACAGCCGGGGGAGAGATGCCAAACTCACTCACACGATGAGTTATGTCCCTACGACCTCTTGTGATTATTGGACAGGCACGACACATAACATTAGATATCAGCACCCCCTCCCCTCCCCCGCTCCCTTGCGGAATAGCTGTTTACGGGAAAGTCTTCAGGAGTAAGCCCTACGAAAAAATCTGCATCCTGTGCTATCTCAAGTTGTCTCGATACATATCTTCCCACTTTCCAATAGTAGCTCAGGACAAGAGAGAGGTTCACAAAAGGCCCAGTGTTTCTTCACTTAAATCTAAATCATTGCACAACTCACCAATTTCAGCGGTCACAGCAAGAGAAAAGATTGTCCACATTGCTGGCCAGAGAGAGTGGTCTTCATCACTTTTGATGGACGAACATCATCATCATTGTTGTTTTTAGTTAGTTGCTGCTAGATAGTTAGTTGTTTTTGTTGTTAGCAAATTGTTGTTAGTCAGTTGTTGTTAGTTGTTTTTAGTTAGTTGCTGCTAGCTAGTTAGTTGTTTTTGTTGTTAGCAAGTTGTTGTTAGTCAGTTGTTGTTAGTTGTTTTTAGTTAGTTGTTGTGGTTAGTTAACTGTTGTTAGTTATTTCTGCTAGCTAGTTAGTTGTTTTTATTGTTAGCTAATTGGTATTAGTCAGTTGTTATTGTTAGTTTTTGTTAGTTAGTTGTTATTAATTAATTGGTTTTTGTTCGTTGTTATTCTAGGTTAGCTGTTTTGATTAGTTTTTGTTAGTGGTTTTTGGTTAGTTTCTGATTTGTTTTTGTGTTAGTTGTTTACGGAAGAAAGTTGTTGTTAGTTAGTTGCTCTCATTGTTAGTTACTGTATTTACTTAGTTGTTGTGGTTAGTTTATTATTGTTAATTAGTTTTTGTTGTTATTTGATTATTGTTAGTTAGTTGTGGTTGGTTAATTATTGTTAGTTGTTGCAGTTAGTTAATTATTGTTAGTTAATTATTGTTAATTAGTTGTTGCGATTAGTTAATTATTGTTAGTTAGTTAGTTGGGATTAGTTAACTATTGTTAGATAGTTGTCTTTGTTAGTTAATTATTGTTTGTTGTTGTGGTTAGTTAATTATTGGTTGTTAGTTAGTAGTGGTTGGTTAATTATTGTTTGTTAGTTAGTTGCTGCGGTTAGTTAATTATTGTTAGTTAGTTGTTAGTTAATTATTGTTAGTTCGTTGTTGTAGTTAGCTAATTATTGTTAGCTAGTTGTTATTTTTAGTTATTTGTTGATAGTTATTTTTTTAGTTGCATTTGTTAGTGTTTGTTAACTGTTTATTGTTAGTTACATACTGCCTTCTTCTCAACTTGAGGCCTGATGCTTTGATTCTCCCCTCCAAAATAAATAGAAACAAAATACAATAAAAGGCGACCACAAGATAGCACATTGGAGTTCAACATATTTGTTTATACTACAATGTAGACAGGAAGAAATAACTCACAATGAAACTTCTTTTTTATGTTGCAATGCAGATCAGATAATCAAAAGCGCAATTGTTAGTAAATAGTAACAAGGAAATATATAAAAAAAACAACTATGTTTTTAGATACAAACTTTTATTTAAACTAAGATTTGTTTATTAAAAATTGTGGACAATCGGCAATGTGGTGTTGATAAAGGTATTCCACTCCTTGGTGTCCAGGAAACGTAATTTAAAAAAAAAAAGTGTTTTTGTGTGTGGCGATTTTTCGTTTTTCGTTTGTTTGATGTATTGGCGAAATAGTTACTGTCAAAATGTGATAAATTTACAGGCAGCAGGAAAAGAGGTTCTGTAAAAAATGTGATAGATTTACAGGCAGCAGGAGAAGAGGTTCTGTAAAAAATGTGATAGATTTACAGGCAGCAGGAGAAGAGGTTCTGGAAAAAATGTCATAGATTTACAGGCAGCAGGAGAAGAGGTTCTGGAAAAAATGTCATAGATTTACAGGCAGCAGGAGAAGAGGTTCTGTAAAAAATGTCATAGATTTACAGGCAGCAGGAGAAGAGGTTCTGGAAAAAATGTCATAGATTTACAAGCAGCAGGAGAAGAGGTTCTGGAACAAATGTCATAGATTTACCGGCAGCAGAAGAAGAGGTTCTGTAAAAAATGTCATAGATTTAGAGGCAGCAGGAGAAGAGGTTCTGAACAAAATATGATAGATTTACAGGCAGGAGGGGAAGGTGTTCTGAACAAAATATGATAGATTTACAGGCAGGAGGGGAAGAGGTTCTGAACAAAATATGATAGATTTACAGGCAGGAGGGGAAGGTGATCTGAACAAAATGTGATAGATTTACAGGCAGCATGAGTAGAGGCTGTGCATATAATTTTAGCTTCTAGCTTACGGGAAGTTGGTTAAAATGTGAGAAATAGAAATCCAAGCGAACATTGACCATGTCTAGTTAAATAAAAGCTTGTTAAAAAGGTAGATTGGTTTAGTATCTACTTCACAGAAAGAGTTTACCTGACCTTTATTCAAGACAGTGGTTCCCAAACTGCGTGCTGCGGCACCCTGGGGGTGCCGTGGCTCGTTTATTTCGGTGCCGAAAAACATTCCAATATTTTCACGAACTGTGTACCGGTAATGGAACTGTTAAGTAGGCTTATTTTTCTGACTTGGAGTGTCATGAAAAAATTCTTGTACACTAAGGGCGACTGCTCGAAAGAAATAAGAAGAAGACTAGCCATGGTAACGTAGAGGATGAGCAGCCTGATGAAATTATGGCAGAGCACCAACACAACGACAAAAGTAAAGGTTCTTGTGTTTTTCCTGTGGTAGCATATGGCTGTGAATCATGGACGATTACGGAAACTTCTAGACAAAGAATCGAATCCTTCAAGACAAAATGTTACAAAATGATCATCAAAATACCCTGGACGGAAAAAATTACAAATATAGACGTTCGGCAAGAGTGGTTTATCAATTCCATTTTGGCGAAGAAATTTTTATACTTTGGTCACATCAAGAAACCCAACGGTCTTGAGAGAACAGTGATGGAAGGTAGGGTACCAGGTAAAAGAGGCAGGTGTAGACGAAGAAGACAATGGAACCAAGATATCCATGAATGCCTAGGTATGACTGAGGCGGAGGCTGTAGGTTTGCAAAGAGAAAGAGTTTCTTTCAAACATATTGGGATGGAAGCGACCTTCTATAAAGGCATGCTGAATGATTATGGGGACAATGAAGGTGCCGTGGACCGAAACAGTTTGGGAACCACTGGTTTAGAATAAATTTCGAAAAAACAGAATGAAAATTAATCGTTCTGGAAATGTTGGATTTGCCTCGTGTTCAGACGGTCTGGGTTCGAATTCAAACTGCGACGGTCGGTCCATGATGTCAATTTTTTTCCGGAGATCCATGGGTTCATCGCTGGAGCTACGGAGTTCGTGCTTTGTGCGATGCTCTCGACAGATAGGGTATCCATCTGCCGGGAGAGACCGAGCTAAATGGGGGAAAATTTGAGGCAAATAAGTCGAGCCCTCGCTTAAAGCTTTTTTTTAAATTTTTGTGTGTAAAATTTGGCCAAATCATGTAGACCTTAGATAACTCTTAATCAACTTCATCATCATGTTATTTGCCATTTACAGAACGTCGCTTCAACCACAGCCCGTCTGAAAGAAACTAGATATCTTGCCAAATCTCCAGCATGCTTCATGCCCAAGCAATCCTTGACATCATGGTGCCATCGCCTTCAAGGTCTACCTCTGCCTCTCTTACCCGGCACCATACCTTCCATTACCGTTTTCACAAGACCTTTGTGTCTTTTGGTGTGGCCAAAGTATTTTCGACCATCATGGGTTTCTTAATCAGGACGTTTGTACCATGGTATCCTACTTACAGCAGGACCGCGACATTCGCGTCTTTGAACCCGACACTTCAGATTTCAGCACGTAATTTTTTGGATCGGGTTTGCATTCCCTATTTAATCCCAAATCTCTTAGTGTGCCTGCAGGGTTGCAGTCGGTTTCCAGAGTCACCACAATAGGGTTTTGATATATCGTAGGTCACTGGCCCTGATGTAAGCAACTAGCTATGAGTCGCTGACTCCTATTCGCTGCTGCATCTTCGACCCCCCATTCAGTTTCAAATTACTCACCTTTGCCTAATTGCGAATTACGCGTGTATTATTAAAAAACTAAACAAAGAGACATAACTGACATTTGTAAACGTGATTCTATATTTCCCCAGTTCATTCCCTTTGATTGAATACCGTTAATTATTTTCCGCGTTACATGAAGATTTTGAAGGTTATATCTACGGAGATATTTTATTTTTCTAGATGCCGCATCAGTTCTTTCAACCAGTGGTGCGCAACCGTGGGGGTCGTTATCCAATTAGATTACCAAAGGGTTATTACGGGGTCTCAGAATATTTTTCCGACTCTGCTATTGCAGCTCTCGCCGACCTTGGAGCAAGCAGCGATCTGAACTAGTTGCTTGAGATTATATCAGTGTTAAAAGTAGTTTTGATACGGACACTGCTGTCGGAGATAAAGTGTTAAACTTCATTGTACTAGTTCTCAGCTCTTTATGATATGGGTTAGCCAGTTTCCTGCTTCACTGTCTTCTCAAACAGTAAGCCAGGGGCTTGATATCCGCACCACGAGAAAAGCAGTCTACCATTCTTCATCTTCTTCGTCGTTCCATAGCAGGATGTAGTCCAGAGAACGGAATGCGTTGTGTCAAAGTTTACAGGTTCTTAATTCTTAGTCGACCGGTACTTATACAGTGGCAGATGCCCCTATGCAAGTCCCAGCTCTGGTATGAGCTGGATGTAGCCGGGAGGAGGATTTCCTGCTTAGTGGGCTAGGCTCGAGAAGCTCATTACTCCGTTACATTGGGACAAGTGCCGCGGAGGGTGGTTAACTGATGTGCGGGTCCATCTTAAAAGGCTCAAATACTAGAGCAAAGTAGACCCGCAGCCTGTTAGGCGTCATCTATTCTGCTCTAAACAAACTACTTAAATATGGCCAGTATTATGCCATATCACACAGTTAGTCGCCTCTTACGACTTGTGATGCTATTCTTGCCCTTGTCATACACAAAGACCCCGGCGGACCACTCAGTTTACAGGTTGACTTCGATATTTGCGCCTTCTGATTCGACACATCCGACTTCAGCGGACATTTTTGGGTACAGGGTCATCCTTTGCTTTTCTCTGGGAGGTGTAAAATGGTCTTGGCACCTCTGGAGAATGACGATTTCTAGTATAAATCCAAGCTTAGCAGCATTCACATTCAAATTGAACTTTCACAATAACACTATTCAAGGTTTTGTGTAAATATGTTATTCTACTAACATTGGATTTGTTGATTGTCCCTCAGGGAGAAATTTCAGAAGAACAATTTGGGTTTCAAAAATATGATGACACAACTGAAGCAATTTTGTGTTTGAGAACAATGACAGACAGAACTATAGAAATACATAATGACATATATAGTTGCTTCATAGACTACTAGAAGGCTTTTGACAGTCCAACATGGGAAATTAATAAATGTCTCAAAGAAATATATGTAGATAGAAAAGACATGAGACTCCTCAGTAATCTGTACTGGGAACAAACTGCCACAGTAAAATCAGGAAAGTTATGATCTCGAAGTATAGACGTGAAAAGAGGAGTGACACAGGGATGTGAATTATCCCTTTTTAAAATCTACACAGAACAAATATTCAAATAGTTTAATGTAGTTTAGTTGAATCAACGTCACTGCACACGGTCTAACCGATAAGTGCTATGTTCTTCTCCATATTTTTGGAGAATCTCAGTACAATGGACGAACTCCGCAGAACCGATGATCATCCCGTAATAAATTGGGTAGATTTGTAACATAATTTTCATATTTGCCCGGGCAGCGGCCTTTAAGCCTACTCTTTTCGATCTCTAACTGCTGGGAGATTTTTAACGTGCGCGACACTAGACACGGGCGTCTGATCTCTACTATCCAAAGATCCGAGGAAATGCCAGAAAGTCCAGGGAAAAAAAAATCCCGATCTCCACCGTGGTTTGAACTCGCAACCTCCAGCACCCGAGGCCGACGTCTTACCTCGAGACCACTCAGTCCCCGCAGTTCAAATAGATATCGGGAATTCCAGGGATTGTCATGGAAATAAAAAACTTTAGATATGCGGTTGACACACTTCTGACGACAAGTGAGCAAGAATTACAGGAGCTTGTGACAACAATATACAAAATAAGTCAGGAGTTTGCATTAGACATAAACACAAAGAAACAAAGACTTGGGAAAAGTTACAAGAAGCGATGTATGGAGATACAAATACAACATCAACAACTTCAACAGGAGTTTCTCCTATCTAGGTCATACTAAAACGGAAGAAGGCAGCTTAATATGGTATTCAGCAACTTGCAACACAATCTGACATCCAAAACAAATGAATCAAAGATTGAAAATGAGAATTATTAGGTTATGTATACTCGTCACTATTTCATGGCGCAGAAACATTGACACTGAATAACAAGTTGGACAAAAGTATTGAAACCTTCAAAATGTGGGTATATAGAAGATTGGGTCGCATTTCGTGGAAAGTGAAGAAAGCAAATGAAGAGGTATTGAAAAAGTTGTGGACGAAAAGAGAATTAATGACTGAAATTAGGGACGAATAGTTAAGTTATTTTGGCCATATAACAAGACATACCTCCTCCTTGTTGAAGACCATACTGGAGGGTATGGTTGAAGGCAGTCGTTGAAGAGCAGACAACGCTATAAGTGGGTGGATAACATCACATGATGGACTAGAAAAAGTCTCTCAGATTGCTCCATTACGGCAAACGATAGAGTACACTGGAGATCCATTGCAGCCGACCTTCGATACGGCGATGGCTTTTGAACTGAACTGATTATTTGCAGAAAAACAAAAGAACAGACTTATTTGAACACAGTTTGAGAACATCTGGACGTTAACACGTTACATCAACAACAAAAATGTGGCTGGAAAGAGCAACAGATGGTGACATAGAGAGGAAATCTTGAACAATTCAACAATATTGCCAATGATCAACAATACGGTTTACTTAATAACAAAATATCCACAACTTGAAGTTTGATGGCTGCCAACGCCAGTTCGCATAATGATAACTTTTAATGCAAATGGCTGGAATAGTTAGATCACCTTAGATATAATTATCTGTCCATATTTATTTGATGAAATGGATGTCCTCACAAAAATTAATTGCAACGATTACACCCGGATGTTTTGTGACAGTCTCTTCTCTCTTATTTTGTCCTGCTGATCTGGCTTTTTACGGTGTCGCAGATAGGAGGTATTCGTAGACTTCTGGTTTGTGCTAGTTGGGAGACTTTTATTACTGACATGTTGAACTGTTGGAGTGTTCCATTGATTTCCTCTATCCATAGTCGTCGGGGCTATCTCTTTGCTCGTGGCTCTGAAACCTCCATGTAGTATAACCTCGCTGCAGGTTGATCATACTGCATCCTTGTCGAATGTTCAAACCACTTTATTTTCTGTGCTTCAATATAGTAATACACTGATGTAGTCCCCAGTATGTCCTGGAACGTAGTGTTGCAAATTCTGTTGGAAATGGTCTTTTCCGCTGCACTTTGTATACATCACATCTCACACGTCTCCATCTTTCGTCTTTGCCTGCCTAATAGTAATAGGGCACGTAATGTGATTTTACAGCGAGCAAACACTTCCAGCATTAACTCACTGTTGAGCCAACATCATCTTCGATGGTTGGGGCATGTTTACCGCATGGAAGATGAGAAGCTAACAAGGACTTCCTCTATGGACAAATTGCCATTGGAGCTTGACGAATCTGCTGTCCCACACTGTGGTTCAAGGACGTATGCAAAATGGACACGAAGTCAGGTGACATCCCATCCGAATACTGGTAGACGATTGCTCAAGATTACGTTGTTTACAGACAGTCAGTTGGAAAGAACATATTGGCTTCCAACACTCGTTGAAGCCTTCTGGCTGCAGAGAAAAGAGAAATAATGAGGAGATCGGGGGAAAACCCTGACAAGCCAGCCTCCTCAGCAGGGTTGTACGATCCGTGACTGTCACACGTGGATCAGCTTTTATAATCATAGCAGACAGTGTCCAAATACAGGAGACAGAGCTGGACAAAACTGAAAAGGGGCCACGAGTATGGTCTAAAGAGACTGAGACATCACTGATCATGCATAGGGACTTAGTTTGACACTGATAACATAACACCAGCGTGGCTGACACGTCTAAGGATAATTTGAGGTATTTTGCCAGTAGATATAAATGGTTGTCCTGTAAAGGTGTTTGTTTAGCGCAAATAAGGGTGGCAATTCTTTTGAATGGCTGGTTACAGTGACTCTTCTTACACCCACAATCGTACTTAAGAAGATGGGCCAGGGTAGTCCTGGCTGTAGTGCAGTATCAGGCTTCTCAGTAAACTCCCCCCTCGTTGGCTAGACCATTTTGACACAACTTGTTTCCAGGAAGCTTTGCGTGGGCATGACCTTTATCACTTTTTCAACTGATCCTATTTTATGTTGATGTTGAATGTTCCACAATAAGTAAGTTTACCTTTTTTGTTCGTACTGAAAAGGACGTTAAGTGACGGGTTGCAGTAGCTTTCCTTACATCCAAAGGTTGCTGATGAGGTGGACCGAGGTCCTCCAGGTGGTAGTGCTATGCTTAGCTTCATCTGCGTGTCGCTCACTACTACGGGGATCACGTCGACCTTCCACTATTTTGTGTAAGCTGGTGGTTGTTGGGTAGAAACAAAGATGGTGCTTATGTGGAAAAGAATCGTAGTTCTTGAGTGGGCATAATGGCGTCGGTTCTGTGGAGGGGAAATAACTATAGTTATTCTGAAAAAAAAGCAATTTCTGTGGAAATAACGTTTTATGGTTAACTCAACTAAACTTAATGTCTTTATACTGGTTTAGAAGACTCTGCAAAGTCAGTATACAACCAGTTTCATTTACATTTCATAGCTGTAAAAGATATGCGCATCTAATATATTCTTAAATGCATTAATTGTCTCTGCCATTACTACTTCCTGTGGCAATGTATTCCAACATTTACCCCTCACTGACTAAAAAAATATTCCCTAATATCTAATCTGGATCTCTCTTTAGTTAATTTGTAGCGATACCCTCTTGTTCATGTAGGTGGTTGTATTTTGAAAAAAAACAACCTTGTTATAGTCTGATATATACGTTCCTTTGATTATCTTATAAACCTGTATTAAATCACCTTGATTTCTTTTCTTATCTAGACACTGTAGGCCGGGTTTTCTGAGTCTTTCCTTATTACTGTAATTCTGAAATTCCACTATCAGCTTTGTCGCTCAGTTTTTGTATCCTTTCCAGTATGTTTATATCCCCTCTACGGTAAGGACTCCACACCTCTTCTGTGAGATAACTGTTGCAGTAGTGGAGAAAACAGCGGATGGTCAGCAAAAAGAAAGCAGTGGTTATATATAAATAAATGCAATTCCACCGTGAAATGAACTGTGTTGCTTCTTGTTCACCGCGTTATTGAAAGTTTTGTTATGTAAAACCATTCTCAGTTTGAACGTACAAATTTCCTGGTCAGCAGAGGAAGATAGACTTTGTGCCCTTTATTCTTGAAGACACAGATCTCACATCGACAGTTGTATCCCAGAAGAACCTTGAGAGAACCACGAGACACAGAGGTGCTAGCAGGTGTGTCTGGCTGACACTCGGAGCGGTGATTTTGGCCTAGGTTGGAGCTCTGGAGCTTTGGCGACGTTCCGCGCCAGGCGTTTCTTCTCCAGGAACTGGGGAGGACAAGAGAAAATGAATTCAGGTTAATTACTACGTCAACATGGGTCATTCGCCCCTCACCCCGCCCCCTTTCCACACCAACCCTATCTCGAACATCCATAGGCGTTGCTACCGTTCTGATGTACTGGGCACACTTGAGACGCCCACGTAAGGTAAAAGTAGTAACGTATCCGTTGCTGCTATAGGGGATGAAGTGTTTGTTACTGCATTTTTGAAGGTGGAGGGGTCGGTTCGATTCCTTATCTCCTCTCCTTAAGATTATTTAAAAAAGTTAAAATCACACGGAAAGGGGGGGGGGGGGGGAGGATGGAGGTTGCCGAATGGATTGAAAGTTGGTAAACAAGAAGAAGGCAAAGAGTGGGCATAAATAAGGAGTACTCTGAGTGGTGTGAAATAAAAAGTGGAGTGCCACAGGGCTCGGTTTTGGGACTGATATTGTTCTTGATATATATAAACGATTTGGACATTGACATAGGATCCATGATTGACACATTTGCAGATGACACAAAATTATGTAGAAATATCTCATCTATAGCAGAGGTGGATACATTGAGGTCGGATTTAGATAAAATTCGAAATGGCAAATATAATTTAATAAAGATAAATGTACAGCCATCCACATGGGTAGATCCAATATGGAACATAATTACAAAATGGGAGAGAACAATATTAGAATGATAGATAAGGAAAGGGACCTAGGGGTTATAATAGATCATACAGGAAAAATGAATGAGCAAGTTCAGGTAACAGTTAATAAGGCAAATGCAATGTTAGGTTTGATAAAAAGAAATATTAAACATAGGAGTAAGGAGGTGATTGTCAAACTGTATAAATCATTAGTTAGACCTAGATTGGAGTACTGTGTACTGTGACCTCATGACCTCAATTAGAAATGTGCAGCTCACTCATACGACGATGGGGAGTGGGCGGGATGTGGGTGGAGGAGATTGGCGGGGTGATGAGCTTGGTCATTGGCTGGGTGGACAGTTGATAAGGAACAGAAAAGAGAGGAAATTTGAAAAGCGAAATAGAGATAGGCCGAGAGGACAGATGGGGTGAGTGACGAGATGGTAAGGGTGGTAGACGATAGAGTGGGGCTGGGGGGGGGGATTGGTGGATTCAGGGGGAAGAGATTTATGGTTTAAACCAATACAGGAAGGGGGGGGGGGCGGGAGTTGAGTGGTAAATTGTGGTCAAGGGAGTACAATAGGGATATGAGAGGTAGGAGACAAGTAGGGGCAGTGGGTTTTTTAAATGACTATTTCTCATAATTATCCTTGGATACGCCTGGTATACTTGCTAGTAAACTATATTTTCTGGGCATACACTGTCCGTACTTTATATACTTCATTTAAATCACATTTTTCTGGTGCACATATACTTTTAAAAAAATCACATTGTTCCGTGCCAAATATACTTCAATAAAAGCACACTGTTCTGTGCCACATATACCTAATAAGGAGGGAGACTAACGTCTGATCAGGCAAAACATAATGATCGGTCATGTTAGTCAGGGTCGAGTAAAACATACTGGCCAAAACCCCCATCTCAATTCAACGCAGGTTTCTAAGTTTTTATTTGCAGCCTGGCTAACGAGATGGAGATCGAGATGACCCCCGAAGTAGTGAGCGATACGCAAATGAAGCCAAACATAGCACAACCATCTTGAGGACCCCAGTCCGCTTTCATCAGCACACTCGGAATGCGATAACAAAGCTACTGCAGCCCGCCACTTAACGCCATTTTCAGGGTGCACACAAAAGCATAAACTGACTCACTGTGGGCATTCACAGCAACAACAACAAAGACAACAAGAACATATTCCTCAATAAAATACAATTGTTCTATTCAATATATTGTTTAATACAATTATATTGTTCAGTAAGGGGTTACGCTGCTCAGCAGTGCATGAGCTAGCGTCAGACCAGCGAACCAGTCTCCTAAAACTCTTAGACACCTCCATGCGATAACCCTGGATAACAGGCTGCAACAGGGTAGACTGGCTATAGAGAAGAGATCGAAGAAGAAAGCTTTACCTGGTACTCAAAAATGCCTACTGAAGTCGGATGTGTCGGACTGAAAGGTGCAAATATCACAGTCAAGCTGTAAACTACGACACAACACATTCTGTTTTCCGGAAAACATCGTGCTACTGCAAACAACTTTTCAGGGTTTGATAGTGGAAGTTTAAGAACGAACGATGACGTAGGAGAAGAAGATATTGTTCTGTGCAATTTATACTTCATTCAAATCAATCAAACCACCGGAGAGACCTATGAGATTATTCTATTCATATCAGGATATCGATATGGACGGCTAGGATATCAAACTTATCACAAACTTGTGTTGGAATCAATTAGTATGTGTGAGAACTATAGAGGGGGCGTCACCTAGTATAACTATTACAAAAAGGTGTTAGGCAGGGGTGTGTACTCTTCCTCTTGTATACACAGAGCAAATTTTCCACGACACAGATGGCATGCCTGGATTAAATATAGGAGGAAGTAGTTTCAATAGTGTCAGTTAGGCGGAGAATGCAATAGTAATAACAGAGGATCCAGTAAATCTGCAGAAGTTAATGGATAAAATAACCAGCAAAAGTCAGCAATATGGGTCGGAAGTCAACATAAAAAAGACTAAAGTTATGATGTTCACCAAAACGATAGAAAGTCTAAAAACTTCCATCCACATAAATGGAGAATTTCTAGAACAAGTGTCAAGCTATGTATACCTTGGCCAACTCATTTCAGCTGTGGGCAAGTGCAAAATGGAGATCATTAAACGAATTGCAATGACAAAAATACACTTAACAGCACGAGAGATACACTTAACAGCACGAGAGATACACTTAACAGCACGAGAGATACACTTAACAGCACGGGAGATACACTTAACAGCACGAGAGATACACTTCTGTCAAAGCCGATATCTCAGATATTAAAAATGTGAATCATTAAATGCTATGTGCATTCAGTTTTATTGTAGAGTAACAGCCTGGACTCTGACAAAAAAAAATGGAGGCTTTTGAAATGTGGGTATTTAGAGGACTAAGACGAGTTTCTTGGACAGATAGAAAAAACCAATAATGAGGTTCTTGAACAACTCTAGGTGGAAAAGACACCTGTGAAGGAAATAAAAAGCAGAAAAATTAAATATTTTGGTCATGTCAAGCGCCATGACAGTCTGCTAAAGGTTACTTGGGGAGCAGGGTAGAGGGCAAGCGAGACAAAGGGCGGCAGAGGTACAGATGGACACACAACATCAGGATGTGGTCGGGACACAGTTTGATTGCGTGTTCCAGTCTAGAAGGAGATAGAGACATATGGAGATCCATTACCTTCAACCTCCGTTGCGGAGATGGCTTTTGATGATTATGATGATTTATAGCTGAAGTGATTACCATAAGGTAAGTTAATCTGTAGATATGTTAATTTGTACGCAGGTTTTCCCTGAATCTGAAAATTATCTGAACGATTCTTCCATTAAAGAGACAAGGTTGAGAACGGCTGCCCAGGTACAGAGTTTCACAAAGTGGGCTATGACAAAGACAAATTAATTTTAACTCAACTCAACTCAACTCATCAACTAAACTTAACTTAACGTCTTTATACTGGTTTAGAAGACATCATAATATGTAAACATCCAGTTTTTGGGAGGGTGGTTAACCGATGTGGGAATCCGTCTTAAAAAACTAGAACAAATGAACCCCCAGCCTATTATGCACCATCCATGCTGCTCGAAGCAGACCACATAACCATAGCCGGTGTCACACAGTTAGTCGCCTCTTACGACATGTTCTCTTTGGGGCCAGTTGGGCTATTCGTGTCTTTGTCATGCACAAAGACAACGGCAGACAGCTCGGTGGGGCAATTCATGAAAGGCCAAATGGACGAACAACACATACATGATTGGGTGAGGAGTGAGGATGGATGGAGGTAGAGCATGTTACATAAGTGGGCTACAGACAAAACGTTTACTGTTAAACTATATTTTGAAAATGCGTGTCAACTGCTATTTAAACATTTGATTGATTTTTCTTAATAAGAACAAGTGAAAGGTGGAATCCTCTGCCTTGACAAACATCTCATTTCGCTATATCAAGAACTACAACTCTTTAAATCTGTCCCATCACTAGCCACAAATTTACGACACGCAATTTGAAAAGGCAACAGACAGAAAGTCGTTATCTTCAGCGTTACACAAAAAATTGTCGAGGTTTTATCAATCCAACATTTATGAGGTCAAGTCCTGTGTTTACATTTGCCGTGAAACGCGGGTTTAAACATGTCAAAAAGGACGATTGAAGTAATTTTGTTAACCAGCTGGTTAGTGAAAACACATTATTCTGTCTTAAAAAGAGTTTCTAATTATCTCATGCACAGATTATCGGTAAAAGAATAACTGCAACTTATTTAATCATTCATTAAATACGGAAATGAAGGGGACCAATGAAACAATGATTATCATAATCATTATGATAGCTCATATTATGATTATATTTTTGGTGGAGATTATGTACATGTTTAAATAAGCAACATTTCTCTATAATTTAAAATGCGAACATTATGAAAACATCTTTGATGACATTATAACCATGAAAGAACATCACGCGGAATCAAGTGCGTTCAAACGTGGTTTTGCTACATGTGTGCGTGCTGAGAGTTAAACAAAATTGAGGGAATTTTCAATTTCATCATACGCACTAACATCAGGAAGCTGCGTGGCCTAGAGGTAAAAAAAAAAGCACAGTTCAGTGGATGCCAGCCCACTGCAACCTTCCAGCCAGCGAGGAGGCAGACAGGCTTGCCAGAGAGGGAAGAACGCTGCAGCAAAATGATACATAAATCACATACAATGAGACAAAAGCAGTAATCAGGGAAACGTACAGTGCAAAATTAAAAAAACACCATCCTGGCCACATAGAAAACGATGCCTACCACAAACTCTCCATGCGAGACCAGGTGATAATTCTCCGGCTACGCACATGTCACAACATAGTTAGATGTCATCTGTACAACAAGTTCAAGATTGACACTACAGATCTTTGTGTCTGCGGCACAGCCCCCACGAAGGCAGAAAATATTTTGCAGTCCTGTCCACTGTATACCGACAAAAGAAGTGACATTTGGCAACAGCCAGTGTCCTTCCACGAAAAGCTGTACGGAAGCGCACAGAGCCTTGAGTCGACTGCTGCCTTAGTCATTGAAGTTGAGGTCTGAAGATGAACGAGGAAGAAGAAGAAGAAGAATCCCAACGCACCCGGTTCGAATAACGCTCGTGTCCAGTTTGTCAAAAATGTGTGTTTTTCCCGTTCCTCCTCCTACGGAAAGTAATGTCAACCTACATGACACATGACAAGAAACTTATAACAGCCCAACAGGTTGCTAGTTGTAAGAAACAAATGACATGCTACTCATTTTACTAACATCAAGCAAAGGCCGCCGTCCATCGTTGACGATGATGGCATAATTTATTTGCTAGCGCTATTTTTAGGAAGGTTTACTTGTTATCCTCACTCTCTCGTCTCGAGCCGCCTGACCCCAGTGACAAGTCAAGGACAAAACGACTAGGGGGTGGGTGACTACGAGGTGCAGGGGACTCTGCATCAAGCACCCATGAAAAAGACAGCGGAATCCGAAGTCGAACCCACACCACATGATCACGAGGCCGACGGCTTAACCACTTCGTCACGGAATCCCACATAACATCTTAACATAACAAACCATTTATAACAGTTTGGATTCTTCCTTTCTGCCTCAATGATGTCCTTAGTGTTCTTGTAAGATATACATTTGTTAACATTCACTAAAAGAATAGAAGAAATTCTGAAGAAGAGACAAGGATAGTCAGTGATAATACGAGCAGTAATAATAATAATAATGTTAATAGTTGCCCATCTTAAGTAAAGATGCGACAATAACCGACTTGTGCTGCAAAATGTGTTCTTATGTAACTTTACTTAACTTAACTTAACATCTTTATACTGGTTTAGAAGACTCTACAGAGTCTGTATACAACCAGTTTCTTTGAGGGGGGTTTAACCGTTGCGTGAATCCATCTTAATAGACTCAAACACTAGAGCTAGGTAGACCCGTAGTCAGTTAGGCGTCATCTATAGCTGCTCAATTAACCACATGGGGAAAGGTACAAATAACTTGGTTAAATTTTTAACTTGTATTTTGTCCAGGCAGCGGCAGTTAGGCTTACTCTTTTCGATTTCCAACTGCCAACGAATTTTTAATCTGCTCGACACTGAAACATGGAAGTCCGATCTCACTACCCAGAGATCAAGGGAATTGTTACCGAAAGATCCACTTGAAAAAAAATATCGGCCTTCACTGTGATTCGAACCTGTGACCTGCGGAATTCTACTTTACCCTCATGACTATAGAAACCAACCCTGGCACTGGATACTTTGCCGCACTCGGGGCACTGATGTTATAATTAAAGATACATGGAGACTCGAATAACGACATTCCAGAGAAGGAAAGTCAGTGATAACTAAAGAGGGAGGGAGACTCGAATAACGACATTTCAAAGAAATAAAGGAAAATCAGTGATAATTAAAGATAGGCGGAGACTCGAAAAACGACATTTCAGAGAAGGACAGGAAAGTCAGTGATAATTAAAGAGAAGTGGACAGCCATAATGACACATGGAAACACACAGAGGGAGGTCTGCAGACATATGGAAAGTCCCAATCCAAATGACAGTATTAATTAACTCACAAGGAAGGATCAGAGCAGCCCACTCCGGCTGAGACCACAGAACATTTCTTTTATAAGCATCTGAACAAAATCCAACTACAACACATTCCAGAGGGCCAGCTGTGTAAACACCCATACGAAACCGTTGATCATCATGGCTTTGAGGGCATGGCGCTCATCAATGTTAGAAAGATGCTACGATGTTTCTTCCTCGGAGGCCAGAACAATAGAACGCTTAGCAGGACACTAAACAACAACTAACAAGCACGTGCAGAGACCATTATATGGCATTGGGCAGAAGGACGAAAGCTCGGATGCTGTTGGATTCGTAAAAGCAGCAACAACATGTTTCTAAATGTAAATGCTTACGTTCAGCGTGATTTGATTTTAATCATAAAAATAATGTACCTCAATGGGGCCCAAGTCTAATACAAAAAAACTTGCAAAGACTGGTATTACTCCTTTTTAACTCCTTTTTAACAGGTGCCTGCTATGCAATGATCGATGCAGGATTTGTGCAATCTATCCTCTTTCAATCAAAAATTGGTCAGCTCCCTGTGGAGCATAGTCCTCAACAAATACTCGCCAGTTGTTATTACCTTGAGCAATCTGAGCCAATTTTGTCCACGCCCTGCTTGCTCCTTTTACATTTGCGTCCAGTTACCTCTTCCAGAGTATCTCGGTCTTCCTCTACTTCTCCTGCGCTGTGGATTCTAGAACAGAACGTGTCTGGTAATGTTATCCACTGGTTTCCGAAATGTGTGGCCTATCCATCGCCATCGCCTTCTCCGTATTTCATGCTCCACTGGTATTTGTCCCGTATTGTCCATCAGTTCCACGTTGGTAATCTTGTCGTACCATCTCCATCCTTGTATTTTGCGCAGGCAACCATTTACGAAAGTCTGTTGTTGTCCTCCATGTTTCAGAGCCTACAATAGAACGGATTTTACGTTGGAGTTGGATATTTTTATTTTGGTGAGGGTTTACATTTGATTTTACTTCCATAAGGTCTTCAATGCAATGAAAACTCTTCTCGCGCTGTGTATTCTCAAATGAATATTGTTTTCTGTGCCTCCTAATATGTCTATATTGCAGCCAAGGTATGAGAAAAACTCCCCATTCTGTAGGTGGGTGACTCACTACCCAATTCTATCACTGTTATTCTATTTATTTTCAAAACCTGTGATTTGTCTCTGTGTATTTTTAGTCCAAATTGTAGTAACCTCTCTTTGAGTATACATATAAAATTTTGCATCTGACTCTGGGTATGGCACAGAAGAGCCAAAATCATCGGCGAAGTCGAGATCGTCAAGTTTTCTTGGCAATGTCCAGTTAATGTCGTTATCGCTTAACGATAATGTTGACTACATAATTCAGCCAATGGTCAGCAGGTATGTTTTAATTTCAAGATCAGTTTTGCACATTAAAAGGCATCTTCCACGTAGTCGTATTGAGGTTCCTGTTAAGTCATCATATGTTTAAGAACGTTTAGACATCAGGTATAACTTCACATGCGTTATGGTATAAAGCCTAAAGCTGATTGTAAAGTTGGTCTCCTCTAGTCTGGAGAGAAATTGACTTGAGCGAGGTCCTAAGAAGTTGCTTCCATTGTACACGTTCTGAGTTTGTCGCGGGTTCTCCAGTACGGTCTGTTTTTTAACACGTTCCACCCAGTTTGAAATGTTCATGCCAGTCGCTTTCAGGACATACTTGCAAACGTCTTTGTAGCGTAGAAAAGATATACTTCTATTTCTGTGTTGACTCACTGAAGCGAAGCTGACGTGATCTTCTCTGGCGCCTGCTTGGACATGATGAAACGAAGAACTTCTGTTGTCCAGGAGATGCCCCCCCCCCTCCCCATTTTCCTTCCCCGCAGCTGGCGTATCCAAGGGAACGATATGCCGATACTACTTTGCAAAGGTAGAGTTGCAGGAGTTGTCAGACTGGCCTTGAGAACAATGTCGGACTGCTTTAGGGACCCCGGCTCAAGATTCGATCTCTGGTATGAACTCCAAAAGTCTTTCAGACATGTGACTATAACCAAAAGACTATTATAGGTTTTAGATGAGAAAGATGGAACCAGGAACGAAAATAACACGGATGATAGTTGAAAGTGGGATGTAAGATTGTATTCATAATATCTTTACAAATAAGACTGTCTATTTCATTTGATTTAATATGAATTACATGTATACGACTTTTGCTAAATCCTTATATAGTATATCTACAAGCATAATTTCACAAAACATTTTTGGAATTTAAAAAATTGGATTTGTTTCTCTACTATTTTCATAGAAAGTTTTCAGAATACCCATGGCTAAGAGAATAATACAATTAGCCAAAGTTAAGAAAATATCAGATTAGCCATAAATAATGAAATATCAGATTACCCATGGTTAAGAAAATAACAGATTAGTCATAAATAATAAAATATCAGATTACCCATAGTTAATAGAATATCAGATTACCCATGGCTAGGAAAATATTAAACTAATGTGGCTAAACAAACATTAGATTGTCATGGCTACTGTGGCTAATAAAATATCAGATTAGCCATGGCAACTATGGCGAGGTAAATAAAAGATTACCCGTGATTACTGGGCTAATCAAATATCTTATTGTCCATAGGTACTATGGTTTAAAAAAATACCAGGTTTCCCACGTCCGATGTGGTTACAAAATATCAGATTATCTATAGCTACTATGATTAAAAGTATCAGACTGATCATAGCTACTGTGGTTAAAAAATATGAGAGTGCCATAACTACTATGGATGAAAATATAAGATTATCAATGACTACTGTGGCTAAGTAAATATCAGATTTCCCATGGCTAAAATGGTTAAGAAAATGTTAGATTACGGTACCCTTTGGGAATAGGATATATTAGATGGGACTCTGGCTAATGGGACAAGCACATATTTTGTCAGTATTCCATTCAATATCTTGTCGATAGTTTTAAACAGGCCTTGGAGATGAGATGTTTCCGAAGACTTTTAAACGTCACGTTCAAAGATCGAGTTACAAATGAGAAAATACGAGATAGAATTACAACAGCAATAGGGCATTATGAAGGCCTTTTGGCAACTGTCAATAGAAGGAAACTCGCTTGGTACGGTCACATATCGAGATCAAATGGTCTTGCAAATACAATCGTCCACGGAAAGGTGCATGGCAGACGACGAAGAGGCCGTCCTAAAAAGAGATGGGAGGACAACATAAAAGAATTGACCAATCTCCGACCAGAAGAGTCACAGGCAGCGGCATCTGACAGAGAAGGGTAGCGTGGCGTTGTGAGGATGTCTTCATGTGTGCCCCAACGACCTCACCGGCTACGGGATGACCTGGCCTGACCTGAGTCTTATTCATGGTCTCATGGCATATCGTTGTCTAATATGCATGGCTACATTTTCAAATGAAAGTATGCGGTTATGTAAGCCGAAGGACCATATGGAGACAATGTAAGAAGGAAAAACCACTAGATTATTTTAAAAAGTAACAGCACCTGAATGATTTCAGAACAAGAACAACGAAACAGATGTTTAATCAAAGAGTAACTGTAGTGGATAAAGGTTTACTTGCATCCTTTGCGATTTACAAGTTCTATGCTAAAGTTGACAAGTCAGACAATATAGGCGAAGCATTGATTTTGCCTGCAATGTCCTGTTGTATTATACTGTTTTGAATCAGAACGCACATGCCCTTGTTCAGGTTATCCGCTTGAGAAAATTATCAATCATCATCTGGCAGCATGCTTTATGCAGAACGTCGCTACCATGACATCCTTCTCAAGAGTCATGCCCAAGAATTCCTTGACTTCTTGGTGTCATCGTCCATGCTTCTGCCTCGCTTGCCTGACACCAGACCTTCCATTACCGTTCTCTCAAGACCGTTGTGTCTTTTGACGTGGCTAAAGTATTAGAATGTTCTGTTCATGATGGAATTTATGAACTAGTTCTCTTCTAACTCCAACGTTTGTCGAATGTTCGCAACCTTTTTTTTGTTTCGATGCATGGTATTCTGATGACCCTTCTATAACATTTTGACTAGAAAGACTTGAGGTTTGGGCAACTGTTCATGTTTCACGGCCATATGCTGCCACAGAAAAAAAAACAGGTTCTTAAAATGTTCATTTTTGATGGTTATGATCATAATCTTCACATATTGATGAAATGTCAGATACCTTGAAAAAAAGGAAGGTGTCATACTGCAAATTAAAAATTTGGTTTACAAATCGATGAATCCACTTTGAAGATATTGTGATTGCATGTGTTGGTTTTTTAAAATGACGATCAATTTCGTGAGGACATGTTATTTGCCGGTAAGCTTACAATAATCACCCGAATGAAACCATTTTTTAAGTTAAAAGTTATTTCCCTTAGAAAATAGAATGGTTTGTATCAGAGAGAGTGCTGCTTCGATGGTATTGAGGTTATATTGTCCTTCAAGCTTTTGTTTTTGCATCTAGTGGTGCGTCAACATTTAGTCGCAAAGAATTTGAGAGAACGTATGAACGATTCTCTTTCCATTGTAATAACAACTGTCAACTTCAACAAATCAAATGCTTTTCAAGATACTCTTTTCTTACAACTTTGTGACGAATGTGATGGCGTTTTTACCCAACTACTGATGCATACAGAGTTTCGATAGTTATCGAAGTGAAATTATGTATTTTTTATTTATAAGTGATAAACAGTTTGGTGAATATATTATTGCTGCTAGATAAGTGTGACACGATATGCCACACGGAACAAAAATCATCGTATACCTTTAAAAAAGGCCATTACTGCTTTTCTGGGAAACACATATTTTAGAGCAGCACTGAACGTCATGAATTAAAAGAAGAAGCAGTGGATTGCAACTTCTTGGGAAGCGAGAAAGCCGGCAGTCTAGCCAAAAAGAAAACGAAACGTTTACAGGAAGAATACCTGATCAACTTCAAAGAAGCAAAAGTCCTAATAAAAGAGCAATGTAAGGTAAAATGTCAGGAAGAGCACCTCAAATAATACACAGATGACGGATAATACCGACTGTTCAGAAAAGAAAAAGTTCTCATACTACGTCTCCGAATTGACCACAACAGAATGAGACACCACTTGTGCACACAATTCACGATAGGTACCACCTGCATACGTTACTGAGGCCCAACTACTAGACTTGTTCTCGTGTTTTAGTCCATTACGGATGCCGCCAGGTACGGATTTGACTGTAATTCCAACTAGTTGACGACATACACTTGTGTCCACAGAAATGTGTTGTGGTTTTTCATTTGAATTAGGTAGTTCGTTCATTTTGTGGTACTTTTCTCTTCGATTATCCTGGCATGGTCTTCGGATATTAAAATAGTATTTCGGTTACCATGTGTCGTATTTCCAGGGTCCAGTGCACACGACTTAACTTCCCGAGGTTGCCATCCTTCGCTCTGTTTGCTGACAGTGCCGCTTTTGGTGTGGCTGGGAAATGTACACACGGACCAATAATAATAATAATGGACTTACACATCGCGTTGGAGAGATTCAGCCCTGTCCGGTTAGCATGATGTCCATGACCATGGCTCACACCGTGAGCGATGTTGCCGACAGATAATGCACTCGCCTCTCAAAGTGATGAACGGAAACGGTGGGTGATCGATTCCCGCAAATTTAAAGCGACTACTGGTCTCCAGAGAGGTGAAATCAGAGTGCCTAACTTCTAAGTCACCTCCAGTCGTCTTGATTTAAGTCTTGCCACTAGAAAAAGGTAGCTTGGAACCAGAGAGTGAGGCTGATGACCAGCGCAGTTACTTCCTTACTATAATCCAAATAGCGCAAATAGCAAGCTACATCATTAAGACAGACCCGTCAGATGATGTCGTCATCATTACTTGTGATGAGCAACTAACTAACTGCGGTCTGGCACATGTGACAGCAGCACATGTACCCATCACACAGATATGAAAAGAATAATGTGGCCAGCGCCCACTCCCCCTGAGGAGAAACTGTACAGCAGTAATGAAAACTTAAAAGAGATAGCAGCTTTATTGATGAATCCTGAGTTGCAATCTAAATGAGCAGTGATCACAAAAGAAGAAGGTTATCTCCGCTAATTTGCCCAGACAGGATGTTTCTAGAGATAAAACCATCCCTTTTATGTTCATTTGGACGTTGTTTTTGGTTTTTAAAATTGACATTGTATGATTTTGAAAGCGAAACGATTTGATAAAGAATCTTTGTTACACAACCAACGATGACTAATGGGGACGATGGGTCTAAGAGGTAAATGAAACTCAAAATTGGACCCCAGGCAAAGTATAACATGTTGAGAACCCCTGCTTTAGATTTACAAACATATCTACAATATTTGTTCCTGTTACCGAGGTACGCCAGAAGGGTTTATGTTCTAGGCCAGAGGTTCTCAACAAGGAGGGAATACCCACTCACCTGGAGTAGATTATGTACACTCTGCAAAATTGTAGTTTGTTTTTAATTTAATTTGTGACATTCAATAAGTTTATTGAATGCTACAGATTCAAAAAGATTCTTGAACATGTAAAATTAGTTCAATTCTGGAAAATTAAAGGATTATTTAAAGACCAGAATATGCTCCAATAAATTCTGTTTTAATTTAAACTAAGAAATGTCTCTCTCATGCGAAACATCACGGGGCGTACTGGCGTTGCAAATGAAAACGAGACAACGATGTAGACTGGAGACTGAAAATGACCTGCATTATGTCCATGACACATAACACTCCTTGGCAAATCCAACTGGCACAGAAAAAAAATCAAAAAAAAAATCACAGGTTTCTCATTGATTGTAATCTTCATCAAATAAAAATAACCGGTTCGGAATATTAAAAAAAGGGATCAAGATGCTGAGCAAAGCATAAGCTGCAGTGGCAAGCGAACCAAAGCTGACTGCTAGCGTCAGAGTCAGCGAACCGGAGCTGACTGCTTGCGTCAGAGTCAGCGAGCCAAAGCTGACTGCTAGCCAGAGTCAGCGAACCGGAGCTGCCAGGACCCTTATACACCGTCACGTGGTGATCCTGGAGATGGAAGAGGTAAGGCTAACCTGGTACTCGAAAATGTCTCCTGAAGTCGGTCAGACCGAAAGGTGAACATATCGCAGCCAAGCTGTAAACTACAACACAACGCATTTCATTGTGCGGACAAGACCCTCCTACATTTCGCGGGAGATTGAGAAAGAGCGAAGAAGAAGCCGAAAATATAAAAAAAATGTAATTCAAGTTTCCCAATTTATCTACATTGCAATTAAATTTCTAAAACTCTTTAACAAAAATAATCCGAATAAATGAATATGTACTAATATATGAAAAACAAGAAAGATTGTCAATTTATTAAATGAATACTGGAATACACCTTTTGAGTTAGAGGATCTTAGGAAGGGAAGGAATGACATTCTGAACATAAATGAAAGGGGTAATGGAGCAAGAAAGGAGTTGAGAACCACTGCTCTAGACATTTAAGATTTATTGTCCGAAAGTCTGGGGAGCGGCTATTGTCATTAAGATAACGGTCAAGCTATTCGCTCTAAAAATACGTTAATGACAAAAAGCTGGTGCCGACAATAGCCGCTCCTAGATCGCTACGCCATTGTTAAACAAAGCTTAAGTTTCAGGGGGAAGAATTACGCTCACGTGCCGACAAATTTTTGATGGCGCTTGGGCTTCGATGTAAGTAAACTGCTAGTCAGTGATACAAGTAAAAGTGGTCCCAGAGCAGATAAGGTGTTAGAGCTTTAATTGTACTACGTGGTAGGTGATCAAGGTGGTGAGCAGTGCATGAGGTGTAGCGGTCAGCGACCCAAAGCTGACTGGTAGCGTCAGGGCCAGCGACCCAACGCTGACTGTTAGCGTCAGGGCCAGCTAAACAGAGCTGACTGCTAGCGTCAGAGTCAGTGACCAAGAGCTGACTGCTAGCGTCACGGTCAGCGACCCAAAGCTGATAGCTAGCGTCAGGGCCAGTGACCCAAATCTGATAGCTAGCGTCAGGGCCAGCGACCCAAAGCTGACTGCTAGCGTCAGGGCCAGCAACCCAAACCTGACTGCTAGCGTCAGGGTCAGCGACCCAAAGCTGACTGCTAACTTCAGGCTCAGCGACCCAAAGCTGATTGCTAGCGTCAGGGTCAGCGACCCAAAGCTGACTGCTAGCGTCAGGGTCAGCGACCCAAAGCTGACTGCTAGCGTCAGGGCCAGCGACCCAAAGCTGACTGCTAGCGTCAGGGCCAGCGACCCAGAGCTGACAAGACTCTTCTCCACCTCCGCGTTGTGATCCTGGATAACAGGCTGCATCAGAGGAAACTGGCTAAAAAGAAGGGATTGTTGAGAGAAGGCTAACCCGGTACCCACAAAAATGCCACACTGAAGTCGAATGTGTCAAACGGAAGCGTGCAAATATCACAGTCAATCTGTAAACTTCGACACAGCTCATTCGTTCTCGGCACTACATCCTGCTACTTGCAAAGCTCTTTTCAGGACTTGGAAGCGGGAGTTTGAGAAGTAACCAAGAAGAAGAAGTAGAAGAAGAAGTACTAAGGGGTAAGAGTGAAGCATCTACAACAAATCTAGAAAATATCAAAATAAGCCCTACAGATCAGTTCTTGTTCCTTTCAATCATGATTGACTATGTGATGAGACCACACCAGTGTGCTGATGCCACTAGCATTTGAGTTAGATAATTTTGACGACTTTCTTTGGTGGCAGGTTACAATGGCTGTCCTCCCATCCAAAGGCGCACTTGAGAACGTAGTTTGGGTACTCCTGGCTATAGTGCAATGTGACTCCTCTCAGTAGGCTTACCACTATGGGGATCACGGTAACAATCCCCACATTGTTAGTCAGACTGCCTGGGACAATTGCTTGTAAGTGAGTTAGGGGTCTTGAATGATTCACCTGCCACTATGGGGAACTATGAAGGCAGATGGGGGCTCGAAAGCCTAGGAAGGCAGCTCATCTAGGAGAAGCAAAACTCTGATTTCAAACCATCTAAAGCCTTGCAGATAAGACACTGGCGTATTTTGTCGGGGTTTATCAGATATGGCTATGCACCTGTTTTCTGATAACTCTAAAAGTTGGCCAGCGTCCTTCAAACCTGACAACCGACGATGTGCGAAGGAGCACACGCAAGAGGATACAATGCCTTATCCTAGAGTGAGGAAAGGCAACCTCAGCTGAGTGTAGGGCAGACTAGGCCCTTAGCCTTGGTTAGCAGCTGGTCTAGGAGTGAAGCCCCCATAGGCGAACAGATAGAGCTCTGCTGATCTGGCAGCTTCTGCAGCTTGCCCTGTTCCAAATGTATTGGTACTACCTTTCCCTTGGTGCAAACAAAGTAGACCGCGAGAGGCACTATACTGCATGGGAAACACCTGGTCTCTATATTTATGCCCGAGCTTTGTGCTAAAAGCACAATTACTATCGTCTGACAAGATGAAAGGAGCCAAGCACAATTACTATCGTCTGACAAGATGAAAGGAGCCAAGCACAATTACTATCGTCTGACAAGATGGAAGGATCCAAGCACAATTACTATCGTCTGACAAGATGAAAGGAGCCAAGCACAATTACTATCGTCTGACAAGATGGAAGGAGCCAAGCACAATTACTATCGTCTGACAAGATGGAAGGAGCCAAGCACAATTACTATCGTCTGACAAGATGGAAGGATCCAAGCACAATTACTATCGTCTGACAAGATGGAAGGATCCAAGCACAATTACTATCGTCTGACAAGATGGAAGGAGCCAACGATTTTTGTTTGTTTCGCGTTCGTCTTATTTCTCTATTCCCCAAAGCGGTGTGCTTTGCACTACGGTTTTTATTTTGCGCCAGTCGGCCTAATGCATCCAACTTCGGCATGCATTTTATGTCAGGGTTTGCTTCCCCTGGGTAACGGCCGGTGCTGTGATAGGGATCGAACCCAGCACTTTCGGGTTGTGAGCCGTGTCACTTAACCACTAGGCACGCCATCCCCAGGCAACGATGAGGAGAAACTCGGACACTACACCGGTCAGGTACAATATACTGACCAGGACGTCACCTCAGGGTCAAGCACAATATACTGACCAGGACGTCACGTCAGGGTCAAGCACAATATACTGACCAGGACGTCACGTCAGGGTCAAGCACAATATACTGACCAGAACATCACGTCAGGGTCAAGCACAATATACTGACCAGGACGTCACGTCAGGGTCAAGCACAATATACTGACCAGGACATCACGTCAGGGTCAAGCACAATATACTGACCAGGACGTCACGTCAGGGTCAAGCACAATATACTGACCAGGACGTCACGTCAGGGTCAAGCACAATATACTGAACAGGACGTCACTTCAGGGTCAGGCACAAGATACTGAACAACACCATTTTCTTTCTTCCATGTAGCGTTCCATGGAAACAGCTGTTTTAAAGGCAGTCTAGCTGACATGATGTGGATCGACGTGATTCTCGTAGTAGTTAGCGTCACACAGAGGAAGCCAAACATAGCACAACCGCCCGGAGGATCACAATCTACTTTCATCAGCAGGATCGGGATGGGAAAGTTACTACAACTCGCCATTTAATGTCATATACAGGAGGCACAAAAGAGGAAATTTACTCATTGATGACATTACACAAAAACAAGAACAATAACAATCTGAATCTATACAAAAAAAAAACACACACACACACACAGAGAGAGAGAGAGAGAGAGAGAAAGAGAAAGAGAAAGAGAAAGAGAAAGAGAAAGAGAAAGACAGATAGAGAAAGAGAAAGACAGAGAAAGAGAGAGAGAGAAAAGAGAGAGAGAGAGAAAAAGAGAAAGAGAGAGAGAAAGAGAAAGAGAAAGTGAAAGACAGAGAGAGAAAGAGAGAGAGAGAGAGAGAGAGAGAGAGAGAGAAAGAGAGAGAAAGAGAGAGAGAGAGAAAGAGATAGAGAAAGAGAGAAAGAGAGAAAGAGAGAGAGAAAGAGAAAGAGAAAGAGAGAAATAGAGAAAGAGAGAGAGAGAAAGAAAGAGAGAAAGAAAGAGAGAAAGAGAGAGAAAGAGAGAGAAAGAGAGAAAGAGAGAGAGAGAGAGAGAGAGAGAGAGAAGGAAACGCATGTTCACTCAAATGGAAAAGTCCGTTGGGAACAAAAAAAACCATGGCAACTAAAGTAAATAAATCTGTGCTTAGTTTTTTTTCTCAGAAAATGGCGCATTGTATGGATATTGATTGAGGGCATCTGTTACTTCCATATGCTCCATTGAATGGAGACTAGAAAGATTACATTAAGCCAAGCCAAGACTTCTAGAGCACAGTCGCCACTGGGATGTATAAGGTACACCCTGACACCGACAGATCTATGTTATGTGATTACCAAACATGGTGCACAAGGCAAAAACAAGATTTAATCGGTTTAAGCGGTGGGATACTGCTTTTCTAAGTTCTTGTTTGTTGTTTAGATTCATAGTTGAGCCCTCTCTGACGATCGTTCTACAAAGAGTCTCTCTTAACCTTTCGCTCTTTTTGTTGCCATCTGGAGTCCACACATTTCTGGTTCCTAGCAAATTAAATTGTTTCATACTGATGGCAGGTTCAGAGAAGAGTCTGTTTCCGTTTCCTTGACAATATTTCTTATGATAAGAGCTTAAACGTTAACTTAACTTCTTTGTACTGGTACTGAAAGCCCTGTATAGTCTGTATACAACCAGTTTCTTCATATGAACTTAATCTAAAAATAACTATGTGCGTCTAATTTATTTTTCAATGAATTAACTGACCCTGCCCACAATATTATCTGTGGTAATGCATTTCAAGCATTCACCACTCTCTGACTAAAAACATATTTCCTAATATCTAATCTGCATCTTTCTTTAAATTAAGTTGGACCGGCCGTTACTCAGGGGAAGCAAACCCTTAGAAATTACAGGAGGAAGCAGACTCTTATATAAAATTTAAAAAAAAATTATGTTGTAGCTGTGTCTTCTTGTTCCTGTAGCAGGCTGTTCTTTTCTAATTGATCTTTTTCCTTGATTTTCTTATAAACCTATATTTAATCACCTCGAATTCTTCTCTTTTGTAGACATCGTAGGCCGGATTTGGTGAGTCTTTACACGTAACTATAATTCTGGAATCCCACTATCAGTTTTGTTGCTCTTCTTTGTATCCTTTCGAGCGAAGACTGAAAAGAAGTAGTTTTATGCATCAGGCCAAACGTCTTCGCAGGCAAATTATAGATCTAGCTGAAGTTGACATCCCCCTAAAGTCTGTGCCAGAACCAACCCATTGGAGAGAGGAGCATGGACTATCAGAATGCATTCAAACAAAAGTGAAAAGAATATTAGACAAGGATGAACATAATAATGTGCAACGTAGGATAGTGACCCTCAGTTTCCTGGATGAAGAATACCCACAAGACCTCTGGATCAGAGTATACACAGATGGGTCAGCACAGAATGCAGTAAAGAATGGTGGAGTGGGAGTGTACATAGAATACCCAAACAACATAAGGGATACAGTCAGAGTACCAGCTGGGAAATTCTGTCACACATTTGATGCAGAAATCCAGGCAATCAAGGTGGCAACTGAGAAACTGTTCAACACCAATATCGGTCCACAACCTGTAGTATTTCTGACAGATACACAATCATGAATCCAAGCACTGAAATCCGAGAAACTGCCAGATCTACAGGCTCTACTGTCTGAACTGAGCAATCAGCGCAAGATTGTCATGCAGTGGATACCTTCTCATTGTGGAGTACCAGGACACGAGATAGCAGACCGACTGGCAAAGGAGGGTGCTGCAAACGAGCGACCAGATGTGCCAGTTACATACCAACAGAAGATAAGGATGATCAAATCAATTAGAAAGCCACCAACAAAAGATAAGGATGATCAAATCAATTAGAAAGCCACCAACAGAAGATAAGGATGATCAAATCAATCAGAAAGTCATCAACAGAAGATAAGGATGATCAAATCAATCAGAAAGTCATCAACGGTAACACCTAAAGATTACCAAACGATGAACAGGCCAGAACAAACTGTTGTGTTTGCGCCTTAGAACAGGACACAGCCGACTCCACAGCCACATGAAAACAAAAATGAAGATTGACAACTCAGCCATGTGTACATGCGGACATGCACCACAGACTGCAGAAGAAACTTTATGGACCTGTATGTGAATTACAAAAGACAGTGAAGTTAATACAAGAGACAACATTACAGACGAAGACAATATTTTCAAGCGAACGAAAGAAGAAGCAGAAGAAGTATCCTTTCTTGCATATTTATTTCTCCTTTACGATAAGGACTCCACACATGTACACATAAATGCAATCCAGGTCTAACTAATGCTTTATACAGTTTGACTATTACTTCTTTGCTTTTATGTGCAATGTTTCTTTTTATCATACCTAACATTGCATTTGCCTTTTTCACTTCTTCCTAGACTTACTCAGTTAGATTACCTGTATGAACGTGTGTTCCTTTCCTTTTCTATCTTCTTAAAATTACTCTCTTTCATCCTGTAATTATGTTCCATATTGGATCTACCCACGTGGATGACTGTACATTTATCTACATGAAACTCCATCTGCATCCTCTCAGACCATTCTAGAATGTTATTTAAATCTGACCTAAAAATATCAACTTCTGCTTTAGATGTATCATCTGCGAATTTAACAATCATGGATCCGATATCTAAGTTCAAATCGTTTATATATATCAAGAAGAAAATTAGTTACACAATTGAGCCTTGTGCACTCCACTTTTTACTTCACACCACTCAGAACACTCCTTATTTATGCCCACTTTCTGCCTTCTTTGCGTTAGTTTTCTGTCCATTTAGCAACTTCGCCACCGATTCCATGTGATTTGAACGTCTTTTACTCTTTCAAAGACATTTTCTAAATCGAGATAAATAACAGCCATTGGAATTGCTCCATCGACCATCTCAGTGACCTTCATGAATTCTAAAAGACTTGTTAAACACGATCTCCCTTTAGTAAACCCGTGCTGATTATTGCTGAGTAGATTACATTTGTTCAAGTGTATTACAATGTTTTCTTTGATTATTGACATTTAGCAGATTATGTTAATTAAACTCACCGGTCTATAATTTACTGGATCTGATTATTTGTCCTTTTTGAACAAGTGGATCACTCCTGTATCTTTCCAATTCCCTGGAACAATCCTCTTTGCAATTGTTTGAGAATATAACACAGTCATTGGTTTTGCTAACAGATCTCTAATTTCACACAGCAATTTTAGATGAATATCATCTTGAACCGGACATTTATCCACTTTGGACTCTTCCAATTGTTTGAGAATATAACACAGTCATTGGTTTTGCTAACAGATCTCTAATTTCACACAGCAATTTTAGATGAATATCAGCTTGAACCGGACATTTATCCACTTTGGACTCCTCCAATTGTTTGAGAATATAACACAGTCATTGGTTTTGCTAACAGATCTCTAATTTCATACAGCAATTTTAGATGAATATCATTTTGAACCGGACATTTATCCACTTTGGACTCCTCCAATTGTTTAAAAACCATTGTTCCGTAATCAAGTCTGACCTTAATCTCTCTGTGTCCATGTCTCTTTGGATAAAATATTTATCTTGTTAGGCCGTTGCTCAATACGAAGAGAATACCGATGGGAACTGTAAGAAAATATCTAGAGCAGCAGGAAGAAAATACCTAGAGCAGCAGGAAGAACATACACAGAGCAGCAGGAAGAAAATACATAGAGGAACAGGAAGACAATACCTAGAGGAGAAGGAAGAAAATACATAGAGCAGCAGGAAGAAAATACCTAGAGGAGCAGAAAGAAAATACATAGAGCAGCAGGAAGAAAATACCTAAATGAGCAGGAAGAAAATACATAGAGCAGCAGGAAGAAAATATCTAGAGGAGCAGGAAGAAAATACATAGAGCAGCAGGAAGAAAATACCTAGAGGAGCAGGAAGAAAATACCTAAAGGAGGAAGAAAATACCTGGAGGAGAAGGAAGAAAATACCTAGAGGAGCAGGAAGAAAATACACAGAGCAGCAGGAAGAAAATACAGAGAAAAACAGAAAGAAAATACCGATAGTAATAAGGTAAAATTACCAAGGCTAATGAGAAGAAAATACCGATGCTTACAGGAAAAAACTACCGACAATAATGGAATTTACTTAGTCGAATGAGAAAAAAAGCACAGATCAAATTAGAATTAAATACTAGATTAATGGGGATAATATGTCGATAAGAATAACAGAAAAATCATCGGGCTAATATTGAGAAAAAATCTCAAGGTGAATGAGGAAAAAAATTCCTTGCCATATGGAAAGAAAAGTGGCGAATTGGAAGAAAATGTCCTGACAAATGGGAAGAAAATCCCATGCTGAATAAAAAATACCTACTGTGGCGAATGAAAATGAAAATCCATGGTGAAGGAAGTGGTGGCGTGGTGACTGATTGGAAAACTGTCGTGGCTTTTAATTAGAAAAACTGTGGCGACTGATTGGAAAGCTGTCGGGGCATTTAATTAGAAAACTGTGGCGACTGATTGGAAAACTGTCGTGGCCTTTGGTTAGAAAACTGTGGCGACTGATTGGAAAGATGTCATGGCGACTGATTAGAAAACTGTGGCGACTGATTGGAAAACTGTCGTCGCCTTTGATTAGAAAACTTTGGCGACTGATTGGAAAGATGTCATGGCGACTGATTAGAAAACTGTGGCGACTGATTGGAAAGATGTCATGGCCACTGATTAGAAAACTGTGGCGACTAATTGGAAAGTTGTCGTGGCGATTGATCAGAAGGTTTCTGTGTAGAGAACCAAATTCCGTGTTACAATGACAAACTAACCCATAAACAGTCTGGATGTAACGGATGACCTGCTTCAGTTCGATAATTTCGTAGGCGGCTCTATTTCTCAGCGAGGGTTGAATGGTCTGCATTATCTCGCCTGATGAATCTTGCAACATTATTGCTTAGTGCAGTCTTTTCATTCCTCACATTTTACCACCAATGACTTGACGGTATTTCTTTACATGCAGTCACATTGCTAAGTCAACTAGTCCATGTGGCATTCAATACTCGCTCCCACAATGCTTAAATAATAACAGTAATAATAGTAATAATAATAAAATACTAATACTAATGCTTTTCCTGATGCTTCATTTGTTGAAGCATAGGCCCATTACTACATATGGCTTACCTTAACAAACTTTTAAAGTAAAGGTTTGTCACATAGTAGTTACACTACTGTCTGAAATGCAGTTGTTAGAGACTTCAGTGTATTAAGGTACAGCTTGAATGAGTGGCCAGCTCCATTATTCGCTGCATTTTACTTTCCTAGTCTTATGTCAGGTACACATTTACAGCTAGATCTATTGGAGAGTACCGATACCAGGATTCACACCCCGTACCATTGTCATGAAAAGCGAAGTGCTCTACCACTGCGCCAATAGCACCCTCTCCAGCTTTTTGGACGCCTGATTCCAGGCATTTGCTGTACTGGAGGATACAGAACACTGCTTTTTATATAACGAAGTTGCTAGACCTATGCACAACACTATTTAGTTGTGTCTTACGACATGCAAGGGAAAAAGCACTTTACTTATGCTATGTCTTATACAAGTAAAGAGTATTCTTGCTTTAAGTTATGTTTTTGTTTTCTTGTACTGCTAGGCAAACGATCATTCTGAAAGGATCCATGAGCTTTATTCCAAGCCATGTCAAGCCCCAAACAAGATAGACTCTTACATAAATTCAAATATAATTTCTGGTTGCTATCTCAAAAACACAGATTTAGTCCTACAGTGGATTCTGGTCCACTTTGGGATCCATGGAAACGAGAAAACAGATGAGCTAGCAAAACCGGAAGTGGCGGCAAACAGACTCGATATCCACAGAGCTTTAAAAAAGCAAAGGACATTCATGAAACAACCCACGAGAACGCAATGGAAAAACCAGCACAAAGAATAACAACCACAAAATAACAGCATAGGCAAGCTTGGCAGAGATGGGCAGGCAAAAGATCTTCAGGCTAAGAATGGGACATTGCAGACTGAAGGTCCACCTCCACGAAATGAGTCTCAGAGACACCGCCACAAGCAATTGCTAAGCATCCAAGCTATCACTAGAACATATTCTGCAGGACTGCTCGACTTATGCAGACCATAGAGAGACAGTCTGACCAGGGGAAGCCACCATGCTAGAAAAGCTGTGGGGGACAGGCGAAGACCTGAAACGCAGTCTTCTTCCTGAATCTCACTGGGCTAGAAAGATAACATCAGTTGATTGAAGAAGAAGAAGAAGAAGAAGAAGAAGAAGAAGAAGAAAAAGAATTTCTAAGAAGCTTTAGTCACTCTAGTTCAAGCGTTATGTGGCACATAGCTATGGACATACGTGTACGAAGCATGCGGCATTCACTGACCTACTCATGAATTATGAATTTAACAAAATGTTGATTTTGCTGAATAGGTTTTCAGCTCAGAGCGCATTCCTCTTAATTAATGTTCAGCTTAAAGAGTGCATGCTTCTGGACAGTGGACAAAAGAAGCGTTTCAAAGTCTCTCTCAAAATGTATCCGAAACACTTCAAAATTGATGTAAAATTATGGAAATGCCTGACACAGGATCTCCAGGCATGGCGTAGACCCACCATCAGAGGCGTCTCCATTGCTGAGGAACACCGGGTCTCAGAGGCGCTGATAAAACGTACTATGCGAAAACCAAAACAACTGACACTCACTTGCCCAACTCCGCCCATAAATGCTGCATATGTGGAAGGAGTTTCTGTGATAGATAGTTTGGACTATACAGCTATTTTCGGACTCTTGTCCGACTGCTTGCGATGGACGGCTATTATTATTATACCTTTCCGGAAACTTCTATTTAGGCTGGCATTACCGTAGTCCCTTTTACGTAGACGTCTGTTTCTCCTATTTCAACCAACTTCCCATAACCTAGAGAGCAGTACACATTGTGGACTGCCTTTACTAGTACGACCTGTTAATCTATCAAATATTGACGGATACTATTTAGCAGATAAATTAAAAAAAAAAAAAAAAGGAATTCGAAAACGTAAATTCACAATTTACCAAAAAAACATCAAAGAAATGAGAGTTTAAAAACATTACACTCATGTAGTTAAAAATAGAAACAACCAAACAAAACAACAAGACTTAGTTCTCCTGAATTCTAATGTAGAAGATGCAGTTGAAGATAGATACACTCTGCCATACAGCCAAACAGATGCATATTGAGAGAAATGCCTGAAATACTAAAACCACGGATCTTATACAAACAGCGTCCGATGTCCAGCTCAATCATGACAATCTGTAGTTTAGATATAAAGTAGGTCATGGCTCAATGGTCAAGTGATACAAAAAGTTGAGAATTACAGCTATTAAAGGCAGTACAATGACGTAAAATGGGAACGCTACACATGCAATTCTCACCTAATACACCTTGGCCTTCAATTCCTTGAACGAATTAACAATATTTGGAAATCTAAATAACTGAGTAAACGTATCAAACTCAGGATATTTAACTCTAACATCATCTCAGTGCTGACATATAGTTGTAAAAGCTGTAAAATGATGACGACGCTTACAAATAGGTTGAATGTGTTTGAAAATAAACGCTAAAAACGTTTATTGGTCATTGGCTGGAAATAATTCATCAATAATGAGCATACGACTTAAACCAAAATGTTTCAAATGTTTTTTTTTTATTTTTGGGTAAAAGTTTGCCTCTCTGTATTCTCCTGGCGGAGGCGTAGTCTTTTAGGCGATATCCGAAGTAATAACCAGTACTTGGATGAGTGTCTGTATGTATCTGTGATAGTTAAGGCGATCTCAGTTGGTCACCCCAAACAAAATGCAATAGAAGGGCCTCAGCCTGAGAGCGGATGTTATGTATGAGTGCGTGTGTAACAGATCTTAGCTGTGTAGATTGATTAGGGATATGATTTTAGACATGTTTTGTTAAAGTTAGAAAGGGTGGGAGTAGAGCATGGATAGTAGCTATTCATTGTTTCTTATAGAATTAAGCTAACAAAGCTAGCCAGTACAGATGTACTCAAATCTGGACATCGGAATGCTTGAAATGCATAGAGTTGGTTTCCAAGCCACGCAGATGTTAAAACTACGTAACCTTGCATAACATCTACACGCCTGTTACATCATAATCCGTAATGTCGATTGCTATTAACTGCTTTTTCTGAATTCTCGGGATGGAAAAAACCTAGGTACGAGATCTGGAAAAAGCTGCAGATATAGCTAGCTAGGAGAGCCCAAATCAGAATAATTCCAGAGCGAAGAGAGGAGAGACAGGTCCACATTATTCGGGTGCGAGATAGCGGAGAGACAAATCGACAATCATTCCAGAGCGAATAACGGAGAGAACTGGCCGTCATCATTCCGGTACGAGATAGCGGAGAGTCAAGAGGACAGATTCAATCGGGTTCAAGATAACGGAGAGTCAAGAGGACAGATTCAATCGGGTTCAAGATAACGGAGAGTCAAGAGGACAGATTCAATCGGGTTCAAGATAACGGAGAGTCAAGAGGACAGATTCAATCGGGTTCAAGATAACGGAGAGTCAAGAGGACAGATTCAATCGGGTTCAAGATAACGGAGAGTCAAGAGGACAGATTCAATCGGGTTCAAGATAACGGAGAGTCAAGAGGACAGATTCAATCGGGTTCAAGATAACGGAGAGTCAAGAGGACAGATTCAATCGGGTTCAAGATAACGGAGAGTCAAGAGGACAGATTCAATCGGGTTCAAGATAACGGAGAGTCAAGAGGACATAATCATTCCAGAGCGAACAGCGGAGAGAACAAATCGACATCAGTCGAGCAACTAGGAGAAGCGGACCGTCTTGATAACGGTGAAGAGAAAGCAGATATATTTTTGGAGTCCAGAGAGAGAAAGGTTTTGACAGACAATCTTTCACCACGAGAGGCCAGAAGTTCATCAGCATATTAAGGAGGGGTAAATAGTCATGAAATTTATGTTTCGCATAGCAAGGGGTAGAACCAGATATAAGCAGTGCGTCACGAGGATAATGAACGAGTTAGTCATCTTAGATACTTTTTTTTTTACATCGCTGCTGAGAATGCAGCGTATTACAGAAGTATATAACAAATCCAGCGTCTAACAGAAGTATCTAAAACATCCGGCGCTTCAACGATCACTACACGCCACTGTCGACGAAGAGAATTGGACTGCGGACGAATCACCTGGATTGCAGAACAGACACGAATCTTCCATTCTGTGGCAATCCACATAACGGCTCGTCTATCAAGTTGCAGTTCGTCTATCAAGTTACGGTTCGGTTATCAAATTGTAGTTTGAAAACAAGTTTCTTTTAGTTTAGTTAAGTTGATAATTTCTTACAGCCATACAGGTTTTGTTTTAAGTGAAGATTAGAGAGTTAGTTGTAAACGTGTAGAAATAAAGTTTCATTGTTGAGTTTAAAAATTAAAAATAAAATTAGTGTCATAGTTAATTTGTTTGAAGTGAAAGTATAGTTAGTGCAGACTCCTTGTACCATCTTCTACGGTAGGCTAGTCAGCTGGAGCTGCTACACCTGTATGTAGATCTTGCTGAAAAAGACTAGTCTTAGATGTTTCTAATATAATCAGGAAGAAAAGTTTGGAGTACACCGCGGATGTGCTGTGGATGAAAAGTAATAGGCTCCCGTTACAGGTGATTTTGTGGAAACATTACGGCAAAAGGAAGCGGGGTAGACCCAGAGAGACTATCAGAAATATCACAAAAAGGGGCTAGGGAACATGCAAGAACTACAGAGAGTGGCGGCGGAGACATAGAACTGGATAATTTTGAGTTCTGCCTTTGGCACTGAAATACCAGAGAGAGAGAGAGAGAGAGAGAGAGAGTGAGAGAGATAAGAGAGAGATAGGAGAGAGTATAAATAAAAGCTTGTACCGAAAAACGCCGTTTCAAATAAATATTTACTTGCTTAACATGCATTGTTGAGTGTAGTATGCTTCCATATCGTCTCCCAAATACAGAACCCAGCCAACCGCGGTAAACTAACTATGGTAACAAATAACCAATCACAAACTTAACGTGTTGTCTCTAATCTTCCAATTGCAGTACGTAAGTACATCACACTGGTTCATAACTGACTCCAGGCAACCTTCAAACATGCATGCATTCAGTTCCCCGCCAATTACGCAATTATCTGCCGGTTTATTTCTGTATTCGGTTGACTAGAAAGCCACAAAACACTCATAAAATATCATTCACGTATAAATGTTTTTTGTTTTACGAAAACTATTCAATGACCGTTAAACGAGTTGAGCCTCTTTCAAAGTTTACTTTGTAGTACACGGCACTTCAGGCAAAGTGTTATTTTTGGTCAGGACGAGCACAATTGATATATTCTTCAAGTTGTCGGTATTACAATGTTATGCATCGTTTCTTGGGTCTACACGATAATGGAAGAATATTCTAGATAATTCTGTAACAGTGCAGATCTCGTGCAAACGAATGGATGTGTCTATCTCTGTAGGTCTAACAGCTGTAGGTCTAACAGTGCAGATCTCGTGCAAACGAATGGATGTGTCTATCTCTGTAGGTCTAACAGCTGTAGGTCTAACAGTGCAGATCTCGTGTAACGAATGGGTGTGTCGATCTCTGTAGGTATAACAGCTGTAGGTCTAACAGTGCAGATCTCGTGCAACGAATGGATGTGTCGATCTCTGTAGGTCTAACAGCTGTAGGTCTAACAGTGCAGATCTCGTGCAACGAATGGATGTGTCGATCTCTGTAGGTCTAACAGCTGTAGGTCTAACAGTGCAGATCTGGATCAACGAATGGATGTGTCGATCTCTGTAGGTCTAACAGCTGAAGGTTTAACAGTGCAGATCTCGATCAACGAATGGATGTGTCTATCTCTGTAGGTCTAACAGCTGTAGGTCTAACTGTGCACATTAAACAATAAGGCATGTATTCGTGCTATTTGCGCCCTAAAAGCGGCATTGCAAAACACACGCAAACTCATCTGCACTTTCTTTATTCTCGGTATTATCATCATCGTCATCCTCATCATCACCTCTGTCATCACTATTATCAATCACTGTCTCTGAATAGTATCGCGGATAGAGCTCTTGGCACTAACTGCGATTTACCAGGGTTCGCAACCTTGCGGTTTGCACTACAGTTAACGACTGTGTAAATCAGGGCTCGTCAACCTTTTAATGCCTGGCGCCCACTTCACTTTTATAATTTTTTTAAAGTAAATTTTCATTACCACCCACTAACATCTAAGTTGAAGAAAACTCCTTTATCATCCACTGAGTTTGTATTTTGAATGTTTTTTATCATCCCTTGCAGAACATCGCTCACACCCCAGGCCGCCGGTAAAGAAACTCGATCTCTTGCTAAATCTCCAGCATGCTCCAGTCATGCCTAAGCATCCCTTGACATCTTGGTGTCATCATCTTTTTGGTATGTCGCTCTTACCCGGCAATATAACTTTAATTACCATGCTCTCAAGACCATTCTGTATTTTGATGTGGCCAAGGTTGCAACTTTCAAAAATTGTAACTGTTCTGTTTGTTGGTCAATAAATATGATTTTCTTGTGTTTAGAGACACAATTGAATAAAGAAGTTGTTGATGTTATTGTTGTTTTTGTGTGTTTGTTAGTTTCTGAGATACAAGAAGATGAATGTGAAATTTTTTGAAAAAATTTAAATATTTGGACTTTCCCGACTAGGCCTAGTCTCTCCGATAGAAAACCATGGAAACCATAACAAAGAATCGATACTGTGTTTACAATATCGACACAACTGTTTATTTCCAATTCAAGCGTAGTTCTTTCATCTAAACAAATAAAATAAACAAATTTACAAGATAAAGATCTTTCCCAACAACCTACTTCACCTTTCCCCAAAAAGTCGGCCTGCTCCAACCGGCGAAAAAAAAAAATCGTTCAAAAGCCATTTGTAATCTAACATACGATACTTTTACCGGCAAAAAGCGTGTGTAGATTGACGTGACGAATCCAGCAGTATAAAAATCGCTATCGGTAGGGTCTCCGTACTTAGAGGAAAAAAATGTCAAAATTTTTTTTTGGTGACAGTGTGACAATCTGGGCATCCCCGGTTGTCTGCAGCGTGCTAAAGGAGTTGTCCAGACCATGGATTTGCTTGGAATTCACACTAGTCGACGACTTACACTTGTGTTCATGGACACGAGTTGTTGTTTTCCATTTAGACTGGTTAATTTGTACGCTTTGTGTGTTTTCTTCCGTTCGATTATCCTGGAATGGACATCGACTATATGAATAGCACTAAGCTTAAACATGTGTCATATTTCACGGTCTAGTTCACCCGGCTGAACTTCACTAGATTGACGCCCTTCGCCCTAGCTGAAGACAGGATCAGATGTGTTGTATGACATTCTTAAATAACTATAATTAACTGCCACCTGGAGACAGATAAGCTCCGTCAGGTATGTAGCGGCCCAAGACACACCGTTGTTGTATGGCGGGAGCTGGTACTACAAACTGCAATAACGGTGCCTCGATGACCTTCTAGGTTATGGGACTGATGATGATGATGATGATGATTCTCTTCTATACCCAACTTCTGTGTCGAATGTTTGCATTTTTTTTTCGGTCCACGGTATTCTGACCTTTCTAAAACATTTCGATTCGAAAGACTGGAGGTTTGGATACTGTCCATATTTCACAACCGTATACTGCCGAGGGAAAAACACAAGTTCTAAAAATTTGCACTTTTTGTCTTGCGTTGGTTTACTGGTATTCCTCAAGTTGTGTTTTAATACAGAATGTAATTATTCTGCGACCGTCCACCTGAAAGCTAAAATCGTTCACAAGTGGGCGGAAGCGCCCAGGTCGAAGAGCCCTGATGTAAATGAAGACGTAACAGTTCAAAAATGCGAGTAACTGTTTCTCCTCGTCTATAACCACCATAAATAACGCTTGAATTTCTACCACCAACTTTAGAATTGAAATCCAACAAACACATTCACACCTACATGTGTGCACAGAGCCACATCCATTTCAATGTTCACTGCTGAATTTGTCAATTTCCTTAATGTCAGCTGTACCATTTTTTGTGCGCAAGATCTGTGCAACATTTCATTCTATAATTCGATTTCACTAATGCAGTCGATTCCAGCTTGACCCAAATCCCTTTCATTCCAAGAATTTTCTGCAACCGGTATTATGCTGACTCCGAGTTTCATATTTTATCCTACATTATAAATTATTTTGCAATTATAAGATTGCATTTTCTCTTTTGCCTTCAAATAAAATTTCACTTTATCGTCACATGTTCATTCGGTTCCCTTATAAAAAAGTTTTTAATTTGTCATCCTTCATTAGGGCTGGAGAATTTCATTTTTCAGTTGCGTCTTTCCTCGTTATGTTTTTTTACAGTAACTTGTTGTTCACCGTGTATCACTTGTAACATTTGAAGGTTATCATGTATCACTTGTAACATTCGAAGGTTATCATGTATCACTTGTAACATTTGAAGGTTATCATGTATCACTTGTAACATTTGAAGGTTATCATGTATCAAATGTAACATTTGAAGGCTATCATGTATCACGTGTAACATTTGAAGGTTATCATGTATCACGTGTAACATTTGAAGGTTATCATGTATCACGTGTAACATTTGAAGGCTATAATGTATTACGTGTATCATTTGAAGGTTATCGTGTACCACTAAGCATATAAACATTCATAACTGACATTTACCCCATGGGAGACCAAAAAGGTCTCCAAAAGAATGCAGCAGCATGAGACATGATCGATAAACTGCACCCCAGAGAAGCATGAATCCAGGTATATACTAATGGATCAGCAACAAGAGCAGTGAAAAATGGAGGCGCAAGAATCTACCTTGTCTATCCAGAGAAACAACAAGAAACCACTAGTTCATCCACTGAAAAATTCTGTTCAAACTACTCGGCTGAAGTACAAGCACTAATTATTGCTACAGAAATGATTAGCAACACAAGACAATGACAGCAGGTTGTATTCCTTACAGATGCAATGTCAGTTCTGCAAGCCCTCAAAAAATGATAAACTTCTGGAGCTTAAAAAAGCCTTGGGCGAACTAAAAGACAAAAGGGTATTGCTATAGTGGATACCATCACACTGTGGCATACCAGGAAATGAGACACCAGACAGGTTGGCAAAGAAGGGAGCAACGCAAGAACAAAACGAACAAACAATCACCTTCCAAGAAAAGGAGACATTTATCCAATCAATAAGGAAATCTGACCAAACGAAAGACAGCTATCACTGTCTTGATCGAGCGGAACAAGTGATCCAGTTCCGCTTGAGAATGGGATATAACAGATTGAATAGCCATTTAACTGACTAAAATTGGCTCCATCGCCCATGTGTATGCGTGGGCAGGCAGCAGACACAGCCAAACATATCCTGCAAGTCTGAATGCTTAGATAATTGTGTACTGAGCAGTTGCATACAGCCAACATTTGAAGGCTAGCGTGTATCACATATAACATTTGAAGGATATCCTGTATAACTTGTAACATTTGAAGGCTAGCGTGTATCACTTGTAACATTTGAAGGCTAGCGCGTGTATCACATATAACATTTGAAGGATAGCCTGTATAACTTGTAACATTTGAAGGCTAGCGTGTATCACTTGTAACATTTGATAGCTAGCGTGTATCACATATAACATTCGAAGGATAGCCTGTATAACTTGTAATATTTGAAGGCTAGCGTGTATCACATATAATATTTGAAGGATAGCCTGTATAACTTGTAACATTTGAAGGCTAGCGTGTATCACATATAACATTTGAAGGATAGCCTGTATAACTTGTAACATTTGAACGCTAGCGTGTATCACATATAACATTTGAAGGATAGCCTGTATAACTTGTAACATTTGAAGGCTGGCGTGTATCACATATAACATTTGAAGGATAGCCTGTATCACATGTAACCCCTGAAAGCTATCATGTATCATATGGAACATTTGAGGTCTATTGTGTATCTCATTAGAAGTCTATCGTATATCACTTGTACCATTAGAAGTCTATCGTATATCACTTGTACCATTAGAATTAGGCTATTGTGTATCTCATTAAATGTCTATCGTACATCACTTGTACCATTAGAAGTCTATCGTGTATCACTTGTAACATGTGAAGGCTAGAACGTATCATCTAAAACATCTGAAGACTACTGTATCACCTGTAGCACTTGATCGTTGGTTGGTTATTGATCCAGTGGCCATTGGGCTCCTGCCATTTGGTCCAATGCCATACATTGGTATCTGCAAGTGTTTGTAAGCTGTTCTTTAGTTCCATACAAAGTGTTCCATTTGTCTGGCCTTGGAGGAAGAAGCTCTTTCCTAACCCTGGCAATCGCCGGACATTAAAAAAGATGATGTTTAACAGGTTCATAAGGATGTGTGCACAACCGGCACTCTGGAGTATGTTCTGGTTAGATTCTGTTCAAGTGATTGTTAAATTGCATGTGTTGAGTGAGAAGTCGAAAAATGGTGCTTTGGTCTCTCCTTTTCAGGAGGTTGATGTCTTTGACATTTGGGATGGCCATGTGTTTGTAGATTTCTCTCCCAGTATTTCACAGAGTCCATCTATTCAGCCAGGCCTCTTTTTTCGCAGTCTTCAGTAGTTGTTTGACTGTCTTTAGGGTTGTTGGTGTGTCCCACACTGATGTGACAGTCCCTTTCTGGCTTCAGTCCTGGGTGGGTAGAAAAGCCACAGACATACCAGCAACAGGATGCAAAATAGAAAGTAGCACTTGATAACCAAATCGTGTATCACCAGTGGCACTTGATAACAAAATCGTGTATCACCAGTGGCACTTGATAACCAAATCGTGTATCACCAGTGGCACTTGATAACAAAATCGTGAATCACCAGTGGCACTTGATATCCCTTACCAGACAACATGCTCCCATTTATTGCTCATTTTTGTGTTTATAAAAGATGTTCCAGACACATACAATGACGTTCCAGTGGCTGATAGCGTACAGAGGTAGATATCGAAGCAGAAGTGCATTTAACCAGGGGACAAGCCTGGTAATGTCACGGAGATGTTGTTCGCCTGGTTTGCGGACATATCTCGTGGTCAAGGAGTGAGTCTCGACAGTTCACAGTGAGGTGGCTGCTCTACTGTTTTCGGCACCCCGACCAAGAACTAAGTCTTATGTTGGTGGTTTCGCACCCCATCGCATTATAGGGTGAATATCGAGCAGCTATCCGCCCGCTTTGATCAGCGGATGGAAGAGACCTCTTTCTGTGGCTCGACCTGGTAGAGTTGAGGCGCGATCCCCAGGTCCCGACCATATCGAAGCCTCCCATTGCAGTGGTGCTGAGAATTTGGGTGGGATTCCGGCTAACAGGCGTCCGGCCGTAATCCCTCACATGGTAGCCTCGCGCCATTGGCTTATCAGCCTGGTACGTGAACCAAATGTCTGCGGTTCCTCTCGAGTTGAGCAGGGTTTCCGTAGCACGACCTGTTATTTGTAGGGTAAAACTGACCTGTCTTCCAATGGCCTATTTCCAGCACCCGTTCATTTTTGGACCAGGACGAATTAATCGAGGGCTTTTGTTTGTCCGTGACCGGGTTTCTGGAGCCTGCGGTTTCTGCTGTGTTAAGACACGGTTTACGTAGCGATCCTTCATTAGAAGGTTAGAGAGCTGACCTGTCTTCCGTGGGTCTAATACCAGCACACGTTCACTATTAGACCCAACGAAAGTGCTCTCGATTTGTCAGTCGTTCTAGAATGTTTGCGTGTTGAGTCAAATTAAGCCGCAGGCTCCACTCCTGATAGTGCTCTTCCGTCAATTCCTTTATCAAACACTGAATGCAGACAAACCGAGCCACAGAGTGCATAACCCCAGATTTCTGAGGGTCTAAATCCAGCTCCAGTTCCATATTAGACACAAGGAAAGTGGTCTCGGCATGTCAGTCATTTCAGTATTGGCCGTGTTGAGTCAAATTAAGCCGCAGGCTCCACTCCTGGTGGTGCCCTTCCGTCAATTCCTTTAAGTTTCAGCTTTGCAACCATACTTCCCCCGGAACCCAAAAACTTTGGTTTCCCGGAAGCTGGCCGCAGAGTCATCGAAGCAACTCCTGCGAATCGATAGTCGGCATCGTTTATGGTCAGAACTACGACGGTATCTGATCGTCTTCGCGCCTCTGAATTTCGTTCTTGATTAATGAAAACATTCTTGACAAATGCTTTCGCAGTAGCTCGTCTTGCGGCGATCCAAGAATTTCACCTCTAACGCCGCAATACGAATGCCCCCGTTTGTCCCTGTTAATCATTACCTCCAGTTCCGAAAACCAACAAAATAGAACCGAGGTCCTATTCCATTATTCCATGCACCATTATTCAGGCAGCGGAGGCCTGCTTGGAACACTCTAATTTTTCAAAGTAAACGCGCCGGCCACCCAGAACGCTCAGCGAAGAGCACCCGTGGGAGAGAGCCGGCAGACGGTAGGGCAGGAGACAACGGGCAGTGAACCGGCGCGAGCCGGACCGCCCGCCTGCGTCTGAGATCCAACTACGAGCTTTTTAACTGCAACAACTTTAATATACGCTATTGGAGCTGGAATTACCGCGGTTGCTGGCACCAGAATTGCCCTCCAATAGATCCTCGTTAAAGGGTTTAAAGTGTACTCATTCCAATTACGGGGCCTCGAAAGAGTCCCGTATTGTTATTTTTCGTCACTACCTCCCCGTGCCGGGAGTGGGTAAGTTGCGCGCCTGCTGCCTTCCTTGGATGTGGTAGCCGTTTCTCATGCTCCCTCTCCGGAATTGAATTCTGATTCCCCGTTATCCGTTAAAAACATGGTAGGCATGTTACGTACCATCGACATTTGATAGGGCAGACATTTGAAAGATGCGTCGCCGGCACATGAGGCCATACGATCAGCACAAAGTTATCCAGAGTCACCAGTGGGGACGCCGCAACCCCGCGAGGGGAAACGACGATTGGTTTTGAACTAATAAAAGCGCTCTTTCCGCGAGGGTCGGAGCTTGGTAAGCATGTATTAGCTCTAGAATTGCCACAGTTATCCAAGTAGGATCATGTCATCTAAGGAACCTCGACTGATTTAATGAGCCATTCGCGGTTTCACCGTGAGACAGTGTAAACTTAGACATGCATGGCTTAATCTTTGAGACAAGCATATGACTACTGGTAGGATCAACCAGATATCTGTCGGAGACGTACGTACCGCACACACCGGTCGGCGGAGGACGGGTGTGTAAAAGCCTTACTGGGACGGCAGCAGGGACCGACTGACGGACGGTTGTTCCCTCACTCCGTCGACCTAGGACCGCCCGACAGGGGCCCCTACACACACCAGACGACCGACCGACCGAACGGGCTCGCTCGAGGAGGGATGGCAGCGCTCTGTGCAGAACGGATTCCAACGACCCCGGCGATGAATTTCACTGGGACGAGACAATTTGGCTTGCCGGCCTGCCTTTCTCGTGAGGGTTGGTCGCCAGGAGAACACATGGCCTTGAGGCACGATTCCTGCTTTCCATTTGCCGGTCACAAGCTCTTTGCGAGAGTCTAACCACCAGCGAGACGAACTGTCGAGCTCTGCTATAAGCCTTAGATAAATCACCACTGACTGACAACGTTTCTTGATACGGACCAGAGCAGCGCACCTCAGCGGAGGAGACGCCAAAACAAACCGCACCCCAATAGCTCTACGGGGAAAGGCGAGAAAGCGTTTTCCGCAAGCCCGCGCTATCGCTCCGCCTGGCGGGACTGAGATCGCTTTACGAACACTGGTTGAAATTGAATTGCGGCGGCGAGACAACTACCCCAGATCCTCCCATGTTCAATCTCCTATGTTCAACCACCTATGCTCAACCTCCTATGTTAAACCTCCTATGCTCAAGCTCTTATGCTCAACCTCCTATGCTCAACATCCTATGCTCAACCTCCTATGCTCAATCTCCTATGTTCAACCTCCTATGCTCAACCTCTTATGCTCAACCTCCCATGTTCAACCTCCCATGTTCAACCTCTTATACTGAACTTCCTATGCTCAACCTCCTATGCTCAACCTCCTATGCTCAACCTCCTATGCTCAACCTCCTATGCTCAACCTCCTATGCTCAACCTCTTATGCTCAACCTCTTATGCTCAACCTCCTATGCTCAACCTCCTATACTCAACCTCTTATGCTCAACCTCTTATGCTCAACTTCCTATGCTCAACCTCCTATGCTCAAACCTATTTAATAGTCCCTTGCGACATGAATGGCAGGTATTTTCAACTTGACTATTCTTTCTTTTCCTATCTGGCCATGGTAGAGCACCAAGCATGTAACGATCCCAACACTTTTCAACATCTAAACCCCAACAAACAACCTACATTGACTATAAGTCCATCATACTTTCTCTGACCGACGGTGGGCTGTATTTGGCCCGCCTATTCTATCTTACTGCCCGAAACGTTTTTAGGCGTTGTAAGATGATATAAGAGATAAATAATGTGTAAACAAGAATTGAAACTATTATTTGCTTGAAAATAATAACATGCTGACCAAAAGTGATTCACAAAATGATCAAAAAACAAAAGGGAAATAACGATAGCATGTGGGCAGTAACAGGAAAAGAAGGATTATTGAAAACATTTGAAGTTTTTTGGAACTTCCCTTTTCTCCTCTCTTCTTCATTTCTTCTTCTTCTTATTCTTCTTGTTGTTCTTCTCTTTTTTTCTTATCCTCTCTTCTGCTTCTTATCTCTTCTTCTTTCATTTCTTTTCCTTCTTCTTCTCCTCCTTCTCACATTTAGTTCTCCTCTTTTCTTCTTCTCTCTTTTTCTTCTCATCTCTTCTTCTTCTTCTCCTCAGCGGGAGGTCGATGTAGTCAATAGGTAAGGCAGTCGAATATCGAACGGATGCGGTCGGCGATCGAATCTCGGAAGTTTGAAACGACCCCTGGTCTCAAGGGAGGTAAGACCAGAATTCCTGCATCATGAGTTACCTCCAATCATCTCAACTGGTCGTCTTGCCACTGGTTCAAGGTAGCTCGGTACCAGAGAGTAAGGTTATTCACTAGCGCAGGTCTTCCTAACTATCATCCAAATACAGCTCAAGTTACAACATCAAGAAAAAAACCTCCGTCTTATGATGTCACCAACATCGCTTTAGATGGACAACTACAAGCAGCCTATCGGAAGAAAGCAATGAGATGGACGTTCCCTTCAAAGGCTACGTTTTGTAAACGACTGGATTGCATTTCATTAGAATTGAGAGATTTATTCAATTCCACCTCCGACTATGGCAGCATTTGAGATCTAGTAAAACTATCACACCAGCAGCAGTGGCCGGAGATGCGACAGTGAATGAGGTGGCAACAGGCAGCGACTTATAACTGACGGCTTGCTTCAGGGTCAGGGACACACAGCTGACTGCTATTTCGATAAGGGGCAAATACAAACTAGCAATTGCATTGGACGAAACAAAGTTTATACTGTTATGCGGCCACTGTGTCACGAAACGTATTCTCACAGTTTTAGTTTAGTTTAGTTTAGTTTAATCGAAGAATCAGCGTCATTGCACAGAGTTTAAGCCATAAGTGCTCTGTATATCTCCATATTTTTGGAGAATTTCAGCACAATGCACGAACTCCGTAGCACCGGCGAGGATCCCATGATAGATTTGGTAGATTTTTAACATAGTTTTGAATTTTCTGGGGCAGCAGCCGTTAGGTCCACTCTTTTTGATTTTCAACTGCCGAGGGATTTTTAACGTGCACGACACTGCACACAAGCGTCCGATCTCTACTACCCAGAGTTTCCACGGTCTCCACCGTGATTTGAACCTGCGACCTCCAGCACCCGAGGCTGACGTCTTACCTCGAGACCACTCAGTCTCCATATTCTCATACGGCCCTCAATATGGTTTGAAATTGACAATCTTGATCTTAAACAAACAGTCGGTCGATATTTGCCTCTTACTCACTGGTTTTTTGGGGGAAGGAAATTCAAATTTGCACACGCTAGGAAAGCTCAAATATTTGGACTTTAAAAAACACATCATTACGAAAGTTGCGGACGTTCCTGACATAATTTCCGAGAAATTGTTTGATGCAAATTACAGTGGATAATTAAGACAAATGTAAAACAAATGTATAACAAATGTATAACAAATGTTTAACAAATGTATAACAAATGTATAACATTTTCTGATACCTTCCCCCTCCGTCACCAATTAAACCGTCCCTCCCGTCCCACCGGCCCCTTCTAGCCACCGAAAAGTTTTTTAAGCTTACGTGCAAGAAGTTGCCATTGTGAGCTTACGTGCAAGAAGTTACCATTGTGAGCTTACGTGCAAGAAGTTGCCATTATGAGATTACGTGCAAGAAGTTGCCATTGTGACCATCCGCATGTAAATGAATTCGTCATATGATAGTGAGTTGAGTTGGGAGAATGACGAAGGACGAAGCACTGTGAAAAATGCGAGCGCGAAGAGAAATTCATAATCAGGATTTCTGAAGGCCAGGTAGCAAAATAGATTAGAATAGAAATTCCCATAGTAACGGTTTATAACAATGTGCTTCAAAACGTGTGTAAGATACAATCGTTACTCAAGATACCTCCTTCTATCAATTGAATTTTTTCGTGTCCAAATACCACGAAATATAGCAAATCAATATTCAGCGACATGGATTGCCTTGTCGCACCTATTACATGTTAACTGGAGATTAGGGCAGGTCATCAGGTGTTCTGGGTCCTGTATTGCGCCAAAGTCACATGTATCATCATCTGTATATTCCCATTTCTTTATGTTATTCTTGTACCGTGATACACCAGTTCGGAGTCAGTTTAATGACTTCCATGTTGTGTATGGTAGATGATGACCAGTGGCAGGTTACTCCCGGTTCGCTCCCATTGAAAACGAGTTTTTCACTTTCTTTGCCTTTATCGTATATGAGGGATTATTTTCAGAGTTGATTTTGTAATGCCTGATGCAGCTTCACGCAAAGCATGTTTTTGGTTTGTGTTAATGACGAGTGTTCAATCCCGTGATATAATATTAATAATAATAATAATGATAAGTTCGATTATGCGTCTAATCTCCGTTGCGATGATCCGCCACATCATTGACCCACTGCTGCGATACATCTCCAGTCCTCGTCCACAGCGGAGAGGAAGACTGTTATCTGCTGGAGCCATACTGTGCAAGGACGGCCACTTCTGCGACTCCAGCTGGTCGGGAAAAGTCTTTTGTCGCCGAGGAACGAACTGTGAAGTACATGTATCTTGTAGGCCTTGGTTTCCTGGTCCAAGCGTATGGCATGACCGAACAAAGAAACTCGACAGCGATCTAGTGTTTCTGAGATTGGGCGGAGGCCTGTTTTAACAAATACTTCCACGTTGCGGATGTAGTCATGCCATCGGATGCCCAGGATACGCCACCTGTCGCACACGTGAAGGCTTCTAGTTTTGATATGTCGTGTTTGAGTAATGTCCAGGTTTCGGAGCCATAAAGTAGGCCTGAAGCCACGCAAGACGGGCAGATGGGGATTTTTGTTTTAATTGCCGTTACTCCATGCACGTCGGAGGTCGTGCATAGCAGATGCAGCTAGTCCAATCATCCGTGATATACTGAAAGCGCTGCGCCCGTCAGATGAGATCATGATGTCGAGATATCCAATGAGATGGAGAATTCTAACTTAAAGGGGTTGACATCGAGATAAATGCTCAGTCACCTTCATGCACACAAATATGAGGCCCATAATAGGATCCATGTGACAGTGAAGCACAATACAGGACTCACATGTCTCATAGCCTCTCCTGCCCAAGTCTACCTCACCTACAGGACTCATATGACTCATAGCCTCTCCTGCCCAAGTCTACCTCACATACAGGACTCACATGTCTCATAGCCTCTCCTGCCCAAGTCTACCTCACATACAGGACTCACATGTCTCATAGCCTCTTTTGCTCAAGTCTACCTCACCTACAGGGCTCACATGTCTCATAGCCTCTCCTGCCCAAGTCTACCTCACATACAGGACTCACATGTCTCATAGCCTCTTTTGCTCAAGTCTACCTCACCTACAGGGCTCACATGTCTCATAGCCTCTCCAGCCTAAGTCTACCTCACCTACAGGACTCACGTCTCATAGCCTGTCCAGCCCAAGTCTAACTCACCTACAGGACTCGTATAGGACTCTGAAAGCCTCTCCTGCCCAAGTTTACCTCACCTAAATGACTCACGTTTCATAGCCTCTCACTTACACGTGGTGGACCCTGTTTTGTCCAGCAACTTGCTAAAGCTTGGGTTTCAACCCCAGTGGGAGGTAAAATCGGACAGCAAACGAGTTAAAGAGGAAATCGACACCCCAGCTAATTGAGGCGGAGATGAGCCCACTCCCCCCATAGAAGAGGTGGTAAAGACGTAGATACTGGACCAGAAGGCGCACCAAAAACCACAGTATCACGCAAACCTCGCTTTATACCGATCACTACACCTCGACGGTGCCCGTCCTGTGGAGCCCCATCAGGCAGAGGGAGCAGCGGGCTCTAAGCCTCGATAGATCGCACCCTCAAATCAAAGCTGTATGGAGCTAATGAGCAGCTGCAGTCAACGGTTGAGTTCATCGCAGAAACTCGCCTGATGATGTAAACATCTATGATGCAATCACAAGAAGTAGAAGGTCCAAAATACTGTCCTTGCAGATAAAGACAGTTTATGACAAAAATCAGGACAAAACAGTCATGTATTTTGGGAATGTCATGAGAAGAGGCAGGATAAAACACAGTGACAACGGGCAGTCGCAGGAAATAGGGACACAGAGAGGCAAAGAAAGAACATATTGGACAGCTTGAAGGAATGGAGCGAGAGACGATTAAAGGCGGAGGTGTTAACGACAAACCTAACCAGAAAAAGTGAAGATCCATGATCGACAATGCCAATCGACAGGATACTTGATGATGATTATGATGATGATGATGACACAAATGCAAGAAATGAGAACATTAATATCACAACTAACTGTCAATTCGCGTTAGTGTACTCAGATTTAGCAATTCGAGTACAATAATGTTAAGCACACTTTCATGACAGATATTTCTCTCAAGACAATACAGTCACGAGCTCAACTTCACTTCTTTACACTGGTTTAGAAGACTCTGTAGAGTCTGTGTACAACCAGTGTCTTTTACTCCACTTGATCTAAAATTAAACATGTGGATACAATCTATTCTTGAATGCATTAACTGACCCTGCCCCAATTATTTTCTGTGCCCTCTCATTCTTGCAGCCGATTGAACTTGGAAAAACTTGTTATAATCTAATTTATCTTTTCCCTTGATTATCTTATAAGCATGTATTAAATCACCTCGAGTTCTTTCCTTTTCTAGACACCGAGGGCATGTTTTTTTTAGTCTTTACTCCTAACTCTAATTCTGGAATCTCCCTATCCATCATGTCTATATCCACTCTACAATAATGACTCTACCCCTGAACATAGTACTCCAATCTAGGTCTAACTAATTCTTTATACAGTTTGACTATCACTTCTTTGCTCTTAATGCGTAAAAGTTCTTTGGATCACACCTAACATTACATTTGCCTTTTTCACTGTTACCAGGACTTGCTCACTCACCTTATCAGTATTGTAACCCCTAGATCCATTTCCATTTCTATCTTCCTAATAGTGTTATCTCTTATCCTGTAATTATGTTCCATATTGGATCTACCCATGTAGAAGGTGCAAGACTACCACAAACAGATACTAGTATGACGTACGAAGAGTCAAAACGGCTTATCAAAGCCAGATACATGACCAAATGGGAAACCGAACATACTGGTTACACCAAAAACGATGCATATTACCAGTTGAAAAGAAGAGAGCAGGTCGTTGTCTTCAGACTTCGCACTGGCCACAATAGACTAAGGTACCACCTATTCAACAAATTAAAGATAGGTGGTACCGACGAATGCCGGTGCGGTACCGGTACAATGACCGCTGAACATCTGCTGCAGAACTGCCCGACATACGAGGATCAGAGAGAGCAGCTGTGGCCATCACCAGTGGAACTGCAAGACAAGCTCTATGGCAGTGTCGACAGCCTCAGGATAACCGCCACTTTTTTCTAAAAAATAATGGTTACTGTCTGACTGCGTACGAAGAAGAAGAAGAAGGATCTACCCATGTGAATGATTGTACATTTATCTACATTAAATTCCATCTGCCAGCCCGTTCTTCAATTTCGTCTAAATCTGACCTCAATATATCCACTTTATATAGGAATTCCTATTTGTCTTGCAATCTCTAAGTTGAGAAAGTCAAGGGGAAATTGGATGAGCCGGAGCGTGCTTCGACCAATTCTTGAAAAATAGTTCACAAACTGCTGGAGACTATTCTTTTTAATTACGAAGCCATTGCAGGCTTCTTATTTCAAAACCGGTCGAATAAATCTTGAAAGAGTGAGATTATGTAAGTCTCGCACGTGTATGGTGCTTAGTCCAGAATGCATGTCTACAGAGTTGGATGGATGTTTTTTGGGGTAAAAGGTTTGCCTATCTGTATTCTATTGTTGTAGGCACGTCCTTTCCACCATAGACCGCAGTTAATTAGACGATATTGGCTTGGCTTGGCTTCATTCGTTCTCAATCTCCCGCTACCAGACACTGAAAGGGCTTAAGTGGCAGAATGTAGTCCAGAGAACGGAATGCGTTGTGTCGTAGTTTACAGCTTGACTGCGATATTTGCACCTTTCGGTCCAACACATCCGACTTCAGCAAGCATTTTTTGAGTACCGGGTTAGCATTCCCTCTTCGATCCTTTCTCCTAAGCCAGTCTGCCCTGCTACAGCCTGTTATTTAGGATCACCGCTTGGAGGTGTAGAAGGGTCTTGGCAGCTCTGGTTCGCTGGCCCTGACGCTAGCAGTCCGCTATGAGTCGCTGACCACTGCAGCTCATGCGCTGCTCAGCATCTTGATCCCAATTAGGCGATATCAGAATGTGTTAACCAGTGCTTGGATGCGTGTGTACGTCTGTATGTACCTGTGCTAGTTATGACGATCTCAGAGGTCAACCCCAACCAAAGTGCAATGGTAGTGGCTTCCCCTGAGAGCGCATGTGAAAGTTGTGTAAGAGTGTGATTGTTGGACAGAGTTAATGGAAACAGTGTGAGGTAAGAAGAAATGAATGAGCTCATTGAATGATCGTGATTGTTAATTGTTTAGTTATTTGCCCCGATTTATGTTAAATATGAAAGAAAGCTATTCATCGTGGAAAAAGACACTCTCAGTGAAACAACTTTCACGACGTATTGAATCAATCATATCAACCAATAGACGCGTTGACATCATAACAAGTTCAGCCAGCCGAGCAGTTCACAGACGGGAAGTTAAACTAAGATAGAACCATGCCCTCTAGATTTGGGCATTGAGTCAGGATTGACAAGAAAATCATAAATTAAAAATATGTTTGCAAAACGAGGCTACTGCTCTAATATCAGAACCGCGATCTTTGATGCGTACTTATGGCAGACAGTTAGTGGAAGTCGTGTCGCTGATCTAAACACAGACAATGGAAGTCGTGTCGCTGATCTAAACACAGACAGTGGAAGTCTTGTCGCTGATCTAAACACAGACAGTTAGTGGAAGTCTTGTCGCTGATCTAAACACAGACAGTGGAAGTCGTGTCGCTGATCTAAACACAGACAGTGGAAGTCTTGTCGCTGATCTAAACACAGACAGTTAGTGGAAGTCGTGTCGCTGATCTAAACACAGACATTTATTGGAAGTCTTGTCGCTGATCTAAACACATACAGTTAGTGGAAGTCGTGTCGCTGATCTAAACACAGACAGTTAGTGGAAGTCTTGTCGCTGATCTAAACACAGACAGTTAGTGGAAGTCTTGTCGCTGATCTAAACACAGACAGTGGAAGTCTTGTCGCTGATCTAAACACAGACAGTTAGTGGAAGTCTTGTCGCTGATCTAAACACAGACAGTGGAAGTCTTGTCGCTGATCTAAACACAGACAGTTAGTGGAAGTCTTGTCGCTGATCTAATCACAGACAGTGGAAGTCTTGTCGCTGATCTAAACACAGACAGTTAGTGGAAGTCTTGTCGCTGATCTAAACACAGACAGTTAGTGGAAGTCGTGTCGCTGATCTAAACACAGACAGTGGAAGTCTTGTCGCTGATCTAAACACAGACAGTTAGTGGAAGTCTTGTCGCTGATCTAAACACAGACAGTGGAAGTCTTGTCGCTGATCTAATCAGTGTTAGTAGAAGCCGTGTCGGTAGAATGCAACCAAAGTTACCAGCTGCGCCTATTTACCAGAGACCAGATTTGCAGAGCACAAGAGGGAAACCAAGAAAAAGACGGATATAAGGTGTTAGTGAGATACTGAAGATAAACGAAATGACAGCATCGTTCACGACATATTTGCACACGAAAGAAAACTACACCTCACCAAGCCGTCTAATCCAACAAGCGGATAGAGGAACTGATACTTGAACTTTAACCTTCCGAAGTGACAAAATGTGCCTCTGCAAGTAGCGGGTCAAGACAAATCGTGTTGGTATAATAACATGCAGCTGATTCTAAGCTATGATTCCCCAGCGCGGAACACGCCAGTTTCTTCCTAAAAAGAAAGAACATAAATGCTGGAGCCTACTAACACATACCAACTCAAAAAGTCACAGATACTGCACGCAAGGCTGGCTACAAAAGTGTCACAGATACTGCACGCAAGGCTGGCTACAAAGTGTCACAGATACTGCACGCAAGGCTAATCACAAAGTGTCACAGATACTGCACGCAAGGCTGGCTACAAAGTGTCACAGATACTGCACACAAGGCTGGCCACAAAGTGTCACAGATACTGCACACAAGGCTGGCCACAAAGTGTCACAGATATGGCATGCAAGGCTAGTTAGAAACTATCACAAATACTGCACGCAAGGCTAGTCACAAAGTGTCACAGATACTGCACACGAGGCTGAATACTTGTTGTCACAGAAAAACGCATGGAGTTGACCACAAAAGACAATATAAACGGCCCATGAGTCTGACTAAATAGTGCAAACGAAACTTTCACAAGAAGAGCATATCAAAACTTTGCCCCACTCTTCCTCCAAGAAAGCCAGCTTCAATGGTGGACCTCTCCTTCTGATAAAGTTAAATGTGAAACTATGAATGAATAACGAAACTAAGATTACATAAGCTCTAGGGCTTCTCATATTTCAGCTCGGAACCCGCCAGTCTCTTCCTAAAAAGAAAGAACAGGTATGTTGAAGCATACTAACGCGTGTAGTTGGCAGCTGAGAATAAATGTGAACGGGTCTAGACACAAACTGTCACAGATACTGCTGGTGAGGCTGGTCATAGTGTCCCAGATACTGTATATGAGGCTAGGCACAAACTGTCACAGATACTGCTCGTGAGGCTGGTCATAATGTCCCAGATACTGTTTATGAGGCTAGGCACAAACTGACACAGATACTGCTCGTGAGGCTGGTCATAGTGTCCCCGATACTGTATATGAGGCTAGGCACAAACTGTCACAGATACTGCACACAAGGGTAGCCACAAAGTGTCACAGATACTGTACGTGCGGCTGACCACAAAGTGTCACAGATACTACACGCAAGGCTGGCCACAAAGTGTCACAGATACTGCACGTTTAGCTGGCCACAAAGTGTCACAGATACTGCACGTTTAGCTGGCTACAAAGTGTCACAGATACTGCACGCAAGGCTGGCCACAAAGTGTCACAGATACTGCAAGTTTAGCTGGCGACAAAGTGTCACAGATACTGCATGCAAGGATGACCACAAAGTGTCACAGATACTGCACGCAAGGATGATCACAAAGTGTCATAGATGCTGTACGTAAGACTGGTCAAAAAATGTCCCATGAGCTGCAAATGAATATGATTGCAAACTGTCACAGATACAGCAAGTAAGACTGGCCACAACGTGTCACAGATACTGCACACGAGGCTGAATACTTGGTGTCACATAAAAGCGCATGGAGTTGACCACAAATGGCAACAGAAACGGAACATGGGTCTGACCAAAAAACTTTCACAACAAGAGCATATCAAAACTTTGTCCCACTCTTCCTCCAAGAAATCCAGCTTCAATGGTGGACCTCTCCTTCTGAAGGAGTGAAAGGTGAAACTATAAATGAATAACGAAACTAAGATTAAATAAACTCTAGGGCTTAACACATTTATCATTTTTCTACCTTGAAATGTATATTTTATAGTTAAAAACATATATTCAAAACGCAGTGATTCCCAGCCATTTTGCGAGGACACTTCTAAATTCCATCTTAAAGTCGGAACCGTTCAACTCTTTTCCAGATTGATCAACGAACCAGACATAGCAAAATTACAATATAATCTAAGGCAATCACTTCAGACATGTTATGTGTTTCCTCTGATTTATAACTCCTGCTCCAAAGTGACATGCCTGATCGCAGGTGACTTGAAACTGATTAAACCATCAACATGCGAACGCACTCACGGTTGCATGCTTTTTCTCGCTGAACGATTCCATTGAATCATTTGCTATCAGGAAGCTGTGTACACATTCTAATGTACAATGTATGCGAAAGACGAGTGATGGAAACTAAACACAAAAGCACCAACAAAGAGGCAGTCTTTTCGCTAATGCAACGACCGCAAAAGGCGCTGTTGTGGCAGGACATATAGTGGGCGAAAATCTTCTTTCTAGTTTACTTTCTGCCTTCTGCATTCTGCCCTTTTACACCTTCCCCATTTCTTTTTTTGCTTTTTCATGTGTTCTGTTTTCCTGTTCTCCTCGGTTTTTCCTATTTTTTCTTTATCCCTGTTTTTCCTGTTTATCTGTTTTCCGTTTCCTTTTTCAGTTTTCCTTCTCATTCTCTTTGTCTTTGTATATGTCTTTCTTTTTCTGTTTCTTATTTATTTTCTTTTTCTCTTCTTTTTCTTCTTCTACTTCTTCTTTTTCATCTTCTTACTCTTCTTCTTCTTCTACAATTACTTCGGCGTTCGTCTTGAAAATGACGTTGCTGCGTTGCATTGCAGTTTACAGCGGGGTTGCGATACCTGCGCCTTTCAACCCGACACATACGGCTCAGCAGCCTTGTTTTGGGCTCTGAGTGTCTTCCAACGGCGATTCCTATTCTCATAGCCAGACTTCATTAGTGCAGGCTGTTTCCAGGGTCGACGCTTAATGACATAATAGGGTCTTCATCCACTCTGGTTCACTGACCACCACTCAAGCAACCAGCTATGAGGCCCAGCAGCATCTCCGGCCTTGGGCGGGACTAACTCAAGGAGAATCTCAGGAGGTGAAGAAAAAAAACGTGAAAGAAGTTAATATCTTAACATCTCCATCTTGATCACGACCCGTTTTCTCAACTCGTCTTTAATGATGTTCTCTGACTTGAATATGTGAGCTTCAGCTGTGACAAGCACATGTTATGTGGAACTGACGGTTGGGAAAGACAAATCTCATATTGTGGAATATTCTAGAACGATCACAGGCATTATTTTGAAGCCCTCGCCGTAACAGGAAACAATGCACAATGACACACATATATATTTCTTTCTTTTTGCAACACCTTTTGCATTGAGAATGAGATTTTATTTTGTTGATCGATTTGTTGATTTACACAGTTATTGTTAGTTCAGAAATGTTTTATCTATGATTGTGAGAGGGGAACTGAGACGCTAATGCGGTCAGACACCACATACTGACCAGAACTTCGCGACAGGCAGGCACAATATACTGACAAAAAAGCAGAAATATGACATCGTGAATATAAATTTAAATGACATTTAATGCTTCACATTAATATAAAAAAAAACACATGAATACTTAATTATGAATACTTAATTATGAATACTTAATGTCAGATAATTTAATTGTGTCTTAAAATTCTTAGATCATAATTTTAGCTAAGTTTGTTTAATATTTATAAAATAACTATTTGTAATACAGAGTTATTGTAATTGTATTGGGCACATTTTTAACCACACATTTTTAAAAATTATTCAGAACTGAAAAGAGTTAACTCTATATACAACATCTAGATTTGTTGGTACTTTTGAATAGTAAAGCTACAAAAACAAAATAAAAGATGTCAGATCAATATAAATATATATAAAATAGCTTGTTAATTGTAGTGACAAGTCCGCTATCTCTCTTTCGTGTGGCGTTCCATGGCAGCAGGTTGCTTTACAAGCAGTCTGATTGCCGAGATGTGAATTGACGTGATCCCCGTAGTAGTGAGCGTCACGCAGATGGACCCAAGAATAGCACACCCGCCTGGAGGACCTCGACGCACCTTCGTCAGCAAGCTCGGGATGTGAGGAAAGCCACTACCACCCACCACTTAACGCACTTTTTAGGGCGCACAAAAGAGTAAACTTACTCATTGCGGGCATTAACAACAACAACAACAACATGATTGTGATATATACCATACTTAAAAAAATAGAACATTTGAGAAATATATTTTTGACCTTGAGAAATATCATACAGTCTAACTTTGGGAACCTTTGCAAAATTTGTCTATGAAAAATGTCTTTATAATTTAAAGTAACTTCTAACATATATTGTAATGATCACCTTGAGAAATATTGTAATAACTGCCCTTGATAGTTAGTTTTCTTTCCACTTGTGCCGTTTAGCGACGTATGGAGCTTGAGTCGTCTATCCTGCGCCAAGTGCGTTGCGTCGGTCAATGTGAGCCCTTGTCGTTGCACAATCCCTCTTATGTCATCTATCCACCTACCTCGCAGCCGTCCCCTTGCCATGTATCCAGATCTACCAGCATTGTAAGCCATCAGTGGAAGACGATGAGGGTGCATTCTCATGTGAAGACCAAACCAACTTATTTTCTGACTGGAAATGTATTTTGCACAAGACGTAGTGCCGACCATACTTCGAATGTCGTCATTTCGCATTCTGTCTCTTCTGGTAACACCGATGACTTTCCTCAAACACTTCATTTCACACGTCGAAATTCTGCTCTCGCACGCACTTGACAGAGGCCATGTTTGGCACTGATAGCACAAAATCGGCATAAATATACTGTTTATCAGCTGTTGCTTTGTTGCCAAACTAATGCTCGGGTGTCTAAGCAATGGGGGCAGCTGATAAGTCACCGCAGATGCTTTCTGACACCTTGTCTCGATTTCCCTGTCGATCCTATCGTCTGCCGAAAAAATACTGCCCAAATACTTGAACACATAGCCCTTGATAAATGTTGTAATTGTAACGTGCAACCCTGGGAAGTGTAATTTCGAACCTTGAGAAATGTTGTAGTGATTTATCTTGATAAGTAATGTAATTGCAATGGGCAACCTTGAGAAATGGAGAAGTAATTGACCTTGATAAATGTTGTCATGATTGGCTTTAATAAATGTTGTAGTTGTTACGTGTGACTTGAGAAATGTTGAAGTGATTGCCGTTGATAAATGTTATAATTATTAACCTTGATGAATGTTGTAATTTGTAGCCACTGAAAAATGTTCTATTGTCTAACCGTGACAGATGACGTATTGTTTAACAATGAGAAATATTCTAATGTTTGAGCACGAAAAATTAAGCAATGTTGTTTTCCCCTTCTTCTTCGTTTGTTCTCAATCTCCCGCTACCAAGCCATATAAAGGGCTTTGCAAGTAGTAGGATTTTGTCCGGAGAGAGGAGTATGTTGTGTCACAGTTTACATCTTGACTGGCATTATTGCACCTTTCTGTTCAACACATCCGACTTCAGCAGGCATTTTTGGGTACCGGGTTAGCCTTCCATTTGTGATTCCTTCTACTTAGTCTGCCCTGTTGCAACCTGTTATTTAGGATCACCGCGTGGAGGTGTCGAGGGTGTTCGTAGCTCTGGTTCGCAGGCCCTCACTCTAGCAGTCAGCTATGGGTCTCTGATCGCTGCAGCTCATGCGCTGCTCGGCATCTTGATCCCGGAGGGATGTTTAACATCGAGAAGAGATAATTTGCAGAAGTACACCAATGTTCAACCATCAGAAATGACTCGAAATGTGAATTTTAACCATGACAGATATCATAATTTTTAAATACGAGAAATGTAGAAATTTCATAGCACAACCGATCTACATCGTGATTTTGCGGGTTAGATTTTTTCACGTGGATCTTTTGGTAAAAATTCCCCTGATCTGACTCCCGTGTCGAGACGTTAAAAATCCCTTGGCAGTTAGAAATCGAAAAGAGTATGCTTAGGGCCGCTGCCGGGAACAAAATTCAAAAGTTCTAGGTAAAAATCTACTCAAATTATTTATACATTCCCCCAGGCCTAATTATGCGTAGGAAGTTTTAAAATACCTACTACGTTTAGCAGAAGCGTTCGGCTACATGCAAATTTGTAATTAAGAAAAATGTAGTAGTTATTAAGTACAAGAAATGTAATTTTCAACTACGAGAAATATACTAATTTTTAAGTACGGGAGATGAAATTTTTGAGTGCGATAAATGCAATTTATAACTACGAGGAATGTATTTTTTTACAATGAGAAATTTCTTGATGTTTAGCGTTTACATGTTTGATGAACGACTATAACAACTGAAGAGGTCTGACTCGCATAGCCGTAGTGACTAGCTGTTAAGCATATGGAGACAGGACAAAATCACATAGAAGCCAATGAAACGTTTAACGTGAACTTCTTCCTCTTTCCCTGATTGCTTCCCATTGACGCTATATAATTCAGGTAATCACGGCAGACCGGCACTTGGAGAATCGTCCGGCTTCCGGCTCTGATAGCTATTACGCATGTCCGGTGTCGAGAGACCAGGAGCTCACGAGGGCTTCTTATTAGCCAACCAGAATAATATCGCGAATAGGGTAGTGGGGGATGGGGTTGGGGTAGGGTGTGGGGGGATGATGGGGGTTTGGGGGTGATGTGGAAAAGGGGGGCGGGGTAGGTATGGTCAAGATTTGTCTGGTTCATACGAGGGCCTTTTAAGGCGTACTTATACAAGGATAATACGTAAGCATGAACGACTAAACAAAACGCGAGGTACGCGAATAGATAGTAGCTGTTGATGCCTTAAAGATCCAGCGGTTGAGATGGATCTACTGTCCAGATCATGCTGGGGCTCAAGACAAAGAAAAAGCTGGCATAATGACTTCAATAGTTTCCATCATGGGCACATTAGTCATGGATATGAGCGACATTTTGAAATCGATCAATAACCCCCTGTTTAGACGAGCACACCGCAAAAGATGAATCAGCAATCCACAGACTTCAAATCTACGCCATGAATCGTGGGTCGAGCTGAGTGGGCCGTATGGGAGGACGGAGCAGGAGAGGGTACAACCAGCGGGCTACGGAAACCATCAGCATCCAGACTCTTCGCCATTTGCTGAGAGAGAGACTGGACACCTATGGGTATGCCCGGAGTGCAGTGAAGTTGATTCTTAGAAATAGAAGCCAGAATAAGACACAACACGCGCAAATCCAAATTTGACTAGTGCCTTGCTCATTAACAGACTCTAGTGAATTTCGTCAGTTAATTGTCTTAGTCTTTCTAGATTCCATATGGTTACATCTGCTACGCTCAGCAATTCTTGTTTAAAATAATGATCCTGAAATCTGATTGAAACTCATGCTGCATTGACACCTCTATCCTAGGTCCCAGGCGTTATGTTATCAGCCCTATTTTATCTATCCACGTGGATTCAAATCCAGAGATTGACTAATTATACTGATGTGGATTCAAATCCAGAGAATGACTAATTATACTGATGTGGATTCAAATCCAGAGAATGACTAATTAAACTGATGTGGATTCAAATCCAGAGAATGACTAATTATACTGATGTGGATTCAAATCTAGAGAATTACTAATTATACTGATGTGGATTCAAATCCAGAGAATGACTAATTATACTGATGTGGATTCAAATCCAGAGAATGACTAATTAAACTGATGTGATTCAAATCCAGAGAATGACTAATTATACTGATGTGGATTCAAATCCAGAGAATGACTAATTATACTGATGTGGATTCAAATCCAGAGAATGACTAATTATACTGATGTGGATTCAAATCCAGAGAATGACTAATTATACTGTCAATTTACTGTTTGTAGATACTTTCTATTCACTTCCATATCGTTTCTACTACCCCTAGCTATGTAGGAGATTGCAGGTTACTACATCACAAGTTTGTGTTTGTTTCACCTTGTCTCTAGAATCCCTAACTATGTCTGGTGCTGCTAAGTACTTTATCACAAGTTTGTGTTTGCTTCACTTCCTTAGTTCTTAGGTTCTTAGTCGACCTGTACTTCTATAAGGGCACATGCCCATGTGGAGGACCAGCTCTGGTATGAGCTGGATGTAGCTGAGAGACGGATTTCCTGCTTAGCGGGCTAGGCTTGAGCAGCTTAATATTCCACTGCGTTTGGTGGTTAATCGATATGCGAGTTCATCTTAGTAGACTCAAACACCAGAGCAAAATAAACCCGCAGCGTGTTAGGCGCTATCTATGCTGGTCTAAACAAACCACCTAACCATGGCCGGTATTATGCCATGTGGCACAGTTAGTCGTCTTTTACGAAATGCTCTCTGTGAAACAGTAGTGCTATTCTTGTCTCTGTCATACACAAAGACCCCGGCAGATCACTCTTGTTTCACTTTGTTCCTACAATCTCTAACTACGTCGGCTGTTGTCAAATTCTATGACACAAGTCTGTTTTGACCGTGCAAAAATATTATCAGCTTAGTTACGATCCCCCGCAAGCGCCGCTTGCGGTGACTTAGTCACGTGTGTGAATGGAGAATGGGCTAATACCAAAAGATATCATTTACGGATAGCTGACCACGGGCAAGCGTAAAAAATGTAGACCGTTCCTCTGCTACAAAAGATGTTCGCAAGCGTGTCCTGAAGGCATTGGATATGAACACCTGCAACTGGGAGTAACTTGCCAAAGACAGACCCGGCTGGAGGCAGGCTTTGTGTGTTGGTCTGCAGGCTGGGGAAGACATGATGTGTCAAGGACAGACCTGGCTGGAGGCAGGCTTTGTGTGTTGGTCTGCAGGCTGGGGAAGACATGATGTGGCAAGATGCAGTCTACAAATGTTTGCGGTGTAAGCTAGGGCAACAACTGACATTCCCCTCTCTAGTGTGAAGTCCATTGTCTCTCGAGACTGACAGAATGCCAATCAATCAATCAAGCAATGTGTTTGTTCACTTTGTCTCTAGAATCTCTAACTATTTCGGCTGTTGCCGAGTTCTATGTCACAGGTATGTGCTTGTCATTGCTTCTAATAATCTAGCACAAAGCTCAAGACATTGACGTAAGTGTACATCTGTAAGTGTACATCTGTAAGTGTACATCTGTAAGTGTACATCTGTAAGTGTACATCTGTAAGTGAGCATCTGCATTCTGAATGCATTACTCGTTGTTACAAGCCAACTTTCCTGAACCATTTTCGCATAGCTTCAACACTAGTCTTAAAAATAATATGTAGCTCTTCCTGTGAGAATTCTGCAGAGATACATGTTCTATGGAATAAAATAGGAGACGGTTGAAAGAAAAATTGGTTTGATTAATCCGGACGGCAATATTTTGGTTTGTTATTCCTGCCAATCAATATTTAAAGAAATATTTTTAAGCACTTGAAAGACGTTTCCGAAATTGTACAGCTGCTCTCAACAATTTGTCGTGTCTCCAATCAAACAACCTGTGGTTACGTTTACTTCGGTGTTTCTAATTGTATCCACTTCTAAGTTGTTCCATGAATTTCGGTGGTGCTGCCACCAGCTGTGCTTGGATCTCACAGTCAAAAACATGGTCACTGCTTTTGCTCGGCAAATATTTGTAAGCAATCGAAGGACGTCCCAAAAATTGCAGAGGTGTTGTCAACGACTATGTAGATAGATCGATCGTTCAATCAGTCAATTAATCAATGAATCAACCAGCCAGCCAGCTGATCATTCAGCTCGAACCACCCATCCTTCCACCCATATGTCTATATATATCCATCCACCCATGCAACCCAACCACCCACCCAAAACGCACCCACCCATCCGTCATGTCAGCCAGCCAGCCAGCTATAAAAACCTAAATTCCAACTCCCAAATTCTCCAGTTCGATTAGTCCGCCGTCACACTCTGTAGTTCGTGCATGTTCCGTACCCTCATGACTGCACCCTCCCTTGTGATAGTTGTGATAGTCTTTTTGGGTCTACCTCGCTTCCTTTTGCAGAAAGTTATCCACATCCGCATAATCCCCTGTAACGGGGGCCTATTATTGTTGATCCACAGGGCGTGACGTTTCTTTCTGATGAAATAAGAAAGATACTTTTTGTTTGCCTCTCATGAATTCTTTCCAACCACTGCCACATAATCGTCTAAGGCATTTAGTTTCAAATGCATTCAATCTTTTCTCAATCGTTCTTTGTCAGGAAAGATATGGTGAGATACTGCGCTGAGACGAATACACAAACGAAACCAACGTTACGACCAATACGTCTTCATCAGGAACAACTGAAAATAACGATAATGAACTAGCGAATCGTAGAAGAAGGGAAGAATACATTCATGGAGGATAAGAATATATAGGCGTATAAAAGGTGCTTATATCGATAACAAGAAATTGTCACAGATCTCCTCACTTGTCGGAGGCTGGATACCAAATGACGGAGAAAGGCAGGGTGAAGTGGACATGAGGCCATACGAAGTTGGAGATGGCCAATTAGACCGATAGCATACCAAATGGTGGTATTGGTTAAGAGAAAAGAAGAAGACAGACAGATGAACGCAGGGATGAAAAGAGGATTCTGAAAAGGTGTGGAGGATGCCGTGCGGCTGGAGGCAGCTAAGCTTATACGGGAGATCAATTTGTTCCCAAGTAGGAATCAATGAAGATCGTCAGATAAGGAAGAAAATATGCATGCGACACTGACATTGGCTTTGTAACGATGCCCAGGTCCATTGAAGTGGTTGGCGATTGGCGAACCAGTGTGTTAGCAGATGTCTTTGAGGTATTTCTGGAAATGCGCACGCAGTTCCAAATCATTCTTCCCAAAGTACGTTATGTTGAATATGACACCGAATATATGTTAAATATACTCAGACACGCACATGCAGCATGACGAAGAAGAAAATGGAACCCAATAACAACTATTAATGACTTCCCTTTTTTTGCTGTCCCTTCTAAAACAACTCAGATTATAATCAGTCAAAGCATAACTACAAGAAAAGCGGGCATTCTAACAAACTTCAGGAACGCACTCCAAGTCATCTCAAGCCTCAACCAAGATAGATTATCACACGAAATACAGTATACCAACAGGTTACTGTTCTAAAAAAACAGATCTTAACCTACAGTGGATTCTAGTCTACTGTGGGATCCTTGAACACGAAAAGGCAGAGGAGCTCACAAGAACTAAAAGCGGCGACACGCGAACTCGCAATCCACAAAACTATAAAGAAGCAAATGTACTCATCAAACGATCTATTAGGACAGATTGGATAGACCAGCACAAAGAAAACAAACTATAGACAAACTAAGTAGAGATGGGCAGACACAGATCTTGAGAACGGACAGTTCAGAATCAAGACCCACCTCGACAGAATGGGTCTGAGAGACACCGTCACATCCGAATGCGGAGCACCTATGCAAAGACCAAAACATGTGCCAGTCTGGCCTTGGGGAGCGACCCTCCTCGAAAAGCTGTTGGGGACCGTCGAAGACATAAAGCGGACTCTTCTTCGTGAACCTCACTAAGCTGGAAGACTTGCGTGCATTGACCGAAGAAGAAGAGGAAAAAGTCAGTTCTAAAAACGCTTTAATAAAATATTATTTTCTGAATTCCAACGTTACAGATCATGCATGCATTAAGTACCAGGAAGTACTTGGACATACCGAAGAATGAATAATATAAATGAATTTTGAAGCATTTGTCCACAAGTATTGGGGGCAAAGGTCTGGTGACTGCCATAAATTCACTTCCGAACGTGGGTCAAGTGCGTTTTCTTTTGAAATTTCTCGTACTTGAAAGATGACAATAGAGTGTATGGGAATATTACATAACAGACAGAGAGGTACCTAACCTCTAGAGCAATCAATGTGCAGGAAAAGGCGTCAGACATGTGAACAATTGGGACATATGAAGGAAATGAACGAGGAACAAAGCGACAAGCCTTCTCGAGCATACAATTTTCCATCTCAGGCAAGTGTACCGCACCCAAATTTTATAATTAACAATAAAAACATGGCTGCACAGCTTTCAGAATTGGATGGTCTGTTTTTAAATATTTCCAACCGTTAAACACACGTCCGCCGGTTTGACGACGTCAATAAATTAATTGAATGCAATTGAATAAACATATTATTTTTCTGGATAAGTGAAGAGAAATATCAAATCTAAAGATTTGTAGGCACATTGGAAATACAAATGAGAGCTTTCGTTGTTTAAATATTTTAGAGACTTCACACAAAATAGTGCCTCTCACAGAATCTGGAGAAATATCTGGGAGCTGCGTAGCGCAGTGGTAAGCGGACTGGCTTCGCATCTGAGCAGTCTTGGGTTCATTTCCCAGTTGAGCCGCAAATGTTTTTTCAGACCGTAACAGATCCCGGGTCGACCCATCCTGGGTATCGGTTCAGTCCAGGAAGTAAAAGGGGCGATTGGATATGGCTATCGCCCTCATATAGCCGAGCGTTTTAAATGTGAGATCGATAACACCTCCCACCCCTACGGCAGTAATGCTATGGGTTACTTTACTTTATGTATGTATGTATGTATGTATGTATGTATGTATATATATATATATATATATATATATATATATATATATATATATATATATATATATATATATATAGAGAGAGAGAGAGAGAGCGCGAGAGAGAGAGAGAGAGAGAGAGAAAGAAAGAGTTTGTAAGTACCATTTATTTTTCAAGGCTAATTTGTTATGTTATTCAGAATAGAATCGACATCACTGCACTACGGACAGATGTCCACTCTATCTTGACAAATGACAAAGGGTTAATATACGGATCGTTCCTGTAGGTTGTTGGATCTACACACTCCGGCTCCGTCCACACTCCGGCTCCGTCCTTCAGACTCAGAATGAGACATTGCACACTCAAGGCCCACCTTCACAGAATGGGTCTTATAAACACCACCACGTGGGATTGCGGAGCAAACAAGTAAACATTAGAACATATCCTGAATGACTGTTCATTTCCGTGGACCAAATAGAGGCAGTCTGGCCCGTGGGAGCGGCCATGCTCGAAAAGCTGTGGGGGACCGGCAAAGACCTGAAACGCACAGTCTCCTTCGTGAACCTCACCGGACTAGAAGAGTAGCTTCAGTTGATCGAAGAAGAAGACCATAGGGTCTGTGTATGACAAAGACAAGAATAGCAACACTGCCCCACACAGAGCACGAGTAACTGTGTGACATGGCATAACACCTGCCATGGTTAGATGGGTTGTTAAGACCAACAGGCTGCGGGTCTACTTTGCTCTAGTGTTAGTCTATTAAGATGTTTTCGCACATCAGTTAACCACCCTCCATAGTGGAGTAATAAGCTGCTCGAGCCTAGCCCGCTCAGCAGGAAATCCTCCTCCTGGCTACATCCAGCTCACGTCAGAGATGGGATTTGCACAGGGGCTTATGCGCATGTAGAAGTACAGGTCGACTAAGACTAAGACTCAATACTGCATTTGGATTCCCGAATCAGCTTTTAGGAAATCCTTATTCCGGTGAAAAGTAAGATGGACGCGCATTATGGCTACGCTATCGACTCTCCGTTATTTGTGTCGAGTTTTCCTGTGTTTGGTGGTTCCTGTCAGGATTATATTTCACAACACCTTAACCAGATGGTATAAGGGACTTTATTCTGTGGATTTGATGTGCTTTCGATCGGTTATCCTGTTTGTCATGCTGCATTTCGCTGCATTTCATGCCTGGCTCAAGCCGTAGGAAACTAGTCTATGACGGAGTTCAACGTTCCGCTTAACTGCACACCAGAATTCAGTCCAGATTATCACTACTCAAGGACATTTCTGCTTGGACTGAAGCCGACTTTCTCCTGCTCTCCCCTCTCTCCACCGGAATGACACGATACCTCTCCCAGCCTCGTACTCTTAGCACCGCAAGTGTCACGCTGACCAACAGACGGACACAGTCAGAAGCCTCGGCGGCGGGACATTTGAAAACAGGGAGTTTGACACGGACAGACACGGACAGTTTGACACAAACATTGGTCTAACACACTCCTCGCGGCTTTCATCCCAAGGCTGCGGAGTACACAGCTCCACCTGGGAAGTCTGCATGGATTTCGGTCAACACGCTGAGCATGAACAAAGTCTCAGCAGTTGGACAAGGTTATGTTCAATCGACGCAACTGGCCTTTGACGCCTACCAGAAATTTATTATTATCATTATTATTATTCCAATCGCTCGAACTGTGGATGTTACATAACGTTTACCGATCTTCTAGTTTTTATCGAGCATATTCTTTCGGCTCTTCTTCAAACAGTCCCCAGTTACAAACACGTCTCCTGAAAAGCTTTACTTAAAACTTGTATCTCTGGTGTTATAGTTTAAGATTTAATAATCAGCTGAGATAATTTTTAAAGGGAAGTCGATTGGCTATACGTTGTGGGTTTTGTTTACAATCCCGACGTCCCAGCTACTGTTACCGACGTACACAAGGTGATAATTGTGTTATTGGATAATTTATAAAGCTGGGGAATGAAGTATGTCTAGATCAACAGTGGTAGCGAAGTGATAGTCAAACTGTATAAAGCATTAGTTAGATCTAGATCACAGTACTGTGTACAAGTGTGGATTCCTTATTGCAGAGGAGATACAAACATGCTGGAAAGGATTCAAAAAGAGCGACAAAGCTGATAGTGGGATTCCATAATTACAATTATGAGAAAATACTCAGAAAAACCAGCCTACAGTGTCCAGAAAAGAGAAGAATTCGAGGTAACTAAATACAGGTTTATAAGGTAATCAAAGAAACGAATAAATTAAACTGTAACAAGTTTATAATAATACTACCACCTACAAGAATAAGAGGGCATAGCTTCAAATTAACTAAAGAAAGGACCAGATTAGATAGGCAATATTTTTTCAATCACAGAGTAGTGAATACTTGGAATGCATTGCTACATGAAGTAGGGAGGCAGGGACAATTCATGTATTTAATAATAGATTGGTTACGCATAGATTTAAGAGCAAGGGCATGTAAATGAAACTGGTTGTATACAGGCTCTGCAGAGTCTTCTAATCTAGTATCAATACAATAAGTTAAATTAAGTTAAGTGTGTGGGATAAGTTATTATTTAGTCCCGATAGAAAACGCCTACGCTGTAACATGTTTACACATTTAGGAGACGAGTAACTGTTTTGTCAACTGCTTTTCTGTAGCAGGGAAACAATAGAGAACAAATGAATGCAGGCTTCATGAGAAAGCACATCATAGTTCCCTGGAGATCTCTGAGATGACAGTCTCGTTTCTGTTTTTACTGAACTGGATTTTTTTGGGGAGTATAGAAGACAAAAAATAAATATTGGTTCCTGTTGTGTATTTCAAATTGTATTTATAAATGACAGCTCCTCAGTAAAATTCGTTAATTACAACGAGCAGTGACGATATATTTTTCGTCATATTTCTGATTTGGAAGCTGCTGGAAATCAGTGCAGGCTGGAAATATTGTCTGCGCATTTGCTATTGCCATCCGGTTATTGAATGTGAAGGTTAACATCAAGGTCAAGTACAACATACTAACCAAGACCCCATATAACTTTCACGTCGCATACATTGAAACCAAATGTGCCGTAATAGCCTAACCAACGAGGTGAGGCTGGATACATTGTTCCTGGCAGTGGGGAGCCTCACACGGAGCATGGAATTATGCAACAGAACAGAGGATACAGGTCAATCTGCTTCAGTTCGCCCGGAATGCAGACTACATTGTTATTCTATATCGTGATCCTTCATCGTCATCCTACATCGTCACCTTACATCGTCACCCTACATGGTCATCCAACATCGTCACCCTACATCGTCATCCTACATCATAACCGTACATCGTCACCCTACATCGTCACCCCACATCATAACCGTACATCATCACCCTACATCGTCACCCTACATGGTCACCCTACATCGTCACTCTACATCGCCACCCTACACCGTCAATCTGCATGGTCACCCTACATGGTCATCCTACATCGTCACCCTACATCGTCACCCTACATTGCCACACTACATCGTCAATCTTCATCGTCACCCTACATAGTCACCCTACATCGTCACCGTACATCGTCACCCTACATCGTCACAATACATCGTTACCCTACATTGCCAACTTACATCGTTATTCTACATCGTCATCTTTATCCTGTATCACGATCTTATATTAGGATGCTACATAGTTATCGTCACCCTACATCAGCATCCTACATCGTCTCCCTACATCGCCACCGTACATCGTCATCACATATTGTCATCCTACATCGTCAGCACATATTGCCATCCCCCATCGTCATCACATATTGTCATCCCCCATCGTAATCACATATTGTCATCCTACATCGTCATCACATATTGTCATCCTACATCGTCATCAGATATTGTCATCCTACATCGTCATCACATATTGTCATCCTACATCGTCATCACATATTGTCATCCTACATCGTCATCACATATTGTCATCCCCAATCGTCATCACATATTGTCATCCCCCATCGTAATCACATAATGTCATCCTACATCGTCATCACATATTGTCATCCTACATGGTAATCACATATTGTCATCCTACATCGTCATCACATATTGTCATCCCGCATCGCAGTTACATATTGTCATTCTACATCGTCATCACATATTGTCATCCCCCATCGTCATCACATATTGTCATCCCCCATCATGATCACATATTGTCATCCTACATCGTCATCGCATATTGTCATCGTACATGGTAATCACATATTGTCATCCTACATCGTCATCACATATTGTCATCACGCATCGCAGTTACATATTGTCATCCTACATCGTCACCCTACATTGGCGTCCTACATCGTCGTCCTACATCGTCGTCCTACAACGATCTCTGACATCGTCATCGTGTATTAGTAGATAAGACTAATGACCTGGCGTTATTCGCTGTTTTAGCATGAGATTGGCCACTGTATTGTCGGATTAACACATACCCCTGTACTGTCGGATTAATACATGCCCCTGTACTGTCGGATTAACACATGCCCCTGTAATATCGGATTAACACATGCCCCTGTAATATCGGATTAACACATGACCCTAGAATATCGGATTAACACATGCCCCTGTAATATAGGATTAACACATGCCCTTGTAATATTGGATTAACACATGCCCCTATAATATCGGATTAACACATGCCCTTGTAATATCGGATTAACACATGCCCCTGTACTGTCGGATTAACACATGCCCCTATAATATCGGATTAACACATGCCCCTATAATATCGGATTAACACATGCCCCTATAATATCGGATTAACACATGCCCCTCTAAAATCGGATTAACACATGCCCCTCTAATATCGGATTAACACATGCTCCTCTAATATCGGATTAACACATGCCCCTCTAATATCGGATTAACACATGCCCCTCTAATATCGGATTAACACATGCCCCTCTAATATCGGATTAACACATGCCCCTGTAATATCGGATTAACACATGCCCCTGTAATATCGGATTAACACATGCCCCTGTAATATCGGATTAACACATGCTCCTGCATGCACTCATTTTAAAGAGTTGAGGGAGTTTTATTACTCACGGACCTTAATGAGGCCCACTAGGATACTGGCAGTAATGTGGGTCGCTGAATTAGGGGAAGAATAAAGCGATTTTTTTTCTCAAATTGGGCTGGTGTTGTGACGCTTATATAAAAATCAGAGCCGCTGTATCTGAGATGAGCTTGTATAGTATTCTCTATAACAATTAGAGAAAATGCACCTGGAACGTTCTAGTGTACTGTTCTTTATAAAAAATCAGAGAACAAATACCCAAAGTTCTCGTGCCATGGATGAAGTGCATCAGCTATATCTTCCAAGTCTATTTGCCATTTCTTCAAGTTCTCTCTACCATATAGCCCGTACCTCTATTGCCTCAAGCTCTCTTCACTATGAATAAGTAGCCTGCCTCTACATTCCTCCTATATGGTGTCCCAGAACAGCAGAACAGAGACTATCTTGTAATATTATCCACTGGTTTCCTTATTAATGTATGGCTTATTCAACGGTACAGCCTCATCTTAATGTCCTGTTCCACTGATATCTGTCCTGTTCTCTCCCACAGATTCTCTTTTTCTTCTTCTTCTACCTTCTTCTTTTTCTTCTTCTTTATCCTCTTCTTCCTTCTCTTCTTCTATCAACTGATGAAATCCTTCTAATCCGGTGAGGTTCAAGAAGGAGACTGTGTTTCAGGTCCCCAGCAACTTTTCAAGCACGGTCGCTGTCCCGGGCCAGACTGCCTCTCTTTGTTCTGTATAAGTAGGACAGTCCTGCAAGATATATTCTGGTGTTTGCTTTGGTGTTCCGCTATCGCACGTGGTGATGTGTGTAGGACCTATTTTGTGGAGGTTGTCCTGAGTCTGCAATATCCCGTTCTGAGTCTGAAGATCTTTGTATCATTTTCTGTGTATTTCGTGTATTCTTTGTGCGGGTTCTCCATTCAAACCTCATGGATTGTTTGATGAGTATTTATTTTTGTTTATAACTCTGTGGATGGCGAGTCTGTTCGCCGTCACTTCCGGCTTTTTCTAGTTCATCTGCCTTCTCGTTTCCAAGGTTCCCACAGTAGGCCTCACATAGATCAGCATTAGTGATCTTATCCTATCATTTAAAGCCCTATATTCGGCTCAAGCAACCATTTATGAAAGTCTTCACCTTTGTTGGCTTCTCTTGTATTGTCCTTCATGTTTCAGACCCATGCAGAAGAACCGATTTACATCGAAGATTTTTTATTTTCCTGTTGGATTTTTATTTCTTTTGTTTTCCGAAAGTTCCCCAGCCTAATGATAGCGTACCTTGCCTTTTTGTATTCGTACTCTGACATCTGTGTCCATCCATACCTCTCCTTGTGTCTATATTGGTACCAGGATATATGAAGGAGCTCACATCAATTTGATTTTCCGCTTTTTGAATATAAAAATTGACTGTATTTCTGACCTAAAGTCTCAGACAACTCGTGAGATACACGAGGGACAGTCAGTAAATTTTATCATAAAGTGAAAGGAAAAGAAAAGCCTCCATTTCCCGCTTTATGGGTAGCCTTCCTAGCAGACCCATCAGTAAAGACACGTATTTCTTCTTCTGGGTAGGCGTCACTCGTTCTGTGTGACGCTCTCATGAGACGTATTGGAACATAATCTCTTATTGTATTATACAATTATGTGCAACGCATCTTTCTGGTCTGCACACCATCTGTTTAATCGAAAGTCTGCCTCTTTGTCTCGCAACTGTTCGTCAACGGCTTTTTGCAACCTCTATAGAATGATCTTGTGCAGTGTTTTCTCAGGTACTGAGATAATCTGTACATCGATGCAGATCTTTCTATTTTGGCAACTTAATTATATGGCCTTCCTTCCATTCAACCGGCAAATCTTTTCTCTCCCACACTTGGCCAAATAATTTATATAACATTCTTGTGGAGATGTCAATGTCTGCATTGATTGCTTAAGCTGAGAGAGCATCCGAACCGATAGATTTACCATCACTCACAAGTAGAATGACCTCTAATTTAATTTTCCCGATCCGTGATTTTATGCAGTCACAATAGCTAGTGACAATCACAAAACTCACAAAGACACTACTAAGTGCTGAATAAATTGTAACAAATTGAAGCCGTTTCTCAGAAGCAGCATTTGATGTGGCTAAATTTAGTACTGCTTATATTGAAGCAGCATGTAATACTGGATTAGATTCGACCTTTAACATTCTTTCATGTTATGTAATGAATATATGGAGTTTCAATAATCACTGGTGTTTAAGAAACGTCTGATTAGTATCTTGGTAGAACAACTGCATTTCATGGCAAAGGTTTGGATTCAGCTCTCACAATCGTCGCGCTCCAGTCTACCCAGCTGTTAAGGGGTACATGACTTACGGTTAGGGAAGGAAAAGGTAGCAAGGAAGGACACTGTCCAGCCCAGCTCACATAAGCTATGGCCTAGTATATTAAAATATGTAACACATTATTTCCGAACAACGGTTAAGTCTGCTGGAGGACAACCTTTTTCTCAAGGAAGTAATTAGAGCAATGGTATTATTTTTTCTTCTATTGTTTTTCTCTTCTCTTTCTCCTTCCTTCACATCATGTTTTTTCTTCTCCTTTCGTTTCTCTTTCTCCTTTTTTCTTCATCTTCCTCAATATTAGTCTCTGAATCTCCTTTTCTTCTTTTTTTCTTTTATTAAAAGAAAACTAATCTTAGCGTAATATTCTTCTTTTTCTTCGTCGTAAGCTCTCCAGAAGCCAACTTGAATGTCTCTAAAGAAGGCAGTGATCCACATGAGGTCATCTGTATTTCCATAGCGCTTGTCTAGGATTGTGATGGCAGATGGCTCAAGGTGCCTTCTCTGCGACTCGTATGTTGGACACTTCTGCAGTAGATATTCAGCAGTCAATTTATCAGTGCTGTAGACAGATTCATAGGTTTGTCATATTTTTAGCTTGTTGAATAGATCGTACCGCAATCTGTTGTACCCTGTGCCAAGTCTGAAAATCACCATCTGGTAGGTCCTGTTTCGCTTGTAGTAAGCGTCATGTTGTTCTTGTCATGGATGCTCTTCTAACCACTTATTCTTGTATCTGCATCTGGTAAACTTCTTGGCATTTTAAAAGGTTATACCTATATTAGGTTGAGGCAACACATTGCACACTCCAACGGCGACATCACTTCATGCCAGCAGAAGAGACCCGTACTAATTTCAGAGCTGAAGCAACAACTGTTCAATGCGCAACGATTTTCTTCTTCTTCTTCTTTTTCTTCTTCTTCTTCTTCTTATGCGTTCGTTCTCAATCTTCCACTATCAAACCCGGAACAGGGCTGTGCAAGTAGCAGGATGTGGTCCAGACAACGAAATGCGTTGTGTCTTTAGTTTACAGCTTTACTGCCATATTTCCTACTTTCGGTAAGACACATCCGTCTTTGACAGTATGCTGCAACGATGATTCTTAATAGCCAAAACACAACTACAAGGAAAACGGTCATTCTAACACTCTAGGAGCGTACTCCAAGCCATATCAAGCCCCAAAACAAAATAGTCAAACACGAAAAAAAATACGTCGGATTGCTATTCGGGCTGGGATCAAGGTAAAGCTGATCCCTGTGTGGACCCCAACCGTATGCCATGAAAAACAAGGGATCTACCACCACTATATAGGAGCCCTTTTAGTCGTGACATACTATTGGATGCTACTTGCAAAGCCCTGTTAAGGGCTTGGTAGCAGGAGATTGAGAACGAACATCAGATTAAGAAGATAAGAAAAAGAAAAAAGAAAAGAAGAAGAAGAAGAAGAAGAAATAAAAGAAGAAGAAGAATCATATTGTAAATACGGAGACTAGGACAATAAATTAATAATTAGCTACCCCTATTAATTTTAAAAGTCGATAACTTCGCTCCGTGAAGTTGTATATTACGTATCTGGGGAAGGCGCGGGCTGGAACCAAGGTCACGCCGCTGTCTGGGAGGATCATATGATAAGCGCCATCCTATACGTTTCATAAGACATTTAAAGAGGAAAAGAGCTAGTTGATTCCTACGTAGTATACTACCTATGGTTCGGTCTCTCTCCGCTGAAGGTTCTGCCACCTGCCAAGAGCATCACGAACTCCGTAGCCCCATTGATGAACCCAAGGAAAAACAAAATGCCGTCATAAACCACAACCAACACTAGATATTAAAGTAGGTCATGCATAAACCGACCGTCACAGTTTGAAATCGTACACAATGCAAACGGATTGATCAGTTTGCCATGGAGGCCCCCAGTTGTACAAATGTTCGGCATCTTGGATGACTCCGCATTCGCAGACATTGTCGTCCGGATATCCCATTTTTGTCAAGTCCAATCTACACCTTAACTTTCTCACTCGTAATCTGTTTAGGGCTCTCCACATAGGATATGGCACATTGTGCCCTGCTGCAAGTTCTTCTTTGATCTACATCTATTCCCCACCATATCTTTCACACCATTTGTCATTGCTGATTGGCTCAGGATTCCAATCTGTAGAGCAGCAAAAATGGCGCCATAACTGGCTGCGGGTCTGGTCTACATTGCTCTTCTTTTTTTTTTTTACTTCTTCCTCTTCATCGTACGCTGTTTACAGCGATATTTACGTTGCACTGTTTCATTTTGTTAAGCATGTGGCTCAATGCATCCGATTTCAACAGGCGTTCCTGTAGGGATGCCCTCCTTAGCCTTTGGCTGTCCCCAGCCTATCTGCAGTTGTTTTTGGTCAGAGTTGTCTCCCTTAGGGAAGTTGTCTTGCAGGACTATCGAGTCTTCCCCACTCGTGTCTATAGGGTTTGGCAATGATATGAAATGATGGACTATGTACTAGTTTTTACTATCCCGGAAGAGAGGCAGTCCAGTGTGACTGTGTCTCAGGATCGTCACGTCCTGCCAGAAACGTAGCATGTGAGTGAGGTATCTCTTTGCTCCCTTCATTTTCTCGGCTCATCTGCAGTGATGGCACGCCTAGTATTCCCCGCCACCTGGGACGTTGTCACAATAGGGCAGAGGTGCAATGTCCGCTGGACTGCATCTCTTCTGCGTCCATTGGGATGGCTGATAGCAGACAGAGGTAAAGAGCGAGGCAGGAATGCATTTGGCCAGGTGCATTTCTGTGGCTCGACCGGGCCGGGCTGAGACGCGAGCCCCAGGTCCCAACCATATCGTTGTCTCCCATCACTGCGGTGCTGAGATTTAGGGCGGGATTCTGGCTTAGAGGCGTTCGGCCGTAGTCCCTCAGGTGGTAGCTTCGCACCATTGGCTTATCAGCCAAGCACGTGGACCAAATGTCAGCGACCTGCGATTCCTCTCAAAGGAGTGCATTTAACGAGATGTTGTTCGCCTGGTGTGCGGACATATCTCATGATCAAGGGGTTGCGTCTCAACAGTTCGCAGTGAGGTGGCTGCTCTACTGCTTACGACATCGCGACCGAGAACTAAGTCTTCTACTAGTGGTTTCACACCACATCGCCGTATGGGGTGAATATCGGGCAGCTTCACGCCCGCTTTGATCGGCGGAAGGTAGACACCTCTTTCTGCGACTCGACTGGATCGGGCTGGGACACGAGCCACAGGTCCCAACCCTATCGTAGCCTCCCATCGCAGTGGTGCTGAGATTTAGGGCGGGATTTCGGCTTAGAGGCGTTCGGCCGTAATCCCTCCTATGGTAGCCTCGAGCCGTTGGCTTATCAGCCTAGTACGTGGACCAAATGTCTGTGATTTGCGATTCCTCTCGAGTTGAGCAGGACTACCGTATCAACGCCCTGTCATTAGTAGGGTAAAACTGACCTGTCTTCCGAGGGTCTCATACCAGCACCCGTTCACTATTAGACCCAACGAATCAAAAGAGGGCTTTTTTGTCAGTCAATGACCAAGTGTCTGGAACCTGCGATTTCTGTAGGGTTAAGCAGGGTTACCGTAGCAGACGCTCTTTCATTAGGAGGGTACAACTGACCTGTCTTCCGTGGGTCTAATACCAGCACACGTTCCCTATTAGACCCAACGAGAGTGCTCTCAGTCTGTCAGTCATTTTACAGTGTTGGCGTGTTGAGTCAAATTAACCCGCAGGCTCCACTCCTGGTGGTGCAATTCCTGTCAATTTTTATTTAGTTCATTATAGACCATAGCTTTGCCGGGAATTCACACTAGTCGACGATTTACACTTGTGTTCACGGAAACGTATTGTTGTTTTCCATTTGGACTGGTTAATTCGTTCGTTTTGCGTGTTTTCTTCCGTCCGATTATCCTGGAATGGACATCGGCTTTATGAATAGCACTACGCTTAAACATGTGTCGTATTTCACGGTCTAGTTCACGCTACTGAACATCACGAGATTGGCGCCCTTCGTTCTAACTGAAGACAGTATCAGCTTTGTTGTATGACATTTAGACACAACTACAATGAACTGCCACCTGGAGAGAGATAGGCTCCGTCAGATGTATAGCGGCCCACGACACACCCTTTTTTTTTATTGGCGGGAGCCGGTACTACAAACTGCAATAACGGTACCTCTACGACCTTTTAGGTTACGGGACTGAGGATGGTGATGATACAGTTTGTAGGAAACATTTCCTTAATTTCGGCCACTGGGACAGACTGACCCGCTCACAATGAAGGAGTATAGAAAAGAGACATTTGAAAAATAAGCTCTCTCTGCTGTCCTAGTTTACTATGACATTTGAACAGCCACTGACCTGTGCAATACGAGACGACAAGATGAGATGTACGGTCAACTCTAGATTATCCGTCTTGTGATTTACATCCTGTGATCTTTCATTATAATTATTCTGCCTTAATGACGTTGATGGGTATCAGCGGCGGAACAAAAAATTATATGGCACATTAATCTATGTTGACATATATTCTTGCCATAAGATTCTGTGATTAACATTTTCTTTTACATATTTCGCTCTCTCTCGCTCTCCATCTCGCTCGCTCGCTCATCCATTCATTCTTTATATGTCTATGAGCTTAAACTTAAGTCTCTTTCTCTAACTTAACCTTATATGACAGAGTAGCACCCAGCAATAATTACTTCACCAATTTCAGCAACCCTTCCTCACTTCACCTGTTTTCAGAGCCAATTCCTCATTATGTCGCACACTTTATCTTTATACCTTGTATCAGACGGTTTTGAAAACAGGACAAACGATAACGGCAAGAAAGATAATGGCAAGAAGGATTTTGGGAAGAAAGCGAACGGGAAGAAAGATAATGGGAAAAAAAATTATGGGAAGAAAGCTAGCGGGAAGAAAGATAATCAGAAGAAAAATAATGGGAAGAAAGCTAGCTGGAAGAAAGATAATGAGAAGAAAGATAATGGGAAGAAAGCTAGCGGGAAGAAAGATAATGGTAACAAAGATATTGGAAACACTACTAGATTATCATGCTATGAATAAACAGTAAACTAAATGTAATATTTTGTCTTTCTCACTAAGCAGTTCTGGGATATTGCCAGGTAGGTGGAATTTCTAATAAAGAAAACTACCGAAATTTGTACGTTATCGATTAATCAGTCAATCAACCCTAAACTCGTTTTGGTCAAAGGAGTTTTCTTTTTCTCCTTTTCTCTTATCCTTTTTTGCCTTTCAGCGTCAGATTCGGAAAAGATCTATAGAACAATTCCGACTATGTGTCTCATGCACAGTGGCATTTACTACCTAAGATATTTCCGAAAGCCATCTTTTTCGTGCTTGGCCTTTGGCCTTGAATTCGTTGTTTCTAAATAGCATTGCTTGTTGGGAGGTTGCTGAGTGGTGATAGTTTTGTTACGTGGCCAAACAATTTTAATAGTTGTATTTTGATGTAGTCTAATACAGGTGTTGTTCGCATTAGTCTTCTGGTGTCATCGTTTCTGATTCCGTCTCTCCTTATTACTCCCAATATTTTTCTGCTTGTACGATTGCTTGTCTTTCATTTGATGATAGTGCCCAACTGACATTTTCAGCATAGTATCGGAACGAAAATCTTGTTGAATAAAGCTCTTTTGGTAGTTATTGGCACGTGCTTGCAATTAAGTATTAGAGTTAATTGTCCTATGATCTGATTTGCCTAATTGCATTTTTGTTGGGTAATGATTCTTCCGTCTGCTGATAACTTGCTCCCTAAGTATGTGGAATCTTTCCCCTGTTTCATTTGCTGCTTTGCAAGGAAGATATTGGTTTGTCCTGCTCATCTAGATATTTTTATGATCTCAGATTTGTCTACATTGATTTTCATGCTGTATTCTTGACATTTTGTTTTTTTTCTATGTTGTAGGCTTCACATCCTGCGAACATCATCATGCAAATTCCTCCTTAGTTCTCAATTCTCAAACCTGCCAACTAGTGTGCAACAAGTATATTCACTGCGTTTTTCGGTACGAACTTTTACTTATACGAATATTTCTTTTTTGTTCTTGTGACGAAGTAGTTTTTCCCCTACGTCATTTTCAATGTTTACTTGTTGCGGTTCGTAACTTTCCAACTCAATTAACGCGAAACTGAAACTGTATTGTGACTTTTGATTCAAGAACTGGTCATTCGAGGACCGGTAAAATTTGATAGATAAACAGCTTGGATTAGTAGAAGCTGTGTACAATAGTTTAGCTCCTCATTGTTAATGGGAACGTGGTTAAAATAGGAGAAATAGAACGGCAGAACGATCAAGTCAAGCTAAATAAAAGTTTAAACAAATCATACCATGACCATTATTTGTTGTTATCTACCCATGACTTTCTTTGTTCTCGTCGTTTCCTTACACCTCCAACTGATCACTGCCATATTATTTCTACAATATAAAACTAACGTGTTACTAATACTCACCTATATATGTGAATGTTGGAAAATAACAAAGGCATTGGAAAAGAGGGTAAATAAATTCGAGAATAAGTGTCTTAGAAAACTCATGAGCATTGGCTGGGAGCAATTCATAACCAAGAAAAACAGTTAGAGAAGTCACCAATCAACAATATGTTTCAACACATCAGAAAAAAAACGGTGGTCATAAATTGGGCATGTTCTTAGAATGGACATCAACAGACTCTCCCTGCACGTGTTTATGGGGTCACCATTTGGTAGCAGGAAAAGAGGGAGACCGAAAGAAACTCTCCTCCGAACAATCGTCAGAGAGGGTTCCACAATGGGCTTGATCAACATACATGAACTTAAAAAAGTGACATCACAGAGATAAAACCGGAGAGCACTTGTTTCTGCCTTATGTTCCGTATATGGCACTTAAATAATATTGATTGATTGATTAAATATACAACTGGCACGACCTCTTATCCAGGTCCGTTACCTACTTAAGAAAACTAGGCATCCAATAAATGCCGATTCTGAGTTGGGTCAAAGTTGACATGTCCATCAACAGACAACAGCCTTTCAGTAGATTACCTCCCTTGAAAGTATTTGATCAATCAATAGTAAACAGCAATAATTGCTGGCACGATTTGGGGGTAAGATAAGACGCTCATCAAGCAATCTACGAGGACGAAATGAATAGACCAGCACTAAGAATACAAGCTAGAGAATGACAGCATAGACAAACTTGACATAGATGGGCAGGCAAAGATCTTAAGACTTTAGAACGGGACATTGCAGACTCAAGACCCATCTTCACAAAATCAGAAACCACTGCATGCGATTGCGGAACACATAAGCAAACACCAGAACAAATCCTGCAAGATAGCCCTACTTATGTGGACCACATAGAGACAGTCTGGCCTGAGGATGTGACCATGCTCAAAAAGCTATGGACCGGAGGAGACCTGAAATGCAGTCTCCTTCGCAAACCTTTCCTAGCTTGAAGCAAATCATCAGTTTATCTAAAAAAAATTCAGAGGATAGACGAAATTGTATTAAAAAAGATGTTCATTGAATGCCATGGAGCAGTTATATAATGTGGCAAGTCAGGACAGACAATTGCAGCCAACGTTTGACATTATAAAAAAGAGTAAAAGAGAATTCAAAGTTAATGAATAAGAGTGAGTATCTGGACCACACCCATTTGAGAACTAGAAAGATTATGAAGCTTTAATCAATAGAGCCATGAAAATTGAGACTAGGTGTCAGAAAGCATCTGCTGGGACTTATCAGCTGTCTCCACTGCTTAGACACCCGAGCATTAGTTTGGCAACAAAGCAACAGCCGATAAACAGTATATTTATGCCGACTCTGTCCTACCAGCGCCAAACGTGGCCTCTGTCCAGGGGGCATGAGAGCAGAATTTCGACTGACTTGTGAAATAAGTTGTGTTTGAGGAAGGTCATCGGTGTTACCAGGAGAAACAGAATGCGGAAGGACGACATTCGTAGTATGGTCGGCACAACGTCTTGTGCCGGATAAATGTTCAGGCAGAAAATAAGTTGGTTTGGTCATCTCATGAGAATCAACTTCCACTGATGAATTCCAACGCTGCTAGATCTGGCTACAGAGTAAGGGGTTGGCGCGAGACAGGTGGACAGTGAATAGATGACAGAGTGAGTGATTGTGCAGTGACACAGGCTCACATTGACCGACGCAACGCACTTGGCGCAGGATAGACGACTTAAGCTCCCAACGCCGCTCAAAGGCACAAGTGGAAAGAAAACTAACTAACTATCAAGGGCAGTTATTACAATATTTCTCAAGGTGATCATTACAATATATGTTAGAGAAAACTAAAGCAAAGTACCTAATAGAGAAGAAAAGAGATAACAGGGTCCAACAACACAGTGTGAAATTAAGCAGGCTTGAATATCCCCACACGTACCATACAATAAATAGACTTGGAAGGGGAATAATCAAGTAGCTCCAACTTTGAGCATCAATAAATAAATAAGAGAACAGATCCTCTAAATGACACATAAAATAAAACGCATTCACACTACCCAAGTGCTTTCCAATTAGAGGAACAGCGTTTTCCAGAGCTTATATAAAACATTCCCGGCATTGTGAAAAATAACAGACAGAAACAGAAAGACGAGTCATAACGGTAAAACGCACAGAGAAGCAATATCCAAGCAACAACTGGATTCATGTATATGCAGATACATCAGAAACGAATGTAGCAGAAAATTGAGGCGGACTAATCGTTTTCAGCTTAAAAAACAGGACACGCAGAAAACCTGTCTAAATCACAGTACACAATAAAACTGAGTCTAAATAACGGTACACAAAGAAAACTGAGTCTAAATAACGGCACACAGAGTAAAGTATCAATGAAATGCGGACATTTTAAAGTAACTTCAAGCAGATGCAGATGTCTTAAAAACTACATCAGAAGTTCTAATGATAGATTAAAACACAGAGAAACAAGTGGTACTCTACACAGCAGCGTTGTCAGTGGTTTTTTCTCTGAGGATCCAGAAAAAGAACAGTCAATCAGTCTATCAATGAATTCTTAACCCGATAGAGTCGTAGGGGTGCCATGGTAGAAAAATGAACATAATTAGTCCTCCACGGTTCTCTATCATCAACCCTGCGAGTTTAGAACAATCATTTCCTGTCCATTCTTTGATGTTATCAGCCCAGAACTTTCTCTTTTCTTCTCGCTTCCATTCGCGTCCAACTGTTCACTGAAATACTTATTTTGAGCTGGAGTCAGACCCAAACCATGTCAGTTTTTCAACGTTACATTCTTGACAGAAGTGTTTCCTGTTGGCTTTCCAGGGAATTTATTTTACTTGAAATTATGGTACACAAACATGCATGTTAATGTCTGTTGCCAGGTAGCCGAAGGCTTCGGCTATACGTAGTAGGTATTTTAAACTCTGTGCGGCTTACTTGGCCTGGGGGAAGGTACAAATAATTTAGGTAGATTTTTAGCTATATTTTTTCAATTTTGTCGGGGCAGCGGCCGTTAGGTCTACTCTTTTCGATTTCTAACTGTCAATACATTTTTATTGTGCTCGACACTGAATATGGGAGTCCGATCTCACTTTCCAGAGATCAGGGACACTTCGACCAGAAGATCCACTTGAAAAAATCCCGATCTTTACCGTGATTCGATCCCGCGACTTCCAGCATACAAGCCGAACCCCTTACCTAGAGCCCACACGGTCCCATATTCATTGTATCTCTTAGATAATCATTTTTATTATGTTGTTTATAACAGATACATAAAATTCTCTTGTAGTATTTATATTGAATATCCAGCTCTCACATTCGTACACAAGATCAGACATCCCTGACGATTTATTTACTCGACTTTTATTGCAGCGCTGATGTTGCTAATTCAGATCACATTCATTCTTGACATGACGGCTGCAAAAACTATCACGAAGCGTGTCTTCTTCTTTGATAGACCACTAGAACAATGCAGACCTCAAGGAAATAAGAGTAATATTCTATAAACTGTATCACCTGTTCGTGAGAGCTGTAATCAAATGGATTCCATCTCACTACAATATTCTTGGCAATGATAACGCTGACACTGTGAAAGGAACATAGCAAGCAATATCACACGTCAGACGGCCATGCTCTAATCTTGAAGGTAAATAAAGCCACACACATCGGACACATATGCTCTAATCTTGACGGAAAAATAAAGCCACACACCTCGGACACATATGCTCAAATCTTGACGGTAAATAAAGCCACACACCTCGGACACATATGCTCTAATCTTGACAGTAAATAAAGTCACACACCTCGGACACATATGCTCTAATATTGACAGTAAATACAGTCACACACCTCGGACACATATGCTCTAATATTGACAGTAAATAAAGTCACAAAGCTCGGACACATATGCTCTAATCTTGACCGTAAATAAAGCCACACACCTCAGGCACTTATGCTCAAATCAAAACACAAAATTCTGCACAGCTTATATAAAGATGCGAATTAAGTAGAATAAAGTCCTTATATCGTACAAAGGACTTCGGTCTTGGGTGGAAATGTTCGTTCGTCTCTTCGCCAGCAAAACCCAGAAATGAAAACCTTTAATCATACCAAGAATAAAGAGTATTATTATTTTATTTGAGGAAATAAGATCACAGTAATGGACGATGCTGTTGAAATACAGGCAGTGTATGATGACAAAAGTGTGGCGAACTTTAGCTCCGGCGTCGGTCCACCCGAATTGCTGCATCAATTTTGGTGATTGCGTCAGAATATGCGTCTGACCTTGTCTCAGAAGATCTTTCGTTCACTGTTATAATCGACACACTTTTGTCACCACACACTGCTTGCATTCTGCGATGAATGACAACTGGTTGACACCCTTCAGCTGTTACAAACCGAATCACCGCTCGCTGATCAACTCTAGACGGATTCCGTATCATACCCGCCATGATTTCAACGGTCTGCAAACTTAACGGTTGGTATGTGCTGTTTACACAAGAAGTGACGTCATCATGCGCATCGCACGTATGTTAACTTGGTGCAATTAGGTCCGGTTTCATTTGAACACGCCTCGTACATTAATGCACGTCAATCAATCGACAATTAACAATATTTGTCCTTCGCAGAGCATAGTTCTTCAAGCAGCTTTTGCGAAGTCAATGTATCCTTTCTACTTGAAACAACTTCTTCATCTTCAAATCTAATTACACGCATACAGTCTGTTTTTGAATGCACCAATTGACACAGCAATTTTTCTTATGGCAATGCCTTTCAAGCATTTACCTCTTTCTGACTAACAAAATATTTCATAATATCTAATCTGAGGTCAAGTCATCCCGTAACCGGTGAGGTCGGTGGGGCACAAATGAAGACATTCTCCCAATTCCACGCCACTCTTTTATGTCAGCGGCCGCTGCCTGTTCCCCTTCTGGTCGGAGATTGGTTCATTCTTTTATGTTGTCCTCCCACCTCTCTTTGGGCCGGCCTCTTCGACGCCGGCCTTGCACCATGCTATGGAGGATCGTAGTTGCAAGACCAATTGATCTCGATATGTGACCGTACCAAGCGAGTTTCCTTCTTTTGACAGTTGCCAAGAGGTCTTCAAAAAGCCCTATTGCTGTTGTAATTCTATCTCGTATTTCCTCATTTGTAACTCGATCTTTGTACGTGACGTTTAAAAGTCTTCGGAAACATCTAATCTCCAAGGCCTGTATCCTTTGCTAAATGTGAGCTGTAACTGTCTATGTCTCACAAGCATAGAGAAATATTGACAGGACCAGTGTACGCATTAATATGATTTTCGTACATAGCGCTAACCGTTTATCTTGCTAGATTTTGTTAAGCCGTGCAAGCACCGCTATTGTATGTGCTATTCTGGCTAACACCTCACATTTTGATCCTTCATCACTGACAATCGAACACAGATATTTAAAACGGTCAACCACTACGAGTTCCTGGCAATCAGCTTTTATCCTGCTGTTGAAGCCCTCGGCGTTGTTGATCATTAATTTTGTCTTTCCAGCGTTTATCTCCATACCATAGTCAAGAGCTGTTTCATCTAGCCTCCTGACACATTCCTGGAGTTCTACTTCTGAACCCGCCAACCCGTCGATGTCATCTGCGAAACGAAGGTTGGCCCTCTATCTTGACAGTACTAACGTGAACTCCAAGTGCCTCACTTATAATTCCCTCAAGGAATATATCGAAAAGAGATGGAGAGAGTGTACAGCTCTGTCTCAAACCAACTGATGTGCGAAACCAGTTCCCTCGCCTCCCATTCACAAGAACTGTGCTAGACGCCTTGTCATACAGGTGTTCAAGGACATTTATAATTGTTCCGTTGATTTTATACATCGTCATGGTTGCCCATAGCGCTTTACGCCATACCCTTTCAAACGCCTTCTTAAAATCAACAAACACATGATACAGTCTTTGCTGCTGTTCTAGATATTTCTCGCTTAGCAGCCTTAAGTTAAATATCTGTTCTGTAGTGCTTCTTTCCTGTCTGAACCATGCTTGCTCCTCAGCAATGATGTTTTCTGCTTGGGGTTTCATTCGATCGAGGATTTAGCAGTAATTAAGTATCAGGATTTAAGTATCACCTTACTAGGGTGGCTGACGAGGCTAATTGTTCTGTAATTTTGGCATATCTTTAGGTTTCCAGACTAAAGTAACGGTATAACCACTGATTATGTCCATAAGTCTGGACAGTTTCCTGTCGCCCATATTTTATTGCAGATGTGTGCCAGGCCTTCCACCACGACCTCCCCACTTGTCTGTAATAGCTCTGCTGATATATTGTCCACGTCGGACGCCTTCCATTTTCTCAATGCCTTTATCACTACAGCTCTCTCCTTCTTCGTTTTCAGTTGTTTATCCTCTAAAGTTGTTGGTGTTGGAGGGATTGTCTTCTCAGGTTCGTTTCGTTCTTCATAGTTATATAACTCGGAACAGTTCTCTGTTCATTATGCCAGTACGTCATTTTCTTCAATAAGGCACTTGCCGCTTTTATCCTGGATCACAAAGTTCCTGCCTTGTCTTGGTGTTACCAGTTCTTTGATCACATTGTATACTCCTTTAACGTTACTTCTGTTTAATCTCTCTCGATGTTTGTACATTGCTCACATATATACGCTTTTTTCGCCTCTCTCATCTTTTGTTGTATCGAATCTGGATATATCTTTAACTAATTTGTAGCTGTGCCCCTTGTTCTTATAGCGGGCCGTAGCTGTGCCCCTTGTTCTTATAGCCGGCTGTAGCTGTGCCCCTCGTTCTTATAGCCGGCTGTAGCTGTGCCCCTTGTTCTTATAGCCGGCTGTAGCTGTGCCCCTTGTTCTAATAGCCGGCTGTAGCTGTGCCCCTTTTTCTTATAGCCGGCTGTAGCTGTGCCCCTTGTTCTTATAGCCGGCTGTATTCTGACAAACTTGCTATAGTCTAATTTATCCTTTCCCTTCATTATATTATAGACCTGTATTAAATCGCCTCAAATTCTTCTCTTCTCTAGACACTAGACCTCTATTAAATCACCTCAAATTCCTCTCTTCTCTAGACACTAGACCTGTATTAAATCGCCTCAAATTCTTCTCTTTTATATACGCTGCAGATCGATTTTTGTTTCATCGTTACTATAATTCTGGAATCCCACTATCAGATCCAATAGAGATAACCCAGTTTCTTTGACGTTTCTATGTGACTTATTTAATGAAAACGTTCTAGTTCACACGTCTGAACTTCGCCAGATTGGCGCCTTTTGTCTTAGCTGCGAACGACAATTTTGGTAGGTAAAATTTAAACACTACTATACTGGACTGAACACAGTCGTGGAGAGATGCTCAACTTTCTCACACGCTGAGTGATGTCGCTACGACGTCTTACGGTTATGGTAAAAGCAAGAAACACAACGTTAGATGTCATCCCCCCACCGCTACCTTGCGGGATACCTGTTCACAGGAACGGTTTCTTGAGTAAACACTGATGAAAAATCTGCATCCTGTGATATCTCAAGTCGTCTCGATAAATATCTTGCCACTGGCCAAGGGTAGCTCAGGACCAAAAAGTGAAGTTGACAAAAAGCACAGTACCTTCCTCGCTTTAATCTAAATCACCGCGCAAGTCACCCATTTCAGCGGACACAGCAAGAGAAAAAATTGTCTACACGGATAAGAAAAGAGAGTGGTCTTAGTCACTCGTTATTGACGAACTTCATTTAGTAAATGTTTTAACCAGCTTCCTCGTAATGCCCGTATTTCCTGATCGAAAGAAAATACTCCTAGGCGCCACTGCAATACTCTTAGGCGCCATTGCAACACTCCTAGGCGCCATTGCAACACTCCAAGGCGCCATTGCAACACTCCAAGGCGCCATTGCAACACTCCTAGGCGCCACTGCAACACTCCTAGGCGCCACTGCAACACTCCAAGGCGCCATTGCAACACTCTTAGTCACACACACAATGACACATACAACGACAAAAACAATCATACACACAATCACACACACAATCAAACACACAAACAATCACACACACACAGACAATTACACACACATAATTAGACACACAATGACACTCACACACAATGACGCACACACTAACACATACAATCACACACAATCATACACATAAACTCACACAATGTCACATACATAATTAGAAACACACTCACACTTACAAACAATCATATCCACATAATTAGACACACAATCACACACACAAACAATCACACACACAATTGCACACACAATCCAACACATAATTAGACACACAATCACACATAAACAATCACACACACAATCACATACACACACACACAAAGTCACACGTGCTCGCGTCATGTAGTACAGAAGAAGACGTGTCGGAGTCGATGCTATAAGACATGTGAATACAACAAATGATATATTCTGTTATAACCCTCTAATGTAGAAGGCTGTTCATTTCATCTAATTTCTCGTCTCCTTTGTCGTTTGTTCTCAAATAATCGAATCTCATTTCCTCGGAAATCGGAATGTTAGTATTATGATTCTCCGGTATCAGTGCTACGACTTTACTACTTTCGCGAAGTTGGCAGACAAAGAAAACATGTTCTACTATTTGTCTGTAATGGCATAGAAAGATTCATGAAAAATTATCTAGCTAATATGTGTGGATATTAGAAACAGAATGATCAAATGCTGAAGTTGAAGGCCATACCATTCGATATTATCATTTTACAAACGCGAACACAAATTCAAGAACACAGCGAGATGAAATACACGAATATGAGAAAGTATTTATGACAGACATCTGACGAAACAGCGACACAAATAAAGTATTGATGACAGACATCTGACGAATCAGTGAAACAAATAAAGTATGGATGACAGACATCTGACGGAATAGCGACACAAATAAAGTATTGATGACAGACATCTGACGAATCAGTGAAACAAATAAGGTATGGATGACAGACATCTGACGAATCAGTGTGCCTATGCCAATGCCTCGAAAGCGATCCCCACCACAGCACCGGCCGTTACCGGCAGGAGGAAGCAGGCCTTAACATAAAATGCATGCTGAAGTCGGATGCACTGGGCCGACAGGCGCAAAATAAAAACAAAATGAAACACACACCACCTTGGGGAATAGAGAAATAAGGCGAACGCTAAAAAATCTCTCTCCCCCCCCCCCCCCCCCAATAATAAAAAAAAAATCACATCAATAAAATAAATTCAATATTAAATGTATTTGTCTTCGTGTGTGTGTACAGGTTTATCTCTACATTTATTTCTCTTTAACTATAAAGAAACTTGCAAAATCCAAAATATGATCTATTGGAAAAACGCTAAAAACCAGTTGCCATTGAAAGTGTTTTTTCACATATCAGCAAGATGTCAAATTAAAATACACAAAACAAAACAATGACTTCAAAATGTATGACATTGTCTCCGCAATAAAATTAGAAGCAGGAAAACAAGAAACAGACAAATAATTTAATGATATTTACACAAGCTGATGGAAACGTGATGATCCATTCAAATCTGTTTTAATAATTGTGGAGAAAACACATCATTAGCTTGCATAATCCGAGTCACAAATGTAAACAATATGATGAAGACAACGGATTATTGAGGAAATGAATTATTCTAAATTCACTTTATATATATATATATATATATATATATATATATATATATATATATATATATATATATATATATATATATATATATATATATAAATATATATATATATATATATATATTTATATGTAAAACAGTGAAAAAAATAAGCGTTTAAACAAAAGATCTCTTTCTTATATTTGTTTTATTTACGAAAGTAAAGTACAAAACCATAATAAATTTGACACGTAAAGATATTATTCGCATGAGAATACTTACTTAATTTCCGTGTCCAAGCACCACGTTATACAGTATGCATGCAGTATTCAGCAACATGGATTGCCTTGTCCAAGCACCACGTTATCCAGTATGCATCCAGTATTCAGCAACATGGATTGCCTTGTCATTTGCATCCAGCATGTCACACCTATTGCATGTTTTCTGGGGGTTGGGGCAGGTCATCAGGTGGTATGGGTCATGTATTGCTCCACAGTCACATGTGTCATCATCGGTATATATCCATCGTTTCGTATTCCTTTTGCACCGTGATACACCAGTTCGGAGTCTGTTCAGCGACTTCCATGTTGTGTATGGTAGATGATGTTGTGGGGGGGGGGGGGGGGGGGCGAAAGGTTCCTCCCGAAGTCCATCTCTGGGGCCTGCATCAATTCGTGCCATTTCTTGATACGGCAACTTTCAGGGTTTGTCTGTATGGGCTGTGTTGATTTTAGGAAACTATGTCTGGATTTGAGTCTTGTGCTCTGTACATGCTGTCAAAACATTGGGTGCCCTGAGTTGTACTTCTGTTTTTTGTTGTTTTCTGCAGCGACACTTCTTCGGGTTCTACTATGTCAATTATGGGATATATTTTATCAATGGGGATCGGTTTTAGGCACCCTGATACTATCCGACCCGCCTCATTTATTGCTAATCAACTAGTTTCGCATGGGCAGAGTTTTTCCAGACTGGCGCAGCGTATTCAGCTACGGGAAAACACAAGGCAAGTGCTGATGTCCGAAGGCGGTCAGTTTTCGGATGATATTATTTTTTTGCGTGTATTTTACGCTTTGTTTCCTGGCAGTGCGATATAAGAATAAGACAGGCCAAGATTGGAAAGAAACAAGAGAAAAGGATATATTTGTTGGTAGAAGGAAAATGGCAGAACCAGAAACAAGAGAAGCAGCAATCACGAACGTGGCCTTATAATTTTCGTAATATAATGAAAGCACTATGGAAGTCAGGAACTCAAAACAATTTTGCAATATTACATCTAAACTGTAAATAATAAAAAACATGTAAATGTTTGTCCGTCTTGCAAAAACTCTCTAGCGGTGAGTTCTAGGGACGTGATATTTGTACAGCTCATTATGTCTGGAATTTCTGTGTCAACTCAATTCTTTTAAGCTTTGTGCGAGATAATTAACAGTAAGAAAATACATGTCTGTCCTTGCTGCAATAGCTATTGAACGCCGAGTTCTAGCGATGCAAAATTTGCACAGCTTATTCTGTCTGGAATTTCTAGGTAGATGCATTATTTTCAGTTCTCTGCGTCGAACGAAATTAATGACAGCTGCGCCTACTGTGACGTCAGGAAATACAATCCGTTGTACAGCATCTCGGTGACCGGTAAGGCGTGCCGATACTTATATCTCAAGGAGAAAGTGGAATATGCTTTATCGTTCTTTTTCCTAATCGTGCATTTTGGCATTAGTTCACTTTTGCGCTGAATGTTTCAATTATTGTTTACACCGGTGGAGTGGATGGAAGCCTAACATCTAGTCAGGCAAAACATACTAGCAAAGACCCCACTTCGGCTTCCTCGCAGCCCACCTTGGAAACGAGCTGTTGCTAAGGCAGTCTGGCTAACGAGATGAGGGATCGACGTGATTCCCGTAGTAGTGAGCGACACGAAAATAAAGCCAAGCATAGCACAACTGCAAATAGGACATCGGTCTACCTTCATCAACGCGGCCAGGATGTGAGAAAAGCTACTGCAAAACGGTCTCTTGACGACCTTTTCAGGTTCCACAAAAGAGCAAACCTAATCATTGTGGGCATGCGAAACAATTAACAGCAACAACACTAGCGGAGAACAAGGTTTTTAACCGAGTGCCAATTTATATTTCAAACAACAGAGAAGAGAAATGGTTACCAAATTTATTTGTTTCGTCTTTCTTATTTCCCTCAATTTTATTTTTAGATTATGCAGAGAATTTGAAATAACATTTGCGTAAAGTAAAAAAAAAATTTCTCTTAGAGTTCGCCTTATTTCTCTAATCCCCAAGGCTGTGTGCGTTGCACTGTGTTTTTTATAATTTTACGCCTGTCGGCCAAATGCATCCGACTTCAGCATGCATTTTATGTAAGGGTTTACTTCCCCGGAGTAAGGGGGGACGGCGTGGGCTAGTAGTTAAGTGACACAGCTCACAACCAGAAGGTGCTGAGTTCGATCCCCATCACAGCAGCGGCCGTTACCCCGGGGAAGCAAACTCTTAGAAAATGCAGGAGGAACCAGACCCTTACATAAAATTCGTGGTGAAGGTTACGGGTGCCATCTTTACTGCGTGCGAAGTCGGTTAACTAGTCTAGTTAATAACATAAAACACATTCATAACTACATGTGTTGAAAAAAACCTTAGCGTGCTGCACCTAGCAACATACGTTTATGATAAACACAACAAAGTGTACTGGCTGGTTGAAAATGGAGGAAGAGCTACTCAATTTTATTCGCATTTGAAAGATTACCGTCAAAGTCACCTTACAAGATGCACAAACACACTCACAATGTATACCATATGATTTCTCGTCTATAATACGTTTAGAAAATGTAAAGTTCTATTTGCCTCTGACGTCTTCTTGTGTGTTTCTTAAATTTTATTGGAGCGTTTCAACATTGTGAAACCATATTGAAACCACAGAACGATGCATGTGACATTTGTAATGTTAACCTGACAAGACATAATTAGCAAAGAATAATGCCTCTGCAATCTGCTAGGCTTATCACAGGAGGTGACTAAGGAGAGTTGGACATGGGGTTGGGGGAAGGGGGGGGGGGGTGGCTGGTGGTAGAGGGGTTACTCCAACCTGTAGAAACTTTAAGCCGCAAAGTTTTTAATTATTACATGGTGATCCTGGATAACATTCTTGAACAGGGCAGACTAACTAAGGAGAAGGGATCGAAGAGGGAAGGCTATCCCGGTACGCAAAAATGTCATGCTCAAGTAGGATGTGTCGGATGAAAGATAGAAATATCGTAGTGAAGCTGATGAAAGATAGAAGTATCGTAGTGAAGCTGATGAAAGATAAAAGTATCGTAGTGAAGCTAATGAAAGATGGAAATATCGTAGTGAAGCTGATGAAAAATAGAAATATCGTAGTGAAGCAGATAAAAGATAGAAATATCGTAGTGAAGCTGATAACTACGACACAACGCATACCGTTCTCCGAACTACATCCTGCTAGTTCTAAAACCCTTTTTGGGGGGCTTAGTAGCTGGAGTTTGAGAACGAATGGACGATGAAGAAGACGTAGTTGTTGAAGACAAGTGGTCAGCAGGGAGCTAAGACAATTTTGATTGATTGGAGTATCATCTACGAAAAATGTAGAGAGTTTAATATAGACCTGTACACTTGCTTCATTGATTACACCAAGGCTTTCGATACAGTAAAGTGTCAAAATCTGTAGAAAATCATGAAGGAAATTGGGTTTCCTGTGCATATTATTCATCTCATTGAAACATTTTACCAAGATCAACAAGCCGCTGTCAGAGTATCTGGGCAAACATCAGGGATGTATCCTCTCACCTTATCTATACAACATCTATGCGGAATGTTCGAGAAGACGAGAACATTGAAAGTTTCGACCCAATAACGATTGGTGGGTACGAGATTACAGAGCTACGATACGCAGACGACACAGTGATACTATCAAGAAGTGCAGAAGGGCTAGAGCAGCTAATTTCAGCCGTAAACGGACACAGTAAAGATTAGAACCTGCTTATAAACAGAAATAAAACAAAGATAATGACTACTGACAAAACACAATGTCAGCTTAAATTTACAGTGGGTGGTGAGGAAATAGATCAGGTCACACATTTTGAATATCTGGGCTCCAGAATTGATAAAAATGGCGACTCACAGAAGAAGACTAGCTATGGCAATGCAGAGACTGAACAGCCTGAAGAGATTATGGCAGAGCACCAACAAAACGATAAAAGTAAAAGTCTTGAGAGACTGTTTTTCAAACGGCAGCTTATGGCTGCAAATCATGGACGATTACCAAAACTTCCAGACAAAGAATCGAATCATTCGAGTTAAAATGTTACATAAAGATCCCGAGAATACCATGGACAGAGAAAAAGAAAAATGCAGACATTCGGCAACAGTTGATGATAGAGGAGAACTGGTTTAGCCATTCCAAAACGAGAGAACAAAGAGAATAAAAGAGAGAGGAGACAGGAAGAGAAAGAGAAATAGAGTGAAAGAGAAGAGAGGAAAAGATAGAAAGAGTGACACAATGAGAAACACTAGAAATGGAGAAAAACAGAAAAAGTGAGAGAGAGCCAAAGAGAGAAAGAAAAAAAATGACAGAGAGATAGAGAGAGAGAGAGAGAGAGAGAGAGAGAGAGAGAGAGAGAGAGAGAGAGAGAGAGAGAGAGAGAGAGAACATACTAGAGTTTGTAAGCGAAAAGTTTGAATAAAAACGGATCGCTTAGCTTTGAATTGTAAACATTTGGGCTATTGGAATTGTCGAAGCGCAAATCAACGAGCAGCTATCCTGTATAAATGTCGTGTACACTCTTTGTGATTCATGAAGCGCATTTGGACAGAAACTATTGCCATTATCCGCCGTAATGACACAGGTTTCATTAGCACACAGAATGGACACCCGTCAGATGAATGGTTCTGTAGCCCCCTACGACTAAATCTAATACAGATCCTACACTGAAAATTACATACCTACTTTACTTTATCTTGATAACACGAAAGATGAATTCTTTCTTAGATAGGAGATTGCTTCTTTCAATGTTTACATTAGGTCAGTAAAAGAATCTCCAGGGTCAGTGCTGCCTTTGGGAGGCCGCGCAACAGCGTGTAGAATCGGGGGAGTCTAAGCCTTGATACAAAGCTCAAAGTCTACCGAGCCGTAGTGCTCCCCACTTTTCTGTATGATAGTGAGACGAGGACTGTTTACAGCAGGCATGTTAGGAAAGTAAATCACTTCCATTCAAGCTGCCTCCGTAGATTGTTCAAAATACAGTGGCAGGATAGAGTACCAAACAACAAGATCCTCATGAAGGCAAAAATGTCGAGTATCCACACACTGTTGAAGAAGACCAAGATTAGGTGGATCGGCCACGTCGTGCGTATCCAGACAACCGCATCCCTAAACAACTAATGTATGGTGAGCTAACAGAGGGCCTGCGTCTTATCGGTAGCCAAAAAAAGTGCTCCAAAGACTCTTTAAAAGTATCTCTGACACGCTTCAACATCGATGCAAACTCATGAGAATGCCTCGCACAGAACCGCAAGACATGGCATGAAACCACCATTAGAGGCACCTCTATCGCTGACAAATGCCGGACCTCCAAAGCACAGAAGAAACGAAAACTTTGCGAAAAGACAAAACAACTGACACTCACGTATTCAATTCTGACCTTAAATGCCACATTTGTGGAAGGAATTTCCGCGCCAGAATTGGACTAATACAGCCACCTCCACACTCACCGGTGAGGTGCAGCACAACATGTCAGACTGCTGTTGTCATCGCAGGTGAGGTACAGCACAACATGTCAGACTGCCGTTGTCATCGCTGGTGAGGTACAGCACAACATGTCTGACTGCCGTTGTCATCGCTGGTGAGGTACAGCACAACATGTCAGACTGCTGTTGTCCTCGTCGCTGGTGAGGTGCAGCACAACATGTCTGACTGCCGTTGTCATCGCTGGTGAGGTACAGCACAACATGTCTGACTGCCGTTGTCATCGCTGGTGAGGTACAGCACAACATGTCTGACTGCCGTTGTCATCGCTGGTGAGGTACAGCACAACATGTCTGACTGCCGTTGTCATCGCTGGTGAGGTGCAGCACAACATGTCTGACTGCCGTTGTCATCGCTGGTGAGGTACAGCACAACATGTCAGACTGCTGTTGTCCTCGTCGCTGGTGAGGTGCAGCACAACATGTCTGACTGCCGTTGTCATCGCTGGTGAGGTACAGCACAACATGTCTGACTGCCGTTGTCATCGCTGGTGAGGTACAGCACAACATGTCAGACTGCTGTTGTCATCGCTGGTGAGGTGCAGCACAACATGTCAGACTGCCGTTGTCATCGCCGCTTGCAATGAACGGCTATTAATTGAATAATTTGCAGTGGACATTATGTAATTTTTGACTAGATACGTAATTTTAATTTTTAAACTACAGAAATTGAAGACCACAAGTCGCTGAGGGAGTTACATTTCTTCAGACGAACGTGTCTTATGTCCGAAGATGAAAAGGGCTTAGCTTGGCTTCGTCAGTTCTGAATCTCCCGCTACCAAGCCATGAGAAGTGGTTTGGAAGTACATGATGTAGTTTGGAGAACGGAATGCGCTGTGTCGTAGTTCCCAGCTTGACTGCGATATTTGCACCTTTCGGTTCAACACATCCGACATCAGCGCTGCTTTTGTTTGGTACCGGGTTAGCGGTCCCTCTTCGACCTCTTCTCCTTAGCCAGTCTGCTCTGTTGCAGCCTGTTATCCAGGAACACCACGTGGAGGAGGAGAAGTCGTGGCAGCCCTGGGTCGCTGACTCTGGCGTCGGTAGTCTAATTTTGATCGCTGACTGTGACAGATCATGCGCTGCTCAGCATCTTGATCCCATCTGGCATGCTTGCCGGATTGACGCCGGGGATAATGGGATTTATTCACTTCGGGTAGCGAAGAGTGACATCAGGGTCAGGGGAAGTAATTTCATTTCCTCGCCAAGCTCGAAGGAAACAAGACGTGTCACAGCAGCTTATCCATCAAGGTGGGGATCGACACTCTAATCCTCATAGTGGTGAGTTTAGTGAGGAGCCTCGCATTGCACTACATTCAAGAGGACTCCATTTAATCTTCTCAAATACACCTCGGGTTATATGAAGAGCCACTGCAACCTGCCACACACGAAACGTTGTCAGGAGTTAAATTAACGTCCACAACAGCATCAAGAAAAACTTCGGGATCAAGAGGCTGAGCAGTGCATGAGCTGATGTGGTCGGCGAACCAGAGTTGGCTGCTAGCATCAGGGTCAGCGAACCAGAGTTGGCTGCTAGCGTCAGAGCCAGGGAACCAGAGCTGGCTGCTAGCGTCAGGGTCAGCGAACCAGAGTTGGCTTCTAGCGTCAGGGTCAGCGAACCAGAGCTGGCTGCTAGCGTCAGGGCCAGGGAACCAGAGCTGGCTGCTAGCGTCAGGGCCAGCGAACCAGAGCTGGCTGCTAGCGTCAGAGCCAGGGAACCAGAGCTGGCTGCTAGCGTCAGGGTCAGCGAACCAGAGCTGGCTGCTAGCGTCAGGGCCAGGGAACCAGAGCTGGCTGCTAGCGTCAGTGTCAGCGAACCAGAGCTGGCTGCTAGCGTCAGGGTCAGCGAACCAGAGCTGGCTGCTAGCGTCAGGGCCATCGAACCAGAGCTATCAAGACCTTTCTTCACCTCCACACGGGATAACAGGCTACAACAGGGCAGACTGGCTAAGTAGAAGGGATCGAAGAGGGAAGGCTAAGCCGGTACTAAAAAAATTCTGCTAAAGTTGAATGTGTCGGGCCGAAAGGTGCACATAACAATGAAGCTGTAAACTACGACACAACGCATTTCGTTATCCGGACAACATCCTGCTTCTTGCAAATTCCTTTTCAGGGCTTGTTAGCGGGAGATTGAGAACGAACGAAGAAGAAGAAAAAAAGATAAAAAAGCTACCATAATTTTCACAGATTAAAACTAATTAGGTTAACGGACGCCAAGGTCAATTATCACATTTAAAAAGAAAATAAGAAAGTAGGAAACAAATTATTGTAATAGTTTCATATTTTATAAAAATATCATATTGAATAATAAGATTGTGGGAATAATGATACAAACATCGTTTGAAATTTGTTTCTTTTTGTAACAGGGAGATCATTAAGAACATTATAATGGCAAAAAATACAACTAACAGCACTAGACATATACTTCTGCTAAAGCAGATACCTCAGAAACAAAAAATCAGAATCATTAAACGATGAATGCATTACGTTTTATTGTATGGGGGCAGAGACCTCGATCCTGAGAAACAAAATGGAGAAGAGGAAATATGGATTTTCAGAAGACGTGGGCGAGTTTCCTGGAAAGATAGGAAAACAAATAGTGAGGTTTTGGAACAACTCAAGGCGGAGAAGACGTTTGTGAACGAAATTAGAAGATGAAAAACAAAATATTTTGGTCATGTTTATGAGACATGACAGACTGCTGAAAGTTATATTGGAGAGAAGAATTAAGGGCAAGATAGATGCAGAGGGCAACCGAGATGGACAGTCAACTTCAAGATGTGGTAGGGACATAATCTCAGTGTACCGATCTGACACAGGACAGAGACAGCTGGAGATCCATTACCGCCAACCTCTAATGCAAAGTCGGGACTTGATGATGACGATTGAGGATACATGAAATGCTGTTATATAATGTCAATCAATAATCACCAGCATGACTGCGCGGGGGCTACTTTGGGGGACAAGAACATTCTAATTGTACATTGGTCAGAAACCGAATGAAAGCCAGAGAAAGAATGGCAATCATGAGGAAACTTGCTGGCACAAGCTGGGGAGCAGACGAAGGCATACTAAAGAAACTGTACACTGGAAGAGTGAGACCAGTTCTCGAGTATGGCATTGCGGCATGGACAACAGCAGCGAAGGCGAACTTCGATAAAGTTAACAAACTTCAAAACCAAGCCATGAGAATTATAACAGGTGGCATGAAGTCAACGCCAATTGTAGAACTTGAAAAGATTACAAAACTGCAATCCATGACCGATAGAAGAGACTGCAGAGCCCAGCTGCAGTCAGAGAAACTCCGAAGACTGACGGACCACCCAATGTACCAGAGACTAAACAATTTGGGAAATGGGAAACTTAAGCGGAGAAACTTTGCAGAAATAGCCAAAGCAAAGATGCACGAAGATCCCATAAACGCACTAACAACACCAAAACCCATCACTACTGTACGAAAACCTACCTGGAGGCAGGATATATTTCCAGAGGTGGTATAAAATATACCAGGTATTGCAAACAAAAACTGCCAGACTGAAAAAGAAAGGAGAGACACTACCCTAAGCTTCATAACGAAAAGCTACCCAAGCATGGACTGGACCCATGCATACACCGACGGTTCTGTAACAAACACTACACAGAACGGAGGGGCAGGAGCATTCCTGAACCTACCAAATGGCAGAAAAATAACACTGTCATTCGCTACTGGTAAGTACACAAGCAATTTCAGAGCGGAGGCAGAGGCACTGAAGGCGGCAGTGGAAGAAATGGTGACACACAGTGAAAATGAGAGCCATATAGTCCTGCTGACAGATGCTCTCGCCGTAGTCACAGCGCTAAAAAGCCAGAAAAACACTGAGCTTAATGACTTAAGAGCAGCACTCTGCAAACTGTGCCAGCAGTCCGCACCAAAAAGGGTAGTGGTACAGTGGGTCCTGTCACACTGCAATATCCAAGGCAACGAGGAGGCAGATAGACTGGCAAAAGAAGGTGCAAGACTACCACAAACAGATACCAGTATGACGTACGAAGAGTCAAAACGGCTTATCAAAGCCAGATACATGACCAAATGGGAAACCGAACATACTGGTTACACCAAAAACGATGCCTATTACCAGTTGAACCGAAGAGAGCAGGTAGTTGTCTTCAGACTTCGCACTGGCCACAACAGACTGAGGTACCACCTATTCAACAAATTGAAGATAGGGTGTACCGACGAATGCCCGTGCGGTACTGGTAAAATGACCACTGAACATCTGCTGCAGAACTGCCCGACATACGAGGATCAGAGAGAGCAGATGTGGCCATTACCAGTGGAACTGCAAGACAAGCTCTATGGCAGTGGCGAGAGCCTCAGGATGACCGCCGCTTTTCTCGAAAAAATAATGGTTACTGTCTGACTGCGTACGCAGAAGAAGAAGAAGAAGAAGTATATTGAGCAGCGCATGAACTGCAGCGGTCAGCGACCCATAGCTGACTACTAGCGTCAGGGCCATCGAACTAGAGCTGCCAAGACCCTTCTACACCTACACGCGGTGATCCTGGATAACAGGCTGCAACAAAATAGACCGAAATGTGCAAATATCGCAGTCAAACTGTAAACCACGCCTACATTCCACTACTTGCAAATCTTTTTTCAGGGCTTGGTAGCGGGAGATTGAGAACGAAGAATAGCAAAGAAGAATAACAAAGAAGAAGTGCATTGGTCACTTTGTGACGAAACTACACGACTAGTATGAGAAACGGGTTGTCTACAGACTCTAGAGTCTTCTGAACAAATATAAAGACGTTAAGGTAAATTAAGAAAAACTGGGATTGGCCCGGCAAGTCACCAATGAATTTTCGGCTTCCAAAAAAGATCCAAATGGAGAATTTCAACGAAATTTGACAAGAAATGGCAAAAGAAACACGGAACAACATCAACATCGGCGTCAAACCTGGCACATGACAGAAAACCACATATTCCCACGCTGTCTAACCACAAAAGTGTATATAAGTTGAAGATGAATGAATAAACATTTTAATAGTTTCGTACATTTGATGATCTGTTCACAGCTATCAAAAGGCGAAAAATGACTTGGTATGGGTACGTCACGAGGTCCAGCGGAATTACAAATTCGATACTGCATTGTTCCATACCAGGAAAGAGAGGGCGGGGATGTCCAAGGAAGAGATGGGAAGACAACATCACTGAGTGCTCAAACCTTTGTCCCGGTGAGGCACGACTGGCGGCATTAGTCTGAGAGAGATGGCGTGTGTTTGTGGGAGTGTCTTCAAGTGCGCCCCAACGACGTGATGTGTTACGGGATGAACTGAACTGAACTGAACATTTGGAAAGAAATGGTAAGACCGATGTACTATTTCAATCATGTCGTAAAAGGAGAAGGAATAGGTGTACATGAAATTAGCAACTTATTTAATTAAAAATGAAATTCTACAGAAACCACCGCGGCAAGATCGTCCGTCAGTACTTAGATACAGGCTTCTTGTAATAGGTTGTGATCGATTCTAGGTCATGTGCTGGGCGTAAACAAGTTGTTTATTAAAGGATTGCCTTTCTGGATTCTCATGACGAATGCACGCTACTTTAAACCCCAGATCGTCGCCTCAGGACGTATTGGCCAGTGTATGGGTGCACGAGGAAATGATTTAGCCTCCTGACGAATGCACGCCACTTTAAACCCCAGATCGTCGCCTCAGGACATATTGGCCAGTGTATGGATGCACGAGGAAATGATTTAGCCTCCTGACGAATGCACGCCACTTTAAACCCCAGATCGTCGCCTCAGGACGTATTGGCCAGTGTATGGATGCACGAGGAAATGATTTAGCCTCCTGACGAATGCACGCCACTTTAAACCCCAGATCGTCGCCTCAGGACGTATTGGCCAGTGTATGGATGCACGAGGAAATGATTTAGCCTCCTGACGAATGCACGCCACTTTAAACCCCAGATCGTCGCCTCAGGACGTATTGGCCAGTGTATGGATGCACGAGGAAAGAATTTAGCCTCCTGACGAATGCACGCCACTTTAAACCCCAGATCGCCGCCTCAGGACGTATTGGCCAGTGTATGGATGCACGAGGAAATGATTTAGCCAGCTCTCATACGTGTAGAGCAGGGCTGGGAGAGTGGCAGCCCTGTACAGATTAAACATAGCCACTATGTTGATTCATTGATGCTCCCACACTGTTGAGGGCATTCGACCAAAAGATGTGCTGGCCTTTGCTATTCATTTAGCCATCTCATTAGTAATAGTTACTGATCTTGACATCGTGGTTTTGAGGTAGACACATTTTTTACCGCTTGTAATTTATGTTCCTTCACTGTAACCACTGGCTGTCTGTGCGCTGTGCCTGGTGCTGGTTGATAGTTGACCTCAGTTGTCTATGTGCTAATGTTCAAGCCTAAGTTGTTACAAGCAGTAGAAAACCGGCCTAAGTCATATCCTAAAAATTTCAAAATGAGCCAATGTTCAGAGCACAGTCATCCACAAACAATAGTTCGCATGTCGTGTCGCACACTACCGTTGCCTTCGCCTTCAGTCTGCGGAGATTGAATAGGCCACCATCCTTGCGGTACTTTATTCGTATGCCATATTTAGTATCCTTGAAGGCGTCTGTCAGCATATTTGAAAACATCATGCAAAGGGGCAAAGGTCAAGGCAAGTACGTATCCTTTCGGTCCAATACATCTGATTTAAGCAGGCCTATTTTGAAATCATGCTGGCCTTCCTTCTTCGATCCTGCCTACTTAGACCGTCTGCTCTGTTTCAGCTTGTGATCCACTATCACCTAGTAGAGGTGCAGAAGGGTCTTGACAGCTCTGGTTCGCAGTCGTTGACCCTAGCAGACAGCCCTGGTTCGCTGTCGTTGACCCTAGCAGACAGCCCTGGTTCGCTGTCGCTGACACTAGCAGACAGCCCTGGTTCGCTGTCGCTGACACTAGCAGACAGCCCTGGTTCGCTGTCGTTGACACTAGCAGACAGCCCTGGTTCGCTGTCGTTGACCCTAGCAGACAGCCCTGGTTCGCTGTCGCTGACACTAGCAGACAGCCCTGGTTCGCTGTCGTTGACCATAGCAGACAGCCCTGGTTCGCTGTCGCTGACACTAGCAGACAGCCCTGGTTCGCTGTCGTTGACCCTAGCAGACAGCTCTGGTTCGCTGTCGCTGACACTAGCAGACAGCCCTGGTTCGCTGACACTAGCAGACAGCCCTGGTTCGCTGTCGTTGACCCTAGCAGACAGCCCTGGTTCGCTGTCGCTGACACTAGCAGACAGCCCTGGTTCGCTGTCGCTGACACTAGCAGACAGCCCTGGTTCGCTGTCGTTGACCCTAGATGACAGCCCTGGTTCGCTGTCGCTGACACTAGCAGACAGCCCTGGTTCGCTGTCGCTGACACTAGCAGACAGCCCTGGTTCGCTGTCGTTGACCCTAGCAGACAGCCCTGGTTCGCTGTCGCTGACACTAGCAGACAGCCCTGGTTCGCTGTCGCTGACCCTAGCAGACAGCCCTGGTTCGCTGTCGTTGACTCTAGCAGACAGCCCTGGTTCGCTGTCGTTGACCCTAGCAGACAGCCCTGGTTCGCTGTCGCTGACACTAGCAGACAGCCCTGGTTCGCTGTCGCTGACCCTAGCAGACAGCCCTGGTTCGCTGTCGCTGACACTAGCAGACAGCCCTGGTTCGCTGTCGCTGACATTAGCATTCAGTTCTGGTTCGCTGTCGCTAACATTAGCAGACAGTTCTGGTTCGTTGGCCTTGACACTAGCAGATAGTTCTGATTAGCTGGCTTTGACGCTAGCAGACATGTCTGGTACGCTGGCCCTGACACTAGCAGTCAGATATAGGTCGCTGACCGCTGCAGCTCATGCACTGTACATCGTCTTGATTCCATATCTTTCAAAACTAGCAGGACTTCTGCAAACGGCTCAGTAGGAGTTAATATAAAAAACAACAAAACTACAACTGTGGATTTCAAGATTAAACAATCCGAAGAAAATCAATAACAAAACAAATATAGCACGAGGGTATTAAATAAAGAAAGTAACAACGTCGGCAGTATGAATCATTTTAACCATACATAATTCTAATGATTACTAGTAATAGGGTGATCAATTTGCAGACCATCAGTGTCTCCTGTACGACGATGAAAATAAACTGCAACATTACTTGAACACATGTGCTAATTACAACATTGGAATTATCGAGAGCAAAACAGAAACTATAAAGATCAGTAGAATTCCTTGCTCTTCAACTGGCCCGTGAGTACAAGTATTTGGGCAGTATTTTTTCGACGGTAGGATCGACAGAGAAAGACTAGTGTCAGCAAGCATCTGCGGTAACTTATCAGCTGTCACCACTGCTTAGACACCCGAGCATTAGTTTGGCAGCAGCAACACAACAGGAGATAAACAGTATATTTATACCGACTTTGTGCTACCAGTGCGAAACATATGCTCTGTCCATGGCTCGAAGCGCAGAATTTCGACTTGTGAAATGAAGTGTTTGAGGAAAATCATCGGTGTTACCGGGAAAGACAGAATGCGGAACGACGACATTCGAAGTATGGTCGACACTACGTTTTCTCTCGAATACATTTCCAGGCAGAAAATAAGTTGGTTTGGTCATCTCATAAGAATGCATCTTCATTAACTTCCACTGATGGCTTACAACGCCGGCAGACCTGGCTATAAGGCAAGGGGGCGACCTCGAGGCAGTTGGATAGATGACATTTGAGTCATTGTGCAGCGATACAGGCTCATATTGACTGACGCAACCCACTTGGGGCAGGATAGACGACTTGAGCCGCTCAATGGCACAAATGGAATGAAATCGAACTAATTAACTAACTAGGCAATTAACATTGTCACAAATTATTGTACTACGTAACTTATAAAATTAATCCGCGCATTTGTTCAATCTGTACACTAATGTGACTACGCCAGCCCACAACTAGGACACTACAGCTTACTGGACTTGTTCATCGATTACGTATTGTTATCCAAATAGGTGCTTCTTCAAAGGTCCAAGCAGATGAAAGCAACTGTGTTACCAGGCCAAGACTGTCTTATGTGTGCTCAAGAACTTCTCATTTAAAGCGCTGAGAGATTAGATGCCTCCAGAAAACAATCAACGTAACTAGAAGAGACAGAATGCGCAATGAAGATGAGACAAGAATAGTTGAAGCAAGACCCTGCACTGAATATATGGACGAGGAGAGAATCAAGTGGTTCGGCTACGTAATGAGAATGCAACCTGACTAGCTACCCCTGTGCGCCTATAACGCACCGCGTTCGGGTTTTCGTAACGTTAGCCGGCCGAGAACTAAATGGATAGGAAATGTTGCGAATATTCTAAATCGTAGTGGGATAACGACTACTTCAGTGACGCATCTTGCAATGGACAGAAAACTACGGCTCCCCGTGTACACTTTATGGCTCAAGTGGATAAGGCAAGACAAGAAATAGACAAGCAGTTCCCATATGCGTTTGACAGTACGCTGGCTGACATTATCATGCAGAAAAATGACGATTTGCCGCACCACACCGGCTTGTATATGATATCGCGCAGCGCTAACAGTTTCTTCTTTGATGAGAAAATCATCAAGAAGGACATCCTTAGAGCCCCAGAACACGTATCAATGTTTTCTTTGCTGAAATCTAATCACCTCAGGTTCCACACTGTTAGACCACGTGTCTGTAAGTCCCGACATTTTGAAATACTTGTCAACATCGTCATCAACGCTGTCATGATCAATAAATTTCAAATTGTTTAACGTTGTTTATCCTTCGGGAACATTACAATAAAACAATTAACAATAAAATTACATTTGCGTGTGACTGTTCCTGTTAAGAATTTATTGTTTTACCCACATCATGTCTTGCCAGCTGGTACTCATTATCAGGGGAACCGAAACACTAGTCCGATCAGGGACATCATACTGACCAGGACGTCGCGTCAGGGACAGGTACATCATACTGACCAGGACGTGGCGTCAGGGACAGACAGATCATACTGACCAGGACGTCGCGTCAGGGACAGGCACACCATACTGACCAGGACGTCGCGTGACGGACACGCACAACATACTGACCAGGACGTCGCGTCAGGGACAGGCACAACATACTGACCAGGACGTCGCGTCAGGGACAGGCACGTCATACTGACCAGGACGTCGCGTCAGGGACAGGCACATCATACTGACCAGGACGTCGCGTGACGGACAGGCACATCATATTGACCAGGACGTCGCGTCATGGTCAAGCACAATATACTGGATAGTCCACAATCTTTCTTCCATGCAACGTTGCCTGGAAAAAGGATGTATTCAAGGCAACCTGACTGACGAGATTTAGATCGACGTGATCCCCGAATTACTGATTAAAACCGATTGGTCCACCTTCATCAGTACGGTCCAAATATGAAGAAAACTACTATAACTCGCTATGAAACGGTCTTAACGGGGTACGGCGTCGGCTACTGGTTAAGTGACACGGCTCACAAACCGAAGGTACTTGATTCGATCCCAATCACAGCTCCGGCCGTTGCCCCGAGGAAGCAACCCCTTAGAAAATGCAAGAGGTAGCAGACCCTTACATAAAATGCATGCCGAAGTCGGATGCACTGGGTCAACAGGCGCAAAATAAAATCGCAGTCAAGCTGTAAACTACGACACAACGCATTCCGTTCTCTGGACTACATTCTGCTACTTTAGCTCTTTCAGGGCTTGGTAGCGGGAGATTGAGAACGAACGAAGCCAAGCCAAGCCAAACAACAACAATATCCATTATCTTCAGTAGCCATTTATTTATATAAATAAAAACAAAAACTGGCTCGTCTAACAATATTTTCAGCGACAATAAACTGTAATGATTTTCATAATAAAAAAGTATACATTCACGAACAGAAATCAACAGTTACCGAAGTAAGAGTCCCGTGTAGATCTAAACATGGCAAATATAACACACTCTGCATATGAGACCTGTTTGAAGCATTTGTGTAATAATATTAATAATTCCAGGTCAGGTCATCCCATAACCGGTGATGTCGTTCGGGCACGCATGAAGATACTCCTACAACTCTACGCCACCCTTCTCTGTCAGTGTCTGCTGCCTGTGCATCCTATGGTCGGAGATTGGTCCACTCTTTTACGATCTCCTCCCACCTCTTTTTGGGACGACCTCTTCGTCGTCTGCCTTGCACCTTTCCGTGCAGGATCGTATTTGCAAATCAGTTTCATCTCGATATTTGCTCGTACCAAGAGCTTCCTTCTTCTGACAGTTGCCAAGACGTCTTCAAAAGCCCCTATCGCTGTTGTAATTCTTTCTCGTATTTCCTCATTTGCAACTCGGTCTTTGTAGTGACGTTTAGAAGTCTTCTCAAACATTCCATCTCCAAGACCTGTACCCTACTCTGCAGGACCAATGTACGCATTAAACTGATTTTCATGCATATTGCTAACCGTTTATCTTGCCAGGTTTTGTTAAGCCGTACATGGGCCGCTATTGTCTGTGCTATTCTGGCCAACACCTCACATTTTGATTATTCATTACTATCCAGTCGAACCCGGATATTTAAAACGGTCGACCACTTCAGTTACTGGCCATTAGCTTTTAGCCCACTGTTGAGGGAAAGAAGACTAACGTCTGGTCAGACAAAACATATTAATCAGAAATGTTAGTCAGGTTCAGGCAAAACATACTGAACAAGACCCTTGGCTTCCTCGCAGCCCTTCCTGGAAATGGGCTGTTTTCATGGCAGCCTGGCTAATAAAGTGATGGAACGATGTGATACCCGTAGTATTGAGCGGCTCACTGATGAGGCAAAAGCATATCACAACCGCCTGGAGTACCCCGGTTCACCTTCATCAGCACGCTCGGGATGGGAAGAAAGCTACGATATCCCGCCACTTAACGTCCTTTTTAGTACGCACAAAGAAGTAATCCTATTCACTGTGGACATTCAACAACAAACCCCACGGTTGAAGCCCTCGTTGAATTCCCTCATTACATTCTAGTTGTGAGTGAGCAAGTTAAGGTAGCAGTGAAAAAGGCAAATGCAATGTTAGGTATAATAAAAAGAAATATTAAACATAGGAGCAAGGAAGTGATCGTCAAACTGTATAAAGCTTTAGTTAGACCTAGATTGGAGTACTGTGTACAGGTGTGGAGTCCTTATCATAGAGAGGATATAAACATGCTAGAAAGAATATAAAAAAGAGCGACAAAGATGATAGTGGGATTCCAGAATTACAGTTATGAGGAACGACTCAGAAAAACCGGCCTACAGTGTCTCGAAGAGAGAAGAATTCGTGGTGACTTAATACAGGTTTATAAGATGATCAGAGGAATGGATAAATTAGACTATAATAAGTTTTTTAAAATACAGCCACCTACAATAACACGAGGGCATAGCTACACGCTGACTACAGAGAGGTCCAGATTAGATATTAGGAAATATTCTTTTAGTCAGAGAGTGGTGTCTGCTTGGAATGCATTGCCAGGGGAGGTAGTGGAGGCAGGGACAGTTAATGCATTTAATAATAAATTGGATGCGCATAGCTTTTAGAGGAAGGGGATGTAAATGTAACTGGTTGTATACAGACTCTGCAGGGTCTTCTAAACCAGTATAAAGACGTTAAGTTAAGTTATTAAACTTTTTCAATCACTTTTTATTAGGGACAAACCATTTATTTGAAAATTCAGACACTTCCAGATAAATTAGAAAGCTGAATATTTCAGGACATGTGCAAACCCGAGATTACAATATACTTTTATGATATTTTGGGACAAGTTACAAAGCGAGATAATTTTTTGTACGAAACGAAACATATCTGATTTCGTAGTTAAAACAAACCAATACTACATACTTCCTTTGCGAAACTTAATTTTTCAATGGGAACGGTTGTCAACGATTTTGATCCTAGGCTAGCGTGTTAGAAGTCCTTTGTTCACATTCGAGATGAGTTCTATGGTTGTTTTCTTCAAATTTTCTGTTTAAAGTCTGATTTAAAGTTTAATCGATACATTCCATTTGATATTGACGTCATTTTAGGAATTTTATAATATTACAGACACACGAAAGCGTGTGAGTTAGTCATATCATATTGTAAGAAAGATTTCACATTTTCGGAACTTAAAAAAAGGATACAATTAAATTAAATTGGAGAAACAAATTGCTGAACGCTTTTATTTCAAATTAAACTCAAAAAAATAATTTTTTTAAATAAAAAAAAGTGTGGAGCCGCGTAACGCAGTGATTAGCGCTCTGGCTTCGCATCTGAGTGGTCCTGGATTCATTCCCCAGTTGAGGCGGTAATGTTTTTTCAGACCTCAATGGCAACCCGGGTCGACCCAGCCGTAAATGGGTACCGGTTCAGTCCGGGACGTAAAAGCGGCGAGGGAGAGGAGATGGCTACCGCCCTAATATAGCCGAACCTTTGAAATGTGAGATCGCTAACACCTCACACCCCTACGGCAGTAATGCTACGGGTTTCTTTACTTTACTTACACTAAAATGTAGACAATAATTCAGTTCTATTAATTTAGTTTGATTTACTTTAATCTCTTACTCTCATCATTCATGTTTCATCATACATATGAAATAAAAGCGTGAGGCGTTGAATGATTAAACACAGCTAAATACTTCTGAATACTCATCAGAGCCCCACACCTTTATTTCCAATTTGGAGATAACGTGGGCTGGTGGGTAAATAACATGGCTCACAATCCGAAGGTGCTGGGTTCGCTCCTCAATGATAACACCGACGGTCACCCCGAGAAAGAAAACCCTTTTAAAAAGCAGGAGGAAGAAGACCCTTACATAAAATGCATGCCGAAGTCGGATGCACTGGGTCAACAGGCGGAAAATAAAAACTGTAGTGCAACGAACACTGCCTTGTGGAATAGAGAGATAAGGCGAAAGCCCCAACAATAATAATTACATTTCATATTTGTGATGAAACATAACAAGTGATTAGCGTAATACTTGAAATTAAAGGTAACCAAGTTAATATAAAGGAATTATGGTATACATTTAAAGTGCATTTTAAAATAAAAGCGATTCTTTAAAAATTGTAATTATGTTTATCTACGTTCAAGATCACCGCAGTCTCGGCTTATTATTTCACCAAGAAATGCAGCTCCATTATCAAATCTATCCTTCAGTGTTGGAAGCGCTTCATGAGGCCTCAGATTGTCTAGTCGGCTGATCCACGCTGATATGATATACTCATTCACGTCTTCTCTAAAGCTAACAGAGTGAGTAAGCATTTACAGCTTGTTAGACTGGTCCAATCGACTCGACTCGATTAAATACCCTTCAAGTTGTGCCCGTGATACTAAGTGCTCTAATCTCTGTTGCGCAAGAACGTCCTTGGCATTTATGCCGTCATTAAACGATAATTTTTGACACGTTTAAACTGATGTGTTTTGGTGCAGATTACAGAGCAGCCTGATTGGAATAACGGTTTAATAGAAGCTTACTAGGGAAATCAAACGCAGTGCTGCACCCAGTGGCGGATCTACACATGTGAGTCTCTGAAGCTGGACTGTTATGGCGCATCTTGGAAACAAGCTATGAAGTCAAGGTAGTCAGTTATTTTCTTCAATGAGATTGCTCTCGACATATCACCGCGAAATATTGTTCCACAAAAGATGAACACGACAGATTGTTCTAGGACAGATCACCACTACAGTTTCTACCCCGATAGATCACCGCGATAGTTTTTTCCACAACAGATGAACACGACATATTGTTCTAGGACAGATCATCACTACAGCTTCTACCCCGACAGATCACCCCAACATACCGTTTAGCGATAGATCACCACTACAGCGTCTACCCCGACATACCGTTTAGCGACAGATCACCGCGATAGTTTGTTCCCCGACAGATCACCACTACAGCGTTTACCCCGACAGATCACCCCGACATATCGTTTAGTGAGTTTGTTCCCCGACAGATCACCACTACAGCTTCTACCCCGACATATCGTTTAGCGACAGATCACTGCGACAGTTTGTTCCCCGACAGATCACCACTACAGCTTCTACCCCGACATATCCTTTAGCGACAGATCACCGCGACAGTTTGTTCCCCGACAGATCACCACTACAGCTTCTACCCCGACATATCGTTTAGCGACAGATCACCACTACAGCTTCTTCCCCGACAGATAACAACTACAGTTTCTTTTTCCAACATATAACCCCGACAGATCACTACTACAGTTTCTTTTTCCAACATATAACCCCGACAGATCACTACTACAGTTTCTTTTTCCAACATATAACCCTGACAGATTACCACTACAGCTTCTTCCCCGACAGATCACTACTACAGTTTCTTTTTCCAACATATAACCCCGACAGATCACTACTACAGTTTCTTTTTCCAACATATAACCCCGACAGATCACCACTACAGTTTCTTCCCTGACAGATCACCCCGACAAATCACTACTACAGCTTCTTCCCCTGATTGGACAGACTACAGCTAATTGTCCCCACACTCATTGGACAGACTACAGCTAATTGTCCCCACACTCATTGGACAGACTTCAGCTAATTGTCCCCACACTCATTGGACAGACTACAGCTAATTGTCCCCACACTGATTGGACAGACTACAGCCAACTGTCCCCATACTCATTGGACAGACTACAGCCAACTGTCTCCATACTCATTGGACAGACCACAGCCAATTGTCTCCATACTCATTGGACAGAAGAAATGATACACAGACACTTTGGAAGTTTCTTTGAATAGTTTCCCCATTGATGTTGCTGCCTGGGAGCTGCTTGCTCCGAACCGCTCAGCCTGGCGCACAGCCATCACCCATGCTGCTTGCTCCGCTGAGCAGAGGACGATCACGGAGGCTCAGGAAAAGCGAGCTGCACGAAATGCAAGACTGCCCAACTACAGATACTGTTCATGTGTGCCTTACGTGCGGTAAGTTTTCACACTCTGATCGGACTGTACAGTCACATCTGAATAAATATGTCTGACGCTGAAGCAATCTTCGCTTGTGATGGGTAACTAACTAACTAACATAACAACCATACCCCACTAACTGCAATCTGCTAAATTGATAACTTTTTGTAAAATGTTGATCCATAACAGTAGAGGTTTTCTTGTAGAGATGAAGAAATGTCAACACGAACTTTAGTTAAAATCTGCTTTACAATAATAGTTGCCGTTTGTGTGCCCGACGACTGTTGAATAAACTGAACCAGCCGGTGACTATCACATTATTTGACATCTTTCAAGGCAGTACGAACTAAAGTCTCCTTAATTTTGCTCTAGCTGACTCCTTTCCCAATTAATGTTATTGTTGAGTGCCCATAATGCGTTGGATTACTCTTTTGTGAGCGCTAAAAAGGACGTTAAGTGACGGGTTGTAGCTTTCCTCACATCCCGAGCGCGCTGATGAAGATGGGCCGAGGTTGATTAAGCGGTTGTGTTATGCTTGGCTTCATCAGCGTATCGCTCACTACTACGGGGATTATGTCGATCCCTCATCTTGTTAGCCAGGCTGCTATAAAAATAGCCCTTTTTCAGGAAGGGATACGAAGAAGCCGAGGTGAGAGTCAGTATGTTTTGCCTGACCATGACTAACATGTCAGATTAGTATATTCTACCTGACCAGACGTTAGTCTTTCTTTCCAGCAATATTTAATAACTCATTCAAGGTTTGGGCTTACATCGAGATTATCATCGGCATGAATGTCCGTCTCTCCCTTCGGGGCATTTACCATTGGACAATCCTCCTCCAGCAAGTTCGATCTTCAGCTGCCTCTCCAGTTGAAGTTCAGATATTCATTTTCTGTCTTTTGTTCCATGTGTGTCTTGGTATATTTCTCTTCCTCTTCGCCTGTGGATTCCATATCAGGGCATGTCTGGTCACATTTGACGGTGCTTTCTCCCGTGTCTGTCCTATCAAACCCCATTTTCAACGTTTGATCCGTTTCTCCATCGGTTATTGTTGACTCCTATCCCAAAAATCTTCGATCCCAATCATTTCTTGCAAGCCTATGACCATTATCTTTCGTAGCCATTTATTGACGAACGACTGTAGTTTAGTCTATTTCGTTTGCGTTTTTTAAGTTCCCGGTGCGATTTACATTTTTAAATTGCATAGTTTATCGAGTGGGGATAACAAACAGGATATGAACAAAACATAACAAACAGGATATGAATAAAACAGAACAAACAGGATATTAACAAAAAGGAACAAACATGATATGAACAAAACAGAACAAATAGAATATAAACAAAACAGAACAAACAGGATATGAACAAAACAGAACAAACAGGATATGAATGAAACAGAACAAACAGGATATGAACAAAACAGAACAAACAGGATATGAACAAAACAGAACAAACAGGATATGAACAAAGCAGAACAAACAGGATATGAACAAAACAGAACAAACAGGATATGAACAAAACAGAAAAAACAGGATATGAACAAAACAGAAAAAACAGAATATGAACAAAACAGAACTAACAGAACCCCCACCACCTACCCCCTACTCACCGCACCGTCTCCCAAACATGATGTACCGCAAGGAATATAACTGAATAACTCGCTTCTCATCCGGTGATACTGGATATTGGCTTGGTACTTTTGGAGGACCCAGTGCTCTCGAGGTAAGGTGTTTGCTTCGGGTGCTGGAGGTCGCGGGTTCAAATCATGGTGAAGACCGGGATTTTTTTCACGTGGATCATCCGGTAAATATTTCCCCTGATCTCTGAGTAGTGAGATCAGACACCCGTGTTCAGTGGCGCGCACGTTAAAAATACCTTAGCAGTTGGAAATCAAAAAGAGTAGGCCTGACAGTCGCTGCTCGGGCAAAATTCAAGTTAAAAATCTACTCAAATTATTCGAGGGGAAAAAAAGCGGACTGTGTGGTTATATCTTCAGGACTTGGTTACGTGGTTAGCGGAGCGGCTTAGATGGCGCCTGACAGCCTGCAGGTCTACCTTGCTCTAATTTATGCTTCCACCTCCACCAGTCTAAAAAATAGGCGATAGTATATTCTAGGGTCTAACATATGCTGGGATTGACCTGGCAAGTCACCAGTGGATTTTTACCTGCTAAAGAAAATATGAAACAATGGAGGTCACACCTCCAAACGACGACTAACGACATAAGTGGACTGATGATAGATAGATAGATCAATAGATAGATAGATAGATAGGTAGGTAGGTAGGTAGGTAGGTAGATAGATAGATAGATAGATAGATAGATCAATAGAAAGATAGATAGAACTTGCTTTCACGGGGAGGGGGGGGGGTTCCCAAAAGTAGATGAAGACGAAGTACATGAACATAAAGAAGAGACCCAAAAAAGTGGTGGTACAAAAGAAGAAGAAGAAAAAAAAGAAGAAAATATACTATGAATGCAAAAGATTTCTTTAATTTGCTCTTCCTGACATGACAAAAACGCTGAGCATTATTCCATCTAAGCTGGAGCACTAACAGCTGCACATAAGCAATAATGCTGTCAATAAGGAAGCTATTGTAGTCAAATAGATTTCCATTCTACCAAAAGTGGAGACCATTAGAAATATATAACTTAAATCATGTATCGCCTGTTAGATAATTGGATCGAAGAATAAACAACATAAAACTAGCATATGAATGAGCTAGGGGGCGAAGGAGCTAGGGAATGAAAGAGCAAGGGAATGAAAGCGGATCGGAATGAAAAAGCAAGGAAATGAAAGAAGAAGGTAATGAAAGAGCAAGGACATGAAGGAGCCAGGGAATGAAAGAGCTAGTGGACGGAAGAGCAAAGGAATGAAAGAGCAAAGGAATGAAAGAGCAAAGGAATGAAATAATCAGGGAATGAAAGTGCAAGGGAATGAAGGAGCTAGAGAATGAAAGAGCTAGTGAACAGAAGAGCAAAGGAATGAAAGAGCAAAGCAATGAAAAAGGAAGGGAAGGAAAGAGCAAGGAAATGAAAGAGTTAGGGGAGGGAGTAGCAAGGGAATGAAAGAGCGAGGGAATGAAAGAGGAATTGAATGAAAGAGGAAGGGATTGAAAGAGCAAAGAAATGAAAGAAGAAGGTAATGAAAGAGCAAGGAAATGAAGGGGCCAGGAAATTAAAGAGCAAGGACATGAAAGAGCAAGGACATGAAAGAGCAGGAGTGAAAGAATCAGGGAATGAAATAGCAAGGGAGTGAAAGAATCAGGTAATGAAAGAGCAAGAACATGAAAGAGTAAGGCAGTGAAAGAACCAGGGAATGAAAGAGCAAGGGAATGAAAGAATCTAGGAATGAAAGAGAAAGCATGGGCACCCGCAGTGGAGACATGGGCAATGGACAGAGCTGACTGTTTTAAGATGACCAACTTTTTAAATGTTGACACTACGGTCCATGGACCAGCAGTGCATGGATTATAGGATTTTATATTCATACTGAGGTCCAGACAAGAGGGGCGCATGAGAGGACGGTGAATGAGGAGTGTGTACAACCAGCGAGCTACAGAAATCACCAGTATCTACACTCTTTGCTATTTCATTAGAGGAACTGCACACATATAGGTGTGCCCGGAGTGCAATGACTTCGTTTCAGAACAGAACAGCTAGCAAGATATTGCTATCTAACTGCTGTTGAGCAGACATGGATGCCTGAGAGGATGGAGTATGAGAGTGGGCAGCCAGTAAACTTCACGAACCAGACGTAGCTCTACTATTCTCTATACGCTACAAGTCTTTAAGTATATATGTGTCTGTTGCAGAATAGCATACTAGGGATTAATACAAGAACAGCCACACACAGCAACAACTTTACAAATAACCAAACAGCTCATAACAACAGTAGACAAAGAAACATAGCTGAACAGATAGGAAACATTTTATGTAAGGGTCTGCTTCCCCCTGCATTTTCTAAAGTTTGCTTCCTCCAAGGTAACGACCGGTTCTTTGTGATTGGGGATCGAACTCAGGATCTCTTCGAGTTGTGAGCCGTCTCACAAATGGCAGTATAAATCAGCTCACAAGGAAGGATCAGAACACAATTTTACGACTCAGTAAGCAACACATCACACTTAAGAAGCCCCTGAGCAGAATCCAACCACAACACACTCCTGAGTGCCAGGCTGTATACACACGCATATGAACCGTTGATCATCATCTCTTTGAGTGCTCAGCATCCTGTACAGTCCCGCCAGGCAGCGAGAGTGCCGGGCCCCACGCCCCAAAGGGGACCACGCAATGCTACTGGTGGTCACCCACAAATGTGCTGTGGAGTCAAGGCACAAGGTGATGGGGCAAAAACTATTGACCAAAAACCCAAGACCCTCAGAATACTACAGTGGAATGCGGAGGTAGTCATTAACAAAAAGCTTTCCCTAACACATCACCTGCATGAAGGTAAGATAGACGTGGCATGTATCCAAGAAACGCACCCCAACAACAACCACAATTTCTCAATCAGAGGATACCAGACCTTCCGTCTTGATAGAGAAGGTCACAAAGAAGGGGTTCTGATACTGACACGTAATTGCATACCGAGTAACGCGGTAGCTGTCAATCACACTGGACAAGCAGAAATTGTCGACATAATGACACAAGAAACGAAGATCCGCATTTAAAACCTGTATGGCCCACCCAACAAAGACATGTCGCTCTCGAGTATGGAAATCAAGGACTTCAGCTGCCTAGTAGTTGGAGACTTCAACAGCCACTCGGAGATGGGGATATTCGTACACAGACAATAGAGGTGATGAAGTGGAAGAATGGGAGATAGACACACATTTTTATTTTATCAATAGGCCGGAGGACAGCCCTAGCTTCTATTCTAGAACATGGCATACCACCTCTTCTCCAGACTTGGCCTTTTCCACGGTGGATATTCACCACAAAATAGACCGCAAGGTGCTCAACCAATTGGCAGGTAGCGACCACAGGCCAATTAGGCTAGAAGTTGATATGGAAGTAGGCCCACAGGAAATAAAACCGCTCCCACGTTGGAATTACAAACGAGCCGACTGGGACAGATTTGCAATCCTGACAGATGGGTTGTGTGAAACCATCAACACACGGAATAACAATATGAAACCTATGGTGGAAAGCCTAAGCAAAGCAATAATGCAAGCAGCCATCGAAACCATCCCAAGAGGGGCAAGGACAAACTACAAGCCATATTGGAATGATGAATTGCAGAAAGCGGAAGACGAAGTCTTAAATGCTAGGAACATGACAGAGAGAGAACAATCTATGGAGACAAATATCGCCCTCAAGGCCATCACGGCGAAATACAAAAGAACACAATCAAATAACAAGAGACAGCTGGAAAAACAAAACAGAACGTCTCCATGTACATAAAGAAGGGAACTTCTTCTTCTTCTTCTGCGTACGCAGTCAGACAGTAACCATTATTTTTTCGAAAAAAGCGGCGGTGATCCTGAGGCTGTCGCCACTGCCATAGAGCTTGTCTTGCAGTTCCACTGGTGATGGCCACATCTGCTCTCTCTGATCATCGTATGTCGGGCAGTTCTGCAGCAGATGTTCAGCGGTCATTTTACCAGTACCGCACGGGCATTCGTCGGTACACCCTATCTTCAATTTGTTGAATAGGTGGTACCTCAGTCTATTGTGGCCAGTGCGAAGTCTGAAGACGACGACCTGCTCTCTTCTGTTTAACTGGTAATAGGCATCGTTTTTGGTGTAACCAGTATGTTCGGTTTCCCATTTGGTCATGTATCTGGCTTTGATAAGCCGTTTTGACTCTTCGTACGTCATACTAGTATCTGTTTGTGGTAGTCTTGCACCTTCTTTTGCCAGTTTGTCTGCCTCCTCGTTGCCTTGGATGTTGCAGTGTGATGGGACCCACTGTACCACTACCCTTTTTGGTGCGGACTGCTGGCACAGTTTGCAGAGTGCTGCTCTTAAGTCATTAAGCTCAGTATTTTTCTGGCTTTTTAGCGCTGTGACTACGGCGAGAGCGTCTGTAAGCAGGACTATATGGCTTTCATTTTCACTGTGTGTCACCATTTCTTCCACTGCCGCCCTCAGTGCCGCTGCCTCCGCTCTGAAATTGCTTGTGTACTTACCAGTAGCGAATGATAGTGTTATTTGTCTGCCATTTGGTAGGTTCAGGAATGCTCCTGCCCCTCCGTTCTGTGTAGTATTTGTTACAGAACCGTCGGTGTTCGTTATAAAACTTAGGATAGTATCTCTCCTTTCTTTTTCAGTCTGGCAGTTTTTGTTTGCAATACCTGGTATATTTTCTACCACCTCTGGAAATATATCTTGCCTCCAGGTAGGTTTTCGTACAGTAGTGAAGGGTTTTGGTGTTGTTAGTGCGTTTATAGGATCTTCGTGCATCTTTGCTTTGGCTATTTCTGCAAAGTTTCTCCGCTTTGGTTTCCCATTTCCCAAATTGTTTAGTCTCTGGTGCATTGGATGGTCGGTCAGTCTTCGGAGTTTCTCTGACTGCAGCTGGGCTCTGCAGTCTCTTCTATCGGTCATGGATTGCAGTTTTGTAATCTTTTCTACAATTGGCGTTGACTTCATGCCACCTGTTATAATTCTCATGGCTTGGTTTTGAAGTTTGTTAACTTTATCGAAGTTCGCCTTCGCTGTTGTTGTCCATGCCGCAATGCCATACTCGAGAACTGGTCTCACTCTTCCAGTGTACAGTTTCTTTAGTATGCCTTCGTCTGCTCCCCAGCTTGTGCCAGCAAGTTTTCTCATGATTGCCATTCTTTCTATGGCTTTCATTCGGTTTCTCTCAATCTGACTTTTCCATGTCATGCGCCGATCAAATGTGACTCCCAGATAGGTTGGGTTGTCGTTTGGCTGCAGGATTTTGCCATTTAGACTTAATTTGGTACTTTGGGGTTTTAATGAAAGCGAGAATATTGTGCATGTGGTTTTCTCCTCGTTTATTTTGACCAGCCATGAGTTCGACCACTCTTCCAGCGATGTTAGGGCCGTCTGCATCCGATTTCTTGCTATGGTGAGATTCCTTTCAGAGGTCCACATAGCCAGATCGTCTGCAAACATTGAGCTATGGACTCTTCTTGGTATATTCTCTGTAATATCGTTTATATATACCAGGAAGAGTGTGGGTGACAGTACTCCCCCTTGGGGTACTCCCTGCTCGAGTGTCACCTTTTTGCTCATCTGCCCTTGTACTTGGACTCTGGCCGTTCTTTGTTTGAGGTAGTGGTTGATCCACTTGTACATTTTCCCACAAACATCACTTCTTCTTAGCTTGACTCTAAGTCCATCTTTCCAGACTTTGTCAAACGCCTTTTCCAGATCCACCCAAACAGCTACTGTGTGTTTCTGTGCCTGGTAGGCATCTTCTATCTCCTGGGCTATGAGGATGACCTGGTCCTCAGTGGATCTGTGCTGTCTAAAGCCGGCTTGCTGTGGAATTATTATTCTTTTTTCTTCCAGATGCCACATCAGTCTGGTGTTTATCATCCGTTCCATCAGCTTGCCGACACAGCTCAGTAGGCTTATGGGCCTGTATCCATTTGGATCTGTTTTGTCCTTTCCTGTTTTTGGTACTGGTACCAGTATTGCGTCTTTCCATGCCTGTGGTACAATTCCCCTTTTCCAGCTTTGGTTCAGAACCGATAGCAGTTTCCTCTTCGCTGTTTGGCCCAGCCCCATCAGCATTTCGTTTGTTATCACGTCTTTTCCGGGAGATTTCCTTTTCTTTAGTGTTCTCATAGCCTCTTCCATTTCGCGCATTGTTAATTTGGCCATCATGTGCTCTTCAGCTGCCGTATTCATGTTTTCGTGCCCCTTTAGCTCTTCGCTAATGTCTGTATGCTTATCTGCAGGGACCTCGATGTGGTTTGCTCTGGCATAGTGATCGACAAAGGCGTTTGCGGCTTTCTTACCTGTGATCAAGTTCTCGCCCTGCTTGATAGTAATTTGTTTTTTTGACGGGGTTTCGTCGTTCATGGCTCTGACTAGCTTCCATAGCTTGTTCCCGTCTTTGTCCAGGTTTAGGCTTTCCGTTTTATTTTTCCAGCTTTCTCTTGCTGTTTGCTTGAGAGTGTGTTTGTACTTCGCCGTGGCGGCTTTGAGGGCGATGTTTGTCTCCATTGATTTTTCTCGCTCTGCCATGTTCCTAGCATTTGTTACTGCATCTTACACTTTCTGCAAACTCATCATTCCAGTAGGGCTTATAGTTTTGCCTAGCTCCTCTTGGGATGGTTTCAGTGGCGGCTTGCATTATTGCCTTGCTTAGGCTTTCCACCATGGGCTTCATTTTGGTGTTTCGTGTGTTGATGGTTTCACACAGCCCATCTGTCAGGATTGCAAATCTGTCCCAGTCGGCTCGTTTGTAATTCCAACGTGGGAGCGGTTTTGTTTCCTGTGGGCCTACTTCCATGTCAATGGTTAGCCTGATCGACCTGTGGTCGCTACCTGCCAGTTGGTTTAGCACCTGGCGGTCTATTTTATGGTGTATGTCCTGTGTGGAGAAGGCCAAATCTGGAGTTGAGGTGGTATGCCATGTTCTTGAATAGAAGCTAGGGCTATCCTCCGGCCTATTGATTAGGGAGAGATTTGCATCTATCTCCCAATCTTCCACTTCGTCACATCTGCTGTCTGTGTCAGAGTATCCCCATCTCTTCGAGTGGCTGTTGAAATCTCCAACTACTATGCAGAAAGAAGGGAACAAACTATGGAAGTTAGTCAGAGCCATGAATGACGAAACACCATCAAATAAACAAATTACCATCAAGCAGGGCGACAACATGCTTACTGGAAAAAAAGCCTTTATAGAACATTATGCCAGAGCATACCACATTGATGTCCCTACATATAGGCATACTGACATTAGTGAAGAACAAAAGAGCCACGACAACATCAATATGGCACCAGAGGAGCACATGATGGCCAAACTAACAATGAATGAAATGGAAGAGGCCATGAGAACTTTAAAGAAAAAGAAATCGCCCGGAAAACATGGGGTAACAAACGAAATGCTGATGGGGTTGGGCCAAACAGCAAAGAGGAAGTTACTATCAGTCCTGAACCAAAGTTGGAAAAGGGGAATTGTACCGCAGGCATGGAAAGACGCTGTACTTATTCCAGTACCAAAGAAAGAAAAAGATAGAACAGATCCAAATGGATACAGGTCTATCAGTCTACTGAGCTGTGTAGGAAAACTGATGGAGCGTATGATAAACATCAGACTGATGTGGCATCTGGAAGAAAAACACTTACTAATTCCACAGCAAGCAGGCTCTAGACAGCACAGATCTACTGAGGACCAAAACACTCTCATAACCCAGGAAATAGAAGATGCTCACCAGGAGAAAAAAAACACAGTAGCGGTTTGGGTCGATTTAGAGAAGGCATCTTACAAGGTGTGGAAAGAGGGACTTAAAGTCAAGCTACGAAGAAGTGAAGTTTATGGGAAAATGTACAGATGGATCAGCGACTACCTCGAAAACAGAACATCCAGAGTTCAAGTACAAGGGCAGATGTGCAAAAAGGTGACACTTGAGCAGGGAGTACCTCAAGGGGGAGTACTGTCACCCACACTTTTCCTAGTGTATATAAACAACATCACAGAGAATATACCAAGAAGAGTCCACAGCTCCATGTTTGCAGACGATCTGGCTATGTGGATCTCTGAAAAAAATCTCACCATAGCAAGCAATCGGATGCAGCAGGCCGTAACATCGTTGGAGGAGTGGGCGAACTCATGGCTGGTCAAAATAAACGAGGAAAAAGACAACATGTACGATTTTCTCGCTTTCAAACAAACCACAGAACACCAAATTAAGTCTAAACGGCAAATATCTGCGGCCAAACAACAACCCAAACTACCTGGGAGTCACATTTGATCGGCGCATGACATGGAAAAGTCAGATCGAGAGAAACCGAATGAGAGCCAGACAAAGAATGGCAATCATGAGGAAACTTGCTGACACAAGCTGGGGAGCAGACGAAAGTATACTAAAGAAACTGTACACTGGAAGAGTGAGACCAGTTCTCGAGTAAGGCATTGCGGCATGAACAACAGCAGCAAAGGCAAACTTTGATAAAATTAGCAAACTTCAAAACCAAGCCATGAGAGTTATAACAGGAGACATGAAGTCAACGCCAATTGTAGAACTTGAAAAGATTACAAATCTGCAATCCAAGACCCACAGAAGAGACTGCAGAGCCCAGCAGCAAGCAGAGAAACTCAGAAGACTGACAGACCGTCCAATGCATCAGAGACTAAATAGACGTGGAAATGGGATCCTAAAGCGGAGAAACTTTGCATAAATAGCCAAAGCAAAGATGAGCGAAGACCCTATGAACACATTAACAACACCAAAGCCCATCTCTACCGTACGCAAATCTACCTGGAAGCAGCACATCATTCCGGAGGTGGTAGAAAATAAACCAGGTATTAGAAACAAGAACAGCCAGATTGAAAAAGAAAGAAGAGACATAACCCTGAGGTACATAACGAAAAACTTCCCAAGCATGGACTGGACCCATGCATACACCGACGGTTCTGTAACAAACACAACACATAACGGAGGGGCAGGGGTATTTCTGAGCCTACCAAATGGTAGAAAAATAACACTGTCAGTGGCAACTGGAAAATACTCATGCAATTTCAGAGCGGAGGCAGAGGCACTGAGAGCTGCAGTAGAAACAATGCTGACAGGCAAAAGAAATGAAAGCCAGATAGTCCTGTTTACAGATGCCCTGGCCGTAGTCACAGCACTAAAAAGCCAGAAAAACACTGAACTTAATGATTTAAGAGCAGTACTCTGTCAACTATGCCAGCAGTCCGCACCAAAAAGAGTAGTGGTACAGTGGGTTCCCTCCCACTGTAACATCCAAGGCAACAAGGAGGCAGACAGACTGGCAAAAGAAGGTGCTTCTTCTTCTTCGTACGCTGTCAGACGTCAACCTGTATTTTTTCGAAAAAAGCAGCGGTCATCCTGAGGCTGTCGACATTGCCATAGAGCTTGTCTAGTGTTGCCAATGGTGATGGCCACATCTGCTTTCTTTGATCCTCGTATGTCTTTGCAGCAGATGTTCAGCGGTCATTTTCCCAGTACCACACGAGCATTCGTCAGTGCCACCTATCTTCCATTTATTGAATAGGTGGTAGCTCAGTCTATTGTAGCCAGTGCGAAGTCTGAAGATCACGACCTTTTATCTTCTGTTCAACTGGTAATAGGCATCGTTTTTTGTGTAGCCAGTATGTTCTGTTTCCCATTTGTTCATGTATCTAGCTCTAATAAGCCTTTTTGACTTTTCGTATGTCACACTAGTATCTGATTGTGGTAGTCTTGCACCTTCGTTTGCCAGTCTGTCTGCCTCCTCATTACCTTGGATGTTACAGTGGGATGAAAAGAAGGTGCAAGACTACTACAACCAGATTCTAGTGTGACCTACGTAGAGTCCAAAAGGCTTATTAGCGCCAGATACATGGCCAAATGGGAAACAAAACATACTGGCTACACAAAAAATGATGCCTATTACCAGTTGAACAGAAGAGAGCAGGTCGTGGTCTTCTGACTCCACACAGTCCACAACAGACTGAGGTACCACCTATTCAATATACTGAAGATAGGTGGTACTGACGAATGCACTTGTGGTACCCGGAAAATGACCGCTGAACATCTGCTGCAAAACTGCACGACATACGAGGACCAGAGAAAGCTCATGTGGCCATCACCAGTGGCAACACTAGACAAGCTCTATGGCAGTGTCGACAGCCTCAGGATGACCGCTGCTTTTTTCGAAAAAATACAGGTTAACGTTTGACAGCGTACGAAAAAGAAGAAGAGTGCTCAGCGTTCAAACGATGTTTGGAAAATAGTTCTTCCTCCGAGACCAAATAAATGGAGCACTTCGAATAGCACTAAACAATAGCTGATCAACAGGTGGCCTTTGGTCGAAGGGCGAGAGCCCAGATGGTGCTGATTCTGTAACAACAACATGGGTCTGCCGGAGAGGTGGTAATTACAACATGCATGCCCCAACATACCACGTAATTCCTATTCCGTATAAAATTTGTATTTTTTTTTCGAATTTTAATTACAAGAATTTCAAAGCAAGAGTTGGAAATTCTTTTGCTCTAGATTTATAACCCACCATTTACGGCAATTCTCTCTTAAATTCGGTAAGGCAACTAAATCATTCAAATAAATTGGGTCGGGGATGCAGCACAGTGAATTGAGCTAATAGCAACCAGCGACTCACAGCTGGCTGCTTGCACCAGGGTCAGCAAGTCAGTGCTGACCAAGGTCCTATTCGGCCAACAAGCGGTGGCCTGGAGATAGTCTGCACTGGTGAAGTATGACGGAGAGAATAGATATCGCAGTTTAAAGACTGCACTGGTGAAGTATGACGGAGAGAATAGATATCGCAGTGTGAAGACAAACCGGGTACCCCACAAAAGCCAGCTCAAATCGGATGTGTCGGGACCAAAAAGTTCAGATAGCATAACCTTGCTGTAAACTATTATACAATGTCATTTCCAGACGAAAGGCAGAGAAAGTGGAAGAAGAAGAAGAAGAAAAAGAAAAATAAGAAGTAGAAAAAGAAGAAGAGAAATAATAATAATAATTAAGATCACTTTATTCTAAATTGTTAAACAAAAATTGTAGAATGGTTGAACGTTTATTCAAAATTAATTTTTAACAGTTTTTTGTCCATCACAAGCGATGATGGCCACACCATCAGACGGATTTGTCTTAATAATGTGAAGTGTGCTGTATTTAGATTATGGTGAGGAAGAGTTTGCGCTGGTCATCAATCTCACCCTTTTCCCGAGTTATTTTGGATCAGTGGCAAGACTATTGGTCGAGACGACTGGAGGTAACTCTGGATGCAGGCACTGGTGTTACCTCCTCTGAGAACACGGGTCGCATCAAACTTGCGTGATTCGATCACCCACCGTTTCCGTTCATCACTGCGAGAGGCGAGTGCCTTAGACTAGATAAACACAGTCCTCTGTCGCACGCAGCAGCCACGACATCGCCCGTAAGATGAGCTTAGCGGCTTCATGCATGCACTCGCTCAGCAGAGTCTGGTCCCAACGGGCTCTCCCTGGAGACCAGACTTCGTATTTACTTCCCCTGCATTGTCCCCATTCTCCTGTACGGCTCCGAGTCCTGGACACTACAGCAGGACCGGCAGTGTGTTCTACCTGCGCAACCAGAGGCACATCCTCAGGATCGTCTGGCATGACATGATTTCCAACTGTGAAGTAGTTGGACGTACCAAACTTGCAGGCATTGTCTCAACGGTTGATCGTCGTCGTCTATCCCTCTTCAGTCACGTTGCTCGCCTTTGCCGGGAAATTCCAGCCCACGAGATGCTCAGACAGGCTGTGGGGGCGAGAAAAAGCCGTGCTCATACTGGAGACATCCTCGGGTTCGCCTTCGCAACACCTGGCTAAAACAGATCGCCACCTCCCCAACAAAACTGCAGGCCGCCTGGGATCGAGGCCATCAGACGTGGCCATGGACATTGTCATTATATGCGACGGGTCTTGGTCGCCTAAGCGTACTATTGTATTTACTATCGATAAATACGCTTGGTTGATAAGTTGTTTTGTCGGACCGCTAAGATTGAGGATCTTAACAACGACGAAATAGCTGCATTGTTTCATCATCTTCAATTCATTCAGTCCTGGAACTGGTTTGCATCATCATTAATTCATTCAGTCCTGGAATTGGTTTGCATCATCATTAATTCATTCAGTCCTGGAACTGGTTTGCATCATTTCTGCATCTCACCAGCAACTATCTTCGGCTCAGTCAAAGTCGTCATAACCTGGTCTCTGCATGCTTGTTTCACAAAGGTGTGTCATGTTCTACCCCTTTCTCTCTTTCCTTGTGTTCTGTCTTCCAAGAGTTATGTCACTGGACCTTCATGACCAGCTAGACCAATCGTCGTTTTTTGTATCTTTTGTGGCGGCTTTCTTTTCTCTCTCACTTCCACAAACATCCGTTTGTTTGATTTTATCTCTGACTATCTAATTATATTCATCTTTCAGAGGCACATCATCTCAAACACATCCAAGTATTTCTTCTACATTTTATTCATTGTCCATGCTTCAGACCATAAAACGTCACAGTCCATACAACAATTGTCAGGATTCTTTTTCGTAGTTTCATTTTAATGCAACCCGATGTCACCATTCTGTTTCTCTCTAAATACCTGATTCTGATGTCACCATTCTGTTTCTCTCTAAATACCTGATTCTGATGTCACCATTCTGTTTCTCTCTAAATACCTGATTCTGATGTCACCATTCTGTTTCTCTCTAAATACCTGATTCTGATGTCACCATTCTGTTTCTCTCTAAATACCTGATTCTGATGTCACCATTCTGTTTCTCTCTAAATACCTGATTCTGATGTCACCATTCTGTTTCTCTCTAAATACCTGATTCTGATGTCACCATTCTGTTTCTCTCTAAATACCTGATTCTGATGTCACCATTCTGTTTCTCTCTAAATACCTGATTCTGATGTCACCATTCTGTTTCTCTCTAAATACCTTATTTGAAAACGCAATTCTGGTTCTTATTTATCTTGACATTGTTTAATGGAGAAGATTTTCTAACACAGGAAAAAATACTAAAAGGATTATATAATCACGGGCTCTTTGAATCGAAATTTCAAGTTGTTTCCCGAATAATGTCGCAACAGTTTACTTGAAAGCGTAGTTTCATCATCATGAAATAGGGATACGCCTTGTTACTTTACACATTAACGAAATCACTGCAGTCCGGGCATAATCACATGTGCATAGTCGTTTCAGAAAATTTCAAAGACTATGTATGCTGATAATTACTGTAGTTGTCTTGCTCCGTCCTCTAAGCCACAGCCTTATCTGATGGTCCACGGCTGATGTTATACTTCTGTAGTCCACATACCGTTGAACTAAGAATACTGCACGTAATGTCACGAGTTGCAGAACCGACTACCCTGGTCGTCGCTTGCTACATGATTGCAGTATCAATCACCCAATCTACCAATCAATCAATCAACCAATCATGCATTTCTTCAGCCAGCCAGTCCGTCAGTCAATAATCAATCAAATCCTTGTGGGGATCAAAGACGCAGCAGCAGCTGATAGCTGGCTGTTTGAGTAAGGGTCAGTGACTTATAACTCACCAAGACCCTATTCCACCACTAAGTTATGGCTCTGGAAACAGACTGCAACCATGGAGCCTGGCTAAGAGATTTAGGATCGAAGAGGAAAGACAAACTCTGTCCCATATATGCCGTGTTGAAATCGATTGTGTCTGGCAGAACGACGCAAGTATCGCAGCTTAGCTGTAAGATTTTGAATCATGGGAACAGAACCCCAAAGATCGTGTTGCATAGAGGTCCAGGATTAATCCTGGGATACAGACAAATGAGACACTGATTGCAAATAGACTCAACGTTTGAGAAGACACGCTACACCATGTTATGATGCAAGCAGTCTGGATTTTCTTTGCACACATTGTGGAAGACGCACCTCTGCTCCGATTGGTCTTGGGTGTCAAATTCGTTATTGTCATGAACTATAATTACATTTCTCTTTCTCAAAGGACAACATACAGTTATCTGAAGTCGGAAAGAGTCAATGAAAATGAATGAGTTTAGCTGGAAGCCACGACGCAGCGTCACAAACGTTGTTTTCAGGGCAAGCGCCGAAGAAAAAGTGAGAGAAGAAGTAGAAGAAGAAGAAGAAGTAGTGGTAGAAGAAGAAGAAGAATAAGGAGAAGAAGAAGAAGAATAAATATAAAAAGAAGAAGATGAAGAAATCTCGGTCTCACTCTCTGCGATGTTTAGGTCTGACAACAGAACGCACATATTTTAACTGCTCATAGCTCTCATCTCCCCCATCTAACACCTCCACCCCGCCTCTCTCGTGGTAGTCTCAAACTCTCTTCGTCAAGTCTGTCTTGAACGGTTTCTATGTCTCCTGCTCTTCAGATTCCAGAACTAACGAACGTCTCGCGATGCCATTCTCCCCTGTCGCAATATATGTCCGTCAGTATGGCAGTGCGAATTTGATTGTCTCTTTCATGCACAGGTCATTCCCGGCAATTCATTCCGGAAAAGAAATTAATTCAGAATAAAATGATACTGTCCTTGTAAACCATATGAGCAGGATACGTAGCTGCGTTTTCTGATCTGATTATGGGCCTTTGAACACAATTAAATGAGTAGGTTTGTATACTGTGACACACAGTCGGGTACACAATATGTATTTCATCAGATCGTTATTTTAAGACAGAATGGTGCAGTGATAATTAAATAAAACATATTCAGCAACACCCTGAGTTACAAAACCTGCGATTTACGTAAATTCGCAGTTACGCAAGAAGAGGTTCGAAAATGTTACCCACTGTATCAACTCTGATATGTTTAGTTACATGGCCATCTACGATGACAAGAAGCGTGTGAGTACACAATCTCGTCTAGACATGTTTGTGAGATTCCTCTGACAACAAAGTTAAGAAGACAACTCAGACAACCCGACCGCCCTCAGTTTTTAAAATGGAGAGCGGACGCAGATATAAGTTGCTATAGAACAACATTCCACTCCACCAGCATTCCCTTCTATTGCCGGCTCTTTCTCTCTCTCTCTCTCTCTCTCTCTCGCTCTCTCCCTCTCTCTCTACAGAGCCAACTCAACCGCGTTAGTTGCTGAAGTAAACACAGATAGAGACTAATATGTTATGTCATATGACATTACAAAAATGAACAGTGAATACTTAAGTGTGTGTTTTTGTTCCTCTGTATTTTTATTCATACTTTTATCATTTATATAGGCTAATATGAAACTAACGTCTCTACAGGCAAATCACACTGATCAGACAATGTTAGCCAGGGTCAGGAGAAGTATATCCGTTGGTCGTCTTGGTAACGGTCTGTTGTCGAGGACAACAGTCTGGCTAACAAGGTGAGGTTCGACGTGAAACCCATAGTAGTGAGTGACACGCAGATGAGGTCAAGCATTGCACAACCGTCTGGAGGACCCCGGTCCGCTTCATCAGCACGCTCGGGATGTCAGGAAAGCTACTGCAATCCACTACAAGTTCCGTCCTTTTCAGGGAGCACAAAAAGGGTTACCAATTCATTGTGGGCATTAGCAACTAACCAACCAACCAACCAACCAACACACGAACCAACCAACCAACCAGCCAGCCAGCCAACCAACCAACCAACCAACCAACCAACCAACCAACCAACCATCCTTTATATCAAAGTAATCGACCAAGTGGTGTGCCGGGGTCTATGTGTATGACAAGGACAATAATAGCACCACTGCCCCACAGAGAGCATGTCGAACGAGGCGACTAACTGTGTGACAAGGCAAAACACCAGCCATAGTTAGAGTTTTTTTAAGAGCAGCATCGATGGTGCCTAACAGGCTGCGGGTTTACTTTGCTCTAGTGTTTGAGTCTATTGAGATGGACTCACACTTCGGTTAACCACCTTTCATATTGGAGCAATAAGCTGCTCAAGCCTAGCCCGCCATGCAGGAAATCCTCCTTATGGCTAGATCCAGCTCACACCAAAGATGGGACCTGGACAGGAGATTATGCTCCAATGTAAGTACAGTTCAACTAAGACAAAAAAGACTAAGACTAAGACCCATCTATCAATCTTCAGTCCACTTATGTCGTTAGACGCCGCGTGGAGGTGCGACCTCCTTTGTTTCATATGTTCTTTGGCAGAGGAAAATCCACTGGTGACTTTCCAGGTCAATTCCAGCATCCCTGGAATATACGATCGCCTATTGTTAAGACTGGCGGAGGTGGAAGCGTAAATTAGAGCAAGGTAGACCCGCAGCCTGTCAGGTGCCATCTAAGCCGTTCCACTAACCACATAACCAAGACCTGTTGTTATGGCCACACAGTCCTCTTTTTTGCGACATATTCTGTGGGGCAAAAATCCATAAAATAATTTGAGTAGATTTTTTAACTTGAATTTTGCCCGAGCAGCGGCCGTTAGGCCTACTCTTTTCGATTTCCAACTGCTAAGGTATTTTTAACGTGCGCGCCACTGCACACGGGTGTCTGATCTCACTACTCAAAGATCAAGGGATACATTTACCGAATGATCCACGTGAAAAAATCCCGGTGTCTAGCTCGAGACCACTAGGTCCCCATTAGACTAAGATCTCAGAGTAAATACTTCCATGTCATGCCTCTCCTATTTAAAAAATAGTTTTATTGTTATCTTGTGTAATATTGCAACCCCTTATGAAGTTGCACTTAAAGTAACCTACAAATTCGACTTACGCAAAATGTGAGTTACGTAATGGACCCAAAACATTACCATTACTTGTCACGGTGCTACTGTATTTGAAAGCAGTTAAAGCTAAGAAGAAGTGATGTCTGTGGGAAGATGTACAAGTGGATCAACCACTACCTCAAACAAAGAACGGCCAGAGCCCAAGTACAAGGGCAGATGAGCAAAAAGGTGACACTCGAGCAGGGAGTACCCCAAGGGGGAGTATTGTCACCCACACTCTTCCTGGTATATATAAACGATATTACAGAGAATATACCAAGAAGAGTCCATAGCTCAATGTTTGCAGACGATCTGGCTATGTGGACCTCTGAAAAGAATCTCACCATAGCAAGAAATCGGATGCAGACGGCCCTAACATCGCTGGAAGAGTGGGCGAACTCATGGCTGGTCAAAATAAACGAGGAGAAAACCACGTGCACAATATTCTCGCTCTCATTAAAACCCAAAGTACCAAATTAAGTCTGAATGGCAAAATCCTGCAGCCAAACGACAACCCAACCTATCTGGGAGTCACATTTGATCGGCGCATGACATGGAAAAGTCAGATTGAGAGAAACCGAATGAAAGCCAGAGAAAGAATGGCGATCATGAGGAAACTTGCTGGCACAAGCTGGGGAGCAGACGAAGGCATACTAAAGAAACTGTACACTGGAAGAGTGAGACCAGTTCTCGAGTATGGCATTGCGGCATGGACAACCGCAGCGAAGGCAAACTTCGATAAAGTTAACAAACTTCAAAACCAAGCCATGAGAATTATAACAGGGGGCATGAAGTCAACGCCAATTGTAGAACTTGAAAAGATTACAAAATTGCAATCCATGACCGATAGAAGAGACTGCAGAGCCCAGCTGCAGTCAGAGAAACTCAGAAGACTGACGGACCATCCAATGTACCAGAGACTAAACAATTTGGGAAATGGGAAACTAAAGCGGAGAAACTTTGCAGAAATAGCCAAAGCAAAGATGCACGAAGATCCCATAAACGCACTAACAACACCAAAACCCATCACTAGTGTACGAAAACCTACTTGGAGGCAGGATATATTTCCAGAGGTGGTAGAAAATATACCAGGTATTGCAAACAAAAACTGCCAGAGTGAAAAAGAAAGGAGAGACACTACCCTAAGCTTCATAACGAAAAGCTATCCAAGCATGGACTGGACCCATGCATACACCGACGGTTCTGTAACAAACACTACACAGAACGGAGGGGCAGGAGCATTCCTGAACCTACCAAATGGCAGAAAAATAACACTGTCATTCGCTACTGGTAAGTACACAAGCAATTTCAGAGCGGAGGCAGAGGCACTGAGGGCGGCAGTGGAAGAAATGGTAACACACAGTGAAAATGAGAGCCATATAGTCCTGCTGACAGATGCTCTCGAAGTAGTCACAGCGCTAAAAAGCCAGAAAAATACTGAGCTTAATGACTTAAGAGCAGCACTCTGCAAACTGTGCCAGCAGTCCGCACCAAAAAGGGTAGTGGTACAGTGGGTTCCGTCACACTGCAACATCCAAGGCAACGAGGAGGCAGACAGACTGGCAAAAGAAGGTGCAAGGCTACCACAAACAGATACCAGTATGACGTACGAAGAGTCAAAACGGCTTATCAAAGCCAGATACATGACCAAATGGGAAACCGAACATACTGGTTACACCAAAAACGATGCCTATTACCAGTTGAACCGAAGAGAGCAGGTCGTTGTCTTCAGACTTCGCACTGGCCACAACAGACTGAGGTACCACCTATTCAACAAATTGAAGATAGGGTGTACCGACGAATGCCCGTGCGGTACTGGTAAAATGACCACTGAATATCTGCTGCAGAACTGCCCGACATACGAGGATCAGAGAGAGCAGATGTGGCCATTGCCAGTGGAACTGCAAGACAAGCTCTATGGTAGTGGCGAGAGTCTCAGGATGACCGCCGCTTTTTTCGAGAAAATAATGGTTACTGTCTGACTGTGTACGCAGAAGAAGAAGAAGAAGAAAGCAGTTAGCTGTACGTCAGAACAAATGATCTGATCAACAACCCGACTTCCAAAAAGAAGACAACTACTATGATTTAACTAGAGAAGAGTGTCTTAATTTTCAGAGGTAAGGAACTGGGCATTAGAGAATCAAGAGTTATCTCAACAACACAATGAGGATCGGGCCAGAATACAGGTGTCCAAGTGGGGAGCATACAATAACCGTGGAACACAAAACTTCTTGCTCACACAGGAAGAGACAGAACAATAATGGCTTCGGGAGACCCACGAGGCGCTTTCAAATGAAACCAGGCCTAACTGCACGAAGTGAACATACGTACGATGCACGTGATGACGTCACTTCTGATGTAAACATCATATACTAACTGTTAAGTTTGCAAAATTGCATTATCCTCCAACTCATAGTTTTCTCGGCGGACCGTTGAAAACATGGCTGGTGTGATACGGAATCCGTCCAGAGTTAATCAGCCAGCGGTGATTATGATTCTATCAGCTGAAGGAGGTCGACCAGTTGACATTCAAGGCAGAATGCAGGCAGTGTATGGTAACAAAAGTGTGGCGAACGTCAGCTCCGGCGACGGTCAACCCGAATTTGTGCATCAATTTTGGCGATGGTAGTTTCTGACTCAAAAATAAGCGCCTGACCTGGTCTCGGAAGATATTTCCTTAACTCGCGTCCTTCTTTAAACATCGTTGTCCAGTTCTTCCTTGTTGTCGTCGACACACTTTTGTCACCATACACTGCCTGTATTCTGCGATGAATGTCAACTGGTCGACATCCTTCAGCTCTTAGAAACCGAATCACTGTTTGTTGATCAACTGGACAGATTCCATGTATTTAGCAGTCTGCTGAGGAAACTATGAGTCAGAGTATAATTAAATTTGACAAACTTGACTGTTGGTACGTGCTGTTTACATCAGAAGTGACGTCATCATGCGCACCGTACAGTCGATGTTTACTTGGTGCAGTTAGGTCTGGTTTCAGTTGAAAACGCCTCGTAGATTACAAGCACATGAAAATAGGCGCGGTATTTCTGCTGACTGTGAATATAAATTAATTTCTTGAAAGTCAACTGATCTGAATGTTTAAATTTGACTCTATTTCTTAACAATAGTTTTACATTACAAAAACAAACGTGTCTAAAGGCCATTGTATTCCGAAGTGAATAAGTTAAAGTTGAAGTAGTCAACCCGTTGTCCAATCCCTTCGTAGCCGGATCTTACTTCATGTATAACATAACTTAGCTTAACTTGACGTCTTTATACTGGTTTAGAAGACTGCAGAGTCTGTGTACAAACAGTTTCATTTACATTTCACTCTCTAAACGCATTAGTGGTCCTTGAATTCACTACTTTCTGTGGTAATGCATTCCAAACATTCACCACTCTCTGACTAAAAAAAATATTTCCGAATATCTAATCTTGACCTTTCTTTAGTTAATGTATACTTATGTCCTCTTGTTCTTGTTACATTTCGAAAAAGAAACTTGTTATATTCCAAATTATCCTTTCTTTTGATTATCTTATAAACCTGTATGGGGACGGCTTGGCCTAGTGGTTAAGTGGCTCCCAAACCGAAGGTGCTGGGTTCGATCCCCATCACAGCACCGGCCGTTACCCCGGGGAAGCAAACCCTTATAAAATACAGGAGTAAGCAGACCCTTACATAAAATGCATGCTGAAGTCGGATGCATGGGACCAACAGGCGTAAAATAAAAACCACAGTGCAACGCATACCGCCTTGGGGATTAGAGAAATAAGGGGAACGCAAAAAAAAATAAAAAAAAATAAACCTGTATAAAATCACCTCGAATTCTTCTCTTTCCTAGACATTTTGAGGCCGGTTTTTCTGAGTCTTTCTTCACAACAGTTATTCTGGAATCCCACTATCAGCTTTGTCGCTCTTTTTTGTATACTTTCAAGCATGTGTATATCTCATGCTACTATATCACAGTGTTACTATTCTTTTCTCCCTTTTCCGACCCCGGTGACACTCGAGCTGATTGTGATGCTAATCAAGTTGAAAACCACTGGCCTAATTCTTCAGCATTTGGAGTACAATTTCAGATCGACTGCCTCATTTCCATTTAGATGTTCGAATCTTCAAGGGGGATCACTAGGAGATGATGATTAAGGATGGCGCATTGAAATAAAAATATCGAGCACTAAAGGAGTAGAAGAGAATATGTTGGTACACAAAGAGAGGATAAACGTAGTGATAGAAGACAAGGAGAAAAAGGGGAAAGGAAGTGATGATAAAGGATAAGGGAAAGGAAGTGATGATGAGAGGAGAAATGAAGATGAAAGAGGAGAGGGGAAAGGAACTGATGAAAGAGGAGAGGGGAAAGGAAGCGATGGTTGAGAATAGCGGAAATAATCAATGGAAGCAGAAAAAGTAATGAGGCAATGAAAAAAAAAAAAAAATTAGAATATAAAGAAGAAATGAAAGAGAAAAAAGAATGTAAAGAAGAAATAAACAATGAAAGGGGAAAGATACTTTGACGTGCGTTAAACAATAGAGAAATAGAAGCAAACAATGAAGTCATGGAAATGACTGGACGGTGTAAAGGAGAAAACCTAAATGAATATTTCTTTCTCTTCTGTTATAATCATTATTTATGTTTTTGGAGATGTTTAGACGTAGTTAATATATAGTCTGGGGCCACGGTACCGCTGTGGTTAGTGCACTGGCTTCAGGGTTCAATCCCGAGTTGGTGCCGGATTTTTTTCTGATCGGAAACGGGGGCCTGTGGTCGACCCAGCCACAGAAATTGGTTGCCAGAAAAATCTGGGAAGTAAAGATGGCCGGCGTGATGCTGACCACATCATCCATTATTGTAACAGTTTCAGCGGTAACAGGAAGATGGGGCCGGCGACTCTGGGAATAAAGGTTACCGGAATGTGTGCCAAGTTCACTCACGGCATCTCAGGGATTAGGGAAAGAATGTGTTTAGTACAGGTGGGGGTTCGGAGCTGACCGCTCTGGTATTCCGTTTTAGTGTAGTGAAGGGTTGGTGACAGTCAGAGGCCGCCTCGGCCTTCTACGACATTTAGAGTGACAGGAATTCGTAGTTATGCATCCAATAACAACTAGTTGGAGGTAGATCCAAATTAGAGTGATGTTCAGACAAACAACAGAAGAACATGGACAGCCATGAAGTTGCTTGAGACTATAACATACTCGGCAAAGATGAACTCAAAGACTAGCCTGGAGAGAATGAGAGACTAGCTAGCAGGATGACTAGGAGTTCGTGAGAGAGAGAGAGAGAGAGAGAGAGAGAGAGAGAGAATGAGTTGCAGGGTGACTGAACCAGCATGAACCTTCGAGTTTCGGCCAGTCGCTCTATAAGTATGTATGTGTGTTGGACACCCTGTGACTAGAAGAGATCTGCATGTGTGTCGTACGTGTAGGACACCGAGTGAACGATGTGTGTTCTGAAGTATGTGTATGCACAGATCGACTGTGTGCGTGACCACAAGTGAGTACGTGATTCAAACTTTAAGTGACGTGATATAATTTCTCATGAACGCATAGATTACCTGAGGATACATACATAGATAGAATGTGGATGTACAGATCAGCTGACTGACGGGATATGAGTGTGGAAGAATGAACAGAACGACAGAGTACATAATACGATCGTGAAGGCGAGTTTGTGAGAGTGTGTTGAGTGTGCAGATAAGGGGAGGGGAGTGTAGTGGCTAGAACTGGATTTTTATTCGTTGGAGGAATAATTCAAAAGCTAATGCTTATAACCTCTGCTGCAGAAAGAATTATTATTAAGATTATTTAGTTCAGATGTAATTTGTTCTTTTTGGTAATATTATTTCAAATTGATTTTTGTTTATAAATATGCCAAAGTTTGTTGGAGAGTGTTTACTGTGTTATTTACTGTGTGCAGTGTAGTCGTATTGTGGTGTGCATACATGTAGCATTTTAGATAAAAAAACTACTCAGGGAAACCCAGACTCTGCCAGTTCATGTGCCATTGGATACAAAATAGTATGGGCCTATGCGACGCTTGGCGTAACGGGATCCTTACTTTACTTTACGAATATGCAGTCAGAACATCTCCAAAAACGTTTAAGATTAAGATGAATGGGTTGACATTGTCAAATAAGCGTTTGAATTAAGTAAGTAAAGGATGATGAAATGAAGATATGATAATAGCATGATGATGGCACAATGATACTATGATGATAGCATGATGATGGTATGATGATTGTATTATGATCGTATGATGATAATATGATGATAATATGATGATGGCGTGATGGTGGTATGATGATGGTATGATGATGGCATGATGATGGTACAATGATAATATGATGATGGCATGATGATGGTATGATGATGGCATGATGATGGAACAATGATAATATGATGATGTCATGACGATGGTATGATGATGCCATAATGATGTTATCTTCTTCTTCTTCTGCGTACGCAGTCAGACAGTAACCATTATTTTTTCGAAAAAAGCGGCGGTCATCCTGAGGCTGTCGCCACTGCCATAGAGCTTGTCTTGCAGTTCCACTGGTGATGGCCACATCTGCTCTCTCTGATCCTCGTATGTCGGGCAGTTCTGCAGCAGATGTTCAGCGGTCATTTTACCAGTACCGCACGGGCATTCGTCGGTACCCCCTATCTTCAATTTGTTGAATAGCTGGTACCTCAGTCTATTGTGGCCAGTGCGAAGTCTGAAGACGACGACCTGCTCTCTTCGGTTCAACTGGTAATAGGCATCGTTTTTGGTGTAACCAGTATGTTCGGTTTCCCATTTGGTCATGTATCTGGCTTTGATAAGCCGTTTTGACTCTTCGTACGTCATACTAGTATATGTTTGTGGTAGTCTTGCACATTCTTTTGCCAGTCTGTCTGCCTCCTCGTTGCCTTGGATGTTGCAGTGTGATGGGACCCACTGTACCACTACCCTTTTTCGTGCGGACTGCTGGCACAGTTTGCAGAGTGCTGCTCTTAAGTCATTAAGCTCAGTATTTTTCTGGCTTTTTAGCGCTGTGACTACGGCGAGAGCGTCTGTAAGCAGGACTATATGGCTTTAATTTTCACTGTGTGTCACCATTTCTTCCACTGACGCCCTCAGTGCCTCTGCCTCCGCTCTGAAATTGCTTGTGTACTTACCAGTAGCGAATGACAGTGTTATTTGTCTGCCATTTGGTAGGTTCAGGAATGCTCCTGCCCCTCCGTTCTGTGTAGTATTTGTTACAGAACCGTCGGTGTATGCATGGGTCCAGTCCATGCTTGGGTATCTTTTCGTTATGAAGCTTAGGGTAGTATCTCTCCTTTCTTTTTCAGTCTGGCAGTTTTTGTTTGCAATACGTGGTATATTTTCTACCACCTCTGGAAATATATCATGCCTCCAGGTAGGTTTTCGTACAGTAGTGATGGGTTTTGGTGTTGTTAGTGCGTTTATGGGATCTTCGTGCATCTTTGCTTTGGCTATTTCTGCAAAGTTTCTCCGCTTTAGTTTCCCATTTCCCAAATTGTTTAGTCTCTGGTGCATTGGATGGTCGGTCAGTCTTCGGAGTTTCTCTGACTGCAGCTGGGCTCTGCAGTCTCTTCTATCGGTCATGGATTGCAGTTTTGTAATCTTTTCTACAATTGGCGTTGACTTCATGCCACCTGTTATAATTCTCATGGCTTGGTTTTGAAGTTTGTTAACTTTATCGAAGTTCGCCTTCGCTGCTGTTGTCCATGCCGCAATGCCATACTCGAGAACTGGTCTCACTCTTCCAGTGTACAGTTTCTTTAGTATGCCTTCGTCTGCTCCCCAGCTTGTGCCAGCAAGTTTCCTCATGATTGCCATTCTTTCTCTGGCTTTCATTCGGTTTCTCTCAATCTGACTTTTCCATGTCATGCGCCGATCAAATGTGACTCCCAGATAGGTTGGGTTGTCGTTTGGCTGCAGGAATTTGCCATTTAGACTTAATTTGGTACTTTGGGGTTTTAATGAAAGCGAGAATATTGTGCATGTGGTTTTCTCCTCGTTTATTTTGACCAGCCATGAGTTCGCCCACTCTTCCGGCGATGTTAGGGCCGTCTGCATCCGATTTCTTGCTATGGTGAGATTCTTTTCAGAGGTGCTCATAGCCAGATCGTCTGCAAACATTGAGCTATGGACTCTTCTTGGTATATTCTCTGTAATATCGTTTATATATACCAGGAAGAGTGTGGGTGACAGTACTCCCCCTTGGGGTACTCCCTGCTCGAGTGTCACCTTTTTGCTCATCTGCCCTTGTACTTGGACTCTGGCCGTTCTTTGTTTGAGGTAGTGGTTGATCCACTTGTACATTTTCCCACAAACATCACTTCTTCTTAGCTTGACTCTAAGTCCATCTTTCCAGACTTTGTCAAATGCCTTTTCCAGATCCACCCAAACAGCTACTGTGTGTTTCTGTGCCTGGTAGGCATCTTCTATCTCCTGGGCTATGAGGATGACCTGGTCCTCAGTGGATCTGTGCTGTCTAAAGCCGGCTTGCTGTGGAATTAGTATTCGTTTTTCTTCCAGATGCCATATCATTCTGGTGTTTATCATTCGTTCCCTCAGCTTGCCGACACAGCTCAGTAGGCTTATGGGCCTGTATCCATTTGTATCTGTTTTGTCCTTTCCTGTTTTTGGTACTGGTACCAGTATTGCGTCTTTCCATGCATGTGGTACAATTCCCCTTTTCCAGCTTTGGTTCAGGACCGATAGCAGTTTCCTCTTCGCTGTTTGGCCCAGCCCCATCAGCATTTCGTTTGTTATCCCGTCTTTTCCGGGAGATTTCCTTTTCTTTAGTGTTCTCATAGCCTCTTCCATTTCGCGCATTGTTAATTTGGCCATCATGTGCTCTTCAGGTGCCGTATTCATGTTTTCGTGCCCCTTTAGCTCTTCGCTAATGTCTGTATGCTTATCTGCAGGGACCTCGATGTGGTTTGCTCTGGCATAGTGATCGACAAAGGCGTTTGCGGCTTTCTTACCTGTAATCAAGTTCTCGCCCTGCTTGATAGTAATTTGTTTATTTGACGGGGTTTCGTCGTTCATGGCTCTGACTAGCTTCCATAGCTTGTTCCCGTCTTTGTCCAGGTTTAGGCTTTCCGTTTTATTTTTCCAGCTTTCTCTTGCTGTTTGCTTGAGAGTGTATTTGTACTTCGCCGTGGCGGCTTTGAGGGCGATGTTTCCCTCCATGGATTTTTCTCGCTCTGCCATGTTCCTAGCATTTGTTACTGCATCTTCCACTTTTTGCAACTCATCATTCCAGTAGGGCTTATAGTTTTGCTAGCTCCTCTTGGGATGGTTTCAGTGGCGGCTTGCATTATTGCCTTGCTTAGGCTTTCCACCATGGGCTTCATTTTGGTGTTTCGTGTGTTGATGGTTTCACACAGCCCATCTGTCAGGATTGCAAATCTGTCCCAGTCGGCTCGTTTGTAATTCCAACGTGGGAGCGGTTTTGTTTCCTGTTGGCCTACTTCCATGTCAATGGTTAGCCTGATCGGCCTGTGGTCGCTACCTGTAATGATGGTATGACGATAGCATGACGATGGCATTATAATGGCATGATGATGCATGATGATGGCATGTTGATGGCATGATGATAGTACAATGATAATATGATGATGGCATGATGATGGTATGATGATGGTATAATAATGGCATGATGATGGAATGAATATGGCATGATGATGGTACGATGATAGCATGATGAAGGTATGAGGATGATTTAAAGATATGATGGTGGCATGATGATGTCATGATGATGGCACAAAAATAATATGATGTTGACATGATGATGGTTTGTTGATGGTACAATGATAATATGATGATGGCTTGATGAAGGTAAGACGATCATATGATGATGGCGTAATGATGATATGATGATGTTATGATGATAGTATAATGATGGCACAATGATAATATGATGATGGCATGATGATGGCACAATGATAATATGATGATGGCATGATGATGGTACAATGATAATATGATGATTGCATGATGATGGTGCAATGATAATATGATGATGTTATGATGATGGTATGATGATAGAATGATGATGGTATGATGATGCCATGATGATGGCATGATGATAGTACAATGATAATATGATGATGGCATGATGATATCATGATGGTGGTATGATGATGGTATAATAATGGCATGATGATGGAATGATTATGGCATGGTGATGGTACAATGATAATATGATGATGACATGATGATGGCATGATGATGGTACAATGATACTATGATGATGCATGATGATGGCACAATGGTAATGTGATGATGACATGATGATGGTACAATGATAATATGATGATGGCATGATGATGCTACAATGATAATATGATGATGGCGTTATGATAGTATGATGATGGTATGATGATGGCACAATGATAATATGCTGATGGTATGATGGCATGGTGATGGCCATTGATAATGTGATGATGTCATAATGATGGCATGATGATTGTATGATGATGGCATGATGATGACATGATGATGGCATGATGATGACATGATGATGGTACAATGATAATATGATGATGGCATTATGATAATGTGATGATGTCATGATGATGGCATGATGAAGGTATGATGGTGATTTGAAGATATGATGATGGTATGATGATGGTACAATGATAATAAGATGATGGCATTATGATGGTATGATGATGGCAAGATGGAGGTATGATGATGGCATGATTATGGCACAATGATGGCATGACGATGGTATGATGGTGATTTGAAGATATGATGATGGCATAATGATGACATAATGATGGTATGATAATGGTACAATGATAATATGATGATGATTTGATGATTGTATGATGATGGCATGATGATACATGATGATGGCATGATGATGTCATGATGATAGTACGATGATAATATAATGATGGTTTGATGATATCATGATGATGGTAGGATGAGGGTATGATGATGGTATACTAATGGCATGATGATGGACTGATTATGGCGTGGTGATGGTACGATGATAGCATGATGAAGATATGATGATGGAATGATGATGGTACAATGATAATATGATGATGATTTGATGATGGCATGATGATGGCATGATGATGGTATGATGATGGTACAATGATAATATGATGATGGCATGATGATGATACAATGATAATATGATGATGGCATGACGACGGTATGATGATAGTATGAGGATTGTATGATGGCATGGTGATGGCCCATTGATATTATGATGATGGCATGATGATGCATGACGATGGTACAATGATAATATGATGATGGCATTATAATGGTATGATGATGGTATGATGATGGCATGATGATTTTATGATGGTGATTTGAAGATATGATGATGGCATGATGATGGCATGATGATGGTATGATAATGGCATAATGATGGCATGATGATGGTACACTGATAATATGATGGCATGATGATGGTATGATGATGGCATGATGATGGCATAATGATGGCATGATGATGGTACAATGATGATTTGATGATGGAATGATGATGGCATGATGATGGTACATTGATAATATGATGGCATGATGATGGCTTGATAATGGTACAATTATAATATGACGATGGTATGATGATGGTATGATGATGGCATGATGATGGTATGATGATGGTATGATGATGGCATGATGATGGCACAATGATAATATGATGATGATATACCGGTAATGAGGGAAGGAAGACTAACGCCTGGTCAGGTAAAATATACTGAACAGACATGTTAGTCAGGTTCAAGCAAAACACACTGGCCAAGACCCTCATCTCAACTTTCTAGTAGCCCGCCTTGGTAACGGGCTGTCTTCATGGCAGACTGGCTATCAAGGCGAAGGATCGACGTGATCTCCGTAGTAGTGAGCGACACTCAGATGAAGCCAAACATAGCACAACCACCTGGATGACTCCGGTCTACTTTCATCAGCATGCTCGGGATGTAAGGAAAACTACTGCAACCCGCCACTTAACGTCCTTTTCAGGGCGTACAGAAGAGTAACCTACTCATTATGGGCATTCGCAAACAACAACATACAGGTAGTAATGACATGATCAGTATGTGGTCCTCAAGAAGACATAAGTTTAAAAACCTTGTCTAAAGTGATACAACGAGGCTTTCCATTAATCTCAGTTGTTTTCTTTATCCAGATAAGATGTGATAGAAGCTTTGCCACTCCTTGTCTCCATAGCAACACTTCCGCTGTTGCTATATCCATGTTTCAATTTCCACGTTTTCTTTAACATTTTTTGTCTATTATTGATTGTCGACCTTCATACTATCGCTGCATACAAAAAATGCGCGTTGTCTTCGTTTCTTTTATAATATGGAGCACTCACTTCTTCATTTTGAGACGGCCTATTTATTTCCATTTTCCCCCATTGCCTTCACGTGTATCTTGTTTATTCTAACTCAGACCTGTTAATTTATCTTCTGCGTTTTATCAACTTATAAATATCTCTGTTTAATTGCCGATTGGCAGGTGGATCTAAGTGTATATCTATCCATTCCAGGAACGCAATTTCACTCATCATCTTAATCCGTCTCTGTGGCTGAAGTGGTCAATCTGTTTGTCTCGTGTTCAAATCTGTTTGTCTCGTGTTCAGACGGTCGGGGTTCGAATTCGAGCTGCGACGATTGGTTCATCCAGAGATTCACGGGCTCATCGCTGGAGCTACGGAGCTCGTGCTTTGTGTGATGCTCTCAGTAGGCGGGGATACCTTTCTGCTGACAGAGACCGAGCCATATGAGGAAACCCGAGTCAATGAAGTCGAGCCCTCCCTATTAACTATTATTAATCCATCCATCGTTCATACAGCCACCGCATCTTCCTTCATCCATTGGCCCCTTCATCAATCCACTATATATCCATCCATCCACACCACACACGCGCATCTAACCACACATTCTTAAAAATGAAAACATCACAATTAAACCAATTTGCCAACAAAATACCAAAAAATAAATTAATCGATTCATCAAGTAAATCTCTCATAATTTCTTCCATCCATCCTGATTCCTCCATCTAGTAATTCATACATCCACCTAAACATCCCTTCAATCCATACAGTCATCCATACATCTACATTGGCATCCCTTCAATCCATCCAGTCATTTATACATCCACTAATTTATCCATACATCCACAATGTCATCCATACATCTACCCAGGCATTCCTTCAATCAACCCAGTCATTCAAACATCCCCCCAGTTATCCATACATCCATCCACTCATCCATACATCCATCCAATCATCCATACACCCACCCAGTCATCCATCCATACATCCATCCACTCATCCATACATCCATCCAGTCATTCATACATTCACCCAGTCATCCATACATCTACCCAGGCATTCCTTGAATCAGCTAAGTCATTCATACATTCACCCAGTCATCCATACATCTACCCAGGCATTCCTTGAATCAGCTAAGTCATTCATACATTTACCCAGTCATCCATACATCTACCCAGGCATACCTTGAATCAGCTAAGTCATTCATACATTCACCCAGTCATCCATACATCTACCCAGGCATACCTTGAATCAGCTAAGTCATTCATACATTCACCCAGTCATCCATACATCTACCCAGGCATACCTTGAATCAGCTAAGTCATTCATACATTCTCCCAGTCATCCATATATCCACCCATCCATACATTTACCACGCATATATTTTCACCCGGCTTGACCTGATTCCAGGTTCCCAAACCTGCCTCACAAACCTAGTTAAAAAAACTGCTTCACAAACCTACCTAACAAATCTGTTTCACAAACCTACGTAACAAACCTGTCTCACCGGCCTGCCACACCAGCCTGCCGCACAAACCTGCCTCACAAACAAACATAACAAACCTGCCTCACCAGCCTGCTTCACAAACCTGCCTAACAAACCTGCCTCACCGGCCTACCTCACAAACCTGCGTCACAAACCTACCTAGCCATCCTGCCTCACCAGCCTGCCTTACAAACCTACCTAACAAACCTAACTAACAAACCTGCCCCACCAGCCTGCCTAACAAACCTGCCTCACAAGCCTGCCTCATCAGCCTGCCTCCCAAACCTGTCTCACAAACCTAACTAACAAACCTAACTAACAAACCTGCCTCACCGGCCTGCCTCACAAACCTGTCTCACAAACCTAACTAACAAAACCTGCCTCACCGGCCTGCCTCACAAACCTGTCTCACAAACCTAACTAACAAACCTGCCCCACCAGCCTGCCTAACAAACCTGCCTTACCAGCCTGCCTCAACAGCCTGTCTCACCCTCCTGCCTCACAAACGTACATAACAAACCTGCCTAACAAACGGACATAACAAACCTGCCTCACCCGCCTGCCTCACAAATCTAAATAACAAACCTGCATAACAAATGTACATAACAAACCTGCCTCACCCGCCTGCCTCACCAGCCTGCCTCACAAATCTAAATGACAAACCTGCCTCACAAACGTACATAACAAACCTGCCTCACAAACCTGCCTTACCAACCTACCTACAAATCTGCCTAACAAACCTGCTCCACAAACCTGCCTTTCAAACCTACCTCACAAACCTGCCTCCTAAACCTGTCTTACAAACCTACCAAATAAACCTGCCCCTCGAGCCTACCAGACCTAACTGCACCAAGAGAACCTACGTACGATGCGCATGATGACGTCACTTCGATGTTAACAGCACATACCAACCGTCCAGTTTCTAAAATTTCATTATTCTCCAACTCATAGTTTCCTCCGCACACCGTTGAATACATGGCGGGTGAGATACGGAATCCGTGCAAAGCTGATCAGCGAGCGGTAATTCGGTTTCTAACAGCTGAAGGATGTCGACCAGTTGACATTCATCGCAGAATGCAGACAGTGTATGATGACAAAAGTGTGTAGAAGACAACAGTGAAGAACTGGACAACGATGTTTAAAGAATGATGCGAGTTAACGAAAGATCTTCCTAGACCAGGTCAGACACATATTGTTGCGTCATAAGATGCTATCGCCAAAATCGATGCAGCAATTCAGGTGGACTGTCGCCGGAGATAAATGTCAACTGGTCGACATCCTTCAGCTGTTAGCAACTGAACCACTGCTCGCTGATCAGCTCTAGACGGATTCTGTATCAAACCCGCCATGTGTTAAACGGTCTGCGGAGGAAACTATGAGTCAGAGGATAATACAATTTTGTAAACTTGACGGTTGGTATGTGCTGTTTACATCAGAAATGATGCCAACATGCGCATCGCACGTATATTCATTTGATGCATTTAGGTCCGGTTTCATTTTAACACACCTCGTAGTAATGCTCTGAAAACTCAAGATTCAAATCTGACAATTACATTTCCTCTACTAGATTAATGTCAGGCGTCAATGTGTCTTTCATCACGATCTCTCTACATCAATGGCATGCCAAGAATCGCTGGAAAATGTAAGGCACACGCACTGTAGCTGGCTTTTCGCTATCATTTTAGACACAACAGACACCTTGTTTAGTTTGTCTCTCAATGCTTATTCAGTACTAGCACGCAAGATTGTTTACAACTGGCATCGAAATGTCAAACAATCGCTAGACCTTATTTGAGCAACAATCTTATCAAATTCAGCTAAAATAAGAGATCGGTAGATTGTGTGATACAAGACACATGCCTGCACAAGAGCATGTGCTGGGGATTGATGCGGTTCAATGGGGCTATTACTTTTGGCATGTCTTGTTCGGAACTGAAAGATAAGACTTTGATCTTTTCTATGTAGTTTCATGGTTATCATTAATATTTGTCTGTGACATTTTGCTAAATACACTGCGATCCGTTGTTCTCGTCGCCCACCTGTTCATCGAGTCTTCCCTGGTATTGTTCTGAATAATTCGTTTTACTGCATGGTTACTGCAGAGTCTAGCTAATTGTTCTTTGGAGGCTCCTGTTTTTGCCAATATGTCATCCATCTTGTTTCCTGATAGGCCACTATGTCCAGAGATCAATTGCAAGGTGAGATTAATCCCATGACCAGTGATAGTCTAGTTGATCGCCCTCCACACCACGAGTTTATTGTTTTTGTTGTGTGATTAATAGATGTAGAGACGTTAGTTTTCCAGGACATAAGCGTCTCAAACACTTTATATAGATTTCCCAGTTTAAATATGGGAAACAACTAGATCAATATGACATTATTGAACAAAAGACAATGGAGAACATTTTGTTACAGAGAAATATATACTTCTGAGTATTCAGATTAATGATTGGAAGTTTTTTTTAAAAGGTGTTTCATTATTTATTCCCCAAAATATTCTAATTGAATTCTTTTTACACTGTATTTTGTTTTAGACTTCAAATTTACTCAATGGCCATGATCAGCATATAGTCAGTATTCTTAGTTGTTGATCGACTTGTACTTCTACAGGGGCGGATGCTCCTGTGGAGGTTCCAGTTCTGGCGTGAGCTGGGTGTGGTCGGGAGAAGGATCTCCTGCTTCGCGGGCTAGGCTCGAGCAGCTTATTCCTGAGCTGTGTTGGGACAAGTGCCGCAGAGGGTGGTTGACCGATGTGCGAGTCCGTCTAAATCCAGTACACGCTAACCTGCCCAGTATATGTTGTGTTTAAACCTAAACTACTAGTTTGATTAGTGCAATCTTTCACTCTTGTTACATACAAGAATATCATTTTAATATCATTAGTAAGCATGTAAAATACGAGTGATGCAAACAATTATCCCTCTCCAATGCTTTTAAGAAGATATATTTTCTTTTTCATGGTTTACGGTGTAAAGAGTTAATAGACTAAAACACTACGGCAAATCAAATCCGCAGCCTGTTAGACGCATATATGCCACGGTGAGTTAGCCAAGGACGTGAGTTAACGCCACAATATGCGCCTGACCTGGTTAGGAAGATCTCACTCACGTCCTTCTTTAAACATCGTTGTCCAGTTCTTCATTGCTGTCTTCGACACACTTTTGTCACCATACACTGCCTGCATTCTCCAATAAATGTCAGCTGGTCGATATCCTTCAGCTGTTAGAAACCGAATTACCGCTGGCTGATCAACTCTGGACGGATTCCGTATCACACACCGGCCATGGTTTAAACGGACTGCTGAGGAAAATATGAGCCAGATTACAAAGGAATTTTGCAAAAGTGACGGTTGGTATGTGCTGTTTACCCCAGAAGTGACGACAAAATGCGCATGGTACGAATGTTCATTTGTTGTAGATTGGTCCGGTTTCATTTGAACACGCCTAGTATTTAGATACAGCGGATTCAAGGAAAAAACAAACCCAAATACGAAACAAATAGCTTACGGAAATATCTGAGGCGGTGAATGCCACTGTGCACGAGGCACAGAGTCAATCTCGTTTCAGAGATATTTTGCTGAAAGGCAAAACAGGATAATCGAAAACAAGAAAAAAAGAAACGATTTTACAGGTTGGAATCGTAAGCCCAGTGACCAACACGGCATAGACCCCTCTTGCTACCAGCCTGACATGTTACAGTGGTTTACTACTTTACAGCCCTATTGAACCCCGCTAACACTACGGCGAGCCTTATGTAAAAAAAAAAATCAGTAACAGGCGTGCTCTGGTGTGGCAACATATAAAGTTCTTTATCAATGGCGCGGCAATGAAGAACGACACATAAAAAAGTAGCGAACTTTGAGACTATTTTTCTATTCCCTAACCTGTTTATCAGAATGAATATTGTCATAGCCAAAAGTGCCATAAAATGTAATGTCCAATGTGAAAAATATCGTGTGGAACTCTCACAACTGTTTAAGTGTCACGCATAAAATCTCCATATCGCAAATAATGTGATGTTTGCATAAATGCAAGATTTCTCTCAATGACCAACACTCGTCAATGTACGCAAATACATGCCAAAATCCGAAACGTCGTTTGGGGCAGGGTTAATCCGGGATACAAGGACATTGTTCATTTAAATTGAGCATCTGATTTACAGGCTGGCTAGAGCTCTTGTCTTTCGTACGACATGATCAGGGTTTGGGTTAAGATCTCGATACTTGTCAATCGACTCGGGTATAAATAAGTGTCTGACTTGGTCTGCTGAAAACTAAGTGCAAAGTGTGTGTGTGTGTGTTTTGTGCGTGTGTTGTGTGTTATGTTGTGTTATTTATGTGTGCTGTATGTGTGCGTGGAATATTCCACCTGTGTGGAAGTGGTTTAGCCTCCTTGCATGTCCAGAGTATAAAGTCCAGCTTTTGCAAGCGCAGAGAGGGATTGGCATGATTGTGGCAGGGTAGACTGAGTTTGGTCTTGGCGCTGATGACAAAACGTCCACAGGCCCTTCCATCAAAGGCTCTGCTAGGCCCTGCTCTTCTGCTTCTCCTCATCATCGAGCCTGACAGATCTCGGCCGCGTGCTGCCCATATACGTACATTTATCTATGACATTCAGCGTCTGCCCGCTAACTGTAGTCTTTGTGTACGGCATCACTGGTGCTGGGTGGTACATAAAATCTGTTTTCTTGGCATTTATGGTCAGGTTAACATTTTTTGAAGCGGCAGAGAACCGGTCCATGTCCACCTGCATGTTCAGTTCTGAGTTGTTAAAAAATAAATGAATTGAAATTCGAAAAGATGGGTGTACATGTGCAGTCGAAGACGCAAAGAGCAAATGTGCCACCTGGGGAAACAATGTTAAACGAATTGTAAGACGTAAAATGATGATCGGGAAATTGGCTAGAGATGCAGGTCTTACGGCTGAGGAGGATGTTGTGCGTGAAATGAGAAGTGCTCTTGACAGATTCCAGCCAGAAGTTAATACACGATTTACAAGATTGAAAGCTCTCAATTCAAAATTTGTATTTCTGCTCGACTTTCTTATTCGAATCGACAATCAAGATATGCATCGTCCCAGACAAGATTGCCTTAATACACCGGTATTGATGGAAATGAGTTGTTTACTGAGATAAACTACTGTCGGATGTTACCTAAAAGTCGTCCAACATCATCCTATAGTCAGTCATGACTGAAAGGGGCTATTACTACTACTACTTTCTGACTCAAATACTCCATTGGAAGTAAGTTAAGTCAAAAATGTTTTTTTTAAAAATCTACGGAGGGCTCTGCTAATTTTGTTAACGATTTCAGTATCCTTAGCTAGCTGTGAAAGATCATTCAGCAAACTGAAATTAGAACTCACATACTTGCGAACGTCGAAGGGACAGTGTCGGTAAAGTCATAAAGCACTACTTAGTATTGAGAGAGAAGCGCTGGAGAAAATAGGCATTGTCGATATTATTGATGCAATTTCTGCGCTGATAGCCACGCAAATTAATCTCTTGTAAATTGTAAAACGATTATTATAATTATAATTCTCCTTTGCTAGCCTATTGTTCACGAAACACGAATAGGCCCCGGGCGCCAAAGATCGTGCATATGTGAATGTGGAGTTTATTCGTTTGGTATGTATATGTTTTGTGTGTGGATGCGCGCTGTATTTTGAAATATATTATCACACGTCTTGTGTTTCTATGTGTCTTTTCTTGTATGTGTGTGCTTGCGTGGTGTATGTAAGTGCTGTATGTGTGTGTAACCGTCACAATTTTTTCCTTGGATGTGCTTCCGTAGAAGAAATTAAAACATAACCTGTGCAACGAATGGCGACTAAAAGCACAAGCGGTCTTTATTTCACAGCTTTGTCGATCCTCCCCCTAAACCACGCCAAGGGGAGTTAAGGTAGTAGTGGTATGCGATAGATCAAGCACATTCATATCATTTTAAACGCTTTTATTTAACTGCACTTGTTAGGGTCAAATCCGGAATTTAGGGGACGGCGTGGCCTAGTGGTTAAGTGGCACGGCTCACAACCAGAAGGTGCTGGGTTCGATCCCCATCACAGCACTGGCCGTTACCCCGGGGAAGCAAACCCTTAGAAAATGCAGGAGGAAGCAGACCCTTACATAAAATGCATGCTGAAGTCGGATGCACTGGGCCGACAGGCGCAACAAAAACCACAGTGTAACGCACACACGCCTTGGGGAATAGATAAATAAGGCGAACGCAAAAAAAAAAAAAAAAAAAAAAAAAAAAAAAAAATCCGGAATTTGAAAATCCAGACACTTCCCGATAAGCTAGAGAACCGACACCGTCAGGAGAGGCACAAACCCAATGCACTTTAGTGATGTTTTGGGGACAATTTGGAACAATTCTTGCAAATTGCCTATATTTTGGTGATCTGTGTGATGTTCGTCCATCACATATGACGAAGACCACTCTCATTGTCCAGCCGTGTAGACAGTCTTTTCTCTGGCTGTGTCCGTGTGGACAGTCTTTTCTCTGGCTGTGTCCGTGTAGACAGTCTTTTCTCTTGATGTGTCCGTGTGGACAGTCTTTTCTCTTGCTGTGCCCGTGTGGACAGTCTTTTCTCTGGCTGTGTCCGTGTGGACAGTCTTTTCTCTGGCTGTGTCCGTATGGACAGTCTTTTCTCTTGATTTGTCCGTGTGGACAGTCTTTTCTCTTGATGTGTCCATGTGGACAGTCGTTTCTCTTGATGTGTCCATGTGGACAGTCTTTTCTCTTGCTGTGTCCGCTGATGTGGGTGACTTGCGTGGTGATTTGGAGTAAAGTGAGGAAGAAACTACACCTTTTGTCAACCTCACACTGTGGTACTCAGCTACCCTTTGCCAGTGGCAATATATCTATCGAAACGACTGAAGCTAGCACAAGACGCAGATTTTTCCTCAGGGTTTACTCCCGACGCCTTTCCCGTAAACAGTTATCCCGCAAGGCAGCATATCTATCGTTGTGTGTCGTGCTTTTCCCATAACCGCAAGAGGTCGAAGGGACATCACTCAGTGTGGGCGTGAGTTGAGCATCTCTCCTGAGCCTTGTACTAGTCCATTATTATTGTGTCTAAATTTCACACACCAAAGTCGACACTGTTTGCAGCTAGGCCGAAGGGCGCCAATCTTGTGAAGCTCAGCCGTGTGAACTAGACAGTGAAATGCGACACAAGCCCAAGCGTAGTGCTATTTATATAGCCGATGTCATTCCAGGATAATCGGATGGAAGAAAACACACAAATAAAACGAACGAATTAACTAGTCCAAACGGAAAACAACAACACGTTTCCGTGAACACAAGTGTAAGTCGTCGACTAATTACAAGCAAATCCATGGTCTGACGGCATCAATAATGAAACGTGCATATGATCTCTACTACCCAGAGATCCGAGTACACGCTAGATAGTCTAAGAGAACTAATCTCGGTCTTTACCGTGATTTGAACCCGCAACTTCCATCTTTCGAGGCCGACATCTTATACCGAGACCACTCAGTACCCTGTCTTTTTATAAACTTGAATATTATGCTTTGTAGTATCTTTGTAGTCCCAGTGGTCCGCCACGGTCTGAGTAAATGACAAGGACAAAAACAGCACCACTGCCCCAAAGAGAGCATGTCAAAAAAGGCGACTAACTGTGTAACATGATATAACACCAGTCATGGTTAGGTAGTTTGTTAAGCGCTACATAGATGGTGCCTAGCCGGCTGAGGGTCTGCTTTGCTCTAGCGTTTGCGTCTATTAAGATGGACTCACACATCGGTTAACACCCCTGCCAGGCACCTTCCCCAACGCAGTGGAGTAATAAGGTGCTCAAGCCTATCCTCCTAAGCAGGAAATCCTTCACCCGGCTACATACATCTCTTGCTAGAGATAGCTAGGACCTGCATATGGACATCCGCCTTTGTAGAAGTACATGTCGACTATGACTAAGTATCTGCATGCATAGTTTATATATTGAGTCGTGCTTTTCGTTTTACAATTTTCGATTACATATTTCGTTTCGCAATTAGAATAATTTTGTTGCGATATTATCCAAGTGAAATTGTACCATCAATTACGAAAGTAACAACTTTATCGTACTCCTGAGCTTATTTGTCAAAACATCCATTTTTCCATCATTTGCTTTTATAACATAGTTATGTTTTGCGGAACTTAGTTCTTATATTATCTAAAAGTTGTTACACATATTTCATGGTCATATCTTATTGTCCAGAGTTGGTTTCCAATCCACTCTGTCTAACACTTTTGACGGATCTTTGCATATTATATATAGATGATTGTTCTATGCTGCTGTTCCTTAACATAATTACCAGAAAGGGAATGATGAATCTGCTCAAATGAGATTGTACAGTGGATCTTATTATATTTGTTTCAGTAATTTCTCATACACTTTTTAGGTATGATATATACCATCGTGTAGATTACGGTTATCGTGTTGTCTATTTCTTCTAGAGTGGTATTAATGTGATTTTGTTGCCTATCGTCTGGATAATATTCTCTCTTTTCACGTTATAAGATTGTTTCCAGCTAATTTGCTTTTGTTTCCCCACATTCTTGAACTGCTTCATTAATTATTCCACTCATTACTGTTGATTTATTATGAAGTTAAGGTAAAGGTAGTTGCACTGCACACACTGCTGACGTGGAGGAAGTCGGGGATATTAACGAAGACCATTTTTTAAAACTACTTATTTAAAAAAAGATTAGTATTCCATCCACATTGAACTACTCCTTCCTCGTAGCTTTTTCCTGCTGACCAGATGGAGTATCCAGACCATCTGGCTGGAGGCCAGATGGAGTAACTTGATGTCAGATGTCACGACATGCCAAATATCATGACATGTCAGATGTCACGACATACCAAATGGAATCACTAGTCAGATGGAGTGGCATTCTACCAGATCGAATGATTTGATGCCAGACTGCCGAAGACAGATGTGTCGGAGCGAAAGTTGCAAATATTGCTGAAATAAATGTTTCGTAAATGCTGCAGAAAGTGTCGGTTTTTTGTCTGACTGTACAAATTTAGATACGCGACTATAATGGACAAGAATACGGTTAGGGAGAGATGTCAAAGACATCACTCACAAGCTGAGGGATGTACCTACCCCCTCTTGCAGTTATAGGAAAAGCAATACACACAGCGTTGTATGTTATCCCTCCTTCGCGGTCTTGTGGGATACTTGATTAGGGGAAAGGTTTCGGGAGCAAACCCTGAAGAAAAATCTGCATCTTATGCTATCTCCAGTCGTCTCGATAAAATCTTGCAGATGGCCAAAACTAGCTTAGGACGAGATAGTGGGCTTGACAAAAAGGCGCAGTTTCTTCCTCACTGTAATCAAATAACCACACAATCATCCATTTTAGCGGACACAGCAAGAGAAAAGACCGTCCACACGTCTGAAAAAAAGAGTGGTCTTTATCACATGTGATTGACGAACATCAAACACTGTAATATATATTATAATGAGAAGGCAGACAGATTAGCCTAAGATGCAGGATGTAAAACTCAAACTTGAAGACAGATACTTATTCAGAAATAAAGACTTTGTTGAGAGGTAAAGATGCTTGCCTCTCACAAGCGAAAACGCAAAACGGCGGGGATTCCCATTTCACAAGTCTCAATCGTTCTCTTGTCACAAGTGAGGTTAGACCAGCGTCGAATCAAATTGAAGATTGACGAAAAACTAGGAAATTCCGTTTACACAATGAGCGCGTAACACTTGACAGTTGAAAATCTATAACAGCAAGCTATTAGCCGCTTTCCGAGCAAAATTATAATAAAAATGATATTCTTACTCATTACGCCATTACGTCGGGTTGAGCCACGCAGGTTTCTAACTACCCGTGGTCTTAAAGAGGTGGGACCAGAGTGCCTGCATTCTGATTTGCCTCCAGTAGTCTTTACTTAAGTTTTGCAGCTGGCAGAAAATAGTTCAGGACCAGAGAGTGAGTTTGATGACCAGAGCGGCTTCTTCCTCCAAATATAGCCCAAGTTACATCATCAAGACTAAAGCCGTCTCATGATGTCGCCATCTTCGCTTGCGATTGGCAAATAACTAATGCCCACATAACTCTCGTACAACTTCTTATAGAATAATATTTGCAGTATTACAATAACATTTACGCAGAAGGAAGTAAACATTGCAAAATAATGAGTGTACTACGGAAAGTTATGGACGTCATCCTCGTAGTAGTAAGTGACATGAATATGAAGCTAAGCATAGCCCAACCGCCTGGAGTTAATCCTACTCTATTCGATTTCTTAACTTAACTTAACTTAACGTCTTTATACTGGTTTAGAAGACTCTGCAGAGTCTGTATGCAACCAGTATTAGTCTATAAGAAGTTGTACGAGTTATGTGGACATTAGTTATTTGCCAATCGCAAGCGAAGATGGTGACACGGCTTTAGTCTTGATGATGTAACTTGGGCTATATTTGGAGGAAATCAAACTCACTCTCTGGTCCTGAACTACTTTCTGCTAGTGACAAAACTTAAGTCAAGACGACTGGACGCAAATCAGAATGCAGGCACTCTGGTCCCACCTCTTTGACCACGGGTAGTTAGAAACCTGCGGGGCTCAAACCGACGACGTTTCCATTCATCACTTTGAGAGGCGATTGCCTTATCTCTCGACCACAGCATTAGGAAAACGCGAACCAACATGAAAAGGGAACAATAGAAGATCACGTTTGGGTGGTAATATCGATTGGAGTGAAACAGCAACAGCGTTTTAATCGTATGATCAAAAAAGCCTAATCACAAGTACATCTATACATTCATCTATGTTTCAATGACTCTTTCTTGTTACTCATCTATGTTTCAATGACTCTTTCTTGTTACTCATCTATGTTTCAATGACTCTTTCTTGTTACTCATCTATGTTTCAATGACTCTTTCTTGTTACTCTTCTATGTTTCAATGACTCTTTCTTGTTACTCATCTATGTTTCAATGACTCTTTCTTGTTACTCATCTATGTTTCAATGACTTATTCTTGTTACTCATCTATGTTTCAATGACTCTCTCTTGTAACGTCTTCTACATATCGCGTGCAGTGAAGTATCTCAGCGAGGTCGATTATCGATTTCCCATCTGGATTTGCACGTTCTGGCGACCTGGTGAGGTTAAAATGTCTGTCACTGCCTTATCCAACCTATCTTGGCTCGTCCTCTATTTCTGGTACCTTCCATCTCTAGTTACATAACTGTCTGTCGGATGATTGGGATTTATTCTGACAAACTGTCCAGACGACATAGCACATCTCTGTTTGTTCCTCGAATGGTGATACTCCAAGACGTTTAAATACATGTTATTGTAAGCAGAACCAACTTTATCGTATTGCTGTCAGACAAATGTTGTTGTTGTTGTTGTTGAATGACTATGACGAGTAACTTTACTGTTTTGTGCACCATGGAAGGCAGGTGACGGGTTCCAGTAGCTTCCCTCACATTTCAAGCGTGTTGAAGAAGGTGGTCCGATTCCTCCAGGCGGTTGTGTTAGGCTGGACTCCATCTGTGTCGTTCACTACTACTGGGATCACGTCCTTCCCACCTTGTTAGCTAGGCTGCCATGAAAGCAGTCCATGTCTAGGAGACCTGCGTAAAAGTGAGGTGAGGTGTGGTTGGTCATGGCCAGCACATTCTACCTGACCCTGACAGACACTGTCCGATCAGTATGTTTTATCTGAACAGACGTTAGTCTGCTCTCGCTAGTTGAAGTAATTAAACATCGTACAATTTTATATTTTCATTGGACGCCTCATTAACATAGCAGTACACCTGAACTAGAATGCCTTCATACTCACTCCATTTTCCTTCTTCTATCTTCTTTTTGTCCAAGTACTCGGTATTAGGACCAATTTTGTTCTTAATATATATATTATTTGGACATTGGTATCAGATACATGATTGCAACGGTTGCGGATGACAACACATTTTGCGGCGGGATCTCTTCTCCTGCACATGTGGATATATTGAGGTCGGATTTAGATACGATTCTAAAATGGTCTGTAAGCTGGCAAATAGAGCTTAATGTAGATACATGTACAGTCATCCACATGGGTAGATCCAATATGGAACATAATTACAGAATGGGAGATAACAATATTAGAAAGATAGACAAGGAAAGGGACCTAGGGGTTATAATAGATCATACAGGAAAGGTGAGTGAGCATGTTAAGGTAGCAGTGAAAAAGGCAAATGCAATGTTAGGTATGATAAAAGGAAATATTAAACATAGGAGCAAGGAAGTGATCGTCAAACTGTATAACGCATTAGTTAGACTTAGATTGGAGTACTGTGTACATGTGTGGAGTCCTTATCATAGAGAAGATATAAACATGCTGGAAAGAATACAAAAAAGAGCGACAAAGATGATAGTGGGATTCCAGAATTACAGTTATGAGGAAAGACTCAGAAAAACCGGCCTACAGTGTCTAGAAGAGAGAAGAATTCGTGGTGACTTAATACAGATTTATAAGATGATCAGAGGAATGGATACATTAGAATAACACGTTTTTTTTAAATACAGCCACCCACAATAACAAGATGGCATAGTTACAAGCTGACTAAAGAGAGGTCCAGGTTAGATATTAGGAAATATTTTTTTAGTCAGAGATTGATGTCTGCTTGGAATGCATTGCCAGGGGAGGTAGTGGAGGCAGGGACAGTTAATGCATTTACGAATAAACTGGATGCGCATAGCTTTTAAAGGAAGGTGATGTAAATGTAACTGGTTGTATACAGACTCTGCATGGTCTTCTAAGCCAGTATAAAGACGTTAAGTTAATTTAAGTTTATGATGGAAAAGAACAATATTAGGGCAATAAAAAAGGAAAAGGACCTAGGATTTAAAGATCATACAGGTAAGGTGCGGGAGCAAGTCCAGGTGGCAGTAAAAAAACACTAATGTAAAACTGGGTATGATAAAAAGAAACATTTCACATAAGAACAAAGAAGTGATAGTTAAACTATATAAATCATTGGGGAGACATAAATTGGAGTACTGTGTTCAGGTGGAGTTCATATCATAGAGTGGATACAAACAGGCTAGAAAGGATACAAAGAAGAGCTACAAAAATAATCACCGAATTTCAAAATTATAGCTATGGAGAAAGACTAAACAATCTGGTTTTCAGTGTCTCGAACAGAGAAGAAATAGAGGTGACTTAATACATGTTTATAAATTAGTCAATGGAAAGGATACATCCAATTATACCAAGTTTTCAAAGTGCAACCGGCTACAAGAACAAGATGACACAGCTTCAAATTATTTAAAAATAGGTCCTGATTAGATATTAGAAAAACATTTTTTTTTTTAGCCAGAGACTCGTGTGTTTTGGTAATGCATTGCCACAAGATGTAGTGTAGGTGGAGTCAGTTAATACATACACAAATAGATTGGATGCTCACAGTGTTTTCAGTATCGGAGGAGTGCAATAAACTAGTTGTACGCAGACTTTGTATAGTCTTCTAAACCAGTATAATGAAGTTCAGTTAAGTTACACTGAAATATTACATAGAGAAATAGAGTATTTTGTAGTTAGGCAGAAGGAACATTACAAATGCTGCTTGTAAAATTAATAGCATAGCTAAAGAGTTTGGCATGAAAATAAACACATAGAAGACAAAGACGTTGGTAATATCCAGGCAACACAGAAACATAAATATATCAATCACTGGAGAAATAATCGAACAAGTACAGAAATTTGCACATTTGGGGCAAACCATAACAGAACATTCCCGCAATGAGACATACATTAAGATAATGATTGCAATGGAAAAAAAGGGCTTAAGAGAAAAACTAAAATTGTTCATCTCAAAGAATATCAGGATAGAACTGAGGAAAAGAATAATCTCCACGCATAGCCGATTGGGGCTGAAACATGGACTTTATCAAAGAAGGATGAAAACAGCTTGGGAGTGTTTGAAATCTGGTGCTACCGTAGAATGGAAAGAGTGAGTTGGACGGAGAGAAGATCAAATGACAATGTACTCACTGATGTTGGCGCATAAAGACAAATATTGCATATGATTTAAGAACGTCGGTTGAATTGGCTGGATCACAATATGAGACATGAAAGTCTTATACAGAAGATACTAGAGGGCAAGATTTAAAGGAAGAGCGCACCGGGGCGACCAAGACTGACATTTGCATTTTAGGCATGCAGGGCCATTAACGTGCACACTTATGCTGCAATGAAGGGAATTGCAGAGGATAGGCTCACATGTAAATACATTCTCAGACAACCTTACAACCAGTCTCCGGACTGATCAACCAGATGATAATGATGATGATGAGGCAGATCATGCTCATAGAGATGCTAGAAATTTAGATAAACACATAGACATGATGTGTTTTTTTTCGGGGGGGGGGGAGCTATATATGTATGTGTGTATGTATGTATGTATGTATGTATGTATGTATGTATGTATGTATGTATGTATGTATGTATGTATGTATGTATGTATTTAGTTATATGTGTATATATGTATATAGGGACATTGTGACCACGATGGCGGTGCCTTTTTGTGTCTTTGGAAACGATGGTTGAAAATCACATTTCTTGAACAGTTACCATTACTTTCCGTACGCGGAAAAGCGATCGAACCAAGAATAAACTACAACTTCAAGTCTGCCAAGCTGCAGCACGGTGGGATTTGAACTCGGTGCGTTGGTATTATGAAACGGGCGTTTCGCATCTATGCCACCCTGCCTCTCTCTCTCTCTCTCATGCACAGCCACACACATATACAAACAAACTTACATACATACTTTATCTTCTACTGCGCTCGCTCTCAATCTCCCGCTACCAAGCCCTAAATAGGGCTTTGCATGTAGCAGGATGTGGTCCGGAGAACGGAATGTGGCTAGTTTACAGCTTGACTACGATATTTGCACCTTTCGATTTGACACATCCGTCTTCAGCAGCACATACATACATATTAACATATAAAATCAATATAGACAGAAGCTGGATATGCAGAATCATAGATTTAAAAAAACGCAAATATATAAACAGAGATTGGCAGACAAATAAATAAACATCTGTATAAAGAGTTATTTAATTAACTTGATTACAGCTTGATAGGCAGTATAGTAAATATATATATAGATAAAGATAGCGGTAGACAAAAGACTGACAAACAGACAGTTGAATGGACAAGCAAACACATGTCTAAATTAAAAATATATTCACGCTAATCAGAATTTTTCATCTATGTGGCCGGAAACATCCGTTTCAATACATGAATAGATATATAGACTATAGATACACATTGATAGATGCATAGTTAGAAAGATAATTCATTAGACAAATATACTTACATATATATATATATATATATATATATATATATATATATATATAAAGGTATAGTGATATATAAATAGTTCGATAGATCGATATACAGATATATAGATCGATAGATAGATGGACAGATAGATATAGATATATAGATTGACAGACAGACAGATAGATAGATAAATAGATAGATAGATAGATAAATAGATAGATAGATAGATAGATAGATAGATAGATAGAATAGATAGATAGATAGACAGACAATAGATAGATAGATAGAAAGATAAAACGTTAAATGGATAGACAAATAGACAGACTGGAAGGTTTAGTGCACAAGTGGTCTAAATCATTGCTGCCAAGGAATGCTTTAGCCCACAAGCGTCCTAGGCCGCCCAACAAAGGGACAAAAAGGGCCCTACCGGATGACCTTGGGACAAACCTTGGCGTATAAAACTGCACCTTGCAAAGCTGGAATGCTCCGTAGATCATCGGGTTGAGCATGGAGTTGGACAATCCGATGAAGGAGAAACAGTTGAAGACCATCGGGTCGATGACCTTCTCCAGGAATGTGACGTAGATGAAGAAGATGTAGTAAGGCGCCCAACACACTATGAACGCCATTACTATGAAGAAGGACATGCGCAGGGACTTCCGCTTCGCTTTCCGTAGAAGATGGCTCCGTACCGGTCCACGAGACGGGTCGGTTGAGCTGCTGGACGTAATTGATGCTGTGAGAAGATGGATGGCAAAAATGGATTATTCAAATGTGGCTTTTCTGACAAGTTTAAGATGATGATGATGATGATAAAGAAGATAAAATCCTTTTAACTGTGAGCTGGTGTATCTTAGCAACATAAAGCGTTTAGGATAAAAGCAAACGTCTTCCTCGGTTGGACTTCGTCAGTGGTCTCGAGCTAAGATGTTCGCCTCGGGTGCCGGGGGTGATCGGGTCGAATCACGGTTAAAACCGGGATTTTTGTTTTCTTTCAAGTAATCTTCTGGTAAACAATCCCATGATCTCTGGGTAGAGGATCGGACTTCTGTGTTCAGTGTCGAGCACGTTAAAAATTCCATGACAGCTTAAATCGAAAAGAATAGTCTTAACAGCCGCTAGTAAAGCAAAGATCCCGTCTCGCCATGCGGCGCGTAGGAAATATGGTGTAAGGCTCATATTATTTTGCAACCAACGAGACATAGTGGATGATGTGGTCAGCATCATGCCGGCTGCCTTTACTTCCCAGATTTTTCTAGTACCCATTTCTGTGGCTGTGTCGAACACAGAGGACGGTTTGTGATCAGAACCACTCCCTCCAGCCCACCCCCTCGCAGCAACTGGAGATTAAACCCTTTTCGTCTGACTGGGAAGCCAGTACACTAACTACTGCGCTACGGTCAAACGGCCGCTGCCCGTCAAGTTGAAAATCAACCCAGGTTATTTAATGTGGTTTGTTAAGAGCAGCTATAGATGGTGCTTAACTGGCTGCTGGTCTACTTAGCTCTAGTGTTTGAGTCTATTAAGGCATCGGTTGAACGACCCTCCAAGAAACTGGTTGTATACAGACTCTGTAGTCTTCTTAACAAGCATAAATTCGTAAAGCTAAGTTGAAGTCTGTTGTCTTAAAGACATCATGGTATTATATGGAAGGGCATCCATGTATCTTTCAAGTATCTCCAAAAGCGGTCGATGTCATAGGGTCTAATGTAATGCCAGGGAAGTAGCATGCACATCTAGAGTCACCAATCTCGTATTTCTCAATCAGCCATAAGAGTTGATGGTGACGGCTCGTCTTGCATTTCCCGCTCCTCGGAGATCGTCTCGTTGGTCTGCACCTCTTCGTCATCCATGAGGATAATTGATAGAGAACAAATAGTCAAGAACATGAGAAGAATGCATTTAACCCATGGAGTGTTGTCGATTCGCGTAGCCCAGACCATTCCACTCGCCGGTGAGTTTTGCAGCTACACCTATACGGCGCAACCTGCTCTACAACTTGTTAAGTCTGACCGATCTCAAAGACGTGTCCAGCTTAGGTGACCCTGCCATGACTAATACCCCATCCAGGATAACTCTTAGGATCATTGGGGCTAGCATGATCACCATCCTCGACGATGTAGACTTATACATGGGTTAACATGTTCAGAAAGGATAGCACATTACTGAAAGGGGAAGTAGTAATTACGGAAGGTTGGCGTTCAATAAGATATTGTCACCATCTCATTTGTACGTGAATAGAATGCCGTGCGGAGGTTTAGTCTATTATTGTGTGTCAATAAATCAATCAATCAATCAATCAGCCAACCCACTCACCAACCAACCCACTAAAACCCACAAGTCTACCCGCCCGCCAATACAAACCCACACATCCATCCATCCATTATTTATGTTGTAGCTTGGCTACTCCTTAAGATTAAATTAGAAAAGGATCTGTGAGCTGGCAAGTGGAATTTAATGTAAATACATGTACATTCATACACATGGGTAGATCCAATATGGAAGTTAAATACAGAATGGGCGAGAACAATATTAAAATGATAGGAAAGGAAAGGGACCTAGGGGTTATAATAGATCATACAGGTAAAGTGAATGAGCAAGTCCAGTTAGCAGTGAAAAAGGCAAATGCAATGTCAGGCAATAATAAAAAGAAATATTAATGATAGGAGCAAGGAAGTGATCGTCAAACTGTATAAAGCATTAGTTAGACCTAAATTGGAGTACTGTGTACAGGTGTGGAGTCCTTATCGTAGAGGAGATATAAACATCCTGGAAAGAATACAAAAAAGAGCGACAAAGCTGATAGTGGGATTTTAGAATTACAATTATGAGGAAAGACTCCGAAAAACCGGCTTATAGTATATAGAAAAAAGAAGAATTCGCGGGCATGTAAAACAGGTTTATAAGATAATGAAAGGATCGGATAAATTATTTTATAACAAGTTTTTTCTTCAAAATACAACCACCTACAAAAACAAGATGCCATAGCTACAAATTATCTAAAGAAAAGTCCAGATTCTCTTTCGCCTTCTATCACCCAGGAGTGCATAGGCCATCAACCAACCTTCGTCAAGCAGCTATGTCCTGTGCAATCTTTTCCACTTCCTTCTTTACTTCCGCCTCCAGATCTCGTCTTCGTGTATTCCTTGGCCTGCCTATGTCTCTCCTTCCATGGGGGTTCCATGATATTAGGAAATGTTTTTTATAGTCAGAAAGTGTTGAATGCTTGGAATACATTGCAACAGGAAGTAGTGGAGGCACGGACAATTAATGCATTTAAAAATAGATTGGATGAGCATATCTTTTAGAAAAGGGAAATGTAAATGAAACTGGTTGCAGCAGACTCTGCGGGGTCTTCTAAACTAGAATTTAGACGTTAAGTTAAAATCAGAGTTGATCACATGTCTAAATCATGTAATTCACAGTCTATGCATGCTTTAGCCCTGTCACTTCATGTCACAAGTCTATATAATTTAATTCACAATATATCTGTTGTTTTCACTTATGTTACAAATCTATTTAATTTAATTTAGTCTATGTGTTGTTTATACTTATCTCCCAAGTCTATATCATTTAATTCACATTCTGTCTATGTATGTTTTATTGTTATTCTCACTTTATGTCACATTAATAAATAATGTAATACTGTAAATAAGCTGTGTGTGCTATAGCGTTACTACGGATGTCATCAGTTCTACGGGCACTGCCTGTGGAAATTGCTGAGGATTAGATTGTAGGACAATGGTGCAAAATACAGATGTGTTATTGTGATCGGGCATGTCCAGTATAGACACCATAATATGTGCAGTACAGGTGAGATGGGCTGGTCATGTACTGCGCATGTCGGTTCAACGTCTACTAATTGTGCTCCTCTTTGGTGAACTCCAAAATGGCAAGAGAGCAAGCGGTGGGCAGCGGAAAAAATACAAGAACACACTTAAGCGATCATTGTTCCAGTGCGAAATTAACCACGATGACTGGGAAAAAATCGCCACCAATCGCACAGACTGGTGTCGCAGCACTACTGCTGATAGTGTTCAGAGACATGAGGCATCAAGAATAGATGAGACCATCCAGAGACGATCGCCCCGCAAGTCAACTCAAATCAACATGTTCTTCAACCCCGGGGGAAAGAGGTGTCTTAATTCCTTGTACAAAGCGCAACAGACCATTCAAGGCTCAGATTACCCCATTTAGCCATCTTCGAACTCACGAGAACAGTTTACAGAATGCTGACAAAGTCGTTCTCGTGGATTACAATAGACAAACAACGACCACTTTATGTCAGATTTTTCTGTTTGTCTCTTTCTTCTCTAGTGACCCTTAATGCGTTTTGCAAGCACTTAATTTCGCATGATCTGATCTTTCAATCTTGTTACTTGGACATAGTACTTGTAGTCTAACACTGATACTAGAAAGTTCGTACTAATGTTATAGTTATCGTTAGTCCATTTGTCTGAATTAAAATATGTTGATGTTTTCAAAATATTTTAGGAATTCTCGCTCCACAGAGTCAGTTGGCAAAAATGGGGACTGTGTGGTTGAAACATCACGTCTAGGTTATGTGGTTAGCGGAGCGGCATAGATGGCGCCTGACATGCTGTGGGTCTACCTTAATCTAATTTACGCTTCCACCACCAGTCCCAAAGATAGGCGATTGTGTACTGCAGGGGCTACCAACCTAGCGGTTGGCAACAGGTACTGTCATTGCCCTAGCATGTCCCCAACGGATTTTCGCCTTTCGAAAAATATGAAAGAAAGGAGATCACACCTCCCCACGACGTCTAATATCGCAAGTAGACTGAAGATAAATAGATAGATAGATAAATTGATAGGTAGATGTTTCAGTTTTAGTGATATGTTGAAATGCTTTCATGTTGTTCGTTTATCACATCGTCTTTTCTGCCATAGTCTGTGAACAAGCCTCCTTCTTCTCTTAGTCCCTAATTTTCAACCCATCAAGGTGTAAATATTCTTTTCGTATATACTTGCAATCGAGTGAGCAAACAAACAAGTGGTTGGCCTGTTGGAGTGACCTATTAATTGTAACCTCCAATATTTGTTAGGCATATTTGCTGGGACAGGAGTTAGCAGTTAGCTGTTTTCGATTTTCAACCACCACAGGTTCTTTTACCTGCAAAGATTGTGCACGGGATATCCGTGTTTTTCGTCAATCTCCAATATGGCTAGAAGCTGGTCTTACTTTCCTTCACACTATGGGACACTTGAAATCTGTTAGATTCGGAGCCCTACGGTTTCGCACATTCGTTTCTTGAGAGTATGTTTTGAGTTTGCAGCAATGTTATTCGACCCACCGCCTACTGTAGATGCAGGCCTTCTGACTCACTTGGGAAACCCATTTGAAACGTGACATTCTAAAACGCTGACCAAAAAACGGAACTTGCATGTGTCAACTATCAGTGCAACTATAATAGCGTGTTTGAGAAACAAAGATGGATATGCAGTTGGTTTCAGTGCAGGATTCTGTGAATGGATCATTGTCAACAGGATTTTTTTTTGTGTGTGTTCGAATTTGTTTAATTTCTCTGTGTGGAGCATAAAAAAAAGTAAAGATCCCGCCACGCCATGCGGCGCATAGGAAATATGGTGTTATGCCCATATTATTTGGTAACCCACGGAACGTAGTGGATGATGTGGTCAGCATCCATCACGTTGGCCGCCTTTACTTCCCAGACTGAACAGGTACCCATATCAGGCTGAGTCGCCCGGGAGCCATTGCGGTCTGAAAAAGCACTTCCGATTCAACTGGGGAATGAACCCAGGACCGCTCAGATACAATGTCAGCGGGCTTACCACTGCGATATGCGGCTGTTATTGATTGTAAACACATTAGCCCAATATGAGTTTAGTCATTTAGCCGGCATTGGAAAGTGATGTTTCGAAGGGATTTCCCCGTTGGTCAGAAGGCTTGGCTGTGTTCGACCCGAATGGTAGCTGGTATGAAAAGAATACTCCCAATACCACTTTTAAGCATGCTGACAATGACGACTAAAGAAGGTTGTGCTTGGGGTTAACAATCTCATTATGTACAAAATACAGCCATGCAATAACAATCAACCATGGAAAAAGCTAGGATATAGGCTTTCTGTAAATGGCCCACTTGCAGTTGTAAAATTTGCTTCATTTTAGAGCAAAGAGGCAAATACATGCAGATGCTGAGGAAACTTGTTGCCCTTGAAAGGGGCCAGCTCCAGCAGCGGCTAATGTTTCCCGGCTAATGTTTCTCAACGGAGTAAAAAAAGGGAAATGTATGATAATGTTGCCCAAACGCTGTCCTTGTACTACGTCATCATCAAACATTCCCTGTAAATTATTTCTGTTGAATCTATATATCTTCTTAAGAACTACGTCAATGTTCAGTTTCGTATTTTATTACATAATTTATTCACATATCTTCAATAATGAACACCAAGAGACAGTTGAGGCTCTTACATTTCAACATCCACAAAGAAATCAATAATGAATATAACCGTCTTCCAAAATAATGACGCAATGGTTGTAATTTCTCATAACTGCAATGTAATAGACACACGATTTGAAATATCTCATACACGATGGGGTTAAAAAAATTTCGTTCTAAAAGCGAATTTTCAAAAAGAGGAAGATCATTGTTTTCATGAAAGATATCGTTTAGTCAAATAGTCACAGAATAAGAAAACATGTTTTTGTAATATAAAATTATACTTTACTTTCTCTTCTCAATTGTCTAACTCTCCATTAATTTCCAAAACAAAGTTATTTCTCTCCATCTATCCGAAAGACAAGCTACTACTCTCAATTTCTGTGCAAGCTAACTCTACTATTCTCCATCTCTAAAACGATGAAAGGTATAACACTTAGTATATCTTCCAAGTAATGTTACTATTCTCCCTCTCTCTTCTAATAACTTCGACTATTCTCCCTCTCTCTTCTAACAACTTTGACTATTCTCCCTCTCTCTTCTAATAACTTCGACTATTCTCCCTCTCTCTTCTAATAACTTCGACTATTCTCCCTCTCTCTTCTAATAACTTCGACTATTCTCCCTCTCTCTTCTAATAACTTCGACTATTCTCCATCTCTCTTCTAATAACTTCGACTATTCTCCATCTCTCTTCTAATAACTTCGACTATTTTCCCTCTCTCTTCTAATAACTTCGACTATTCTCCATCTCTCTTCTAATAACTTCGACTATTCTCCATCTCTCTTCTAATAACTTCGACTATTCTCCCTCACTCTTCTAATAACTTCGACTATTCTCCCTCTCTCTTCTAATAACTTCGACTATTCTCCCTCTCTCTTCTAATAACTTCGACTATTCTCCATCTCTCTTCTAATAACTTCGACTATTCTCCATCTCTCTTCTAATAACTTCGACTATTCTCCATCTCTCTTCTAATAACTTCGACTATTCTCCATCTCTCTTCTAATAACTTCGACTATTCTCCCTCTCTCTTCTAATAACTTCGACTATTCTCCATCTCTCTTCTAATAACTTCGACTATTCTCCATCTCTCTTCTAATCGGCTCGATTATTCTGCATGTATCCTCCAATAAACCGTACTATTTTCAAATGCTCTTTTTCAATAACACCTACTATTGTCATCTCTCTTTCAATAAACTGTACTATTCACCCTATGTTTTTCAAAAAACGAATATCTTCTCCTATCGTTCCTTCTCGCCTCCCCTCATCCTCCTAACGTCCCTTCTCTCCTCCCCTCATCCTCCTAACGTCCCTTCTCTCCTCCCCTCATCCTCCTAACGCTCCTACTCTCCTCCCCTCATCCTCCTAACGCTGCTACTCTCCTCCCCTCATCCTCCTAACACTCCTACTCTCCTCCAATCCTCCTAACGCTCCTACTCTCTTCCCCTCATCCTACTAACACTCCTACTCTCCTCCAATCCTCCTAACGCTCCTACTCTCTTCCCCTCATCCTACTAACACTCCTACTCTCCTCCCATCCTCCTAACGCTCCTACTCTCTTCCCCTCATCCTCCTAACACTCCTACTCTCATCCCATCCTCCTAACGCTCCTACTCTCCTCCCATCCTATTAACGCTCCTACTCTCTTCCCCTCATCCTCCTAACCTTTCTACTCTCCTTCCCTCAATTCATATGAGAAGGCTGTAGACCATCACCGGTCGTACATAACCACTGTATAGTTGCCAAAGAGTTTGTTCATCAACTCCTCATCCACCTAACGTTACTAAACTACACTCATCAGCCTCCTAACGTTCCTTTTCTCCTATCCTCATCCTCCTAACGTTCCTTCTCTCCTCCCCTCATCCTCCTAACGTTCCTTCTCTCCTCCCCTCATCCTCCTAACGTTCCTTCTCTTCCCCCCTCATCCTCCTAACGTTCCTTTTCTCCTCCCCTCATTCTCCTAACGTTCCTTTTCTCCTCCCCTCATCCTCCTAACGTTCCTTCTCTCCTCCCCTCATCCTCCTAACGTTCCTTCTCTTCTCCCCTCATCCTCCTAACGTTCCTTCTCTCCCCCCTCATCCTCCTCACGTTATTTCTCTCCTCCCCTCATCCTCCTAACGTTCCTTTTCTCATCCCCTCATCCTCCTAACGTTCCTTTTCTCCTCACCTCATCCTCCTAACGTTTCTTCTCTCCTCTTCTAATCCTCCTAACGCTCCTACTCTCCATCCCTCATCCTCCTAACGTTCCTACTCTCCCTCCCTCATCCTTCTAACGTTTCTTCTCTCCTCCTCTCATCCTCCTAACGTTCCTACTCTTACTCCCTCCTCCTCCTAACGTTCCTACTCTCCATCCTTCATTCTTTTAACGTTCCTACACCTCTCCCCTCATCCTCCTAACGCTCCTACTCTCTTCCCCTCATCCTCCTAACGTTCCTTCTCTCCTCCCCTCATCCTCCTAACGTTCCTTCTCTCCTCCCCTCATCCTCCTAACGTTCCTTTTCTCCTATCCTCTTAACGTTCCTTTTCTCCTATCCTCATCCTCCTAACGTTCCTTCTCTCCTCCGCTCATCCTCCTAACGTTCCTTCTCTACTACCCTCATCCTCCTAACGTTCCTTCTCTCCTCCCCTCATCCTCCTAACGTTCCTTTTCTCCTATCCTCATCCTCCTAACGCTCCTTCTCTCCTCCCCCCATTCTCCTAACGTTCCTTGTCTCCTCCCCTCATTCTCCTAACGTTCCTTTTCTCCTCCCCTCATCCTCCTAACGTTCCTTCTCTCCTCCCCTCATCTTCCTAACGTTGTTTTTCTCCTCCCCTCATCCTCCTAACGCTCCTACTCTCCTCTCCTTATCCTCATAACGCTCCTACTCTCCTCCCCTCATCCTCCTAACGCTCCTACTCTCCTCCTCTCATCCTCCTAACACTCCTACTCTCTTCCCCTCATCCTCCTAACCTTACTACTCTCCTCCCCTCATCCTCCTAATACTCCTACTCTCTTCCCCTCATCCTCCTAACACTCCTACTCTCTTCCCCTCATCCTCCTAACCTTACTACTCTCCTCCCCTCATTCTCCTAATACTCCTACTCTCCTCCTCTCATCTTCCTCACTCCTACTTTCTTTCCCTCATCCTCCTAACCTTACTACTCTCCTCCCCTCATCCTCCTAATACTCCTACTCTCCTCCTCTCATCCTCTTAACACTCCTACTCTCTTCCCCTCATTATCCTAACCTTACTACTCTCCTCCCCTCATCCTCCTAACACTCCTACTCTCTTCCCCTCATCCTCCTAACCTTACTACTCTCCTCCCCTCATCATCCTAATACTCCTACTCTCCTCCTCTCATCCTCCTAACACTCCTACTCTCTTCCCCTCATCCTCCTAACCTTACTACTCTCCTCCCCTCATCCTCCTAATACTCCTACTCTCCTCCTCTCATCCTCCTAACACTCCTACTCTTTTCCCCTCATCCTCCTAACCTTACTACTCTCCTCCCCTCATCCTCCTAATACTCCTACTCTCATCCCTTCATCCTCCTAACACTCCTACTCTCTTCCCCTTATCCTCCTAACACTCCTACTCTCTTCCCCTTATCCTCCTAACATTACTACTCTCCTCCTCTCATCCTCCTAACACTCCTACTTTGCTCCCCTCATCCTCCTAACACTCCTACTCTTCCCCTCATCCTCCTAACACTCATACTCTCCTCCTCTCATCCTCCTAACACTCCTACTCTCTTCCCCTCATCCTCCTAACACTCCTACTCTCTTCCCCTCATCCTCCTAACGCTCCTACTCTCTTCCCCTCATCCTCCTAACACTCCTACTCTCTTCCCCTCATCCTACTAACCTTACTACACTCCTCCCCTCATCCTCCTAATATTCCTACTCTCTTCCCCTCATTCTCCTAACATTCCTTCTCTCTTTCCCTCATCCTCCTAACCTTACTACTCTCCTCCCCTAATCCTCCTAAGACTTCTACTCTCCTCCCGTCATCCTCCTAATACTCCTACTCTCTTCCCCTCATCCTCCTAACACTCCTACTCTCTTCCCCTCATCCTCCTAACCTTACTAATCTCCTCCTCTCATCCTCCTAATACTCCTACTCTCTTCCCCTCATCCTCCTAATACTCCTACTCTCTTCCCCTCATCCTCCTAATACTCCTACTCTCTTCCCCTCATCCTCCTAATACTACTACTCTCTTCCCCTCATCCTCCTAATACTCCTACTCTCTTCCCCTCATCCTCCTAATACTCCAACTCTCTTCCCCTCATCCTCCTAATACTCCTACTCTCTTCCCCTCATCCTCCTAATACTCCTACTCTCTTCCCCTCATCCTCCTAATACTCCTACTCTCCTCCTCTCATCCTCCTAACACTCCTACTCTCCTCCCCTCATCCTCCTAACACTCCTACTCTCCTCCTCTCATCCTCCTAACACTCCTACTCTCTTACCCTCATTCTCCTAACCTTACTACTCTCCTCCCCTCATACTCCTAATACTCCTACTCTCTTCCCCTCATCCTCCTAACACTCCTACTCTCCTCCTCTCATCCGCCTAACACTCCTACTCTCTTCCCCTAATCCTCCTAACCTTACTACTCTCCTCCCCTCATCCTCCTAATACTCCTACTCTCTTCCCCTCATCCTCCTAACACTCCTACTCTCCTCCTCTCATCCTCATTACACTCCTACTTTTTTCCCCTCATCCTCCTAACCTTACTACTCTCCTTCCCTCATCCTCCTAATACTCCTACTCTCTTCCCCTCATCCTCCTAACAATTCTACTCTCCTCCTCTCATCCTTCTAATACTCCTACTCTCTTCCCCTCATCCTGCTAACCTTACTACTCTCCTCCCCTCATCCTCCTAATACTCCTACTCTCTTCCCCTCATCCTCCTAACACTCCTACTCTCTTCCCGTCATCCTCCCAACCTTACTACTCTCCTCCCCTCATCCTCCTAATACTCCTACTCTCTTGCCCTCATCCTCCTAACACTCCTACTCTCTTCCCCTCATCCTCCTAACCTTACTACTCTCCTCCCCTCATCATCCTAATACTCCTACTCTCTTCCCCTCATCCTCCTAATATTCCTACTCTCTTCCCCTCATCCTCCTAATACTCCTAATCTCTTCCCCTCATCCTCCTAATACTTTTACTCTCTTCCCCTCATCCTCCTATTACTCCTACTCTCCTCCCCTCATCCTCCTAACACTACTACTCTCCTCCTCTCATCCTCCTAACACTCCTACTCTCTTCCCTTCATCCTCCTAACCTTACTACTCTCCTCTCCTCATCCTCCTAATACTCCTAATCTCTTCCCCTCATCCTCCTAACCTTACTACTCTCCTTCCCTCATCCTCCTCATACTGCTACTCTCTTCCCCTCATCCTCCTAACACTCCTACTCTCTTCCCCTCATCCTCCTAACACTCCTACTCTCCTCTTCTCATCCTCCTGACACTCCTAGTCTCTTCCCCTCATCCTCCTAACCTTACTACTCTCCTTCCCTTATCCTCCTAATACTCCTACTCTCTTCCCCTCATCCTCCTAACCTTACTACTCTCCTCCTCTCATCCTCCAAACACTCCTACTCTCTTCCCCTCATCCTCCTAACCTTACTACTCTCCTCCCCTAATCCTTCTAATACTCTTACTCTCTTCCCCTCATCCTCCTAACACTTCTACTCTCTTCCCCTAATCCTCCTAACCTTACTACTCTCCTCCCCTCATCCTCCTAATACTCCTACTCTCTTCCTCTCATCCTCCTAATACTCCTACTCTCTTCCCTTCATCCTAATACTCCTAGTCTCTTCCCCTCATCCTCCTAACACTCCTACTCTCCTCCTGTCATCCTCCTAACACTCTTACTCTCTTCCCCTCATCCTCCTAATACTTCTACTCTCTTCCCCTCATCCTCCTAATACTCCTACTCTCTTCCCCTCATCCTCCTAATACTCCCACTCTCTTCCACTCATCCTCCTAATACTCCTACTCTCTTCCCCTCATCCTCCTAATACTCCTACTCTTCTCCTCTCATCCTCCTAACACTCCTACTCTCCTCCCCTCATCCTCCTAACACTCCTATACTCCTCCTCTCCTCCTCATAATACTCCTACTCTCTTTCCCTCATTCTCCTAACCTTACTACTCTCCTCCCCTCATACTCCTATTACTCCTACTCTCTTCCCCTCATCCTCCTAACACTCCTACTCTCTTCCCCTCATCCTCCTAACACTCCTACTCTCCTCTTCTCATTCTCCTGACACTCCTAGTCTCTTCCCCTCATTCTCCTAACCTTAATACTCTCCTTCCCCCATCCTCCTAATACTCCTACTCTCTTCCCCTCAACCTCCTCACACTCCTACTCTCCTCCTCTCATCCTCCTAACACTCCTACTCTCTTCCCCTCATCCTCCTAACCTTACTACTCTCCTCCCCTTATCCTCCTAATACTCCTACTCTCTTCCCCTCATCGTCCTAACACTCCTACTCTCCTCCTCTCATCCTCCTAACACTCCTACTCTCTTCCCCTCATCCTCCTAACCATACTACTCTCCTTCCCTCATCCTCCTAATACTCCTACTCTCTTCCCCTCATCCTCCTAACACTCCTACTCTCCTCCTCTCATCCTCCTAATACTCCTACTCTCTTCCCCTCATCCTCCTAACACTCCTACTCTCTTCCCGTCATCCTCCTAACCTTACTACTCTCCTCCCCTCATCCTCCTAATACTCCTACTCTCTTCCCCTCATCCTCCTAACACTCCTATACTCTTCCCTTCATCCTCCTAACCTTACTACTCTCCTCCCCTCATCCTCCTAACCTTACTACTCTCCTCCTCTAATCCTCCTAACACTCCTACTCTCTTCCCCTCATCCTCATAACCTTACTACTCTATTCCCCTCATCCTCCTAATACTCCTACTCTCTTCCCCTCATCCTCCTAACACTCATACTCTCTTCCCCTCATCTTCCTAACCTTACTACTCTCCTCCCCTCATCCTCCTAATATTCCTACTCTCTTCCCCTCATCCTCCTAACACTCTTACTCTCTTTCCCTCATCCTCCTAACCTTGCTACTCTCCTCCCCTCATCCTCCTAATACTCCTACTTTCTTCCCCTCATCCTCCTAACACTCCTACTCTCTTCCCCTCATCCTCCTAACCTTACTACTCTCCTCCCCTCATCCTCCTAACACTCCTACTCTCTTCCCCTCATCCTCCTAACCTTACTACTCTCCTCCCCTCATCCTCCTAATACTCCTACTCTCTTCCCCTCATCCTCCTAACACTCCTACTCTCTTCCCCTCATCCTCCTAACCTTACTACTCTCCTCCCCTCATCCTCCTAATACTCCTACTCTCTTCCCCCCATCTTCCTAATACTCCTACTCTCTTACCCTCATCCTCCTGATACTCCTACTCTCTTCCCCTAATCGTCCTAATACTCCTACTCTCTTCCCATCATCCTCCTAATACTCCTACTCTCTTCCCCTCATCCTCCTAATACTCCTACTCTCTTCCCCTCATCCTCCTAATACTCCTACTCTCCTCCTCTCATCCTCCTAACACTCCTACTCTCCTCCCCTCATCCTCCTAACACTCCTACTCTCCTCTTCTCATCCTCCTGACACTCCTAGTCTCTTCCCCTCATCCTCCTCACCTTACTACTCTCCTTCCCTCATCCTCCTAATACTCCTACTCTCTTCCCCTCATCCTCCTAACCTTACTACTCTCCTCCTCTCATCCTCCAAACACTCCTACTCTCTTCCCCTCATCCTCCTAACCTTACTACTCTCCTCCCCTCATCCTTCTAATACTCCTACTCTCTTCCCCTCATCCTCCTAACACTCCTACTCTCTTCCCCTCATCCTCCTAACCTTACTACTCTCCTCCCCTCATCCTCCTAATACTCCTACTCTCTTCCCCTCATCCTCCTAATACTCCTACTCTCTTCCCCTCATCCTCCTAATACTCCTACTCTCTTCCCCTCATCCTCCTAACACTCCTACTCTCCTCCTGTCATCCTCCTAACACTCCTACTCTCTTCCCCTCATCCTCCTAATACTCCTACTCTCTTCCCCTCATCCTCCTAATACTCCTACTCTCTTCCCCTCATCCTCCTAATACTCCCACTCTCTTCCCTCATCCTCCTAATACTCCTACTCTCTTCCCCTCATCCTCCTAATACTCCTACTCTCCTCCTCTCATCCTCCTAACACTCCTACTCTCGCCCCTCATCCTCCTAACACTCCTACTCTCCTCCTCTCCTCCTCATAATACTCCTACTCTCTTCCCCTCATTCTCCTAACCTTACTACTCTCCTCCCCTCATACTCCTAATACTCCTACTCTCTTCCCCTCATCCTCCTAACACTCCTACTCTCTTCCCCTCATCCTCCTAAAACTCCTACTCTCCTCTTCACATCCTCCTGACACTCCTAGTCTCTTCCCCTCATTCTCCTAACCTTACTACTCTCCTTCCCTCATCCTCCTAATACTCCTACTCTCTTGCCCTCATCCTCCTAACACTCCTACTCTCCTCCTCTCATCCTCCTAACACTCCTACTCTCTACCCCTCATCCTCCTAACCTTACTACTCTCCTCCCCTCATCCTCCTAATACTCCTACTCTCTTCCCCTCATCCTCCTAACACTCCTACTCTCCTCCTCTCATCCTCCTAACACTCCTACTCTCTTCCCCTCATCCTCCTAACCTTACTACTCTCCTCCCCTTATCCTCCTAATACTTCTACTCTCTTCCCCTCATCCTCCTAACACTCCTACTCTCCTCCTCTCATGCTCCTAATACCCCTACTCTCTTCCCCTCATCCTCCTAACACTCCTACTCTCTTCCCGTCATCCTCCTAACCTTACTACTCTCCTCCCCTCATCCTCCTAATACTTCTAATCTCTTCCCCTCATCCTCCTAACACTCCTACACTCTTCCCTTCATCCTCCTAACCTTACTACTCTCCTCCCCTCATCCTCCTAACCTTACTACTCTCCTCCTCTAATCCTCCTAACACTCCTACTCTCTTCCCCTCATCCTCCTAACCTTACTACTCTATTCCCCTCATCCTCCTAATACTCCTACTCTCTTCCCCTCATCCTCCTAACACTCATACTCTCTTCCCCTCATCCTCCTAACCTTACTACTCTCCTCCCCTCATCCTCCTAATACTCCTACTCTCTTCCCCTCATCCTCCTAACACTCCTACTCTCTTTCCCTCATCCTCCTAACCTTGCTACTCTCCTCCCCTCATCCTCCTAATACTCCTACTCTCCTACTCCCCTCATCCTCCTAACACTCCTACTCTCTTCCCCTCATCCTCCTAACCTTACTACTCTCCTCCCCTCATCCTCCTAATACTCCTACTCTATTCCCCTCATCCTCCTAACACTCCTACTCTCTTCCCCTCATCCTCGTAACCTTACTACTCTCCTCCCCTCATCCTCCTAATACTCCTACTCTCTTCCCCTCATCCTCCTAATACTCCTACTGTCTTACCCTCATCCTCCTAATACTCCTACTCTCTTCCCCTCATCCTCCTAATACTCCTACTCTCTTCCCCTCATCCTCCTAATACTCCTACTCTCTTCCCCTCATCCTCCTAATACTCCTACTCTCTTCCCCTCATCCTCCTAATACTCCTACTCTCTTCCCCTCATCCTCCTAATACTCCTACTCTCTTCCCCTCATCCTCCTAATACTCCTACTCTCCTCCTCTCATCCTCCTAACACTCCTACTCTCCTCCCCTCATCCTCCTAACACTCCTACTCTCTTCCCCTCATTCTACTAACCTTACTACTCTCCTCCCCTCATACTCCTAATACTCCTACTCTCCTCCCCTCATCCTCCTAATACTCCTACTCTCTTCCCCTCATCCTCCTAACACTCCTACTCTCCTCTTCTCATCCTCCTAACACTCCTACTCTCTTCCCCTCATCCTACTAACCTTATTACTCTCCTCCCCTCATCCTACTAATACTCCTACTCTCTTCTCCTCATCCTCCGAACACTCTTACTCTCCTCCTCTCATCCTCCTAATACTCCTACTCTCTTCCCCTCATCCTCCTAACCTTACTACTCTCATCCCCTCATCCTCCTAATACTCCTACTCTCTTCCCCTCATCCTCCTAACACTCCTACTCTCTTCCCCTCATCCTCCTAACCTTACTACTCTCCTCCCCTCATTCTCCTAACCCTACTACTCTCCTCCTCCTAACACTCCTACTCTCTTCCCCTCATCCTCCTAACCTTACTACTCTATTCCCCTCATCCTCCTAATACTCCTACTCTCTTCCCCTCATCCTCCTAACACTCCTACTCTCTTCCCCTCATCCTCCTAACCTTACTACTCTCCTCCCCTCATCATCCTAATACACCTACTCTCTTCCCCTCATCCTCCTAATACTCCTACTCTCTTCCCCTCATCCTCCTATTACTCCTACTCTCCTCCCCTCATCCTCCTACTCTCCTCCTCTCATCCTCCTAACACTCCTACTCTCTTCCCCTCATCCTCCTAACCTTACTACTCTCCTCCCCTCATCCTCCTAATACTCCTACTCTCTTCCCCTCATCCTCCTAACACTCCTACTCTCTTCCCCTCATCCTCCTAACACTCCTACTCTCCTCCTCTCATCCTCCTAACACTCCTACTCTCTTCACCTCATCCTCCTAACCTTACTACTCTCCTCCCCTCATCCTCCTAATACTCCTACTCTCTTCCCCTCATCCTCCTAACACTCCTACTCTCCTCCTCTCATCCTCCTAACACTCCAACTCTCTTCCCCTAATCTTCCTAATACTCCTACTCTCTTCCCCTCATCCTCCTAACACTCCTACTCTCCTCCTCTCATCCTCCTAACACTCCTACTCTCTTCCCCTCATCCTCCTAACCTTACTACTCTACTCCCCTCATCCTCCTAATACTCCTACTCTCTTCCCCTCATCCTCCTAATACTCCTACTCTCCTCCTCTCATCCTCCTAACACTCCTACTCTCGCCCCTCATCCTCCTAACACTCCTACTCTCCTCCTCTCCTCCTCATAATACTCCTACTCTCTTCCCCTCATTCTCCTAACCTTACTACTCTCCTCCCCTCATACTCCTAATACTCCTACTCTCTTCCCCTCATCCTCCTAACACTCCTACTCTCTTCCCCTCATCCTCCTAAAACTCCTACTCTCCTCTTCACATCCTCCTGACACTCCTAGTCTCTTCCCCTCATTCTCCTAACCTTACTACTCTCCTTCCCTCATCCTCCTAATACTCCTACTCTCTTGCCCTCATCCTCCTAACACTCCTACTCTCCTCCTCTCATCCTCCTAACACTCCTACTCTCTACCCCTCATCCTCCTAACCTTACTACTCTCCTCCCCTCATCCTCCTAATACTCCTACTCTCTTCCCCTCATCCTCCTAACACTCCTACTCTCCTCCTCTCATCCTCCTAACACTCCTACTCTCTTCCCCTCATCCTCCTAACCTTACTACTCTCCTCCCCTTATCCTCCTAATACTTCTACTCTCTTCCCCTCATCCTCCTAACACTCCTACTCTCCTCCTCTCATGCTCCTAATACCCCTACTCTCTTCCCCTCATCCTCCTAACACTCCTACTCTCTTCCCGTCATCCTCCTAACCTTACTACTCTCCTCCCCTCATCCTCCTAATACTTCTAATCTCTTCCCCTCATCCTCCTAACACTCCTACACTCTTCCCTTCATCCTCCTAACCTTACTACTCTCCTCCCCTCATCCTCCTAACCTTACTACTCTCCTCCTCTAATCCTCCTAACACTCCTACTCTCTTCCCCTCATCCTCCTAACCTTACTACTCTATTCCCCTCATCCTCCTAATACTCCTACTCTCTTCCCCTCATCCTCCTAACACTCATACTCTCTTCCCCTCATCCTCCTAACCTTACTACTCTCCTCCCCTCATCCTCCTAATACTCCTACTCTCTTCCCCTCATCCTCCTAACACTCCTACTCTCTTTCCCTCATCCTCCTAACCTTGCTACTCTCCTCCCCTCATCCTCCTAATACTCCTACTCTCCTACTCCCCTCATCCTCCTAACACTCCTACTCTCTTCCCCTCATCCTCCTAACCTTACTACTCTCCTCCCCTCATCCTCCTAATACTCCTACTCTATTCCCCTCATCCTCCTAACACTCCTACTCTCTTCCCCTCATCCTCGTAACCTTACTACTCTCCTCCCCTCATCCTCCTAATACTCCTACTCTCTTCCCCTCATCCTCCTAATACTCCTACTGTCTTACCCTCATCCTCCTAATACTCCTACTCTCTTCCCCTCATCCTCCTAATACTCCTACTCTCTTCCCCTCATCCTCCTAATACTCCTACTCTCTTCCCCTCATCCTCCTAATACTCCTACTCTCTTCCCCTCATCCTCCTAATACTCCTACTCTCTTCCCCTCATCCTCCTAATACTCCTACTCTCTTCCCCTCATCCTCCTAATACTCCTACTCTCCTCCTCTCATCCTCCTAACACTCCTACTCTCCTCCCCTCATCCTCCTAACACTCCTACTCTCTTCCCCTCATTCTACTAACCTTACTACTCTCCTCCCCTCATACTCCTAATACTCCTACTCTCCTCCCCTCATCCTCCTAATACTCCTACTCTCTTCCCCTCATCCTCCTAACACTCCTACTCTCCTCTTCTCATCCTCCTAACACTCCTACTCTCTTCCCCTCATCCTACTAACCTTATTACTCTCCTCCCCTCATCCTACTAATACTCCTACTCTCTTCTCCTCATCCTCCGAACACTCTTACTCTCCTCCTCTCATCCTCCTAATACTCCTACTCTCTTCCCCTCATCCTCCTAACCTTACTACTCTCATCCCCTCATCCTCCTAATACTCCTACTCTCTTCCCCTCATCCTCCTAACACTCCTACTCTCTTCCCCTCATCCTCCTAACCTTACTACTCTCCTCCCCTCATTCTCCTAACCCTACTACTCTCCTCCTCCTAACACTCCTACTCTCTTCCCCTCATCCTCCTAACCTTACTACTCTATTCCCCTCATCCTCCTAATACTCCTACTCTCTTCCCCTCATCCTCCTAACACTCCTACTCTCTTCCCCTCATCCTCCTAACCTTACTACTCTCCTCCCCTCATCATCCTAATACACCTACTCTCTTCCCCTCATCCTCCTAATACTCCTACTCTCTTCCCCTCATCCTCCTATTACTCCTACTCTCCTCCCCTCATCCTCCTACTCTCCTCCTCTCATCCTCCTAACACTCCTACTCTCTTCCCCTCATCCTCCTAACCTTACTACTCTCCTCCCCTCATCCTCCTAATACTCCTACTCTCTTCCCCTCATCCTCCTAACACTCCTACTCTCTTCCCCTCATCCTCCTAACACTCCTACTCTCCTCCTCTCATCCTCCTAACACTCCTACTCTCTTCACCTCATCCTCCTAACCTTACTACTCTCCTCCCCTCATCCTCCTAATACTCCTACTCTCTTCCCCTCATCCTCCTAACACTCCTACTCTCCTCCTCTCATCCTCCTAACACTCCAACTCTCTTCCCCTAATCTTCCTAATACTCCTACTCTCTTCCCCTCATCCTCCTAACACTCCTACTCTCCTCCTCTCATCCTCCTAACACTCCTACTCTCTTCCCCTCATCCTCCTAACCTTACTACTCTACTCCCCTCATCCTCCTAATACTCCTACTCTCTTTCCCTCATCCTCCTAACACTCCTACTCTCTTCCCCTCATCCTCCTAACCTTACTACTCTCCTCCCCTCATCCTCCTAATACTCCTACTCTCTTCCCCTCATCCTCCTAACACTCCTACTCTCTTCCCCTCATCCTCCTAACCTTACTACTCTCCTCCCCTCATCCTCCTAATACTCCTACTCTACTCCTCTCATCCTCCTAACACTCCTACTCTCTTCCCCTCATCCTCCTAACCTTACTACTCTCCTCCGCTCATCCTCCTAATACTCCTACTCTCCTCCCCTCATCCTCCTAACACTCCTACTCTCTTCCCCTGATCCTCCTAATACTCCTACTTTCATCCTCCTAACACTCCTCTTCTCATCCCCTCATCCTCGTAACACTCCTAATCTCCTCCTCTTATCCTCCTAACATTCTTGCTCTCTTCCCCTCATCCTCCTAACACTCCTACTCTCCTCCTCTCATCCTCCTAACACTCCTACTCTCTTCCCTTCATCCTCCTAACACTCCTACTCTTTGCCCCTCATCCTCCTAACGCTCCTACTCTCCTCCCCTCATCGTCCTAACACTCCTACTCTCTTCCCCTCATCCTCCTAACACTCCTACTCTCCTCCTCTCATCCTCCTAACACTCCTACTCTCTTCCCCTCATCCTCCTAACCTTACTACTCTCCTCCCCTCATCCTCCTAATACTCCTATTCACTTCCCCTCATCCTCCTAACACTCCTACTCTCTTCCCGTCATTCTCCTAACCTTACTACTCTCCTCCCCTCATCCTCCTAATATTCCTACTCTCTTCCCCTCATCCTCATAACACTCCTACTCTCTTCCCCTTATCCTCCTAACCTTACTACTCTCCTCCCCTCATCCTCCTAACCTTACTACTCTCCTCCTCTCATCCTCCTAACACTCCTACTCTCTTCCCCTCATCCTCCTAACCTTACTACTCTCTTCCCCTCATCCTCCTAACACTCCTACTCTCTTCCCCTCATCCTCCTAACCTTACTACTCTCCTCCCCTCATCATCCTAATACACCTACTCTCTTCCCCTCATCCTCCTAATACTCCTACTCTCTTCCCCTCATCCTCCTAATACTCCTACTCTCTTCCCCTCATCCTCCTATTACTCCTACTCTCCTCCCCGCATCCTCCTAACACTCCTACTCTCCTCCTCTCATCCTCCTAACACTCCTACTCTCTTCCCCTCATCCTCCTAACCTTACTACTCTCCTCCCTTCATCCTCCTAATACTACTACTCTCTTCCCCTCATCCTCCTAACACTCCTACTCTCTTCCCCTCATCCTCCTAACACTCCTACTCTCCTCCTCTCATCCTCCTAACACTCCTACTCTCTTCACCTCATCCTCCTAATCTTACTACTCTCCTCCCCTCATCCTCCTAATACTCCTACTCTCTTCCCCTCATCCTCCTAACACTCCTACTCTCCTCCTCTCATCCTCCTAACACTCCAACTCTCTTCCCCTCATCCTTCTAACCTTAATACTCTCCTGCCCTCATCCTCCTAATACTCCTACTCTCCTCCTCTCATCCTCCTAACACTCCTACTCTCTTCCCCTCATCCTCCTAACCTTACTACTCTCCTCCCCTCATCCTCCTAATACTCCTACTCTCCTCCCCTCATCCTCCTAACACTCCTACTCTCTTCCCCTGATTCTCCTAATACTCCTACCCTCATCCTCCTACACTCCTCCTCTCTTCCCCTCATCCTCGTAACACTCCTACTCTCCTCCTCTCATCCTCCTAACATTCTTTCTCTTTTCCCCTCATCCTCCTAACACTCCTACTCTCCTCCTCTCATCCTCCTAACACTCCTACTCTCTTCCCCTCATCCTCCTAACACTCCTACTCTCTTCCCCTCATCCTCCTAATACTCCTACTCTCCTCCCCTCATCCTCCTACTCTCCTCCTCTCATTCTCCTAACACTCCTACTCTCTTCCCCTCATCCTCCTAACCTTACTACTCTCCTCCCCTCATCCTCCTAATACTCCTAGTCTCTTCCCCTCAACCTCCTAACACTCCTACTCTCTTCCCCTCATCCTCCTAACACTCCTACTCTCCTCCCCTCATCCTCCTAACGCTCCTACGTCAGAATATCTGGGGTATCCTGTTATACTAATAATTCCCAATCCATTTTGATGTTAATTGATTTCTTTATGACTGCCGGAGAAGATGGTGTATATGGTTTTCTGTGTATTTATCTTTAGTTTCCCCAGTTCGCAGTAAACTGAAATTGTTAGTAGTGCTCAGTTGATCTTGGCTTTTGCCAAAATGGGATTTTCAAATGGCGAGACCATCAGCAAACAATGCTTTTGACACGTTTAGATGTCTAGTGAGGTCATTTATGTAGATGAAGAAAATGGTGCAGATTAGAGGAGATCCCTGTGGCAGTTCTTCTTCTAACAATCTTTTACTTGATGTCGCGCCTGCAAAGTTGGTATCTACGGTTCTGTTGTTAAGGAAGGCCAGTATCCATTTGATCATCTTTCCTTCTATTCTCATTTTCCTCATTTTCAGTCAAAGGCCCTTTCTCTAGACTCTGTCATATGCATGCTGTAGATAAACACTGCAAGTGTGCTTTTTCCATCTTGGAATCCATCTATCACATGCTGTGTAAACCTAAAGAGGGGATCATCCGTCTGGTGTCGAACGCCTGAACCCTGCCTGGTTTCTATCAGAGGTTTTATACTGTACTTTCTCTTTTCAACTGTCTAACTATCGATCAATCTTTCAAACAAAGTTATTTCTCTTCATCTTTTCGAAAAACAAAGTAACTACTGTCAATTTCTCTTCAAGCTAACTCTACTATTCTCCATCTGTCAAACGATGAAAGGTACAACACTTAGTATATCTTCCAAGCAATGTTACTATTCTCCCTCTCTCTTCTAATAAACTCGACTATTCTCCCTCTCTCTTCTAATAAACTCGACTATTCTCTATCTCTCTTCCAATAAACTCGATTATTCTGCATGTTCGCCTTCTTTCTTTCAATAAACTGTACTATTGTCATCTCTCTTTCAATAAACTGTACTATTGTCATCTCTCTTTGAATAAACTGTACTATTGTCATCTCTCTTTCAATAAACTGTACTAATCTCCATCTGATTTTCAAAAAGTGGTAATATCCCTCCGTCTTAAAAAAAAACTACTATTTCCATCTCTCTCTTAATAAACTCTACTACTCTCCATCTCTCTTTCAATAAATTGTACTATTTTCCATCTCTCACAATAAACTATACTATTCTTAATCTCTTTTCGAATTGACTGAACTACTCTCCATCCCTCATCCTCCTAACGTTCCTACTCTCCATCTTTCCCTCTACGAATATACTATCTGCTCTCTCCTTACTTCACAACTTACCCTACCATCTCCCTACCTCCCACTTACGATTCTCCAGATCCTTACCTCCCCCATACGATTCTCCATTTCCCTACCTCCCACATACGAGTCTCCATCTCCTTACCTCCCACATACGATTCTTTATCTCCGTCTCTCACATACGAATCTCCATCTTCCTTTCTCCCACATACGATTTTTCATCTCACCTCCTACATACAATGCTCCATTTCCCTACCTCCCACATACAATTCTCCATCTCCCTACCTCCCACATACGATTCTCCATCACCCCACCTCGCACATACGATTCTCCATCTCCTCACCTCCCACATACGATTCTTCATCTCCCTACCTCCCACATACAATTCTCCATTGCCTCACCTCCCACATACGATTCTCCATCTCCCCTGCCTTCCACATACCATACTCCACCTCACTTACCTCCCATATTCCACGCATCATCTCCCTGCCTCCTAGCTTACAACTCTCCACAATTCTAACCCTTCCTTGTTATCCCATTCCACATACCAAATCACCCACTCAGTACATTACCACAAAAGACAATTATTTCTTCAATAACAAGGCACATCTTCCCGACGCTCAATTAATCACAACCCCTGACTCTACTCGAGCATTTCACTGAACATAATAGAGCCAAGTCAAGAATATATTATTTGCTGTTTAATCGTGAATCCTTTGATTATTATAATAATAATGTTTGACAAACCATGAACACGTTTTGCTGCGGAACAGTGAATTCTTTTCGCAATAATATGTTGTGGCATTTCCTATAAGAACTTCTGTGAAAATGTGTAACTCTTTTTCTCTCTCTGAATCGAAATTTGCTAACAAAATTGACGGTTCTTAATCTTGTTTTTTGTTTAGTTTTAGCTGACAAACAGTTCACTGTTTTCTCTCTCTCTCTCTCTCTCTCTCTCTCTCTCTCTCTCACACACACACACATTCGTGCTTCTCTCTCTCTCTCCCCTCTCTCTCTCTTTCTATTTCTCTCTGTTTTATCCAATGTTTGACAGCAACAAACTCTAAATGGCATACGTATTTTACGGATATTTGTAAACAAACAAAAAGATAAACATGCACGTATTAAAATAAAGAAACTGCAAAGATAAGACGTATTTCTCCTGGAATTAAATCATTTATCGCTTACATTTGTTTGTACATAAAATACATCCCCTTTTTAACATTTGACTGTACACTCTTGTTGTGACAGGCTATCTCTAGATCCAACTCTACAGGCCAATCTGTTTATTTTCTGCTTATTTGATGTTGCTGTGAATCGTGCAGTAATGTAGCCATGATATTCGGTCTACCACTGCGAAGTGGTATCTCATTATATATGTTAGTTGGTGTTTAGTTTCAGATGAATGTGTTCCTTGTACTTGGCCTTGGACAGAAGAAGTCATTTTCTAATATCGTCGATTATTGTGTTCTCATGTATTGACTGCAGTGCCGTGATGTACGATTGTTGTTGCATCACATATCCAACATCCTCTAGTTTGTTCTGGTGTTATGTAACCACATATTCCGTTATGTAAATATCGATTCTCCCACGCGTGCAAAGATTCTGGTTTCACAATAAATCTTAATAAAACAAATGTGCTAGGATAGGCAGTAGATGCTACGCCCCATCTTAGTATCGATAATTATGTACTGGCAAATGAGCACCAATTGACATACATAGGATCCCTCATCAGCGACAAGCTCTCTCTAGATCCAGAAATAGATGGTCACATTGGTAAAGCTGCTGCTATATTTGCTAGGCTCATAACACATGTTTGAGAAAATCAGAAACTAACAATATAAGCCAAGACTATGGTGTCAATTGCATTTGACGTCAGCTCACTTCAATATGGCAGCGAAACTTGGGCAACCTATGCCAAAATAGCACAGGCATAACACCTGCCATATACGGCGCCTGCTATCCATTCCTTAAATTACATGGAGGGATAGAGTAACAAATGCAGAAGTGCACTCTAGCACTGGTCTGCCAATCACGTACACTCTCCCTAGTTAGCGAAAACTACGATGGCTTGGTCATGTCCATCGGATGGAAAATGGTCGCATTCCCAAAGATATCATCTATGGACAGTTGACGTATGGTAAAAGAACAGTCGACCGACGACAGTTAACGTTTAACGATATGTGTATGCGTGATATGATGGTTCTGGACAAGAGTCTGACATCCTGGAAAAACAAAGCTGCAGACCGATCCAAGTAGAGATGTACCCTGAATGGCCAGCTCACTCTTGGTGAAGGGAAGCTCTTGCAACACAGAGAAGTGAAACGACAACGACGCAAGGAGAAAACAAAAACAGAAAAAGCTAAGTAGCAGTTTTGTTCACTATTCCAAGGCCGTTTCATCCTGTAGTCAGTCATGACTGAAAGGTGATACCACTATTCCGTTCTTGGTCTGGTGAAATGTTCTTGGTCTGGTGACATGTTCTTGGTCTGGTGAAATGTTCTTGGTCTGGTGACATGTTCTTGGTCTGGTGACATGTTCTTGGTCTGGTGACATGTTCTTGGTCTGGTGACATGTTCTTGGTCTGGTGACATGTTCGGGATGAAATCCTAATTTTCTGTCTTGCTATGTCAAATCTGTTTTGCTCTCTGGCTGGGAGGGATGGCAAACAAGACTTAACAGAACACAGTCATTTGAGAACGGCTGCCTGTGCAGAAACTTGGGTTTGAAGTGGTCAAATATGTGGTGCAAGTTGACCCAACTGTCGGCGGAGAAGGAGGTGAAGAAGAGGCGATGGGGATGACATGATCACACCTTGAGGAGGGATAATAAAAGTATTAATTAACTGTTTATACACTGGGACCCGGTGTGAAAGAGAAAGATAGGTAGATCTCGACATACCTAGAGATGGGAAGTGGAGGCAAATAGAGAGAGCATTGGCCGGTCGTGGATTGAGTTGGAACGGGCGGCTGCTGGTCGAAACTCATGCGATTATTTTTGTTGAGGACCTATGCTCCGCACGGGGCTGGAAGTTTAAAAGAAGATGAAATCAGGATCAAGATACTGAGCAGTGCACGAGCTGCAGAGGTCAGCGAACCATAGCTGACGGCTAGCGTCAGGGTCAGCAAACCATAGCTGACGGCTAGCGTCAGGGTCAGCAAACCATAGCTAACGGCTAGCGTCCGGGTCAGCAAACCATAGCTGACGGCTAGCGTCAGGGTAAGCAAACCATAGCTGGCGGCTAGCGTCAGGGTCATAAACCATAGCTGACGGCTAGCGTCAGGGTCAGCAAACCATAGCTAACGGCTAGCGTCCGGGTCAGCAAACCATAGCTGACGGCTAGCGTCAGGGTAAGCAAACCATAGCTGACGGCTAGCGTCAGGGTCAGCAAACCATAGCTGGCGGCTAGCGTCAGGGTCAACAAACTATAGCTGACGGCTAGCGTCAGCAAACCATAGCTGACGGCTAGCGTCAGGGTCAGCGAACCATAGCTGACGGCTAGCGTCAGCGTACCATAGCTGACGGCTAGCGTCAGGGTCAGCGATCCATAGCTGACGGCTAGCGTCAGGGTCAGCGAACCATAGCTGGCAGCTAGTGTCAATGGCGGCGAACCAGATCTGCAAAGACACTGCTACACTTGCACACCATGATTCTGGATAACAGGCTGTAGCAGGGCATATTAGCAAAGGAAATGAGTATAAGAGGGAAGACTAACACGGTACTAACAAATGCCTGCTGGTCGGATGTGTTGGACCAAACGGTGCAAATATTGCAGTTTAGCTGTGAACAACGACACAACGCATTCCGTTTTCCGGACAACATCCTGCTACTTGCAAAGCCATTTTCAGGGCTTGGTAGCGGGAAATTGAGAACGAACGACGAAGAAGAAGAAGAGGAGGAAGGTTTGAAATCGTTGCCCTTGTATGTCTGATGAAGGTATTTACTTAAAACAAACCCCTTCTCCCCTTCAGTCTTCTTATAAGTCTCTGTCGGATCATGAATTGCTAGGATTCGTTAGATAGCATAACTTCCCCCTCATTGTTCAGTGCATGTGCCAGAACTTCTGGAGTGTGTTATCATTAACTCCCCTGTTATACATTTCTCACACCTCTCGTTTTACTATTCACTTGTTAAGGCTGTAAAACAATTGATGACTCTACGTTTATCCTAAGTCATCTTCTCTTTCTGTGAAATCGGATGTGTCGTACTGAAAGTTGCAAATATCGCAGACGAGCTGTAAACTACAACACAGCGCATTCCGTTCTACGAACAACATTCTGCAACTTGTCAAGCCTGTTTTCAGGGGTTGGTATCGGATGATTGCGAACGAAGGAAGAAGGAAGAAAGGAAGAAAAGAGAAAGAAAGGAAGAAAAGAGAAAGAAAGAAAGGAAGGAAGGAAGGAAGGAAGGAAGGAAGGAAGGAAGAAGAAGAAGAAGAAGAAGAAGAAGAAGAAGAAATCTCATAAAACTTCTCTTAGTTTGTGATTATACTGCATAGTCCTTAATTGTAGTGGCACTAGCATCTATCCATGTGTAGGAGATTGCATGCTTCATTCATACAGCAAGCCCACATCTGCCGAACTCACATGTAGTGGCGAAGCACCTATATCCTGAATAGCTGATAGTGCCAATCTCCTTCAAGTTAAAATGTTGAGGTCACATACCCAATTTTGAAGAAAGGCAGCGCTGTGGCAATAATTATTTCTTAATCCACTTGAACTTTTACAGTGGCAGATACCCATGTGCAGGCTCCAGCTCCGGTATTAACTGGATGTAGCCGGGATGAGATTTCCTGCTTAGTGGGCTAGGCTTGAGCACCTTATTACTCCCCTGCAATGGGACAAGTACCGTTCAGGGGGTTAACCGATATGCGAGTCCATTTTAATAGACTCGAACACTAGAGCAAAATAGACACACAGCCTGTTAGGCGCTATCTATGCTGTTCTTAACAAGCCACCTAACCATGACCGGTGTTATGCCATGTCACACAGTTAGTCGCCTCTTTCGACAAGCTCTCTGTAGGACAGTAGTTCTATTCTTATCCTTGTCACACACAAAGACTCAAGACTCGGTTGCGACAATTCCAACAGCTAATACGCATATTTTATTTCAATTCTATTTGCTTCCTTTCGACTTTTTCTCTTCCCAGCTCTCTCTTTATCTCCACCTCTCTTCTCGTCTTCTCTGCCACTTCTGCATCCAGCTTTTCTTACTTTATCTACTTGAGACATCGACGTCGGAGCACGATCTCGGTAGCACACAGGACGCCTCTAATTTGTGGTTTCTTATCAGAGTTGTCCTTTTCCTAGAAAAGCTGTCAGCCAGGCTAATGAATCTTCTCAAGCAGGCTTATTCCCCGTTCTCCCCATTTCTTTGCATATTTCGATCAGAAAGCGGGAAACAATTTGCAGACCGTTAAGCTGACGTCATAATCTCAAGTCAGGGCACTGGTGAGATCATTGCGGCACCCATGAAAGACACTCCACAACCCCGTCCGTCTCTGTCAGCGTTCGCTGCATGTGCCTCCTTTGGTCAAAGATTGGTCCATTCTTTTATGTTGGCCTTCCACCTCTTTTTGGGATGGCCTCTTTGTCATCCGGTTTGCATACAGGATCGTATTTGCAAGAATGTTTGATCTCAATATGTGGCCGTTCCAAGTGAGTTTCTGTCCTTTGACCATTACCCAAGAGATCTTCACATCATCTTGACATAAGAATAAATCTTTTGGTGACAAAAGTACACAACTGGAATGGGAAACTGGTTGTCTTAAGACTCAGCAGAGTCTTCTTGGGGTCGCTGTGGACGAAAGGTCAGACACTCGCTTCTCAAAGCGATGAACTGAATGGAAGACGATGAAATCCCGCAAGTTTTCAAGCGACTCCTGGTCCCAAAGGGAGGTAGGTCTGCACCCTGAGTTACTTCAAGTCGTCTTAACGTATGTCTTACCATTGGTCCAAGGTAGCAAGGGACCGGGGACTGTGGTTAATGACTCCCACAACTTCATCACTCTAATCCAACCACTCATGTCACAGCCAGTCCTTCTGAACCTTCCGGAGCAAGAAACCACTATGACCCTATTAAAGAGGTCCTATATATCCGGATCAAAGTCGAAGTCACTGCATCAATCTCTATTCTGATAATGGACGCTGTTATTAAGTAAGAACAATGATACAATGTTACACAAATCCTAATTTTTAGGACGAACGCGAAAGACGTAGAAGAAGAAAAAGAAGTATGAATAAAAGACAAACAAATGAAACAGAAATGAAAACAAAAAAATTATGTCAAACGTCTTTTAACTGTTCGATCTTCCACAGAAATATGGGGATACTAGTAAATGGACAAGTCTTTAACGGTTAAAGGCAATTATTATATCTGATTAATCCTTTACGTGAATGTCAATCAACCCTGTCTGGGCAGAGTTGATGTCAGTCCAGGAGTCCAAAGGCTGGTAACTGTAGTTCCCAGTGTACGTGCTAATCTTCATCTTAATACCAAATTTTTGACTGCTGATTGGCGAGGGGAGAAAGAGTAGACCTTATCAATTATTGAATTTAATTCATGACTTTCTGGTCCGAATTCTGTCAAATGGTCGGGAAAGCAAAGTGAGAAAACGATAAATAAATTTGAAGAAAAAAAAACGCGAAAAGAAAAGAAACTGACAACCAGAAATTCATGTTTAATGTGTGTATATGTGTATATATATCTTTGGGTAAGGAAGGGGGGGGGGGGTGGGGCGATGTCTGGGCTTGGTGTCCCGCTCGGTAAAGGAAAGTGAAGCGTCTGTTAAAACCTCTTCTTTCCTGGTGTAGAGATCGCCGATGGATTTACTGTTCGGCTTTCCGGGCAGCAGTTTCCATGACAATGACCTCTCTTACATTATTGTGTCCCAGCGGCACTTTCACAAGGTGACCCCTATTTCTTACAGAGCCTGCTGCGAGAAACGACCAAGTACTCGGTGGTATAACTAGGCGGGCAGATTGGGCTCATTAGCCTTGGCTGGCAGCCAATCTAAGATAGGTAAACTCTGACGCAAAACCCGAGTAGACGAAGCTTGTTAGCCTGTTCAGGCAGTTCGCATAGGAGAGAGGAGCTCTGATATTAAACCCACAAGTCCCAGGGAGTGCTGGCTAGTCCTTGGACGATGAGAGTATAATCGGATGTCTCGAGTAACTAGCATCTGCGGGCAACGACTGCACTGCCTTGAGGAAACCTCGGAAGATGGAAGGCTACCGGAGATCACCCAGACAAAAAGATACGGACGGGTATCACCTAAGGCGGATGAACACATTCCGGCAGCTCCTGCAACTCAGCTGGGGCCAAATTGTCATGATTTGCATTTCTTTGGATTACACCAGTGAGGCTGATAAGGAAGGGGGGTCCTGCAGTTTAGGCAACCTAGATTCTACATATTCAGCGCAAAAGGCTTGCGCCTGGAGCCTACTTACAGAGCACCACGTGCATGGTCTACAGGGACTGAGACGTATATGGCATGATATATAAGTCAGGGCATCCCGTAACCAGTGATGGCGTTGGGGCACACATAAAGACATCCTCACAACCCCACGTCACCCTTCTCTGTAAGCGGCTGCTGCCTGTGCCTCTTCTTGTCAGAAATTGGTCTATTATTTTATATTGTTCCCCCACCTCTTCTTTGGACGGCCTCTTCGTCGTCTGCCTTGCACATTTCCGTGCAGGATCGTATTTGCAAGACCATTTGATTTCGATATATGACCGTACCAAGCGAGTTTCCTTCTTTTGACAGTTGTCTAGAGATCTTCAAAAGGCCTTATTGATGTTGTAATTCTTTCACATATTTCCTTATTTGTAACACGATCTTTGTACGTGACGTTTAGAAGTATCCGGAAAAACCTAATCTCCAAGGCCTGTATCCTTCGTTGAAGGTCAGCTATAATTGTCCATGTCTCACAAACATAGAGGAATATTGACAAGACCAATGTACGCATTAATCTGATTTTCGTGCATAGGGATAACCGTTTATCTTGCCAGATTTTGCTACGTCGTGCAAGCGCCGCTTTTGTCTGTGCTATTCTGGCCAACACCTCACATTTCGATCATTCATCACTGATAATCGAGCCCAGATATTTAAAATGGTCGACCACTTCGAGTTCCTGGCCATAAACTTTTATCCTACTGTTCTCCTCGGTTTTGTTGGTCATTAATTTTGTTTTTCCAGCGTTGGTAATCATTCGGTCCCCTATCTTGACAGTACCAACGTGACCTGTAAGTGCCTCACTCATAATTCCCTCAAGAAATATATTGAAACAACCCTGGATCACACCAACTGATGTACGAAACCAGTTCCCGCGCCTCCCAATCACAAGAACTGCGCTAGACGTTTTGTCATACAGGTGCTCAAAGAACTTTATAATATTTCTGTTGATTTCATACATCCCCACAGCGCTGTATGTCATACCCTATCAAATCGCTTCTTGAAATCAGCAAACACATGATACTGTTCTTTATATATATATATATATATATATATATATATATATATATATATATGCTATGTGTAATTTTTTTATGTGTGTGACATTGTACTGTGAGCGAACTGTTTTATACTCTTGCAGGATTTACTTTGTTTCTTTTGGTAAGAATAGACTTTATTACACTCATTATTTGTTTGTAATGTATTCCATTATGGCAGTTTTTATAGTACATTAGTTTTGTCAATTATTTCTGTACGTGGAGGAGTGATCATTCCGTGAAAAAATCAGTGACATGCACAGTTAAACTGGACACGAAATGACTTCGGACCTGGTATGTTGGAATGGCAAACCAAGCTTGCCCTCGAGACAGTGGTAGATGGAGGTAGATACCAACATCAGACAAGACATGGACAGAACTGGCTTAAATGGCCCATGACAGGAAGACTTGGCGTGTATTTGTTAAAAACCCGTGCTCCGCAGGGAGTGGTCAAGTGTTTTGTTGATCGACTGATTGATGTGACTAGTGTTTTGTTGATCGACTGATTGATGTGACTAGTGTTTTGTTGATCGACTGATTGATGTGACTAGTGTTTTGTTGATCGACTGATTGATGTGACTATTGTTTTGTTGATCGACTGATTGATGTGACTAGTGTTTTGTTGATCGACTGATTGATGTGACTAGTGTTTTGTTGATCGACTGATTGATGTGACTAGTGTTTTGTTGATCGACTGATTGATGTGACTAGTGTTTTGTTGATCGACTGATTGATGTGACTAGTGTTTTGTTGATCGACTGATTGATGTGACTAGTGTTTTGTTGATCGACTGATTGATGTGACTAGTGTTTTGTTGATCGACTGATTGATGTGACTAGTGTTTTGTTGATCGACTGATTGATGTGACTAGTGTTTTGTTGATCGACTGATTGATGTGACTAGTGTTTTGTTGATCGACTGATTGATGTGACTTGTTTGCAACAATAAATTTGACCATCCCTTTTCTTTTACTGATTTAAATTTTAGCATTTTCAATCTTCGCTCATTGTTGTTTAGCAACTCTGATTCTTGTGAGCCAATATAGAACTACAAGGAAAACGGTCAATCTAATAAACTCCAAGAAAGTGCTTCAAGTCATCGAAAGCCCCAAACTAGGTAAACGCATTCATACAATAAAATATAACATAGCGTTTTCTGCCCCACTACACTTCCTCCACACGCCCCCCCCCTCACCCACCGCCCCCCCCCCCCCCGAATAAAAATAAATAAATAAACAAACAAACAACACATTTAGTCACACAGTTGTGGATTCTAGCCAACAGTGAAATCCAGAAGGGAGATGACCACGGTAAGAGCCGGAAGTGATAGCACGTACACTCGCAATCCAAATAAGAAGCAAAGACATTCATCAAGCGTTCAATGAGGACGGAATGGAGAGAACAGCACACATATTACAAACAATCAAATGGCAGCACTGAGAAACTTGACAGAGATGGCAGACTAAGATCTTCCGACTCAGAAAGGGACATTGCAGACTCAATGCACACTTGCATCGCTCAGATGTTAGAGACAACGCTACATGCGATTGTCGAGCACCAAAGCAAACACCGGATCATAACATGCAGGACTGCTCTACTTTTACTGGCGAAGACCTGAAATGCTGTCTCCTCCATGAAGCTCACAGCGCTTTAAGCATAGTATCAGTTGGGCTAAGAAGCAGTAGCTTATTATATTTCCAAGAAAGAAGAAGCTCTTTACCTGTTCCAGTGCTTAAACGACTATCAGTTGAATGGATTTACTTTGCTAATTATCATAGTTTCGTTTTCTCATTACAGCTCTCGAACAGTTCTAGCTCCTATATGTAGATTCAGTGTTCTAGTGGTTTTGAGCATGGTCTGCAATCCCAACGTACCAGAATGCAAAGTGTTGAAAAGAACAAAACCGATTGCTGAGTAGTCCCTAGTCACGCAGAGAGCAATCGAGCAATGCGTATTAAAAATATTGATAAGGAAAATGAAACGACGAAATTCGGCATTAGACTTTCAAAAAATACTTAAAAAATACAATACAATTTCTAAACAAGCCTATGACAGTGGGAGAGAGTAAGAGAGAGAGAGAGAGAGAGGCGAGAGAAAGTAAGAGACGAAAAACAGAGAGGCGAGAGAAAGAGAAAGGTGAAAGAAAGAGAGAAGAGAGAAAGGGAGACTCGAGAGAAAGAGCGAAAGAGAAGCGAGAGAAACAGGGAGACAAAAGAAATAACGACAGAGACAAGAGATCGAGAGTGAACGGCGAAACAAAGAGTGAAGAGGAGAGAAAGAGAGGAGGAGAGAGAAATAAAGAGAGAAAGGTCTGAAAGAAAGAGAAAGCGGCAACAGAAAGAAAGATAGAGAGAGAGAAAAAGAGAAAGAATAGTTATATAAAGTAATAGCTAGAGAGATTTGCAATGTTAATTTAAAACACTATTGCTTGGGATGCGAACACATGCAAATTTATAAACAAACCGAGAAATCGCTATCAGCAGGACACATACGGTCCATGTTTTTTTTTCTTTTTTTTCTATCGCTTCATTTCTATAATCCCCAGGGCGGTGTGCGTTGTACTGTGGTTTTTATTTTGCGCCTGTCAGTCCAGTGCATCCGACTTCAGCATGCATTTTTACGCAAGGCTCTGCTTCCTCCTGCATTTTCTAAGGGTTTGCTTCCTCGGGGTAACGGCCGGTGCTGTGTTGGGGATCGAACCCAGCACCTTCTGGTTTTGAGCCGTGCTACTTAACCACTAGGCCACGCTGTCCCCTCACATGTGAAGATAATTTCTCATAGCCTGGATAATTAAAAAATACAATGAAGTCGCATTGCCAAAAAAAAAAAATACAAAAAAAAAACAACCCAAAAAACAAACAAACAATATTACAAGACCACTGGTAACTAAATTTAAATTAACAGTCAACATTAATTAAACGCTTACACAGAGAGTAGGAGTTAGGAAACAGTATGACAATAGAAACTTTTTAGGACAGTATTAGCCACATTTTCAAGATATTTCCAAAGATACTAGAATGAAGAGCAATACCGATACTGGAACCCCCAACTAGGAAATAATCAGTTTGGGTTCCGGAAGGGAAAGAGCTGCACATACGCAATATTTACATTGAGACATATATGTGAACAGTATTAGAATATTATATTAATAAGATATTCAAAGATCAAGAAAAGGCGTTCGATAGAGTCAACAGAAGTAAATTAAGAGAGATTCTGGCAATTTGTGGACTGCAAGGTCCTCTCCTTGGTAACATCAAAGTCCTATATCAGGACATCCAGAGCACAGTAAGAACAACAGAAGTTGGAGATGTTGGAGTGGTTCTCCATTTCATCAGGCGTTAGACAGGGTTGTGTTCTCTCATCTCTTCTCTTTGTCACTTATAATAAAATCTCCTTGGAGGCAAACACAGAACAGGAAAGTTGCAACGAATTTCTTTTCGCAGACGACCAATGTTTGATCCACCCCAAAGAACATAATCTGCAAAGTAATTTTGCCTCACTGTATTTAAACTGCAAAGAACTACGACATAGATATCAAGACATCAAAGACAAGAGATAAAGAGCACAGCTAGAAAGTACACCACACTTGATATCCCTGTAAATGAGGAAAACATAAAGCAGGTACAAGAATTTAGGTATTTAGGAACTGCTTTTACTGTAGACGGCAGACTCGATAGAAAGAGACGAGTGCAGAGGGCAAACGATATTACTCACCAGCTGTCTCCTCTACTAGAACAGCCAAAGATGTCCCTACAAGCTAAAAAAAAAGCAGATGATAAATAGTTTCTTTATCCCAACCCTGTGCTACCAATGCCAGGCATCGGTGTTGAATAGTACCCAGGAACGAAAGTTAACCACCTGCCAAATGCAGTGTCTAGGAAAGGTAATTAACAACACCAGAAGAGACAGAATAAGAAATATAAATATTCGGGTGAAGGTTGAAACAATTCCCTGCCTAAATTACATCGAGCAACAGAGAATGAAATGGTTTGACCACATTGTGAGAATGCAACAAGCCCACATTGTGAGAATGCAACAAGCCCACATTGTGAGAATGCAACAAGCCCACATTATGAGAATGCAACAAGCCCACATTATGAGAATGCAACAAGCCCACATTATGAGAATGCAAAAAGCCCACATTATGAGAATGCAACAAGCCCACATTATGAGAATGCAACAAGCCCACATTATGAGAATGCAACAAGCCCACATTATGAGAATGCAACAAGCCCACATTATGAGAATGCAACAAGCCCACATTATGAGAATGCAACAAGCCCACATTATGAGAATGCAACAAGCCCACATTATTCATGCAACCTTCTACAGGAGAACATCAGGGAGAAAGGCGAGAGGTAGACCAAGGAAACAGGTGGATACACAGCGTAAACGAGACCTGCCGTAACGTCTTAGAGTTACTCGGGCCATGAGAGAGACGAAAGACAAATACATACCCCGACACTGGGCTACAGCCTTGTAAAAAGTGAGACGAAGAAAGAAAAGTATAAGTAAGAAAAAGGATAAAAAACAATGAAATCGGGATGACATAACAAACAACAAACGTGCTGGGAAAACAAAGACCACGGAAATGGTGAAATATTGAGAAGCTACATGACCTTAAAGGAAATCGATTGTCAACGCCAGGAGGCATAAATCCTAATAATGATAGCTTATTTTAGAGGATTTCCACACCTTCCTCCCGTCAGGAGGCATAAATCTAATAATGATAGCTTATATTAGAGGATTTCCACACCTTCCTCCCGTCAGGAGGCATAAATCTAATAATGATAGCTTATATTAGAGGATTTCCACACCTTCCTCCCGTCATGAGGCATAAATCTAATAATGATAGCTTATATTAGAGGATTTCCACACCTTCCTCTCGTCAGGAGGCATAAATCTAATAATGATAGCTTATATTAGAGGATTTCCACACCTTCCTCCCGTCAGGAGGCAAAAATCTAATAATGATAGCTTATATTAGAGGATTTCCACACCTTCCTCCCGTCATGAGGCATAAATCTAATAATGATAGCTTATATTAGAGGATTTCCACACCTTCCTCCCGTCAGGAGGCACACATCTAATAATGATAGCTTATTTTAGAGGATTTCCACACCTTCCTCCCGTCAGGAGGCATAAATCTAATAATGATAGCTTATATTAGAGGATTTCCACACCTTCCTCCCGTCAGGAGGCATAAATCTAATAATGATAGCTTATATTAGAGGATTTCCACACCTTCCTCTCGTCAGGAGGCATACATCTAATAATGATAGCTTATATTAGAGGATTTCCACACCTTCCTCTCGTCAGGAGGCATATATCTAATAATGATAGCTTATATTAGAGGATTTCCACACCTTCCTCCCGCTAGGAGGCATAAATAATAATAATAATCCGTACAGTTCTGATAAAGTGTGGGTAATTTGTCGCATTCAAGTGATGAGAGGGCGAAAGGGGGAGCCACAATAAGGTGTTTTGCCACCCGTTTTTTCGACAGCTAAGTGTATGATCTGACGGGCTGAAACATCCTAGGGAGGCGGGACACATAACCGAAGAAAGAGAGACGGACATGTTATTTTCTGCTGTGTGCATGCGTCATGTTTCAGGCACATGCCACTACATGCCGCTGTAGTCACTTATTAGAGATTTGTACCCATAGGTGCCACGTGGCTATAAGCACTGTTACCAAAGTTATGTCGCTGGAGATTTAAAACTTTTCGCCTTCGAAGAAACAATACACTCGAGATGCATTTGTCGAATGATCTAAGTGTTGGTAACCAAGTCAGAATAGTAGATCCCAAGGGTGCGTCTCTGACTACGCATTTGGAAGCGATCACAGCTCTTCTGATCTTTTTTGTAAGACCATTCAAGTCTTGGAACCACACAGAAAAATTAGAATGACGCAGAAAGCTAATACACATAATTCTGCTGTTGTTGGCCACCGAAAGATACCAAATTTTTGTCCTTTGATTTCCGGAGCATCGCTAATCTAGGTTTTTTTTGCTGCTTTTCTGTCAACGTATGGAGCTCGACTCAGGAGCCATATCCAACGCCTCTGCCTGCCAGCCAGCCTCAGAATGAAACCAATTTTATTCGCTCTGCTGTGAGGGTCATAACAAGGGAAAGAAGCAGTATACTGGGCATTCTCCGTCATTCAGGGGCGGATCTCAAGGAAAAGAACATCATTCTGGGCATTCTACGTTAACCAGGGGCAGATCTAAAGAGAAGGGGACATCATACTGTCTCCTTTGTCAATCAGGGACGAATCTCAAGAAAATGAGGTAACATAATGGTCATTCTTCATCAATCAGAGGTGGATCTCTGAAGGTGAAAAAGGTGCAGGTAAATGTGTAACTATATCAACGTTAAAGATTGTACTTGACGTATGCCACGGCTATTTGTAATGTAAGGGGATGGATTTATTTTATCGTTGTTTTAATTTCCTTAGCAGTAAACCATATAATCATATTCAGATGGGTAGACTGGAGCGTATGGTTACCTCAGAGTAAAACCGGCACCATTATCATCGGAAGACAGAGCGCTTGCCACTACGGTCGTTAGAAGTTCTCTCCGAATATGTAATACTAACTGACAATTCTCTGGTTTCGTGCATTCCCACTGAATCGTCACATAATGCAAACAAACTCTCGCCTAATTCTTCCCCACAGTTCTATAACCAGAGGGATCAAGATTCTGAGCAGCGCATGAGCTGCAGTGGTCAGCGATCCATAGCTGACTGCTAGCGACAGGGCCAGCGAAACAGAGCTGCCAAGACCCTTCTACACCTCCACGCGGTGATCCTGGATAACAGGCTGCAGCAGGGCAGACTGGCTAAGGAGAAGGGATCGAAGAGGGAATGCTAACCCGATACTAAAAAATGCTTGCTGGAGTCGGATGTGTTGGACCGAAAGGTGCAAATATCGCAGTCAAGCTGTAAACTACGACACAACGCATTCCGTTCTCTGGACTAAATTCTGCTACTTAAGCCCTTTTAGGGCTTGGTAGCGGGAGATTGAGAACGGACGAAGCCAAGCCTATAACCAGAAATGCATTTTTTTGCATCATCTCAATTGAATTAAAAATGAAAAAGTCCCAATAGAAAATAAGACAGACAGAAAGACAGATAAACGAAATAAATCTAATGATATAATAATGTCATGCAACAGGAACTAATAATCATAATTCGTCCTTCGTTGTCGATGAGGACCACCATCACATGGCATAATGCAACCTTGAGTTTGTGTGTGCGGTCATCAAATCAATTCAAGCCCGGAAAAGTCTATGAAACGAATAGCAAACGTAGTCAGCAGTTTGTCTCTGATATTTTTTCTGTTCTTGACTTCCTGATTGCGCGTCTATCCTGGGCTGGCTGGATAAGGAGACACTCGATGAGTTCAATGCCGTCCGTGCTTTTTCCATGTTGAGCGATTATGAGCCAGGTTCTCCCAGGCATTAATGTCTATTTGACAGCACCTAAGGGACTGAGTATCATTGAAACGCTTTTGTGGACGCCCTTGTGATAGTTCTCCTTCACTCAGTTCACTGTACAGGATAAACATAATTACAAATATCGATAAGAGTCAAACTTGAGCACGTACAGTTGTATTCCAGCCAGCTGTATGATCCTTAGAAACGAAAAAGAAGCAGATGCGTTTGCAAAAGCCAGAAGTAGCGGAACGCAAACTTGCCATTAACAGAGCTATAAATAAGCAAAGACACACATATCAAACGATCCATGAGGACCGATTGGAGAGATGAGCACAAAGACAGAATACAAATCAGAAAATTACAACATTGACTGAAATGGGCAGATACAGATCTTTAAACTCAAAACGGGAAATTGCAGACTCAATGTCAACTTTCACAGAATGGGTCTTAGAGACATATCCACGTGCAATTGTTGAACACCAAAGAAAACACCAGAACATATCCTGCAAGGACTGACCCACTTAAAAACCAAAGAAAGACGTTCTGGCTCGCGAAGCGACCATGTTCAAAAAGTTTTTGGGGATCGGCAAAGACCTGAAACGCACAGTCTCCGTCATAAACCTAACCGCGATAGCAGCATAGCCTCAGTTGATCGAAGATGAAGAAAAATAAGAAGGTGAGAGGTAAAAGCAGTGGTTTCAACCTTAAATTATTCACTGGAATTCACGCTAATCATCAACTTATACTTACTCACGGAAACGTGTCGTTGTTATTTTTTTGGACTAGTTAATTCGTTCATTGTTTGCGTTTTCTTCCCTCCGATTATCCTTGCCTGGACAGCGGCTATATGAATTAGTAGTACGGTTGAACCTGTGTCGTATTTTCACGATCTAGTGCACACGGCTGAACTTCACGAGATTGGCGCCCTTCGTCCTAGCTGCAGACAATGCCGGTTTTGGCTTGACTGTGAAATGGAGACATGAAACTACAAAGGACTAGAACACGTCGCCCGGAAGAGATGCCCAACACATCACTCGCAAGCTAAGTGATGTCCCTACGACCTTTTGCGATTATGGGAAAGGCAAGATACACAGCGATATATGTCATCCTTCTCCCCCCTTCCGCTGCCTTGCGGGATACATGTTTACGTGACAGCCATCGGGAGTGTGCGGGATACATGTTTACGTGAAAGCCTTCGGGAGTGTGCGGGATACATGTTTACGTGAAAGCCTTCGGGAATGATCCCCATGGAAATATCTGCACCATGTGCTATCTCCAGTCGCCTCGATAATGTCCTGGCACCGGCCAAAGGTAGTTCAGAACGAGAGAGTGAGGTTGACAAAAGGCGCAGTTACTTCCTCCCTTTAATTCAAATCACCTTGCAAGTCACCCATTTCAGCGGGGACAGCATGAAAAAAGACTGTCCACACGGCTGAACAAAGACAGTGGTCTTCGTCCCATGTGATAGACGAACATCAACATCACCCAGCATGAAGTCGTGATACTTTACCTAGGATAGGGTGAAGACAGTAACGATTGCACAGTGAAGCATGTGAGCTAAAGCGTGGTTTATAAGGCACTTTAAACCAGTACATGTGTTACAAAGCTGTTAGAATGTTGTCTCTAAAGACAAAGAGACATGATTGAGTCCCTAAGTTCAGCACACGCTTTAGTTAATCCAGATATAAATGGATAAGTGATTCGCAGTTAAGGAAGGCAAGCGGAACTTGAGGTTACATGGGGCCGAAGATGCAGCAGTGAATAAGCTGACAGCGGCCAGCGACTCAAAAGCTGAATGATTACACTAGGACAAACAAATCAGAGCTGATCATGAGCTTATTCCGTCTCAAAGTGGCAGCCCTAGAAACAAACTGCACCCGTGCAGGCTGGATGAGACAAAGAGGATCGAAGAGGGAAGGAAAGCCATGTACTTAAAATGCTGTTCTGGAACTGGATATGTCGGCCCAAAAGACAAACATCCACGTCCTGTAGTAAAAGAATGCACATGCACGAAAAAACGTCCTTCTTGAACGAGCGCCGAAGAAGAAGAAGAAAAAAAAAGAAAAGGGCACGAAGAAAAAGAAGAAGATGAAGAAAACTAAATAACTAATAAATAAAAATGCACAGGATTCAGATGCTGTCATATACACAGCAATACGAAAGCTTTGAGATCGCTCTGGTCGAGAGGAAAGGCACTCGTTTCTTAAATTGATGAACGGAAACGGTGGACAACCGAATCCGGCAGGTTTCAGTCGACCTCTGGTCTCAAGAGAGGTTGGAACAGAGTGTCTGCATCCTGAGTTACCTCCAGCCATTTTGACTAATATCTTGCGATCGTTCCAAGTTAGATCGGAACGACTTTCAAACAAACCCCAAAACACCAAAATAAGTTTTAACGGCAAATATCTGCGGCCAAACGACAACCCAAACTACCTGGGAGTCACATTTGATCAGCGCATGACATAGAAAAGTCAGATCGAGAGAAACCGAATGAGAGCCAGAGAAAGAATGGCAATCATGAGGAAACTTGCTGGCACAAGCTGGGGAGCAGACGAAAGCATACTAAAGAAACTGTACACTGGAAGAGTGAGACCAGTTCTCGAGTATGACATTGCGGCATGGACAACAGCAGCAAAGGCGAACTTCGATAAAGTTAGCAAACTCCAAAACCAAGCCATGAGAGTTATACAGGAGGCATGAAGTCAACGCCAATTGTAGAACTGGAAACGATTACAAATCTTCAATCCATGACCGACAGAAGAGAATGCAAAGGCCAGCAGCAAGCAGAAAAACTCAGAAGACTGACTGACCATCCAATGCATAATAGACTAAATAATTTTGGAAATGGGAAACTTAAGCGAAGAAACTTTGCAGAAATAGCCAAAGAGGTGGTAGAAAATATACCAGGTATTGGAAACAAAAACTGCCAGACTGAGAAAGAAAGAAGAGATACTACCCTTAACTACATATCGAAAAACTACCCAAGCATGGAGTGGACCCATGCATACACCGACGTTTCTGTAATAAACACAACACAGAACGGACGGGCAGGAGCATTTCTGAACCTACCAAATGGCAGAAAAATAACACTGTCATTCGCTACTGGAAAATACACAAGCAATTTCAGAGCGGAGGCAGAGGCACTGAGGGCGGCAGTGGAAGAAATGGAGAAAGGTAAAAGGAATGAAAGCCATATAGTCCTGCTTACAGATGCCTTGGCCGTAGTCACAGTGCTAAAAAGCCAGAAAAATACTGAACTTAATGATTTAAGAGCAGTACTCTGTCAACTATGCCAGCAGTCCGCACCAAAAAGAGTAGTGGTACAGTGGGTTCCATCCCGCTGTAACATCCAAGGCAACGAGGAGGCAGGCAGACTGGCAAAAGAAGGTGCAAGACTACCACAACCAGATACTAGTTTGACGTACGAAGAGTCAAAACGACTTATTAGAGCTAGATATATGACCAAATGGGAAACAGGACATACTGGCTACACAAAAAACGATGCCTATTACCAGTTGAACAGAAGAGAGCAGGTCGTGGTCTTCAGTCTTCGCACTGGCCACAATAGACTGAGGTACCACCTATTCAATAAATTGAAGATACGTGGCATTGACGAATGCATGTGCGGTACTGGGAAAATGACCGCTGAACATCTGCTGCAAAACTGCTCGACATACGAGGATCAGAGAAAGCAGATGTGGCCATCACAAGTGGCAACACTAGGCAAGCTCTATGGCAGTGTCGACAGCCACAGGATGACCGCTGCTTTTTTCGAAAAAATAAAGGTAACGAGAGAGTGAGGTTGATGACTAGCACAATAACTTGCTCCCTATAATCCAAATGCAGCAACAGTTACATCAACAAGACAAAACCTGCCGATGATATGTCGCTACCATCGATTGCGCCGGGCAACTAAACTAACAAGTAAGTTGGGGCTTCGCTATTAGAGTCAGGTTTGTTGTTGAGAGGAACGGTGCACACTTGACGGATGGAGATCAAGGTAGTGATCTCGGCTCTGAGGTGGCTATTTGGGACTGCTTTAATGAGGGATATAATTGTCCCTGACTCTCAATCCTTGCTGAAAAAAGCATAAAAGGGCTGCCTATAGCATGCGTGAGTTAGTGAAGAGAGTTCAAATCTTCGGGAGAGTGTGTGGATTTAATTTGCTGCCCATGTCTTGATTTAAAAGAGATGACATCTTGGTCTCAAGGGTAGTTGATATAGGTGGCAGTTTGAAGTTCATCAACGATTGCTTCTTTGATAAAGGCTCTGCAAACGATGAACAGTTTGCAAAGTTTTGAAATCCTGCATGGGTCCAGCATAAAGGGGTAAATTAGAAGACGGACCAGCAGAGTGTACAACCAGCGAGCTACTGGAACAATGAGAATATGCATTCTTTATAACTATACTAAAAGGGACTATGCTGAAAGGGACTGATCATCTATGGGGCTGCCGAGATGCAGTGCCGTCGATTCAGATCAAAACAGAAAGGAAGGCAGGAGAGATTGAAGTTGTCTGATTTCCTATGCAGCAGTGTTTTCTATGCTTCATAGAACTTAATTTTATTTTGCAATGTAAAAATGTCCCTATAATGTAGTTTTGTATCTAGACTTTCTATCATTATGGGGGTGTATCGGTCTTACATTATGGGAGTGTATCGGCCTATCATTATAGGGGTGTATCGGTCTATCATTATGGGGGTGTATCGGTCTTACATTATGGGGGTGTATCGGTCTATCATAATGGGGGTGTATCGGTCTAACGTTATGGTGGTGTATCGGTCTTTCATTATGGGGGTGTATCGGTCTATCATTATGGGGGTGTATCGGTCTATCATTATGGGGGTGTATCAGTCTATCTTTATGGGGGTGTATCGGTCTATCATTATGGGGGTGTATCGGTCTATCATAATGGGGGTGTATCGGTCTAACGTTATGGTGGTGTATCGGTCTTTCATTATGGGGGTGTATCGGTCTATCATTATGGGGGTGTATCGGTCTATCATTATGGGGGTGTATCAGTCTATCTTTATGGGGGTGTATCGGTCTATCATTATGGGGGTGTATCGGTCTATCATTATGGGGGTGTATCAGTCTATCATTATGGGGGTGTATCGGTCTATCATTATAGGGGTGTATCGGTCTATCATTATGGGGGTGTATTGGTCTATCATTATGGGGGTGTATCGGTCTATCATTATGGTGGTGTATTGGTCTATCATTATGGGGGTGTATTGGTCTATCATTATGGGGGTGTATCGGTCTATCATTATGGGGGTGTATCGGTCTTACATTATGGTGGTGTATCGGTCTAACGTTATGGTGGTGTATCGGTCTATCATTATGGGGGTGCATCGGTCTTACATTATGGTGGTGTATCGGTCTATCATTATGGTGGGTATCTGTCTATCATCATGGGGGTGTATCGGTCTATCATTATGGTGGTGTATCGGTCTATCATTATGGTGGTGTACCGGTCTATCATTATGTGGGTGTATCGGTCTATCATTATAGCTGGTATCTGTCTATCATTAAGGCGGGTTTTGTCTATCATAACTGCGGAGTATATGTATATCAGTATGGTGGAATATATATCTATCATTATGGCTGGTATTTTCGATTATTATGGTGGAGTAGCTGTTTATTATTATGGTAGATTATATTACTATCATTATGGCGTATATGTTTATCATGTTGGTGGAGTATTTGTTGGTCAATATTGCTGGTATTTGTCGATCCTTATGGCGGGGATGTCTATACGAATGCCGGTGTATCTGTCTATCATTATTGTGGGTATGTCTATACGAATGCCGGTGTATCTGTCTATCATTATTGTGGGTATGTCAATACGAATGCCGGTGTATCTGTCTATCATTATTGTGGGTATGTCTATACGAATGCCGGTGTATCTGTCTATCATTATTGTGGGTATGTCTATACGAATGCCGGTGTATCTGTCTAACCTTATTGTGGGTATGTCGATACGAATGCCGGTGTATCTGTCTATCATTATTGTGAGCATGTCTATACGAATGCCGGTGTATCTGTCAATCATCATTGTGGGTATGTCGATACGAATGCCGGTGTATCTGTCTATCATTATTGTGGGTATGTCTATACGAATGCCGGTGTATCTGTCTATCATTATTGTGGGTATGTCTATACGAATGCCGGTGTATCTGTCTATCATTATGGCTGGTAATCATTTCTGGGCTCCGATGGGGGGGGGGGGGGGGGGGAATCTTATATGTCGCTAGTAAGTTATGAAACACGCTTCGCCGTTGATTCTCGCGTGCAGAAGGAACATGTGTAATCAAGAAACGCTAAACGTAAGAAGATCTTATGGCTTCTTAACAATGGGAATGACAGTTCCTGAGTGTTTTCTTCTTTGTCTAGACAATGTCAGGCAACAACATTCAACATGAGCTTGATCCCATGAGAATTTCTCTTGAATCCCTTCTCCGTCATGTTTGGAATTTCTATACAATGTATTGATACATTATAATTAGTGATAAAAACGTGACTCATGTGTTTAGTGTTAGCGTGCAGTTTGGCGTCTGTTTTATTTATTTGTAGCGAGGAAAACATGAATGTAAACGATTACAGATGACAAGCGCATGAATGTAATGGGGAGAAAACGTGTGAATTGAAAATGTAAAAAATACAATCATACATGCTATCACGTATAGAAATGCATCAAGAACAGATAAGAGGGAGACAGAAATAAAGGTGAAGACGAAAGCTCAAAAAGAGAGCAAATAACCTGAAGGAATCCAGGCATTTTGAAAGAAGTAAGAAAGACACCGACAAACCCATTCAGTGATAACTATAGATGACAAGAACAACAAATGAAGACATCTGCTACCGTGATAGAAGAGCAGCGACCAATAGAGTAGATGATGCATTTTCAACAAGGGACGATGACATAAGAAATCTAGAACAAAAAAAAGGAAACGTCTTCTTACGTTTTTAAACGCCCACTTTAATACATTGAAAGCCAGCATGAGGTTATAATATGTTGAAAGGTAGCAGTATCCATTGTGGGCTTTTGGGTATCACTGTCTCTATATTACATTGAAGGATAGCAGTATCCATTGTGGGCTTTTGGGTATCACTGTCTCCATGTTACATTAAAGGATAGCAGTATCCAATCTGGTATTTTTAGTATCTCTGTTTCTATAAAAAAAGGCAGCAATGATGTACATGCTGAACTGATACAAGCGGGAAGAGAGGCAAGCATCCACATATAACATGCAGTCTGTAATCAGATCTGACGCAACACAGAATGGTCCAACTGACACAACACAGAATGGTCCAACTGACGCAACACAGAATGGTCCAACTGACGCAACACATAACGGTCCAACTGACGCAACACAGAATGGTCCAACTGACGCAACACATAATGGTCCAAAGCATGGTCACGATCTGTGTACATCTCATTACCAAAGAAAAGGTAATCTAAAGGTATGTACAAACTATTGCACTATCGACGTGATTAGCCACGCCAGCAAAATCTTATTGCGTATCATTATGAAAAGAATAGCAAGAAAGCTGGACTGTTAAATAAATGAAATGCAAGCAGGTTCTGACCAGGAAGAGGCTCAAGAGACCATATCTTCAACATGAGAAACATCATTGAGAACAGCAGAGAATTCAATACGGACCTGTATGCTTTTTTCATAGACTACACCAAAGCCTTTGAGACATTAAGAAAGAAATGGTCTTCCCAAAACATCTGATTCAACTAATAGAAACCCTTTGCAGGGGGCAGCAAGCAGCCGTCAGAATACATTGGGAAACCTCAGATTGGTTTGAGATGCACAAGGGGGTCAGACAGACTTCGTTCCTGTCACAATAGGAGGAAAAGAGATACCGGAAATACGATATGCTGACGACACAGGTTTGCTCTCAAGCAGCGCCAGGGGCCTAGAACTAATAATGACATCAGTCCAGAAGAACAGCGAAGCCCAATATCTCTACCTGAATGCAAAGAAAACTAAGATAACGACACGTTACAAGACAAAACTCCAACCCGAAATCGAGATCGCTGGCGAAGAGATTGAAAATGTTGAACATTTTGAATATCTAGGATCAATATTAAACAATAATATAGACTGTACAAATGAAGTAAGAAGACGGCTGACAATAGCAATGCAGAGGCTAAGGAGCATGCAGAACTTATGATATAATACAAATAAGGCACTAAAACTAAATTTAATAAAAACATGCAACCTGTGGCAACCTATGGTTGTGAAACATGGACGTTTACAAAAGCTTTTGAGACACAGTGCTACAGAAGAGCCCTCACAATGCCGTGGATAAAATAGAAAGAAACATATCCATCCGGCAAGACCTGCATGTGAAAAAGAATTGACTTATAAATGATGTAATGACCAAAAACTGAGGTTTTTTTTAGACACGTCAAACGACACAATGGACTGGAAAAAGTGGTTATGGACGTCTAGGTCACTGGAAATCGAGGCAGGAGTCGAGAGAGAAGACGATGGACTCAGAACATCAAGGAGACGCTGGATTTGACCTTGGAGCAGGCCGGTAGACTGGCGGAAGATAGAATTTCCTACAGACAGGCTGTAATGAGAGCGACGTGCTTCATGATGAGGATGATGATGATAGTACATTGAAGGATAGTCTAGGTTTGTTGATATCTCTCTTGCTATAATACATTGAAGGATCGCTGTAGACAGTCTTGGCTTTTTGGTATGTATGTCTCTATAATACATTGAAGGATAGATGTAGACAGTCTTGACCTATTGGTATGTCTGTCTATTTAATACATTGAAGGATCGCTGTAGACAGTCTTGACCTATTGCTATGTCTGTCTCTATAATACATTGAAGGATCGCTGTAGACAGTCTTGACCTATTGGTATGTCTGTCTCTATAATACATTGAAGGATCGCTGTAGACAGTCTTGACCTATTGCTATGTATGTCTCTATAATACATTGAAGGATCGCTGTAGACAGTCTTGACCTATTGGTATGTCTGTCTCTATAATACATTGAAGGATCGCTGTAGACAGTCTTGACCTATTGGTATGTCTGTCTCTATAATACATTGAAGGATCGCTGTAGACAGTCTTGACCTATTGCTATCTCTTCTTTGTTCAGGTAATGACCTATTGCTATCTCTTCTTTGTTCAGGTAATGACCTATTGCTATCTCTTCTTTGTTCAGGTAATGACTAAATGTTCTTTCTCTGTTCCTCGTATGCTGGACACATTTTTAAGCAGACCTTCTGCTGTTCTATTACCAATGCCATGACAACCTTCATCTGTATTTCTTAACTTGAATTTGTTGAACAGATAGTATCTCAAATGCTGTGGACTGCGCGGAGTCTAACCATTAAACCACCTGTTACACCTGTTGATTTGGCGATATGTTGGTTCCCTAACGGAGGAACCACTCACAGAGCGCGTGGGCAGAATAGCAATTGTTTCTCTATGTTTTCATTTGTCGTTATGCCTTCAGCTGAAATTTTCGAGGCTTCTGCCTTTACTCTAAAGTTACTTTCAAATCTTCCTGCTACAACTAATAGTTTTCTGTGTGGACCTTGTTTTAGGCTCAGAACGATGTCCCTGACTAAATCCTCTGTTGCTGATCGATCTGTAAGTGGTTATCTCTATGTGTTTTTCAATTATGGAATTTTTTTCTGTTTTTGTAACGCTGCACTTCTTGTCAATCTGAGGAATATTTCGAGGAAGCATTATTTTCTTCAGGGGGATTTGTTTTGTAGTTTTCAAACTTGTTAAGCCGATTGATACATATATATATATATATATATACCAGCGACCAGTCTATAGACACAGAAGTGACGACATTAATTTGTGCCGACAGCACAGCAGTCGCTGTCAAAGGAGAAGTTTTGAGAGGTTGAACACCGACAATCCCTATTAATATCCTTGCCGCATATTGTCCCAAAAATCACCGAAAACCAAACCCCAGCAAAACTCAAATAAGTGTTTTTCACTTCAAACATAGAGAAGAAAAAAGAAAAATGCAGATTAAAGAGACAGGAGCTGGAACACAATTCAAGATCAACATATCTGGGTGTAGAGTTATATCACACACTGTGCAACGCGATGCACTGCCAGGAAATAAAACGGAAGACTCATTTCAAAGCAGATGAACACAGTTAACGCCCATTAACGCAGATCAACGCACAATAGCTCACTCTAACGCAGGTTACACACTTTCGCTCAAATGATATCTCACCCCTCCCCACTAAGAGAAAGACATGCTAGCGACGAGTAAATGGTAACACGTCTAAACTGCTTGCTTGGAGACGTGTGTTGCTGACCAGCCCCAATATTCATTAAAGAAAGAAGTCCTTGTCCACAACATGCATCCCTGCCTGAGAGGCTGTATTGCTGTGTTGGAAGCCATCGAGCTTATTGCTGTCTTTAGTAGAGTCATTGTTAAGGATATATGATGGGTACAGAGAAAGAATAATAATATGGTTATGACATGTAATTGGTAGTGTGTTAATCATTGCTACAGAACGCCAAATATTAATTTGTAGTTGCTGAAAAAATTATTTCATTATTCGTACCCTTCATCTTTCTTCGGCTACTACTCTGGTGATCTAAGGATAATTCTGTTCTATTTCTTTTCTTTTTAAATTTTACGTGTTTGCCTCACTAGTTTCTACTAGAGGAGACGCGCATATTCCACCCCAGACTGTAGTCAATTGGGCGATATTCAGATGCATAAGCCAGTGCTTGGATATATGTGTGCGTCTATGCTAGGTTTGTGCGCTCTCAGAAATCAGCCCAACCAAATGGAAGGGCCTCACACACAAAGCGCGCGTGAAAGTCGTGCGAGAGTGTGATTGTTGGACAGAGTCAAATGAAACAGAGGCGAGGTAAGAAGAGATAGGGTCCCAGAGCTATTTTGTTGTTGTTGCTTAGATGTTTGCTTCGCTAGTTTCTACTGGCGGAGGCGCGCCATTTTCCACCCCAGACCTTAGTCCATTGGGCGATATCAGGACGCATAAACCAGTGCTTGGATGAATGTGTGCGTCTGTATGTACCTATGCTAGGTTTGTGCACCCAACCAAAGTGCAATGGAAGGGCCTCACTATGAGGGTGAGGGTGATTGATCATCCTCCCAGAGCTATTTCTCTTCACAGGAAGCAATACTGTAGAGGGTTATTTCAGGAAGCACGGCTGAAAGCGTTATAATGTACTGCTGCATTGCTGCTCTATGTAGCAATTGATTTCATATGATGTCGTTGCTAGCCATAGGCACAACACTCTTTAGTGACACTTACCTAACAACATACTCGGAGGCGCAGTGAGTTCATTATTTTCTGCGTAGTAATGGCCCCCGAGATCCACACGAAAGATGTAATGATTGCTCCCCTTTGTGCCAGGGATATTTAATTTGTCGTTCCGCCACTGGCCCTCTTTCAAATAAGAAGATCATTCACATAATATAACAATAAAACAATAGCTGATCGATATATGGCAAGTAGATTTTATTTCAAATAGTTTGTTCCAGGAAACCAGACAAAAACAAAACTCGTTATTCTGAGACCACTGTTTGAGTGTCTAGTTTTACTCCTGGTTAGCTGCCAGCTTTAATTAAAGTAGGAAATATATACTAAGATAGTAATATGCAGGGACGGCTTTGTGGACACTACTGATGTAATGTAAGTAAATCTAGATTGTGTTCTCACAGAGCGCCGCGGGTAGATTCCGTGAATGGGGTCTCTTGCCATTTAAATGGAATATTCTGACCCTCCTGGACTTTCAGTTGATTAGACTGGCCCTCCAGAACATTATGTAGGGTAGTCTCGTCCTCTAAGGCTTTACTTGGATTGGCTGCCCCAGCTTGGCTTTCGAGTACTTTTATGATGGTTCTCTTAAACAATTTAATCAGCTTAGTTAATCATTTTTATGAGTTCTTGCTTTCGTGCATTCTACTATTTAATTGCTTGCTATTCTGTTCTTCTGCTTCTTTCATCATCATAATCATCCATCCCATCCCATCCCGCCCCACCCCACCCCATCTATCCAACAGCAGCCTCTGCTGCCTTCTGGCCCTCAGCTCTTCCTTCCAATACAACTGTCAGTAGATTGCCATGTCGCTTGACATGACCAGAAATCATTTTTTCTGCCTTTGATTGTCTTCAGAAGCATCTTCTCCGCCTCGAGCTGTCCCAGAACCTCAATATTTCTTTTTCTATCTGTCCAAGAAACTCGACCAACTCTTCTGAATTCCACATTCTAAATGTGTCAATACTCTTCTCAATTCAATAAAACTGAATGCACATAGCATTGAATGAATCTCATGTCTAAGTTCTGAGATTTAAAAAAAACACAAAAAAACAAACAAAAAACAAACAAACTTTAAGCGGGGGCTCCCCCCATTTTAACACGAACTCCGTAGCTCCAGCGATTGAACCCAGGGATCTCCGGAAAAAATTGACATCATGGACCGACTTTCGCAGCTCGAAATCTAACCCCGACCGTCTGAGCACAAGGAAAACGGCTTGACCACTTCGCCACAGAGACCCCTGAGCTATCTATTTGGACAAATTATGTTTGTATATAATATATATTTGTCCTTTTTTTTCTTTCTAGAAATCAGTTGCGTGCGATTGTTGTAAGCCTTCATTCCTATGGTTTAAAAAATACACACACAAAATGAAATGATTTGAACGAAAGTAAGCAAATGAACAATTAGCCAATACGTGAAGAGTATGGGTTGGGAGGGAGAAGGGAGGGTTGAGGGTTGGGTTGCGGGGCTGTTGCTTGGACAACAGCTTGTTCGTCTTAGAAGTATGCCCAAGTTTGCATCTTGGAGAAGCCTTCAGGCCTTACCATGCAACACTGGAAGAACACTGACATTTTGTTTCTCCTGAACGTTATCACACAGTCCAGTCAACTTAGCACGGACGTTCCAATACCCTAGATTAATATTCGATGTGTCACTGTTTGCTTACATGCAATGATCAACATGTTTTTCAGTTGTCAGTGCCATCGCGGGAAGCTGGAGTCCGTAAGACAGTCTAATAGTATTTCCATCAATTTTTTGACAACTCCTGCGACGTCCATGGTTCCAGGCTGTATAGGCTGATATTGATCCCCTGGATTGATTAACGACGTAGATTTGAAACGTAATACTATAATTATTGAGTAACCACTTTTTGTGACTAAAAAAAATTTAGTGCCCCAGACTTTGTTCGTGAAAATCTTAAATATGAATGATTCCTTGTATACGAGGGGGCTTCAAATAAAAAACCTTAAAAGTGGGATAGAAATGATAAAAAACCATGCCTTTGTTTTGTAAATTGAAAATATGGTTGCTAAGTTTGTCAACAGTGTCCTGCACATGCCATCACGGTGGAGACGAACAACATGGCGTCATAATAGAGGTTAAAAAATGACCGTCTGAATATTAACATGCACCAATTAGGAGCATCGTTCTGTTATCCGTTTTTAGCAGCGTTCTGTTAATCGTTTGTTTAGCAGCGTTCTGTTAAACGTTTTTTAGCAGCGTTCTGTTAATCGTTTGTTTAGCAGCGTTCTGTTATCCGTTTTTAGCAGCGTTCTGTTAATCGTTTGTTTAGCAGCGTTCTGTTAAACGTTTTTAGCAGCGTTCTGTTAAACGTTTTTAAGCAGCGTTTTGTTAAACGTTTTTTTAGCAGCGTTCTGTTTTCCGTTTGTTTAGCAGCGTTCTGTTATCCGTTTATTTATCAGCGTTCTGTTATCCGATTGTTTAGCAGCGCTTTGTTATCCGTTTGTTTAGCAGCGTTCTGTAATCCGTTTTTTAGCAGCGTTCTGTTATCCGTTTGTTTAGCAGCGTTCTGTTATCCGTTATTTAGCAGCGTAGTGATGAAACCAAGAGAAATTCATTGGCGAATGAAGATGAAGAACTTAGAAATATTTAGCATTTCTTTACCAAAATGAGCTGTTCACGTTTTTTTTCTATTTTGCTTGGCTTGGCTTGGCTTGGCTTCGTTCTCAATCTCTCGATACCAGGCTCTGTAGAGGGCAAGTAGTATAATGTAGATCATAAAACGGAATGCGGTGTGTCGTAGTTTACAGCTTGACTGCGACATTTGCACCTTTCGGTCCATCGTCGATCCCTTCTCCTTAGCCAGCCTGCTCTGTTGCAGCCTGTTATCCAGGATCATCGCGTGGAGGTGTAGAGGGGTCTTGGTAGCTCTGGTTCGCTGGGTCTGTTGCTAGCAGTCAGCTATGCGACGCTGACCGCTGCTGCTCATGCGCTGCTCCCTTGACGCTAGGATTCAGTTATGGGTCGCTGACCGCTGTAGCTCACGCGCTGCTCCCCTGACGCTAGCATTCAGCTATGGGTCGCTGACCGCTGTAGCTCATATGCGCTGCTCAGCGTCTTGATCCCTTTCTTCTGTTTGACTGGTGTTCATATTTGTGGTTTTGAACTGATAGTTAAAGTGAATGGTCCCTTCGCCCTAGTACACCTGTCGTTAAAAACGACTAAGTCATTGTGTGCGTGGGAATGGTAATCTCATATTGTTGGACTAAATATTATATGTCAAACACAATTACATCATTATCATCATCATCATCATCATCATCAACTGGTTGATCAGCTCTAAGACTGGGTGTAAGGCTGTCTGAGCATGTCTCCATTAGATTATATCATCTGCAGCTCTCTTCATTTTACGATAGGAGCGAACTTTAATGTATCTGCATGCCTAAGATGTAAAAGCGATTCTTTGCCGCTTTCTTCCTTTTTTTCCCTTGATATTGCTCTCTAATATCTTCTGTAGAAGACTTTCATGTCTTATACAGTGTCCTATCCAACTCATTCTTCTTTGGTCACTTTCAATATTTGGTTTTGTGCCTTTATATCGGTGAGGATATGTCATTGAATCTTCTTTCTGTTTAACTCACTCGTTCCATTCTATATTCAAATGTTTCCAAACTTTTTTCATACTTCTTTTCTAGAGTTCATGTTTCAGCTCTATATAGTACAATTGACCATACATGAAGCATTGACACATGAAACATGAATACTATCTACATATTATTCTTATCCTCTGTTCAATCTTGATATTCTTTGAACTAAGTAATTTCTGTTTTTCTTTAAAAGCCCTTTTTTGCCAATACAAACCTTGTTTCAATTTCCGTCTCGTTGCGTGCATCTTCTGTTATGGTTTAGCATAGATATGCAAACTTTTGTACTTGTTAGATTATTTCTCTAGTAAAGATTATGTTCATTTGCCTTCGTTACTCGTCTATTAACGAAATTTTCGTCTTCAATGTGTATATTTTCACGCCAAACTCCTTGATTGTGCGGCTAATATTTTCAAGTAGCCTTTACAGCGTTACAACTGATCCTCCCAATATGGCTTGATTTAATTAACTTTCATATCATTGACTTTGACACCCCTATAACAACTGATGAGAAAAGTAAAATGGCCGCACATGAATAGCTGCCCTCACGACTCGCTCAGGTATTTTTGTCGTTTTCTCTTGTTTGCTGGTTCTTGTTCGGATTATAATTCACAGTTCTATCACCAGGTGGTATAAAGAACTTTATTCTATGAAATTGGTGTGCTTTTGACGGTTATCCTGTTTGTTATGCTGTATTTTGCTGTATTTCATACCTGGCTTAAATCGTGGGAAACGGGGACGGCGTGGGTTAGTGGTTAAGTGACACGGCTCGCAACCAGAAGGTGCTGGGTTCGATCCCCATCACAGCACCGGCCTTTACTCCGGGGAAGCAAACCCATAGAAAATGCAGGAGGAAGCAGGCCATTGCATAAAATGCATGCTGAAGTCGGATGAACTGGGCCGGCAGGTGCAAAATAAAAACCACAGTGCAACGCACACCCGCCTTGGGGAATAGAGAATTAAGGCGAACGCGCAAAAAAAAAAAAAAAAAAAAAAAAATCGTGGGAAACCCGTCCAAGATGGCGTTCGACGCACCGCTTGACTGCGCCCAGAATTCAGCCCAGGACTTCCCTGTTCGGACTGAAGCCGCCTTCTTCCTGCCTCTTTTTACCGAAGGTTAGTAGCCGATATCTCTCCCAGCCTCGTATTCTCAGCTCGGCAAGAGTCGCGCTGAGGTGGACACAATCCAGAGGACGGGGGGCGGAACAAGAAATAACAGGGAATCAGACACGGGCAAACACAGAAAGCATGACACAAACATTAGTCTAACACACACTCCTCGTTGCCCCCATCCCAAGGCAGCGGAGTACTCGGCTCCCCGAGGGGAATCTGTAGGGATTTCGGTAAACACGCTACGCATGAACACAGCCTTGACACTTGACAGTTGGACATGGTAGTGGCCGATCGATGCAACAGGCCTTTGATGCCTAAGCGAACATTACTATTATTACAACTCCGAACAGCCTACGGTCACATATTATTTCCTTTTTGTGCAAGTTTTTGACCACTGATTCTAGCAGGTAATGGCATGCACTTGTTCTGCATCTCCTGCATACATAATAACTCTACCCCCACTGCCTTACACCTACCCACAAACAAATACACGCTCATACACACCCACTCTCACACTCACATACTCCTAATCAACTGAACCAGGTGTAAAGTGACTCAAGATCCAACAAGCCTGATTAAACAAGGCTAACATCGTATCACCATCCTAGAATTCATTATTGATTGCTTATCGATCACGTATAAATTTATTTATGTTAAAGAGGGGAGTGGGGAGAGGAAATATGAGTTGTGGTGGTCGCGGAGGGGGAAAATAGTTTTACATGTAAAGGGACTCCAAATTGAGATATCTTCGAATCTTATTTTGCCTAGATTCGATAGCAACCAACCAAAAAATGTCATCTATATTTTTAAAATGAGAAAAAAAAAAAAAAAAAGAAATCTGTCTGAAGTGGTAGAAGCAAGCCAAAAAGAAATTAAATCCAAAGACTGCATCATCATTGTCAACCGCTGTTGAAGAATCCAGGAACCGTCACTCACACACACTAGAAATCTATGTCTCTCCATGTCGCCCTCTCTTCGAGCTACTTAAGTGTTAGCAATGACAACGTGGAATCATATGGGTTTTCTATTCAATCATTATCCACTGCTGTAAACATATTAAATTCATGCGACGAAGAATCGTTTGAGAAGTTTGTGGATGTGAACAAAGTAGGCCAAGAATTAGATCCTTAGGAAATTCTTTGTTTACTTACATTGGTTTTCTCCATACTTCTTCTGTTATCTTCTGTTAATTCTTGTTTTTTAAGTTCTTCTTGAACTTTTGCATCTTGCTACACATTCAGACGTACGGACGAGTATGTCTAAGGACTGCAGAGAGGGAAGAGGAGACTAATGTCTGGTCGGGCATAATATAATGGTCAAGACTCTCCACGTCAACTTCCTGGTAGTTGTCCGGGGAAACGAGCTGTTCTTTTTGGCAGCTTGGCTAAAGATGTAGGAGATCGAAGTGATCCCTGTAGTAGTGACACGTAGACAAAAACCAAGCATAGCACATCACGACCGCATGGAGGACTTCGATCCACCTTCATCAGCACGCTCGTGATTTGAAGAAAGCTACTGCAACCCACGACTTAATCTCATTGATCAGTCTTAAAACTGGTTGTAAGGTTGTCTGAACATGTCTGAACATTTGACTATATCGTCCTGTTGATCAGTCCTAAGATTTATTGTAAGATTGTCTAAACACGTCTCTCCATTAAGCAATATCCTCTGGTTGGTTAGTCCTAAAACTGGTTGTAAGGTTGTCTAAACACGTCTCTCCATTTAGCAATATCCTCTGGCTGGTTAGTCCTAAAATTGGTTGTAAGGTTGTCTAAACACGTCTCTACATTTAGCAATATCCTCTGGTTGGTTAGTCCTAAAACTGGTTGTAAGGATGTCTCAGCATGTTTTTCACTTTGATCCTATCCTCTGGTTGATCAGTCCTTAGACTGGTTACAAGGTAGTCAGAACTAGTTTCTCCATTTGACCCTATCCTCTGGTTAGTCATTCCTAGAACAAGTTCGTTGAAAGGTTGTCTGAGCATGTCTTTCAATTTGACCATATTCACTGCGGCTCTATTAATTTCAGAAAAGGTTCGTACTTTATTGTCTCTGCATATCTGGGATGTAAAGGTGAGTCTTGGTCGCCCCCTTCCTCTAGTATCTTCCGTAGAAGACTTTAATGTCGTATATTGTGTCCCAGCCTGCTCAAACTTTGTTTTTGTATCATTTACATATTTGGTATCAGGATGCCGAGCAGCGCATGAGCTGCAGTGGTCAGCGACCCATAGCTGACTGCTAGTGTCAAGGCCAGCGAAAAATAGCTGCCAAGACCCTTCTACACCTCCACGCGGTGATCCTTGATAACAGGCTGCAGCAGGGCAGACTTGCTAAGGAGAAGGGATCGAAGAGGGAAGGCTAACCCGGTTCTAAAAAATGCTTGCTGAAGTCGGTTATGATGGACAGAAAGGTGCAAATATCGCAGTCAAGCTGTGAACTACGATACAGCTCATTCCGTTCTCTGGACTACAATCTGCTACTTAAACCATGTCAGGGTTTGATACCGGGAGATTGAGAACGAACGACGCCAAGCCAAGCCATTAAAATATTTGTCTTTGTGTGCCTACTTCAGCGTGAACATTATTTTAGATCTTCTTTCTATCCAACTCGCTCGTTCCATTCTACATTAGCACCGCATTCCAAACGTTCCCAATAATCGTATTCCAACTTTCTTTGCCGTAGAATGTTTCAGCCTTATAAAGTCAAATTGGCCATATATGTCGTTACATATGTCGTTATTATTCTTGTCTCCAGTTCTATCCTGAGAATCTTGGAGGACAGCGGTTTATTTTTTATCTAAAGGCCTTTACCCTCAATTCAACCATAGTTTCAATCCCCGTCTCACAGAGGTCATATCCTATGATGGTTTTCCCTATACGTTTGTACATTTCCTAACTTCAGAAATAAAACAATAGAATCAAGAAAGGAATGGTGAACAATGATTTGTACAAATAAAAGACGTCGGCTACGAGCTAAGAATAATGAGTGTCATGATAAGCAGGATTCGCTAAAGATTAGTCCTTTCCCAGCAATTGGGTGCTCCAGATTGCTAAGCTGTAAAGAAGCGCCTACGACTCTGCTCTGTTGGCAAATGAAAGGTAGCAAGGATGGAAATATGTCACCAGACACAATAAAGCTAAGGGATCTAGCAATGTAATGTCTCTAAAATAACGATACCAGACACAGTAGAGCTAAGAGGCCTAGCAATGTAATGTATCTAAACTACCGATCAGCCGGACCAACAGTGCTAAGGGACCTAGCAATGTAGCGTTTCTAAAATATCGATCACCAGACATAATAGAGGCACAGACCTAGAAAAGGGACGTATCTAAAATATCGATCACCAGACATAATAGAGGCACAGACCGAGAAAGGGGACGTATCTTCTTCTTCTTCTTCTTCGTACGCAGTCAGACAGTAACCATTATTTTTTCGAAAAAAACGGCGGTCATCCTGAGGCTGTCGACACTGCCATAGAGCTTGTCTTCTGGTTCCACTGGTGATGGTCACATCTGTTCTCTCTGATCCTCGTATGTCGGGCAGTTCTGCAGCAGATGCTCAGCGGTCATTTTCCCGGTACCCCACAGGCATTCGTCGGTACCACCAATCTTCAATTTGTTGAATAGGTGGTACCTCAGTCAATTGTGGCCAGTGCGAAGTCTGAGGACAACGACCTGCTCTCTTCTGTTCAACTGGTAATAGGCATCGTTTTTGATGTAGCCGGTATGTTCAGTTTCCCATTTGGTATGTATCTGGCTTTAATAAGCCGTTTTGACTCTTCGTACGCATACTAGTATCTGTTTGTGGTAGTCTTGCACCTTCTTTTGCCAGTCTGTCTGCCTCCTCGTTGCCTTGGATGTTGCAGTGTGATGGGACCCACTGTACCACTACCCTTTTTGGTGCGGACTGCTGGCATAGTTGACAGAGTACTGCTCTTAAGTCATTAATCTCAGTGTTTTTCTGGCTTTTTAGCGCTGTGACTACGGCCAGAGCATCTGTAAGCAGGACTGTATGGCTTTCATTTTCTTTATGTGTCACCATTTCTTCCACTGCCGCCCTCAGTGCCTCTGTCTCCGCTCTGAAATTGCTTGTGTACTTACCAGTAGCGAATGACAGTGTTATTTGTCTGCCATTTGGTAGGTTCAGGAATGCTCCTGCCCCTCCGTTCTATGTAGTGTTTTTTACAGAACCGTCGGTGTATGCATGGGTCCAGTCCATGCTTGGGTAGTTTTTCGATATAAAGCTTAGGGTAGTATCTCTCCTTTCTTTTTCAGTCTGGCAGTTTTTGTTTCCAATACCTGGTATATTTTCTACCACCTCTGGAAATATATCCTGCCTCCAGGTAGGTTTTCGTACAGTGGTGATTGGCTTAGGTGTTGTTAGTGCGTTTATAGGATCTTTGTGCATCTTTGCTTTGGCTATTTCTGCAAAGTTTCTCCGCTTTAGTTTCCCATTTCCCAAATTGTTTAGTCTCTGGTGCATTGGATGGTCAGTCAGTCTTCGGAGTTTCTCTGACTGCAGCTGGGCTCTGCAGTCTCTTCTATCGGTCATGGATTGCAGTTTTGTAATCTTTTCAAGTTCTACAATTGGCGTTGACTTCATGCCTCCTGTTATAACTCTCATGGCTTGGTTTTGAAGTTTGCTAACTTTATCGAAGTTCGCCTTTGCTGCTGTTGTCCACCCCGCAATGCCATACTCGAGAACTGGTCTCACTCTTCCAGTGTACAGTTTCTTTAGTATACTTTCGTCTGCTCCCCAGCTTGTGCCAGCAAGTTTCCTCATGATTGCCATTCTTTCTCTGGCTCTCATTCGGTTTCTCTCGATCTGACTTTTCCATGTCATGCGCCGATCAAATGTGACTCCCAGATAGTTTCGGTTGTCGTTTGGCTGCAGGAATTTGCCATTTAGACTTAATTTGGTGTTTTGGGGTTTGATTGAAAGCGAGAATATTGTACATGTAGTTTTCTCTTCGTTTATTTTGACCAGCCATGAGTTCGCCCACTCTTCCAGCGATGTTAGGGCCTGCTGCATCCGATTTCTTGCTATGGTGAAATTTTTTTCAGAGGTCCACATAGCCAGATCGTCTGCAAACATTGAGCTATGGACTCTTCTTGGTATATTCTCGATAATGTCGTTTATATACACCACGAAGAGTGTGGGTGACAGCAGGACTCCCCCTTGGGGTACTCCCTGCTCGAGTGTCACCTTTTTGCTCATCTGCCCTTGTACTTGGACTCTGGCCGTTCTTTTTTTGAGGTAGTGGTTGATCCACTTGTACATTCTCCCAGAAACTTCACTTCTCCTTAGCTTGACTCTAAGTCCGTCTTTCCAGACTTTGTCAAATGCCTTTTCCAGGTCCACCCAAACCGCTACTGTGTGTTTCTGTGCCTGGTAGGCATCTTCTATTTCCTAGGCTATGAGGATGACCTGGTCCTCAGTGGATCTGTGCTGTCTAAAGCCGGCTTGCTGTGGAATTAGTATTCGTTTTTCTTCCAGATGCCACATCAGTGTGGTGTTTATCATACGTTCCATCAGTTTGTTGACACAGCTCAGTAGGCTGATAGGCCTGTATCCATTTGGATCTATTTTGTCCTTTCCTTTCTTTGGTACTGGTACAAGTACTGCGTCTTTCCATGCCTGGGGTACAATATCCCTTTTCCAGCTTTGGTTCAGGACTGATAACAGTTTCCTCTTCGCTGTTTGGCCCAGCCCCATCAGCATTTCGTTTGTTATCCCGTCTTTTGCGGGAGATTTCCTTTTCTTTAATGTTCTCATGGCCTCTTCCATTTCACTCATTGTTAATTTGGCCATCATATGCTCTTCTGGTGCCGTATTGATGTTGTCGTGCCCCTTTTGCTCTTCACTAATGTCTGTATGCCTATATGCAGGGACCTCGCTGTGGTTTGCTCTGGCATAGTGTTCTACAAAAGCGTTTGCAGCTTTTTTTCCAGTGAGCAGGTTTTCGCCCTGCTTGATAGTAATTTGTTTGTTTTAAGGGGTTTCGTCATTCATGGCTCTGACTAGCTTCCATAGCTTGTTCTCTTCTTTGTCTAGGTTGAGGCTTTCAGTTTTGTTTTTCCAGCTCTCTCTTGCTGTTTGGTTTAGAGGACGTATCTAAAATATCGATCACCAGACATAATAGAGGCACAGACCTAGAAAAGGGACGTATCTAAAATATCGATCACCAGACATAATAGAGATAAAGACCTAGCCATTTGATGATCTAAAATACCTGTAACCAAATATAATAGAGACAAGGGACCTAGCACTATGAAGACGATAAAGCTTAAATCATCACATATGAATGAGGTGACGACCCAGCATTGTGACGTCCCTAATATTTCATCTTCTATGACAGTGACTGCCACAACGGGATAGCTTCTACTTTATATATTAAACTATTTGTATGAATTAATGTATATTTGTATGAATTAACGTCTCTTTGTATGAATAATGTCTATTATATGAATGAATGTATATTTGTATGCATTAATGTTTATTTGTTTGGGTTGATGTAAATTTGAATGAACTAATGTCTATTTGTATGAATTAATGTCTATTTGTATGAATTAATGTCTATTTGCATGTATTGATGTATATTTGTAGGAATTAATGTCTATTTGTTTGAATGAATATCTGTTTGAATAAATTATTGTCTATGTATCTGTTATTTACATAGTCAGTATGTGCTTTGTGAATCTGTTTAGTACTGTACATATATATTTCTTCTCCATTAATGTATACTTAATGTCAAAGAATGAATAATATTCAATTTCTGAAACATCTACGTATGAAATAAAAACGTCTACTTTTGTTTATACCTTATACTCGTATTTATTAGTTCAGAACAAAGAATCAATAGTAGTTGCTTTCTTCAGTCATGACTAACTGTGGTAGCGCGTTTCAGTCATGACTGACCATAGTAGCCCCTTTCGGTAATGACGTTCTATAGTAGCCACTTTCAGTCATAACTGACTATAGTAGCTCATTTCAGTCATGACTGACTATAATAACCCATTTCACTCATGACTGACTATAGCAGTCCCTATCAGCCATAACTGACTATAGTAGTCCATTTCAGTCATGAATGACTATACTAGCCCATTTCAGTGAAAACTGACTTAGGATGATGCTACATTGAAGTGGTAACTCTTCTTATTTGCATTTATTTCTACATGCGGAGTTGTCGTTTCATGTCTCGTATTGTGTTAGAACTGCAGAGTGAAGTTGGAAGTCTCTTCATGTCATGAGCTTGGGCAATATCCTATAGAAAACAAGATGTTGTCCATGCAACAGAGTCTTCCGTCCCCATGTAGCTAATTGAACCAGGGCAACGAGAGTCAAAACTTCCTTGATTCAGCGACGCTGCAAGAGTTGCCTCGATAGCTATGGAACCACCACTAGACCGAGGTAGAGACACCAGCTCCGAATTTTTCCTCAGGGTATACTCCCAGAGCCTTTCCAGTAAACAGGTACACCACAACGCAGTGGAGAATAACACCGATCAGAAGACACGTATTTATATTCATTCGGATAACATATATACACAACAGAAAATAAAGTGAAGCAAAGAATAGAGCAGGATTCCCAAGCGAAGACGGCGATACCATCAGATGATTTTATCTTGATGAAGTAACTTGTACTGTATTTGAATCATAGTGAGGAGGTAACTTCACTGGTCATCAACCTCACTGTCTAGTCCCGAATTACCTTGGACCAGTGGCAAAACATAAGTCAAGACCCCTGGATGTAATCAGGATGCTGGTACTGTCGCCCCACCTCCGTTGAGATCAGGATTCGTTTGAAACTTGTGGGATTCCATCGTCCACCGTTTCCGTTCATCGCTTTGAGAGGTTAGTTTCTTGCCTCTCGACATCACTCACCGTGTGAGCGTTGTAGCATGGACATGTTGCTAACTTGGCAGGGCCCAATTCTTCTAACGGTGATGTGTTATATCATTATTATAGGCCCGTCTGTACATTCCCCATTCACATCAAAACCGTCATTGTCAGCAACCAGGTAGAAGGACGCCAATCTCATAAAGTTTAGCCGTGTACACTGGACTATTGAAAAACTACACAGGGTAATCGAAATGCTATTGCAAATTACCGAAGACCATGTCAGGAAAATCGAAGGGGAAAATAACCACAAAATGAACGAACAAACTAATCCAATTAGAAAACCACAACACGTTTTCGTGGACACTTCTTCTTCTTCTTCATCGTACGCAGTCAGACAGTAACCATTATTTTTTTCGAAAAAAGCAGCCGTCATCCTGAGGCTGTCGACACTGCTATAGAGCTTGTCTAGTGTTGCCACTGGTGATGGCCATATCTGCTCTCTCTGATCCTCGTATGTCACGCAATTTTGCAGCAAATGTTCAGCGGTCATTTTCTCTGTTTCACAGGTGCATTCGTCAGTAGCACCTAACTTCAGTATATTGAATAGATTGTACTTCAGTCAGTTGTGGCATGTGCAGAGTCTGAAGCCCACGACCTGCTTTCTTCTGTTCAACTGGTAATAAGCATCATTTTTTTGTGTAGCCAGTATGTTGTTTCCCATTTGGCCATGTATCTGGCCCTAATAAACCTTTTTGGACTCTTCGTAGGTCACACTAGAATCTGGTTGTGGTAACCTTGCACCTTCTTTTGCCAGTCTGTCTGCCTCCTCGTTGCCTTGAATGTTACAGTGGGATGGAACCCACTGTACCACTACTCTTTTGGGTGTGGACTGCTGGCATAGTTGACAGAGTACTGCTCTTATCTCTTTTCTATTTATAACAATTGGCAATAACTCCGTAAGTGTATTGAATGGGTCTAATGGCATGGTCGTCTTGAGGCTCACGACATTGGAAGAGCTGAAAAATTACCTACAAAAGTACATCTTCTTCTTCTTATTATTAGTTCGTTCTCAATGTCCCGATTTGAAGCTTTGAAAAAAAATTGCAAGTAGCAAGATGTAGTCCAGAGAACGGAATACGTTGTGTCGTAGTTTATAATTTAACTACGATATTTGTACCTTTCGGTCCGACACATCCGACTACAGCAGACATTTTTGAGTACCGGGTTAGCCTTCCATTTTCGATTCCTTCTCCTTAGTCAGTCTACTTTGTTGTATATTCTGTTATCCAGAATCACCGCTAGGAGGTGTAGAAGGAGCTTGGCAGCTCTGGTTAGCTGGCACAGACGCTAGCAGTCAGCTATGGGTTGTTCAGCATCTTAATCCTCAAAAGCACACCATGACGCAATAATTTACTTTATAAAGAATTTGAGAATGCAAATTGAAAAGAAATCAAATCCGCAACAAAAATACAGATCTTCAACTTCAAGGTCAAGTCTAAGTCCGCAACAAAAATACAGATCTTCAACTTCAATGTCAAGTCTAAGTCCGCAACAAAAATACAGATCTTCAACTTCAATGTCAAGTCCATCCTAAGGAATGGCTCTGTGATGTAGGGAAACAAATACAAACAGAACCAAAATGGTCCAAACTTTCATCAATGAAATTCTGAAACACAAGATTGGACTCGAACGAACAAACTAATGAACAAGCCAGCCAGCCAGCCAGCCAGCCAGCCAGCCAGCCAGCCAGCCAGCCAGCCAACCAACCAACCAACCAACCAACCAACTAGCCAGCCAACCAACCAACCAACCAACCAGCCAGCCAGTCAACCAGCCAGCCAGCTAGGCAACAAACCGACCAGCCAACTAACTAAGTAACTAACTAACTTACTAACTTACTAACTAAGTAACTAACTAAATAACTAACTAACTAACTAACTAACTATCTAATGAACTAACTAACCAATCAACTAACAAAAAAAGGGAAGTTATATACAATCGTTTGAAAAGCCACCACTGTAAGTGTACAGCAAATAGGTGAAACTAAAAATGCTCATAACTATAGGACAACTAGCTTGAATTTTTTGTTATTACAAGCATGAAAATTGTCTGACAATTTCACGTACAACAGAACAAAACACAAGACAAAAGATCACCCAAGAAGATTTGTCTAAAAATTCTATAATTTAATTACGTTATTATAATTACCAGAGTGAAGAGTTCTTTTATATGGAGTGGAAAAATGACGAATGACTAAACTTAATATTAATAGATTGCAAAGTTTTGTCAATAAATCGTTGAGAATGATTCTGGAATTCTGGGATTCATCCTGGTTCCAGATGAAAGGCTGTGAAAGAAAACAGGACAACGGCTGAAGGAACAAGAAATCTTAGAAAGAAGTAGGCGCTGGATAGGTCGCACACTGCGGACGCCCGAGGTCTGTATTCCCAGACAATTGAGAAGTATAGGAAGGACACATAGCACATGGGAAAGAGACCCGGTTGCTGATACAAAGAGGACAGGGAGAAGCTGGAAAGAATTCGAAAAAAATAGCACAGGGCATATTTGCTTGAAGAGAATTGGAGATGGCCTATGCACTCCAAGGTGGTAAGGACAAAAAAGAAGAAGTATTATCAGAGATAGTTAAATCAAAATCAATGAGGATCAAGATGCTATCAGTGCATGGACTGCAGCGGTTAGAGACTCAAAGATGACTGCTAGCTTCGTTGCCAGCAAACCAGAGCTGCCAAGACCTTTCTGCACTTTCACACGGTGATCCTGGATAACAGACTTCAACAAAGCAGACTGGCTAAGGAGAAGAGAACGAAGTAGGAAGGCTATTTGGGTACCCAAAAAATGCCTGCTGAAGTCAGATGTGTCGGACTGAAAGGTGCAAATATCGCAGGAAAACAACCATACGACACAACGCATTCCGTTCTCCAGATAACATCCTGCTACTTGCAAAGCCCTTTTCAAGACTTGATAACGGGATTTTGAGAACAAACGAGGAAGAATAATATACATGGAAAATGGTTAAAAGAACTGCCTTCATTACACCTGGGCGTCCCCATATGTGTTCAGTCTCTTTCATTACTGAAAGTGCTGTCGACAGAGCACCTACTCCGTAGCTTCCGAGACGTCACATACATTTAGAGCTGAGTCAATTGAGAGAAGCGCTTTTACCATGAAAAACCAACGACATACCCGGTATGTAAAATGAGCGTGACGTGATTCGAACCCGGTACGTTGAAATTATAAACCAAGCTCACAACCAATAGGCCACATAAATCCCTTCGAAATCAATATAAATAATATTACAAAAGGGCGAAACATGCAAAAACCAAATAAAAATCTACCGAAAAAGATAGTGAAAACATAATTTCATCATATAACGTTAACTGTACTCTAGAGGGATCGTTAACAGACAATATTAATCTAATCTGTGTTTTCGAATATTTGGAATTTGAGGAAAACATTGGATGATCTCATAAACATAACATATATACGCCCACATCGTGCGTTCATGCCGATTTGATTTCAACGTCATTGCTACAGGACAATGTGACCTCGTCAACTATGATCGCCTAGTCGAAAATATTAATATATATTTTCTTTACGCAGCCCGTTTTCATAGAGATATCATGCAGAACGCCCTGTTCCGGCTTTCTGACCAGGGCACTTACGAAAACGGCATCCAATTTACAAGCAGAGGGTAACGGAGGCAGATGGAGCGATGCAGTAGCCGGCAAAAAGTAGTGAAACAAACGACCCTGCTCAAGCCTGATCCACTTATCAGGAAAGATATGGCCAATGCCAACACCAGAATCAACGGCTCAGAACAAATCCTCCTCCCCCTCTTCCCCCAGCGCTACCAAGACCGGGTGGAGTGACTTCAGGGGGCATAACCAATCCAATCGTCCACTGGTCACTTGGTGACAAAATTACATGACTGGAGACATGGTTGGGACTCGCACAGGATTAACAACCTTGTCGAGTCCAGGGTCTCTTGTGACTGACTTATGACTATGACTACATTTCACGAGCTTCATAGGTATCAATAAATATACGAGCGTGTATAAGGTAAGATGTTCGCCTCGGGTGCTATAGGTCGCGGGCTCAAATCATGATGGAGATCTTGTTTTTTCCCCTGGATCATCTGGTAAAAATGTTCCCTGATCTTTGAATAGTGAGATCGGACAGCCGCGTGCAGTGGCTTGCACGTTAAAAATCTCTTGGAAGTTGGTAATCGAAAAGAGTAGCATTGACGGCTTTTGCTCTGGTAAAGTTCAAGTTGAAATCTACTCAAATTATTCTAGGGATTCTCGCCTCACAGAGAATATGTCGCAAGAAGGATATTGTGTGATTATTACATCCAATCTAGGTTATGTAGTTAGCGGAGCGGCATAGATGGCGCCTGACAGGCTGCGGGTGTACCTTGTCCTTATTCACGCTTCTACCACTCCCAAGGCCACCCAAAAAAGCAAAAACAAAAATTAATTTTAAAAAATGGCAATCTTATACTACAAGGGCTACCGACCTAACGTTTGGTAACATATATTTGGATTGACCTGGTAAGTCATCAGCGGGTCTTTGTCTGCCAAAATGAATGCAGCAAAGTAGGTCACACTTCTACACGACGACTAACGACAAAAGTGGATTGATGATAGACTCTACATTGGCATTGATGAACAGCAAAATAAATGTACCAGTTGAAGTTTGTGTCTTAATTGTTCAATAAATTCACACATTTTTTACATTTTGTTTATTGGTTTGGGAGAAAAAACATTTATATAGGAACATGTTGAGAAATTTTTAAATTACAAGAGCTTGATCAATACGAATCATGTTTTAAGAGATTCATTAATTTTCAAATTTTTATGACTGCTATAAAAAAAGTAATTTGAGAACCGGACGTTATAAATCCTGCACACACCATAAACAAAATGCGGACAAAAATAGACTCGGCTCATAAATCTGAGAAATTTGGCGGAAGAAATGCTAGATCATTATTTCATTTTCTATAAGTTATCATAAATGCTTCGGTCATTATCATCATCGAGTGCCATGCAGGTTGGCATTAGCGGGGATAAACCTCTACAGCTCTCTGTGTTTTGCGCTGGAAATGAGTTCTGCATTTGATAGTCTCAGACTGTCCAGCATTTAATGTCTCTGTCTCTTTATGGCCCTCCTACCAGGATTTCAGGATAGAAGACTGACGTCTGGTAAGGCAAAACGGCTTCTTTTTCTTTTTCGATCAACTGATGCTATGCTTCTAACATGGTGAGGCTCACAACGGAGATTGTGTTTCAGGTTTTTACTGGTCTCTCACAGATTTTTGAGCATGATTGTTTTCCTGGGTTAGACTGCCTTTCTTTGGTCTGTTTAAGTTGGGGAATCATGCAAGATATGCTCTGGAGATTGCTAGCGTACTCCGCATTCGCATGGGGTGATGTCTCTGACCCACTCTGTGAAGGTAGGCCTTGATGCTAAAATGTCATCAAAAGAATTTGACGATTTTCAGCTGAAGTTATTGCCCGAGGTTGAGCAGGCCTGGGATGGTCATTGGTGGTATCTGTCGTCCGAAACAGCTGCTTCAGCTTTACTATAAGGGACTGGTCACAATTCAAATGTGTGACAACTTCTCTGGATACTCCTGAGCATTCCAACAGCTTGCAAACGCTCTTTTGGCGACAGTCGAGGCAAGACAACAACGTTAACAGATTTTCTTTAGATCGAAACAGATAATGTCCTTTTTACTCTCTTGAACTTGATTAATGTGTGGGCCAAATCTCAACCTTTCATAACGCCATAATTTATTAATTCGTTGTTTTGCACGTCAAGCAATTGGAAGTAGACAAGACATGCACAGGAAAAAGGGTTAGCGTGAATGTTATCACTTGTACACTTTCGGAGTTTGTGTAAGTAGGTCACTCTTGGTGTTAATGATAAAAATGATCAAATAAAGCTGTGCGTTTTTAATGAATCCTAGTATATATTATCTCCCCCATCCCCCTCTCCTCCTCGGTAGTAGCAACACAATGACCTACATTTGGTCAAAGATGTAGCACAGTAAATGAGCTGACATCAGCCCGCGACTCATAACTGGTTAATTACATTATTACAGAGCTGACGGTAACCCAATTCTGCCTCAAAGTGCCGGCCCTATAAACAGGCTGTATAAGTGTCGGCATTGGGCTAAAAGAATGGAGATCACAATGGAAAGACTTAACAGGTAAGCCATACAATTTTGTAAAAGATGATGAAAATCGGAATATGTCGGACCGAAATGCGGAAATATCTTGCTGTAAACTACTTCACACTCCCACTCACACTCCCACTCACACTCACACTCCCACTCCCACTCGCACTTACACTTACACTTACACTCCCACTTACACTTACACTCCCACTCCCACTCACACTCCCACTCACACTTACACTCTTACTCACACTCACACTCCCACTCCCACTCACACTTACACTCTTACTCACACTCCTTTCACTTACACTTACACCACTCACACTCCAACTCAAACTTACACTCCCACTCCCACTTACACTTACACTCACACTCCCACTTACACTCACACTTACACTCCCACTTACACTTACACTCACACTCCCACTTACACTCACACTTACACTCACACTCCCACTTACACTCACACTTACACTCCCACTTACACTCCCACTTACACTTACACTCATACTCCCACTTACACTCACACTTACATCACTTACACTCACACTCCAACTTACACTCCCACTCCCACTTACACTTACACTCCCACTTATACTTACACTCACACTTACATCACTTACACTCATACTCCCACTCACACTTACACTCCCACTTACACTCCCACTTACACTCCCACTTACACTCCCACTCACACTTACACTCCCACTTACACTCCCACTTACACTTACACTTACACTTACACTCACACTTACACTCACACTTACACTTACACTCACACTCCAACTCAAACTTACACTCACACTTACATCACTTACACTCACACTCCCACTTACACTCACACTCCCACTTACACTTACACTCACACTTACATCACTTACACTCACACTCCCACTTACACTTACACTCACACTCCCACTTACACTTGCACTAAGCAAGAACGGCGAATCAACACCTTTCACACGAGGTGCCTACTTCGTATATTGGGGATTGTGTGGAAAGAAAGAATGCCACATAATGTGGGAGCAAACACTCACAGCATGTACTCACTATTGAGCCAGCGTCGTCTTCACTGGTTAGGGCATGTCTACCTCATGGAAGATAAGAGACCGTAGGATATCCTCTACGGACAGCTCTCCATCGGAGCTAGATAAATCAGCCGTCCCACGCTGCGAATCGGGGATGTATGCAAGAGACATGAAAAGACATCCCATCCAAGTGCTGCAAAACAATACTTAAGATCAAGCTGTTTAGAGACAGTCAGTTGGAATGGGGCATAATAGCTTTCGACGCTCGAAGAGACCTTCTGGCTGCATAGAAAAGAGAAAAACAAAGAGATCGAAGCCAGCCTCATCAGGATGTTTTTACGATCTGTGGTAGGGACTGTCACTCGCGGATAGGCCTGTACAGTCATAGCAGAGTGTCGAAATACAGGCGACAGAGTTGAACAAAACTCACTGGGCGCCAAGCGCATGGTCTACATAGACTGAGACGCCTGGGATGATGCACCTACTACAATCACACAGTGACATTTTCAGTACGAACGCCGAATACAAATGACAAAAATGATTTATATAGTCAAGAGACCGTCTCTCGTCTAGTCTTTCTCGTAACTCAAGAGGTCGTATTGATATCACGTCCCACTACATTATGAACCATCTGTCGCCACCTGAGTCTGTCCACCACTAGGGCTTCTGTTTCTTTCAATGTTTTGCTCGCCCATCTCCGAGAACCATCTCTCCACTGTACCTAAGTGAGACCACTCCATATGTTGTCGGTAACAGTGACCCTGAATATTATATTATGCCAGCGGTTCTCAACTTGTTCTGCTCCATTCCCCCTTTTCAACTTTGTTAAGAATATCAATTCCCTTTTAACAAGATAATATAACTCAAAAAGTCATGGCGCTTTGCAGAAAAGTGGTTCCAATTCCTTCCCCTTCACGAACCCTAACAACCCCCCCCCGCCCCCCCATCCTCCCACTACTAGACCACACCATTGTAGTCTGCGCGCTTTTACTACTGACAGAAGGATAGGGGAGACTGACGTCTTGTCAGGCAAAACATACTGATCGGACAATGTTATTCATAGTCAGGCGAAATATACTGACCGTTAATCTCCCTTTCTCTCGTTGATAAGAACATTACTCAAGGATTTTGAATATAAACTATTGATGACGTTATTAAGCTTAGTCTCCTATTCTGTATTAGCGCAAAATGTCAATGAAAGAGTCGTGTCATACTTTATGCAGAGGTCGCTGTGTTCGAGAGTTAAGACACTAGCCTCTCAAAGCAATAAACGGAAACCATCGGCGATCATCCTCTTCTTCAATCAAATCATGCTGTGCTTCTGGTTCGGTTAGTTTCCCTAAAGAGACTGGGTTTCAGGTCGTCGCAGGTGCTCCACAACTTTTTGAGCATGGTCGCTTACCAGGCCAGATGTCCTCTCTTTGATCTGTATCATTTGGGCAGTCCTGCAAGATATGTTTTCACGTTAGCTTGGCTGCGCTGCATTAGCATGTTGCGGTATCTCTAAGACCCATTCTGTGAAGGTGGACATTAAGTAAGCAATGTCCCGCTCTGGTCCTGAAGATCCTTGTTTGCCAGTACGCGATCAAATCCGGGAAGTTCTTAGCGAGACTTGATCTTAAGGGAGGTGGGATCAGAGCGCCATACACACAGACACACATACACACAGCGACACACACAGACACACATACACACAGCGACACACATACACACAGCGACACACACAGACACACATACCCACAGCGACACACACAGACACACATACACAGAGCGACACACACAGACACACATACACACAGCGACACACACAGACACACATACACATACAGACACACACAGACAAACATACACACAGCGACACACACAGACACACATACACACAGCGACACACACAGACACACATACACACACAGACACACACAGGCACACATACACACAGCGACACACACAGAACACATACACACAGCGACACACACACACAGACACACATACACACATCGACACACACAGACACACATATACACAGCGACACACACAGACGCACGTCGACACACACATACACACATAAACGCATTGACACACAGATGCACACAGACACATACACTCACATACAAACACAGACGCACACAGACACACATAGCCAGACATGCAGATAGAGACACATAGACAAACTTAAACACACAGACGTACTCGCAGACACACACATACACACAGAGATACACACACATACCCATATAAACACACACACGGAACCACGTACTTACACACGCACACACATACACATAGACATACACACAGACACATTGACATACATACCCACACAGATACACACAAATACTGGAGACACACCCAGACACACACATATACACACACATACATACACAGAGACATACACATAGATACATAGACACACACAGAGACATACATACAGTCACACATATACACACACAGCAGCACACACATATCCACACACAGACAGACACACACACACCAACATAGATACTCACACAGACCCACAAAGACACTAAAACACACACATACAAAGACAGACACACACACAGACACACAGACAGACAGATGCACAAACAGACATACAAACACACACATACACACAGATGCACAACCCCCCATCCAAGCCCGAGAACGCGCGCGCGCGCGCGCACGCACGCACGCACGCACACACACACACACACACGCACACACACACACGCATACACACGCACGCACACACACGCACACACATACACACACACACACCAACAAACATACATCTGAGGATGGCGATCAACATATTTTCAGAATTCGCAGAAACGTAAAGATGTAGAAATTGATAACATCCAGTGAAAATATACAAAAGGCCATCTTTAGCAGACACTGATTTTCCCTTTAAATTAAAATCTGGCATTCAGGCGCAGGGAAGCAGTCCCTCTTCATCACAATTACAAACAAGAGAAATCCACACAAATATTAATAAAGTGCGTAAAAATTCAAAAAATAACTCACACAGACGTGTGAAATGAAAATAAATGTATTCACACATAAAACTACCACAAATCTCCCTTAAGTGCCACGCCGGTTAACATTGAAGATCAAGGAAAACCACCAGCTTTGTTCGGAACTGTACACATGCAAAACTGCCATTTTACATTTATATTTCTCATCTACCACGGGTATTGAATTTGTATTGCAGTCCGTCTCCAATTCAGTTATTTTCATTTTAGTGATGCTTTTAAACCCTGTTGCTGATTATATGTTTTGCCCGCCATATTGCGTCATTGTTAAGCATTCTCGCTCTAAATCTTTCTCTCTCTTTCTCTCCCCCTCCCTCTCTCACTCCTTATTACATTTTCTAGTATTGCCTAGTCCAACAACTTTTATTCTTGGAACAATGTTCTCCATATTTCTTATTCTCATGATATGCCCCAAAAAAATAAACTGCTCAATTTTTATGGTGTAAAATAAAGGCAATCCTGTAAATGCTCTAGGTGGACTTTGCAACAGCAACAAACAGTGAAACGATATCACCTTCTAGAAACTTTTGTTAGTGATAGTTCTGAAAGCTATTGTTAGTGATTGTTTGTTGTAGAATCTACTGTTTGTGATAGTTTGTTCTGAAAACTATTGTTGGTGATAGTTTGTTCTAAAAGCTATTGTCAGTGATAGTTTGTTCAAAAGCTACTGTTAGTGACAGTTTGTTCTAAAAGCTTTTGTTAGTGATAGTTTGTTCTAAAAAAACTGTCGTACGTAATAGTTTGTTCTAAAATCTGTCGTATATGGTAGTTTGTTCTAAAAACTGTAGTAAGTGATAGTTTGTTCTAAGAACTGTTGTAAGTAATAGTTTATTTTAAAATCTGATGTTTTAGTTTGTATTAAAAATTACTCTTAGTGGTAGTTTCTTCTGAAACTGTTGTCAGTGATATTTTATTCTACAAAATACTGGTTGTGATAGTCTGTCCTAAAAACTATTGTTAGTGATAGTTTGTTCTAAAAACTGCCAGAAGTGATAGTTTGTTTTTAAAAATGTCGTAAGTGATAGTTTGCTTTAAAAGCTACTGCTAGTGACAGTTTGTTCTGAAAACTGTTGTCAGTGATAGATTGATCTAGAAGCTACTGGGGTGAAAGTTTTTAAAATAGAAACTGTTGTTAGTGACAGTTTGTTCTGAAATCTGTTTAAGTGATAGTTTATTAAAAAAATCTGCTGTTTTAGTTTGTTCTAAACGTAACTTTTAGTGGTAGTTTGTTCTGAAACTGTTGTCAGTTATATTTTGTTTTACAAACTACTGCTTGTGGTATTCTGTTCTGAAAACTATTGTTAGTGATAGTTTGTTCTAGAAAGTACTTTAATGATTGTTTGTTCTAGGAACTGCTGCTTGTGATAATTAGTTCTGAAACCTATTGTTAATGATAGTTTGCTATGACACATATTGCTAGTGATAGTTTGTTTTAGAAGGTATTGCTTGAGATAGTTTGCTCTAGACGTTACAGATTGTGATAGTTTGTTCTGTAAACTAATGTTAGTGATAGCTTTTTGGAAACCCTGTTGTTAGTGATAGCCTTTTCTATAAACTTTTGTAAGTGATTTTATTCTAGAAACTGTTGTATTTGATTGTTTAAAAAAATTAGTTGTCTTTGCTAGACCGGCCTCTCTATCAAGACGTTTTCTCATTACATTATAAACTCAATCAATTAATTCAATCAATAAAAACGGGGACGGCGTGGCCTAGTGGTTAAGTGACACGGCTCACAACCAGAAGGTGCTGGGTTCGATCCCCATCACAGCACCGGCCGTTACCCCGGGGAAGCAAACCCTTAGAAAATGCAGGAGGAAGCAGACCCTTACATAAAATGCATGCTGAAGTCGGATGCACTGGGCCGACAGGCGCAAAATAAAAACGCAGTGCAACGCACACCGCCTTCGGGATTAAAGAAATTAGGCGAACGCAAAACAAAAAAAAAAAAAAAATTCAAACCTTTTTTCGTTCCTTGTTGAGCATAGGTCTTCAAAAATACACCCTAAATCTTCCTGTTTTTTGCCATCTGAACCACCTCAATTCATTTTGGTTCGGTTTCATTTGAACACTCCTAGTATAATTCGTTCTCATCTTCTCTGTATCATACCGCCAACGCGCTTGCTTCTGAATGTGCATGTTCTGGGTTTGATTCCAGTTATATATATGCTCCAGTCAACTCAGCTCTAAATGAAATGCGTGACTTATTGAAAGGGAAGGACAAACAGCAAGGAAAGGAACTGGTCATCCCGTCGCATAAAAACTGAGGTCTAGTTCAATTAAGTTTTACCAACTTCATCCGCAACAGCAAAGTCTGTAAATGGAGAGCCTTGATCTTTTACCTTTTGCTCATCTGCGAATGAACATCTTTGTAGCCTTCATTGGTCCTTTTCTTTTTCTCGCTTTAAAATGACTCGATCAGTTCAGTCATTTCCATCAAAGTTCGTTGCTTCATTCGTAACACAGGCCATTGACAACGCCTCCTCCAACTTTTTCCGCATCTCTCCAGTTGAGATCCACGGAACGAGGAACATTTTCACAGTTTCTTCTCCAGTTTTTCTTGGTCTACCTCTCTTCCCCTGTAGATTTCCCGTCAGTGCCTGTCTGACCACGTTTGATGGTGCTTTCTGTAGAATCTGTCATATCCCACCCAGCAGGCTGCATTAGTTTACTCTGGGTAAAAGAATAGGGCTAAACAGCAACTAAAAAGGCTTAGTATCAGACTAAGAACGCATCAGTGACCAAGTCTGCTGAGTGGAAAGAACATTTAGAAAGCAGCGGCAAAATACTGAATAAAATATTACAAAACAAAACCCATGACACTCGAAAGAAACATGTAAAAGACGAATGAAAAGAAATACTGGTGGAAAAAGAAAAAGCTTACCTTTCCTAGATAATGGTTTCGTACAAACAGACATGCAGAGATAATGTTTGTAGTTAAACCATCTGGTTACCCAGGACTTCTTGGTCGGCATTTGAAAACTGTCCATCACTGAAACACAAAAATAACTAGGGTGTTAATGCGTGAGACCAAACGAAATAAAGCTGTCAATATATGAAACAACAAGCAAACGAACTGTTAATATTTAAAATTCAGAATATTTGTAGCAGACCAAATTAACCTAATTAGTTGTCCTGGCTACTGGAACCAACTAATAATGCGACATACAGTAGACTTATGTACCTTAGATCTAATTACTTCCTCTCTAAAATATCGATTGCCTGATTGTACATCGGATTATCTGATAAGATCTCTAATTATGTGATATGACATCTGACTATCTAATAGGACATTTGATAATTTAATAAGGCTACGATTATACAGACTAAGATTATACAGGATAAGATTATACAGGCTAAGATTGTACAGGCTAAGATTGTACAGGATAAGATTGTACAGGATAAGATTGTACAGGATAAGATTGTTCAGGCTAAGATTATACAGGCTAAGATTATACAGGCTAAGATTATACAGGATAAGATTGCACAGGATAAGATTATACAGGATAAGATTATACAGGATAAGGATAAGATTATACAGGATAAGGATAAGATTAAACAGGATACGGTTATACAGGATACGATTGTACAGGCTAATATTATACAGGATAAGATTATACAGGCTAAGATTGTACAGGCTAAGATTGTACAGGATAAGATTGTACAGGATAAGATTGTTCAGGCTAAGATTATACAGGCTAAGATTATACAGGCTAAGATTATACAGGATAAGATTGCACAGGATAAGATTATACAGGATAAGATTATACAGGATAAGGATAAGATTATACAGGATAAGGATAAGATTAAACAGGATACGGTTATACAGGATACGATTGTACAGGCTAATATTATACATGATAATATTATACAGGCTAAGATTATACAGGCTAAGATTATACAGGCTAAGATTATACAGGCTAAAATTATACAGGCTAAGATTATACAGGATAAGATTGCACAGGATAAGATTATATAGGATAAGATTATGCAGGCTAAGATTATGCAGGCTAAGATTATACAGGATAAGATTATACAGGATAAGATTATACAGGATAAGATTATACAGGCTAAGATGATACAGACTAAGATTGTGCAATCTAAGATTATACAGACTAAGATTATACAGACTAAGTTGATACATGCTAAGATGATACAGGCTAAGATTTACAGGATACGATTATACAGACTAAGATTATATAGGCTAAGATTATATAGGCTAAGATTATACAGGATAAGATTATACAGACTAAGATTATATAGACTAATATTATACAGGATAAGATTATACAGGCTTAAAGATGATACAGGCTAAGATTATACAGACTAAGATTGTACAGACTACGATGATACAGGCTAAGATTATAGAGGATACGATTATACAGACTAGTATTATACAGACTAAGATTATACAGACTAAGATGATACAGACTAAGATTGTGCAATCTAAGATTATACAGGCTAAGATTATACAGACTAAGATTATACAGACTAAGATTATACAGTAAAATATTATACAGGAAAAGATTATACAGGCTAAGATGATACAGACTAAGATTATACAGGCTAAGATTATACAGGATACGATTATCAAGGCTAAGATTATACAGGCTAAGATTATACAGGAGAACATTATACAGGAGTTCAGTACTTTCTGTGTATATATATATATATATATATATATATATATATATATATATATATATATATATATATATATATATATATATATATATATATATATATATGCTGCTTTGAGTGTTGGTGAGTTCACAATTTCATAAGTAACCCACTCCTCGACAAGGTAGCTAAGCTTGCGCAGGTCACAACCCTATCTCCAATCGTAAAGATGTGCCAGTGAAGTGTCCAATGGACGATCGGATAATCTATGCTTACTGGAGTCGCCCCAACGCCTTGGAGAGTATCAAAGACAAATACATGTAACCATTTTTAATATTACAATTTTTTTTTTCTCGTTTGCCTTATTCTCTATTCCCCAAGACGATGTGCGTTGCACTGTGGTTTTTATTTGCGCCTGTCAGCCTAATGCATCCGACTTCAGCATGCATTTTATGTAAGGGTCTGCTTCCTCCATAATTTTCTAAGCGTGCTGTGATGAGGATCGAACGCAGCACCGTCCCTTTAACAATTTGAATTTTCTACACAATATTATAGATTATCGATGATGGCGACTTCATGAGACGGTTATCTCGTGATAAAGTAGCTTGCGATGTTCACAACATTCATTCAATTCTTCACACCACAAAACTAAGACACACTGATCAAACAATGTTAGCCAGGGTCAGGAGAAATATACTGGCCAAGACCCTCACCTGACGTCCTCGTTGGTCGTCCTGGAAATGAGCTGGTGTCGAGGACAATAGTCTGGCTAATAAAGTGAGGTTCGATGTGATCTCCGTAATAGTGAGTGACACGCAGATGAAGCCAAGCATTGCACACCCGCCTGGTGGACCCCGGTCCACTTCATCAGCACGCTCGGGTTGTCAGGAAAGCTACTACATTCTGCAACAAGTTTAGTCCTTTTCAGGGCGCACAAAAGAGTTACCAACCCATTGTGGGCATTAGCAACCAACCAACCAACCAACCAGCCAATCAGCCAACCAGACCGCCCGCCCACCAGTCAGACCCAGTCACCCACCAACCAAACAACCAATCAACCAGCCAGACCGCCCTCCACCAGTCAGACCCAGTCACCCACCAACCTACCATCCAACCAATCAACCAACCAACCAGCCAGACCTCCCGCCCACCAGTCAGACCCAGTAACCAACCAATAAACTAACCAACCAGCCAGCCATTAAGCCAACCAGACCACCCGCCCACCAGTCAGACCCAATCACTCAACAACCAACCAACCAACCAACCAACCAACCATCAAAACCAGCCAGACCGCCCGCCCACCAGTCAGACCCAATCACCCACCAACCAACTAACCAACCAACCAACCAACCAGCCAGATCGCCCGCCCACCAGTCAGACCCAGTCACCCACCAACCAACCAGCCAGACCGCCCGCCCACCAGTCAGATCCAATCACCCACAAACCAACCAACCAACCAACCAACCAGCCAGATCGCCCGCCCATCAGTCAGACACAATCACCCCCCAACCAACCAACTAGCCAGTCAGCCAGCCAGACCGCCCGCCCACCAGTCAGAACCAATCACCCACCCACCCACCCACCCAACCAACCAACCAACCAACCAACCAACCAACCAACCAACCAACCAACCAACCAACCAACCAGCCAGCCAGCCAGCCAGCCAGCCAGCCAGCCAACCAACCAACCAACCAACCAGCCAACCAGCCATCCAACCAAGAACTACTTTTCATCAGTGATGAAGACAACATATCATAACAGGTCTGCGCTAGAATTTAATCGGCCATGTCCTAAGAAGACACCCTGATACCATCGTCAGGACTGTCAAGCTAAGGATCAGAGAAGAAAAACGAAAGAGGCCGGCTTAAGACAGCTTGGCTACGTCATACCATGTCGTGTGTGATATATTCCTTTCACAACGTAATCTTCCCAGCAGTCCTAAACACGCGAACATCTTCAAAATGTCAGTAATGCCCTGATACCATCTACTTCTGAGACGACTTCTTCCCCTTTTCCCATTCATAGTTTCTTCCCCTTTTTCTCTCTCTAAGCCATTGTGTGCTTTCATATGACCGAAATAACCAAACTTATTCATTGTTATGTTATTTATAGGCCAGTTGTCTTCTTCATCTACGAGACGTGTTCAAATAAAACCGCACCGAACTGCACAAAGTGAGCATACGTACGATGAGCGTGATCACATAACTTCTGATGGCAACAGGACATACCAACTGTCAAGTTTGCCTAATTTCATTATGCTCCGACTCATAGTTTCTTCGGCAGACCGTTGAAAACATGGCGGGTGTGATTCGAAATCCATCCAGAGTTGATCAGCGAGCGGTGATTCGGTTTCTAGCAGATGAAGGATGTCGACCAGTTGACATTCATCGCATAATGCAGGCAGTGTATGGTGACAAAAGTGTGTCGAAGACAACAGTGAAGAACTGGTCAACGATGTTTAAAGAAGGACGTTAGTTGACACAAGATTTGCCGAGACCAGGTCAGGCGCATATTGGTGCGTTAGAAGATGCCATCGTGAAAATTGATTTTCTGGTGGAACTTTGGCGGAGCTTACGTTCGCTACACTTGTGTCACCATCCACTGTCTGCATTCTGAGATGAATGTCAACTGGTTGACGTCCTTCAGCTGTTATAAACCGAATCACCGCTTGCTGATCAACTCTGGACGGATTCCGTATCACACCCGCCATGTTTTCAATGGTCTGCAGAAGAAACTTTGAGTCGTAGGATAATGCAATTTTGCAAATTTGACGGTTGCTATGTGCTGATTTACATCAGCAGTGTTGTGATCATGCGCATCTTACGTATGTTCAGTGGTTACAATTTGGTTCTGTTTCATTTGAACACGCCTCGTAGACAAAAGCAAGATTGCTACAGGGCACTCCAAACGGGGAGGTAAATATATTTGAACGAAACAGATAAGTCTCGAAGCCCACAGGGTAGGTTCAACTCCATTTTGCAGCTAGGAAGGAAGGAAAGTACAAAACTGATGGAAATTGTGTGCTTTATTCGTTATACGTAACTTGGGATGTCTACTTAATATTATTTCACTGCTCTAGGGCTTCTGAATTTATACTGATGCGTTGTTCTGTCTATCGCGTAAATCTTAGTTCTTAGTTAGACCCGTTCTTCGGCAAGTGTTGGTCATCCTTGAGCAGGTCTCATCTCAATTTCCAGTAATTTCTGTCGCTGGCTCGTGTCGTCAATGGGAAAGTAGTCCGTTTGTTGTGGGGTCGTATGTGTTGTGCTTGTCTAGTGAATCTCGCCAGCGAGTTGGAGGCCGTCCCCGAGTTCTCTTTTTGTCGCGCGGGTACCACTTGGCGGTTATGGTACTCCGTGTTTCGTCTTGTCGTCCAAAAATATGACCTACCCAGCAGTGTTTTGAATGGTTGACGTATTGTAGGACATCCTTAATGTGTGACATTGTCTGAGAGATATGCCCACCAGGCGTCATTCAAGAGATGCGTGTGCTGTTCTAAGTTAGTCGCATAGATATACATACATTATATATATATATATATATATATATATATATATATATATATATATATATACACACATATACATAAACATATACATATACATATATATATATATATATATATATATATATATATACAAACATATATATATATATATAATATATATAGTCACACACACACACACACACACACACTTAGGGAGTTAGGGAGAGAGAGAGATTGAAGGCAGACTCGGACATATAGTTATTTGCCCTTTGTCGACTTCATCAGATGGGTTGTCTTAACGATGTAACTTGTCCTGCACTTGGATTCTAGTGAGGAATAAACTTCGCTCGTTCTAAACCTCAACTCAATGGAGCCGAGCTACCTTGGACCAGCGGCCAGACGTTTGGAGATAACTAAGGATGCAGGCACTCTGGTCCCACCTTCCTTGAGACCAGGGGTCTCTTGAAAAGTTGCGGTACTCGACTGTTCACCATTTCCGTTCATCTCTTTGAGAAGCGAGTGCCTGATCTCTCGACCACAGCCACCCACAGAAGACTGCACAGTTTAATCAACAAGTTCCTCACTTTAGTCGAGTAATTCCGTCATAAAGTGATCCAGCGGACGATTGGAATGTTGATACCCCCGAAGCCCCTCACGCTGAGTCATGCTAACGCTGGAGTGGTCTGGCTGATGGATCATGAGTTCTCATTGGCAATCTCTTTCCTGATCAGATGGACAATACTGATCCGAGCTGTTGATTACAATACTTCTGATTGGCTGTTTCCTTACCTCATCTTCCTCTACCTTCCGTTGTTTACATATCAACTGATTGACCCTTTACATGTGCATTAACAGGGATGCTGGCGCGTCGATTGCTCCTGGTTTTCCTTTATAACTAAGAAACCAATGATCACAATCCAATAAAATAGGACACGGGCATACCTTAGTGTGCGTGAAGCATAATGAGCAAACGTTAAACCCATTGACCAAAGTCCATAAGAAATGATCAGGCGACCCATTGACCAAAGTCCATAAGAAATGATCACTCGACCAATTGACCAAAGTCCATAAGAAATGATCAGGCGACCCATTGACCAAAGTCCATATGAAATGATCAGGCGACCCATTGACCAAAGTCCATAAGAAATGATCAGGCGACCCATTGACCAAAGTCCATTAAAAATGACATGATCTTCCAATTTCTTCTTCTTCGTACGCAGTCAGACAGTAACCATTATTTTTTTCGAAAAAAGCGGTTGTCATCCTGAGGCTGTCGACACTGCCATAGAGCTTGTCTTGCAGTTCCACTGGTGATGGCCACATCTGCTCTCTCTGATCCTCGTATGTCGGGCAGTTCTGCAGCAGATGTTCAGCGGTCATTTTACCGGTACCACACGGGCATTCGTCGGTACCACCTATCTTCAATTTGTTGAATAGGTGGTACCTCAGTCTATTGTGGCCAGTGCGAAGTCTGAAGACAACGACCTGCTCTCTTCGGTTCAACTGGTAATAGGCATCGTTTTTGGTATAGCCGGTATGTTCAGTTTCCCATTTGGTCATGTATCTGGCTTTAAAAAGCCATTTTGACTCTTCGTACGTCATACTAGTATCTGTTTGTGGTAGTCTTGCACCTTCTTTTTGCCAGTCTGTCTGCCTCCTCGTTGCCTTGGATGTTGCAGTGTGATGGGACCCATTGTACCACTACCCTTTTTGGTGCGGACTGCTGGCACAGTTTGCAGAGTGCTGCTCTTAAGTCATTAATCTCAGTGTTTTTCTGGCTTTTTAGCGCTGTGACTACGGCCAGAGCATCTGTAAGCAGGACTGTATGGCTTTCATTTTCTTTATGTGTCACCATTTCTTCCACTGCCGCCCTCAGTGCCTCTGTCTCCGCTCTGAAATTGCTTGTGTACTTACCAGTAGCGAATGACAGTGTTATTTGTCTGCCATTTGGTAGGTTGAGGAATGCTCCTGCCCCTCCGTTCTGTGTAGTGTTTTTTACAGAACCGTCGGTGTATGCATGGGTCCAGTCCATGCTTGGGTAGTTTTTCGATGTAAAGCTTAGGGTAGTATCTCTCCTTTCTTTTTCAGTCTGGCAGTTTTTGTTTCCAATACCTGGTATATTTTCTACCACCTCTGGAAATATATCCTGCCTCCAGGTAGGTTTTCGTACAGTAGTGATGGGTTTTGGTGTTGTTAGTGCGTTTATGGGATCTTTGTGCATCTTTGCTTTGGCTATTTCTGCAAAGTTTCTCCGCTTTAGTTTCCCATTTCCCAAATTGTTTAGTCTCTGGTGCATTGGATGGTCAGTCAGTCTTCGGAGTTTCTCTGACTGCAGCTGGGCTCTGCAGTCTCATCTATCGGTCATGAATTGCAGTTTTGTAATCTTTTCAAGTTCTACAATTGGCGTTGACTTCATGCCTCCTGTTATAACTCTCATGGCTTGGTTTTGAAGTTGATCTTCCAATTTAAGAAGGAAGCAATTTCAGCCATGTTGACATTTGAGGTGTGGCATATGGCTACTTCCTGCTGAAAATAGGTAGCACGGAATTCCTTGTCGTTCAACTGGTTGACAGTATGTTCATGTCAAAATTGATTAAGTTACATTCGTTGGTTATTCTTTGTGCATTCAGGATCTTTTGGCATGCTATCTCTGCAGGCTAGTCGCTATGATAAAGTCTATAGTCGGTGAAGACTAAATGATAGTTTGTTCTAAAAACTGCCATAAGTCATAGTTTGTTCTAAAAACTGTCAAAAGTGATAGTTTGTTCTACAAACTGCCATAAGTCATAGTTTGTTCTAAAAACTGTCATAAGTGATAGTTTGTTCTAAAAACTGCCATAAGTCATAGTTTGTTCTAAAAACTTTCATAATTCATAGTTTGTTTTAAAAACTGCCATAAGTGATAGTTTGTTCTAAAAACTGTCATAAGTGATAGTTTGTTCTAAAAACCGCTGTTTTTGTTTGTTCTAAAAATTACTTTTAGGGGTAGTTTGTTCTGAAACCATTGTCAGTGATATTTTGTTCTACAAACTGCTACTTGTGATAGTCTGTTCTTAATACTGTTGTTTGGAGTAGTTTGTTCTAAAAACTATTGTTAGTGATTGTTTGTTTTAGAAAGTACTGTTAATGATTGTTTGTTCTAGAAACTGCTGCTTGTGAAACTTAGTTCTAAAACCTATTTTTAATGATACTTTGCTATGACATCTATTGCTAGGGATAGTTTGTTTTAGAAGCTATTGCCTGTGATAGTTGTTTTAGAAGCTATTGCTTTTGATAGTTTGTTCTAAAAACTATTGTTAGTGACAGCTTGTTCGAAACCCTTTTGTTAGTGATATACTTTTCTATAAACTTGTGTAAGTGATAGTTTGTTCTAGAAACTACAGCTTGTGATAGTTTGTTGTAAAAACTAGTGTTGGTGGTAGTTTGTTCGAAAACTTATTGTTAGTGATAGCGTTTTCTAGAAATCGTTGTTAGTGATAGTTAGTTCTAGAAACTAACAGTCGAGCGGCTGACCCCACAATTTTTGTCCAAGCTTTGCACGCTCTAGGAAGTCCTGACATCACATTTTCCTATAGAGTGTTCATCCCTGTAGAATGTGTTCAGGATTCTTGTCCCCTGTATTAAATGGGCATTCATAAGTGTGTGAGATCTGTAATCGGTAAATATGTTCTAGTTGTAGTGACCAGTTCTCAGGCGAAATAAGGCCGTTTGTTGGTTTCTTCTGAGTTGGTTCATTTGTTTAAAAGTTTTAAGGAAAACCAAGTATTCATCATCATCTTGTGACATCTCCTTTCCAGAACGCGCCAAACAAAGACATGGCCAAGTTGTCCATAATGTCCTGATGCAATCTTCATCGGGGTCGACCTCTTTTCCTCCTTTCAGGAACCATTCACCTCCATTATCACTATTTCCAGACTGTTATATCGCTTCTTGTCACTAAAGTATATGATCTTCTTTTTCCCCGATATTGTTTAGAAGCCAATTTTCGGTAATATAAAGCCCTTGCAAAATTAATCTTTTTGTTCATCAAATTTTCTGCATCCTTCTGTAACACTTCATGTACATGTAATAAATGAGTCTACCAACGACTTACAGTGCAGAACGCACACATAATTCCGTAACGTTCTCTGCAACAACGCTAACTTACAGAATTAGTTGAAAGAACAACAATTCATAAACTTTAAATCGCTAAGAGTTCTTCTACGCAGCGTTCAATGACATAATAGAGGTTACTATAGTCCGTCTTTTAATTCATAAACAATGTCCGAACCAATTTTTTAACAAACTGCATTTCAGATCCAAATGATTTTTTGCAAGCAGTCTTAGAATGTCCATGACGTTATGGAAATATTTTTTCTTTATTTGATATATTTTGAAAATGTATTCATTAGTCTATATTAAAAGCAAACTCAGTGAATTAGATATAGTTTTAACAAGTTTAAGGTACGCCTTCATCGACGTTACCAAGACATTCAACCTGGTAAACAGAGAGGGTCTTTATAAAGTAGTGTCTTAAGTTGGCTGCCCACCTAACTACTGAGCATGATTAGGTCTTTCACGTGGGCATGAAAGGTACAGTGCTGCATGACGGTTAGGAATCTGAGCCCTTCGATATTGACAGCGTAGTTAAACAAGGTTGTGTCCTGGCTTCGACTATATTCTGCATTTTCTTTTCCATCGTGTTTAAACACCAATTTGAAACTTCCACAGAGGGGGTCTTTCTACATACTAGGTCAGATGGGGAAGTATTCAATCTAACCAGACTGCGAGCACAAAGTAAGAGTAGGGAGACTGTTATTCGGGAAATGCTCTTCTCAGTCAATGCAGACCTGGTCGGCCAGACGGAAGCCAAATTAAAGGTCCTCATTAATAGGTTGGTAGAAGATAGTGATCTGTTTGAACTCACCATCAGCATACAAAATAACAGAAGTGATGGCTCAGAGTGCAGATCCCCCAGACATTGTCTTAAACGATAAAAATCTGGAAGTAGTAAATCACTTTAACTACCTCGGATCTATCATCACCAACAACCTTTCACTGGACGTGGAGCTGCAGAAGCGATTAGGAATGGCCTCATCAGCACTTTTCAGGCTCTCACAGAATAACAACATGCTGACCATCACCATACAGGCCGCAGTGAACAGATCATGTGTGATTAGTACCCTGCTCTATGGCAGCGACATATCGACTCTGTATGTCTCTCATGGAACAAGACTTAATGTTTTTCATATGCGTTGCCTGAGACGCATACTTGGAATTTCATGTAGTGACAGAGTGACTAACAGCGAGAGTGTTGGACCGTGCAAAGAATGCCAGTTTAGTTACAATTCTCCGCAGCGCCACTTGTCGTGGCGTGGTTACGTGTTTGCAGAATGGAGGATGGGCGAATACCAAAAGACATCCTATTCGGAGAGCTGACCACGTGCAAACGTAAAATAGGTAGAATTTTTATCCGCTACAAAGATGTTTGCAAGCGTGACCTGAAGGCTTTGGATGTGAACACCTGCAATTGGAAGGAACTGCCAAAGACAAACCTGGCTGGAGGTAGGCTGTGTATTGGTCTGCAGGCAGGAGAAGACAAGATGCGTGAAGATGCAGAGTTCAAACGGGTGCGTCACAAGAAAGGACAAAAACTGACTGCCCCCTCTTTAGCGTGAAGTTCATTGTCTCTGACAGGATGCCAATCGGTAGACATTAATAGTTGGAGGTGTGGTTATTGTGGCAGTTAGTTGCTTTTCTAAACTTACATTGATATCAATTTCAAAATGAGTTTGAAGTGTACATTTATAACAATACAGAAGGTTAAGAAGGTTACCGTTTTACTATAAACGTTCTTCCGCAGGGAATCTAAGATGGGTCATTTATTTTGCGATATTCATGACCCAGAGAAAGTAAAGCAATTAGCGTTTGGTCTGGATAGATCATCCTTTAACCGTTGGATTGGACATGACTCAGAGTGCACTCGTACCAAGCAAGGAAGGAAAAGGAAATTTGACGATTTTGACAGTGACGTCATAAAACGGGAGATACTGAAACTGTTGACGAAAAATCAACTTGTTACTCTACGGAAACTAAAATTAACATAAGAGATTTTGTGAGCTAAAGTCAAAGGACACGTTACCGAACAGAACAGGACGTTTAAAATGTGTGATGTTGAAGTGCTGACACGTGAGCACCTTTCAAAAATAGACTTCCGAAAGAAGTGTATTGAATATGTGCTCCGGGAAGAAGAACAGAAATGACAACGAGATGGATTCCAATTTGTCCTGCCAGTAACAATTATCAACCACTTTGAATCGACATATTCGGATGATTAATATATCTTTTGTGGATATACTGACAGCAGACTTGGATGAATTAAAGTATGTTTATCAAAAAAATGTATGTGTACATACAATAGCAACAAATACATTGCAATATTAAAATGCGTTTAACGAAATAAAATTAGCTGCACAGTTGATGCTTCTTCTTTTTCTTCTTCTTCTTCGTACGCTGTCAAACATCAACCTGTATTTTTTCGAAAAAAGCAGCGGTCATCCTGAGGCTGTCGACACTGCCATAGAGCTTGTCTAGTGTTGCCACTGGTGATGGCCACATGTGCTTTCTCTGGTCCTCGTATGTCGGGCAGTTTTGCAGCAGATGTTCAGCGGTCATTTTCCCGGTACCACACGTGCATTCGTCAGTGCCACCTATCTTCAGTTTATTGAAAATGTGATATCTCAGTCTGTTGTGGCCTGTGCGGAGTCTGAAGACTACGACCTGTTGTCTTCTGTTCAATTGGTAATAGGCATCATTTTTTGTGTAGCCAGTATGTTCTGTTTCCCATTTGGTCATGTATCTGGCTCTAATAATCCTTTTGGACTCTTCGTAGGTCACACTAGAATCTGGTTGTGGTAGTCTTGCACCTTCTTTTGCCAGTCTGTCTGCCTCCTCGTTGCCTTGGATGTTACAGTGGGATGGAACCCACTGTACCACTACTCTTTTTGGTGCGGACTGCTGGCATAGTTGACAGAGTACTGCTTTTAAAGCATTAAGTTCAGTATTTTTCTGGCTTTTTAGTTCTGCATATGTAAACAGGACTATCTGGCTTTCATTTCTTTTGCCTGTCAACATTGCTTCTCTGCAGCCCTCAGTGTTTCTGCCTCCGCTCTGAAATTGCTTGAGTATTTTCCAGTTGCCACTGACAGTGTTATTTTTCTGCCATTTGGTAGGCTCAGGAATACCCATGCCCCTCTGTTCTGTGTTGTGTTTGTTACAGAACCGCCGGTGTATGCATGGAACCGGTCCCTGCTTGGGTAGTTTTTCGTTATGTACCTCAGGGTTATGTCTCTTCTTTCTTTTTCAATCTGGCTGTTCTTGTTACCAATACCTGGTATATTTTCTACCACCTCCGGAATGATATGCTGCTTCCAGGTAGGTTTGCGTACAGTAGGGATGGGCTTTGGTGTTAATGTGTTCATAGGGTCTTCGCTCATCTTTGCTTTGACTATTTCTGCAAAGTTTCTCCGCTTTAGTTTCCCATTTCCAAATCTATTTAGTCTCTGATGCATTGGGTGGTCTGTCAGTCTTATGAGTTTCTCTGATTGCTGCTGGGCTCTGCAGTCTCTTCTGTCAGTCATGGATTTCAGATTTGTAATCTTTTCAAGTTCTACAATTGACGTTGATTCATGCCTCCTGTTATAACTCTCATGGCTTGGTTTTGAAGTTTACTAATTTTATCAAAGTTCGCCTTTGCTGATGTTGTCCATGCCGCACTGCCATACTCGAGAACTGGTCTCACTCTTCCAGTGTACAGTTTATTTAATATATTTTTGTTTGCTCCCCAGCTTATGCCAGCAAGTTTCCTCACGATTGCCATTCTTTGTCTGGCTCTCATTCGGTTTTTCTCGATCTGACTTGTCCATGTCATGCGCCGATCAAATGTGAGCACAGTTGATACAACATTGGGGATCTAAAGGTGACAGAAGGGCTGTACTTACTGTTGCATATTGGTGCCATTTTTACGATTGTGCATTTTATGATTTCTTGATCTATCAAGACATTAAGGAGATACGCCTATGAACAAAATGCTGAGAAATTCAGCTGCGTACTGTAAAATCTGAAATTTAATGTCATTTCTTTGCAATGGTCCTAAAAGATCAAAATAAATCGCCGATATGAAAACGTCTTAACATCTATAGACTAAATAATATCAATATTTTAGCGTCATGGATATTCTAAGGCTGCATATGAACAATCATTTGGATCAGTTTAGTAGAAAATTGATTTCGACCTCGTTCATGAATTAAAAGACGGACTATAGTAGCTATTTCGTGAGCTGCCACAAAAACGTCATACTTTGATTACTTGGAATACAGGCATGTTAGAGGTTGGTTGCCAGGTAGCCGAAGGCTATGGGCTATTTGTTGTATGTATTTTACACTTCCTACGGCTTACTATACCTCGGGGAAGATACAACTAATTTGGATAGATGTTTAAATTTTGTCCAGGCAGCGGCCGTTTAGCATACTCTTTTAGCTTTTTAACTGCCAATGCATTGTTAACAGTAGAGTCCGATCTTACTACGCTGAGATCAGGGGTCCGATCTCACTACGTAGAGATCAGGGGTTTGATCTCATAACGCAGAGATCAGGGGTCCGATCTCACTACGCAGAGATCAGGGGTCCGATTTCACTACGCAGAGATCAGGGGTCCGATCTCATTATGCAGAGATCAGGGATCCGATCTCACTACGCAGAGATCAGGGGTCCGATCTCACTACGCAGAGATCAGGGGTCCGATCTCACTACGCATAGATCAGGGGTCCAATCTCACTACGCAGAGATCAGGGGTCCGATCTCACTCTCAGAGATCAGGAGTACGATCTCATTACGCAGAGATCAGGGGTCCGATCTCACTACCCAAAGATCAGGAGTCCGATCTCAGTACGCAGAGATCAGTGGTCCGATCTCACTATGCAGAGATCAGGGGTCCGATCTCACTACGCAGAGATCAGGGGTGCGATCTCAATACGCAGAGATCAGGTGTCCGATCTCACTACGCATAGATCAGGGGTCCAATCTCACTACGCAGAGATCAGGGGTCCGATCTCACTCTCAGAGATCAGGGGTCCGATCTCATTACGCAGAGATCAGGGGTCCGATCTCACTACCCAGAGATCAGGAGTCCGATCTCAGTACGCAGAGATCAGGAGTCCGATCTCACTTTGCAGAGAGCAGGGGAATTTTTAGCAGAAGATGCATCTGAAAAAATCCAGATGATTCGAACCCGCGACATCCAGCACCCGAGGCGGACACCTTACCTCGAGACACTTCAGCCCTTATATAGACGACACACAAGCTTATAATATTAGCTGTAGTTCAGCGGTTTTTCATGACAGTTATACGTCTCAATTTCTTTATTAGATATCATCAATTAACCAAGTTCATAATTTCCTGTCTAATGCTCTATGGACTAATTTTCACTGGTGAAAAAGCGTTATAAACGTTCACTAATTGGTTACAATACTTTCTCATTTTTAAAACACGAAAAAAAGTTTTGTCTCTCCTGGAAACGTCCTTGGCCTCTGCCTACTTATATCTTCGGTTATGGGCAGAACAGAAAATACTTTAAGCGTACAGAACGTCATCGGGCAGCTTCATAGAATCCCTTAGGTTTTCAAAAAAAATAAAAATAAATATTCTCTTTAATCACACGAATCTGTTATGATTAGAGCATAAATACAATTATGTAACCATGGAAACACTGCATGATCTGTTGATATTTAACCACTGTAATAGATGACATATCCGGCTAATATGTTTCACGAAATGTCATCTATTATATGTGTCACAATAACCCTTATATAAGGTTTACAATAATCTTTCTTTGACATGTTCTACTTTAACTATTCTATATGTACCACGTCAACCCTTCTATATGTACCACGTCAACCCTTCTATATGTACTACGATAACCCTTCTATATGTACCATGTTAACCCTTCTATATGTACCATGATAACCCTTCGATATATACCCTGATAAACCTTCTATATGTACCACGATAACCCTTCTATATATACCACGATATCCCTTCTATATGTACCATGATAACCCTGCTATATGCTCCACAATAACCCTTATATACGTTCCACAATAACCCTTCTATGACGTGTTCCACAATAACCCTTCTATGACGTGTTCCACAATAACCCTTCTATGACATGTTCCACAATAACCCTTCTATGACGTGTTCCACAATAACTTTTTTATGACGTGTTCCACAATGACTTTTTTATGACGTGTTCCACAATAACTTTTTATGACGTGTTCCACAATAACTTTTTTATGACGTGTTCCACAATAACTTTTTTAAGCCGTGTTCCACAATGTTTTTTTTATGACGTGTTCCACAATGACTTTTTTATGACGTGTTCCACAATGACCCTTCTATGACATGTTCCACAATAACTTTCTAATGACGTGTTCCACAATGACTTTTTTATGACGTGTTCCACAATGACCCTTCTATGACATGTTCCACAATAACTTTTTTATGACGTGTTCCACAATAACCTTTTATGACGTGTTCCACAATGACTTTTTTATAACGTATTCCACAATGACCCTTCTATGACATGTTCCACAATGACCCTTCTATGACATGTTCCACAATAACCCTTCTATGACGGGCTCCGCAATGACCCTTCTATGACGTGTTCCACAATGACCCTCCTATGACGTGTTCCACAATGACCCTTCTATGACGTGTTCCACAATAACCCTTCTATGACGTGTTCCACAGAAACGCTTCTATGACGTGTTCCACAATAACCCTTCTATGACGTGTTCCACAGAAACGCTTCTATGACGTGTTCCACAATAACCCTTCTATGACGTGTTCCACAATAACCCTTCTATGACGTGTTCCAACATGTTCCTCCACAGTCCTTCTTTGACATGTTCCCCTTTGACCCATCTATGGTTTCATTCTTTTCAGTTGCGGAAACTGCTTACACTAGATTACACGTGTCCCCCCTTCACCCCATTTCCACCCCCCCCCCCCACAAAAAAAACCTCCATACTTGTCTACTCTCACCAACTATTTCATCTTGAGACGCATCTATTGTGCTATTTTCATTCTTTGGAACGTGTTAACGATTTTTATTGATTGATCCGATAAAACGCTGGCTGCTGTCAGTTAGATATTGTGGTAATGGTATTCTGGTATAATACAGATCAATGCGTATTTCCATTCTGCTCTTTTGTTTTCAAAGGGAATTAACCATTTATCAAATAATTGTCTGATTTGTAGGTTATTTCCACCTAGCTTTAGACTGCACCACATAAATCTAATACGTTCCATAAACACACTGAGAACATGACTGATGGTATTGTCTCAGTGGCGAATGGTGCTGACATATCGATTGCGGTACTGGACGTATCATGTTCTCGCCTATGTTTTCCCAGTCAATCATCGTTTCAACCAGTGACAACCATTTGAATTGGTAAAATTCTAACTGAAAACGTTACAAACTTGAGAACCATTTGAAAGGATACAATTCTATCTGAAATCGGAACAAACTTCTCAATCATTTGAGAGAATAATATTCTATTTGAAATCGGAACACATTTATTTACCATTTGAAAGAATAAAATTACAACTGAAATTGGAACAGCCTTCTCAACCATTTGAAAGAATAAAATTCCATCTGAAATCAGAACGTTCTCAGCCATTTGAAAGAATAAAATTCCATCTGAAATCAGAACTTTCTCAGCCATTTGAGAGACCAACATTGATTCTGAAATCAGAACAAACTACTCACCAATTTGAGATAACACAATTCCATCTGAAATCGGAATAAACTTTGGAACCATTTGAGAGAATAAAATTCCATCTGAAATCGATACACACTTCTCAACCATTTGAGAGAATAAAATTCCATCTGAAATCCGTACACACTTCTCAACCCGTTTAGAGAATAAAATTCCATCTGAAATCGAAATAAACTTTAGAACCATTTGAGAGAATAGAATTCCATCTGAAATCGGTACACACTTCTCAACCCGTTGAGAGAATAAAATTCCATCTGAAATCGGAATAAACTTTAGAACCATTTGAGAGAATAAAATTCCATCTGAAATCGGAACACACTTCTCAACCCGTTAAGAAAATAAAAGTCCATCTGAAATCGATACACAGTTCTTATCTTTTGAATTCGTCCAGTGCCTTAGCTCATTTTTCCCTTGTGGCAAGATGCTGTTGTCATCTAGAGGTCCGGTGTTCGAATTCCGAGCTGCCCATTACGTGACTTTCTTTTGTGTTGTTCGTTATGTATCTGCTATTTTTGTGATCACACAGGAATGTGTGTTACATTCGACCATGTGCGGAGTTAAAGTTAGTTAGTTGCCCATAGCAATGATGGCGACACTATCAAACGGGTTCTGTTTTGATGACGTAACTTGGACTGCATTTTAATCATTGGGAAGAAGAAACTGAGGCTACCAACCTCACTCTCTGGTCCCAAACTATCTTTGGCTAGAAGCAAGATGATAAGTCGAGAAGACTGAAGGTAAATCAGGATGCAGGAATTCTAGTTCCACATCCTTTGAGACCAAGGATTGGTTGAAACATGCAAGACTCGAACTACCGCCACTTCAGTTCATTTCTTTGAGAGGAGAGTGCCTTACCTCTCAACCCCAACGACTCCTCCCGTATCCATTAGTTTCGTCGTGTTTCAGTTTTGCAATAGGGCAAGGAATAGCACCAGTGTGGACAGAACAAATGTCTTCTGTTCAGGCGGTTTCAAACAATAGACGAATATTATTGCTAGCGGTCTGCCGACAAGTCGTTTGTTGCGTCGACAAGAAGGGCCATTCGAAACGATTTCGGTCTTCGATGAGCCGGTTCCAAAGGCAGAAAGGACAACGTTGATGACTAACAACGCTGAAGGAATCAAAACCGTGATCAAAGTGAAATGGCAGGAGCTTGAAACAGTGAACTGCTAAAAGTATCTGGGCTCAAAAGTATCGGTGACGAGGGATCAAGTTCAGATATCCTGGCTAAAATAGTACAGACAACAGCAGCGCTTGCCCAATTGAAATCTATATAAAAAAATAAACGACTCTCCCTCGCCATAAAGGTCAGACTAATGAGTTCACTTATTCCTTCAATATTCCTCTGCGCCTGCGAAATATGGACCATTACAGCAGAAGAATCCAGGCCATAGAGGAGATGTTTTAGAACACTCCTAAATGTCCACTGCAAAGACTTCATCACAAATGATGAAGAACAACGAAGAATTGAGAATGCAAGTGGACTGTAGAACGGCCTCCTCAGCGAATAAAAGACGAAAGCTGATTTCGTTTGACCACCTGTCGATGTTTGACCACCTATCGATATTTGACCATCTATCGATATTTTTGACCACCTATCGATGTCCAAAGACCTTGGAAATACGATACCATGGGACGCGGTACAAGGCAAGCGATGTGGGGGCGTCCGAGAAAACGATGAGAAGATAGCATCAATGAATGGACTAAAAGACCACTAGAGGAAGAATAAAAAGCAACTGCAGACAAAGAGGAGTGGCGCAAGATTATGGAGGTGGCAACAATCTCAAAAGGTCGCGGTTTAAACCGGCGTGTTAGGAAGACCATTAGCCATTGATGGCTGTTATACATGTAGAAAGAGGCCTATTTACTTCAAAACACTTTCTGTCTTGCAGTCTGGATCGTATGCTTGAAAAAAGACTATTGAGTTATTCGGGGACGAAATGCCTTTTTATGATGGCACAGCTGCCAAATGCGGCAGAGTGGAACTAAACCATTCAAGGAAGAATACGAATAATGTTATGACATGTCATCATCGTCATCATCATAATCATCAGTCCCGTAACCTGAAAGGTCATTGGGGCACAAACACTACAGATTGTTGGACTAGTTCCCACCACTCTACTCAGTATTGTGCCATAATATTTGTTCTAGTTATGAACAGTCTACTTTCTGATATTGTCTTGCCATCTTCCATCTGTTACGCTTCCCAGGCACAGTACCTTGCCGAACCGTTTTTGTCAACCCAGACGATCTAGAAACATGCATATACCATGTGAGCTCGCGTGTTGTTACCAAAAGTTAATAGGTCTTTATATTGACATACCTGTCTCTTAACCATGTCCCGAATGTCTTTATTCGTGATGTGATTTAGATACGAAATGTCGAGGATTCGAAGCAGACATCTCATCTCCATTGCCCAAATTCTGAGCTCCAGAACCGCTATCAGAGTCCACGTTTCGCACGCTGAAGGTGCATGGAAGTGACAAGTGCATTAATTAAACTTAACTTGGATTTCAGGTTGATACTTTTGACCCACCATAGCAGCTCCGTTTGGTGAATGCAACCTCAGTTTGGTCATAGCAGCCTCAGTTTGGTCATAGCAGCCTCAGTTTGGTCATAGCAGCCTCAGTTTGGTCATAGCAGCCTCAGTTTGGTCATAGCAGCCTCAGTTTGGTCATAGCAGCCTCAGTTTGGTCATAGCAGCCATAGTCATCGGTGTTCATGTCTGAATCTCAGTTCTGGAACCGTCCGCATCCATCAGTGCTCCCATGTAACTGTTTAACAATGGTTCGCCTTTGATCGCAATCAGGCTTTTTAGGCGCTCTGGGACACTGTCTATGATTTGACTCTTCTCTGCACTAATTTCCCTTCCAAACTTTAGAACGGCATTGTCTAGCTTTTAGATTAGACTTACAATTCGCTCAAGCCAGCCCGGTAATGTCATCAGCAAACCGGAGATTGGTGAGTGTACGACCACCTATGCTGACAGTAGCTACGTGAAACTCTAAAGATTCGTACATGATACGTTCAAGAAAAACGTTGAATAGGTCGGTGAAAGAATATAATTCCTCAGTTTTTCCGTTAAGGAAGACCGCACTAGTGGCTTGGGAGTAGAGTTTCTCAATGACAGAAGGAAGTCGACACCGCATCTTATATTTTCGCATAGTTCCCTAGGGTCTCATACCAGACCATGTCAAAAGCTTTTTTTAAAGTCAACAAATGAAATATCGTATTAACGTAATTATGTCAGCTTCTTAACTTCCAATACATACCAGAATTTTCTTTTGATTTACGGGAAATAGTTGAAAAGATGAGGCCGTACGCCGTGCCAATGACGGCCAGTGGAAGGACAAACATGAACATCAAGGAGGCTATGGTGTAGAGACGTAACTGCCAGGCACTTTTGTCTGGACCGAAGTTGACACATTGGTAAAACTCTTGCTTGAATGGTCCTCGTAGAACATTGAATAGAAGAAGCTGTAGAAAACAAATAAACATCGTGTCAAATAATGACAGCAATTTGATAGAGAACAACATAAACGAATAATAGCACAACGTGTATGAAACGTAAGGAATGTCATGTTTAAAGATATGAGACAATTGGAAAATAGCATAAAAATGTGAGTAGTATTTAAAAAAATTAGATATAACAATAAAAACAATGTTAAAATTGAATTGAAATATGAAATTAGAAAATTAATTTAAAGATGTTTGTTTGAATATAGTATTAACTCCGGACAATCTAAAAATGCTATTTGAATGTGACAAGACATAATTGTATTTGAATGTGATGATTTAAATACCGACTTCAAATGTAGGAATTTCAAAATAGCATTAAAATGTAACAATTATAAAATAGATTTTGAATTAAACAATTTTAAAATAGTATTTGAATGTGACAATTTAAAAATAGTTTTGAATATAACAATTTTTAAATAGTATTTCAATGTGACAATTTGAAATGGTGCGTCTTGGGCAGCTTCACACTTGACGGAGCCTATCTCTCTCCAGGTGGCAGTTCATTATAGTTTTGTCTAAATTTCATACAACAAAGCTGACCCTGTCTTCAGCTAGGGTGAAGTGCACCAATCTCGTGAAGTTCAGCCGTGTGAGCTAGACCGTGAAATATGCGTAGTGCTATTCATATATACAGGATAATCGGACGGAAGAAAACACACAAAAAAGAACGAATGAACAGTCCAAATGGAAAACAACACGTTTCCCGGAACACAATTGTAAGTAGTCAACTCGTGTGAATTCCCGGCAAATCCATGGTCTGGAGGCATCTATAATGAACTAAATCAGCGGAGCAATCTAGACCAGCAGCCAGTTAAGGCGTCATCTTTGCTGCTCACATTGACTAGTCTTAATTTTGATTAAGAGTTGGAAATACACAAATGGCACAAAAGAAGCGAGTTCATGAAGCAGATGATCGGTGTAATATAAAGATATGCGGAGTAAAACTTCTATATGCAATTATCATTGATCGTCTTCATCACTTGCTCTTAGAATACCAGATAAATATGTTCCGTACAAACATGTCGGATGTCTCAGAGTTTTCTCAGCGAAACACATTTCATTTAGAGACTGGCGAGGGGCGTTCAAGTCAAACTCGGACATTTTTTTGTAAGGAAAATAATTTTTTTTCAAGTAGTCAAGATCCATTTATTTTTCGATTTAATCTTCTGCAAAATTTATGCCTGCAGTGTTTAAGTAATGTTTGAAAAGCTTCAGAGTAGAAAGATTTGTCAGTATGTCTGAACCAATCTAGGACTGTCTCATCACCGTATTGTGATTGAGTGTCTCATCACCGTATTGTGATTGACTGTCTCATCACCGTATTGTGATTGAGTGTCTCATCACCGTATTGTGATTGACTGTCTCATCACCGTATTGTGATTGAGTGTCTCATCACCGTATTGTGATTGCAGTCTTCTGCAAATTTCAATAGGTTTCACGCCTTCTTTCACACGAAACATCATCACAACACGCTGTTACATGCAAGCACTAACAGGATTATCCGCCATTTTTAATTATCTGTCACGTGACTGGCTAATGACAAGTGGACCACATATGCGCCTAACTAATGATAGCAGTTCCAGCACGTTATAACCCATTCAGGTAGGAGTAGAACAAAAAAGTCCCGGTTTGATTTGAACGCGTCTCGTACTTTGCTCATCTCGTTAAGTCGGCATAATTAAATTACATTTACTGTTGTTTATTTGCCATTATCGATAACTTGACTGCCAAGCGAGTGCTGGTTTTAGAAGACTACGGACAACGTATTCAACCGACAAGGAATCAGTGTTGCCATCAAGATCAAAGTGTATCGTGCTGTTATGTGTGTATAATTCTATACGCATGCAAAGCATGGACAGTCTGTAGCAGCCACTGAGAAAAACGAAACCATTTCCACATGAGCTGTTTCCACTGCCTGCTCAAGATCTGGTGGCAAAAAAGGGTGTCCAACTATATAATTCTATGCAGAATGAGAGTCCCTTGCGTCCATACACTGCTGCAGAGAGCAGAGATCAGATGGACTGGGCATGTTGTTCCCATACCCGATGAGCGCCTCCCTAAGCAACTCTTGTACATTAAGATCATGACTGACAAGCGCTCGTTGTTGGGACAGAATACGCGATACCAATACTCCCTAAAAGTTTCTTTGACCAGTTTCTCCATTGATGTCGATTCATGGAAGCAGCTTGATCTGTACAACCCAGCCTGGCGCACTGCCGTCACACAAGGTGCACGCAACAGGAAAGAGTGAATCATCGCCACGGTATAAAAAAAAAAAAGCGAGCTGCATGAAAAGATAGAATGTAAGACGGCCCAATTTTTGACACTGTTGACGTGCACCGCACGTGGGGTAGATTTGTCGCTCCAGTACTGCAATATACAGCCCCATCCGGTCACATTTGAATGTTGTTTGTCTATCACGAGTGATGAGGACTTTTTATTTTTTCACCTAGCCAGTTCTTCCAGTCAAGTATTCTGTAATACCGAAGTGTGGATGTGTGCGGAGATGGCTGATGAGTCCGATTTGGGATCTGCATACTAGCAGGAAGTGAAAACATGGAAAGTTCGCTTCGCGAGACGGTGATCATGATTGTCAGCAAATCTGTGCACCTCATCCGCTTTATTGCTCAGCCAGGGGTCTCGCAACTGATGTAATTTTATGACTGTAGTTTAGCTTATCAGCGGACTTACGCTCTCCGCTTCCCTGCTCGCCCGTCGTCACAGAACTCTACTGTGTTAGTACTGGATACACGCAAATATAATGACTTGAGCGATGAATTTGATTTAAGTAAAGAAAAGATGCGCAGTTCGTCGACCTCACTCTCCCGCCAGAGCCCAAATTTAACCAGTGGCAAGACAAGTCAGGACTACTGGATATGGACTCGGGTGCAGTGGATGACCACGGCTGCTCAAGTGGTAGACTGATGATGAATTTCCTGCTTAGCTGGCAGGGTTTGAGCAGGGCAGGGCAAATCTAAAAAAGATTTTCCCTGTTTTTTTCTTCCTACTTTTTCTTTTACCACTGCTTTTGTTTCTGTACGTTTTTTTGGGTCTTTCACTAACAACGACTCCGAGGAAGGCAAGACGTTATCCCCAGTGGTAAGGAGTGACACCTACACACCTTCAGTCTAAGTGTTCAACAAGGTGCTTCGAGAGTACGAGCCTTTTCGCTGCACGGCGCAGCGATTTCGTGCTCACGCGTTGCGTTGTCGGGAATAGAGGACTATGGTCTAAGAGTTCGTCTTCACTAGAATACGACATATCAAATATGTGTATCTTATTTCCCAAATACTAATTGTAGTACGGTCCTAATGTGGTGCTCAGTCGATAAAACACTCCTTAGATTCATTCGAGTTTTGGAAGATGATGAAATATCACAGAATATCCGAAGCTGACGTGTCAACGGCCAGCCACCGCGCTCGATCATAAGTTTTCTCCACATATGAATATACACGTCTGACATTCGCTATCTTTGCCAATGATGAGCAACTATTTTTATTGGCATAGTATGTTACTATAATATCATGTACTGTGTGTTCTCTGTGATTTTTCTACGAATATGGATAATGTTCATTTTCATTAAAGTTTCAATTACAGAAATGAATGCATATCATGATGCCAGGACAGAGGGTCGATGCGGTTAGTGTACTGGTTTCTCAGCCGACCAATCGTGGTTTGTGTGGAATTTTTCCGATCGCAAACGGATCCTGGGGGTCGACTCAGTAAAAAAAATAATGTTTCAAAATAATCTTGGAAATAAAGGCGGCCTGCGCGATGTTGACCACATCCCACTTAGTGTGCCATTTGTGAAGACAAATATGACCCTAACACCCGATTTCCTAACAATGCAACACTTGCGTGTTAACATGATCTTTCTTTTCTTAAGATACACAGGTCTTGCCAGGGCCTGAAACGGGAGCAATTAATAGCCACGTACTAGTTGACAGGGAGCTGGTTTGCTAAGACTGGGATTACACGACACCGGGGTTCGAAATCAGGGATGGACATAAACAAAATCCAGGACGTGGTTGGTTAGTGGTATGACCCATCCTCCAGTAGACCCAGTTGTAAATGGGTACCTGATGTATGAGTTGAGAAAGGTATAATCAGCAAGTAAGGAAACTGGCCACCCCACCTCACATAGGCTGCGGCTTAGTCAATGAAGAGTTATCATCATCCCCGACTGCAATTGTTGTCATAGGACTGACTTTTACTTTTTTAACCAAGCGTATCATAAATAAGGCTGGGCATAGGACGCAACAACTTCAAGAAATATGGTCAAGCTAACTAAGAAGAAAATGTTGTATTTAACCGTCCAACATAGAATGTGTGGAGCGTGTAGCCTTGTCCACAGTGGGCTAGCTTGCTAGACTGGGATTACAGCGTGTCAGGGTTCGAATTCACGAGATAACAGACAACAAATCCTGGCCGTGGTTTGTGCCTGGTATGATCAATGCTCCAGTCAACCCAGCTGTAAATGTTTGCCTGGAGTATGACAAAAGTGTGGCGAACGTAAGCTCCGGCAACGGTCCACCCGAATTGCTGCTTCAATTTTGGTGATGGCATCTACTGACGCAACAATATACGCATGCCCTAGTCTCAGAAGATCTTTCGTTTACTCACGTGCTTCTTTAAACATCGTTGTCAAGTTCTTCACTGTTGTCTTCGACACACTTTTGTCACCATACACTGCCTGCATTCTGCGATGAATGTCAACTGGTCGACATCCTTTCGCTGTTAGAAACCGAATCATCGCTCGCTGATAAACTCTGAACGGATTCCATTTCATACCCGCCATGTTTTCAACGGTCTGCTGAAGAAACTATGAGTCGGAGGATAATGCAATTTAGCAACAACTTGACGGTTGGTATGTGCTGTTTACATTATATGTAATGTCATCACACGCATCGTACGTATGTTCAATTGGTGCAGTTAGGTCTGGTTTAATTTGAAAATGCTTCGTATATACATATATTTATATTCATTCATCATAGTCGTCTCAATCTTTGCAGACCATGCGTGTATACTCTGTGAGTAGCCTTTCACGGAGCACACCTGGGCGCTGAATATGGAGATCTTGGGACGCCTGAACGGCAGGATCCCCTTCGCGACTTCGCTGGTGAAATCCAAAGGAATGGAAAGCATGACAATTTGGCATTAGCTCAGCTGCATGAGCTGTCGGAATGAGTTCGCAAGTTTGAAACCATACGCTTTAGGTGCTACTACTCCGGATTTTCTGTCTGAGTTTACTCCCGTAGCCCTACCGTCACCCGAGTTTCCACACGGCAGTGGAGTCATTTCCCGCAGATGCTAGTTACTTGAGACATCCTATGATACTCTCATCGTCCCAAGACTAGCCAGCACTCTCCGGGACTTGTGGGTTTAAAATCAGAGCTCCTCCTCTCCTAGGCGAACTGCCTGAACAGGCTAAGGAGCTTCGCCCCACAGCAGGCTCTGTAAGAAACAGGGGGCCCCTCCTTAAGGTGCTGCTGGAGACACAATGATGTAGGAGAAGCCATTGGCATGGAAACTCCTGAACGGCAAGCCGAACAGTGAATCCAGCAACAGGAACAGCAACAGCAGCAACAGGAAAAACAACAGCAACAGGAACAACAACAGAAGCAACAGAAACCACAACAGGAGCAACAACAGGAACAACAACAGCAGCAACAGCAGCAACAGGAACAACAACAGGAACAATAGCAGCAGCAACAACAAAAGCAGCAGCACAACAGCACCAACAACAGTAACAACAACAGCAGCAACAGCAACAACAACAGCAACAACAACAGGAACAACAACAGGAACAACAACAGCAACAACAACAGGAACAACAACAGGAACAACAACAGCAGCAACAACAGGAACAACAACAGCAACAACAACAGGAACAACAACAGGAACAACAACAGGAACAACAACAGCAGCAACAGCAACAACAACAGGAACAACAACAGGAACAACAACAGCAGCAACAACAGGAACAACAACAGCAACAACAACAGGAACAACAACAGCAGCAACAACAGGAACAACAACAGCAGCAACAACAGGAACAACAACAGGAACAACAACAGCAGCAACAACAGGAACAACAACAGCAACAACAACAGCAACAACAACAGGAACAACAACAGGAACAACAACAGGAACAACAACAGCAGCAACAGCAACAACAACAGGAACAACAACAGGAACAACAACAGCAGCAACAACAGGAACAACAACAGCAACAACAACAGGAACAACAACAGCAGCAACAACAGGAACAACAACAGCAACAACAACAGTAACAACAACAGGAACAACAACAGGAACAACAACAGCAGCAACAACAGGAACAACAACAGCAACAACAACAGGAACAACAACAGGAACAACAACAGCAGCAACAACAGGAACAACAACAGCAGCAACAACAGCAGCAACAACAGCAGCAACAGGAACAACAACAGCAACAACAACAGGAACAACAACAGCAACAACAACAGGAACAACAACAGGAACAACAACAGCAGCAACAACAGCAGCAACAGGAACAACAGGAACAACAACAACAGGAACAACAGTAACAACAACAGTAACAACAACAGCAGCAACAGGAACAACAACAGGAACAATAGCAGCAGCACAACAGCACCAACAACAGTAACAACAACAGCAGCAACAGCAGCAACAGGAACAACAACAGGAACAACAACAGGAACAACAACAGGAACAACAACAGCAGCAACAGGAACAACACCCTATCTTCAATTTGTTGAATAGGTGGTACCTCAGTCTATTGTGGCCAGTGCGAAGTCTGAAGACAACGACCTGCTCTCTTCGGTTCAACTGGTAATAGGCATCGTTTTTGGTGTAACCAGTATGTTCGGTTTCCCATTTGGTCATGTATCTGGCTTTGATAAGCCGTTTTGACTCTTCGTACGTCATACTGGTATCTGTTTGTGGTAGTCTTGCACCTTCTTTTGCCAGTCTGTCTGCCTCCTCGTTGCCTTGGATGTTGCAGTGTGATGGGACCCACTGTACCACTACCCTTTTTGGTGCGGACTGCTGGCACAGTTTGCAGAGTGCTGCTCTTAAGTCATTAAGCTCAGTATTTTTCTGCCTTTTTAGCGCTGTGACTACGGCGAGAGCATCTGTAAGCAGGACTATATGGCTTTCATTTTCACTGTGTGTCACCATTTCTTCCACTGCCGCCCTAAGTGCCTCTGCCTCCGCTCTGAAATTGCTTGTGTACTTACCAGTAGCGAATGACAGTGTTATTTTTCTGCCATTTGGTAGGTTCAGGAATGCTCCTGCCCCTCCGTTCTGTGTAGTATTTGTTACAGAACCGTCGGTGTATGCATGGGTTCAGTCCATGCTTGGGTAGCTTTTCGTTATGAAGCTTAGGGTAGCATCTCTCCTTTCTTTTTCAGTCTGGCAGTTCTTGTTTGCAATACCTGGTATATTTTCTACCACCTCTGGAAATATATCCTGCCTCCAGGTAGGTTTTCCTACAGTAGTGATGGGTTTTGGTGTTGTTAGTGCGTTTTTGGGATCTTCGTGCATCTTTGCTTTGGCTATTTCTGCAAAGTTTCTCCGCTTTAGATTCCCATTTCCCAAATTGTTTAGGCTCTGGTGCATTGGATGGTCGGTCAGTCTTCGGAGTTTCTCTGACTGCAGCTGGGCTCTGCAGTCTCTTCTATCGGTCATGGATTGCAGTTTTGTAATCTTTTCAAGTTCTACAATTGGCGTTGACTTCATGCCACCTGTTATAATTCTCATGGCTTGGTTCTGAAGTTTGCTAACTTTATCGAAGTTCGCCTTCGCTGCTGTTGTCTATGCCGCAATGCCATACTCGAGAACTGGTCTCACTCTTCCAGTGTACAGTTTCTTTAGTATGCCTTCGTCTGCTCCCCAGCTTGTGCCAGCATGTTTCCTCATGATTGCCATTCTTTCTCTGGCTTTCATTCGGTTTCTCTCAATCTGACTTTTCCATGTCATGCGCCGATCAAATGTGACTCCCAGATAGTTTGGGTTGTCGTTTGGCTGCAGGAATTTGCCATTTAGACTTAATTTGGTATTTTGGGGTTTTAATGAGAGCGAGAATATTGTGCATGTGGTTTTCTCCTCGTTTATTTTGACCAGCCATGAGTTCGCCCACTCTTCCAGCGATGTTAGGGCCGTCTGCATCCGATTTCTTGCTATGGTGAGATTTTTTTCAGAGGTCCACATAGCCAGATCGTCTGCAAACATTGAGCTATGGACTCTTCTTGGTATATTCTCTGTAATATCGTTTACATATACCAGGAAGAGTGTGGGTGACAGTACTCCCCCTTGGGGTACTCCCTGCTCGAGTGACACCTTTTTGCTCATCTGCCCTTGTACTTGGACTCTGGCCGTTCTTTGTTTGAGGTAGTGGTTGATCCATTTGTACATTTTCCCACAGACATCACTTCTTCTTAGCTTGACTCTAAGTCCGTTTTTCCAGACTTTGTCAAATGCCTTTTCCAGATCCACCCAAACAGCTACTGTGTGTTTCTGTGCCTGGTAGGCATCTTCTATCTCTTGGGCTATGAGGATGACCTGGTCCTCAGTGGATCTGTGCTGTCTAAAGCCGGCTTGCTGTGGAATTAGTATTCGTTTTTCTTCCAGATGCCACATCAGTCTGGTGTTTATCATCCGTTCCATCAGCTTGCCGACACAGCTCAGTAGGCTTATGGGCCTGTATCCATTTGTATCTGTTTTGTCCTTTCCTGTTTTTGGTACTGGTACCAGTATTGCGTCTTTCCATGCCTGTGGTACAATTCCCCTTTTCCAGCTTTGGTTCAGGACCGATAGCAGTTTCCTCTTCGCTGTTTGGCCCAGCCCCATCAGCATTTCGTTTGTTATCCCGTCTTTTCCGGGAGATTTTCTTTTCTTTAGTGTTCTCATAGCCTCTTCCATTTCGCGCATTGTTAATTTGGCCATCATGTGCTCTTCAGGTGCCGTATTCATGTTTTCGTGCCCCTTTAGCTCTTCGCTAATGTCTGTATGCTTATCTGCAGGGACCTCGATGTGGTTTGCTCTGGCATAGTGATCGGTAAAGGCGTTTGCGGCTTTCTTTCCTGTGATCAAGTTCTCGCCCTGCTTGATAGTAATTTGTTTAATTGACGGGGTTTCGTCGTTCATGGCTCTGACTAGCTTCCATAGCTTGTTCCCGTCTTTGTCCAGGTTTAGGCTTTCCGTTTTATTTTTCCAGCTTTCTCTTGCTGTTTGCTTGAGAGTGTGTTTGTACTTCGCCGTGGAGGCTTTGAGGGCGATGTTTGCCTCCATGGATTTTTCTCGCTCTGCCATGTTCTCAGCATTTGTTACTGCATCTTCCACTTTCTGTAACTCATCATTCCAGTAGGGCTTATAGTTTTTCCTAGCTCCTCTTGGGATGGTTTCAGTGGCGGCTTGCATTATTGCCTTGCTTAGGCTTTCCACCATGGGCTTCATTTTGGTGTTTAGTGTGTTGATGGTTTCACACAGCCCATCTGTCAGGATTGCAAATCTGTCCCAGTCGGCTCGTTTGTAATTCCAACGTGGGAGCGGTTTTGTTTCCTGTGGGCCTACTTCCATGTCAATGGTTAGCCTGATCGGCCTGTGGTCGCTACCTGCCAGTTGGTTTAGCACCTGGCGGTCTAATTTATGGTGTATGTCCTGTGTGGAGAAGGCCAAATCTGGAGTCGAGGTGGTATGCCATGTTCTTGAATAGAAGCTAGGGCTATCCTCCGGCCTATTGATTAGGGAGAGATTTGCATCTATCTCCCAATCTTCCACTTCGTCACCTCTGCTGTCTGTGTTAGAGTATCCCCATCTCTCCGAGTGGCTGTTGAAATCTCCAACTGCTATGCAGTTGGAGTCTCTGACCTCCATACTCGATAGCGATAGGTCTCTATTTGGTGGTCCGTACAGATTGAAAATGCGGAGCTTCGTCTCTTGAGCCATTATGTCAACTCCTACAATTTCTGCTTGTCCGGTGTGATTGACAGATACCGCGCTACTCGGTATGCAGTTTCTGGTCAGTACCAGGACCCCTCCTTTGTGGCCTTCTATATCGAGACGGAAGGTCTGGTATCCTCTGATTGAGAATTTATGGTTTTTGTTGAGGTGCGTTTCCTGGATACCTGCCACGTCAATCTTACCTTCATGCAGGTGATGTGTTAGGGAAAGTTTTTTGTTAATGACTCCCTCCGCATTCCACTGTAGTATTTTGAGGTTCTTGAGTTTTTGGTCAATAAAGGTTGCCCCATAGCCATGTGCCTTGACTCCACGACACATGGGTGGGTGACCACCAGTAGTCAAGGGTGGGCCCCTTCGAGGCGTGAGGCCCGGCACTATCGCTGCCTGGCGGCACTCCGCAGGATGAGCGCCATGCGTTTTTCTAATCGGTTGTACTGTCATCATGCTGCGATTTACATTGCACTGTTTTGTTAGGCTTGCGGCCCCGTTCATCCGATTTCAACAGGCGTTTCTGTAGGGATTGCCCTCCTTAGCCTTTGGCTGTCCCCAGCCTATCTGCAAGGCAGCAGTTGTTTATGATCAGAGTTGTCTCTCTTATGGAAGTCTTACCAGACTATCGAGTCTTCACTACTCGTGTCTATAGGGTGCGATGAAGATATGTGAGATGATATATGAGATATATGATATGTACTGGTTTACCCGGAAGAGAGGCAGTCCAGTGTGTCTGTACCCCAGGATCGTCACGTCCTGCCAGGAACGTAGCATTTGCATAGATTTGCATCTCTTTCTCCCTTTATTTTCTTGGCTTCTATGCAGAGATGGTACGCCTAGCATTCCCCGCCACCTGGGATGTTGACACAGTGGGGCAGGTGTGCAATGTCCGCTGGTCTGCATCTCTTCTGCGTCCAGCATGATAACTATATGGCTGATAACGTACAGAGGTAGATATCGAAGCAGAAGTGCATTTAACCAGAGGACAAGCCTGGTAATGTCACAGAGATGTTGTTCGCCTAGTGTGCGGACAGATCTCATGGTCATTGGTTGAGTCTCGACAGTTCACAGTGAGGTGGCTGCTCTACTGTTTTCGACACCCCGACCAGGAATTAAGTCTTATGTTGGTGGTTTCGCACCCCATCGCCGTATAAGGTGAGTATCAAGCAGCAAAAGGAACAAAAACAGGAACAACAACAACAACAGGAACAACAACAGTAACAACAACAGCAGCAACATGAACAACAACAGCAACAACAACAACAACAGCGCAACAACAACAACAGCGCAACAACAACAACAGCGCAACAACAACAACAGCAGCAACAGGAACAACAACAGCGCAACAACAACAACAGCAGCAACAGGAACAACAACAGCGCAACAACAACAACAGCGCATTAACAACAACAGCGCAACAACAACAACAGCGCAACAACAACAACAGCGCAACAACAGCAGCAACAGGAACAACAACAGCGCAACAACAACAACAGCGCAACAACAACAACAGCAGCAACAGGAACAACAGCAGCAGCAACAGGAACAACAACAGCAACAACAACAACAACAGCGCAACAACAACAACAGCGCAACAACAACAACAGCGCAACAACAACAACAGCGCAACAACAACAACAGCAGCAACAGGAACAACAACAGCGCAACAACAACAACAGCAGCAACAGGAACAACAACAGCGCAACAACAACAACAGCGCATTAACTACAACAGCGCAACAACAACAACAGCGCAACAACAACAACAGCGCAACAACAACAACAGCAGCAACAGGAACAACAACAGCACAACAACAGCGCAACAACAACAACAGCGCAACAACAACAACAGCGCAACAACAACAACAGCGCAACAACAACAACAGCAGCAACAGGAACAACAACAGCGCAACAACAACAACAGCGCAACAACAACAACAGCGCAACAACAACAACAGCAGCAACAGGAACAACAACAGCGCAACAACAACAACAGCGCAACAACAACAACAGCGCAACAACAACAACAGCGCAACAACAACAGCGCAACAACAACAACAGCGCAACAACAACAACAGCGCAACAACAACAACAGCGCAACAACAACAACAGCGCAACAACAACAGAGCAACAACAACAGCGCAACAACAACAACAGCAGCAACAGCAACAACAAGAACATTACGAGATACCCATCTGATCAAAAATTGAAGATCGCCGTTGGCATTTTATCAAAATATCACTTGCTCTCACTCTCTCTCTTTCTTTCTCTCTCTCTCTCTCTCTCTCTCTCTCTTTCTCTCTCTCTCTTTCTCTCTCTCTCTCTCTCTCTCTCTCTTTCTCTCTATGAATCTGGCTAACTTGGTGAGATCGACACGATAATCCTCATAATGGTGAGCATACTGAGGACCATTCATTGCACTACAGCGGGTAGATCCATACTACACCATCACAAGAGCCCATGTCACCCTGCTTCCAAAGAAACGTCGCGAAGAGATAACTCAATTCAACACGAGGCGATTCGAACAACAACAACAACAATTTTCTCTCTCGTCTTCTTCTCAGAAAACCGGAAACCGACCCACAAAAACAATACACTGCTACATTAAGAGGCGGAAGAAAATGGCCGATAACTACATCCTGTCAACGCAAGTCACGTGATAAGATCTCGAGCTGCCTTTGGGCCATATATACCTCAGAAAGTAAGGCTGATTGGGCTAGCAGACCTCCGGTAAACCTTACCTGACCTCCACTTCCCGCCTGATGACATTGTAGTTTGGAAATTTAACTTTCGCAGCAAATATATACTCCTGGAAGAAACATTACATGTACTAACGATACCATTGTGAGTACATGGAAGGGATTGAAAATAGAATTCAAAGGGCAAACAAGGTTCACTACTAGCTATAACTAATAATAATATTATTAATAGTTGCACATCGCAAGAGAAAAGACGACGGCATCAGACTATTGCTGCAAAATGTGTTCTCTGATGGGTATAAAGACCAATCCTGGAACGACACTCCCTGTTACATTCAGGGCACACATGTGTGGCGCCGGCTGTGGAAATATTGCGAATATAGTCTTTGGGATGAGGAGGGTGGGGGTGCAGCAAACTTTAAAAGGGTCTCTGTAGCGTTTCGTCTGTCTCCCTGTTAAGGGTCTACCTATTCTGTGCTCACCGCATAACGGCTGCTTTGATATGTGAACAACATGCTCCATCCATCTTATATAAGTTTTTTGTAGAACATGCTACACATGTTTGACTTGCTAAGAACTGCAGGGTTCGTTACCTGTAGTCACTCCGGTCTAGACGCAAAGTCTAGATCTTCATTCCCTGCTGTATTTTCTTCTACGACAGCGGGGCTAAGTGTTTTTCCCTGACTCCGGCCCCACTTAAAAATTATTTTATGTAAACGTCCCCTCCCTTTTCCCCCTCAACATCATCATCAATGTCCTTCGCTCCTTTTGGACGCATACGCCCTTAACAACCAAACTCCAGAAAGTTCGATCTTCATCTGCTTTTTCTGCTTCTCTCCAGTTGTGATCCAGAGACCAATGATTATTTTCAGTCCTTTCTCGGTCTATCTTTCCCTTCTTCCCTTGTGGATTCCATGTCATGGCCTGTCTGACCACGTTTGATTGTGTCTTTCCTACATTTTATTTATTGCTCTACTGTTTATTGTTGGCTGTATTCCCCAAAATTGTCATTCTTTACCATGTGTTACCAGCTTATACTCATTATTTTTCGTAAAAATTTAACGACGAACGACTGAGTTTCCTGAGTTTCTTGAGTTTTCTGAGTTTCCTGAGTTCCCTGTGTCGTTCTTCAAATTTCTGCACCGTACAGGAGTACTGAATAACCATTAAAATTAAACACGCTTAGTTTAGTGTTAATCTGTTTTTCACTAGGTGTTACAAGGATTGGCCGAATGAATATCTTTTCCAGGGGACGTTCAACTGCCTTATTGACTGCAATCTTCAGAAGGCTCCTTTCGTAGAGACCCATCGCGCAATCGCTGACATAAGACCAAAAATAGATAAAATGACGCTTGTTGCGGAGATACCCCATAAGTAATATGGGAGCGCCATATTTGTCACACAAAACCTAGATATAAGCTCATCGGGCCAAACCTCAAGAGGAAACACATAGATCCTCACGACCCAAACTCAATCATGTACAGTGACATCAGTATTTAAGCCACCGAATGACAACTTTTTTTTCGATAAACCTGACAATAGATCACAAAGAAACAAAATAGTCATGAGAGACTTCAAAAGTCACAGCACTGCTTTTGGCTGCAAGTAATCAGATGCTAATGGACAAAAGCTTGAGAACTGGTCAGAGCAGAATGGACTGCAGATCTTGAATGACCCAAAATTGCCACCATCTTTTCATAGCTGCAGATGAGGAAAAAGTTTCAATCCTGACAATAGGTCACTCCCAATAAAATAGCTCACCAATTACTACTGAACGGGAAAATCACTCAAAAAGAAGAGTAAACCAATATCCGGCGTGATTGTAAACAGGAGAATTATGAGCCCTTATCGAGGGTATGTGATAACAGTCCAGGCTTCCTGGGTGAGCACAAGAAAATGCGTAATGCATATAAAACTTCATTGGGCATTTGTAACCACACTCTACCTACACAGGGAGACATCATATTTGTAATTTACCTGTTACATTATTGAAGGTTAGATCGTGCCGAAAATAATACTCTCGAAGAATCTCTTACAAGCCCGGAAAAGTTAGGTATAAAACCCCTAGACATAAGATATTTTCCTGGTTGGTTTTGAACTTATTTAATACACACAAACTGCCGACTATCTAAAGAAAGTCAACCATGTGAAGGAGAAATGGCAACCACAACTTCTAAAACCTCATTTGTTCTTGGGCAATCATACCCACGAAACCTTCCTCAGCGTTAACATCCCTGTTGAGCCGCAAGAGTTTACCAAAACTGTATCTGAGCCCTTATCGAGGGTATGTTATAACACTACAGGCTTCCTGGGTGAGCACAGGAAAATGCGTAATGCATATAAAACTTCATTGGGCATTTGTGACCACACTCTACCTACACAGGGAGACATCATATTTGTAATTTACCTTTATGAATAGTTGTAGGAGCAATTTCACTCGTCTTAGCTTTAATAATTGGAAACCATTACAAACGTCCTCTCAGATCTATAAAGGCCATATTTTTTAATCGAGCGACATGTTCGATCACTCAGATAATAGATATCATGCGCCTATCTCCAGTTCCTGGAAAAAAAATTTAAAAAAAAAAAAAAAAAAAAAAAAAATTATACGCTCCTATTCGCCGATATATTTAATACATTTTAGATTAGGAATGTCGACTATTGAAGGGAGGAGTGAGATTCATGCATTCAAAAGACACTTTTCCTCTCCCTGTGCTCTACTACTCATGAGGTCATCACCAACATTAACACCTATATTGCGCTACGAGAGTTCCAAACTGTATCTGGGCCCTTATTGAGGGTATGTGATCACAGTTACGACGTCTAAAGGGATCACAGGAATTTTGATCGTATATAGAACTATCTCATTTTGGGAATGTATGAGCCCACTCTATTCCCTCCCTACAAAGGAAGGCAATACTTTCACAACTCAGTATCAGCAATAACCCTTTCAACATTTTTCTAGAAAGCCTTAGAGACTTCAGCATCTGTTTCATATCTACCCTCCGACCTTATAACATACTAGTCATCATATTGCAACCACATAATACCAAGACTTTCACGCATATCAAACCCCTGTATGTGGGGCTAAGCCCTTAAGCGCGTGGATAAGAATATATAAAATACATAGCCTTGTCAACAAAAGAGTCATATAGATAAATGATAGGACACCGGGGTACAGTATCCGCATCTCTGGATCTATGTTCGGGGTATAGCAATATCTTGATAAGAACATTCTAATTTTTCTGCGTGTTTTCTTTTTATATTCCTCCATGAGATGACAGGAACCGGAAGCAATCTCCGCCCAAACCTCTTAAAGCCGTCATTCCACCCTCCTCCTCCGATGTCCACTAAACCCACCCACACCCTCCTCCTCCACTAAACCCACCCACACCCTCCTCCTCCACTAAACCCACCCACACCCTCCTCCAAATATCCATGACGACTGTCCACCACCCATTCCACTCACAGTTATCTCCCGAGGACACAATATACAGTCCATCAATTTCAAGTTTTCCTTCAAATGTCAAAGGATCTCTTCCACCTGGAGCATTTATCAAAACAGAACTGCGCTGCCGTCACCAGAGAGAACGATGGACCCGAAGAAATACACCTAGCAGATCACGAGACGACAAATCGATGATCCTCAAGCCAAGCCAAGAATCATTTATTTTACTTATCCGATACTTCATTTTAATTACTTTCCTTTCTATATATTTTTGGCATCTTAATAATCAACCCATTCCACAGATCACCTTTATACATATCATTGCATCTTCACTATTTTTGCAAATATATGATGATGATTTAAAAAAAAAAAAAAAGAGTCGAAAAAAAGGTCCCTATCACTTTTATTGAGAAAAAAACAAACAAAAAACCGTGAGATGCGATACATAAAATAAATATACCCATTCCCTCTTTTTGGCACAACAATCCCTGGAAATCGAACGTAAGACAGAACCTCCGAATCTGGACGAGAGTACCTCCAACTCAGAGAAAAAAAAATTATTACGGAAATAGGATTTGCCAACCACCTGTCACTCACAGGAAGGATCAAAGAGAGAACCACCAAATGACATGAAAACACTCTTGCAACACGGAAAACACTAGGTTAGGTACATACAAATACACGCACGCATCCAAGCACTGGTTTATGCGTCCTGATATCGCCCAATGGACTACGGTCTGGGGTGGAAAATGGCGCGCTCCGTCCAGTAGAAACTAGTGAGGCAAACATCTAAGCAACAACAACAGGAGAATTACATATTGGCGATAACTTTCTACTTGCAAGAACTAAATAGTGTAGTACATCAAATGAAAAATAACAAAGCAGCTGGCCTAGATGACTTGAGGACAAAACAAAGCAAATTAAAAACTTTGGACCAGAAACCATGACATGGCAGCTGATGCTTTTCAACACATGCATCGGTTCTATCCAAATTCCTAAAATCTTATGAAAATTCCATGTGGCTGCTCTGCTAAAACCAGGAAAAACCCCATCAGAACCTAAGAACTTCCAACCGGTTTCACTACTGTGCCATCTGTATATCTGTAAATCTTTGAAAGAATGATCCTGAACCGTATCGCCCCCTTCATAGACAAGAAACTCATCAAGGAGCAAGCAAGTTTCAGGTCTGGAAGACCATGTTGTGGTCAGATTCTTAACCTGGCACAACTCATCAAGAAGCAAGCAGGCTTCAGGTCTGGAAGATCATGTTACGGTCAGATTCTTAACCTGGCACAACTCATCAAGGACCGAGCAGGCTTCAGGTCTGGAAGATCATGTTACGGCCAGATTCTTAACCTGGCACAACTCATCAAGGAGCGAGCAGGCTTCAGGTCTGGAAGATCATATTACGGTCAGATTCTTAACCTGGCACAACTGATTGAGGACGGGTACCAACGTAAACAGATCATAGGAGTAATTTTTATTGACATAAGCACAGCTTATGACACCATAAACCACCAGAAGTTGTTTGCTAATCTATACTCCATGACAAAGGGCTGGCGTCTCACAAACCTCATTAAATGTATACTGCAGAATAGACGATTCTACGTCACTTCCGGGGGTAAAAAAAAAAAGTCCATGGCGGAACCCAAAAAATGGGTTGGCACAAGGACGTGGCCTGGCACCTACACTGTGTAATATATTCACCAGCGATCAACCTATAAATACAGATGTGAGAAAATTCATTTCTGCCGATGATACAGCTGTAGCTGACAAGGGAACGGGCTTCGAAGAAGTCGAATGGAAACTGACCTTGATGCTCTTGCCCTATATTACCCAAAAAATCACCTCAAACCAAAACCCAGCTAAACGTAAGTATGTGCTTGCCATCTCAGAAATAGAGAGGAGAACAGAAAGTTACAGATCAAATGACAAGGACAGGATCTAGAACACAGCATGATCCCCAAATACTTGGGAGTAAAGTTGGACCGCACACTGTTCTATGCCGCACATTGCCAGGAGACACGCCAAAACAGAAAATACATGGCATAAGTAGTATCCTACAAATTCTGACTAGCCCAACATAGGGAGCAAAGCCAGATGTCCTCAGAAAATCAGCAGACGCTCTTGTGTTTCTCTGTAGCTGAGTATTTCGCATCAGTCTGGAAGTTACTAAATACGCTTCGAACTGGTGATGTAGGAAAAACCTGAAAAGATGAGGGATGATGAAACATGCGAATGTGGAGTAACACAAGACCAAAACCATCTGACGATCTGCCCAAACCTCCCGTAGACTTGTAGCATAGATGACCTGCTGAGTGCCAGTGACAGGGCAATCCACGTGGCTGAAAACTGGAAGAATGACGTGTGACGTAGTACCTATGACATGGAAAGCGAGTAAGTATCTGTATTTCCCTGGACTTCCATATTGTAGTATCACGTCCTTGACTTTCCGATTCTAGCCGTTACATCAGTTCTCGCCGATCCACTATGTAAATAAAGTCAAGTGGCAACAAGATGTTTGTATGTACATGACTGCAAGGGAGACTAATGATACAGTACTCCAAGAGGCACGAGCACAAAGACAACGCATGCAAAGATCGGAACACGGGAGTCACACTTTTTCTGACATGTTATGAGAAGTGGCAGTTTGAAGCACGGTGTGACAACCGAAAAGATAGCAGGAAAGAGAGAGCGACAGAGAGAGAGAGAGAGAGAGAGAGAAAGAGAAGATGTTGGACAGCCTGACTGCATTGAAGATATATGTTGGTTACGTAGCTAATCATTCATAGGACTTCATTCTATTTTCACTGGAGGAAAAGGGGGGGGGGGGCAGGGGTTTACAAACGCTTTCTATTATAGCACGAGCGTACCTCAAGACCGTTGACCTAGATCCTACTAGCGTTAGTTTAATGCAGGGGCATTCTCACTACGCTCACCACTACGGGTATCACTCTGTTGGTCACAACCTGGTTGGGCAGTCTGCTGCAATCTATTATGTTTATCCGAACTTCCCCTGTCCTGGGCACTATATCAAACATTACGTTTCCAATATTCAATCACGTATATATGTAGAGGCTCTTTGTCGTCAATTTTGCACGTTTCTAATAGGTCTGGCCGATCATCAGGTGGCGTGAGTCATGTGTTGATCCATAGTTGACCGCATATCTCATTACCCCTATATCCTCATCTTTTTAATTTCTTCCTGCATCGTGATACATCAGATCGGAGTCTTTTTAGCGACTTCCATGTTTTGCAATGCAAGGGGTGTCCAGGCGCAGCCAACTCGACCCAGGGGAACTGCGGCAGTTCAGTTCATTTTTACATTCTCTGGGAGTTGTCTATATGAGCTGTGCTTACTGTAAGAAACATCTTCTAGATTCCTGTCTTGTGCCCTGAAACTAGTGTCCAAACATAGTGGGTCTCTAAGTCACCTTCTTGGTTTTCTATTTCATTTTCTGATGCGACACTTCTTCGTGATTCAGGTGCGCTGCATTGACACGATGTGGTTTCTGGGTTAACAAGTTGCACCTGACCCTGACAATATGCTTCTCAGACATGTGACAAACTTGAAAACTAGTGGTTTTTTATTGCAGATTTAAAAAAAAAATCACGAGACAGACTCAGAGAACTGCTTGAAAGACGAAGCTAAACCAGGCTATCGGGGAACAGTTTCATGTCAGTGTCCAGAGTCTGTATCAGCAATTTAGATTTACACAATTTAGGGAGGACGTTAAAAAAATAATTGGAGTTTTTTATGCAGTAAGTTGTTGTTGTTTTCGTTGTTATTGTTTTTGTTATTTTTGCAGTGTTCATGGGAATGAGCGTCTCGATGTGTTTGAGGCATTGCGTTGTAGCGGTTATGTGTCTGGAGATGGCGATAGTTATGTTACAATAGCAGTTCGGGTAGTTTCGTACTAGTGGGGGATATAACGGAGGTAGTGGAGATAGTAATGGCATTATCAATAGTAGTAGTAGTACTAGAAGTAGCAGAAGTAGTTGTAGTAGTAGTACTACTAGTTGTTGTTGCAGATGACATAGGGCAGACGCAGTACTAGTAGTAATAGTAGTAGTAGAAGTAGTACTAGAAGTAGCAGAAGTAGTTGTAGTAGTAGTACTACTAGTTGTTGTTGCAGATGACATAGGGCAGACGCAGTACTAGTAGTAATAGTAGTAGTAGAAGTAGTACTAGAAGTAGCAGAAGTAGTTGTAGTAGTAGTACTACTAGTTGTTGTTGCAGATGACATAGGGCAGACGCAGTACTAGTAGTAATAGTAGTAGTAGAAGTAGTACTAGAAGTAGCAGAAGTAGTTGTAGTAGTAGTAATACGAGGGAGCTTAAATGAAACCCATAAAAGTGGGATAGAAATTAGAAAAACTATGTCTTTAAATTGTAACTTGTTAAGATGATTGCTACCCATACACTTTTACTCGTTATAAAAATAAGAAATAGTACAAAATTGGTATAGTAAATAATAATAGAAAGAAGAAATCGTATCAAATAGATCTACGCCCGTCGCTCCTTTCAATGCATATGTCATCGACAACATCTCGTCAGCGTACACGGTACTGGGTTGCTTTGTCTGCCTCTCTCCAAGTGTAATTATTTAATTTAACTTCTTCTCACATTCTCTTCTCCGCGTATTTTTGGGTCTACTTCTCTCTCTTTTCCTTTGAGGATTCCATGTAAAAGCCTGTTTGGCTATGTTGGACTGTGCCTTCGCTTACTTTGTTGTTACAATGGCTGTTGTTGGCTCCTTTTCCACAAGACTTCATTCCTCACCATGTCCTGCCACTTTATGCTCATTATACTTCGTAAGCATCTGTTAATGAAGGACTGGAGTCTTTGTTGTATGACCTTGGTCGTTCTCCATGTGTCCACTCCATAAAGCAATACCGACTTGACACGTGGTGAATATTCTAATTTTGGTGGATCTCCATATATTGTTTAGTGCCAGGAATGCCCCTCTTGCCTTTCCAATTCTGATCCTGACATCTGTACCTCCTGATGTGTTTATTGTGCTGCTCAAACAGGTCAAGGTATCCACTTCCTGCAACTGCTCTCCCTCCAGCATGATTGGTTCTTTGCTGTTAGTGTTGAGTTTAAGGATCTTGGTTTTCTTCATGTCGATATTCAATCTCAGTTTAGCCGAGTGTTCTTTCACCCTATCAAGTTTCTCTTGCATTTGACTATGACTGTGTGACAAAAGTACCAGAACATCTGCGTTGTTCAGGTCCGTCAATTGTGACAATAGTGTCCACTGAATTCCCGTTTTTTGTTGCTATTGATTGATGTCTTTATTATCAAATTGAAAGCCAACAAGAACAGGAAAGGGGAGAGCAGGCATGCCAGTCTCACCCCGAAGCTGTCTGCCAGTACTCCATGTACCACTCCAATAACTGTGTCTTTGTACATATTCTGTATGAGGGTTGTGTAGTTCTCTAGTATCCCATAGTGCCTCAGCAGTTGCCATAGAGTACTTCGATCCACACTATCAAACGCCTTTTCATAGTCTATAAAATTTGTGTCTAGGAATTATTTACATCCAATGCGTTGTTCTACTATGCTGCGAAGCGTAGCTATAATGATCTGTGCATGATCTTCCCTGGCGAAATCCTGCCTGTTCCCCTCAAAGTTTTTTGTGTACTTCAGTTTTTAATCTGTCCTAGATGATTCTGTAGAATATCTTGCCTGACACCGACAGCAATGTAATCCTCCTTTAATTGCTGCAAACTGCCAGGTCTCCTCTTCTTAGGCAGTTTAATAAAGATGTCCTTCTTTCGTTTCTGTTGGCACTGTCTCCTCTTGCCATATCTTTTTGAACAACCCTTGCAATGTATCAGTGGCCGTATCTCTATCTGCCATTATGGCTTCTGCTGCTATTCCATCTGGTCCTGCCGCTTTCCCTTTCTTGAGTTTGGATATGGCCCTTTGGATTTATTTCTTACTTGGTGGGTTGCCGTCCAAGTTCAGGGTGTCCTCTACTGGTAGAAGGTTTGACGCTTCTTGTGGTAGAGGTCTGTTTAGACTTTCTTTGAAAAACTCATCCCATTGTTTCTGTTGTTCCTCCGATGATGGTATGTCTGTATGTAAATATCTATTTGACATTCTCTTTGTAAATGAGTAGTGTTATTTCCTCTCTCTTCTTCTGCCTCATGTGCCAGCTTGTTAATATATTCCATTTTATTTTTCCTTAGACATGTCTTGACCTCTTTGTCTGTAACAGTATAATTACTCTGCGCTCAGCTTTGGTGGCTCGGGTTCGGCAATTGTTTAGTATAGCTCTCTTCTTTTTCCTTTCTTCTAATTTAAGTAATGTCTCTGTTGTGATCCATTCATTGTGTTGGTTTCTCGTGAATCACACAGTTTCTTCACGACTCATTCCACATCGCTTTAGCCTGGTCCCACATACTGTCTACTTCATCATCCTCATATAGCTCTTGCTATATGTTACTAAGTTTTAATCTTCCTTCTTCTTCTTCGTTCGTTCTTAATCTCCCTCTACCTAGTCCTGAGCAGGACTTTGCAAGTAGCAGGATGTAGTCCGGAGAACGGAATGCGTTGTGTGGCTAGTTTACAGCTTTACTGCGATATTTGCACCTTTCGGTCCGAGACATCTATTTTTGGCAGCAGTTTTAATCTAAATTCTGTCTTCTTCTCCTGGTGTTGCAATAAGTGTACGTTATATCTTGTTCTCCTTACGCTCTGAACTGGGTACTTTTTTAGTTTAGCTGCAAAATCCTCAGCAACATGTGGTGGTCTGACGCTACATCTGCACCTCACTTTACTCTTACATGTTGTAGTGTACTTCTGAACGCTTGACTGACACAGATGTGATCAATCTGATTTTCCGTTACATGTTCTGGAGATCGCCGTGTGGCCTTATGTACCTTCTTATGTGGAAACGTGCTTCCTCTAATTATCATTTTCTGTAGGGCACATAACTCTGCAAACATTTTTCCATTTTCGTTCATCTATTTCATTCCTTGTCTTCCCATAATCTGTTTGTAACCTAGGTTGTCTGCTCCCACTTAAAGTCTCCCATTAAAATTAAGAGATCTTTCTTATTCTGCCTGTCAAGTTTCTCTTCCAGCTTCTTGTAGAAGTAGAACTCTTGCTTTTTATTATCGTCAGCCTCGTTAGTTGGGGCCAGCACTGAATGATGTTTATATTGATGTCTTTGTTCCTCGATCTAAAGCTTGCGCTCCTGTTTCGGTTGTCAATAGCCTCCCACTTTATGAGCGTCCGCTGTGCTTCTCTAGAGAGCATCAGTGCTACTCCCTCTGTATGTTCGGCTTCAGCTCCCACGTTTTCAGAATACATGATCATTTCCCCAGTAGTCAGTCTAATCTTTCCTGATAGTGTCCATCTTGTTTCTCACAGTCCTAGCACTGCCAATTTATAATTCCTAATCTCTTTAGCTATCTGGGCTGTTTTACCTGCCTGGTACATTGTTCTAACATTCCATGTCGTTATATTTGTTTTGTTCTTGTTATTCAGGCGGGCAGTCAGCCGTGGAGCTTTCTTGCGGCTTTCACTTCACTGCGTCATTCTTCTCATTTCCGAAGGCCCTTTCTTTCCCAAAGCCGTTTTCTATTGCATTGTTATCAATGTTTTCGTAAGCGACTTTTAAAAAATAGATTTGGTTGGTCGGCCCTAACCTAACCTAATATACTCTAGGTGAGTTGTCGGTCTTTAGTCTATCCCCTCTCCCGTGACCTATCAAACTTTGGTCACCATTCTGGAAGCTTCCACTTCCGGTGGCTTAGCTCCTGTGATCATTGAGACATGCAAACTCTCTCACCACCATTTCAAGGAAATGGACTTGATTGAGAAATCGTAGTAAAAAAAGGAATATTATTACGATGAAAAAGAAATACTATTCAAAGAAGAACAAGGGGATGATGATGAAGAAAACGAGGACTAAGTACAATAAGTAGAAGAACAAAAATGAGCACAAGAAAACAAAACAATACATCTATATAACACGTATAATATGAAGGTTAAGCCCGACATTTTACGATGAATTCTATCGTATTTGTATAGATATAAATTGATTTATTGACGAGTGACCAAATGTATTTAGTCAATGCGGTGGAAATGAAACGAACACAGCCCAAGGAAAAGTGTCTCGATGATTGCACTGGTTGGATATGTCTGAGCTACAATAGCGATACTGAATATAAAGTCTGGCTCAGTTTTGGCGGAGACAATGCTCCCGTCGGGTCCTTACAAAAATATCACACAAGTGCAAGCAGAATCTAAATCAATTGTGGCTTGTAACGAAAGTTGACAAGCCCTGCAAAGGTTTCGTATTGTTGATCGCAAGTTTTCCCAGCCTGTCTGGGTTGATTTGAGCACTCAGCTGTTTAACAAACTATGGGGGTTTGTTTGTGAATGTTGCATGCTAAATCAGTGGTTGTTTATGTATGCCTTTCTGTCCTTTCTCTAATGGTTCTACTGCATCTGCTACTACGACTACTACTACTTTTTCAAATACTGCAACATCAACTACTACTATTTCTTTTACCACAACTAAAAACTCAGTGAATACTACCACAACTTATAACACAGTTAACACTTCCACAACTAATAACTCAGTTAACACTGCCACAGCTAATAATTCAGTTAACACTTTCACAACTAATAACTCAGTTAATACTACCACAACTAATAACTCAGTTTATACTACCACAACTAATAACACTACCACAACTAATAACCCAGTTAACACTATCACAACTGATAACTCAGTTAGTACTACCACAATTAATACCTCAGTTAATACTACCACAATTAATACCTCAGTTAGTACTACCACAACTAATAACTTAGTTAATACTACGACAACTAATAACTCAGTTAATACTACCACAACTAATAACTCAGTTAACACTATCACAACTTTGCAACTAATAATAATTCGTCCATCGTCTTCGACGAAGACAGCCAACATCATCCCATGCCATTCTACATCCATGAGTACGTGCTGAGCACGTGACCAATCAAGCCATCGCGAGCGCGGAACGTTCTATGACACGACTGCCAAACATAGTCTGCAGTTGTCTCTGGTATTCCAGCTGTGCTTGACCTCATTATTGCTTGTCTATCCCCGGCTACCTGGACACGGAGGCCCTCGCTGATTTCAACGCCGTTTCTGACCACACCCTTCCAGGTTGAAGGATTTTAAGCCAGGTATTCCCAGGGGTTTTGTCTATTTGACTGCCCCTAAGGGACTCCTTCAGACCCTCCTTTAAATGAGTTTGTGGACGTTCTTGTGATCGCTCTCCTACACTCAATTCACTATACAGGAATCTCTTCGGAAGTCTTTCGCTTGACATTCGAATAAGGTGGCCAGTCCATCTCAGTTGGTTATTTTGTGCAAAAAGGGCATTTAACACCTGGTATGTTGGCTCTGGATAGCACTTCTCTGATATGTTCCCGCCAGCGAATATGTAGTATGGGTTAATACTATTACGAGGGTCGTTCATTAAGTATCCGGACTGATGTAATTTCTAGACAATTATGAGAGATAAATTTAAATTACCTGTACTATTTTTCGGCGTAGTACCTGGCACTACAACACATTTGTCCCATCTGGCTACGAGCTTGTGTATTTCGGCAGCGTAAAATTATATGAACATTAGTGGAGAAAGTGAAGCAGGAAAGATAATCCGTGACAGAATTCGCAACGCCACACTAAGGCAGATAGGGGAGACAAACCCAGTTAGTAACTAACTACAAGTTGTTTGATCATGTAATCAGAATGCTATATGAACAGTCTGGAGCCAGAGCATATCATATGTAGATTTCCGGTCCTTGAGCAGGCGGAAAACTTCGACGTCGGTGGATCGAGGGTGTCTCTGACACTCTCTGGAAGTTACACCTAACGACAGCAGGACTCTGACATGACGATAACAAGAAATCTAACTCTGTTGTTTCTCTGTGACGCCGTGTGGTAAGGGCAATAGAACAAAACAAAATGAGGAAGTAGAATTCTATTGGCTGGTACCTGAGTCTTTGGAGAACCTCCTGACACACTTTGTCATTCGTGTGAAACGTGTGTCCCCCGAGATGCTCATTAACAGGTACAAAATCACTCGGATCCATGTTTGGATTGTAAGGGGAGTGTGGCAATGCCATCAAATGCAATTGGTCAATAACTGCAACCGTTTTGATGACCGTATGGAGTCTGACGTTGTCGTTATGGTGAAAGCCATCTTTTTTGCTAATACTCAGTTGTTTTTGTGTTTTGGGGGTGATCCCTGATGGTAAAGTCCACATAGCTTTGGCTTATACCATGACTGATCGCGACTTCGTGTACAATAACTCGTCGATCGTTCAAATTAACCTTTTCGACACTGCATATGGCTTTTTCACTTGTAAAGCCCCTTGTCAGTCGACCTTCACGGGCGTTTTCCCTCGATGGATTCACGATTTTTACTAAAGAGTTTACACGATTTAAACACTGATAAACGGGCTAGTCTGCTCTCCAAACAGACATGACAGTAGACGATGAATTACAGTGGGTTTTAAACCTTCTTTCACCATAAATTTCATCACAACACGCTGTTTCTACATGTGACTCAACTGGTCCTACACTATTTTGCAAAACAAAGTGCGGGAAAACAGCAGATACCTGCTCATTCCACTACCAGATATCAGGCAAATAATGCACTTTGGAACAGTTCCTATGCTTGATATATTCCGTTTTCTGGTTATCCCAACAAAATTAAGATATTTAATAGACGTCCCTTACGCTTCTAAACATATTAAATCACATTATATTACTATTACAACTACCACTTCAGCGTCTATTTACACTATTGCTACTATTACCTACTACTAACACCTTTACTACTGTTACTACCATTATAGTATACCTACTTCTGCTACTATCACTACTAGTTGTACAATTACTACTACTACTACTACTACTACTAATATTACTACTACAACTACTTCTTGGTTGCTTCGGGGAAGCAGTTCTTGGCTTGGCATGGTGCACAGTCAGAAGCTCCATCAACGATCATAGAGCTTATTTGGATGGAAAGATGACAGTTTTGACATTTTTCTTGTCACTCGTCAGCACACAGCGTCGTACATAAGCATAGATTATTATACGACAGTAGCATGAGTAACGTTACGAGAGAAGGAAGAAGAAGAAGAAGAAAATAAGAAGATAAAAAGAAAAGAAGTCAGGAGAAGAAGAAAGAGAGAAAGTAAAAGAGGACGAAGAATAGAAGAGGAAAGGGGGAAGATGAAAGGACAAGAAAAGAAGAAGAAATGGAAAAAAGAAAGAATCAAAGAAGAAGGGGGGGGGGGGGAAGTAAGAAGAAGAAGAATAGAGAGGAAACAGAAGTAAAAGAAGCAAAATTTAAAAAAAAACCTAGAAGAACAAGTGGACGAAGAGGAGGAAGAAGAAGTGGAAAAAGAGGAGGTTAGCAGAAGAATATAACGACGAGATCGAAGATGACGACGAAGACCACAAAAAAGCAAAGACAACAAAAAAGGCGAAGAAGACAAAAATGGCGATGAAGGCAAAAAATGGCAAAGTGACAAAAATAGGCAAATCCCACAAAATAGGTGACAAGAAAAAAGAGGAAGATGAAGAGAAAAAAAGAAAAGAGGAAGAAAAAAAAGCGGAAGACGAATTGAAGTGAGAGACGAAGAGGACGATGCAGTGGACAAATAAAAAGAGAACGGCGAAAAGGAAAACGAAAGAGAAAAAGAAGAAACACAGGGAGATTACAGGATAAAAGCAAAAAAGATGAAGAAGATCTCCAAATTAACTTAGCAAGCACCGATTTTCAAAAGGAATGAATGTCCAGCTCTCGCTAATTAATAAGATATTTAAGAGTATCAATTCTAATCTATACATAAGTAATAACTGAGCTAATTCGACAACAAGATCAATTAAATCTCTTGCTTATGGCCGTAGGCAGACACGACACGTGACTCTTATTTTTACTTAGATTACACAACTCATGAAAACTGCTTCTTTTGTTTTTCAATTATTTTATAAAATCATAAATGTTAGAAACGAATATATACGTTTATAACTTTAAATATAAGGAAATGCATGTGCGTGTGAGAAGAGAGAATAGAGGTACACATGTATGCACGTGAGCCCTTTTTCTTTACGTGCATTCACATAAATAAAACAGTGCAAATGCTTATTGATCAAACTAATAGCACAGACAAAAAGTTTGGAATGAAAATAAACACGTTGAATACAAAACTATGAAGTAGTTTATCAACCACAGCAGAAGTAGATATATTGAGGTCGAATTTAGATAAAATTCGAGAATGGTTTGTGAGCTGGCAAATGGAGTTTAATGTAGATAAATGTACAGTCATCCACATAGATAGATGCAATATGGAACATAATTACAAAATGGGTGAGAACAATATTAGAATGATAGAAAAGGAAAAGGACACGGGTTATAATAGATAGTCCAGCTATGGTAAAAAGAAATATTAAACATAGGAGCAAGGAAGTGTCAAACTGTATCTTCTTCTTCTTCATCGTACGCAGTCAGACAGTAACCATTATTTTTTCGAAAAAAGCGGCGGTCATACTGAGGCTGTCGACACTGCCATAGAGCTTGTCTTGTGGTTCCACTGGTGATGGCCAAATCTGCTCTCTCTGATCCTCGTATGTCGGGCAGTTCTGCAGCAGATGCTCAGCGGTCATTTTCTCGGTACCACACGGGCATTTGTCGGTACCACCTATCTTCAATTTGTTGAATAGGTGGTACCTCAGTCTATTGTGGCCAGTGCGAAGTCTGAAGACAACGACCTGCTCTCTTCTGTTCAACTGGTAATAGGCATCGTTTTTGGTGTAGCCGGTATGTTCAGTTTCCCATTTGGTCATGTATCTGGCTTTAATAAGCCATTTTGACTCTTCGTACGTCATACTAGTATCTGTTTGTGGTAGTCTTGCACCTTCTTTTGCCAGTCTGTCTGCCTCCTCGTTGCCTTGGATGTTGCAGTGTGATGGGACCCACTGTACCACTACCCTTTTTGGTGCGGACTGCTGGCATAGTTGACAGAGTGCTGCTCTTAAGTCATTAAGCTCAGTGTTTTTCTGGCTTTTTAGCGCTGTGACTACGGCCAGAGCATCTGTAAGCAGGACTATATGGCTTTTATTTTCTTTATGTGTCACCATTTCTTCCACTGCCGCCCTCAGTGCCTCTGCCTCCGCTCTGAAATTGCTTGTGTACATACCAATAGCGAATGACAGTGTTATTTTTCTGCCATTTCGTAGGTTCAGGAATGCTCCTGCCCCTCCGTTCCGTGTAGTGTTTGTTACAGAACCATCGGTGTATGCATGGGTCCAGTCCATGCTTGGGTAGTTTTTCGACATAAAGCTTAGAGTAGTATCTCTCCTTTCTTTTTCAGTCTGGCAGTTTTTGTTTCCAATACCTGGTATATTTTCTACCACCTCTGGAAATATATCCTGCCTCCAGGTAGGTTTTCGTACAGTAGTGATGGGCTCTGGTGTTGTTAGTGCGTTTATGGGATCTTCGAGCATCTTTGCTTTGGCTATTTCTGCAAAGTTTCTCCTCTTTGCAAACTGTATAAAGCATTAGTTAGAACTAGATTGGAGTACTGTATACAGGTGTGCAGCCCTTATCGTAGAAGAGATACAAACATGTTGGAAAGGATACAAAGAAGAGCGACAAAGCTGATAGTGGGATTCCAGAATTGCAGTTATTAGGAAAGACTCAGAAAATCCGGCCTACAGTGTCTAGAGAAAATAAGAATATGAGGTGACAATACAGGTTTATAAGATAATCAAAGAAAAGGATACATTATGTTATAAAAAGTTTTTTTTCAAAATACAACCACCTACAAGAACAAAAGGGCATAGCTAGAAATTAAGTAAAGAAAGGTCCAGATTAGATATTATGACACGTGTTTTAGTCAGAGGGTGGTGAACGCTTGAACTGCATTGCCATGAGTAGTAGTGGAGACATGGACAATTAATCCATTAAAACTAAATTGGATGCACATACCTTTTAGAGCAACGAAATGTAAATGAAACTGGTTGTACATAGACTCAGCAGAGTCTTCTAAACCAGTCTAAAGACGTTATGATAAGTTATAGCCAAGCAATATAATTAATTGAATTAATATAATCGCCAATAGAGGAATAATCGAAGAAGTGCACAAGCATACTTAGGGCAATCCATAACAAAAGATGTCCTTATTAAGACAACAATTACGACAAAGATTGCTGTTGCAAAACAAAAAAAGTCTTTAAAAAAACAAACAAACAAACAAAACAGAAATTGCTAACCTCAAAGAATATCAGGAAAGAATTGACGAAAAGAATAATTGCCATGTCTATATGATCAAGCAATGTATGGGTCTGAAACATGGATTTCGGCAAAGTAAAACATGAACGTTTTCTACAGAAGATACTAGAGGGGACGATGTAGGGGTAAAGAGGAGCGGGCAACGAAGACTCCAAGACTCACCTTTACATCTCAGGCATACACAGACATTAAAGTAAGAAACTTTACTGAGGTGAAGAGAGCTGCAGATGATAGGGCCAAATGGAGAAACATACTCAGATAACCTTACAACCAGTCTCAAGACTGATCAACCAGAGTATACGGTCAAATAGACATTCTCAGACAAACTTATATATAGTCTCAGGACTGATCAACCTGAGTATACGGTCAAATAGACATTCTCAAACAAACTTATATATAGTCTCAGGACTGATCAACCTGAGTATAGGGTCAAATGGAGAGACTCTTAACCTAACTGAACATCTTTATACTGGTTTAGAAGACTCTACAACCAGTTTCTTGGAGGGTGGTTTTTACCGATGTACCATCTAAATAGACTCAAACACTAGAGCTAAGTAGAATCGCAGCCAGTTGGGCGCCATCTATTTGATGCTCTTATCAAACTACCTGGGGAAGTACAAAAATAACTTGCGTACATTTTTAATTTGAATTTTGCGTGGGCAGCGGCCGTTAAGCCTACTCTTTTCCATTTCCAACCGCCGCGACCTTACGTTAGCATTTCGAAATTATTATCAAGTCATTCAGTTCTGGGACTGGTTTGCAAGATCAGGATTCATTTCTTTCTGTTTTTGTCTGTCCCCAGCTGCCGTCTTCCGCTCAGCATGTCTTCACCGCCGTGTCACTGTATGATTGTGTCACAAAGACATTTCTTGGTCTGCCCTTTCCTCTCATTCCCTGTGTTCTGTCTTCCAAGACTTTCGTTACAGAGGCCTCATGACGTAGGTTGTGGCTCCGCCAGGTAAGTCCTTGTTTTTGTATCTTTTGTAGCAGGATTCTGTTCTCTCCAACTTCCTCCAACACCCTTTCGTTTAATTTCCTCTCTATCCAGCTAACTTTTTCATATTTGGGTAACATCACCTCTAAAACTCCTCCAAGTATTTCTCTATAAAATAAAAAACTAGCAGAAAAAATGATTAAAACATTTTGAAATGGAGGAAATTTTTAGGTGGGATGGAGGACATTTTATTTCATTGGAAAAAAACAAAACATGTCCCCTTTTTTGAAACCATACGTTAAACCTTATCTGTGCGCCATTCTCTGAGAACACTCACGGATAAACTAAATGTATCACAAAACAGCGAAAGACGACCCGAAGTCTGAAGAATTAAACGAATCATTATATTAAAAGCTTTCTTTACCAAAATTTGCATCCAGTACCGATTACTTGAAAAATAGGAACGCTTTTTTTTGGCTAGTTTGAAAAAAACACAATAACATCGTTTCCTTTTTAAGAAAAATAAAATGTAGTCAAGGAAGAAAATGGCAGACCTTGGTAGAAGTCGGAGGAAAAGATTGTCATTAAATAATTCTTACATTTCACCTAACTTATACAGCAGATGTTTAGATCTGTTTGCAAGGGACGGTGTGGGCTAGTGGTTAAGTGCCGTTACCCCGGGGAAGCAAACCCTTAGAAAATGCAGGAGGAAGCAGGCCCTTGCATAAAATGAATGCTGAAGTCGGATGCACTAGACCGACAGGCGCAAAATAAAAACCACATTGCTACGCACACTGCCTTTGGGATTAGAGAAAATAAGGCGAACGCAAAAAAAAAAAAAAAAAATCTGTTTGTTTATCTGCGTTAATTTATTTTAAAATTCACGCGCGCGCACGCACGCACGCACGCACACACACACGAGTGTGTGTATATATACATATCTTCTAAAGACATTACTTACAAACTAGGAAATCTTTTCACAGCTGTGAGAGCTATGACAGTTACGAAATTATCACATGAGTAGTTCAGAACAGTGCTCGACTCAACTCTCAATCTGTATTCCTGTGCAAGTTATTTTCTCGCCAGTTATGCATATTATATTGGTGCTAATTTCCTATTAATGGGACCAATAGCTTTCTTTATACCATCACACATTTGTCTGGTGTTGCTTGTTGCCATTAGAGTTCAGAACAGTGCTTGGCTCATCTCTCAATCTGTATTTCTTTGCCAGTTATTTTCTCGCCAGTGATGCGCATTTTATTGGTGGTAATTTTCTATATATGGGGCCAATAGCTTTCTTTATAACATCACACTTTGTCTGGTGTTTCGTGTTTATACTGCAGTCCGCGTGTTTTCATCACTCTAGAGTCCGTACTCATTTGCACAACAACGAGCTGTGACTTCTGGCGGTCGTAAGGAAATGTCTTTGCCACAGCCATCATAATGCTGCAGCAAAATATGACTGAGCGTATCTCCTCTTGGAGTCACAGATTTAATACACATTATATATATATATATATATATATATATATAATCATCATCACCATCATCTAGCACCTTGGCTGAACACAGTTCTCATGACAGTCGATCTGTAAGAAATACAGTCGTTCGTCAGCTCTCCTGCCTATGGCACTTTCAACCTAAGAACGTCTGTAATGGCTTATGTCCCTCTTTTCTTCAGTCTGTCTCTACCTATTTTAAGATTCATCATATTCCTCAGTATCATTTATTCTAGGCCATTCAGACATTTGATGTGACCAAGGTATATTCATTTCCTAGATGTAATGTTGTTTACTTCCAATTTTTTTCTAAATGGAGCTTCTGTAGGATTTCTGACTTTTGTCTTTTTCGCTGTCCATTGTAATGTAGCATTTTAGCTCCAAGAACTCAATCTACCTCCGTAGTGATTGTATGGTTGACCTTGTCTCGCATCTGTACGTTGCCTCCAGAATGACGCAAGTTTTATATATATATATATATATATATATATATATATATATATATATATATATATATATATATAATGTTTCAATGTCAGCATACAATTACAGTGGGTGATGAGGAAATAGATCAGGTCACGCATTTTGAATATCTGGACTCCAGAATTGACAAAAATGGCGACTGCTCGAAAGAAATCAGAAGAAGACTAGCTCTGGCAATGCAGAGACTGATCATCCTGAAAAAATTATGGCAGAGCACCAAAAAAATGATAAAAGTAAAAGTCTTGAGAGCCTGTGTTTTTCCTGTGGCAGCTTATGGTTGTAAATCATGGACATTACCAAAACTTCCAGACAAAGAATCGAATCCTTCGAGTCAAAATGTTACAGAAAGATCCTCAGAATACCCTGGACAGAGAAAAAAAACAAATGTAGACATTCGGCAAGAGTTGAGCATAGAGGAGAACTGGTTTATCAATTCCATTTTGACTAGAAAAAGCAAATACTTTGGTCACATCAAGAGACACAACGGTCTCGAGAAAACGGTGATGGAAGGTATGGTGCCAGGCAAAAGAGGAAGGGGTAGACCACAAAGACGATGGCACCAAGATATCCAGGAATGCCTGGGTATTTGTGTATGACTGTGGCGGAGGCTAGAGTTTTGGCAAGAGAACCAGTTTCTTTCAGACAGACTGTGATGGGAGCGACGTTATACAAAGGACATGCTACATGATGATGATGATGATGATGGTGATAATGATATATATATATATACATCATTTTGAATTTTGTCGGGCAACGACCGTTATGTTTACTCTTTTCGTTTTCCAACTGCCGATGCATTTTTAAGGTGCGCGACACTGAAGACGGGCGTCCGATCTCTACTGCTCAGAGATCTGGGGAAATACCAGAAAGTCCACGTTAAAAAATCCCGGTTTCCACCATGATTTGAACCCCTGACTTCCAACACACGAGTTCGACGCCTTACCTCGAGACCATTCTGTCCCCTACCATCCCTAGTAGAGGAGGAGGCTGGAGGGCAAGCGTGTCAGAGAAGAGCAGCGCTATAAATTGGAGGATTACATCAAAGAAGAGGAGAGCAACACTATAAATTGGAAGATTACATCAAAGAAGAGGAGAGTAACGCTATAAATTGCAGGATTACATCAAAGAAGAGGAGAGCAACGCTATAAATTGGAGGATTACATCAAAGAAGAGGAGAGCAACGCTTTAAATTGGAGGATTACATCAAAGAAGAGGAGAGCAACGCTATAAATTGGAGGATTACATCAAAGAAGAGGAAAGCAACGCTATAAATTGGAGGATTACATCAAAGAAGAGGAGAGCAACGCTATAAATTGGAGGATTACATCAAAGAAGAGGAGAGCAACGCTATAAATTGGAGGATTACATCAAAGAAGAGGAGAGCAACGCTATAAATTGGAGTACTGGCTTCATAGCTATCTGCGCCCACTGTCTAAACCAGGTAAGGACTCCACGCTTCTCAGCAGTTATCGAATAATCATCATACAAAATGTATATAGAAAATTGCTCGAAAAATTGTGTCCAGGAAAATAATGGCCTAACTTGAACGGGAGCAGATTCTACCCGACACGCTGGGCAGCTATAGAAAAGCGATGGAGACCTAGGCTAACGTTGGAACTTTAGCGTATGATGTGTACGATGGGTTTCAGTCAAAGCAAGAAACAGTCGCGGTGGCACTCGACCTGGAAGACGCATACAACTGTGTCGATTTAGGGACTTTAATTCCCTGAGTGTAGCAGTGTGGTTTAAAACCGTGTCTGGCTAGTTGGATATCAGCTGCCCTGGTGGAAAGACCAGTTGTGCTACGCGTGAGATCGTGGACATCAGAACCGATTCGAGTATGTCCAGGACTGCCTCAAGGGCCTCCGCTCTCACCGGTGCTATTCAACATCTACACAGCAAAAGTGGCCAATATTCAACCCACAGGGACAGGGTGAATGTTGACACTAGCCGATGATATCCTAACCTACAGGACCGGCTCAGGCAGGCAAGAGTTGGTCGGAAACATCCAAGAAACCTTGCAAGCAATCTCAAAGTGGTGCGGCGACTCAAGCTCCAAGACCTGCATGATGTGGTGCTCTATTAATAATTCCATAGTAAAGGCTGTTCACTTTTGATAGTCGCACCATTGTCAGGTGCGACAGGTTGAAATACCTCGGAGTGACTTTTGATCACAGTCTTTCCTATAATTGCCATGTTGACCACATCGTACAAAGATGCAAGAGAGGGTTAGGAACACTCAAGATCATGGCTGCTGCCGACTTGGAACAACGTCCCCTGTTCATCCTATTTCGTCACGTCGTGCCTGGTATCGATTACGGACTAAGCATTCTCACACTATCAAGAACATAGTGTGAAAGGTTGGAACGCATTTAGAATGAAGGTATACGACTGGTTCTGGGCTGCACTAAAGATACCCCCATTGTGATGATGCGGTACATGTTGGGATTGTTATCGGTGACATCCAGACATAAACTGGCACAAGTCAAAGCCTATATGCGTTTCACCACAGACACGCGGGACCCTCTGCATAGTAGTATCTCAGACATCTAGGGATCAAGAATCAAGAAAGGGTCGTCATGGATGGCACAGCCTGAAACAACAATCGGACACGTCACTCCAGCTGAGACGATAGCCAAAGGGGAAGAATTGTTCCCCACTGGGGACAGAATGATAGAGTACCAGAGAGTCATCATAAATTTAGGCAAGGAATGCAGAGAACGGAGCAACAGGAGAGCAGAGCACGAGGTAAATCAGCTGATGACTGAGAACACGCAGGAGAGTGACGCAGTGGGACATCAGGCTGGGGTTTCTCGGCTAGAGTGAGAGGAGAGGCCGTTGCTGAACGCAGTAGGGCATACATGACAACAACCTGCAGTATGAGAATGGAGACGGAAGCAGTGACCTCAGGACTGAAATGGATATCTGAGACTTCTATAACAAAGACAGTCATCGTGACAGACGAGCAAGCCGTACTTCAGAAAGTACAAAAGTGATGGCGTAGGTACGAGTGGATAGCAGCTGTTCGGGCCTCAAAGCTCCAAGCGTTGACATGGATCTACTGTCCTGCTCATGCTGGGGTTCAGGGCAATGAAAGAGCTGACATCTTGGCTTCACAAACTTCCACCATGAGCACATTAGTGATGGATAGAAGTGACATTTTGAAATCAATCTGACTGAGGACACCGCAATAGATGAGCAGCAATCCACAGACTGCAAAGTTTCGACATTAAACAGGGTACGAGCGCAGTATGTCGCATGAAGGAACTTAAGAGTGTACAACCAGCGAGCTACAGGGACCATCAGCATAAATACCTTACGCAGTTTGATGAGAGAGACTGAGCACGTATGGGTATGCCGGGAGTGCAGTGACGTCGATTCTTAGAAACAAACAGTCCGGAGAACTGAATGCGCTGTGTCGATAGTTTACTGCTTGACTCATGTTTGCACCTTTTGGGTCGCCACATCCGTCTTCCCAGTGTATAACTTCTAACCTGTCACATCTCTAAACGTGTCACAGTCTGGATGCAAGGTCCCTGGTCAAACCTGACACGATTCATTGATGAAATAGTTACCTTGTAAGACAATCAGGCCCAGTCTCCGGCCTGCACAGCCATTGTAACAGAAAATGTGCTTTCTGGTAATTATAATTGTGCTTCTATAAACATACTTCATTCAAACATACTTCATTCAAACATACTTTAACTCTTTTATGTGCACGGACATTAGTTATGCCAAAAAAAAAAAAAAAAAGTACGAAGAATAAAATAAAACAATTCTCTGTCGTCGAACAATCCCATACAAAATTCACCAGAAAATGCCAAAATAAAACCAAACTATTTTTCTGACGCATTATCGATTGCAATTGAGATTTCTTAAATGACTTTCAAAATGTCAAATTAGCAACAGTAGAGTGGGATTTTAATTACAGATTGAAATTAAACCAGACATTGAGATGTTTCGATCGGACACTAATAACAACGTGCGATCAATGTCAGGGGGGTCAGCCTCACTTTAAAGTTATTTAATAGGGTGAAAATAGGGTCAGGGATCAAGATGCTGCGCAGCGCATGAGCTGCAGTGGTCAGCGACTCATAGTTGAGTGTTATCGTCAGGGCCAGCGAACCTGAGCTGACAAGACCCTTCTACACCTCTACGTGGTGATCCTGGATAACAGGCTGCAGCAGGGCAGACTGGCTAAGGAGAAGGGATCGAAGAGGGAATGCTAACCCGATACTAAAAAAAAATGCTTCCTGAAGTCGGATGTGTTGGACTGAAAGGTGGAAATATCGCAGTCAAACTGTAAACTACGACACAAGGCATTCCGTTCTCTGGACTATATTCTGCTACTTAAGCCCTTTCAATGCTTGGTAGCGGGAGATTGAGAACGAACTAAGCCAAGCCAAGCCAAGCCAAGCTAGGGTCAAATCACGCAGGTCTTGTATCTGTGATCTTGACGTCTCACATCATGTAATTGGTGGCGAATTGAAATAGTTGTTGCTCTTCTACCATTGTATGTAGAAGAAGTCTCCTCTTTTTTTTCTTGAGCCTTATTGATTGCGCAGAATGAGGTAACTGGTTCTATTACAAACTATTTTCAATCGTTTTTTGCAACCTGCTTGGTAGGGTACATCTTTACTATTTCTTGTTTTCCTTTCTGATCTCTGTGACATAGCCATACATTCCTTGTAATGTTTCTTATTCTTAATGATACAGAATATACTCCATAGAAGCAGGTATATATTTCTGGAGAGCAGTGAAGGGTAAAGAGCAGTGAAGGGTAAAGGCTAAGGATGTTTAAATAAGAACGTTAGTTAACGAAACAATATGCGCCTGACTTGGTCTCGGAAGATCTTTCTTTAACTCGCGTCCTTCTTTGAACATAATTGTCGAGTTCTTCACTGTTGTCTTCGACACACTTTTGTGGCAATACACTGCCTGCATTCTTCAATGAATGTCAACTGGTCGACATCCTTTGGCTGTTAAAAACCTAATCACCGCTCGCTGATCAATTTACTGACGAATTCCGTATCACACCCGCCATGTATTCTACTGTCTGCTGAGAAAACGTTGAGCCGGAAGATAATGAAATTTTGCAAACTTGACGGTTGGTATGTGCTGTTTACACCAGAAGTGACGTCATCATGCGCATCGTACGTATGTTCACACCATTAGTTCATTCATTGAAAAAGTGTTAGAGACTTCAATTTACTAAGCCTTAGCATGTGAAGTGGGGTGATCAATTCCTTTCCTCACTGCATTTTCCTTCCATATCCGTAAGTCAGGCACGTATTTACATCTTGGTTGACTGGAACTGCCGGTAGTGGGAGTTTAACCCCGTATCTTTTCCACGAAACGTGAGTGCTCTACCACTGCGCTAAAACCCCGGTTATTTTGATATTGTAGATTTTAAACATTATGGATAAAGTGGAGAACAATTTCACAGTCCCGGGAATGTGTACATAAAAACATGATTCAGGTGATTCGAAACGGAGTGCAGCGTTTCTCTCCATCAGAGCAACACTGTTACAGCTTACCACTCCATCAGAGCAACACTGTTACAGCTGACCACTCACGAGTTAGATTCTACATTCCACCAATTATTGCATCAGTTTAGTTAAACGTTGGTCATCCAGTTGACCAATGAGTGTCGTTGAAGCTTCAGCCGTCGTTCCTATGCCAAGGTTGTGAGCAGATGTAGTTGAAGTGTTACTCTTATGTCATCAGTCCATCTACCGCATGATGTACCTTGTACCATGTGGTTGAACATCTTGTGTACAAACGTGCCTGCTTGCTTATGAAATAACAGAATGAACGGATTTTCTGCCGTGGAATGTATTCAACACAAGATATCTGTGATCATATTTGTAATGTCTTCATTTCTTATTCTGTCTTTCCTGACAACTCCATAGACTTTTCTTATACATGTTATTCTCGCGTCCTTATTCTCGTCTGGTGAGCTTTGGGCAAATGCCAATTTTTGGCATTGGTAGGGCAAAGTTGGTATAAATATACTTTTTATCAGTTGTTATTTAGTTGTCAAGCTGAGTTTCGGGCATTAAAGAACTGGCGACAGATGATAAGTCACAGCAGGGGACGTTCTGTCGCCCTGTTTCTGTGTCTCTTTCACGACTTCCATCTGCTGAGCAAATAATCTCTAGAATTGTCAACTCCCACGTCTGCTGAAGTTTTATATCGTTTACATTTATGGTAATTGGACCTGCTATTCTTCTGATTCTAATAGATATTAGTTTTGAGGCTCTAATTTTTATATTAAATCTTTCAATGGTTGTGACAAACCTCTTTATATGATTTTGAATTCTATCTTCATCGTTGTATATTGGTTGAGGGTGAAAGGTAAGAGGAACAGTAATTAAATAACATATTTTTTATTATGAAGTGCATGGAAAGTATGTACAAAAGAGAATCTTATTTCAGGAAACAAAATGGCGCTTTAGCAATATTAAATGTAGGGATTGTGGTGATCGAGCAATATTCGTATGCGCAATGTACTACAACATGGCCGCCTGACTGTCGACTTGCACTGGGGAACAACAACGACAGGCCATTCGTCCTTTTATGGTTAGAGCGTGTGGAACCTTCTTCAATCTATAAAAGAAAGAAGATTCAGTACTTTGATAGTTATTTGAGTCAGAGGAATGAGAATAAAGATTTCTAAACGGAAGACAAAACGTCATTGATTGAACCGTGGCGTGAGAAACCAGCAAACGTGGCAACTGACACAGTGAACCTGCAGATTGGCAAACTAGCCCGTGGCAACAGGCGAGTCCCTATTTATGAAATAGCCGTAGATTTCAACATAAGTTGAGCTGAGTACAAAATTGTCCATGATGACCTCGTTTAAAAGAGGCTAGGTAGCAATCGGGTACCAAAGCAGCTGTCCGATGATCACAAGCGTGCATGACAGACGATTTGTCAGCAGCATTTGGACCGTCATGTTTGTAAAAGGAAATGTTTTTCTCTATCAAATTGTGACAGGCGATACGTCCTGGGTACACCATTACGAAACAGAGCGTAAGGGACAGTCGATGCTATGGAACCACACGCTGTCTCCGGCTAGGAAAAACATCAAAACACAGACTTCCGCTGAAAAAGTAATGATGACCATCTTTTGGGATGTTCGTGGCCCTATACTAGTGCTGTTCCAGGAAAACAGTAACTATTGCTCTACACACTGATATTGCTAGTGGCCAATGATGAAGTTTATGATACGATCAAAGCGACGGAAACTTTTCTCAAAAGGAGTATTGCTACTCCACGACGACAACGCCCACCAGCTTCCTTCTGCGTATTCAGTGGATACAATTCATGCTCTGAAATATGAAGGTCTTAAAATGTCCAGCATACAGTCCTGACTTGATTCCATCCGACTTTCACTTGTTTGGACACTTGATAAAAATATTTCGGGGGTCAAAGGTTTGTAGATGACAACGAGGTTATAGTAAAAAATTAAAGGTCACAATAACATACACTTTTCTAGAGAGTATCCACAAGCTAGTAGACAGGTGGGTCAAATTAGTTGCCAGGCATAGGGACTGTGTCCACAAATTAGGCTACAAAATGTCTGGTTCGCTCTCTTGTAAAAGTTATATTAATAAAATTGATGTGTTCCTCGTAGTTTATGTGGATCCGCTACTGGGACTGCAACTTGGCTGACGTCTGTCCCTATTCTGTCCATGTAAATGATGAACAGAAGTGATGAAAGCAAGAATGTGGTTATTTAAAAAACAAACATTTGTGGTGCTATCAATTGCTCTAATCACATTTTCATTAAAACAATGTAGAGCTATCACACAATCCAAAAGTCGATCTTGTATACCATTGTCATCTAAACTCGACCAAAGTTTGGCAAGATTTACTCGATCAATGATTTTCACTACATCAATAAATGTAGGTTTAAATATTTATTATATTATATTGATCAGCATTACACCGTTTACAAAGTTCAATTTGTTAAATGCGTTTCTATGTCTATTGTCACAACGATCGTTTCTTAAATGAACTAAACATCCTTGTACACATCTTATGCAAATACTCCAGATTTATCTCGCAAAACCTTTATTTATCTCCTTCGTACAAACGGGCATTGTAAAGGATGAAGTAATTTTCTATATGGGACAGTATTGATTTGGTACCAACATATCAATATACACATTACATAGTAGTCGAGGAGACGGAGGGAGCTCTGAAATAGACGCTCAATGAAATTTACAACGCCGCAAAGGACTATGAAGGGAAGAAACATATAAAGAAGACAACGGTTATGCTGGTTACAAGCACACCGCAAACAGTAAGCCTAGTGGGATAGATGGTGGAGTGAAGGGCAATACAGGACTCATATGTCTTTAGCCTGTCCTGTCCAAGTATACCTCACCTACACAACTCATAGCCTGTCCGCCAAAATCTACCTCACCTACATGACTCATATCCTCTCCTGCCAGTCTATCTCACCTACAGCTCATGTCTCATATCCTCTCCTGCCAGTCTATCTCACCTACAGCTCATGTCTCATATCCTCTCCTGCCAGTTTATCTCACCTTCAGATCATGTCTCATAGCCTCTCCTGTACAAGTCTACCTCACCTACAGGGCGCATATGTCTCATAGCTTTTCCTGCCCATCTACCTGATCTACAGTACTCATAGCTTCTCCTGCTGAAGTCTACCTCACCTACAGGACTCATAGCCTCTCATGCCCAAGTCTACTTCACCTACAGGACTCATAGACTCTTCTGCCCAAGTCTACCTCACCTACATCTCATAGCCCGTGTTGCCCAAGCCTACATCACCTACATAACTCATGTCTCATAGCCTCTCCTGGCTGTCTACCTCACCTACAGGACTAATATGTCTCATAGCCTCTTCTGCCCGTCTACCTCACCTACAAAACTCATATTTCTCATAGACTCTTTTGCCCAAATCTACCTCACCTACAGAATTAATATGTCTCATAGCCTCTCCTACCCAAGTCTACCTTACCTACAGGACTCATGTCTTGCAGCCCCTCTTGCCTGTCTACCTCACCTACAGGACTCATAGCCTCTCCTGCCCAAGTCTACCTTACATACATGACTCATATGTCTCATACCCTCTCCTGCCAAAGTGTATCTCGCTTACATGACATATGTCTCACAGCCTTTCCTGCCCAAGTCGTCCTCAGTTTTAGTAGCTCTTTAATTGGTGGGAATTGTTGATTTGTTATTTGTTTGTTCCTGTTTTTGCCAGTTTATCAACATTTCCATTGCTGCACCCTGCAACATCCGAGATGTCTCTAGAAGAGCACTTACCACGCACTGGACTTCTGTGGCCCAAGAAAAGGTCCGCTGGAGACGAAGTTGGGACCCGCAGCTACACCCAGAAACGGATCATAAAGATTACGATCACGATGGTTTAATAGTCAAAATAGTCTAATAGTTTGTGCAAGGCAAGTTGTCAGCCCCATCACACTTTCTCTGGTCCCGTGACCACTCGGAAGGGAACCAGCAGGATTTTACAATGAGGCAGGCGAGAATTGGACCAATGGAGATGTTGATCGTCTAATTGCGAACAAATTTCCAAATCCATATTGCTCTCTCCAGCATTCCTAGAACCTCCTATCATTGAACATTGATGTGCGTCACTAATTAGATAATGAGGCATTTGGTTACTTGAGATTGTGAGTGGGAGAGAGAATCATAGTTACCCCCACCATTTACTCGCGTTCGGTTGAATTTCTTCACTTTGACACTCAGAACACATTGCGTCAATACCGGATGATAGTCGCCGCAATGAGAGAACCGGAAAGCCCTGGTCCGTACCAGCTCGAACACCGCCCAGAATATCGAAGATCCACTCAAATGAAAGGTAATGACGCAATCTAATGGAAAACCGTTACCGAAATTTAGGTCACCGTCAAATCTGTGACGAATGCAAGCATTCGAATCAAGAGGTGGATAAAGAGCAAATGCTAAACTGGAACCCTCAGACAAATGTGGAGAACACTGAACATGAAATGACGAACGTGAAGCCAATGTGACAGGGTTCTAGTGGGTGGAACTAAAGATGACTGCTCAAAACAAGAACCATCGGAAGGAGAAGAAATAATTCATATTTGATTAGAGATAAGTAATCAATCATTCCTAGTTACCGTTCAACACTTCTTGGACAGATCACATTTAATCATATGCCCTCTTCATATCGTTGGTCGGCTGCATTGATTTTCTAAAGATTTACATATTTTGCCCTAATTATGAAATGAGACAGATTATGCACCCCACCCCCCCCCCCCCCCACCCCCCTTCTCTCGAAGTTGTCCTCCCACTGACAGCTTTATATTCGTCCGACACGTTCGATTTGTTCTTTTTCTCGTACGATTTTCAGCAAGGTCTCTTGATTTCGTAAAAGTAGTTTAATGGTTGGACTTCCATTTCTTAAATTCATTCCTTGTTAACACATATTTTTTTCAAGCAGCGTCGGATGAGCTCACTGCAGTCAGCGACACATAGCTGGCTGCATGCATCAGAGTCAGCGACACATAGCTGGCTGCATGCATCAGAGTCAGCGACACATAGCTGGCTGCATGCATCAGAGTCAGCGACACATAGCTGGCTGCATGCATCAGAGTCAGCGACACATAACTGGCTGCATGCATCAGAGTCAGCGACACATAGCTGGCTGCATGCATCAGAGTCAGCGAATCATAGCTGACCAAAATCATACTCCACCTCACCGTGACGACCCTGGAAACATTCTGCACCAGTCACTAGTGTAGTCTGGCCAATGGATAGGGATCGCAGTGTAACTAACAATTGTTGGCTGAAGCCGGATGTGGTCAGACCAAAAGGTGCATATATCGCAGCCTCACTGTAAACCGAGTGGTATTCCAGGGTCTATGTGTATGACAAGGACAAGAGTAGCACCACTTCCCCACAGAGAGCATGTCGTAAGAGGCGACTAACTGTGTGACATGGCATAACACCGGCCATAGTTAAGAGCAGCATAGATGGCGCATAACAGGCTGCGGGTCTACTTTGCTCTAGTGTTTTTTGAGTCTATTGAGATGGACTCGTATATCAGTCTATCACCCTCCATTGTGTAGTAATAAGCTGCTCGAACCTAGCCCGCTAAGCAGGAAATCCTTCTCCTGGCGACATCCAGCTACCACCAGAGATAAGACCTGCAGAGGGGCGTATGCCCCTGTAAAAGTACAAGCCAACTAAGACTAAGACTGTAAACTACAATACTTTTTTTTAAAGACCTCGTTTCCTGAAACGTTGGTACACATTGAAATTGGAAAAAAGATATTAACTAATTCACTCCTCAATACTTCTGTACACATTTATATTTGAAGCGTAATACATCCGCTTTGTGTACAAGAGACACATGAATAAATTCAGGAAAACGTGTAATTGAGAAACTATTCAAAATAAATATGGCAGTAGTTCAAGCCGATGTATCGGTTATGTTGCATGTAACAACATTTGCAAGATATGATATTGGCTTTACAGAGTCTAAGCTACCATACTTTGAGAAAGAGTCTGAGTGGTAAAATGGTTAGAACGCTTATCTATCATAGCAAAGGGACCATGGTCGCTTCCCAGCATGGACATACTTGCAGTCTGCCAGATATAAAAAAGTAATTAGTCTGTTAGTTAATAATAGTTGCCCATGGCAAAGTGAAGATTGCGGCAGCATCAGACGTGCTGTTAGATTTGTTTTTATACGGCTTTAAAGACCAATCATGGCACGGCGGACTCTAATACACATATTGCCCATATGCAGGGAGTCGACTGTCGGGTCGTTGTGCGTTCTGGTCTTTCGGGCGTCACACGTTCTCTGAGCCTCCACGATGAAATGCCGTTCTGCCATATCTTCTTCTTCTTCTTTTTTGTTCTTTCTCAATCTCCCGCTAGGGTGTAATTCAAGCACACACTCAGGTTCCAATCCTGTTAGGGTGTAATTGAAGCACAAACTCGGGTTCCAATCCTGTTAGTTAGGGTGTCATTCAAGCACAAGCTCGGGTTCCAATCCTGTTAGAGTGTAATTCAAGCACATTCTCGGGTTGCAATCCTATTAGGGTGTATTTCAATCACAAATTCGGGTTCCAATCCTGTTAGTTAGGGTGTTATTCAAGCACAAGTTCGGGTTCTAATCCTGTTAGTTAGAGTGTAATTCACGCACATTCTTGGGTTGCAATCCTGTTAGGGTGTAATTCAATCACAAACTCGGGTTCCAATTCTGTTAGAATGTAATTCAAGCACAAACTCGGGTTCCAATGCTGTTAGGGTGTAATTCAGGCACAAGCTCGGGTTCCAATCCTGTTAGTTAGAGTGTAATTCAAGCACATTCTCGGGTTGCAATCCTATTAGGGTGTATTTCAATCACAAATTCGGGTTCCAATCCTGTTAGTTAGGGTGTTATTCAAGCACAAGTTCGGGTTCTAATCCTGTTAGTTAGAGTGTAATTCAAGCACATTCTTGGGTTGCAATCCTGTTAGGGTGTAATTCAATCACAAACTCGGGTTCCAATTCTGTTAGAATGTAATTCAAGCACAAACTCGGGTTCCAATGCTGTTAGGGTGTAATTCAGGCACAAGCTCGGGTTCCAATCCTGTTAGTTAGAGTGTAATTCAAGCACAAGCTCGGGTTGCAATCCTATTGGGGTGTAATTCAAGCACAAACTCGGTTTCCAATCTTGATAGAGTGTAATTCAAGCACAAACTCGGGTTCCAATCCTGTTAGTTACGGTGTAATTCAAGCACAAGCTCGGGTTGCAATCATCTTAAAGTGTAATTCAAGCACAAGCTCGGGTTGCAATCCTGTTAGAGTGTAATTCAAGCACAAGCTCGGGTTGCAATCCTGGTAGAGTGTAATTCAAGCTAAAGCTCGGGTTGCAATCCTGCTAGAGTGTAATTCAAGCACAAACTCGGGTTCCAATCTTGTTAGTTAGGGTGTAATTCAAGCACAAGCTCGGGTTCCAATCCTGTTAGTTAGAGTGTAATTCAAACACAAGCTCGGGTTGCAATCCTGTTAGGGTGTAATTCAAGCAAAAACTCGGATTCCAATCCCTTTAGAGTGTAAGTCAAGCACAAGCTCGGGTTCCAACCCTGTTAGTTAGCGTGTCATTCAAGCAGAAGCTCGGGTTCCAATCCTGTTAGAGTGTAATTCAAGCACAAACTCGGGTTCCAATCCTGTCAGTTAGAGTGTCATTCAAGCACATTTTCAGGTTGCAATCCTGTTAGGGTGTAATTCAAGCACAAACTTGGGTTCCAATCCTGTTAGTTACTCTGTAATTCAAGCACAAGCTCGGGTTGCAATAATGTTAGAGTGTAATTCAAGCACAAGCTCGGGTTGCAATCCTGTTAGAGTGTAATTCAAGCACAAACTCGAGTAGCAATCAGCAGCAACCGGATTCGAATCACGCAGTGTTAATTTTGAATCTGTATGTCGTGTGATTTCCATTCATCAGCACGCTCGAGATGTGATGAAAGCTACTGTTACCCGCCACTTCTTTAGGGCGCACAAAAGAGTGAACCTACTCATTATGGGCATTCAAAACAACAACAACAACTATTTGTCTTCCAATCTTTGCTTTCATATTTTGAACATTTCATAAAACAATTCGTCGGCGCGCTGAATACATCTGTATAGAATTACTACACGTACCATCACCATCACCATCATCAGCACCATAATCCCCATCATAACAATTACTACCACCAAAATTATCACTACCTGGAGTATTGCACCATTATCAAAACCTTCATCCCCATCACAAGCATTACACCACCATCATCACTATTACCACCACCACCATCATTATTACCACCATTATTACCATAAACACCATCACCACAACCACAATTACCATAATCACCATCACCATCCCCATAATCACCACCACAATCACCATCACCACAATAAACCTCACCATCACCACGATCACTATCACCACCATCACCATCACCACGATCCCCATCACCACGATCCCCATAACCACAATCACCATCACCATCGCAACAATCACCATCACGTTCAACACTATCACCATCACCACAATCATCATCACTATCAACAGAATCACCATGACATTATCACAATCATCATCACCGTCACATCACCACAATTACAACTTTCCCAATCACTATCACCATCACCTTAACCACAATCTCTATCACCATCACCACATTCACCATCACCACATTCACCATCACCATCTCCATCGCAAATTACACATCATCATCGTCAACACCGCCATTACTGAAATCCCCCAAATCACATCAACACGATCCCCATCCTCATTACCCCGTCTATCGCTACCCTCATCACTCCCTCCATCCCCACCCTCATCACCTACACCATCACCACCCTCATCACCACCACCACCACCACCATCACCAGCCTCATCACCTTCCCTACCCTTATCACTCAATCCATTACCACCATCATCACCCCCATCGCTCCCTCCATCACCACCCTCATACACGCCATGACCATCACCACCACCATCACCATTATCACTCCGTCGATCACCACACCCCCATTACCACCCTCATCACTACCCTCCATCACCACCCTCATCACCACCCTGATCACTACCCTCATCACCTCCCTCATCACCACTCTCATCACTTCGTCCATCAGCACCCTCATCACTACCCCCTTCATCACTACCCTCATCACAGCATTCATTACCACCACCATCACCACCCTTATCACCACCCTCTATCACCACCCACTATCACCCCCCAAAATCATCCTTTCCTGCACCATCCCCATCACCCCTTTTATCAGCCCTCTCATCACCATCACCACCCTCATTACCCTTATCATCACCACCCTTCATCATCCCTCCATCACCACCCTCATTTTTGATGATGGATCTACACAACTTCCTGGTATGAATTTATTTGTCAATTCTGTTGATGGCCATCGCACGTGCTGCAGTGTCAAAATGGAAGACAACAGCAGAATTGATAAACAACATTCACGACAGGAAGTTGAAGCAATCCATGATCGATTACTCTAGTCGGCACGGCCCACTTCTTCTATATTTAGAAACAGAACAATCTGCCTTCTCATTTCATTATTCTTCTTAAACTGGAAAAATAATTCAGGTATTTGTAAATAAAAATCGATAAATTTGTTTATTCACGAAACTAATTCAGCATTTTAATTCAAATGAGATTTGTTGTGCATTTCTTAAACATCGTTTTCATAAAAAAAGAACTAATTCAACTTTTTCTGTAATAATGATGTTTCTGCTCTTGCCATATGCATTTTTGATTAAGAAGAAGATCGTAAAATTGGACATGTTTTAAAATGATGTAAATAATAGAAATAACTACTTCCAGTGATGACGAATAAATTCGGTTATACAGATACCTCCTGGTCTTCTGAGGACAAAATGCGGAACATATTAATAGCGAAGAAGCAATTTCTCTAGTGAGTTAAGAGTAAAGAATAGTTCGCACATTCTGTGGAAAAGAAGGATTTCAAAAAAGGTCATTTAAACATTGGAAGAAGGAACCTAAGAAATTGGAACATGCAATGTCAGAACAGTTGAAAGGATTAGAAATGTTATGCAATCTGGCACATACGGTTTAGCAAAGGCAAGAATGACAGATGCCTAATACGCGAAGAAAGAGCAGTATTCATTTATACATTAAGTGGGAGTTGTTTGCGTTGTTTACGAATGGCCACAATGAGTAGATTACTTTTTTGTCCTGAAAAGGACGGTAAGTGGCGGGTTGCAGCGCATTCTTCACATCCCGAGCCTGCTTTTGAATGTGGACCGGGGTTCTCCAGGCGGTTGTGCCATGCTTGGCTTCATCTGCGTGTCCCTCTCTACTACGGGGGTCACGTCAATCCCTGACGTTGTTAGCCAGCCTGCCATGAAAACAGATCCGTTTCCAGGGAGGGCTACTTAAAAGCCGAGCTGATAGTCTTGGCCAGTATGTTTTGCCTGAATCTGACTAACCGGTCTCATCAGTACATTTTGCCTGAATCTGACTATCCGGTCTCATCAGTACATTTTGCTTGACCCGACGTTAGTCTTCCTTCCTATCTGTGTGAGAGTGAATTATAAAAAAAAGGGGTCAGACAACGGTATGTCCTATCTTCTAGCGTGTTTAAGGCTGGAAATCAACACCAACAAGACGGAAGTTATGGCTTCACAAAAAGGAAAGAAAGTCCACAAGTTGGCTTCCACATAAATGGAGAAAGTCTGGATCAAATGTCAAGCTATTAATAGATTGATCAGCTAATGATGGATAATGACACTGGAGAAAGGGAGATCGTTAATAGAATTTAAATAGCGAAGAATGCATATACCTTTATGATACAAATACTGTCCAAGCAGATGTTCTAGAAATTAAAAACCGGAATCATTAAATGCTATGCACATTTATTTTTATTGTAAACCGTAGAAATCTGGACCATGACCAAGAAAATGGACAAGAGAACCGAAGCCTTTGAAATGTGGGTCTCCAGAGCTTAGAGGAATTAGAATAGGAAAACAAATAGGGAGGTCCTGGAAGAACTAAAGTGAAGAAGACGCTTGTGAAAGCATAAGAACAAAATATTTTGGTCGTAGAGTCAGAAGGCGGCAGAGGAACCAAATGACAGGCTACATCAATATGTGGAAGGGACACAATCTGAGCTAGTTCACTGGCCTGGCACGGGGCAGAGACTGCTGGGGATCCATTACGGCCAACATGAGAGCCGGCACTTGATTATAATGATGATGATGGAATAATAAACGAAAAGTAAATGTAATGATGTTTTTACAAACTCCAAAAAACTTGTACCTGGCAATTGAGCACACACTGATGTAGCGATACAGGTAAGGTTGAGAGCAGCGAAGTTTTAGGAAGAATTAAGAGAAGAGTAGACAACGAAGCTCTAGGAAGAATTAGGCGTAGATTAGACAACAAAGTTCTAGGAAGAATTAGGCGTAGATTAGACAACGAAGTTCTAGGAAGAATTAGGCGTAGATTAGGCAACAATGTTCTGGGAAGAATTAGGCGTAGATTAGACAATAAAGTTTTAGGGAAGATATAAGCAAAGAGTGGACAACAAAGGTTTAGGAAGAATTAGGCGAAGAATAGACAACGAAGTTCTAGGAAGAACAACTTAGAATTTTCCTAGAATTGCAGAATATTCTAACTAGCAGGAAAAATATAAAGAATTACAAAAAGAACCCAGTATTATGTACTTCGTAAAGCTCAGGTAATAGAGTTCAGAATTTCAAACTTATGTCTTGAAAATATATGTGAAAGTTCCTCGATTCCTGAATATGCAGTGAAATGCTTGAAAGGCGAACAAAACAAAACAATAGATAAATCACAACAAAAAACAAACAAGAGCGGTTAAGTTAGCATCCATAAAACGAAGGTCTCAGGAATGTGTGAGACATGGCGTGCCAATTATAAAATAGAGTGGACGAAACAAGAAATGATCAATATGATTGCACACATTCAAAAACAGACGAAACATAAACAAATCACATAAAATACAATTTAAAAGAACAATCCGCACAAAAGAATACAAATATCAAGATACACAAATATTACATATTTGGATACACACAAAAACAGGAGAACAAAGAGAACATATAGAAAGTCCCTGACAAAGGCCTTGTGGCCGTAACGTAGATATAGTTTCGTTTTTGTCTTGACGTTGTTGTCTTGGTAAGGACACTGGTCCATTGACTTTATCATCATATGCTCTTTCCGTCTTGTCAGACGATAGTAATTGTGATTTGAAAAAAAGGTATATAACTACAGTCCATGACGGTAACGAATGTGACTCGTAAGATCAATCCGAGCAGAGAAGCGTTTTTAACAGTATATGCAAGGAAAGTCAGGACCAAATGCGGCATCGCATGGTGTGGCCTGTCTTTAGCCTATCAGCAATCAGTATCTCCTTTATCTGTATTTCATGCTTAATCCTGGCTCTCCATGTAACACGACCCATGGCACCCTGTTCCCATGATAACAAATTGATACATCATTCATATCCCGCTTGTATCCTTGTACCGAAGTAGTGACCGCCTCGATACATTTTGGAATTCTTCTATCATCCATCCAACGAATGTGTCCCATCCATCGTAGCCTTCGAAGACTAAGCGTAGAAACGATTGTGACCTGTTCTCTCCAACACCTCTGCGTTGGTGATCTTGCCTTACCACTCAACTCCTAGGGTTCTGCACAGGCACCTCATGTGATAGCTATTTAGCCGCTTTTCCTAGTGCGTTGTAGGTAGGCCATGTCTCACTGCCATAAAGAAGGGTGCTGAGGACACAGGCCTAATAAACAAGTGTTTTTAATTTAACAGTGAGTTTCTTGTTCTCCCAGACCCTTTTTTGTTAATCTGCTCATTGTTGTTGCTGCCTTGTCTATCCTGATATTGATCTCTTGGTCCAGGGATAGTTTTCTATTGACTGAGGATCCCAAGTGCATAATGTGATTTACTACATCGAGAACCTCATCATAACTAGTGGATTGTTTGCACCCTGGAACATAACTTGTGTTTTCGTTTTGCTGATTGTTAACCCGAACTCACAACAGGCATCCCAAAAAATGCAGATTGTAAGCTTTGCAGTTCCTCCTCCGAGTGAGTTGTAATTGCGGCATCATCCGCAAAGAGCAGTTCTCTGAACAGCACCCTGTTTATTTTGATCTTGGCTTTCAACTTTTGGGAATTGAATTGGCCACCATCTGTGCAAGAATGAATGAAGATATCACCTTCCTGGTCACGACATGCATGCTTCAAGAGAAGTGAGAAATATATTCCAAAGAGGTTTGGAGCAAGTACAAAGTCTTGTTTTACTCCGCACTTGAATACAAACTACTCTGAGGACGTACGTCAAAGTTGATGGTTCCTTTAATGTCAGTGTGAAACGACTCGATAGTGCTCAGAATAATCTGTGGCCAGTCAACCCTCCGAGTGCTTTGAATAGACCCACACGACTGACCAAGTCAAATGCTTTCGTGAGATCAATGATATATAATGGCTGCTTTTGTTGTCTGCATTTCTCTTGCAACTTTCGTAACGACAATATCATGTCTGTGGTAGACATTTTCCACGAAAACCGCACTGTGACTGGGTACACCTGGTCTCCTAGGACCTGGTGTCTGCACAGAACAATTCTGGCAAGTATTTTCCCAACGGTACACAGAAGCGAAATTCCTTGGTTGCTGCAGTTACTCTGGTCCCTCGTGTTATTGTACAAGGTTATAATCTTTGAAATCCTGCGGGACCTGTCCTTCATGCCAGCATAATGTTATCAACGGATGTATCTGTGCAGCAAGTATGTCTTTTCCACTCCTGATGACCTCTATTGGGATTCCATCCTTTCCTGGAACCTAGCCAGAAGCAAGGTCAGCAATAGCACTGTTAACTTCTGCCATGGTTGGCAGCGAGTCCAGATGGTCCAGAGTTGGCATATCTCGTTGACATTAAGGGAATCTTCTGTTAGCTGTGCCTCGCTTAAGTAAAGTTCAAGATGCTCTACCCATTTGTTTAACTGCTTCCTCTTATCAGTGATGATCTCCCCAGAGAAAACTTTTAGCGATGCACTTTTTTTTCACTGTTGGGCCGATGGCTTTCTTAATTCATCCATACATGCCTCTGATGTTACCATTATTCTCACATAACGGTATCCAATAATCATGTGCATATTGTCTAACTGTCATTTGCACTACTTTTCTCGCTTGTTTCAATACATTGAGAGTGTTTCGTGTTGTTTTGCCTTTGTTTCTTTGTAGTGCTGCCTTTTCCCTGTCAATCAAAGGCTGCAGTATCCGACTATTTGCCTCAAACCAGTCTTGATTTCTATGTTCTCTAATGTCATAAGCTGTTACTGCTGCTTTGAGGGTAACATCTTTGATTACATCTCACCTTTCACTAGCTATACAGTCTCCTGATGTATCAGTGAAAACATCTGCAAGCTGCTGTTGTAACTTGAAACACTTTTCTGGATCCTTGGTGTTGACTAAATGTATCCTCTAAATTGGTTTGTGCTTCGCTGTGAAGATTCTCTTAGATGTCAGCTTGACGCTGGCAACGACCAACGAGTGGTCAGTATCACAGACCCATTCCCACGAAAACCACACTCTGTCTCTAGGTAAACCTGGTCTCATGGGACCTGGAGTCTGCGCAGAACAATTCTGGGAAGTATCTTCTCAACGGTACACAGAAGCGAAATTCCTCTGTATTTGTTGCAGTCACTCCGTTCCCCCTTGTTTTTGTACAAGGTTACAATGCCTATATATATACTCGTACATTTGATCAACTTTTCATCCTCAGTTCCACTTAAGATTCGATCTATTTAATTCTCCGAATTGTCATTTTCAACTTCCAGGCTACTTCATTTTCACTTCTAACAGAGAGGAAAAGCAAAACTCACAAAGATGTGTCGTCACAAACGAAATGGAAACGAAAGCTTCTTTTATCAGAAAACCAAAATTGTGAGATGATTTCTCATCTAACTCTTCCTCCTAAATCGGTCTTCAGTTCCAAATATTAATCTTGACAGTCATTAGGAACTTTTTCAACTGATAATTTGAATGCATTTCACATTAAATTCAACTCCTCATCAGTGAGTTCAAGAAAATAGCCACTGGATTTATTTTCCAGTGTTATCAAATGCTGAATAATTACATTTTTTCAAATTCTAAAAGCACTTGGTAATTTGGTAATTATCACTTTCAACAAGCAATGATGACATCACACATTGAGCCACTTCTTATCTCAACCCATCTCTTTCAATTTTCCAGCTTGCTCATGAAAGCTTTTAACGAATCAAAGAGCTTTATGATGTTTGTTTCCTTTCCTTGCATCTGAAGATTCAATTTATTCAACTGCTCGAGAATGTCAACACAATAGGCATGAAACATTCCTGATCATATAACAAGGGCAACAAAAATTCATCTTACTCTGAACTTCAGTAAATAATGTTAGCTTATGTCTTACCTCAAATACTCGCTCAGTTACATTGCTTCATGAAAGCCATCAAAGATTTGTTTCGATAAAATATAAATAATTTCCAGCAGCCATGTTAATATATACAATTAAAAAAATTCGTGAGTTGAGAGCTCCTTCATTTGACGAAATTCACAATTTCAATCGCTTGATCTTGAAACCTTCTTTAGTAGAGCTGCAGATGTTTTTGTCGATCACTATGCCAGAGAAAACCACATCGAGGTCCCTGCAGATAAGCATACAGACATTAGCGAAGAGCTAAAGCGACACGAAAACATAAATACGGCTCCTGAAGAGCACATGATGGCCAAACTAACCATGCGTGAAATGGAAGAGGCTATGAGAACACTAAAGAAAAGGAAATCTCCCGGAAAAGACGGGATAACAAACGAAATGCTGATGGGGCTGGGCCAAACAGCGAAGAAAAAACTACTATCAGTCCTGAACCAAAGCTGGAAAAGGGGTATTGTACCCCAGGCATGGAAGGATGCAATACTGGTACCAGTACCAAAAACAGGAAAAGATAAAACAGATCCGAATGGATACAGGCCCATAAGCCTACTGAGCTGTGTCGGCAAGCTGATGGAACGGATGATAAACACCAGACTGATGTGGCATCTGGAAGAAAAACGAATTCTAATCCCACAGCAAGCCGGCTTTAGACAGCACAGATCCACTGAGGACCAGGTCATCCTCATAGCCCAGGAGATAGAAGATGCCTACCAGGCACAGAAGCACACAGTAGCTGTCTGGGTGGATCTGGAAAAGGCATTTGACAAAGTCTGGAAGGACGGACTTAGAGTCAAGCTGAGAAGAAGTGATGTCTGTGGGAAGATGTACAAGTGGATCAACCACTACCTCAAACAAAGAACGGCCAGAGTCCAAGTACAAGGGCAGATGAGCAAAAAGGTGACACTCGAGCAGGGAGTACCCCAAGGGGGAGTACTGTCACCCACACTCTTTCTGGTATATATAAACGATATTACAGAGAATATACCAAGAAGAGTCCATAGCTCAATGTTTGCAGACGATCTGGCTATGTGGACCTCTGAAAAGAATCTCACCATAGCAAGAAACCGGATGCAAACGGCCCTAACATCGCTGGAAGAGTGGGCGAACTCATGGCTGGTAAAAATAAACGAGGAGAAAACCACGTGCACAATATTCTCGCTCTCATTAAAACCCCAAAGTACCAAATTAAGCCTAAACGGCAAAATCCTGCAGCCAAACGACAACCCAACCTATCTGGGAGTCACATTTGATCGGCGCATGACATGGAAAAGTCAGATTGAGAGAAACCGAATGAAAGCCAGAGAAAGAATGGCGATCATGAGGAAACTTGCTGGCACAAGCTGGGGAGCAGACGAAAGCATACTAAAGAAACTGTACACTGGAAGAGTGAGACCAGTTCTCGAGTATGGCATTGCGGCATGGACAACAGCAGCGAAGGCGAACTTCGATAAAGTTAACAAACTTCAAAACCAAGCCATGAGAATCATAACAGGTGGCATGAAGTCAACGCCAATTGTAGAACTTGAAAAGATTACAAGACTGCAATCCATGACCGATAGAAGAGACTGCAGAGCCCAGCTGCAGTCAGAGAAACTCCGAAGACTGACGGACCATCCAATGTACCAGAGACTAAACAATCTGGGAAATGGGAAACTGAAGCGGAGAAACTTTGCAGAAATAGCCAAAGCAAAGATGCACGAAGATCCCACAAACGCACCAACAACACCAAAACCCATCACTACTGTACGAAAACCTACTTGGAGGCAGGATATATTTCCAGAGGTGGTAGAAAATATACCAGGTATTGCAAACAAAAACTGCCAGAGTGAGAAAGAAAGGAGAGACACTACCCTAAGCTTCATAACGAAAAGCTACCCAAGCATGGACTGGACCCATGCATACACCGACGGTTCTGTAACAAACACTACACAGAACGGAGGGGCAGGAGCATTCCTGAACCTACCAAATGGCACAAATATAACACTGTCATTCGCTACTGGTAAGTACACAAGCAATTTCAGAGCAGAGGCAGAGGCACTGAGGGCGGCAGTGGAAGAAATGGCAACACACAGTGAAAATGAGAGCCATATAGTCTTGCTGACAGATGCTCTCGAAGTAGTCACAGCGCTAAAAAGCCAGAAGAACACTGAGCTTAATGACTTAAGAGCAGCACTCTGCAAACTGTGCCAGCAGTCCGCACCAAAAAGGGTGGTGATACAGTGGGTTCCGTCACACTGCAACATCCAAGGAAACGAGGAGGCCGATAGACTGGCAAAAGAAGGTGCAAGACTACCACAAACAGATACCAGTATGACGTACGAAGAGTCAAAACGGCTTATCAAAGCCAGATACATGTCCAAATGGGAAACCGAACATACTGGTTACACCAAAAACGATGCCTATTACCAGTTGAACCGAAGAGAGCAGGTCGTTGTCTTCAGACTTCGCACTGGCCACAACAGACTGAGGTACCACCTATTCAACAAACTGAAGATAGGGTGTACCGACGAATGCCCGTGCGGTACTGGTAAAATGACCACTGAACATCTGCTGCAGAGCTGCCCGACATACGAGGATCAGAGAGAGCAGATGTGGCCATTGAAAGTGGAACTGCAAGACAAGCTGTATGGTAGTGGCGAGAGTCTCAGGATGACCGCTGCTTTTTTCGAAAAAATAATGGTTACTGTCTGACTGTGTACGCAGAAGAAGAAGAAGAAGAAGAAAGCTTCTTTTATCAGAAGCCAAAATTGTGAGATGATTTCTCATCTAACTCTTCCTCCTAAATCGGTCTTCAGTTCCAAATATTAATCTTGACAGTCATTAGGAACTTTTTCAACTGATAATTTGAATGCATTTCACATTAAATTCAACTCCTCATCAGTGAGTTCAAGAAAATAGCCACTGGATTTATTTTCCAGTGTTATCAAATGCTGAATAATTACATTTTTTCAAATTCTAAAAGCACTTGGTAATTTGGTAATTATCACTTTCAACAAGCAATGATGACATCACACATTGAGCCACTTCTTATCTCAACCCATCTCTTTCAATTTTCCAGCTTGCTCATGAAAGCTTTTAACGAATCAAAGAGCTTTATGATGTTTGTTTCCTTTCCTTGCATCTGAAGATTCAATTTATTCAACTGCTCGAGAATGTCAACACAATAGGCATGAAACATTCCTGATCATATAACAAGGCCAACAAAAATTCATCTTACTCTGAACTTCAGTAAATAATGTTAGCTTATGTCTTACCTCAAATACTCGCTCAGTTACATTGCTTCATGAAAGCCATCAAAGATTTGTTTCGATAAAATATAAATAATTTCCAGCAGCCATGTTAATATATACAATTAAAAAAATTCGTGAGTTGAGAGCTCCTTCATTTGACGAAATTCACAATTTCAATCGCTTGATCTTGAAACCTTCTTTAGTAGAGCTGCAGATGTTTTTGTCGATCACTATGCCAGAGAAAACCACATCGAGGTCCCTGCAGATAAGCATACAGACATTAGCGAAGAGCTAAAGCGACACGAAAACATAAATACGGCTCCTGAAGAGCACATGATGGCCAAACTAACCATGCGTGAAATGGAAGAGGCTATGAGAACACTAAAGAAAAGGAAATCTCCCGGAAAAGACGGGATAACAAACGAAATGCTGATGGGGCTGGGCCAAACAGCGAAGAAAAAACTACTATCAGTCCTGAACCAAAGCTGGAAAAGGGGTATTGTACCCCAGGCATGGAAGGATGCAATACTGGTACCAGTACCAAAAACAGGAAAAGATAAAACAGATCCGAATGGATACAGGCCCATAAGCCTACTGAGCTGTGTCGGCAAGCTGATGGAACGGATGATAAACACCAGACTGATGTGGCATCTGGAAGAAAAACGAATTCTAATCCCACAGCAAGCCGGCTTTAGACAGCACAGATCCACTGAGGACCAGGTCATCCTCATAGCCCAGGAGATAGAAGATGCCTACCAGGCACAGAAGCACACAGTAGCTGTCTGGGTGGATCTGGAAAAGGCATTTGACAAAGTCTGGAAGGACGGACTTAGAGTCAAGCTGAGAAGAAGTGATGTCTGTGGGAAGATGTACAAGTGGATCAACCACTACCTCAAACAAAGAACGGCCAGAGTCCAAGTACAAGGGCAGATGAGCAAAAAGGTGACACTCGAGCAGGGAGTACCCCAAGGGGGAGTACTGTCACCCACACTCTTTCTGGTATATATAAACGATATTACAGAGAATATACCAAGAAGAGTCCATAGCTCAATGTTTGCAGACGATCTGGCTATGTGGACCTCTGAAAAGAATCTCACCATAGCAAGAAACCGGATGCAAACGGCCCTAACATCGCTGGAAGAGTGGGCGAACTCATGGCTGGTAAAAATAAACGAGGAGAAAACCACGTGCACAATATTCTCGCTCTCATTAAAACCCCAAAGTACCAAATTAAGCCTAAACGGCAAAATCCTGCAGCCAAACGACAACCCAACCTATCTGGGAGTCACATTTGATCGGCGCATGACATGGAAAAGTCAGATTGAGAGAAACCGAATGAAAGCCAGAGAAAGAATGGCGATCATGAGGAAACTTGCTGGCACAAGCTGGGGAGCAGACGAAAGCATACTAAAGAAACTGTACACTGGAAGAGTGAGACCAGTTCTCGAGTATGGCATTGCGGCATGGACAACAGCAGCGAAGGCGAACTTCGATAAAGTTAACAAACTTCAAAACCAAGCCATGAGAATCATAACAGGTGGCATGAAGTCAACGCCAATTGTAGAACTTGAAAAGATTACAAGACTGCAATCCATGACCGATAGAAGAGACTGCAGAGCCCAGCTGCAGTCAGAGAAACTCCGAAGACTGACGGACCATCCAATGTACCAGAGACTAAACAATCTGGGAAATGGGAAACTGAAGCGGAGAAACTTTGCAGAAATAGCCAAAGCAAAGATGCACGAAGATCCCACAAACGCACCAACAACACCAAAACCCATCACTACTGTACGAAAACCTACTTGGAGGCAGGATATATTTCCAGAGGTGGTAGAAAATATACCAGGTATTGCAAACAAAAACTGCCAGAGTGAGAAAGAAAGGAGAGACACTACCCTAAGCTTCATAACGAAAAGCTACCCAAGCATGGACTGGACCCATGCATACACCGACGGTTCTGTAACAAACACTACACAGAACGGAGGGGCAGGAGCATTCCTGAACCTACCAAATGGCACAAATATAACACTGTCATTCGCTACTGGTAAGTACACAAGCAATTTCAGAGCAGAGGCAGAGGCACTGAGGGCGGCAGTGGAAGAAATGGCAACACACAGTGAAAATGAGAGCCATATAGTCTTGCTGACAGATGCTCTCGAAGTAGTCACAGCGCTAAAAAGCCAGAAGAACACTGAGCTTAATGACTTAAGAGCAGCACTCTGCAAACTGTGCCAGCAGTCCGCACCAAAAAGGGTGGTGATACAGTGGGTTCCGTCACACTGCAACATCCAAGGAAACGAGGAGGCCGATAGACTGGCAAAAGAAGGTGCAAGACTACCACAAACAGATACCAGTATGACGTACGAAGAGTCAAAACGGCTTATCAAAGCCAGATACATGTCCAAATGGGAAACCGAACATACTGGTTACACCAAAAACGATGCCTATTACCAGTTGAACCGAAGAGAGCAGGTCGTTGTCTTCAGACTTCGCACTGGCCACAACAGACTGAGGTACCACCTATTCAACAAACTGAAGATAGGGTGTACCGACGAATGCCCGTGCGGTACTGGTAAAATGACCACTGAACATCTGCTGCAGAGCTGCCCGACATACGAGGATCAGAGAGAGCAGATGTGGCCATTGAAAGTGGAACTGCAAGACAAGCTGTATGGTAGTGGCGAGAGTCTCAGGATGACCGCTGCTTTTTTCGAAAAAATAATGGTTACTGTCTGACTGTGTACGCAGAAGAAGAAGAAGAAGAAGAAAGCTTCTTTTATCAGAAGCCAAAATTGTGAGATGATTTCTCATCTAACTCTTCCTCCTAAATCGGTCTTCAGTTCCAAATATTAATCTTGACAGTCATTAGGAACTTTTTCAACTGATAATTTGAATGCATTTCACATTAAATTCAACTCCTCATCAGTGAGTTCAAGAAAATAGCCACTGGATTTATTTTCCAGTGTTATCAAATGCTGAATAATTACATTTTTTCAAATTCTAAAAGCACTTGGTAATTTGGTAATTATCACTTTCAACAAGCAATGATGACATCACACATTGAGCCACTTCTTATCTCAACCCATCTCTTTCAATTTTCCAGCTTGCTCATGAAAGCTTTTAACGAATCAAAGAGCTTTATGATGTTTGTTTCCTTTCCTTGCATCTGAAGATTCAATTTATTCAACTGCTCGAGAATGTCAACACAATAGGCATGAAACATTCCTGATCATATAACAAGGCCAACAAAAATTCATCTTACTCTGAACTTCAGTAAATAATGTTAGCTTATGTCTTACCTCAAATACTCGCTCAGTTACATTGCTTCATGAAAGCCATCAAAGATTTGTTTCGATAAAATATAAATAATTTCCAGCAGCCATGTTAATATATACAATTAAAAAAATTCGTGAGTTGAGAGCTCCTTCATTTGACGAAATTCACAATTTCAATCGCTTGATCTTGAAACCTTCTTTAGTAGAGCTGCAGATGTTTTTGAGAGCAATGGCTGACAATTCGTTATACGACGTGTGTTCAAATGAAACCGGACCTAACTGCACCAAGTAAACATACGTACAATGCACATGATGACGTCAATTCTGGTGTAAACAGCACATACGAACCGTCAAGTTTGCTAAATTTCATTATCTTCCTACTCATAGTTTCCTTAGCAGACCGTTGAAAACATGGCGGGTGTAATACGGAATCCGTCCTGAGTTGATCAACGAGCGGTAATTCAGTTTCTATAGCTGAAGGATGTCGTCCAGTAGATATTCATCGCGAAAAGCAGGCAGTGTATGAGGACCCGAATGGATGCATCAATGTTGGCGATGGCATCTTATGCCGCAACAAGATGCGCCTGTCCTGGTCTCGGAAGATCATTCTTTAACTCACGTCCTTCTTTAAACATCGTTATCCAGTTCTTCACTGTTGTCTTCGATACACTTTTGTCACCATACACCGCCTGCATTCTACGATGAATGTTAACTAGTCGACATCCTTCGGCTGTTACAAACCGAATCACCGCTCGCTAATCAACACTGGGCGGATTCCGTATCAACGGTCGCTAAGGAAACTATGAGTGGGAGGATAATGACATTTTGCAAACTTTAAGGTTGTGCTGTTTACGTCATCATGCGCATCGTACGTATTTTCACTTGTTGGATGTAGGTCCGATTTAATTTGAACACGCCTCGTACAATGAATACCTTTTTGACATCTAAATTGTTTTCCCAGCATAGGTGGTACTGCATCTGTACATTATCCAAAACAAGATCTGATTCACAGATAGAAAGGTGTAACCTATTCCAAAATATCTGAGGTCGATTTCTTTGTTTCAAGAGGAGAACAGAAGAGAAAAAACTATTTAAATGACCCTTAGAGAACATTTTTTGTAAACACCAGAATCTGGAAGCAAGGTATTGAATCGGTCGATTCATCATATTGATCTAAAAATGGTGCCGAAGATGCAACATTGAAAAAGCTGACAGCAGTCAACGATTCAAAGCCGATGCTTGAATCAGGGTCAGCGAACTACACCTGGCCAAGACTCTTCCCCACCTCTAAGCGCCGGCTCTGAAAACAGGCTGCATCAGTCACTAGTCTAGTTTTGCTATGGTAGAAGAACTAAAAATAAGCCAAATACTGGACTTCTTTGTCAATGGTCATGTTGCCTAGTCTCATTTGAACAGTTATGTTTGGTAGAGAAAATGCAGCAAGTGTTTTCTCAAATCCATTTCTCAACACAATGTCTACAATTTTAAGAGCGCAAGGTGTGGTCAAAGTTTCATTCCACAATTGTAAATGGTAATTTTGGTTTTCGGTCATTAATACACAATATATAAAATTAATACATAAATATGTTATTTTGGTTCTTGTGCGTTAATTCCCCCATTCTGAAATTTTATACCATTCAATGACCACACGGGTTTCCGTACAAAAATAATTATAAATGTCTAGTTATCAGTGTGCAGTTTCTTTGGGTGCAGTTTTTTTTTTTTTTTTGTGGGCTCTAAAAAGGACCTTGATGCTGGTTTGTGGGTTTTGTGGGGCCTGAAAAGGGCCGTGAGGGGAATAGATTACCAAGGATAGCTGAAGCTATGCACATATAAGGACATTTTGTTCGTTCGTAGCTGCACAATTTGAAGAGGCCAAAATTCTGTGATGTCCTGCAGAATATTGTCGAGCGGGTTTAACTGACGGACCTTATTCCGATATCGCCACAGAAACTCACACATGAAGGAATCTATCATGTCTCTGTGTGTTCCGTTTTGGTTAGGGTTAGGGTTAGGTGCCCTCTAATCATGTGGCAGAACGAACAGGAATGTCCTGCTGACATGTGCGACATCTCTAACGGTCTTGGCGAACTGTGAGAGACAAAGTCATAACATGATTTGTAGCACACATTCGGTGTGTATAATTCATCTTTCCTGCAAAAACTGCACACAATTTATTTTCTTGCGTGTCAAGTGTGGCAACTGTAAGAAATTCATCTTACACGTACGGTGTTAGATCTGAGAATCACATGAACATAGGTGTACCGCGCGGATTGAAGACGCGAGAATTAAAAAGTATGGTGCTTCGTGTGGCTACATTCTACTAAATTTGACCTATTATAATCCGTGGGTGAATTAACGCACAAGTACCGTTATTTGGACTATTGTCCCCGATATTACCATGTAAGCACGTAATAATGAGTACAAAAATAACGCTATACCCCACGATATTTTTTCCAACATTGTGCTTTCAGTGCCAAAATTGGTCAAAAAACCTCTTCAAAACCTGACACTGAGAGGCACAAGCAAGACAAAAAGCGAAAAGAAAGAAAACAGAAGAATCTACGGTTTTCCCGAACCTAACAAAACATTAATGACAACCTGGAAAGGAAGTGTTAGGATATGTCGTAAAAATACAATAAAGTGTGACCTCTCCATTTGAGACCTTAAAATTCCCTTTCGATGGGAATTCCACATTTGTTAAGGACCTATAAGAAAGAGGAAATGTCAGAACTCATTATCAGTGAACTGTAACAAGCAATCTCAGAAATGTAAAAATTCATTATCAGTGAACTGTGACAAACAATCTCAGAAATGTAAAAACTCTTTTTCAGTGGAGAGTGAAGACAATCTCAGATCTGCTGATGGCACAGCTCTGCTAGTGAAACGGAACAATAATATAGGAATTGGTGATAAACGTATATAACAAGGGGCAGGTACATGGTTTGGTCACTAACATTGAAAAAATTAAACTATTGATAACTAGTGAAGATATTACTGATAGAAAACAATTACCACACACTAGACCAGACAATTAGCTTCTCTTTTATTGGAAATCTTCTTCTTCTTCGTACGCAGTCAGACAGTAACCATTATTTTTTCGAAAAAAGCGGCGGTCATCCTGAGGCTGTCGACACTGCCATAGAGCTTGTCTTGTGGTTCCACTGGTGATGGCCACATCTGCTCTCTCTGATCCTCGTATGTCGGGCAGTTCTGCAGCAGATGTTCAGCGGTCATTTTCCCGGTACCACACGGGCATTCGTCGGTTCCACCTATCTTCAATTTGTTGAATAGGTGGTACCTCAGTCTATTGTGGCCAGTGCGAAGTCTGAAGACAACGACCTGCTCTCTTCTGTTCAACTGGTAATATGCATCGTTTTTGGTGTAACCAGTATGTTCGGTTTCCCATTTGGTCATGTATCTGGCTTTAATAAGCCGTTTTGACTCTTCGTACGTCATACTAGTATCTGTTTGTGGTAGTCTTGCGCCTTCTTTTGCCGGTCTGTCTGCCTCCTCGTTGCCTTGGATGTTGCAGTGTGATGGGACCCACTGTACCACTACCCTTTTTGGTGCGGACTGCTGGCATAGTTGACAGAGTGCTGTTCTTAAGTCATTAAGCTCAGTGTTTTTCTGGCTTTTTAGCGCTGTGACTACGGCGAGAGCATCTGTAAGCAGGACTGAATGGCTTTCATTTTCTTTATGTGTCACCATTTCTTCCACTGCCGCCCTCAGTGCCTCTGCCTCCGCTCTGAAATTGCTTGTGTACTTACCAGTAGCGAATGACAGTGTTATTTTTCTGCCATTTGGTAGGTTCAGGAATGCTCCTGCCCCTCCGTTCTGTGTAGTGTTTGTTACAGAACCGTCGGTGTATGCATGGGTCCAGTCCATGCTTGGGTAGTTTTTCGATGTAAAGCTTAGGGTAGTATCTCTCCTTTCTTTTTCAGTCTGGCAGTTTTTGTTTCCAATACCTGGTATATATTCTACCACCTCTGGAAATATATCCTGCGCCAGGTAGGTTTTCGTACAGTAGTGATGGGCTTTGGTGTTGTTAGTGCGTTTATGGGATCTTCGTGCATCTTTGCTTTGGTTATTTCTGCAAAGTTTCTCCGCTTTAGTTTGCCCTTTCCCAAATTGTTTAGTCTCTGGTGCATTGGATGGTCAGTCAGTCTTCGGAGTTTCTCTGACTGCAGCTGGGCTCTGCAGTCTCTTCTATCGGTCATGGATTGCAGTTTTGTAATCTTTTCAAGTTGACTTCATGCCTCCTGTTATAACTCTCATGGCTTGGTTTTGAAGTTTGCTAACTTTATCGAAGTTCGCCTTTGCTGCTGTTGTCCATGCCGAAATGCCATACTCGAGAACTGGTCTCACTCTTCCAGTGTACAGTTTCTTTAGTATGCTTTCGTCTGCTCCCCAGCTTGTGCCAGCAAGTTTCCTCATGATTGCCATTCTTTCTCTGGCTCTCATTCGGTTTCTCTCGATCTGACTTTTCCTATTGGAAATCTAATAACAGAGAATGGAGGATGCGAAATGGAAATCCAGAGATGGCGAAAACTGTTTTCACCAACATGAGTTTACACGACGTAGCTTCAAAACGTTTCCGGAATTAGTGGATTGTATAGAAATAAGTTACAATAGAATTATCTACACTACATTTCCTTCAAAGTAGTTCTCTTCGGCAACTACACACTTTTGGCAACTGCTGGAAACATTCGGGGAACACATTCTTTGAGACCTCTCTTAGCTGTCTTGTCGCATTGGTGATAACGTCCTCAGCATCCTTGAATCGCTGTCCTTTCAAGGCCAGGTTTCAAGGGAACAAGAAACAAATCAGACGGTGCCAGGTGGGGAGAATATGGAGGATGTTCCAAGGTAATCACATTGTGCTTTGCGAGGTACTGCTTCACCTGTAGGGATCGATGTTCTGGCGCACTGTCATGCAGCATAATCCATCTGTTTGGTCTCCATTTTACTGGTCGTTTTCTTCTAATTGCATCTCTTAGACGACGGAGGATATTAACGTACACTGCCTTGTTAACTATTCGGCCTTCATGAATGAAATCATGGTAGACAATAAACTGGGAATAAACAAATTCCAACATAACTTTTTCTTTGCTCTTGTCCAAGCGTAATTTTTGTGTCCGAGGAAATGTGGGAGACTTCCATTCAGAGAACTGACGTTTTGTCTGAAGATTGTGCCACTCAAATACTTACAATTTCTTCAATGCGATATCACCATATGCTTTATTAAGCAATGATTGTGTGTCTCTGAGGGTGACTTCTTAAGCAAAACACTGAATTTGACATTTGTACGTTGTTTAATCAAGGACATTTTCAACTCCGACGATGCAACGATCGCAACACTCAAACAAACTTCTGTAACTTCGGTTTGAGATTCTATTTGACGGTCACGTCTGGTCTGTCATATCATTTCGTCAATGTCATCATCAACTTCTAAATATATATTATCCATAATAGCATCTTTCATTCAAATACGAGTCGACTATTTCCGGAACTTTTTTGAAGCTAGCTCGCATTATTAACATACAAACAAGTGACATCCATTCCCATTATCATCATGAAACAAGTTCTTTGAAGAACGTCGCTCTCATAACAGCCGAATTGTAAGACTCCATCTAGATCAACGCTCCCGCGACTGTGCCATCTACATAGCTCCTTTAATGTCATTTGTTCATCTTTTCTTTGGTCTGCTTCTGCCTCGCGTTCCATGCCAGCAGTATAGTTTTGTTTCTAAACCAGGGACGTTTGATGTGACCAAAGTATTTTAGTCGCCTTAAAGTAGTCATATTTACTAGCCAATTTTGTTCAATATATTGCGGTTTTATTCGTAGGAATGTTGGGCTCTTTTCTGCAGCACTTAAACTCGAATGATTCAATCTTCTTCCTTGGTGTTTGCGTGGTTGTTCATGTTTAGAATTTGTTCCTTCATTCGCAGTCGAGCTTCCGATCCAACCAGTCGCATGACAGACACTACTTCAGATAAGTAGACCGCTTTTTCCTTATATGTTGATTTGCTAATTCAGAATTGTTGTTGTTTGTTGTCCCTGATGAAGGCCTATTGGTCGTAACGTAGGTTATTGTTTGTGTTCTCGTCTCGGCGCGGTGTCTGATCATACCTATTTTAAAGTTTTGATTAAACTTAACTTCAATTACCTTTAAACATTTTTTTCCATTAATTTTTTCCCACGTCTAGAATTCGCATGTTGCCACCGGGAAGATGCATGTCTTCAGGATTTTCATTTTTCTCATTTGTTAATGTTCTGCTAGATGTTTCTCATTTCATTTATATTCTGCATTCACATCCTTTTCCTGCCGTTTTTTTGTTTGTTGGAAATCTCCATTGCTGCTTCTAGTTGAGCCGAGATATTCAAGACCTGTGACGTTGTTAAGCTCTTGATTCTCTAGGATAATTTTAGGTCTGCTGTTTGACTTATCAGTGCTCATTATCTTGGACTTGCTGATGTTTGTATGATTTATGTTCTTTGCTGTTGTTTAATCGATCGTTTCAACTGTTCCGCCTCGCAGATTTCTCCGAAATGACACCTGTATCATCTGCATATATTGGTTGTGTTGTTTCATTCCTGCCGATTCTGGACGGGTTGAACTTTTAATGAATTTTTAACGTATCTCATTATGTTTTCAGTATAAATGTTGTAAAGTTATGTAGAGAGTATGCATGCTTGTCTTACAGCTTCCGATGTCTTCACATTTATTATAACCGTTGCTTGTTGGTCCATAGTCAGTGTTTCGATCAGTTGTTCAAGTAAGTTGGGAATCCATTCTTTCACGATGCTCTATAGCGGTTAAAGTTACACACGATCAAAAACTTTGATGTAATCTATGAAGCAAGTGTGTACATCGACAAAGTATTTTCTGCACTTTTCGATAATTTTTCAAATATTCTCATGTGTCTCTGTATACTTGTCAATACTGTGTGACGCAGAAACGATGATAATGAACAAGCAGAGAACAGAAATGATGTCTTTGAAATGTGATAATAATGTGTTCGTCCACCACGTATGACGAATACCACTGTCTTTTTACAGCGTGTGGACAATATTTCCATTTTGCTCTGTCCACTGATATGAGTGACTTGCAATGTGATTAAAGGGAAGAAGATTTTCTCAATATGTCAACCTCACTTTCTCGTTCTGAGCTACCTCTGTCCAGTGGCAAGACATTATCAAGACGACTGGAGATAATACAGGATACTCATTTTTTCTCAGAGTTTACACTCGAAGCCTTTCCCGCAAACAGGTATCCCGCAAGGCAGCGCGGGTGTAACATGCAGATTAATGTGAATATAAATAAGAAAGGAGCACATATCGTGGAAATAAAGGAAATCCACCAAGGAAGTATTCAAGACAATTTAAGTGCAAAGAGAATTGATGAGCGAAATCAGAGTCCGACATTTCAGATATGTTGTCCACACTACTGAAGGAAGGAAAAGTTGATGGCGAGTGTACCAGAGATAAACAACATGGTAGGATAATAACATCAAACGATGGACAAACAAAAACCTGGAAGATTGTAGAAGCAGAACAGAGAGCGTTAGAGATCTATCGCAGCCGACCTTCGATTGGAAGATGGCGCGTGAAGTGAATTAATGTTAATCAGGTTGGCATTCCCGAATTGTAACAACACGAAATCAGTCTGGTACAGGTGTTACTTACGTCCTGAATTAGCAGGTATGGATCTGCCAGGTGTGTTGTTACTTACGACCAGAATTAGCAGGTATGGATCTGCCAGGTGTGTTGTTACTTACGACAAGAATTAGCAGGTATGGATCTGCCAGGTGTGTTGTTACTTACGATAATAATTAGAAGATATAGATCTGTTATTTACTGTCATCATCTAAAGGTGACAATCTGAAAATCAATTTATTTTACGCGCATTGCATGTTTCTTTCCTTTGGCTATTTGCTGTATTATGATTACAACAATATCAGCCTAGAAAAATGAAATTCAATGGCTTGACTGTTTTTTTCTCATAACCGCAATTCGATGCAAAATAAAGTAAAATACTTGATTATAGGTTATAGAAAATGAGACTAAAAAGACACATAGAAAATAACTTAAAGATCATGAGAGTAAATTCTATCACAGTAAAGCCTCTTTCAGTCATGCCTGACTATAATAGGCTGATTCAGTCATGCCTGACGACATGATGATACGACCTTGTAGTGGTAACCCTCTTCTTAGGTTATCTTTCCGTGTTCAAATAATATCTTTTCACCCATGACAAGGTGGCGATTCAATGAACATCTCCACCTGGATCGGTCTGAAGCTTCGTCCTCTCAGGATGTTAGACTTATGCAGATGGTCCTCATATCACGCTTACACACATCTTTCATCGTTAGCTGAATTCAGCAGACCGTTCTCTTGCCATCCGCTAACTGTACATAGAAGCTATCTTTGGAAATGCGATCGTCTTCCATGCAACGAACATGGCCAAGCCATCGTAGTCTGTGCTGCCTAACAAAGATGCATATGTTTGTGATAGAGGTGCGAGAGTGCATCTCTACATTTATCACTCTGCCCCACAATGTAATCTCAAGAATGGATGACATACGCCGTAGATGAAAGGTGTTAAGCCTGTACTCTTTTTAGACATAGGATGCCAATGTTTCATTACCTTACAGGAAAGTACTGACTACACATGCATTGTAAACCATGGCCTTGATTTTAAAAATTAGTTTCGGGTTTTCACAAACTCGCATTGTGAGATGAACAAATATAATTGCAGCTATGCCAGTACGACTGTCAATTTCTTAATCTTGAGAGAGAGCTTAACGAGGGATCCCGGCAATGTAAATTGATGCACATCTAGGAATTCATAATTATCGCTGTTAATAGTTGGCGTGACAACTACTTCACGTCCCACGCAACTAAAAACACATGTACAAGGGGGTTATTTTAAGTCTTTACCCTGACTATGAAGGAGTAAAAGGAGAAAGTTGAGAAATTTGGCACATGCGTAGCTCATTCAATTTGTACTGGACTTGAGAAGTATGAATTTCCCTCCTTCGTGGGTTTACCCGGTATGGTGCATGGCGCAACACATCTTATTGACCGGATCTGCTACTCTATCGGTTTGTTAGAACAATGGAGAAATCAGAGGCCAGAAATGTGATAAAATTCTTGATGTTGCAGGGAAAAACACCTACAGAAATACACAGGGAGATGGAACTAGTGTTTGAGGAATTATGTCCTTCGTATGCTTCTGTAAAAAACTGGTGTACGCAATTTAAATGTGGCCGTTCCCATGTTGCTGATCTTCCAAGATCAGGAAGACCATCCTCGGAGTGCAGCGATGAATGTGCTGCAAGAGTGAAGAAAATCATTGACCAGGATAAGAAAATGACAATTTCAGAGATATCTAGGTCAGCAAAACTGAATGAAAGTACAGTTTTTAGAATTTTACACAACAGAGAGAAACGTTTGTGAACGTTGTGTCCCGCATCTGCTGACACTTGAACAGAAACAAACGAGGGTTGATTGCTGTGGCGAGTTGCTCAAAATGTGTCAGTCGAAAAACATGTTGCCGACCATGGTGACAGAAGATGAGATTTGTGTTCACCATTATGACCCAGATTGTTTTCTTTTCCCAAAACTTATGACGAGAATATCATATTGGCTTGTGATAACTGGTTTAGTTCGAAAAATTGGTTACTTAGATTTCGGAGTGTATTTTCAAGGTCACCCAGACATTTCATAAATGTATAAATTCAGATGGCGCTTACATTGAGAAGCAATAAGCACTGGGTCAAATTTCAACTTTCTCCTCCTACTTCTTCATGGTCAGGGTAAAGATTTATAACAAGCCTCTTGTATTATCACTGTACAATGATAGATGCTAAGCAGTTTGGATGTCAAAACCAAAAATAAAACATTCGTTTTGGACATTAACTTCAGGTAATTCATAAAACATTGACATATGATACAACTACAGCCTCCTAGATTGCGAATAACAAACATTAAAATACACGTTAACTCTTTACAGTCTAACTCTTGAAAGACGAAATATGAGCAGTGAGATAATTGAATTGTCTAGCTCTTGTACTGAATATTTATAAATGAGATTTAAATGTCATTCCATTCTCCAAAAAAAGTGAAAAATTGCGTTGGACACGATATGGTTAACGTTTTCAAACAAAACATATTTGGCATGTGAGGGTGTAATTGGGTACAGTACAGTAAACTGTAATATGGCTTCCTGGCCAGTACATTTATCCATATACCAACCCTGAACGTAATTTGAGTTTGAGGCCTCTGTTTTAGTGAGTAGGAGTGGCATAACTATAATTTCGCTTGTCTATAGCGGTAAAAAGAAAAGGCTTAAACTCCAGTGACAGCAAGCTGCATTATACCCGACTATCAATATATGATCATACATGTTGGGTAACACAGGACAGAGAGGCTACCTCTGAATAAAAAGAAGAGACCTGGTACACTAAAGGAACAGACATCTCATCCTCGATGGCAGTGTGTGCTAAATGGCCACGTTTACCGTTCAATCATGATATGATTTAGAGCGTTTAGAGCGCTTCCCTGTTTACCAAAACTGCTTGGGTACATATCCTTCTGTCTACGCAACGTTCTAATCTACGAAGCAGTAATGAATGTTACCGGAACAAAGTCAAATTAACAATCAAGCCAACTTATAGACAGCAAAGCAGATACTTCCAAATAACTAAAAAGAGGAACGCCTGAACCGGTGGACGAAATGGTCTTCTGGGCGTGTCGTGTATACAGCTCCACCCCAACAATCACCAACACCTTATACAGCTCCACTCAGCCCAAGACGCACCCCAACAATCAACAACACCTTATACAGCTCCACCACAACAATCACCAACACCTTATACAGCTCCACCCCAACAATCACCAACACCTTATACAGCTTCACCCCAATAATCACAAACACCTTATACAGCTCCAACCCAACAATCACCAACACCTTATACAGCTCCAACCTAACAATCACCAACACCTTATACAGCTCCACCCCAACAATCACCAACACATTATACAGCTCCAACCAAACAATCGCGAACACCTTATACAGCTTCCCCCCCCCCCCCCCAACAATCACCAACACCTTATACAGCTCCACCCCAACAATCACCAACACCTTATACAACTCCACCCCAACAATCACCAACACTTTATACAGCTCCACCCCAACAATCACCAACACCTTATACAGGTCCACCCTAACAATCACAGACACCTTATACAACTCCACCCCAACAATCACCAACACCTTATACAGGTCCACCCTAACAATCACAGACACCTTATACAACTCCACCCCAACAATCACCAACACCTTATACAGCTCCATCCCAACAATCACCAACATCTTATACAGCGCCACCCTAACAATCACCAACACCTTATACAACTCCATCCCAACAATCACCAACACCTTATACAGCTCCACCCCAACAATCACCAACACCTTATACAGCTCCACCCCAACAATCACCAACACCGTATACATCTTCAACCCAACAATCACCAACACCTTATACAGCTCCATCCCAACAATCACCAACACCTTATACAGCTCCTCCCCAACAATCACCAACACCTTATACAGCTCCACCCCAACAATCACCAACACCGTATACACCTTCAACCCAACAATCACCAACACCTTATACAGCTCCACCCTAACAATCACCAACACCTTATACAGCTCCACCCTAACAATCACCAACACCTTATACAGCTCCACCCCAACAATCACCAACACCTTATACAACTCCACCCTAACAACCACCAACACCTTATACAGCTCCACCCCAACAATCACCAACACCTTATACAGCTCCACCCCAACAATCACCAACACCTTATACAGCTCCACCCTAACAATCACCAACACCTTATACAGCTTCCCCCCAACAATCACCAACACCTTATACAGCTCCACCCAACAATCACCAACACCTTATACAACTCCACCCTAACAATCACCAACACCTTATACAGCTCCACCCCAACAATCACCAACACCTTATACAGCTCCACCCCAACAATCACCAACACCTTATACAGCTCCACCCTAACAATCACCAACACCTTATACAGCTTCCCCCCAACAATCACCAACACCTTATACAGCTCCACCCCAACAATCACCAACACCTTATACAGCTCCCCCCAACAATCACCAACACCTTATACAGCTCCACTCATCAGCTACAAAACACCAGCAACTTCTTCAGCTTGACATTTACTGCAAAAGAGCGAACAGATCGGCAGACCGAGTTAATCAGCACTAACAACAACACTCGGGACGTACTGGAAGAAGATAGGTAACACTGTAACCTGCCAGACATGTTTAAAGTGGCGATCAAGGACGGCTGGGCAGGTGACTGGATACCCCATTCTGTGAAAGTTGTAAGCCAGATAAACCATGCAGATGACGGATACTATCAACTGCACAGGAACGACCAAGTTATTCTATTTAGTATCAGAATTGGCCATAACATAACGAGACCAGACTTTGTTACTGCCACCTGGCATGTACTTCAGAGCAGGACTGGTCCCTGAATACAGATCTGAAGAGAATCTGTATGGCGGTATTGAGGCCTGAAAAGAGTAACATATATTGAAGAAAACAAAAACAGAGTCCCTGAATAAATAAGCAATGATCGCAGAAGAAGAAAAAGAAAAAGAAGACTACATGAAGATCCAATTGATACGGGCAGGTCACCAATTATTGACTTGGCCTATATTTGTTTAAAACATCTGCCCCACAAAGTGGGCTTAATATGTTTTGATTGATTGATTAAAGCTGCAAATATGTACCCGTTATAATATGTTTTGATTGATTGATTGATTAAAGCTGCAAATATGTACCCGTTATAATATGTTTTGATTGATTGATTAAAGCTGCAAATATGTACCCGTTATAATATGTGTTGATTGATTGATTAAAGCTGCAAATATGTACCCGTTATAATATGTTTTGATTGATTGATTAAAGTTGCAAATATGTACCCGTTATCATATGTTTTGATTGATTGATTAAAGCTGCAAATATGTACCCGTTATACTATGTTTTGATTGATTGATTAAAGCTGCAAATATGTACCCGTTATAATATGTTTTGATTGATTGATTAAAGCTGCAAATATGTACCCGTTATAATATGTTTTGATTGATTGATTAAAGCTGCAAATATGTACCCGTTATAATATGTTTTGATTGATTGATTAAAGCTGCAAATATGTACCCGTTATAATATGTTCAAAATAAACGATCAAACCGCTATCCGAAGAATTGGAACTTCCCCAATGAAATATTTTACACTTCATTTTTAAAAATGTCAGACACGGTGTTACTGTCGTAACCGGCCTGCAGAGTCGTTGTTTTACTTCTCCAATGCTTCAGAGCGCACCAAGATGGTATCGCTACCGACTAGACAGCCATCACCGAACTTGCATTCGCCGACAATATAGTCCTATTCAGGACAGACAATTCTGCGCTGATATGTTCTCTAGAAATCCTAGACAGCGAAACGTTCTTTTTGAACCTGTGCCAAAACGAAATTTCAGAATCTTATTTATGATTCAGTAATCCATGACTTTGCAATTCAAGGCCAGACAGCGGCGGGTACAACAACATTTTCGACCACATGATTTCATTGGATGGTTGCAGTTGTGCCGACATGTCAAGTCGGATCGGACTAGCCTGTCCTGCTGTGCATGTTCTCCTCCGAGTACTGGCACTGTGAGAAGGCAGATAAGCTGGCAAAAGCCGCAAATGCCGTTACACAGCCGCCGTCCATCGTAGACGTTGATGGCATAATTTATTTTGCTAGCGGTATTTTTTAGTTCGGATTAACTGCGCTACTTTTTATCCTCACTCTCTCGTCTCGTGCCGCTCGATCTCAGTGGCAAGTCAAGGACAAGACGACTAGGGGGCGACTACGAGATGCAGGGGACTCCGCATCAAGCACCCGTGAAAAATACGGCGGAGTCCGAAGTCGAACCCCCACCACCTGATCACGAGGCCGATGGCTTAACCTCTTTGCCACGGAATCCCCAATGAAGATACCAGCACACATAATACAAGCCAGAAAAAATGACAACAGAGGCAAACTTGAAAGAGATGGGCAGACAAATATCTTCAAACTCAGAACGGGATATTGCAGACTCCGCTCCTCAGAATGGGCCTGAAAGACAGCGCCACGTACAATTGTGGAGCACTCAAATAAACACCAGAACATATCCTTCAAGACTGCCTTACTTAAACAGATCAAAGAGATACACTCTGACCCTGAGGAGCGACCATGCCAGAAAAGCTGTGGAGTATCATCGAAAACATGCAACGCACAGTCTACTTCGTGAACCTGACCGGGCTAGAAGCATAGCTTCGGTTGATCGAAGAAGAAAAAAAATAAAAGGAAGATGAAGATTGATGTAACATCTTCGTCCAGAGTTATATTGCCTAAACATAAACGTTTAATACTACAAGACTGGAAATGTAAACTTTAAAAGTGGGATAGAAGTTACAAAGAAGATTCCCTGTGTATTGTAACTTGTAAATATGCTTAACTAAGGATATCAAGAGTGTCTTGCACGTGCCATAACTTTGCTGACTGATATGACGTCATAATTGTTGTTAAAAGATGGCCACCCTACTATAGACTTGCACTGAGGAGGAGCAACGTTCTGTTATCCGTTTTTTAAACAGCGAAGGCGTGAAACCTATAAAAGGTAATCTGCAAAGGAAGGTCGAGTAAGGTGATGAATGCCTTTCCAGAAACTAAGTGTATGACTGGAGTAGGAAGTTCCAAAACAGCGTGACCTCTGTGCCTCATCGGCTAAAAAAACAAACAACAACAAACAAACGGATAGCAGAGAACGCTGCTCTTTTTCGGTGCATGCCAATAGTTGAACGGCCATCGTTTTACAGCAACTATGACGTCATATTGTTCGTATGTACTGTGATGGCACGTGCAAGACATTCTTGACATCTTAACAAAATTAGCTGATAATCCCATACACAACCGTCAAAAGTCGTCTCTTACACCATGCCGGGAAAGAAAGGATGGTTCTGTTTAGTTCGCGCAGAGAACCCCTCGGGTGTAGGTGCTAGTTTATTGATGAACAAGCTGACGACGTCGCTGCTCTTAACAAACCACCTGAGAAAAAGGTATAAATAACTTTGTTACATTTTGTATTTGAATTTTGTCTGGGCAGCGACCGTTAAGCTAACTCTTTTTGATTTACAACTGCCAAGGAATTTTTAACGTTCTCGACACTGAACACGGGAGTCCGATCTCAGTACCCAGAGATCAAGAGAATTTTTGCCAGAAGATCCACATGTAAAAAAAAATCCCGGTCTCCACCGGGATTCGAACACGCGACCTCCGGCACCCGAGGCGGACACCTTACCTCGAGAACACTGAGTGGCAATCCTTGGTTATGCGAACAAAATCTCTTATTGTCAGCACTCCTCAGCGATCGTTTAGCTGTGACCTGAACTGTATGCTATTGCAGCTGCTGATTTCATACCTGGATCTTTCTAGATCTTGGTTAGAGAGTTCAATGTTTACTTCTTTCAATAACAAGACCCTAAAAGTGTCCCATATTTGTCGTAGAAGTGTTTCATTTTAATTCGACAGTCGGATTCCGTTGGTCCGTATCAATTCTTATGTGGCTGTTGAATGCCAGACGATAAGGAAGACACTAAACCAAAATTCATAAAAAAGGAATTACACTTATTTACGATATGTGGACACTATTTGCACATATAATACTAGATAGGGGCACATATATAGCAATTTTTACTGCATTGTATGGGATTATAAATAGTAATCTTAGTCGCTTGGACGTGTGGAGGTCTTCATCTCTTATATTGTGCGTAATAGTTTCTACATTAAGTGTTCGCTGGATCTTTAATGATGTTTAAAGAAGGACGTTAGTTAACGAAAGATCTTCCGAGACTAGGTTAGGCACATATCGTTGCATTAACTCACGTCCTCTTTAAACATCGCTGTCCAGTTCTTCACTGTTGTCATCGACACACTTTCGTCACCATACACTGCCTGCATTCTGCGATGAATGTCAACTGGTCGACATCCTTCAGCTGTTAGAAACCAAATCACCGCACGCTGAACATATCTAGCCGGATTCCGTATAACACGCGCCATGTTTTCAACTCCGAGTATAATGACATTTTGCAAACGGCGGTTGGTATGTGCTGTTTACACCGGAAGTGACGTCATCATGCGCATCGTACGTTTGTTATCGTATCGTATTTGTTGCAGTTTGGTCCGGTTTCATTTGAACACGCCTCGTATTACTCTTCATTCGGAATTTCAGAAGAACGTATATTTTTTCATTGTCAAATAAAAATGTCTCATTTCTCACGAGCAAGCAATTTAATAAATCCATCTCCCCTGCTGTTATTTTCAACAAATGTTTTAATGCGTTCGGACAGGCACAACAAACGGTCGAGGGCGTTGCATCAGGGGCATGCACAACAAACGGTCGAGGGCGTTGCATCAGGGGCATGCACAATATGCTGACGAGGACCCACGTCAGGGTCAGGCACAACATACTGAACAAAAAGACAATCTCTATTCTATGTAGCGCTCCCTGAAAACGGTATGTTTTCAAAACAGCCTGAGCGCAGATGAAGCCATGCATAGTACAACCGCCTGGAGGAAAACGGTTCGCCTTTATGCGCAAACTTGGGATGTGAAAAAAGCTACTACAACCCGCTACTAAAAGCTCTTTTCAGGGCTTAAGAAAAGAGTAAACATACTAATTGTGGGCATTAAACAACAAACAACAACAATATACCTTAATAGTTCTCATATTTATAACGTTCCGTTTACTTAAGCACTGCTCAAAAGTTCAGGACCCTAATACTGATTATTGTTTTCAAGAAATTAAACATATTCTATGAATCTTAATTCATCGAAACTTTTGACCAGGATATCACTGGTCACACAGGACGGAGGTGCCTGTATAATTTGTATATGAACTATTTCCAACATGGTTGTATTCTATATTTTGAAAATTAAATGTTAAAAAATGTTTAATAATATATTGCGAGATGTAAACAGCATATTTAGAAAGAGAACAAAAATTAACTCTGAGAGCTCCAAAATAAGGCTAAGCAGAGGGAACAAAAAGATCTAGCATTGTCGAAAATTCGGAAGAAACGAGGTATAATCCTTTCAAACAACCTCCAGGAATAGAGAATCATTCAATATAAAGAAGGACATTTCCGCAGACAAGAGAATAGATCATAACGAAGAGGAAATATCACTAGGACAATAAATAAATCCAAATAAAGTGAAACGAGGCAACGTGGTCTAGGGGTGAGACGTCCGTTTCACAATTCAAACGCAATAGGTACGAATCCCACTGTGTCTAATTTGCCAGACACGGTTTTTTTTTTCTTGGTTTGATGGCTTCTCCACATGCGGTAAGTAGTGTCAACCTACCGTAAAAGAAACCAAACTAGTGAAGATATATGGTCATTCTATATTGAGATGATACTAGGAAAAGCGTTGGAAGCAGTTTCAGATTACCTCCAAAGTGCTTAAAACATCCATGGCGTTTGGAATCTCAAAGTGCTTGAAACATCCATGACGCATGGAACCTCTAAAGGGCTTGAAACATCAATGGCGCTTGGAACCTCTAAGGGGCTTGAAATATCCATGGCGCTTGAAAACTCCAAGAAGCTTAAAACATGAAGTCTCTTTCCTCTCCTACATTGTTGTTGTTGTTGCTGTTGTTGTTGTTGCTGATGTTGTTGTTGCAGTTGTTGTTGTTGTTGTTGTCGTAAATGTCTAGAATCAGTAAGTTTACTAGGTAGTGTGCTATAAAAATGGCATTAAGTGGCCAGTTGCAGCATATTTTCTTGAAACCCGAGCGTGCGGATGAAGGTAGACCTGGGTACTCCAAGCAGTTGTGCTATGCTTAATTTCATTTGCGTATCTCGTACTATTACGGCGTTAGTCAACCTGCCAAAAGAACAGCCCTTTTTCCAGTGAGAACTGCAAGGAAGTCGGCTGGGAGTCTTGATCAGTATGTTTTGCCTGACCCTGATCAGCTTGTCAGAGTATGGGCATACATAAGGAATATCTGAGTGATATGAGGTAAACAGTTGGGTGCCACTGGTCTGGTCTTAGAACTAATTCTGTTCTTTATGTATATACACGATATGGAGAATGACATCGGATCCGTGATTGCACAATTCGATGACACAAAACGATGCAGTGGTGTCTTTATCTAAGGTGGAGGAGGATATTTTGAGATCCAATTTAGATACAATTCAGAAACGGTCTGAGAGCTGGTAAATGGAGTTAAATGTAGATACATGTACAGTGATACACATGGGTAGATCCAATATGGAACATAATTACAGTATTGGAAAGAACAATATTAGAAAAATAGAAAATGAGAAAGACCTAAGGGTTGTAATATAAAATACAGGTAAGGTGAGTGAGCAAGTTCAGGTAGCAGTGAAAAAGGCAAATGCAATGTTTGATATGATAACAAGAAATATTAAACATAGGAGAAAGGAAGTGATAGTTGAACTGTATAAAGATTTAGAACTAGATTGGAGTACTGTGTACAGGTGTGGAGTCCTTATCTTAGAAGGGATTTAAACATGCTGGAAAGGATATAAAGGAGAGGAACATAATTGTTAGTCGGATTCCTGAATTATAGTTATGAGGAAAGACTCAGAAAACCGACCTACAGTGTCTAGAAAAGAGAAGAACTCGAGATGATTTAATACAGGTTTGCAAGATAATTAACGGAAAGGATAAATTATACTATAACAATTCTTTTGTCCAAAATGCAGTCGCCTACAAGAACAAGAGGGCAGAGCCACACAATATTTAAAGAAAGGTCCAGATTAGATATTAGGAAATATTTTTTTAGTAAGAGAGTGGTGAATGTTTGGAATGCATTGTCACGTGGAATAGATTGGATGAGGCACATAGTTATTTTTAGATCAAATGAATGTAAAAGAAACTAGCTGTATACAGACTCTGCAGGCTTCTAAACCAGTATAAAGACGTTGCTGCAAAGCTATGTGTCAATGAATACAACGTCAACCTTTAAGACTGGAGATGAAGGTGAAAAGGTCGCAAAGGATAAGATAAAACACATCAAATGAACCTAATAATACAAGGAGACATGCATTGAACTAGAGCCCACAGGGAACGCGAGGAATGGTTAGGAAAATAAACACTGGCGAATCACTTTAAATAAACCAATGCAACTACGTCTAAGTAAGTGGAGCTCATGGGGGCGGTGAAAATTCTAGATGAATGAGAGTGATCGTAGAAACCTTATTTTCCAATTTAAACAAGCTGAAAAAGTGAAATAAAGGAAACCAATTATTGGCCACTCTAACGCTGCTTCACATTGTCGACTTGCACCCACTGATCCCAGTGGGAGTCGCAAACTGGAATCAAATAATTTACCAAAATACTGTTTTCTGTCTTTCCGTTTATTTCTCATTCTTATTTATTGACTTGTCGGAAGAGATATTTTGTTTCGTTTCTGCTCTCCTGATACAAAGACACTTAACGTTTTTATCTAGCACGTGGAAGGCATTTCATAATGTTAATCTGTTATTTTAGAAGACATCTTTGGCTTCATAAGCTGTTTCGACTAAGACATTTCTTGTTTTGCAACAGCTACATTATAGTAGTGCTTTTTATAAATCTTAATGGTCCATAAAGTATTCTGAAACAACTCGACGGTAACTTAGCAGAAGGATGTAAGAAAAATTGATAATACACCTTTTGAAAGAAAGATAATGTAAATGTAAAGGCTGAAAGGATGTATATGTATGTGTGTGTGTGTGTGTATGTTTCTGTAGTCAAGAGGTTATGCAGTAGCCTCTCAAAACGAAGAACGGAGACTGTGGGTGATCGAATATTTGCAAGTTTATAGCGACCCCTGATTTTAAGTGAGGTAAGACCAGAATGATTGGTCTTAAGTGAGGTAAGACCAGAGTGATTGGTCTTAAGTGAGGTAAGACCAGAGTGATTGGTCTTAAGTGAGGTAAGACCAGAGTGATTGGTCTTAAGTGAGGTAAGACCAGAGTGATTGATCTTAAGTGAGGTAAGACCAGAGTGATTGGTCTTAAGTCAGGTAAGACCAGAGTGATTGATCTTAAGTGAGGTAAGACCAGAGTGATTGATCTTAAGTGAGGTAAGACGAGTGATTGGTCTTAAGTGAGGTAAGACCAGAGTGATTGGTCTTAAGTGAGGTAAGACTTGAGTGATTGGTCTTAAATGAGGTAAGACCAGAGTGATTGGTCTTAAGTGTGATAAGACCAGAGTGATTGCATTATGAGATGCCTCCAGCCGTCTAAAATGATCATCCTGCCAATGATTACAGACAGCTCGGACAAAAAAGTTAATTACCAGCGCAGTTTCTTCTTCTTCTTTTTCTTCTTCTTCTTCGTTGCCGTCGTCGTTTGTTCTCAAACTCTCAAACTAAGCCCTGAAAAATGGTTTACAAGTAAACAGGATGTAGTCTAGAGAACGGAATGCGTTGTGTCGTAGCTCACAGCTCGACTGCGATATTTGCACTTTACGGCCTAACACATCCGACTTCAGAATTGCAAATTTGGGTATCGAGTTAGCCTTCCGTCTTTGATCCCTTCTCATTAGCCAGTCTGCTCTGTTGCAGTCTGTTATCCGGGATCACCATGGGGAGCTATAGAAAGGTATTGACAGCTTTGGGTCGCTGGCTCTGACGCTAGCAGTTAGCTTTGGGTCGCTATCCTAGACTGCTCAAGCACTGCTCGGCATCTTGATCCCACACTATAATCCCCATGCAGCTCAAGCTACGTCATCATGACAAAAACAACTGTCTAATGATGTCGCCATTCGCCCTTGCGATGGATATTTACATGTGTATGTGTGTGTGTGTGTGTGTGTGTATGTGTGTGTGTGTGTATGTATCTGTGTATGCACGCATGTATGTATCTATGTTGACGTATTCTTAAATGGGTCAAGGTGGATTACCAATAAAACTTATTTCACAGATAACAGTCAACAAATGGAGAGGCACACGTTGTCCTTGTGATACCGAGATCCGACATTAGAGCAAAGAATACTAACGTTGTAACTTACAAGCACGCTGTAACATGCGACTAACGAGGGCTGTGCATGTGTTAGGATATATTTTAACTGGAAAATCTTTGAGCCACCAAAAATTCAACAAATATAGACGGCTCAAGATTTTGTTATTGAGTTGCGGTAACACAGTGGTTAGTGTCATGGCTAACCAGCCAAGTAGGTTCAACCCCAAGTGGTGGAGGATAGTTTATCAATTTTAAACGGCTCCTAAATACGAGGCGTGTTCAAATGAAACCGGACCAAACTGCAACAACGGAACAAACGGACGATGCGCATGATGACGTCACTTCTGGTGTACATACCATCCGTCAAGTTTGCAAAATTTCATTATCCTACGACTCATAATTTCCATAGAAGACCGTTGAGAACATGGCGAATGTGATACGGAATTATCCAGAGTTGATCAGCGAGCGGTGATTCGGTTTCTAACAGCTGAAGGATGTCGACCAGTTGACATTCATCGCAGAATACAGGCAGCGTATAGTGACAAAAGTATGCCGAGGACAACATTGAAGAAGTGGAAAACGATATCTAAAGAAGAACGTGATTTACCGCAACAATATGGGCCTAACTTGGTATCGGAACATCATTCGTTAACCCACGTCCTTCTTTAAACATCGTTTCTCAGTTTTTCACTGTTATCTTCGAAACACTTTTATTCTCATACACTGCCTGCATTCTGCGACCAATGTCAACTAGTCATCCTTCAGCTGTTAGAAACCGAATCACCGCTCGCTGATCAACTCTGGACGGATTCTGTATCACTCCGCCATGTTTTAAACGGTCTGCTGAGGAAACTATGAGTCGGTTGATAATGAAATTATAAGATTAAAATAAGGCGAGGCTGCAGCGGTTCTGTGTATGTTATAATGGGAAAAAAACATGAAAAAAAAACTAGTAAAAGTTGATTAAGATTGAGCTTAATCAAAATTTAAAAATGGGTATGGTCAGATACCGCACCGAGACGAGAACACAAACAAAACCTACGTTACGACCAATAGGCCTTCATCAGGGACAACAACACTGAACTAACAAATCAACATATAAGAAAAAAAGGGTCAACTCATCTGTTTCAGGTAGGAGACGCTTTCTGTCTAAGCGACCGGTTGTGCCAAGTACTCGATAGAAACTGAAATGGGAGCGGTCAAACAAAAAGTGGCGGAATATGCCTGATAAGCCAAGCGTGGCCAAATAGTGGTCCAGATAGGAGAACAATGAGAAGGCAATATAAGCCGGGAGGTCGTGATATTGATATAAGAGAGGGAGGAAGAGAACTGATGGAAGAATGGGGGAAGCGGGAAGGAAGACAAATAGATGGGAACCAGTGTGAGGGTTTAAGAAAAAGTATGGAAGATATTAATACCATGTGGTTGGAGACAGCCCATACTCGAGATAAATCTGTTCTCTGACGATCGTCATCGATTCGCCCTTGAGAACAGACTTATCTCGAGTATGGGCTGTCTCCAAATACATGGTATTAATATCTTCCATACATTTTCTTAAACCGTCACACTGGTTCCCATCTATTTGTCTTCTTCCCCCCCCCCCGGCTCCCCCTCCCTAACTATTTGGCCACGCTTGGCTTATCAGGCATATTCCGCCACTTTTTGTTTGACCGCTCCCATTTCAGTTTCTATCGAGTACTTGGCACAACCGGTCGCTTAGACAGAAAGCGTCTCCTACCTGAAACAGATGAGTTGACCCTTTTTTTCTTATATGTTGATTCGTTAGTTCAGTGTTGTTGTCCCTGATGAAGGCCTATTGGTCGTAACGTAGGTTTTGTTTGTGTTCTCATCTCGGTGCGGTATCTGACCATACCCATTTTTAAATTTTGATTAAGCTCAACCTTAATCAACTTTTACTAGTTTTTTTCATGTTTTTTTCCCATAATGAAATTATGCAAACTTGACGGTTGATATGCCATTGTGTTTCGTGCAGATCAGGCAGGTTGCACGTCGTCCATGGTAGGCTTAATATGTTGTATATAGTGTATTTTGATCCAGTGTACCAGATAGTGGTTTTCTATATATCTGTGGAATTGGCTGTTACATGTGTAACATATCCATGAATGTCATTTCGGATGTAGGTAACTATGCCACGGCAGTCAGTGCACTTACTGGTATAGCTAGTGTATCCTGTCAAGCTCAGGTCAGTGTCCTTGTGTAGAGCTTCTTACAGGAGAGCTACATGAACCCTATGGCTGTCTAAAACCTTGGCAAGCTCAAGCTTTATATTTCTCCGGCCACAAATATTTAACTGCAGAACGGTAAATTAAAGCTTGTATCTTGTTTCTGCACATACTCGCTCCTAAGTTTTCTTGTGTAAGTATGTTTATGTTTGTTTCTAGTAGTCCATTGTCCACCTATTGCAGCCTGGTCACCCATTGCCAGACGCGGACCTTGATGACCGAGGCGTCGTCCGAGCTCGTTTGTAAAATTTTTAAATTTTTTCTTCCCACATTTTGGCATTGTCGGGCTGATAAGCCTACTGATTTTCTTCCCACCCCAGACAGAAACCAGAAATGTACTGTCCCGACATTAAGTAATTAGGGGGGTGCATTAGCAACGCTCCAAGGTACCGGAGCCACGGTAGGGTTCACTGTGCCCATTCCCCGCCACTAATTGGCTACTGGTTAGACCGAGTTCTCCTATGTTCTAGACAATTGGATCGTCACGTCCTGAGCAACTGTGCCTTTACGATTGGCCTCGACTGTCATGGTGCGGTGAATATAGGTTCTCTTTTCTCTGGTCTGTTCAGCACGAGGCTGGTTCATTCCTAACCACAGAGGGTGCATGCGTATTGTCCAATAGGAGACCGATTTGTACATATAGTTTACTGGTAAGTTTTAAAGAATACAATCCTCATTATATTGTACCTCATCTACTAAGTTATACTGTAGCATAGTGTTAGTTCTGATAGGTCATGGGGGAGGCCATCAGAGCTAACTCACGCGCATGGTACGTATGTTAATTTTTCGCAGTGTGGTTCGGTTTAATTTAAACACGTCTCGTAAGTTAGTATCAAAGCAAGTCTGGGAAGTAAAGGCGGACGTTGTGATGCTGAAAGTCAAGAAAATATAGACCTCCTTACTTCCAATGTCTCACACAGCGTGTAAAGGGCATATTGCAATATTTAATGACTTATACGTAATTGCTGTATACATATGCTGTACAGGGATTGATACTTACCCTCTATAATAGGCACTACCTTACCCCATCTCATGAGCTGTCCGTGAGATCAATGAAGTCCTACAGCCGAAACTGCCGTTTCCGATGACGTGTTAGATACTTATTGTACTCAACCCCCAACTTGTGTGTCGTGGGGGTACCAGTTCCCTTCCTCGCTGTCTTTCGTTTTATAACAGAAGGTCAAGCACCCATTCACAAATTGACCCCTGTGTACAGCATGATCGAATGAGGCGTGCATGTAGGCGAAGTTGAATCTTGCACTTTTGCCTGGAAAAGTCAGTGTTTTACCACTGCACCAGTCAGTTAATTCGTATTGCAACACTACCAGAGTACTAGTGGGTCCTACCAGAGTACTAGTGGGTCCTACCAGAGTACTATTTGGTCCTACCAGAGTACTATTGGGTCCTACCAGAGCACTAGTGGGTCCTACCAGAGTACTATTGGGTCCTACCAGAGTACTATTGGGTCCTACCAGAGTACTAGTGGGTCCTACCAGAGTACTATTGGGTCTTACCAAATACTATTGGGTCCTACCAGAGTACTAGTGGGTCCTACCAGAGTACTTGTGGGTCCTACTAGAGTACTAGTGAGTCCTATTAGAGCACTATTGAGGGCTACACGAGTACTAGTGTGTCCTATAAGAGTACTAACTAGTCCTATAAGAGTACTAATGAGTCATATCAGAGTACTTTTGAGCCTTACGAGAGAGTCCTATCAATGCACAAGTGAGTCCTACCAGAGTACTTGTGAGTCCTACAAGAGAACTAGTGTGTCCTCCTAGATAACTAGTAAGCTCATTGAATGTAAGCGACTATTGAACTCCTCCATTTCATTACTAAATTGAAGTCTAAGAATGTCAGGTTATCGGAGTCGAGTATTTCATACTTTCCTAACGCAAGCTGCCCATCTCAGGAGCCGCCTCTGAGTAAAATGTTGTTATTCTTCTGGTGAGATTTCCATTATTAATAATATCTTGTCATTTTTCTCTCTACCCTGTTGTGGCCGAGCAACATTGTTTCATGCATGTCAAAGAGCTATGTCGTTGAAAGTTTAGCTTGCAGCATGGTCTCTGAAGGAGGTACGTTTAACGATGGAGGCCATCCGAAGTGAGATTCATTCTTCCGTCCATGATGGCAGGTTTGGAAGTACCAACGGTTAAAGGTGATAACACCTGACAAAAACGCTTGCTGAAATCGGATGCCCCTTGTCACAGACCTAACGAAACATTGCAACGTAATTTTGTTTTCTTTATAGTAACGCCGCATTAATACAGAGTTCTGATGTAACCCTTGAATATGAATATGTAGAAGAACACTACTTTTTGAATGGCCCTTGAAATTTTGTGTTTCCTACTTTCTTGATGCATTTAACACACTACAGTTGCCCATTAAAGGAGACGACCCCGGGGGAAACCATTCAATTCATGTCATACAAAAGCCATCCCTCCCTGCGCCAATCATGAGGCCATTATCTTGTCTCGGTAGGGAAGGTTGAGTGTTGCGTGTCTCATTCATCCAGTGGATAATAACGGCGGGAATGTACATTTCTGGCAGCTCACCACGACCGGACATATTTCTGGTTAGGGGGACCACACTTAGAATGACATGCCAGTATTCCAGGATGTTAACAATTCTAAATCTAAAAAACATCACATCGTTACAGATACTCAAAAGCACTTAAGTGCTATCGATATCCAGCAGTCTTGAGACAGATTTCCACTGTCGATCAACAGTAAAGGTCAAAGTTGAAATGAAACATATTGGAAAGACAAGTCTTCTATACAACAAAAGGAATGTTTGAGACATCCAATACTTTCGGGAGATAAAAAAAATGCAGGATTATAAAATACACGTTCTAGGCATCAATGGGAGAAGATCGATATGTTCTAGGCATCAATGGGAGAAGATCGACATGTTCTAGGCATCAATGGGAGAAGGTCGACATGTTCTAGGCATCAATGGGAGAAGATCGACATGTTCTAGGCATCAATTAGATAAGATCGACATGTTCTAGGCATCAATGGGAGAAGATCGACATGTTCTAGTTATCAATGGGAGAAGATCGACATGTTCTAGGCATCAATGGGAGAAGATCGACATGTTCTAGGCATCAATGGGAGAAGGTCGACATGTTCTAGGCATCAATGGGAGAAGATCGACATGTTCTAGGCATCAATGGGAGAAGATCGACATGCTCTAGGCATCAATAAGAGCAGATCGACATGTTCTAGGCACCAATGAGAGAAGATCGACATGTTCTAGGCATCAATGGGAGAAGATCGACATGTTCTAGCTATCAATGGGAGAAGATCGACATGTTCTAAGCATCAATGGGAGAAGATCGACATGTTCTAGGCATCAATAGGAGAAGATCGATATGTTCTAGACATCAATGTGAGAAGATCGACATGTTCTAGGCATCAATGTGAGAAGATCGATATGTTCTAGGAATCAATTGGAGAATATCGACAGTATCTAGGCATCAATGGGAGAAGATCGACAAGTTCTAGGCATCAATGGGAGAAGATCGACAAGTTCTAGACATCAATGGGAGAAGATCGACACGTTCTAGGCATCAGTTGGAGAAGATCGACACATTCTAGGCATCAATGGGAGAAGATCGACATGTTCTAGGCATCAATGGGAGAAGATCGACATGTTCTAAGCACCAATGTGAGAAGATCGAAATGTTCTAGGCATCAATGGGAGAAGATCGACATGTTCTAGGCATCAATGTGAGAAGATCGACATGTTCTAGGCATTAATGGGAGAAGATCGACATGTTCTAAGCATCAATGGGAGAAGATCGACATGTTCTAGGCATCAATGGGAGAAGATCGACATGTTCTAGACATCAATGGGGGAAGATCGACATGTTCTAGGCATCAATAGGAGAAGATCGACATGTTTTAGGCATCAATGGAAGAAGATCGACATGCCCTAGGCATCAATGAGAGAAGATCGACATGTTCTAGGCATCAATGGGAGAAGATCGACATATTCTAGGCATCAATGGGAGAATATCGACATGTTTTGTAAACTGCAACTGAAGAAACTATTCTATATTCTGGAAAAGACGATAATGATATTAATAGTTGCCAATCGCAAGAGAAGATGGCGATAGCATCATACTATTTCTGCGAAATGTCCTCTCTTTTGGCTGTAAAGACCAATCCTAAACCGGCATACCCTGCCACACTAGAGCACACATGTAGGGATCCGGCCGTATAATTGTCGTGCGTTGCTTTGTTCGGGGAGTTGCTTTGTGGTACGGTTGTGTGCGAATAACTTAAAGGAGGTGACATCAATATTAAAATTCTGCCCCCAGGTCCTGAACAGCTTATGCAAACAGGTTAATTGAAAACGGTTTAGCTGTCTGGCATGTCTACTATACGCTGTCGATATTTCACAGGCATGCAGCAGAGGGGATTCCATTGCAGCACGAAACACTTTTTACCTTGGTGGCGACATTGATGCCTTGTCGGTTCCTTAGAGCCTCCCCAAACGCAGAGCGGGCCTTAGAAATACTGTTGTTAACCTCAAATTCAATATTCACCTCTCTGGTAAAACAATGTAGGAATAAACAGTTTACTTATCAGCCTTCTCATAGTTGAAAGAATCACTCAGGTGAGTTTCAAAATCGGTGCAGTTTGATATTGGACACTGTTCACCTACTGAATTCTTTAAAAAAAATGATTAACAATAAAATTCTCCAAGACATTAAGCGAAGTGGCTGGGGACAATATTCTAGAGAGAGAAGATAGAAATGCCTTGGTCATGTCATGAGAATGTGCTCTAATACCTTTTTAAAGACATCCCGTCCTGGTCATCAAAGGAGGTGAAAAAGAGGGGTAGGGGGGGGTTTGGAAGTGTTTATAGAAGCCGCATTCGCCATAGGGGGGCAACAAGGTTGAGTAATGATAAAAAACCAGTATCCTGTTAAGAGATCGTGAATGTCAGCGGCTAGTCGAACTCCAAATTTCAGAGTTTGTCAAAAGTGAAAGAATGTTATAGGCTAATGGATTTCCTACAAAAGTCAATAGCTCATTCACGTCTCGCTGTCAGCTTATTAATGGCATCTTACAGACATAATGAAACCTCTCACATTTCTCAGACGCTCCCACACTGACTCGTATCAGTGGTTCCTTGTTTGATATGCAAGGATACAAATACTAACAGTATTACTTGTGAGGTGGGTATATAGACAAATACAGTGTAAGAGCCGTTGATTTAGAACAGAATTGGTCCAAAACTGGTGACCTAAAAACGTTTGATTCATTCTGTGATAAAGCAAAAGCTTTAAGTCTTTTTCTTTTAAACAACTACGTTTTATGTGTATATTTAGTTTTTAAACTGGGAAGGCAAAATTATTAAAATATTAGGGAGGAGATATAGTTGATTGGAGCTGATAGAGAAGGGGGGGGGGGGGGGGGGGTGCTGCAGTTTCTAGGAATTGTTCCGCGGCTGTCAAAAAAATGTCAACCTTTTCCAAAATCTTTGAACGAAAAGCGGATTAAGAGTTTCTTGCCAGCAGAAAAAATTTACTTATACATTGTTGCACCAAAGGTAAGGATTAAAGAACAAACAACACGTAGCAACATCATCAAAATCTCTCCTCTTTCATTTCAACAGGATCAAGCGACCATATCAGAATCTCATTGCAGGAGGCCTCTATCAACGATTACATACGCTTTTGTGTGGTGGTTTCTGCAACACATTGTTCTAAATTATTGTTTTTTATCTATCTCAAGTCCACTTGTGTCGTTAAACGTCGTCGGCTGGTGTGACCTCCTTTGTTCATATTTTTTGGCAAGCATAAATCCACTGGTGACTTGCCAGGTCAATCCCTGAATCTGTTATTAACCTTAAGGTTGGTAGCCCCTGGAATATACGATTACCTATTTTTGGGACTGGTGATGATGGAAGCGTAAATTAGAACAAGGTAGACCCGCAGCATGTCAGGCGCCGTATCTATGATCTCCGCTAACCACATAACCAAGACATAATGTTAAAGCCACACAGTCCCTATTTTGCAACATTTTGCCTGTGGGGCGAGAATCCCTTGAATAATTTGAGTATATTTTTTAAACTTAAATTTTGCTCTAGCAGCGGCTGTTAAGACTACCCAATCCTATTTTCAACTGCATACGGGTGTCTGATTTAACTACTCAGAGATCAGGTGAAATATTCACTGGATGATTAACGTGACATAATCTTGGTCTTCACCGTGTTTTAAAATCGTGGCCTCCAGCACATGAGGCGGACACCTTACCTCGAGACCACTGGGTCGTATTATTGGCTTTACACGCTGTATTTACGAGGATGATTTGAAAATATTGACCTCCAGCGCCTTAACTATGACACCAGTGCTTAGAGCGACGAAACACCTATGGGAAAATAATCCCTCTAATGAGGTGACTATGGGATCATAAAGTGGCTTGCGCCTGGAACGTGACGCATGCGCAAAGCACACAGTGAAATGGTGGCCTACATGTAAAGGCGATTGAAGCAACGTGCTGTAATTGAATTCATGACGGCTGAAGAATGATTGCCGTTTATGGTTTCGCCTGAATGGATGTCAGTACTACTAGTAGATGGGCACTGACTGTAATTGGCGGTAATCGAGCCACGACGGACCTGCATGACATAGCTCCCAGCGAACGACCGATAATCGCTGAGGATGCACAACACCAAGATCATGTAGAGGAACTGGCTTGTGCAAATCGTCGTGTCAAGCAGACAAATATGCTATGCTAAGCGTTATGCTAATACTTTCGATTTGAGCGAATCCATAACATTATCCGTGCCCTACTCGGGTATTGACAAAAATAGCGACTGCTCAAAAGAAATCAGAAGAAGACTAGCTATGGCAATGCAGAGACTGGACAGCCTGAAGAAATTATGGCGGAGCACCAACAAAATGATACAAGTAAAAGTCTTGAGAGGCTGTGTTTTTCCTGTGGCCGCTCATGGACGATTACCAAAACTTCTAGACAAAGAATCGAATCCTTCGAGTCAAAATGTTTCAGAACGATCCTCAAAATATCCTGGACAGAGAAAAAAACAAATGTAGACATTCGGCAAGAGTTGAGCATCGAGGAGAACTGGTTTATCAATTCCAGTTTGGCTAGAAAATGCCAATACTGTGGTCACATCAAGAGACACAACGGTCTTGAGAGAACGGTCATGGAAGGTATGGTGCCAGGCAAAAGAGGAAGGGGTAGATCAAGAAGGCGATGGCACCAAGATATGCAGGAATGCCTGGGTATGACAGTGGCGGAGGCTGGAGTTTTGGAAAGGGAAAGAGTTTCTTTCAGACAGACTGTGAAGGGAGGGACGTTCTATAAAGGACATGCTACATGATGATGATGATGACTTGGGTATAGGAAAGAGTGTGCGATATGATTCTAACGAGGAGGTGTAAGGCAGCTGTGCGTAAATGATTTCGGGAGATTGATTGTTTCTGATTTTTTCCTCGACGTGATGCAACAATATGTCCAACTATGGCGTGTGTATGTGTACCGTCATATTTACTACATTTAAAAGAAATGACACAACATCATAATGACATTCCAAGCTTTACCAAAAATGTATACCTCATGTGCAAATCTTGAAAATTAATGAAATTATCTCCTCAAAGGTAAAACATTTCAAATCGCTTTCGTACATAAATCGTTAGTAACTTTAACGATATGCGTGGACAGGTACAGTAGCTTTAACGATATGCGTGGACAGGTACAGTAGCTTTAACGATATGCGTGGACAGGTACAGTAGCTTTAACGATATGCGTGGACAGGTACAGTAGCTTTAACGATATGCGTGGACAGGTACAGTAGCTTTAACGATATGCGTGAACAGGTACAGTAGCTTTAACGATATGCGTGGACAGGTACAGTAGCTTTAACGATATGCGTGAACAGGTACAGTGGCTTTGCGATTTGTAAAGAGCGAAAGCAGTATAAGAAGAACAATTCAATAGCTGGATGGAGCAAAGGGTCGCGGGGTTAGAACAGGACATCCCGTGTCACATAGATGTCTTTAATTTGTTGATGAGCTGAGGTTCCATCAATGTCCTGATTCTGAAACGCAGTTGTAAAATGATTATGTGCGGTGCAAGGGGGCTAAATTTAAATTACTACGAGGCGGCGTGTTCAAATGAAACCGGACCAAATTACACTAAGTGAACATATGTACGATGCGCGTGATGACGTTAATTCTGGTGTAAAACAGCACATACCAACCGTCAAATTTGAAATGATTCATTATCCTCCGACTCACAGTTTTCTCAGCAGACCGTTGTAAACATGTCGGGTGTGATACGGAATCCGTCCAGAGTTGATCAGCGAGCGGTGGTTTGGTTTCTAACAGCTGAAGGATGTCGACCAGTTGACATTCATCGCAGAATGCAGACAGTGTATGGTGACAAAAGTGTATCGAAGACAACAGTGAAGAGCTGGACAATGATGTTTAAAAAAGGACGTATCTTAACGAAAGATGTTCCGAAACCAGTTCAGGCGCATATTGTAGAGTCAGAAGCTGCCATCGCTAAAATAGATACAGCAATTCGGGTCCTCATACACTGCTTGCATTTTGCGATGCATGCCAACTAGTCGACATCCTTCACCTGTTAGAAACCAAATTACCGCTCGCTGATCAACTAGACGGATTCCATATCACACCCGCCATGTTTTCAACGATCTCCTGCGGAAACTATGAGTCGGAGGATAATTAAATTTTGCTAACTTAACGGTTGGTAAGTGCTGTTTACATCCAAAGTGAAGTCATCATGCGCGTCGTACGTATGTTCATTTGGTTAGTGCAGTTGGGTCCGGTTTAATTTGAACACGCCTCGTGTTAAGGCTGCGTGATGTTCACGTTAACAAATACAAAATCGTAAGGAATCAAAATAATGGACCAAGATTTGCATAAAGACAACGTAATGGACCAAAGGCTGCAATAAGTTTAGTTAATAATTCAAGGGCCACAAGACGAGAAGTAAATAGACAAAAGATTGCAGTAAGTTAGTGAACCAAGGGTTTCAAGCAGACAAATTGAAGGACCAAAGGCTGCAATGTTTAAAGTTAATAATTCCGGGGCCACAATACGAGAAGTAAATGGAACAAGAGCTGTAAGAAGTCAAATTAATGACTAAGGGTTCCAAGCCTTCGAAGGAACACTTTCTTCAAACAATTGAAGATAATCAACCAAAGTTTCCAATAAGTCAAATTAGTGAGCCAATGCCTGTAAGAAGTCAAATTAGTGAGCCAATGCCTGTAAGAATTAAAATTAGTGAGCCAATTTTTGTAAGAAGTCAAATTAGTGAGCCAACGGCTGCTAGAAGTCAAGATAATGAACCAAATTTTTCAAGAAATCAAGTTTTTGAACCTGGGCTCCAGGAAATCAAATGCAAAAATTAAAGATAGCATTACGTCAAGTTAATAAACCAAGGACACAAAGGAAACCAATGACATCAAGATGGCAAGTTGAAGAATAAAGAATTTCATTGCCAATGAACTAAGGACAACAGGAAACTGAGGTCACTAAGAAACCAGGTTCAAGATTTGCCTTGTCAATGAACCACGAAACCAAGGGTACCAGGAAACCAAGGCCCCCCCAGAAACCAAGTTCAAGAATTGCATTGTCAATGAACCAAGGGGTCAAAGAAGCCAAGTTCAATAATTAAGGATTACGTTGTCAATTGACCAAGGGGTCGAACAAGCGAGTTTAAAGAAACAAGAGCTGCATTAAGTTAATTGAACCAAGGGTTCTAAGATGTCAAATAAAAAAATAAAAATGCTGTTTCAAGTTAATCAACCAATCACTATAAGAAGCCAAATTAAAGTACGAAGGGCTACATTAAGTCAAGTTGATTGACCAAATGCAATAAATAGTCCTTTGTAGTGACTGTAAGAGCTTCGTCAAAGTAAAACATGCATACAACGTTAAGGCCATTTAGTCGACAGTTCTCTGTAACTTTACTTCTGTAAAGCTATTAGGTATTCATTTATTTAACTTTAACTGTTGTAATTATTCCCTTGTTTAAATATGTGTTCTTCTGCCGTATGTCACAATTCAACGCGTGTTTTCCCTTATCACCATTGACGTTATTCTGGGAGCTGTTACATTTAGTTGTTACGGTTTAATCACCTCCTACCCAAACTTGTATCGTCTTTCATCCAACCGCGTGTAACTGCCCACGTTATGCACCGCTTGGCAAGGCTTTGTGAGACGCTTGTTCGATGCTTTTGGTATAGAAAATTTGTTTTTATTGATGACCAATAACGCATAGCTGAACATTACGATACGACCAATGATAATAAGCATTAGAAAGACATGTAATTAAAATTAAAACTTCATAAGTGAGATAGAAATAAAACAAAACCATGCTATTTAATAAACTTGTTAAAATGATTGCTAAGGATGTCAAGAGTGTCACGCCCGTGCCCATCATGGTACAGACGAACAATATGACGTCATAATTGTAGTTAAAAGATGTCATCCACACTATTTCTATGCACCAACGAAGAGCAGCGCTTGGTTATCCGTTTTTTGAGCAGCAAATGGTGAAAGCTTAAGAAATTCATCGGTGAATGAAGGTCCAGTAGAGTGATGCATGCCTTTTACTCCAGCAAGTGCGGGAGGGGTGTAGGAAGTTCCAAAACGGTGTGATGCCTGTGGCAGACTATTCACGAATGGGCCAGCAACACCGAGTAGTGACCCCAGAGTCGATTGCAGCCGTTCACTACCTCGTAAAGGAAAATCGTCGATTGACTGTGAATGAAATTGCTGCACATCAATCAAGGTTCATAACACTACATCATGCTACAGTACCACACAATGTGTCTGCAAGGTGGGTACCACGGCAGCCTAATCCAGAATTGAAACGACGCGTTGATGAATGGCATGAACTTTTGTGTCGCTTTGAAGCGAGAATTTCCTAGCAATAATTGCTACTGGAGTTGAAAATTGTATTCACTAACATGAGCTTGATACGAAGAGATCGAGCAAGTAATAGCGATATCCCTCTTCACCGACACCGAAGAGGTTCCGCGTGTATTAAACTGCAGGGAAGGTTATGCTGACGCTTTGTTGATGAGAATGTCTGGAACAAAAACAGATCTGACTCGAGAAGTGAAGTCAAAGCGGGTGTAGCTACCAGCGAAGACCGTCGTGTTCTGAAAGCCCAGAGCAGACGCGAGACCCGGAAATCCCCAGCAGTAGGAACACCATCACCTTCTACAAACCTCGTGTGCCCGTTATGTAGCAGATGTTTTCGTGCCCACATTGGCCTGTTCAGCCACATGCGCACTCACGCCCAACATGTAAATCTGTGACAAGGATGATATCGGCGGTCCTCATCGACAACGATGGACAACTATTAATGACCAGATGAAACACTGTCACTAGTGGCACGTATACATATCTTCTGAAAAAAATATATTTGAAAGTTGAAAAAATATGGACCCGAGTAAAGTTATCCTTTTGCAACATGACAATGCTCGACCCTATACTGCCCGTGTAACGTCTGCAACCATCTAGGGCCTCCACTAGCAGTGCTTAACACATCTGCCGTACTCACCAGACTAAGGCCCAAGTGAATCCAAGTCTGGGATCAAGATGCTGAGCAGCGAATGTGCAGCAGCGGTCAGCGACCCATAGCTGACTGCTAGCGTCAGGGCCAGCGAACCAGAGCTGCCAAGACCCTTCTACACCTCCACGCGGTGATCCTGGATAACAAGCTGCAGCAGGGCAGACTGGCTAAGTAAAAGGGACCGTAGAGGGAATGCTAACCCGGTACTAAAATAAGGCTTGCTGAAGTCGGATGTGTTGGACCGAAATCAGCAAATATCGCAGTCAAGCTGTAAACTGCAACACAACGCATTCCGTTCTCTGGGCATCATTCTGCTACTTAGGCCCGTGTTAGGGTTTGGTATCGGGAGATTGAGAACGAACGAAGCCAAGCCAAGTCGATATCCAAGTAATTGGGCAACTAAAAGAGGAAATTGGGAGGAAAGACTTTCATATGTGATTTGTGTCTAGCCTTTGTCTCCTGTATTTTGACAAGTGTCTCCTATGACTGTAAAAGCCGATCCGCGAGTGAGTCCCTGCAACAGATCGTGCAACCATGCTGAGGAGGCTGGCTTGCCTGTCTGTTCCTTGATTTCTTCAGTCTCTCTGTTCTCTGAAGCCATAAGTTGTCTACGAGCGTCGCAGCCTATATGCCCTTGGCTGCACATTTTTAGTTGTAATAGGTCATTCTCCATGTCTCAATGTAAACAGTAAGACTTACTATGCATTTTAGTTTAAAATGTTTGTTTTGTGGAAACACTTCTTATTGATTGCATAGATTTACAAAAGCAATAGAAGTTCCTGTCATTTTTTTAATTGAGAGAAAAGATACATACAGACCATGCTAGTCTGAGTCAAGGACGCCACCTCACATCAAAGCAGTTATGTCTGGAAACATCCTGTTTCATGGCTAGCAAGGTGGGGATTGGCACCGTGATCCACGTAGTGGTCACCTTACTAAGGAGTCTTGCATTGAACTACAGCCAGGAGGACCCCGGTCCAACTTCTCAAGTACGCCTCTGGATGTGAGGCGAGCTACTGCAACACACCACCAAAAAATGTCGTCGGCGTTGTATCCAACTTAAGTATGAGAGGCATTAGCAGCAGCAGTAACATCAACATAACCAACAGCAACTGCAACATCAGCAACAGCAACGACGACAACGGCATCAACAACATTAAGAACAGCATTTTGCAACATCAGCAGCAGCAACCACGACAACAACAATAACAGCAAAATCAGCATCGTCTATAGGAACATCAGCAATAGCGATGACGACAATGACAACAACAACAGCAGCAGCAGTAACGACGAAGACAACGACAGTTCCAACATCACCACAACCACTACCATCAGAACCACTACCAGCACAGCGACTACCACCACCAACACTCGCAGCAGCATCAGCAACAACAGCAGCAGCAACCACGACAGTGATAGCTACAACAACAGTAACGACCAAGACGACAACGCCCCCACAACCACTACTACCAACCCGACTACCTCCACAACGACCATCACCACCCGCAGCAGTATCAGCAACAGCAACAGCAGCGATGACAACAACAGCAGCAGTAACGACAAAGAGGATGACGACGACGCTACCACCACAACCACTACCATCAGAACTACCAACACCACAACCACCCCCTTCACAACACCAGCAGCAGCTGCAACGGCGGTGACGACAACATCGCTTAACTCACATTTCGATACTACTATTCTTACCTCCTGACAGCTCATCTATTTTTAAAATGGCTTGGTCGCAGTGTTTACATTATCTCTGTAACATATCCCTTGACCCATTGAAGAGGTTATATCTGAACCTTAAAATATGATTTCATTTATATTTACTGCGTGGTCGGATTGATCATCTTCAAGGACTTGTATTATATATGTTAATCTGAGGAATGATACATAAAAACTACATTTTTCACTTGCTCATCGGCCACAGAAATGATTTTGTGCGCTATAAAATGGCCCTCGAGCAGAGTTTTCCAATCACTGGCGTAGAGGAAGCCGTTGTCAGATACAAAGATTTATATCCAAGCAAACTGTTTTTCCCAGAGACCACAAAAGAAAGCGTTAACCTTGAATACTAAAAGTGCTATCAACGTGAATTATTGTAAATCTGTGTACGTGTTCATGTCAACTTTGGTTCCTGTGTGTGTGTGTGTGTGTGTGTGTGTACACAGGCGTTTATATATGTGTGTGTGTGCCTATGTTTGTTTGAAGATAGAGAAGAAAACTAATCACCATAAAATGAGTAAATTAATTTTTTTAAACTACGTTTTCGGTAAAAACCAAACACTTTCATTTATACTGATAAAGTCTGGTTATTTTACAATTCGATGAATCCCAAATTTTTTCTTTTACATTTTTATTAATATAAAATTTCACTGAAGATGAGATTCGTATGTCTAATCGAAATGAACTAATCAATGATTATTTGGTCAACAAACCATTTATCTGAATGATACGTTTAAAAAAAATTGTATAAGCACCTTGTTGTTGCCTGAACTTTGACAATCGTCTCTAACGCTGCAGCGAAGAATTCAGTATCAGGGACGGACGGTACATAACCGAAAAATGTATTGTGATTCAACGGAGACCTGGTCATGTGCCTGAACAGCGGAAATAAAAAGAATACATTTTTTAGTAAAAACATTTGAATGACTTGTCCAGTACTCATCAATATTTGATCGATTGACAGGTCACAAATTGCATGTATCTTCATGTTTTGTGTCCGCATAGTTTTTTTGGGCCTGCGTCATTTATGTCTGGCACAGTTTTGTTTTTTGTATTCATAATATATGTCTGATACAGATCTATTTGTTTGTTGTATTCATAATATATGTCTGGTACAGATCTATTTGTTTTTTGTATTCATAATATATGTCTGGTACAGATCTATTTGTTTGTTGTATTCATAATGTATGTCTGGTACATATCTATTTGTTTTTTATATTCATAATATATGTCTGATACAGATCTATTTGTTTGTTGTATTCATAATATATGTCTGGTACAGATCTATTTGTTTTTCAATCATTTCTTCTCTATTAAAGCAGATCAAGCCACAGCATGTGTCTGTCCAATGAAAGGAACTTAATTAGCGGCCCGTGTTGAATGACACCAAGTTTTGTAAACTGTTCAAACGGTTCTCGGTTTTTATTGAGTTTTAGAAGGTACCGTAAGAAAGAAGTAAATACAATTAACGTGACACCAGAATCTACAATGGGATTAACTCCACACCAGAATCTACAATGGGATTAACTCCACACCAGAATCTACAATGGGATTAACTCCACACCAGAATCTACAATGGGATTAACTCCACACCAGAATCTACAATGGGATAAACTCCACACCAGAATCTGTAACGGGGTTAACACGACACCATAATCTGCAATATAGAAGCATGACATAACCAGCTAAACGTAGTTTGCTAACATACATTTAGAATTGTTCATCTCTGGAAAAAAATATTAGCATAAAGAAAAACTAACCGTTTATAATTAGCACATTAAGCACAGAGGCAGTCATGCTTGGAGGCATTGGAATTAACATCAAGTCGGTACTCCTGTAGGGATACGAATCTTGAAGAACAACAACAGTAATACAGAGGAACCATCGAGTTGTTCGTCAATAATGTCGCAGGTTTCAAGCGACCCTTGGACTTAAAGAGGTGGGACCTGAGTGCTTCCATCCTCTAGTCGTCTTGACTTATGGCTTGCAACTGGCCCAAGGTAGTTCGGGAGCTGAGAGTGAGGTTGACCAGCGCAGCCTCTTCCTCGCTATTATCCAAATACAGCATACGTTTCATCACCAGCACCGCTTGCAGTTGGCAACTAACTACGCAGGATAATGAGTATAGTATGGCAAGACATGAGGAATGAAGACATCACAAAGTAGCCAACAATGAGCAGTGGAAGAACATATCCAACGTAGGAAATGAGGTTGGGCAGAAAACACGATACGGTAATCACCATCAAAAGGGAACAGACAGGCCATGGAAGAAGAATTGAGGAATATCAAGAAACATCTGGAGAAGCGACTGTGAAAATGAACTCTGGTACCTCAATCTCAAGAGAGGAAGAAAGGGCAGCTCAGTACCTAACTTGCCGGAGGAGGGTTGTCAATGGCCTTTTTCCTGGAAGGAGCGACATAAGTTGATAAGGATGAATCTGTGGGAGATAACTGGGGATTTACCGGTTCGGGGACATGTGGCGATATTCTGAAGAAATATTAAAGGGGACCAGATCAATATCCTAAATCAGCAAGACTAACTTATTCACTGCAGAATATTTATTTTGACCTCTAACTGCAAAGCTTACTATCTGTATTTTCGGATGTCTGCTGTGAGTTCGGGTTAACAATCAGCAAAACGAAAACACAAGTTGGTCCAGGGTGCAAACGAACCACCAGTAATCTCAATTGGGGATGAAGCTCTCGATGTAGAAGATCATGTTACGTACTTGGGATTCTCAGTCAATAATAAACTATCTCTGGACCAAGAGATCAAAATCAGAATAGGAAAGGCAGCAACAACAACGAGCAGATTAACAAAAAGGGTATGGGAGAACAAGAAGCTCACTGTTAAAACAAAAACACTTGTTTACCAGGCCTGTGTCCTCAGCACTCTTCTTTATGGCAGTGATACATGGTCTACCTACATGCACCAGGAGAGGCAGTTAAACAGCTATCCCATGAAGTGCCTGCGCAGAATCCTGGACGTTGGGTGACAAGATCATCAACGCAGAGGTGTTGGAGAGAACAGGCACTGTCCCAATATTTTCCATGCTTAGTCATCGAAGGCTCCACTGGCTGGGACACATTCGGAGGATGGGTGATGGCAGAATACCACAATATCTTCCCTATGGGGAATTACAGTTCGGGAAAAGGTATCGGGACCAGCCACTACTTCGGTACAAGGATGTATGCAAGCGGGATATGAATGACGCAGGCATCGATTTGATATCATGGGAACAGGACGCCATGGATCGTGTTACATGGAGGGGCATGATTAAGCATGAAATTCAGACAAAGGAGATATTGATTGCTGATAGGCTAAAGACTCAGACTTTGAGAAGACACGCCACACCATGCGATGCCGCAAACGGTCCTGATTTTTCTTGCACACACTGTGGTAGATGCTTCTCTGCCCGAATTGATCTTATGAGTTACATTCGTTACCGTCATGGACTGTAGTTGCATACCTTTTCAAAGCACAATTACTAACGTCTGACATGACGGAAAGAGCTAATGATGATTTTGACCTCTAGACACGATTATTGTTGTCATGTAAAATAACCGGTTACAAGTGCAAGCACATTATACATTAAGGAAAACTGATGTTTTATATCCATCTATCTAGCCATCTGTCTTTCTTCAGTCCACTTATATCGTTATACGTCAAGGAGAGGTGTAACCTCCTGTGTTTCATATTTTATGGCAGCTGAAAATCAACTGAGACTTGCCAGGTCAAACGCAGCATCTTTTATCCCCTGGAATATACGATCGTCTATTTTTTAGACTGGAGGAGGTGGAAGCGTACATTAGAGCAAGGAAGACCCGCAGCCTGTCAAGCGCCACCTAAGCCGCTCCGCTAACCACATAACCAAGACCTGTTGTTTTGGCCACACAGTCCCCTTTTTTGCGACATATTCTCTGTGGGAGGAATATCCCTTTAATAATTTGAGACGATTTTTTAACTTGAATTTTGTCCGAGCAGCGCCGTTATGCCTACTCTTTTCAATTTCCAACTGTTAATGTATTTTTAACGTGCACGCCACTGCACACAGGTGTCTAATCTCAATACTCAGAGATCAAGGGAAATATTTACAGGAAAATCAACGTGAAAAGATCCCGGTGTTTCCACCGGAGATTTGAACCCGCGACCTCCAGCACCCTAGGCGAACCCCTTACTTCGAGACCACTGGGTCCCATGTTTTATCAATATATTTGTATGACCTTGTTTAAGTCCGTTTGTGAGCTATGTGGCATTGCGTGATGGCGTTTGAAAAGTAACAGCCAATTAATACATCAAAAAATTAATACCCCAGACATTTTAAAATTTAGCGCAGCAAAGATACATTCCTTGATATTCACCATAGCTAGGTTGATATAAAAACAGTCTGAGGGTCTTAGTTAGTAGATTTTGCCTGACTCTGACTAACATGTCTGACCAGCATGTTTTGCCTGACTAGATGTTGGTCTTCCTTCACTTCTGTTAAGAATCGATGTCATTACACTCCGGGCAGACCCTACATGGGCTAAGTACCTCACAGCATACTGCTCAACGTGTAGATACTGATGATTCATGTAGCTCGCTGGTTGAACACACTCATGTTCTGTCCTCAGAGGCGATTTCTCTGCTGGACCCGCGTATGGTTTCGAAATCCTGCAATCTGTGCAATGCTGATTCATCGACTCCAGTGCCTTCATCCAAAAGACGATCTTTATAATTTCTTCTTCGTCCGTTCTCATTTTCCCGATACCAAGGCACGAAAAGAGCTTTGGAAGTAGCTGGATGTTGTCTCCAGAAAAAGGAATGCGTTGTGTCGTAGTTTACAGCTTCATTATCATGTTTCAACTTTTCGATCCAACACATTCGATTTCAGCAGCATTTTTTAGTACTGGTAAGCTTTCCTCTTCCATCCCATTTCTTTAGCCAGCCTGCTCTTTTGCAGCCTGTTATCCAGGATCACCCCGTGGAGGTGTAAAATGGTCTTGGCAGCTCTGGTTCGCTGGCCTTGACGCTAGTAGTCAGCTATGAGTCGCTAACCGCTGCAGCTCATGCACTGCTCAGAATCTTGATCCCTATAAATTTTTGAAAAGATAAAACTCTTAATGATGTGAAGGCCTTGTTGTATATCATACAACAGAGGGTTATCCTATTGTTTCCCCTCCAAATTAATTTTCAAATATCTGCCATTTCATTTTCCAATAGTTATCGGATTACCTCTATTCTTGTTATGTCAAATGTCAAGAAAACGAACAAATAAAACCTTAACATATGTGCAGCTTGGCTGAGTTTTGACTGATACCTCGAAGAAATCTGATTATTTTGGTTCGCAGAAGTGCCAAGCTGATTGACAGCTCTTCACAATTACGCAGTCTGAGCACTAGAAGAAAAAAAGAGTAATTTTAAATGACCAGTCAAATGTTTCGTGTTTCTGTGTTGGCAGACCATCTAGTTTATTGTTTGTCCAAGTTTTAGTTTTTCCTTAAACGTGTAGTTTAATTTTTAAAGAGCATATTTACCAGTGGTCTGAGGTAAGGTGTTCGTCTCGGGCTACGGAGGTCGCGTGTTCGAATCACGGTGGAAACTAAGATTTATTTGGTGGAACTTCTGGTAAAAAAAAAACAAAAAAAAACCATGATTTCTCGGTTGGGAGATTGGACTCCCATGGGCAGTGTCGAGCGTGTTAAAAATCCCGTGTAGTTAAAACTCGTAAAGAGTAGGCTTAACGGCCACTACGGGGGAAAAAATTTAAAAATCAACTCGAATTATTAGCACCATCCCCAGGTCTAGTAAGCCTGAGGAAGTCTAAAATACCTACTATGGACAGACTTCGGCTACCTGGCAACATACATTAAGAACATGTATGTTTGAATACCAGGATTCCAACTAGCATTTACCAAAGACACAGGGGGACAAAAAAGTAGATGGGTAATGAATAAACACATAAACACAATGATAACATGCTAGAGAAAAGACACATTGAGTAAAGAAACGACATTATATGATGTGACACTAGATGGAGATATAATATGTAGATAGAAGCAGTGACTATCTCTGAGATGACTATCTAGGACTTTAACAGGGGAAAATCGTTTTAGACTTAAAATACAGAAGGGATGAATGGACGGCAGTTGCAGAAGCATTAAGCTTGGAGAAGCTAGTGTGGAACTACTGTCCTGGCCATTTTTGGGTTCAGGGTAACGAAAGAGCTGTCATCCTGCGTCACAGGCACCAAATAAAGGTACAGAAGGTAGGAGTGCAATTTTGAAGTCTTTAAATGACCGAATATTAGAGGATGACACCACAGTAGACGAATGAGCAATTGACAGACTTTAGATTGTTGATATCGAACGAAGTTCGAGCGGACTGGAGCGCACGAGAGGACGGAGCAGAAGTGTGTGCAGCTAGGGAGCTGCGGAAACAGTATCTACACCATTCTTCCACTGAGGGAAGACACAAAATGCTGACCAAGAACAGGTTGTTGTCATGGCAGCCTGGCTGACGAGATGTGGATTGACTTGGTCTCTTCAGTAGTGATTGTCACACAGATGAAGCCAAGCACAGCACAACCGCCCGCAGAACCACGTTTCACCTTCATCAGCACGCTCGGGATGTGAGGAAAGTTACTCAATCCCGCCACTTAACGCCCTTTTCTGGGCGCACAAAGCAGGAAACACACTTATTGTAGGCATTAAGCAGCAACAACAAACAACTACCAAGAACAAGAGACAAGGTGAGCGCTTGGCTCTCTATAACCAGGTGGATGTGGTAAATCGTCTAGGAGAAAGAACGCTCTGACTTTAACATTAATCAAACTTGCAGGAAGGCTTGTGATAGACAGAAGCTACTTAGAGATCCTGGATCAAGATGCTGAGCAGCGCATGAGCTGCAGTAGTCAGTGACCCATAGCTGACTGCTAGCTTCAGGGCCAGCAAACCATAGCTGTCAAGACCCTTCAACACCTCCACGCGGTGATCCTGGATAATAGGCTGCAGCAGGGCAGACTGGCTAAGGAGACGGGATCGAAGAGGGACTGCTAACCAGGTACTAAAAAAATGCTTGCTGAAGTCGGGTGTCTTGGACTGAAAGGTGCAAATATCGCAGTCAAGCTGTAAACTACCACACAACACATTCCGTTCTCTGGACTACATTCTACTACTTAAGCCCTTTCAGGGTTTGGTAGTGGGAGATTGAGAACGAACGAAGCCAAGCCAAGCCACTTAGAAATCCTGAATACAAATTAGTCGAAAACGGATATCTAGGGAAGAAAGGTGCAGATACCTCATTTCAACTATTGATGTTGTCCAAAACTCATGATGCTACGTTATTTGTCATCGTGAATATTCTTTGTTGCGAACATGAATAAAGAGAACGCAAAACATCTGACAGTGAATAAGCTGACAGCAGCCAGCGACTCATAGCTGGCTGCTTGCATCAGGGTCAGCGAACCACATATCGCCATGAACCTATTCCGCCTTCAATTAGCGGCCTTAGAAACAGGTTGCACTTTCAATTAGAGGCCCTAGAAACAGGCTGCACTAGTGCAGTCTAACTAAGAGACGAGAAATCGTATAGGGAAGCCAAATATGGTCTCAACATTTGTTGCATTGGGCCTAACGGCGCAGATGTTGTAACCTGGTTTTAAAATCAGACACAAGGTCAAAATTATATTTTTGGAAGAAGGCCAGAAAGAAATAGATATATAGGAGCGTAATGACGTAGTTCGGTTCACTTAGCTGGGGTGCATTGCAAGACGTGTATGGAGACTCATCACTGCAGGAATGAGACAATCCACATCTTGTTTGCCAGACTACTTCCAGATGCATGACGTGGTCATGACGTAATGTCCTAGTATGTTTCACAAGACCCAGACTTGCACAATACAGCACTCGCAGTTCGACGTAAAATACCCAACAACATATCGTTCTCTGAATTAAACGAGCGAACGAAGACAATAATAACAGGGGCAAGAGAAGATATTCTGCCCGCTAATGAAACTCTGCTTCTGATGTAAGTTTAATTAGATTACAAACATAAAAAAGATGACAAAAATCCTAAGACACTTCTAGAGTTTGAACCACGGAACTCTGGAACCCTAGACGAATTATCCAACCTATAGACCACTTGCTGTCTAAAAATAACGTTTTGTAAAGGAAGTATGAAGTAATGGTGTGTCCTAACTACACAGTTAGACAGAAACACGTTTCGTTTCGTACAAAAATGACCTCGCTTTATTGATTAAATAACAAGGGTTTGTTGTTCTGTGAATGTGTGAATTTGGTTGCTCTTACGGCCGGAAATTGAACAAACCACGCTTGTTTCCCGATCTTAACCGATATGTATTTACGTCATAGTGGAACAAAGTTATTGATCAGTATTTAAATCTGTTAAAATTAGAAGAAAAAAGCATTAAGGATCGACCGGGATTTGATCCCTGGAGCTTATCGCACCATAAGCAAAAATCACGTGATTCGATCAGCCAATCAAATCACCAGTGCATACTCTGGATGCGCACGGATACAAATAGTGAAACTTCTCCATTTCAAGAAGAGATCAAGAGACACTTTTGGAGCAGGAAACTCGTCACTGCAGACTAAAATAACATCTCTTCATACAATATAAATTGGGCATAGAGAAGGGCTCTTGAAGCGGGGACAATCAAACAGGTTTTTCAGTACACCACCTGCTTCACATAAATACATTCTTCAACAGTTCAGTTCAAGTGTCAATCTCCACATCGAAGGTCGACTTCAACTGATCTCCAACATCCTCTGTCTCTGGCTATGATTTTTCCATTGACTAGATCTTTCACTGTACATCTATTGAAGCTATTCTCCCACTTATATCGCTGTTTATCACTGCTAGGTTGGTCCTCCTCGTTTCCTCTCAGTAATGTTTTCAGCTAGATCATACGTCTTTTGATGTAACCAAAATATCCTAACTACCGAGCGACACACAAATGAAGCCAAGCATTGCACAACCACCTGGAGGACCCCAGTCCACCTTCATCAGCACCTATCAGTGTCAGATTATGAAGAAATCTCTAGATCGGGCCAGTGAGTCTCATGCACAATGACATTCACCGCCTTATGTATTTCCCGCAAGCCACCTTTTGCCGTTCGTTGACGGCCTTTGGCGTTGAATCCGTTGTATCAAAATAGCATTGTTTATTGGCGGGGGAGGGGGGGGGCAGGGGCTGCTCTGTGGTAGTAAGCTTGTTACGTGGCCTAACCATTTCACTTGCTGTCTTTTGAGGTAGTCTAAAACTGATGTTGTTCCCACCAGTCTCCTGATGTTATCGTGTCTGATCATGTCTCTCATTGTTACACCAACGATTTTTTTGCAGGCGTTTCATTTGTGTTGTTACGTTGACAACCAAACTGGATTTTGTTTATCAATTCCCGTTGCACCCATAATTTAACTAAAAGACGTCATTATTTGTTTTCTTATCTTTCAACAAGACTTACCCCATTTTTTCCGTATTTCCACACTCTAAAGGCATCAATTCTCTTCCCCAACTGTTTGTTCAGTGGCCATGTTTCTACGACGTACAGTAAAAACGAATAGACTGGTACATACCATACCCCTTTCATCTACAATTTGCGAGTAATTTGTTTGGATGTCAATAAATGACTAAAGTAGGTGAAAATAAATGTGGCATCCGTATACTCTTCTTAGTTTGAATTTAGCTTGTTTCATTTTCGGTTACTATATTTTCAAGATCGGAGAAGCTCTTTACCTGTTCCAGTGTTTGGTCTTCTATTGTTAATTAAATGACGAGTCTTCTTTACTACCGGTGTAACTCATCAAGGGCATCACGACGGACCCCTTTACTCCCCAGGTCTGTTTGTGGGTCTATCACAGGACTGAACCCCGATCTATTGACTGGGAATCCAGTGCATTAACCACTGCGCTACCGCGGCCCATTAATTATCATAATGTTAATGTTTATTTAAAGATTGAAGGTGAAAGGCGAGGGCTCTTCTTCATCTCCACGGTTCTCCCCATTTGGCTCAGTCTCTCTCAGTAGAAAGGTATCCTGCCTGCAGAGAGCATCGCACAAAGGTATCCTGCCTGCAGAGAGCATCGCACAAAGGTATCCTGCCTGCAGAGAGCATCGCACAAAGGTATCCTGCCTGCAGAGAGCATCGCACAAGGGTATCTCCGCCTACTGAGACCATCGCACAAAGGTATCCTGCCTACAGAGACCATCGCACAAAGGTATCCCGCCAGCAGAGACCATCGCACAAAGGTATCCCGCCTACAGAGACCATCGCAGAAAGGTATCCCGCCTACAGAGACCATCGCACAGAGGTATCCCGTCTACTGAGACGATCGCAAAAAGGTATCTCCGCCTACTGAGAGCATATCACAAAGCACGAACTCCGTAGCTCCAGCGTTGAACCCAGGGATCTCCGGAAAAATTGACATCATGAACCGACCGTCGCAGCTCGAATTCGAACCCCGACCATCTGAACACGAGGCAAACGGCTTGACCACTTCGTCACAGAGAATGTTTCTTCTTCTTCTTCTTGTACGTACGCAGTCAGACAGTAACCATTATTTTTTCGAAAAAAGCGGCGGTCATCCTGAGGCTGTCGCCACTGCCATAGAGCTTGTCTTGCAGTTCCACTGGTAATGGCCACATCTGCTCTCTCTGATCCTCGTATGTCGGGCAGTTCTGCAGCAGATGTTCAGCGGTCATTTTACCAGTACCGCACGGGCATTCGTCGGTACACCCTATCTTCAATTTGTTGAATAGGTGGTACCTCAGTCTATTGTGGCCAGTGCGAAGTCTGAAGACAACGACCTGCTCTCTTCGGTTCAACTGGTAATAGGCATCGTTTTTGGTGTAACCAGTATGTTCGGTTTCCCATTTGGTCATGTATCTGGCTTTGATAAGCCGTTTTGACTCTTCGTACGTCATACTGGTATCTGTTTGTGGTAGTCTTGCACCTTCTTTTGCCAGTCTGTCTGCCTCCTCGTTGCCTTGGATGTTGCAGTGTGATGGGACCCACTGTACCACTACCCTTTTTGGTGCGGACTGCTGGCACAGTTTGCAGAGTGCTGCTCTTAAGTCATTAAGCTCAGTGTTTTTCTGGCTTTTTAGCGCTGTGACTACGGCGAGAGCATCTGTCAGCAGGACTATATGGCTCTCATTTTCACTGTGTGTCACCATTTCTTCCACTGCCGCCCTCAGTGCCTCTGCCTCCGCTCTGAAATTGCTTGTGTACTTACCAGTAGCGAATGACAGTGTTATTTTTCTGCCATTTGGTAGGTTCAGAAATGCTCCTGCCCCTCCGTTCTGTGTTGTGTTTGTTACAGAGCCGTCGGTGTATGCATGGGTCCAGTCCATGCTTGGGCAGCTTTTCGTTATGAAGCTTAGGGTAGTATCTCTCCTTTCTTTTTCAGTCTGGCAGTTTTTGTTTGCAATACCTGGTATATTTTCTACCACCTCTGGAAATATATCCTGCCTCCAGGTAGGTTTTCGTACAGTAGTGATGGGTTTTGGTGTTGTTAGTGCGTTTATGGGATCTTCGTGCATCTTTGCTTTGGCTATTTCTGCACAGTTTCTCCGCTTTAGTTTCCCATTTCCCAAATTGTTTAGTCTCTGGTGCATTGGATGATCGGTCAGTCTTTGGAGTTTCTCTGACTGCAGCTGGGCTCTGCAGTCTCTTCTATCGGTCATGGATTGCAGTTTTGTAATCTTTCAAGTTCTACAATTGGCGTTGACTTCATGCTACCTGTTATTATTCTCATGGCTTTGTTTTGAAGTTTGTTAACTTTATCGAAGTTCGCCTTCGCTGCTGTTGTCCATGCCGCAATGCCATACTCGAGAACTGGTCTCACTCTTCCAGTGTACAGTTTCTTTAGTATGCCTTCGTCTGCTCCCCAGCTAGTGCCAGCAAGTTTCCTCATGATTGCCATTCTTTCTCTGGCTTTCATTCGGTTTCTCTCAATCTGACTTTTCCATGTCATGCGCCGATCAAATGTGACTCCCAGATAGGTTGGGTTGTCGTTTGGCTGCAGGAATTTGCCATTTAGACTTAATTTGGTACTTTAAGGTTTTAATGAAAGCGAGAATATTGTGCATGTGGTTTTCTCCTCGTTTATTTTGACCAGACAGAGAATGTTTAATTCATATGCCTTACTCTTGCTATTTACGTGAATCAGCAATCCCTGCATGTCTTGTTCACTTTCAGTTGGCAGAACTTTTTTATATGCTACGCTGAGATTATTTATTAATCAGGTCAGGTCAGGTCAGGTCATGTAATTCCGTAACTGTGAGGTCTTTGGGGCACACATGAAGACATCTTCACAACTCCACGCCACCGTTCTCTGTCAGCGGCCGCTGCCTGTGACTCTTCAGGTCGGAGATTGGTCCATTATTTTATGTTGTCCTCCCATCTCTCTTTGGGACGGCATCTTCGTGGATGATCGTATTTGCAAGACCATTTGATCTCGATATGTGACCGTACCAAGCGAGTTTCTTTCTTTTGACAGTTGCCAAGAGGTCTCCAAAAGGCCCTATTTATTGATACTGACTCGATAATAAGTCCTGGCATTCCCCCTATCTGTTGGAGAATGTGATTACATAACTTAAGTTAACTTCATTATACTGGTTCAGAAGACTACGGAGTCTGTATACAACCAGTTTATTCCACTTTAAAAATGGCTGTGATCATCCAATCTGTTCTTTAATGCATTAACTGACCCTGCCTCTACCACATCCTGTGGCAATGCATTCCAAGCATTCACCACTCTCTGACTGCAAAAAATGTTTCCAAATATCCAATCTGGTTCTGTCATAAAATTATTTGAAGCTATCCCTCTAGTTCTTGTAGTCGCTTGGTCTTTGAAAAAACTCTTATAGTCTAATTTATCCTTTCCATTGATTCATTTATAAACTTGTAATCTCACCTTGAATTCCAAGTCTCTCCTCATAAGGGAGCCGCTTCGCATCTGAGTGGTCCTGGTTTCATTCCCCAGTTGAGGCGGTAATGTTTTTTCAGACTGCAATGGCTCCCGAGTCGACCCAGCCTTAAGTGGGTACCGGTTCAGTCCGGGAAATAAAAGCGGCGAGGGAGAGGAGATGACTACCGCCCTGAAATAGCCGAGCCTTTGAAATGTGAGATCGCTAACACCTCACACCCCTACGGCAGTAATGCTATGGGTTACTTTACTTTACTCATCATAACTATAATTCTGGAATCCCACGATCATTTTTATAGCTCTTCTTTGTAGCCTTTATATCATGTCTATATACATTCAGTGATAAGGAACACACCTGGTTAGGTCTCACTAATGATCTATGCAGTTTGACTATCACTTCTTTGCTACGATGGGTAATGTTTATTTTAATCATACCCAGCATTAGATTAGCCTTTTTCACACCCACCTGGACTATCTCTCACACCTTACATGTATGATCTATAAAACACCTAGATTTCTTGTACATGTCTGATCTATAATAACACCTAGATTTAGTGTACATGTCTGATCTATAATAACACCTAGATTTCTTGTACATGTATGATCTATTATAACACGTCTATTTCATGTACATGTATGATCTATTATAACACCTAGATTTCTTGTACATGTATGATCTATTATAACACCTAGATTTCTTGTACATATAAAGGGACAGTGAGCATCCTTGTCATTTTTTTCATTTTAGACTTGTGCCTGTTGAGTCAGGTTTTACAGTGGAATTTTGTTCCTAGAACAGGTTTCCGTGCACTCTTGTCCCTTCTTTTCATGTCTATCTTTTCCCGACATGTAATACATATCTCTTGTTTGACTGTCAAAGACCTTTTTATAGTCTAAAAAGCACACATAAATGTTGTTATGTACTTCTACAAATGGTTCTGCTAGAGTCCTTTTAAAAAATTGTTCTTCTGTTGTTGTCTAAAACCAGATTGTTCCTCAAAACTTCGTTGTCATCTCAATGTCTAATTCTCTCCTGTTTAAAATTAAACAGCATGTTAATGGTGTGCAGATCATGAGGCTGATTGTTCTACAACCGGAACTGCGTTAGGTTTCTTGGGAAGTCAATACAGATGTAATTAGATCTTGAGTTATATATTCTATGCTGCAGTTGTTGTTGTTGTTTATTGCCCACAATGAGTAAGTTTACGCTTTTGTGTGAAAAGGGCGTTAACTGGTGGGTTGCAGTATCTTTACTCATATCCCGAGCGTGCTGATGAAGGTGGACTGGGGTCCTCCAGGCGGTTGTGCTATGCTTGGCTTCATTTGTGTGTGGCTCACTACTGCGGGGATCATATCGATCCCTCATCTTGTTAGCCAGGCTGACATGAAAACAGCCCGTTTTCAGGAAGAACTACGAGGAAGCCATGGTTAGGGTCTTGACCAGTAAGTTTTGCCTGATCCTGACTAACATGTCTGATCAGCATATTTTTCCGGACCAGACGTTAGTCTTCCTTCCCGCTTGAAAAAATGGTTTAGTGGCGAGTTGTAGTAGCTTTCCTCGTATCCTGAGAGAACTAACGAAAGTGGACCATGCACTTCCGGGCGGTTGTGCTATGCTTGGCTTCACCTGCGTGACACGCACTACTATTATGATCACATCAATCCACATTTCGTCATCCAGACCGTCTTGAAAACAACTTGTTTTCACTGAGCGCTGCATAGAAGAGAGATAGTAGTCTTGGTCAGTATATTGTGCCTGACCCTCAAGCTCTGGTCAGTATGTTATCCTGACCGGACTAGTAACTTAGTTCCCCATTGTTGCAGTAGTTCTTACACAGATTAGTAATTTTATCTACACCAAATTCATCGAAAACCTCTAGCGCTTCACATGTTTTGTATCCGTTCTCTTGATTGTTTTCCTTGCTTATATCATTGCCTGTTTTCCTTGCTTATATCATTGCCTGTTTTCCTTACTTATATCCTAACCTGTTTTCCTTGCTTATATCATTGCCTGTTTTCCTTGCTTATATCATTGCCTGTTTTCCTTACTTATATCATTACCTGTTGTCCTTGCTTATATAATTACCTGTTTTCCTTGCTTATATCATTACCTGTTTTCCTTGCTTATATCATTGCCTGTTTTTCTTGCTTATATAATTACCTGTTTTCCTCACCTTTGTTCTGACAATGCTAGGTCGTTCTTAAGAAATCTTGATTAGACGTTCGTGACGTCGAACATTTCAGCTATGAGATGCGTTTAAAAAGTATCCGACCTCAATATTTTGTATACGGAAAATAAAGCAAGCACGGGTGTTGTCCTTCTGCACGGGGAATAGAGGACAGTCATGCGTATGCTGGAATTTTTTCCCGCCTACAAATTTCGCCAGTCGCTAGCAGTCAGCTTTTCAGTAGTGAACACCCGTCGAGTTTTTATTCACCACGAAGAAACGAAATGTCAAAGTCATGTTGACCGTTTTGTTTGTTTGTTTGTTTTCTTTTCGTTCGCATTATTTCTCTATTCCCCGAGGGGGTGTGCGTTGCACTATAGTTTTTATGTTGCGCCTGTCGGCCCAGTGCTTCCGACTTCAGCATACTTTTTTTATTTAAGGGTCTGCTTAATTTTAATTTTTGACTTTCTTAATGTATTTCTGTTGAATATCCGATTGCCTTAATGCTGATATATCCTTGTATCTATCCATCCACCCACCCAACCCACCACCCACCCAACCCAAAGCTACCTACCTACCTATCTAAATATTTATCTATCTATCTATTTTTGGATTATTTGCATATCATCTTTCGATATTTTTAAAATTTTGATGGATATTTTAATCACTACAAGTTAGTGATCAGAATTTATGTCAAAACCTGAACAAATGTCCGCTATCTTGACACTAATTTTGAAACTGTCCGCTATCTTGACACTAATTTTGAAACTGTCCGCTATCTTGACACTAATTTTGAAACTGTCCGCAATCTTGACACTAATTTTGAAACTGTCCGCTATCTTGACACCAATTTTGAAACTGTCCGCTATCTTGACACTAATTTTGAAACTGTCCGCTATCTTGACACTAATTTTGAAACTGTCCGCTATCTTGACACCAATTTTGAAACTGTCCGCTATCTCGACACTAATTTTGAAACTGTCCGCTATCTCGACACTAATTTTGAAACTGTCCGCTATCTCGACACTAATTTTGAAACTGTCCGCTATCTTGACACTAATTTTGAAACTGTCCGCTATCTCGACACTAATTTTGAAACTGTCCGCTATCTCGACACTAATTTTGAAATTGTCCATTATATTAAAGTCAGTCAGATTTCTTAACGCATCTCTTGAGTTTTTCCATGTTTATAATCTTCTTTGAGCTTGTTGAAAAAATGTATTTCATATAAATAATTGGTTTTCTTGAAAAGAAAATATCAGCATTATTCCGCTGCAGTTTAGTTTTTCTAATTCAAATTGCATAAATATATTTTTGATTTTTTCGATTTGTTATTTCAAATATATCATTAATATCAGAAGATTAGTGGACAATGGTTTTTGATCCTGCTGGAAGCCAGCAAAATATTCGGCCTATATTCCATAATAGCAAGTGTTGAATGACGTAAGACAAGCCAAGTTCTGTCCGTTTTTGAGAGGGTCTCGCTGATCTAGTATGGTAATACAATTCTCTCTTGTGTCAAGACGTTTCTTATAACTGTCTCGTAATATTGTATGTTACACTTATTAATGTCAGGTAACGTTTTATATATTACTCATCACTGTCTCATAACTTTTTATATTATACTGACAACTGAGAAATAACTCTGTATATTGTACTTATAAAATGCCTCGTACCTTGTTATATAATATCAATAACTGTGTCGTACCGATCTGAATTATACTTAGATCTGTCTGGTAACATTATGTAATACTTATTACTGTCTCTTAACTTCTCGTTTCACATTTATAACTATATCGCAACATTCTGTGCATTACTTATATCTGTCTCATTACTTTTGTATCACACTTATAACTGCCTCGTTACTTAGAAAAAATAAACTATCACATTAAGATACTGAGTTTGTATCCATTGCCAAAACCATTCAGACAGTCCGAATTCCTAAGCAGTCGAAGAGCAATATGCAGGTTTTATTATAAGTTTACACCGATATAGAAATAACCACGACCTTAATGGTGTTTAAACCAATATGTCATGATTACAAGACTTTACACACGTCCACACGCCATTTTCTGAACGCTGTACCAGAGTACGAGGCGTGTTCAAATGAAACCAGACTTGACTGCACCAAGTGAACATGCGTACGATACGCATGACTTCACTTCGGGTGTAAATAGCACATACCAACCGTCAAGTTCGCAAAATTTAATTATCCTCTACCTCATAGTTTCCTCATCAGACCGTTGAAAACATGGCGGGTGTGATACGTTGTCCGTTCAGAGTTGATCAGCCAGCGGTGATTCGGTTTCTAATAACTGAAGGATGTTGACCAGTTGACATTCATCGCAGAATGCAGGCAGTGTATGTTCACAAAAATGTGGCGAACGTAAGCTCCGGCGACGGCCCACCCGAATTGTTGCATAAATTTTGGCGATGGCATCTTTCGACGCAACAATATGCGCCTGATCTGGTCTCAGAAGATCTTTCGTTAACTCACGTCCTTCTTTAAACATCGTTGTCCAGTTCTTCACTGTTGTCTTCGATACACTTTTGTCACCGTATCGTACGTATGTTCACCTGGTGCAGTTAGGTCAGGTTTCATTTGAGCACTCTTTGTATATACAAGAATCCAATGTTCATGTCTGACTATAAATTATTGCGATCTTGGAATTTTGGAGTCGCAATCCTCTTCTGAGTTTTTGTATTTTTCGTGTGGAGCTTTATTTTCACTTATCTGTGTATGAGCTTATTTTCACTTATCTGTGTATGAGCTTATTTTCACTTATCTGTGTATGAGCCTATTTTCACTTATCTGTGTATGAGCTTATTTTCACTTATCTGTGTATGAGCTTATTTTCACTTATCTGTGTATGAGCTTATTTTCACTTATCTGTGTATGAGCTTATTTTCACTTATCTGTGTATGAGCTTATTTTCACTTATCTGTGTATGAGCTTATTTTCACTTATCTGTGTATGAGCTTATTTTCACTCATCTGTGTATGAGCTTCTTTTCGCACAGCCTGAGATGGCTCTACATGTTCCTTCTACATTTGGATCGGTCTGAAGCTATGTCTTCCCAAGATGTCAGATCCGCAGCCACTGTCTTCTTCTCCGGCTTACATTGGTCGTTGAGCATCAGCTATGGTCAGGCAACTGTTTGTACAACACTTTAGCTGTCCTTAGAGAATTATCTTTGTAGATGCGATCGTCTTCCATGCAACGAACATGACCAATCCATCGCAATCTTCGTTGCCAGAGGAGTGTGTACATACTTTGGAGACCGGTACGAGAATACATATCTGCATGTGTCCCCATGTTTCTCCATGAGATGCCAAGGACGGATTTCAGGGACCGGAAGTGAAATGTGTTGAGCCTTTGCTCTTGTTTGGCATAGGTTGCCAACGTTTCGGTACTATATAGAAGCGTGCTGGCGTCACATGCAATTTAGACCATGACCTTGGTATTGACTGTAAGTTTGTGGTTATTCAAGATACGTTTTTTTAACGGGAAGAGGGAACAGTAGCTTTGCCAATGCGTTTCCACATTTCGGGGTTTTGGGAGAGGTTATCATTGGATAGAGACCGCGGCTAAGTGAACTCGTCCACAGCTGTCCATTTGTAGTTGTCGATGGTGATGGTTGGGGTGGTGTCTATGTCTTGTTCCAGCATATTTGCATTTTTCAGGTCTATTGTAACGTCAAAAATCGTTGCACGCTTGAGACAAAAACAATCTATCACGTTTCTGAATTACAGCGTCATCAGCAAATAAGTCCCTGGCAGTAACTTCCCTGATCTTGGATTTAGCTTTGAACAAACGGCCATCTAATCTAGCGTGAAGGCAACTCACTTCTGCTGTATTATCAAATTCATGCTTCATTAGCTGCACAAAGTAGATTCAGAACAGTGTCGAGGTCAGCAGGCAGCCATGCAAACACGGTCTTGATGTATTTCAGTCAAATTGGACTGTTCTGTTTATAACTTCATGAAATGACACTATTAGATTTAACCGTTTTTAAATCGGCTCAAAAATAGGCTCCATGTACAAACTGCTAAACCAAAAAGGGTCTTTTCTTGACACCCGAAGGTACTGAGTTCGCTCCCCATCACAGCACCGGTCGTTAACCCGGGGTAGCAAACCATTAAAAAGTGCAGGCATTACATAAAATGTATGCCGAAGTCGGATGCACTGGGCCAACAGGGGCAAAATAAAAACATAGCGCAACGCACACAGCCTTGGGCAATAGAAAAATAAGGCGAGCTCAACCCAAAAAATAGATAATAGAACAGAAGGGAGTTGCCTTCAGACTAGATGAGATGGCCGTCTGTTCAAAGTTCAAAGCTAAAACCAAGATCAGGGAAGTTACTGTCAGGGACTTGTTATTTGCTGATAAAGCTGCAATTGTCACTCACAGTCAGCAGTACCTTGATAGCTTGCTTCTCACAACGATTTTGGCATCACAATAAGCCTGAATAAAACAAATATGCTAAAAGAAGACATAGACCCCCCCTCTCCCCCCCCCCCCCCCCCCCAACAATCACCATCGACAACTACAATTTGGCAGTCCACACCTGCTAACTAAATCGAATGCTTTTGTCAGACTAGGACATAAAAAGCTAGTTCTGCCTGCTCGATCGGGCTTGTAGCTGAAGCAGATACAAACATTACGTGGACCCTTGCTCTTCCAGTTCGGAATCTGCATTGTGAAAAAGGGTACACACGCTCAGCCAGTTTGTGTAGCCCAAGCAGGATGAAACTCACAACGACGTTGCCAACAACACTGAGCAGTGAAATACTTCTGTCCAGGCTGAAGGTCTTAGATAACTGCTTGGCTCTCACACGACGAACCCCTAAGAGGCGAAGATCTCCTTCTGATTGATGAGGTAACAAAGTTTCTTTATGAAGAAGCTGATGAATGCTAAATACACAGTGTAATCAATGCCCATTCTAGAGAAGACAGCTGCTCATTGGAATAGTATCGATCACAATTTCGGAGGAAGTGCAATAGTCAATAAAATGATACAAAGCATTCCTTTTTCAAGAAGCATTCTCGAAAAAACGAAATGACATTCCTATTTTAGGAAATACACCGAGAAACAATTGTGCGCTTTTTTTACTAGGAGCATGCACCAAGAAACGACACTGCACTCTTTTTCCAAGAAGCATGCACCGAGAAACGACATAGCTTTCCTTTGCATCAATAATGCAACGAAAAGCGACAAGTCAATCCATTTTAAAGAAGCATGCTACAAGAAACGACATGCATTACTGTGCCAAGAAGCATTCTCCCAGAAATGACATTGCACTTTTTTTCTAAAGAAGTAATCTCCTTTTCAGAGCAAAGATGACGCCATAAAGGCCTGCGGGTCTACATTGACCGTCTGTTTTAGTTCATTATAGATGCCGCCAGACCATGGATTTGCCTGGAAATCACACTAGTCGACGACTTACACGTGTGTTCATGGAAACGCGTTGTTGTTTTCCATTTGGACTGGTTCATTCGTTTCTGGAAGGGACATTGGCTATATGAATAGCACTACGCTTAAACATGTGTCATATTTCACGGTCTAGCTCACACGGCTAAACTTCACGAGATTGGCGTCCTTCGCCTTTGCTGAAAACAGGGTCATCTTTGTTGTATGAAATTTAGACAACTATAATGAACTGTCATCTGGAGTGACATGGGCTTCGTCCAAGTGTCTAGCGGCACAGGACACACCGTTATTGTAATGCCGAGAGCTGGTACGTCAAACTGCAATAACGGTGCCTCAACGAATTTCTATTTTATTGGAATATTGATGATGAATTTCCTTACCTACAGCCAGCCACTTCTGGCTCTTCAGATCGAGATCCGCCATCATCATCCACTGTAAGATTACTATAAATTTCCTCTTCTCCAAAAAGAATAAAAATTGACATCCAAAAAACATTCCTCAGATGATGTGGCTCAATTTAAGGCTGACAACTTTATTCAGGACACCTAAATCACCATCATTCAACGCATCCAATTTCCAATTTTCCAAAAATCAAAATACATAAAGATGAAATTGTGTTGATTTTTCTTTATGTTTATTTAGCATTCGCGCCAATTTTCAAATGATTTATAGTGCATTATTTTCTTTTTTAATGACGGGTCCAAAATGCATTTGCAATCCCCCTAAAAAAAAAAACTGAATTCCGCATTACGAACAAAACCGCTTTTCGAACATGCTCTGTTCTATATATGTTGCTTTAAGTGGTGTACTACTGTATACATAAAAGTATGTTGCATACCTGACGACATTTTAAACAGGGATCTTCATCTTCGTACGCTGTAAGACGTCAACTTGAGTTTGTTCGAAGAAAGAACGGTCATCTATCAAATGTAGATGCTAGTCCATGTTAAAACTTGAATTTGTTCGAAGAAAGCAGCGGTCATCGATCAAATTTAGATGCTAGTCCATGTTAAAACTTGAATTTGTTCGAAGAAAGCAGCGGTCATCGATCAAATGTAGATGCTAGTCCATGTTAAAACTTGAATTTGTTCGAAGAAAGCAGCGGCCATCGATCAAATGTAGATGCTAGTCCATGTTAAAACCAAAACAAAGTGCTGACAACTACATTTATATTTTCGAATTATTTGATCAGGCAGACGGACATGGATGAGGTTGGAAGAAAGGAAGGGGGGGGGGGGTGTGTGGATATTGACCAGGCGTGTGGGCTAGTTGATGAGGGTGAGAGATGGTGTTATCGGTGAGTTAGGGTGAGGGGAGGGAATGTGGAACGAATGTGAAGGTGAGGAGGGGTTTGAAGGGACGGATGTGCTTACAACTAAATACTTGCATAATTATCCTAAGGAGCACCGAGTATCATAACTGTTATTTCCGTTTTGCCAGACGATAATATGTTGTTCTTTGAAAACAAGTGATGAAACTACAGTCTATGACGATAACGAATGTGACTCGTAAGACGAAGCCGAGCGGAGAAGAGTCTTCTACAGTACGTGCAAGGAAAATCAGGACTGTTTGCGGCATCACATCGTGTAGGGTGTTTCCCCAAGCGTTGCGTCTTTAGCGTATCTTCAATCAGTATCTCATTTGTCTGTATTCCATGCTTAATTCTGCCCTACATGCAACATGATTTATGGCATCATTATGCTATGATTCAAAATCTGTGTCTTAATCATTCATATCCCGCTTGCACACATCTTTGTACGGAATAGTGACCGACCTCTAGACCAACTGTAATTTCCCCATAGAAAAGATTCTTTTATCATTGGGCCCGCCTCCACCCTCCAAGTGTGTTCCAACCATTAAAGACTAATCATGGAAAATAATGTGGCAGTGCCTGTTCTCTCCGGCACTGATGATCTTGTCATGTCACTCAACTCCCAAGGATTCAACGCAAGTAGACACCGTCTGTATCCGAAACAAAGATATATATTATCCAATCAGGTCTTCTTCAAAAACCTTGCTGATGTTATAATTATTATGTGTGATTAATAGTTGTCTTAATTCGGTTCAATATGTATTTGGCTTCATTGTAAAGATTTCTGCTGTTGTTAAAAACCACAATGAATAAGTTTACTAGTTTGTGGGCCTAGAAGAGGGCGTCATATAGCGTGTTGTAGCTTTCCTCACATCCCGAGCTTGGCGAAAAAACCAAAATAACACAGACGGCTTAAGGTAACTATCAGGACAAGGCAGCCATCCTTTTGTTCGGCGATGTCATGAGAAGAGGCAGGCTGGAACACACGGGGACAACGTGCAGAATCGCTGGCAAGAAAGACAGAAGAAGGCAAAGAAAGAAAATATTAGACAGCTTGAATACATGACATTGGAGGAGATCAACGGCGGAGCTGATAGAAGACGTATGTGATTAAAGGAAATGAAGGTCCATGATCGCCAACGCCCGTCATCCGGCAAGGCACTTGATGATAATTAGTCACTACAAGGATGTCGATATCTAGTAATTATAATAATAACTTACATGTGGTGTATAACACCGCTATGTAAGGTAAGAATAATAACGTACATGGGGTGTATAATACAACTATGTAAGGTAAGAATTGGCATTAGAAATGGGAGAAAGGAAAAAAGAAACGCATTGGAACAAACACAGCAGCTGTTGTTAGCTTAGAGCTTGGCAAAGTGTGAGGTCCTAAAAAGGGCTGCTGGATGAAAGGGGTGTTTGTATTGCAGCGCAGTGGTATCTTCACAATATGTTTGGTAGCTTACAGTGTTGATTTTGCAATTACGTTCATTTAAAACACTTTAAAGAAGATATTATTTATATATTTTGAAGTGCTTATATATGTGTGTATATATAAATATATATAGACGAACAAATACAACCACCCACCCCACCTAACCGTCCACACGCGCGCGCGCACGCACGCACGCACACATACATACATACATACATAAATACATATGTTCACATCTACCAGCAACGTCTTAAATAGTGAATCAGAAAAAAAGTGATACATAAACCTGTTGCCTTGCAAGAGGTGATACAAGGAATTCTATTTTTAGTCTGAGAGAGGTGAATACCTGGAATGCATTGCCACAAAAATAATGTAGGCAGGGTCAATTAATGCTAGATCAAGTGAATGTAAAAGAAACTGATAATAGAAACTGCAGTCTTCTCAATAAGTATATGGACGTTAAGTTAAGGTCAAGAACAGCTAAAGGCTAAAGAAAGCAAATAGGCTTACTTTAATCAGATGCGCTGAGCCACAGACTAGACAAAAAGAATTCAGTGCCGTTTTGTTTCCGTCGCCGAAATAAGAAGTGCTATGGCGCTGTAATCCTTTACAGGTGACGCCCAGGTTAGCGCCTGCTTGTCTAAGTTCTCCCTTTCATTTTTCCCGTTTCTCAGTTTTCAATGTTTCTCTTTATCCCTTTTCGGTTCTTTATTTCTTCTACTTATCCGTCCATCCTCAGATCTAGGTTCCGGTTTCTCTTAGAAGGAACACACACCATTGCTTATAAAACTGTTTTATCTCCATACATGTCTTAAGTCCAGTATTGTTCTCTACATTCTAGCGTGAGCAAGCAGATTTGTGGATGTGTTCCATGTTCAGGGTATACTCCCTACATGGACACATGTGAACTGTTTAAAATCCTCATTTTGTTGTAAAGATGACATTTTAGTGTTATGCCGAGCTCTCAGTCTGAAGATGATGATTTGCTCGTCTCTAGTTAAATCACAGTAATTCTCTTCTTTTCAAAAATGTAAGTGTTGATCAGTCCATCTTTCCCGAACTTTTAATCCAAGATGAAAATTTCCACCTAGAAAATTATTCCAGACTAATAATTTTTGTTTTTGGCGTTCGCCTTATTTCTCTATTCCCCAAAGACAATGTACGTTGCACTGTAGTTTTTATTTCACGCCAGCGTTAAGAAAAGGACGAAAATATCGAGCAACGCATGTAATAATTTTGTGCCCTGTAAAATGGCAAGTTTCTGTAGCTGTCTTCACATTCCGAGTGTGCTGATGTAGATGGATCAGAGCCTTCCAGGCTGTTGTGTTATGCTTGGCTTCATCTGCGTGTCGCTCACTACGGCAGGGATCACGTCTATTCCTCTTCCCCCCCCCCCCCCACCCCCCGCCCCAACCTCGTTATCCAGGCTGCATTGAAAACAGCCTGTTCCCAGGGAGAACTGTGAGGAAGTTGAGGTGTGGTATTGGTCAGTATATTTTGCTTGACCTTAAGGAACTTTTCCGATCAGTATATTTTGTCTAATCAGACATAAATTCCCTCTCCCCAAGACTAAAGTTAAAATCGACATTAATACAGTGAATATTGAAGGAATTCTCTCGAGGCCAAGTCGGTTGTTGGAAGGGTTGGGCTAGTACGGCGTGGTGTTGCCCTGTGACGACTGTACTCAATTGAGCATTACACTGTGTTGAGAATACAAAACTCAACATTGAATTATTGTGCTGATTGTACCAAACTCGACATTGCATTTACAGTGAACCAAACTCTACATTGCATTTACAGTGAACCAAACTCGACATTGCATTGAGTTAAACGTACTGGACATGCAATTGCAATGAATTGAGAGTGCCCAACTCATCATTGTATTGAATTAAATGGTGCCCATATTGAGCATTGTATTGAGTTAAGTCGTGTCCAACTCAGCATTGTATTGAGTTAAGTGAAGCCAAACTCAGCATTGCATTACATCAAGTTGTAACCAACTCGGTAGTGCACTACGATGAATGGGTTCAATCCCCTATGAAAATAAACAGTTGGTACAATTATTTTGGTTCAGGACAAATTATTAGAGGAAATTAAAAACGATCCACCGATGCATAATAAAGCTATTTGAGAGAACGAAAAAAGGTAATTGCTGATAACGAAAACGCTTTAAATAATAGATTGATGACAAAATCAGCAACAATATTTCTCTACCAACAGGCATAAACCAACCTAAATTGCTGACATTTGGTAACATAATGAAGACTGAAAGAAAAGAGATAGAACATGAAAATGAGAAAATTTTGAGGCTAGCAGATCTTAGTTTGATAGATTTGATAAGCACGAGTCAATTTACATAATACAAAAGTGCACCAAAAAGCAACAATTTCAGACATTGGTCTCTGAGGGAGCCAAACAACGTAAATTTAAAGCTCTCTGGAATAGCGTCCTTATTTTGGAAGGGATTAAAACAATTAGAGACGCATGGGAGGAAGTTAAAGAAACCACATTGACAGAAGTTTGAGAGAAACTGATTCCATTCCCGCATGGACAACTTAAATTGGTGTAAAGATTCTGTGGACGAAATCATTTCAAATAAGGGATAATTGGTAAGGGAGTTGGAGTTGGAAGTCCAGCCTGAAGATATAAACGTGTGGCGCTCCAACGATGATCCCATGAGAGAGGCGAAGACACTCTTCTGAATGACAGACCAAAGAAGGTTGTTTCTTAAAAAAGAATATTTTTCTAAAGATGTGGCACAGCCTAAAATGTTGAGAATTCAAGAAATAGGGAAAGAAATATCAATAATAAAGAAGGCGCACGCACATCCGAAAAGAATCGATACCAATTTCAAAGATGTGCAAAATACAATTCAAAGCTACAAAACCTAATAGCCTCTCACAGTAAAATGCTACAAAACCTAATAGCCTCTCACAGTAAAATGCTACAAAACCTAATAGCCTCTCACAGTAAAATGCTACAAAACCTAATAGCCTCTCACAGTAAAATGCTACAAAACCTAATAGCCTCTCACAGTAAAATGCTACAAAACCTAATAGCCTCTCACAGTAAAATGCTACAAAACCTAATAGCCTCTCACAGTAAAATGCTACAAAACCTAATAGCCTCTCACAGTAAAATGCTACAAAACCTAAAAGCCTCTCACAGTAAAATGCTACAAAACCTAATAGCCTCTCACAGTAAAATGCTACAAAACCTAATAGCCTCTCACAGTAAAATGCTACAAAACCTAATAGCCTCTCACAGTAAAATGCTACAAAACCTAATAGCCTCTCACAGTAAAATGCTACAAAACCTAATAGCCTCTCACAGTAAAATGCTACAAAACCTAATAGCCTCTCACAGTAAAATGCTACAAAACCTAATAGCCTCTCATAGTAAAATGCTACAAAACCTAATAGCCTCTCACAGTAAAATGCTACAAAACCTAATAGCCTCTCACAGTAAAATGCTACAAAACCTAATAGCCTCTCACAGTAAAATGCTACAAAACCTAATAGCTTCTCACAGTAAAATGCTACAAAACCTAATAGCCTCTCACAGTAAAATGCTACAAAACCTAATAGCCTCTCACAGTAAAATGCTACAAAACCTAATAGCCTCTCACAGTAAAATGCTACAAAACCTAATAGCCTCTCACAGTAAAATGCTACAAAATGATGACATATCTCAGTGTCAGAAATTATGTTGCATTCCTTATTCAAGAGACAACGCCCACATTCAATGCCAGTCAGCCATACGAGTCAGATCGAAAGCCGCTGTTGTCAGCTATTGTAAGATCACCATAACATTCCTCTCTCAAATTTCCTATGAGGCTCACGAGGCAGACTGACGACTTCAAGAAACACAAATCGCATCATTCTACACATTCTTCCACAACTTTTGAAAGATCAAAACATTTAAAGGTCAGATTATGAAAATCTGTTGTTTTGTTTTGAATATTCTTTTTCAAGTTTATTAGCTAGCTTTCGCTGGTATTTTAAATTATATATACGATAGACGTTCAAATCAAACCGAGACTTTTTGTTCTGGTTCTACTTGAATGGAGTCCTGGAACTTATTTCATTAGTTAGGGGCACTTGTCGTGTCCTATTACTGTTAGGTTGCACACTCGACATGGGCCATTCACGTGACACATAAATACAAATGGCTGCCAACACTGTTAGTACTTGCATGACACAGCGTGTTGTGATGAAGTTTCAAGTGAAAGAAGACGTGAAACATGCGCAAATGTACAGTAGACTGCAATCACAATAAGACATTTGAATGGTGTAAACGTTTTAGAGAAGGCCGTACATCTGTGAGTGATAATCCCGGCCGTGATGGCCTTCAACTCATCACAGTCATTCCCGTGAATATCCAGATTGGGAAACGCCTTATCCTGGAAAATCGACGCATAACCTGTTGCAAAATTGCACAAAGACAAGTCTTTCTCTGGGTACGATACAATACAATATCACGTTTAGGCGACCAGGGTAAGTCGCGTCGAATGCCTATGTCCATGACCACGTCTGATGGCCGCGTCCCAGGCGGCCTGCAGTTCTGTTGGGAGGTGGCGGTATGTTTAAGCCAGGTGTTGCGAGGGTGGCCCCGAGGACGTCTAAAGAATAAGTACGGCTTCTTCCCGTAACTCGCTCCCTCAGTCTGTCGGAGCACCTCGTGAGCTGTGACTTCCAGGGAAACGCGAGCAACGTGACCGAATAGGGAGACACGACGGCGATCTCTCGTTGAGACAATGTCTGTAAGTTGAGTACGTCGAGTTCACTGTTGAAAATCATGTCATTCCAGACGATCACGAGGATGCGCCTCTGGCTGCGTAGGTGGAAGGCCTCAAAACGTTTCTGGTCCTGCTGTAGTAGTCTTCAAAACTTGAGGCTATACAGGAGAATGGGGACAATGCAGGAGGAGTAAATATGAAGCCTGGTCTCCGGGGGGGGGGGGGGAGCCTTCGCTTGGACCAGATTCTGCAGAGCAAGTGCATGGATGAAGCCGCTAAGCCCATCCTATGGGTGATGTCGTGGATGCTGCGCTTGTCAGAGGACTGTCTGCTACCGAGGTATACGAAGTCCTCGGTGGCTGCCATAGGGTTGTCGTTCACGGGGATGCTCAGCGCAGTGGGACCCCTGCTGAGGTTTTGGATTTTCGCCTTCGTCCAGGAAATGTGTAAACCTAGGTGGGTCGCCGATCGATCCAGTGCCTCTAGGGGGGCCTAATAGGGCCTATATGGGGTCTACCGGGGCCTCTAAGGGGTGTACCAGGGCCTGAGAATCGTAGCCCGGTAGACGACGGGCACAACATTACATGTGATGAAACCTGGGCACAACATTACATGTGATAAAACCTGGGCACGCAACATTACATGTGATGAAGCCTGGGCACAACATTACATGTAACGAAACCTGGGCACAACATTACATGTGACGAAACCTGGGCACAACATTACATGTGACGAAACCTGGGCACAACATTACATGTGACGAAACCTGGGCACAACATTACATGTGGCGAAACATGGGCACAACATTACATGTGATGAAACCTGGGCACAACACTACATGTGATGAAACCTGGGCACAAAATTACATGTAACGAAACCTGGGCACAACATTACATGTGACGAAACCTGGGCACAACACTACATGTGACGAAACCTATGCACATCATTATACTCCTGAATCGAACGAGCATCCAAACGGTGGAAGCATTCGTAATCACCACCACCAAAACATTTCAGAAATATGCGTCTGCAGGTAAAGTGGTGGCAAGTGTTTTCTGGGACAAACTGCGTCATTCATGTTGATTTTCTCCTTCATGCTTCTACATCAACCGTAAACAGCTCATTCACATTGTGAGTGATACCATCTATGGTAAACGGCCTGGTTTAATTATAAAAGGCATCCTGCTCCTACAAGATAACCCTCGACCTTCAAACAGCGCACCGCACTATTTTCCAGTTGCAGTAACTCAGCTGGGAGGTATAGCCACATCCACCTTACAGCCTAAATCTCGCTTGAAGCGATTTCTACTTGTTTGAACAACTAAAAGAATTCCTGTGAGGTCAGTATTTCAGCACTGATGACAAAGTGAAACAGGTTGTTTTAATTGGGTTAGAAATACTGACATCTTTCTTCGCTGAAGCTTTTCAAGCATTACTTAAACGTTAGGGTGTGCATAGACGTCTCAGAAGTTTATATCAACAATAAATTGAACGTTTACTACTTGGAAACATTTTCTTTCCTTACAAAAAAGTCCCGTTTATATATATATATATTCTTAAATGGCAGGTGTTATGCCAAATCACACAGTTAGTCGCCTCTTACGACATGCTCTCTGTGTGCAGTGGTGCTTTTCCTGTCCTTGTCATACACAAAGACCCCGGCAGACCACTCGGTCATTTAGCATAAAGTAGTATTTAAAGATTGACCTAAATATGTGTTTAGCACGTAGTAGTACGATTTGATCTACATATTTATTTTACATTTGCAGCTTTCTTTTATATTCGTAGATCCATTTTACATTTGCAGCTTCGTTTTACATTCGTAGCCTCGTTGTACATTCGTAGATCCGTTTTACATTCCTAGCTTTGTTTTACATTCACAGCATTCGTATCTCAGGAAAGCTGATTTTCCCAAGGTAGGGAAAATAGCGATGATAAAGCAAAGCCCGTCGGGTTTGAAGCCGTACATTGGAATGCCGTAGATCGGGAGCAATCTGCACATATAATGCCCTGTCAGATACTGATATTGTGGAAACATCGTTAAATATTTAATGATGTGAAGCGAACATATAATTATGAGGTTGAGTGAACATTGCCCTTCATCGTTGTATAGCATATGCTAGCAGTAACAGTCAGTTTTTGATAGAAAACTGGGTTGACTAGAGCGTGTCAAGCTCGGAAAAAATAACCCAGTCACTTTGTCATGAGGGTTATTACCTTAACAAATTGTAATCCTCGAACCATCTAAACTGGTAGGATGGAGGTCTCAACATAGCTGGCGAGATTTTCTATGTTTTGCAGACAACATTGCGGTCTTCAGTCACAGTATGACAGAAGCCAAACAAACCCCGAATGAGCTTAATGAAGCAGGCAAGGTGGTTGGATTGAACATAAAAATAAAGAACACAAATTCTACTGAATACTTTCTGTCCCTAGAGAGAAACTGCGATTGCAAAATGAGCTCATCGAAAATGTCAATGCATACGCCTACTTAGGCCAGGAAACTAACAACAACCACAACAATGATAAGGCGATCTCGTGCAGGACAGAAATTGGTTGGCTTTTCTTCAGCTGGGTTAACCGATACTCCAGCGGATGATGGGCGTCAATGACAGGACACCTAACTTCAACAGCTTAGTTATTCCAGTAATGGTATATGTTTGTGATGTTTGGAGTCTACGCAAATCAGATAAAGGGAATATTCAAATTACCAATTACCGAAGGAACAATGGAGCGTATAGTTCTAAATTATCTCCCTAAGCGATCATATAAGAACGAAACACCGACATCCGAGACCAAACTGAGTTCGGGGGTGTCGTCAACTCTGTACCAATTTCGAAAGTATTAGAATCTGCCCTCAGCCATGTTTTAATGGCCTACGTTATTCACAGGAAATCTATGTGTGTAAATTTTCTCGGAATTTGGAGAAAACACGATCTGTTCTTTATATGTTATAGAATACACGTTGTTGGATAGGACGTCACTACAGATTGCGCACCGTTCTTGGTTAGTGTGCGCCCCGTCCTTGGTTAGTATAATTACGTCCATTTTCATTGCATGCCACGACCGGAATCCCTCCTCAGCCATGTGTTAATCGTCCCTCACCTAGACCTCCAGGTGTGAGGGTTGGTCAGCCGCAGCGTCTTCTAGTCTACGCGTGGGGGGCTGATGATGTCGAGAGGTACGCCATTCGCCTCTCAAATCGCCAAGGAAACGGTGGACGATCAACTCCCACAAGTTTCAAGCGACCGCTGTTCTCACGGATTGTACGACCTGAATGTCTGCATCTTGAGCTACTTCAAGTCGTCTTGATTGTATGTCTTGCCACTGGTTACCGGTAACTCAGGACGAGAGAGTGAGATTGATGTCCAGCGCAACTTCTTTCTCACTATAATCCAAATTCAGCGCAGGTTACATCTTCAGGAGAAGTAGTCTGAGGATGTCGCCATCTTCCCTTGCGATGGGCAACTTACTTAATACAAAAGCACAGATGGGTCGGTCATATCGTCCGCATGACTGAGGATAGATGGATTAGGTGGGTGTCATTCTATTGGCCATACAACTACAACCGTCAGATTACTACAAAACGAATGGCAGGCGCATATTCAAGCATTTTTTTGGCAATCTGACATCAGGCAACGTTGCCTGATTGAATACCAGGATCAAACTATTCATTCAAGTAACACATTCCTGAGGTTGGAACGAGCAACAAAACAAGATAATGAAGGAAGAACTACAGACGAAATACATAGTGTGAAATCTTGGTGTAAATATTAAGATTGACACACAGACGATTGTTAGAATTTGAATATCAACATTTTTTTCGTCATATAAATATTTGTACAATTAGAAATTGCACGTAAACGTACATTGCTTTGTTTGCGAGTCAGTTGTTTAACGTTCAGACCCCTGTGCGCACATAAGATGTTTCAGCATAATGAAGTGTTTAATTACATTTAAAACTGTAATTAGCGATCGTACTCGTTGCATCGTTGTTTAGCTTTACTTTCTCCAAAAAATGTTGTCACTTTTCATTAAGTCGTCACGTACTTGTCACTCTGTTGTTTTTGTTGTTGCTGTTGTTGTTGTTGTTGTTGTTGTTGCTGTTGTTGCTGTTGCTGTTGTTGCTGTTGTTGTTGTTGTTGTTGCTGTTGTTGTTGTTGAATGGTCACAATGAGTAGAATCACTGTTTTCCACACCTAATAGTTTATCGCGATTACCTACAACACACGCAGCAAATCGACCAAGACCAAACGCCACACTGTACACCTGTAAACATGCTGCGTTATAGCAGCCAGACCACCAAGGCGGGGATCAATTCTGTGATCACCAAACTAATGAGCCTACCCAGAAATTCAGCATTGCACGACAGCCCCGAAGACCAACTGCCACCTTTTCCAATAACTATCATGATGTACCGAGAGCCATGTAAATCTGCTGCAAAAGAACTCACCTCTAGCAACATCCGACAACAGGTAAGTGGAATGAAAATGCCGGATTCTTTGTTTCAAGAGGAATTCTAACTGCAGGAAGTAGGAAGCTATCTTTGACATCTATCATTAACCGCATTCTTTCACAGCATCTCAGCCTGTCACAGTCTGGCTATGTTTACCCAGCGTAAGACTGTATACATCCTGACCTTGTTACTCACTGCCAGCATTTACCGACCGTAACGTAGGATTTGTTTTTAAAATTGGACATCTGAATTATTTTATTTGTATTCTTCTTCTCCTACGTCTTCTTTTCTCTTTCAGTTTTATTTTACCATTTCGCATTTTCTCTTTTCTTCCTTCTCCATCCTTCTAATTTCCACATCCCCCTTTCCATGTTCCACATTCAACTATCCTTCCTCCTCCTTTCACTTTTCACTTTCCTGTTTCAATTTTCCAACTTAAAATGTCCACCTTTAAGTTTCCACCTTTAAATTTCCACCTTTAAATTTCCACCTTCTTCTCTCCATTTTCAAAGTTCATTTTACACCTCCATCTTTCCATTTTCAAACTTTTCCATCTCCCTTATTCCATTTTCAATATTTCATTTTCACTTTTCACCGCCCTCTTCCCATTAAAAAAATTTTTCGTTTTCCAACATCGTCTTTACATTTTTAAAGTTCCCTTTCCACCTTAATCTTTTTTTTTTCCAACTTTCATTTTCCACCATCCTTTTTCAATTTTCAAAATAAGGCGAGGCTGCAGCGGTTCTGTGGATGTGTTAGGGCGTGGTTGGTGTCCTTAAAAAATGTGGGAAGACTCTCCACCATAGGTTGGAAGACACTATCCAGGAAGTCCGATACCAGTTCTTTGGGACAGGAACAGGTAGAGACAATAGGGCGACTGGGTTGTCATGCTGCCTAAAATTCATCCGCAACCGCACTGGTTCCCCAATTGCCAGCCACTTCAATGGTCCTGAGCACCGGTATATGGCTGACGTCAGTGTCACTGGTCTAGTTTCGTGCTTCTCTGACGATCGTCATCGATTCGCCCTTGAGAACAGACTTATCTCGAGTATGGGCTGTCTCCAACCACATGGTCTTAATATCTTCCATACTTTTTCTTAAACCCTCACACTGGCCCCCATCTATTTGTCTTCCTTCCCCCCCCCTCCCCGCCTCCCCCATTCTTCCATCAGTTCTCTTCCCCCCTCTCTTATATCAATATCACGCCCTCCCGGCTTATATTGCCTTCTCTTTGTTCTCCTATCTGGACCACTATTTGGCCACGCTTGGCTTATCAGGCATATTCCGCCACTTTTTGTTTGACCGCTCCAATTTCAGTTTCTATCGAGCACTTGGCACAACCGGTCGCTTAGACAGAAAGCGTCTACTACCTGAAACAGATGAGTTGACCATTTTTTCTTATATGTTGATTTGATAGTTCAGTGTTGTTGTCCCTGATGAAGGCCTATTGGTCGTAACGTAGGTTTTGTTTGTGTTCTCGTCTCGGTGCGGTATCTGACCATACCCATTTTTAAATTTTGATTAAGCTCAACTTTAATCAGCTTTTACTAGTTTTTTTCATGTTTTTTTCTCATTTTCAATTTTCAAACGTTCCCTTTTCATCGTCCTTTTTCCATTTTTTAACGTTCACTTTCCCTTTCAACCGCCCTCTTTTCATTATCAAAAGTTCCCTTTCCACTGTTCTCTTTCCATTTTTCAACTTCCACTTTATTTTCCCCACCGTCGTATTTCCATTTTCCACCATCTTCCTTCAATTTTTCAATATTCATTTTCCACCTTCCTATTTCAATTTTTCAACGCACCCTTTCCATTTTCATTTTCCAATTGTCACTTTACACCTTTCTCTTTCCATTTTCCACCGTTCTCTTTCCACCTTCCTCTTTTGATTTTCTACCTTCCCCTTTCACTTTTCACCGTACTCTTTCCATTTTCAACGTTCTTTCCGTCTTGATTTTTCCATTTTCCCCCTTCTTTCCACCGTCCTCTATCCATTTTCCAACGTTCAATTTCCACTTTTGTCTTTCCAGCTTTTAAACGTTCATTTTCCACCTTCCTCTTTCCATTTTCAAAATTTCACTTTTACTTTCCACGTTCTTTTTTTTCAGTTTCCAACATTCACTTTGAACCTCTCTCCTATTTTCCAACGCTTCCTTTCTAACTTCTACTTTCCACTTACCTCTTTCAAGTTTTCAACGTTTATTGTTTACCGTCTTCTTTCCATTTTCCGCCATTCTATTTCAATTTTGCACGTTCATTTTCTACCTTCGTCTTTCCATTTTCCAACGCACCCTTTCCCTTTTCATTTTGCAACTTTAACTTTTCACCTTTCTCTCTTAATTTTCCAACTTTCATTTTCTCCCTACCATTTTTCTATTTTTCAACGTTCTCTTTCCACAATCCTCTTTCTATTCTTCAACGTTAACTTTACACTTTCCTCTTTCTTTTTTTCAACTTTTTACTTTCTACCTTATTTTGTACATTTCCTATTTTCCACATTTCTCTTTCCTTCTTCCACATTTCATCTTATTTCTTCATTATTCCTTCCTTTTCCTTCCTCCTTCATCCTTTCTTTTCTTCATCTTGCCTTTTCGACCTACCTCTCTTCCTTTGTTCCATTTCTCTTTTGTCAAATACTTTCATCTTTCTTCCTCTTTACTCCGTCCTGCTTTCTTCTTCCTGTTTCCTCCTTTCTTCATCATCCTACCTCCTTTCTTCTTCACTGTACTTTTTTCTCCTCCTCTTTCCTCCTATCTACTTCCTTCTTCCACGTTCCGTCTGTTTCCTTCCTCCTTACACCGTGCTCTTTCCTCTTTTCTTCTTTATATTTCATAATTCTTTCATCCTCCTTAATAGTTCCATCTTCATCGTTACACATTTTTTCTTTCTTCCTCATTTCTTCACTGCTCTTCCCTTCATCATCATTCCTCCTTTTTCTTTTTCTCTTTTCCACTCCTTTTTTGCCCTCATTCTTCCTCATCCTCCATTTCTCTCCTTCTCTCCCAATCTCTTCTTTGTCTACTCATTTTCTTTTTTCCTCTTTTTCTTCAATTTTTCCTTTTCTTTTTTCTCTTCTTCATTCTCTTCCTCCTCTTCTTCTCCGTTTTCTCCTTAATGATCGCTTTGTATATACCACTATAAGACCAGTTCACAAAAGGAGCCCAACCGTTGTCTTTAACTCGGTCAGCTTTCGTTATCATGTTACATCACTGGCCATTTATCTTCCTTAAATGGTCGCACCGGGTAAAGAGCTACAACACCTTCTACATAATTAGTTTAAAAAGTATTGATTGTCTAAGAAGTTTAAAACTAAAACTAGTGTGGACATGTCTGACTAAAACTAGTGTGGACATGTCTGACTAAAACTAATGTGGACATTCTTGACTAAAACTAGTGTGGACATTCCTGACTAAAACTAGTGTGGACTTTCCTGACTAAAACTAGTGTGGACATCCCTTACTAAAACTAGTGTGGACATTCTTGTCTAAAACTAGTGTGGACATTCCTGACTAAAACTAGTGTGGACTTTCCTGACTAAAACTAGTGTGGACATCCCTTACTAAAACTAGTGTGGACATTCTTGTCTAAAACTAGTGTTTATATTCCTGACTAAAAGTAGTGTGGACATTCCTGACTAAAACTAGTGTTTATATTCCTGACTAAAACTAGTGTGGACATTCCTGACTAAAACTAGTGTTTATATTCCTGACTAAAACTAGTGTTTATGTTCCTGACTAAAACTAGTGTTTATATTCCTGACTAAAACTAGTGTGGACATTCTTGACTAAAAGTAGTGTGGAACGTTCCTGACTAAAACTAGTGTCGAATTTCCTGACTACAGCTAGTGTGTACATTCCTGACTAAAACTAGTGTGGACATTCCTGACTAAAACTAGTGTGGACATTCTTGACTAAAACTAGTGTGGACATTCTTGACTCAAACTAGTATGGACATTCTTGACTAAAACTAGTGTTTATATTCCTGACTAAAACTAGTGTGGATATTGCTGACTAAAACTAGTGTGGATATTCTTGAATAAAACTAGTGTTTATATCCCTGACTAAAACTAGTGTGGATATTCTTTACTAAAACTAGTGTTTATATTGCTGACTAAAACTAGTGTGGACATGTCTGACTAAAACTAATGTGGACATTCCTAACTAAAACTAGTGTTTATATTCCTGACTAAAACTAGTGTGGACATTCTTGACTAAAACTAGTGTGGACATTCCTGACTAAAACTAGTGTGATCTTTCCTGGCTAAAACTAGTGTGGACTTTCCTGACTAAAACTAGTGTGGACTTTCCTGACTAAAACTAGTGCGGACTTTCCTTTCTAAAACTAGTGTGGACATTCTTGACTAAAACTAATGTGGACATTCTTGACTAAAACTAGTGTGGAATTTCCTGACTAAAACTAGTGTGGACTTTCCTGACTAAAACTAGTATGGACTTTCCTGACTAAAACTTATGAGAACATTCTTAACTAAAAATATTAAATCTCTCCATGTATCTCTCCCTATTTGCCTCTCTCTATTTGCCTTCTTCTATGTGCCTCTTTATATGTTCCTCTCTCTATGTACATCTCTGTATTTGCCTCTCTTCATGTGCCTTTCTATTTGATCCACTCTCAATGTGCCGCTCTCTTTTTGCCTCTAAATATTTTTCTCTATGTGCCTCTCTCTGTGTGCCTTTATCTATATGCCTCTATATGTTCCTCTCTCTAAATGCCTCTCTCTATGTGCCTGTCTCTGTGTGCCTTTCTCTGTGTACCTCTCTCTATGTGCCTCTCTCTGTGTGCCTTTCTCTATATGCTTCTATATGTTCCTCTCTCTACATGCCTCTCTCTTAACGTCCCTATCTCTGTGTGCCTCTCTCTATTTATCTCGTTCCATGTGTCTCTCTCTATGTACCTCTCCCTATTTACCTCTCTTTTTTTGCCTCTCTCTATGTTTCTCTGTCTCTATGTTTCTCTCTATTTGCCTCTCTCTCTATTCTCTCTATATGAACCTCACTGCAGATCCCTTTCTGTATATCCTTCTTTGCCTGTCCATTTGTATTCGATCATGTCTTTATGCGTCTCTCTCATCTCTTCTAAGTAAGTATCTCTATGTTCTAGTCTCTGTGTCCATCCCCCCTTTTTTATGTGTTTATCTCTTTCTCTCTCTCACACTCTCTCTCTCTCACAGTCTCTCACTCTCTCTCACACACTTACTCTCTCTCACGCTCTTATCTCACTCTCTCTCACTATCTCTTTCTCTCTCTCTTTCTCACTCACTATCTCTCTCTCACAACTCTCTCCATTTCTCTTACTCTCTCTTAATCTCTCTCTTTTTCTCCACTCTCTCACACTTTCTCACTCACTCTCTCTCACACACTCTCGCTCTCTCTCACACTCAATCTCTCGCTATCTCACTCTCACACACACACACTCTCTCTCTTACACACACACACACACACACACTCTTTCTCTCTCTGTCACTCTCCCTCTTTTGTCTCTCTCTGTCTCTCTCCCTCTCTCGTAAAATTCAATTTAAAAAGCAATGATAGAATAAATACGACAAAATCACCAACAATATGTGGCACATACAAACAGCGAATGCGATTTTGCAATCCACCTACTTAACCTTGACATTGACAAACCCAAGGTTAAGTTCCATTATCCCAGAAATTTCTCAATGACCATTTCAACTCCGAGGCCAAGCGCAATTGGATCCCGTATATTAGAACATCGATCGCTTACACTGTATTCAATCATTCCTTACTTCGAAAACTGTCAGATCGGAATGCAGCCAAAATTACATGCGCATAGCTGTTATTTATGTGAAAGTACTGATTCGGTGATTCTCAAACTGGTTGAGTTGACGTCCAACTGAAATTCTCTTGTAATCACAGCTGCATTTTTATATTTACAAGTGCCCCGAAAATAGAAATTACAGCGTGGGTCTGTATATATATATATATATATATATATATATATATATATATATATATATATATATATATATATATATATATATATATATATATATATATAAGATCGCAGAGCTAAGATACGCAGACGACACAGTGATACTATCAAACAGTGTGGAGGTGTTGGAACAGTTATATGGAGCCTTAAGCAGATACAGCGAAAATCACAACATCTTTGTAAACATAAACAAAACAAAAATAGTGACAACAGCAAAAACAAGAAGAGAAAATAAATTCAGAATCAGGGGTCTGGAAAAAGAACATGCCACAGACTTCGGGGATCAGGGCTCCAGAATTGAGAACAATGGCGACTGATCATAGTAAACCAAAAGGAGATTGGTCATGGAAACTATAACAGAATACCAGCAACAAGTGAAAGTTTTGGGAACCTCTGCGTTTCCCGAGACAACATACGGCTGCAAAACATGGACACTTACAAACTTTTAGGAGGGGAATCGAGTCTTTCCGGTCTAAATGTAATAGAAAGATTCTCAAAATACTCCGGACTAAAAAAATAAGAATGCAGACATTTGACAAGAGTTTGGCATAGAGGAGAAGTGGTTCATAAATGAACATAATGTCAAGATAAATGAAATAATCGTACTTTAATAATAATAATGTTTTAATACGCAACGAGTCCGAGATCCACATTGGATCCAATGATGAGGTATGGGGTTCAACTCGAGCAGCCGGTACGATTCGGTTCACCCATCTGTTTAGGGGGTTCATTTCTAATAATAATAGCTGTCCATCGTTGTCGATGAGGACCGCCGACATCATCCTTGTCACAGATTTCCCTGTTGGGTGTGGGTGCGCATGTGCCTGAACAGGCCAATGCGAGCACGAAAACATCTGCTACATATCGGGCACACGAGGTTTGTAGAAGGGGATGGTGTTCCCGCTGCTCGGGATTTCCGCGTCTCGCGTCTGTTCTGGGCTTTCACAACACGGTCATCTTCACCGGCAGCTACACCCGATTTGACTGCACTTCTCCAGTCAGATCTGTTTTTCGCAAGACATTCCCAGGTGTCGAAGTCTATCTGGCAACTTTTTAGTGAGTCCTTCAGACCGTCTTTAAAACGTTTCTTTGGGCGCCCTCTCTCGCGCCATCCGTCTCTCAGCTCGCCGTAGATAAGCTTCTTTGGGAGCCGCTCGTCTGACATACGGACGAGGTGTCCGGCCCATCCTAGTCGTGCTTTTTCTAGCAGTGCATGTATGCTGGGCATGTTAGCCCTCGAGAGAACCTCGATGTCAGTGACACGATCTTGCCATCGGATGTGGAATATTCGCCTCAGGCAACCTGTGTGGAAGTGGTTTAACCTCCTTGCATGTCCAGAGTGTACAGTCCAGCTTTCGCAAGCGTATAGTAGGGTTGGAATGATGGTTGCACGGTAGACTTTCAATTTGGTCTTGACGCTGATGCCACGACGTGCCCAGACCATCGAGCGCATTCTACCAAAGGCTGTGCTGGCCTTTGCTATTCTGCTTGCCACCTCATCGTCTAGGCTGACAGATCTCGACAGCGTGCTGCCCAGATATGTGAATTTGTCTACGGCATTCAACGTCTGCCCGCTGACTGTAGTCTCAGGTTTTGTGTACGGCATGCCTGGTGCTGGTTGGTACATGACCTCTGTTTTTTTGGCATTTATGGTCAGGCCAAAATTTTCGCATGCGGCAGAGAACTGGTCCATTCCAACCTGCATGTTCAGTTCTGAGTTGCTCATTAGAGCACAGTCGTCAGCAAATACAAGTTCCCTGATTATGTCGCCAGCCACTTTGGTTTTGGCCTTCATTCTTCTGGAATTGAGTAACTTGCCATCTGTGCGGTACTTTATGGGTATTCCAAGCTCCAATGATCTGAAGGCGTCTGTCATCGTGGCAGCGAACATCATGCTGAACAAGGTCGGGGCGAGTACACATCCTTGTCTTACTCCGTTTGATACTAGAAACGTTTTAGAGATTGCACCGCTGTCCAGTACACGAGCACACATGCCTTCGTGTAGCTGTTTAACCATTGTTATGAACTTGTTAGGGCAGCCAAACTTAAACATTATCATCCACAGCCCTCCTCTGTTTACTGTATCAAATGCCTTTGTCAAATCAATAAATGTGGTGTACAAGGCCTGATTTTGCTCTCGACACTTTCTTGTACTTGGCGAGCGGCAAAAATCATGTCCACTGTTCCTCTTCCGGCTCTGAATCCACATTGGCTTTCTGGGAAGTGGTGGCTTTGTTCAAGGTGTTTGTTGAGCCTGTTTAGCAGTAAGCGCGCAAGGATCTTGCCTGCTACGGAGAGTAGCGATATTCCTCGATGATTGTCGCATTCCTGACGATTGCCTTTTCTTTTGTATAGGTGAACGATTGAGGCGTCCTTTAGCTCCTGCAGAATTTTACCTTCAGCCCACATGTGACAGAAGAGTTCAGTGATCCTTCTGGTGAGGGATGGGCCAGCTGTCTTATATACCTCTGCTGGTATTGCATCAGCTCCTGGAGCTTTTCCTATAGATAGTGAACTGATTGCCCTGTCGACGTCCTCCTCAGTAATGACTTCATCCAACGCCAGGTTCAGTTCCACCTGCGGCATTCGCCGGATGGCCTCTTCATTTATGGACGATGGGTGGTTTAGTATTTTGCAGAAGCAGTCTGCCCATCTGTCTAGAATCTGAACCTTATCTGTTAGCAGTACCCCATCCGCACTGCGAACTGGAGTATTACTAGAGGGCTGCGGGCCGTAGAGAGCTTTCAGTGCCTCGTAAAACCGTTGGGTTCATTTCTAAGTGGTTGCTAAATAGACTGCGGTTAGGAAAATAAAGACAATGAGGAAGCCAGCTAGCCTCGCTAGGGTACATCACACTAATAATAATGTTCACGTAGGCGTCAAAGGCCTGTTGCAACGATTGACCACTACCAACTTTTGAGGCTATGCCCATGCGTAGCGTGTCGACCGAAATCCCTACACGGCTGCTCAAGTGGAACCGTGTACTCCGCAGTCTGGGGAGAAGGGCTGCGAGGAGTGTGTTAGACCAATGTTTATGTCAAGCTTTCTGTGTCGGTCCGTGTCAAACTTCATATTTTCACGCGTTCCGCCACCGAGGCTTCTGACTGTGTCCACCTGTTGGTCAGCGTGACCCTTACTGTGCTGAGAATACAAGGTTGGGAAAGGTATCGTGCAACCTCAGGTGGAGGAAGAGGCGGACAGGAGGAAGTCGGCTTCAGTCCGAGCAGAAATGTCCTTTAGTAGGGATAATCTGAATTGAAGTATTATATACAGTTAAGAAAGAAAATTGAACTACATCAAGGACTGGTTTCCCACGGCTTGAGCCAGGCATGAAATGCATCGAAATACAGCATAACAAAACAGGATAACCAATCGAAAGCACATCAAAACCCCAAAAATAAAGTCCCTGATATCCCATGGTAAAGGAGTTGTGAAATATAATCCGGACAGGAACCACCAAACATCGGAAAACTCGACACAAACAACGGAGAGTCGAGAGCGCAACAACTAAGGCTCGGCTATCTTACCTTTCCATCGTACTTTGGCCCCATCAAAAGACACACCTGTCTTGAGAGATCGATAAAAGAAAGTAGGTGCTGAGCAGGAGAAGGAGAGGCAGACGCAGACAAAGAAGGTGATGTCACCAAGATGTCAAGGAACGCTTGGATATGACACTTGAGATTTGAAAAGAGATGGTTTTTCTTTCAGACAGGATGTCATTGGAGCGACGTTCTGCTGATGACATGCTGCACGATGATGACCATATATATATATAGAAGGAACCACACACATGTCTGAATTTTGACCGAGGTGAGAAGAAAAAGCCAAAGTATCCCCAGCACTAGCAATCTATAGTTCCCAGGTGCTAATCGCGCAGGGAAACAAATTATTAAGAAGAAATATTGTGTATATACCTTGTGTGTGTGTGTGTATATATATATATATATGAACGTCTGCTTAGTGTGGTTATAGAGCATTCGCATTCCCCAGCAAAAGAGAAAGGATTAATTTTCAGACCCTTCACGATACAGTCGTCCAAACTTTAAATGGGTACCTGGCTTTTGGTTGGAGAAAGAAACGATAGGCAGGGAGAACATTAACATGCCGGCCCAATTCAATGAAGATGTAGCTTAGTCTACTAAAGTCTCAAAAACTTGATTTCCTATCTTCGGTCGTCTGCTGGAGTCTCAAAAACTTGATTTCCTAACTGCGGTTAAGTCTGCTAAAGGGAACCCTTTGTCTATATATCATCATTAACAACCTATCGATTTGTTCTTCTTGTTGTTCTTGTTGTTGTTCTTGTTGTTGTTCTTGTTGTTGTTTTTGTTGTTGTTCTTGTTCTTCTTGTTGTTCTTGTTGTTGTTATACTTGTTGTCGTTATTCTTGTTGTTGTTGTTATTCTTGTTGTTGTTATTGTTATTTGTGTTGTTCTTGTTGTTGTTATTCTTGTTGTTGTTATTCTTGTTGTTGTTATTCTTGTTATTCTTGTTGTTGTTGTTCTTGTTGTTGTTATTGTTATTCGTGTTCTTCTTCTTGTTACTCTTGTCCTTGTTGTTGTTCTTATTGTTGTTATTCTTGTTGTTATTCTTGTTGTTGTTGTTCTTGTTGTTGTTCTTGTTGTTATTCTTGTTGTTATTCTTGTTGCTCTTGTTGTTGTTGTTGTTCTTGTTGTTGAATGCCAATGATAAGTTACTACTTTTTTGTGTGCCCTGAAAATAACGTTACGTAGCGGGTTGCAGTGGCTTTCCCTACTTCCCGATCGTGTATATGAATGTGGGCAGGGGTCTTCCAGGCTGTTGTGCAATGCTTGGCTTCATCTGCTTGATGCTCACTACTACGAGGATCACGTCGATCTCCACTTCGTTTGCCAGACTGCCATGAAACAGCGTTTTCGAAGAGAACTTGGGGTAAGTGAAGTGGTGGTTTTCGTCAAAATATTCCACCTGGCCCTGACTAACAGTCTGAACAACATGTTTTACCTGATCAGGCCCTATTCTTCTGTCCTTACCTGGTTGACTGAAAAAATGTTTAGTTTATTTGACGTGTTTGCCTCACTAGTTTCTACAGGCGGAGGGAGGCGCGCCTATTCTACCACAGACCGTAGTCAATTAGGCGATACTAAGACGCATAAACCAGTGCTTGGATGCATGTGTGCGTATGTACGTACCTATGCTAAGTTTGTGCACTCTCAAAAGTCAGCCCAACCAAAGTGCAATGGAATGGCCTCAATACGAAGGCGCGTGTGAAAGTTGTGCAAAAGTGTCATTGTTGGACAGAGTCAAATGAAACAAGAGTGTCATTGTTGGACAGAGTCAAATGAAACAAGAGTGTCATTGTTGGACAGAGTCAAATGAAACAAGAGTGTCATTGTTGGACATAGTCAAATGAAACAAGAGTGTCATTGTTGGACAGAGTCAAATGAAACAAGAGTGTCATTGTTGGACAGAGTCATATGAAACGAGAGTGTGTTTGTTGGACAGAGTCAAATGAAACAAGAGTGTCATTGTTAGACAGAGTCAAATGAAACAAGAGTTTCATTGTTGGACAGAGTCAAATGAAACAAGAGTGTGTGGAAGGAGAAGCCAAGAAATGCCCATAGTCTTGTTGAGTGTCTGAATTCTCTACCTGGTTGATCAGTCCTAAGACTGGTTATAAGTTTGTCTGAGCATGTCTCTCCATTTGACCATATTCTTTAGTTGATCAGTCCTAAGACTGGTTATAAGTTTGTCTGAGCATGTCTCTCCATTTGACCATATTCTTTGGTTGATCAGTCCTAAGACTGGTTATAAGTTTGTCTGAGCATGTCTCTCCATTTGACCATATACTTTGGTTTATCAGTCCTAAGACTGGTTATAAGTTTGTCTGAGCATGTCTCTCCATTTGACCATATACTATGGTTGATCAGTCCTAAGACTGGTTATAAGATTGTCTAAGCATGTCTCTCCATTTTACCATATACTCTGGTTGATCAGGCCTAAGACTGGTTGTAAGGTTGTCTGAGCATTTCTCTCCCTTTCGTCCTATCCTCTATAGCTCTTCATGTCAGCACAGATTCGCATTTTAATGTCTCTTTATGCCTGAGATGCAACGGTGAGTCTTGGTCGCACCCTTTCTATTTTCTCCTAGATCCTGCCCTCGAGTATCTTCTGTAGAAGATATTAATTTCTCATATTATTCTGCACCCAACGAAAACTTTGGTTTTGTATCATTTTTAATATATGTCTTTGTGCGCCTACCTAAGATAGGACATTGTCACTGGAACTTTTTTCTGTTTCATTCTTCGACAGCACTACATTTACCCCGCTTCCAGTCAATTCTTCATCCTTCTGTGCTAGTGTCCATGGTTAAGACCCTTACAATGCAATTGGCCATACATGAGTAGTGATTATTTGTGTCCTCATTCCGTCCTTATATTCTTTGAGGTTAGCAAGTTATGTTTTGCTCCGAAGGCCTTTATTTTGCAAATGCAATATAGTTTCTTCGTCGTTTACAAAATAATTTAGTTGAACAACGGCTATCAAGTGTATACTTGGACGTTTTCATATAACCAAGAACATCTGGTTGAAAAATTCGTACTGTGTAAAGGGGTTCTAAGGGGCTCATTTTCACACCCGTAAATTCGTAAACAAATGTAAACCTTTTAAAAAATTCAGTAAAACAACAACTGCATTTACTGCAGCACAGGAATAAAGAAAACAGCAGTTAGTTGTACAAGCTGTAACAAGAATATTTTTTTACTTGGTTGTTAGTTGTTGTAAGCGATTTGTGCTGAGTTAACTGCCGTTTCGTTTGTGGTAGATCACAGTAGCTATACCTACATCACGTGACGTTTTTAAAAATGTGAACAGGGTCCTCGTCGCTGTAGTGCAATATGAGGTTCTTTAGTATGCTCACCACTGTGGGGATTACAGTGTTGATACACACCCCTTTAACCAGATTGATGTGCCACGCCCTGTTTCCAGGAGATCGGACGATGACTGGATGTAGGGTCTTGATCCGTATGTTTCACTCCATATGTGATAATGCTATGTGATAGTGTTATTTGATAATGCTATGTGATAATACTATGTGATAATACTATGTGATAATACTATGTGATAATACTATGCAGTGTTTGGAGAACTTCCACGTCTCAATGCGTCATAGTTCTACTTCTGGCAAAGTCACCTAAGCCAGACATGTCTTGTGGGAGGGCTCAGACTAAAAGGCCGAGGAGCAAGTAGATCGCTTCAGATGTAGCTTCTGAACCCAACTTCTTTTTCTTCTGTTTTCGTCTCACTTTCTATTAGGCTATAGCCCAGAGTCGTAGTATGTATTTTTCTTTCGCCTCTCTCGTGGCCCGAGTGAATTTTCCCGTCATTTTCAGGCAAGTCTCGCTTACGCTGTCTATCCACCTTTTGATCGGTTTACTTCTCTCCCTTCTTCCTAATGTTCTCCTATAGGAAGTTGCAGGAACAATGTGCTCTGTGTGCATTCTTACAATTAATTCCCTCGATGCAATTTAGGCAGGGAATTGTCCCAACCTTTTCCCAAATATTCATATTTGTGATTCTGTCTTTTCTGGTGTTATTAGTGACTTTTCGTAGGCACCGCATTTTGTAGGTGGTTAAACGTCCGTTCCTGAGCCATATCTAATACCCGTGTCTGGCACTGGTAGCACAGGGTTTTGATGACGATACTATTTATCATAAAATTTTTTGCTTGGAGGGAAATGCTGGGGTGTCTTAGAATATGACAGCGTATGTTCTCGGCACTATCCTCTCTATCTCTATATAAATTATGTGGTCTTCAGTAAATTCAGTTCGTAAATACCGAATATATTGTACCTATTTTATTTTTTTTTCATTCGCATGAATATCAAATGTGGTGCGCTTTTTACCTATATTCCGAACCCAATGGCTCGTAGTTACAAGCTCTGCGATGCATCAATCTACCTCCACGTCACGAGCTAAATACATTCTTGTCTCGTTCTTAACTATCAATTACCCTCATGGATAACGAAGAGAGGCAGGCCAGCAGACACTGCACGTCTGACCCTTTGTAACGATCTACCAGGTGGTGGGGAATGCCAGACACACCAACACTACAGACGGGCTGGCAGTTCTGACTTAAGATTGATTAGGCTAGAGGTTCGCAACCTTTTTCGAGTTATGACTCGATTTTAAGGAAGCAAAGTGACACGCGATCCCGATTCATAAAAAAAAAAATGATTTTTAACTAGGGTAAAATAAAACAAGAAAATGTCAATACTTTGGTCACATCAATAGACACAATGGTCTTCAGAGAACAGTGATGGAAGGTATGGGTGCCAGGCAAAAGAGGCAGGGATAGACCTAAAAGACGATGGCACCAAGATATCAAGGAATGCCTGGGTATGACTGTGGTGGAAGCTGGAGTTCTGGCAAGGGACAGAGTTTCTTTCAGACAGACTGTGATGAGAGCGACGTTCTATAAAAGACAAGATGATGATGAAAACATCGAAAATAGAGTTTCCAGTAGAATATTAATTCAATATTTAAAAACTGTTAAAGGCGTGTGCTTTTCCAGGAAGAATTGGGCTATTAATAACTGCCAATTCACAGTTAACAACATTATATTATCATCGTCATCATCATCAAAAGCATCATTATTATCATCGTGTATCTCGTGTATGTCGTTTAATCCTTGAAAAAAAAACATTCTTCATTTAGTTAAATCACAAAAGTTTCGCGTTGCACTCAGATCGGCTCGACCATACACCTTGTGAAAAATAATTCAGTAGATGCAACGCCGTTTTTATTAAAGGTTAAAAGGTCAAAGTGGGCAGTGGGCAGTGCGAAACAGAACTCGCATACTTTGTATAGGTCGAATTCGATTGTAAGAAAGAGAAACATGAGCAATCAGTAATCAATAAGAAAGACATGGTGATGTAGCTTTAGAGAAGGAGGTTGATATTTTAAAGGAATCCTAAAAAGATTAATGAGGATGTGCTAAGAAAAGTTAATGCCCAAGGACAACTCAATAACACATTACAACAAATCAATTATCTTATTTGGGCATTTTATTAGAAGCGGCTGGTTTGATCCTGATGAAATAAGGGCAATATTTTTAGCAAACCAGAGAGAGAGAAAGATAGAGAGAAAGAAAGAGAGAGAAAGAAAGAGAGAGAAAGAAAGATATAGAGAGCCAGAGAGAGAGCGACAGAGAGAGAGAATGAAAGAGAGAGAGAGCGAAAGAGAGAAAAAGAAAGAGAGAGAGAAAGAGAAAGACAGAGAGAGAAAGAAAGAGAGAGAGACAGAAATCGAGAGAGAACAAGAGAGAGAGAAAAAAAGAGAGAGATGAAAGAAAGAGTGTAAGAGAGAGATAGAAAGAAAGAGAGAGAGAAAGAAAGAGAGAGAGAAAGAAAGAGAGAGAGAGAGAAAGAAAGAGAGAGAGAAGTTGTTTATCATCTTGGCAATGAGGACATCGAACGACAAAATTGTTAAACAAGCTTTCGGTCACGTAGTTGGGTTACGTCATCTAGTCGGCATTGAACATGATGATGATGATGGTGTTGCTTTTAAACAGGTGCAAACGTTCAGCCTACGAGGATATTTAATTGTGCACGTGCGTGTATATTTATGTATATGTGTACTTGTATGTCTGTGTTTGTATGTGCTAGATAAATTACGTGTCCATGGGCGTTCTTAAGTATGTTTGTATATTGATATATAAGAATATTTTCACATGTGTGCATACGCATGAATACAATGGGAAAAAACAAATGAAAAATATGTAAAAGTTGATTTAGGCTGAGTTTAATCAAAATTTAAAAGAGAACACAAACAAAACCTACGTTACGACCAATAGCCCTTCATTAGGGACAACAAATAACAATAATACTAAACTAACAAATTAACATATAAGGGAAAAATGGTCTACTTATCTGATAGTAGACCCAGTCTAAGCGACTGGTTGGCTCAGATGCTAGATTTAATATTCTATGACTACAAGTGGTGGGTATGTGTTTGCTGCATGTATGTATGAATCTGTTTGCTTGCATTGGTATAATACACGATCCGATCTCGTGGCTAAAGATGCAGAATTGTGAATTAGCTGACGGTAGAGAGAGACTCATAGCTGGCTGCTTGCATCGGGGTCAGCGAACCACAGCTGACCTAGAACCTATCACGTCTTTAAGTGGTGGAACTAGTGTAGTTTAACTATGAGGAAAGTGATCTCAGTGGGAAGGCAAACCAGATTAAAAAAAGTCAGCCGAAACCCGATGTGTCGGGCCAAAAGGGGCAGATATCGCATCTTAGCTGTAAACTACGACACAACTTCACAAGGGCCTTTTCAGGAAGATCGATAAAACATATATAGGTAATGGCTCAGTGACTGTACCAGGACAACAACACAAAGATGCCTACTTTAATGCCAAAAGGTTTTAAGCAGGGACACACAGAAATAACGAAAACAACTAACAAATGACAACTAAATGACACAACTAACAAATGACAACTACCAAATGACAGCAAAAATTAACCTGACACGTTTTAACATTAGCAGCTATTAACCGGATGTGCCAGTAAAGTGTGAAACACAGAGTACCAGTTGAGAAATAAAATGGACATAACAAGAGATGGTCAATATGATTGTAGATATTTAAAAACAGACAAAACATGAAAATAAAAACTATAAAAACTACCAAAAACAAACCTCAAAGACAGAAGCAAAAAAAATGAAGAGACTCGCATATATTAAAGATAGGGATATCTTCTTCTTCTTCTTCTTCGTACGCAGTCAGACAGTAACCATTATTTTTTCGAAAAAAGCGGCGGTCATCCTGAGGCTGTCGACACTGCCATAGTGCTTGTCTTGTGGTACCACTGGGGATGGCCACATCTGCTCTCTCTGATCCTCGTATGTCGGGCAGTTCTGCAGCAGATGCTCAGCGGTCATTTTCTCGGTACTACACGGGCATTCGTCGGTACCACCTATCTTCAATTTGTTGAATAGGTGGTACCTCAGTCTATTGTGGCCAGTGCGAAGTCTGAAGACAACGATCTGCTCTTCTGTTCAACTGGTAGTAGGCATCGTTTTTGGTGTAGCCGGTATGTTCAGTTTCCCATTTGGTCATGTATCTGGCTTTAAAAAGCCGTTTTGACTCTTCGTACGTCATACTAGTATCTGTTTGTGGTAGTCTTGCGCCTTCTTTTGCCAGTCTGTCTGCCTCCTCGTTGCCTTGGATGTTGCAGTGTGATGGGACCCACTGTACCACTACCCTTTTTGGTGCGGACTGCTGGCATAGTTGACAGAGTGCTGCTCTTAAGTCATTAAGCTAAGTGTTTTTCTGGCTTTTTAGCGCTGTGACTACGGCCAGAGCATCTGTAAGAAGGACTATATGGCTTTCATTTTCTTTATGTGTCACCATTTCTTCCACTGCCGCCCTCAGTGTCTCTGCCTCCGCTCTGAAATTGCTTGTGTACTTACCAGTAGCGAATGACAGTGTTATTCTTCTGCCATTTGGTAGGTTCAGGAATGCTCCTGCCCCTCCGTTCTGTGTAGTGTCTGTTACAGAACCGTCGGTGTATGCATGGGTCCAGTCCATGCTTTGGTAGTTTTTCGATATAAAGCTTAGGGTAGTATCTCTCCTTTCTTTTTCAGTCTGGCAGTTTTTGTTTCCAATACCTGGTATATTTTCTACCACCTCTGGAAATGTATCTTGCCTCCAGGTAGGTTTTCGTACAGTAGTGATGGGCTTTGGTGTTGTTAGTGCGTTTATTGGATCTTCGTGCATCTTTGCTTTGGCTATTTCTGCAAAGTTTCTCCGCTTTAGTTTCCCATTTCCCAAATTGTTTAGTCTCTGGTGCATTGGGTGGTCAATCAGTCTTCGGAGTTTCTCTGACTGCAGCTGGGCTCTGCAGTCTCTTCTATCGGTCATGGATTGCAGCTTTGTAAACTTTTCAAGTTCTACAATTGGCGTTGACTTCATGCCTTCTGTTATAACACTCATAGCTTGGTTTTGAAGTTTGTTAACTTAATCGAAGTTCGCCTTTGCTGCTGTTGTCCATGCCGAAATGCCATACTCGAGAACTGGTCTCACTCTTCCAGTGTATAGTTTCTTTAGTATACTTTCGTCTGCTCCCCAGCTTGTGCCAGCTAGTTTCCTCATGATTGCCATTCTTTCTCTGGCTCTCATTCGGTTTCTCTCGATCTGACTTTTCCCTGTCATGCGCCGATCAAATGTGACTCCCATATAGTTTGGGTTGTCGATTGGCAGCAGGAATTTGCCATTTAGGCTTAATTTGGTGTTTTGTTGTTTGATTGAAAGCGAGAATATTGTGCATGTGGTTTTCTCCTCGTTTATTGTGACCAGCCATGAGTTCGCCCACTATTCCAGCGATGTTAGGGCCTGCTGCATCCGATTTCTTGCTATGGTGTGATTCTTTTCAGAGGTCCACATAGTCAGATCGTCTGCAAACATTGAGCTATGGACTCTTCTTGGTATATTCTCTGTAATGTCGTTTATATACACCAGGAAGAGTGTGGGTGACAGTACTCCCCCTTGGGGTACTCCCTGATCGAGTGTCACCTTTTTGCTCATCTGCCCTTGTACTTGAACTCTGGCCGTTCTTTGTTTGAGGTAGTGGTTGATCCACTTGTACATTCTCCCACAAACTTCACTTCTCCTTAGCTTGACTCTAAGTCCGCCTTTCCAAACTTTGTCAAACGCCTTCTCCAGGTCCACCCAAACCGCTACTGTGTGTTTCTGTGCCTGGCAGGCAAAAGATAGGGATATAAAAATTAATGAAAAAGAGATATGTATATGAAGAGAAATGGAAGTGTAGCGGGATTAAAAGGGAAGCCTATGAAAATATATGGAAGTTTGAGCCAACCCATAAGGACAATCAAACGATTCTAAAGCTCAAAATTGTTTCGATCATAAGAAGTGCAGAAGACAATGAAAGTGACTGATGTCCGCCTTGCCCTAATATCTAGTACTAATAAAGTGGATAGCGACAGGAGAGCCATACTTTGGGAAATACCATTGATGCGTTAACGGAAGCAAGCTCAAAGTCATTCTACACAATGTATTTCAAGCTGCAACGGTTGCAAATAATTGTGTAAATTAGGTTACGGTGCTTTTATGTGAGCCCCTCTTTAATCTTATAAACAGAAGTACACATAGCGTGTCTGGGTAACATATGGCCCAGTCACACAACTGCTTTTTTTTTTCAATGCAATATGTAAAGTAACCCAGAGCAGTACTGCCATAGGGGTGTGAGGTGTTAGCGATCTCACATTTCAAAGGCCCTGCTATATGAGAGAGGTAGCGATGTCCTCTCCATCGCCGCTTTTACTTCCCGTACTGAACCGGTACCCATTTAAGGCTTGGTCGACCCGGGAGCCATTGCGGTCTGAAAAAAACATTACAGCCTCAACTGGGGAATGAACTCTTAGATGCGAAGCCAGCGCGCTAACCACTGCGCTACGCGGCAATGTGTATAGGTGTCCATAAGGTGAGTTTTGAATCCTCTTCGAACCGACAAGTTACGCAAATTTCTATCACAACTGTAGGCCGCCAGACGAGGATCAGGAAATAACACCTCTATGAACGGATTATCTTTTATGGTGTGAACACGTGCAAAGAAATAGCAGCAAAGACGACGCCATAACTGGCTGCGGGTCTACATTGCTTTTCTGTTTTAGTTCATTTTAGATGCCACCAGATAATTGATTTGTCGGGAAATCACACTAATGAACGACTTACACTTGTGTTCACGGAAACGTGTTATTGTTTTCCATTTGGACTGGTGAATTCGTTCGTTTTGTGTGTTTTCTTCCGTCCGATTATCCTAGAATGGACATCGGCTATATGAATAGCACTTCGCTTAAACATGTGTCATATTTCACGGTCTAGTTCACTCGGCTGAACTTCACGAGATTGGCGCCCTCCTCCCGAGCTGAAGACAGTATCAGTATCAGTTTTGTTGTATGAAATTTAGACACAACTATAATGAACTGCCACCTGCAGAGAGATGGGCTCCGTCAGATGTGCAGCGGCCCAAAACACACCCTTGTTGTATGACGGGAGCTGGTACTACAAACTGCAATAACGGTGCCTCAACGACCTTCTAGGTTATGGGACTGTAGATGATGATGACGTGCAAAGAATTTCCACATTGGCGACATAAATTATTAAGCAATTAAGGGAGTTCAAATACTTAAGTAGCATATTCACTGATGACGACAGAGTGGACACAGAGAAATTACAGAGAAAAAGAAAGCAATACACAATCAACAGAAGAACGATTAATACACCCTAGACTGGCAGGGACAGATCACCATTCTTACTCTCAGAACGGTATAACAGATTGATTAAACATGTATACAAGCTTGGACTCTCTGCTTCCCCACTGTGATCTTGTGGACTGAACGAATGAAATGCTGAGCATGTTTTACAGGACTACCCACCGTACGACAAGTTATGGAAGATACACTGGTCAAACGATTTGACGTTCGACTCAAAACGGTCATTAATTGAAAATGGCTCCTAGAAACATTTTCATTGTACCTGGCGCGCAGATGCGTGCTCAATCCCTGTCTTTGCTGAAGATGCAGACGACAGAGCACGGATTCCACAGCTCCGGTGGCGGCTCTGAAAATGTCTTCTGATTTCATAAGATGCCCATTTACACCTGGGTCAACAGGGAGAAGCGGTCACACCATGAACAAATCCCGCAATTCCGTCAGTCAAACTGAGTACGACGTGATTCGCTGCCCCAACTGGTCAGTAGCAACGTGTATACTAGCCGCTCACAGTCAACTGGGAACCATGCCGTTCAAGAGCGCACGCAGCTGTTTTACTTGCCCACATGTTATCCTATCACGCTTGGTTATCTTTCCGAAAGCAGAGTTCATCAAAGAGGGGATCACTTGCAAGTCAGGAAACATCATCTATTGCATCATCTGTCGCCTGTGTGATCTGACATAAATCGGAAACACTAATTCGAAACGGTGTGCGCGCTTCCACGGATACACCTCAGTGACATCTATAACCACACAGGTTCCCCACTGAACATGCACTTCAATAGTCCTGGACACCATAGTAAAGCTGATGTCAGTGTTACAAGCATCATCTTTTTCTCCTCTGACGATTGTCATCTATTCTCACTTGAGAATAAACTGATCTTCCAAAGGAGCTGTCCTCATCGCAATGCTATCAACATGTTACATATCTTTACCTAGTCATTATCTATTTTTCTGCTCGTCTTCCTCTTTTTTCTCAGTTGTATCCATATCACCATTTGGTAATTCCCATTTTGGCCGCTATAAGCTTATCTGGCCTTCTCCCATTTTCTACGCCCTCCTGGCTATGTCCCTTCCGCTCGCTTGTTTCTTCCAAGTGTATTGTGATATCTAACGCTGCGGGGCGGGACTAGAGACAATTTTTTGTCTGGTGTCCAGCTAAGTACTATTTTTTTTAAACCGTAACCTGTGCATACTTTTATTTGATAGATTAATCCCTTCTTCTAAATATATCTAGATCATATGTTTGTTGTTCGATGTCTCCAATGAAGGCCTTTTGGCGACAATGAGGATTTCTTTTCTGATTTTGTATTAAGACAGTTTCTGGCAAAACAAATGATTTTTTTAAAACACGATGTCCTTACAAACCTTTTTGAACCACGGCAAAGGGGAAATACCCGTAATGATTTTCTCTTAAATTAATTTAATTCGTTAATGTAGGAATTTGTTTTACCCCTTCATTGAACGTATGTAAGCATTCATTGATGTTCATGTTGAGGACACATTTTTTGCGGTTATGTTACTTAAAATTTTAAAATGTTTTTACTCCCGTTATAATTTGCACTGCGAGATTCTCGATAACGTTTAAGGAGAGTGATAAATTACATCAAGTGATTTGATTGAGTATAACGTCATCAGTTTGCGTAGACTCAGTCCCGATTACAACTATTTTAGTTTGTATGTTTACGGCGAGTACAAATTGAGGATAAGGGAAACAAATATACTTGAGGAAGTAATGGCCTAAGTAATTTGCTTTGTTGCTTCTCTTAGTGATTGTGAATAACCTGGTTATGAAGGTCAGTGCTGCTAAGGTTCGGTGCTAGCGCACTTTGATAATGCTACATCTAATGACAGTAGCTGTCGTTGGTTTTTCTTCACCGACAAATTCGAGATAGTTCATTGTTTCTACAAAACACACATATTTCACAGTACATACACGATGTATTCCACATTCGATATTGTCTCTCTATGGTCTTTCAACGCCAACGCTCAACCACAGAACTCAAAATGCTCTTGTTCGATAGTTCCGCCGATACTCTCTGTAGCTCTTGCATGTCCCCTAGCCCCCATGGTTGCACGCACACTCCCTTGTGATAGTTCTGCCTAAAGTCTTAGTTATGTTTAGTTTCTGCCTAAAGTCTTAGTTAAGTTTAGTTTCTGCCTAAAGTCTTAGTTAAGTTTAGTTTCTGCTTAAAGTCTTAGTTTAGTTTAGTTTTGTCGAAGAATCTAAGTCATTGCACACGGTTTAACCCATATGTTCGTTCTCTTTTACTTATCATAGACGGACACTTTCAGCACAATGCACGAACTCTGGCGAAGATCCACTAATAGAGTGGACCTAATTTACATTTTTGTCAGCACAGCTGCCGTTAAGTCTACTCTTTTCGATGTCAAACTGCCGGAGGATTTATAACGGTTCTGACAGTATACAAGGGCGTCCGATCTCTACTACCCAGATATCCGGGAAAATACCAGAAAGCCCACATGGCCGACGTCTGCAGTGGTCAGCGACCCATAACTGACTACTAGTGTCAGGGCCAGCGAACCAGAGCTGCCAAGACCCTTCTACACCTCCACGCGGGGATCCTGGATAACAGGCTGCAGCAGGGCAGACTGGCTAAGGAGAAGGGATCAAAGAGGGAATGCTAACCCGGTACTAAAAAATGCTTGCTGAAGTCGGTTGTGTTGGACCGAAAGGTGCAAATTTCGCAGTCAAGCTGTAAACTACGACACAACGCATTCCGTTCTCTGGACTACATTCTGCTATTTAAGCACTATCAGTGTTTGGAAGTGGAAAATTGAGAATGAACGAAGCCAAGCCAAGCCAAGCCAAGCCAAACCACGCCAAGCCAAGCCACGCCAATATGGAGACCACTCAGTCTCTCCTCCCCCCCCCCCCCGCCCTCTCCAAGCAGCGTGTCTCTGTGTCGATCACACTTACTTTTGCCTTTTCCACACAATCGCCTGTAACAGGAGCCTATTATTGTTCGTCTGGAGCCCGTGCTCAAGTGCACTGCCCAACGTTTCTTACTGATAACATTTTAAAGATAATTTTGGTTGGACTGTAATGGTGCTTACTCAGTCGCCAATTCCCGATAGACGTCCAATACATTTATTTTCAAAAGCATTCAAGCTATTTTCTAGGGTTTTTGTCATTTTCCAGGTTGCACAACCACATGAGAGCACTGAGATGATATTAGAATTGAGTATCCTGAGCTTGACATGTTTGTTCAGTGAGGTAGATCACCAACTATCATGACATATTCTCCATGATATATTCCACATTATATATTCCACATGAAATTCACAACAAAGCATAGCGTGTGCATATAATAGCATATAGAAGTGTAAATAGAAACTGCAATCTTTTAGATATAGGTAAACCAACGCATCAAGGTCTTTTAGATATAGGTAAACCAACGCATCAAGGTCTTTTAGATATAGGTAAACCAACGCATCAAGGTCTTTTAGATATAGGTAAACCAACGCATCAAGGGAGGCAACTTGCCCTCTAATTTTCCAAAAGCTGCAGCTGTGTACAGTGATCTCCATATCACTTCATCTCCAAACAAACATTCTTTGTTTACCACTCGCTGTTTCGAAGTGTATAGATATTACTTATCTTCGAAGTGTATACATATTACTTATCTTCGAAGTGTATACATATTACTTATCTTCGAAGTGTATACATATTACTTATCTTCGAAGTGTATACATATTACTTATCTTCGAAGTGTATACATATTACTTATCTTCGAAGTGTATACATATTACTTATCTTCGAAGTGTATACATATTACTTATCTTCGAAGTGTATACATATTACTTATCTTCGAAGTGTATACATATTACTTATCTTCGAAGTGTATACATATTACTTATCTTCGAAGTGTATACATATTACTTATCTTCGAAGTGTATACATATTACTTATCTTCGAAGTGTATAGATACTTACCTTGTCACATATTTGGACCTCTCTCTTCTTACATCACACTCTTGTTTCATTCTACTCTGTCCAAGAATCTGACTCTTGGACAACTTTCCTACGTGCCCTCAATGTGAGACCACTACATCGCACTTTAGTTGGGTTGACTTCTGAGATCGTCCAAATCTAGCATAAGTACATACAGACACATACATGCATCCAAGCAGTGGTTAATACGTCCTGATATCACATAAAAGACTGCGGCCCAGTGTGGAAAAGAGCGTGACTCCGCCAGTAGAATAAAGAGAAGCAAACATTTGAACCCAAAAAAAATATTTTAAAAAGTTTATACATATTTATTATCTTCGAAGTTTATACATATTCCTTATCTTCGAAGCTTATGAATATTCATTATCTTTCAAGTTTATACATATTCCTTATCTTCGATGTTTATACATATTACTTCTCTTCAAAGATTATATATATTCCTTATCTTCGAAGCTTGTACATATTCCTAATCTTCGAAGTTTATATATATATTCCTTATCTTCGATGTTTATACATATTCCTTATCTTCAAAGTTTATACATTTTCCTTATCTTCGATGTTTATACATATTCCTTATCTTTGAAGTTTATACATTTTCCTTATCTTCGAAGTTCATACACATTCCTTATCTTCGAATGAAATGCTTCCAAGAAGCCCATCTTGCTAAAACCTCCGACAAGTGTCTCAACTCTTGGCTTCACGTGGCAGAGCCGTTTCTATTAACAGGAGAATAGCGGTTGGGCTAGTTTCTGGTATACTAAAACGAAGCTTCATCATCATCATCATCTATTCACAAGTGTTATTAAACGTCGTTGGGAGATGTAGTTTTGTGTCGTGTGCCAGCGCCAGGTTTGTCGTCGATGTTGTTGTTATAACGTGTTTCTTCAGTGTTTCACTGATGCCATCAATCCATAGTTTTCATGGTCTGCCTCTTGCTGTGCAACCCGGATGTCTGGTAGTGTAGATACGAGCAGCTGGTAACTTTAGTTGCATTCTTGTCTTGTGTTTCAACCATTTTGTTCTCTGCCGTTCCATGTATTCCATGCATCCACTTTATGTCTGATTACTTCGTTTCGTACTCTCCAGCTTTGTGACCCCGACAGCCTCATCCAAACACCTCATTTCGTGTACCATGATTTCCTTTATTCTGCCGTAGTGAGGGTCTATGTCTGACACTGGTAGCATAGAGTTGGTATAAACATACTATTTATCAGCTGTGTCTTTGTGTTCATTGGAATGTGTTTATGTCCTAATAAAGGCGAGACCTGATAGGAAACCCCATTAGCTTTCTATGTTCATGATTCCACCTCTCTTTCCAGCTTTCCATCTTGTGTGAATACGCTGCCTAAGTATTTAAATTCACTGACCTGTTTAAACAATGTTTAGCCAGGAAAGTTAGTCTCTCTAGCACTAAAAGGCAGTACACTCAGGAGAAGTAAACTTCGGATCTAAACCATCTGAAGTCTTACCGACGACGTACTGGCGTATCCAAGGCTACAGTAGGAAAACGAAACTTACCCGGCGAAAGAAGACCCTGTAGCTCTGAAAGGTAGTACATCCGGGAGAAAAAACTCTGACCTAAACCCACTGCTGCCTTGCCGATGATGCACTGTCGTATCGGAGACTACAGCAGAAAAACTAAGTTTACCGGTGGATATGAGACTCGCTAAATCTGGCAGATAGTACATCCAGGAGTAGTAACCTATACCGCCTGCTGACTTGCAGGTAGAATATGGACAGTCTAAGACTAGGGATAGTTAACCAGAATCAAATGTATACGACATTAGCGATGGTGCCAGACTTAAGGTCAACGATATCGCAGGTTAGTTGTAAAATACAGCAAGACTTACCTTACGCTTAAACAGAGTGTACGACGTAGAAAAATACTGCTGACGATAGCATCGACACATATCCTTCACTACTACAAGGGCAAAGTCAGCAGAACTGCATCTGACTTTATTGTAAGAATCTAGCGACAAAGCACTTATAGTGCTCTTTATGCAGTGGTAATTTCGTTAACATTGTACTTGAGGAGGCAGACTAACGTCTGGTTAGGCACAACATACTGATCAGACATATTAGTCTGGGTCAGGCAAAATATACTGGTTAATACCAAACCTAACTCGACTTCCTCACAGTTCTCCTTAGAAATGGGCTTTTTTTCGTTGATAGCCTGGATAACGAGGCGGAGGATCGACGTGGTCTCGCTAGTAGGGAGCGACACGCAGATGAATCCAGGCTTTGCACAACATCCTGGGGGACCCCCCGCCGACCTTTATCAGCACGCTCGGGATGCGAGGAAGGGGCTACAACAGCCTTTCACTATGCGTCTTTTTCAGGGAACACAAAAGATTAAACCTACTCATTATTCGCATTCGCAAAAAAAACAAAAAACAACCCAACATTATCCTTAACATCACGAGGCTGCTATAAACAGCGCTCTGTTAGTAGCTTTATTGACACACATAGTATGGTCAAAACCACCATTAGTCTATGTCATTTCCATCTCTATTAAGCGCACGATGTTATCACTGAAGTTGATCTCATTGTAGAACCTCTGTAAGATTCACGCTTGGACTTCTTTCTGTGAAGTTTAGATACGCACTGGCCCAGGTCAAAGCTGACATGGGAGTAGCCATAGACAAAAAGCACCCACTTTACCTGAACATTGCAGATATCAAAAGTAAAAATTTCAGATGGAATGTTATAGATGACACAGGCAGTGAAAATAATTAGTCAGGTAACCACAGTAGAGATTATAAACAATGGGGAAGAATGGATTCACATTGGAGATAACATGACATACGACAAGGTTATTTTCATTCAAGGGAGAGAAAATAAAAACTGATGATGTGGGAAAGCGAGCATCGAGGTTAAACAACTAATAAGTGAGAATGTTCAGGATGATGATGATATCCTATATACTGATGGAACTGTACTACACGTTAAGGAAACCAGTTAGGGCTTCTATGGTAGAGTGAGAGGTAGGGTCGTTGCTGAGAGCAATTGTGCATGCTTAACAACAATGTCCAGTAACAGATTGGCGATCGAGACAGTGACTTGGGTTCTGAGGTGGGATAGCTGGGACGTTTTTAATTAAGATCGTAAGACTCTTTTTCCTTGCTTCAGAAAGTGCAGACTGTGGTATGTGGACATGGAGACCTCAAAATTCCAGAAACCTGTGTGGATATACTGCCCTGGCCATGCTAGGGTTTGTGAGAATCAAGGAGCTGACTTCCTGACTTCGGGGACATTACTAGTAGATAGAGGGGATATTTTGAAATTAATCAGCATATCCTTCTAGATAACGACGCTGCAGATCAATAAACCAGCATTAGATAGATTGCAGGATTTGTAAATCTTATGGGGCGCCGGAAAGGAGTGAACAGGGTGTGTACAGCCAGCGAGATACAGGAACACCAGTATTGACACTATTTGTCATTTGCTGAGAGAGACTGAGCACCTATGGATATGCGCAGAGTGGAGTGAAGTCCATTAAGAGAAGCAGAACATGAAGAAAGGTTCGCTAGTTCTCTACTGGTTGTGACAATTTGGCTTGCCATTAGCGACAAGATAATGCAGTTGATATACCAACCACTGGGATCAAGATGCTGAGCAGTGCATGACCTGCACTGGTCAGCGACCTATAGCTGACTGCTAGTGTCAAGGCCAGTGAACCAGAGCTGTCAAAGCTTTTCTACCCCTTCACCAGGATCCTGGATAACAACAATAGAGCAGACTGGCTGAGGAGAATGGATCGAAGAGGGAAGGCTAACCCGTCGCTCAAAAATACTGGCTGAAGTCAGATGCGTCAGACTGGAAGGTGCAAATATCGCATTCAATCTGTAAACTACAACACAACGCATTCCGTTCTCAAACATCCCAAACATCCAATACAACCAAAAGCTACAGTGAGAGGAACAGACATTATAGAACGGCCGCGTAAGTAGAAGCACGCTGTTAAGAGACAAGACTAAGGGAGGTGGCGTTTTATTATACTGTATAAATTCTGTTAATATAACGATCAAAGATTATTTATCATGTGGTAACAAAAATGAAAGTGTATGGGGAGAAATAGAAAGTGGGGGTGCAAAAACAGTGATTGGAGTGTGCTATAGATGTCCATCAAGTCAAAAAGAGGAAGATGAGGAGCTGATTAGTAGCATAGCAAAGGCAAGTAAAGGGAAATTATTATTAATGGGAGATTTCAACTATCCAGAAATAAAATGGGATATGGCAGAAGCACTTGTAGAGTCAAAACCTTTTGTTACGTGCATAACTGACAATTTTTTAATTCAACATGTAGAAGCAGCCACCAGAGGCAAAAACATACTCGACCTAGTTTTTACCACAGAGGAAAATATGATTGAAAACGTTACCGTTGGGGAACTGTTTGGCTCAAGTGACCATCAAATCATCCGTTGGGATCTTATTGCAGGGAAAGAAGTAAACATAAACACGCGAACATACGACTACTCTAAGACAGATGTTAAGAGGATGAAAGAGGCAGCGAACCACATAATCTGGAAAGATATTATTGTAGGAACAAATGTTGAACAGGAGTGGGAAAGTTTTAAAACAGTTCTAGAAACGCTAAAAGAGGAATGTGTTCCATGTAGGGAGGTAAACCCCAAGCGTAAAAAGTGGATAACTAGATTTGTAGTGAAATGTAGAAGAGCAAAAAATAAAGCATGGCAAAAATATATAGAGGCAGGTAAATCAAAAGAAACATATGTAAAATATTTGGACAAGCAGAACATATCTCAGAAAGCGAATAAAACAGCAAAAATAGACTTTGAAAAAAAACTTGCTCAGAGGATCAAGACTGACAGTAAAAGCTTCTTTTCTTATGTTAGAAATAAACAAAGAACAAAAGACAAAGTAGGCCCTCTCATAGACAGTACAGGGAAAATAATAAGTGAGAATAGGGAGGCTGCTAATCTGCTTAATCAGTACTTTGGCACAGTCTTCACAAAGGAGGACTGCTCCGAGATCCCAGAGCCTATAGATATTTTTCAAAGAGACATGGATACTGCGGGATTAAGATCAATCTGTATTACAGAGGAAATGGTTTTTAAAAAATTGGAGGGGTTGAAAGTGAATAAATGTCCAGGTCAAGATGGTATTCACCCAAAATTGCTGTATGAAATTAGAAACCAACTAGCAAAACCATTGGCTATATTATGTTCTCAATCACTTACAAAAGGGATTGTTCCACGGGATTGGAAAGATGCAGGAGTGATCCCCTTATTCAAAAAAGGCAAAAAATCAGATCCGGCAAATTATAGACCGGTGAGTTTAACGAGCATAGTCTGTAAATTGTTAGAGTCAATAATCAAAGAAAACATTGTAATGCATTTAGAAAAATTTAATCTAATTAGAAATAGTCAGCATGGGTTTACTAGAGGGAGATCATGCTTAACAAATCTATTAGAATTCATGGAGGAGGTTACTAAAATCATAGATAAAGGGGAGCCAGTGGATGTTATTTATCTAGACTTTGCAAAGGCCTTTGATAGAGTACCTCATCAAAGATTATTTCGAAAGTTAAAATCACATGGAATAGGTGGCGAAGTTGCCAAATGGATTGAAAATTGGTTAACAGGAAGAAGGCAGAGGCTGGGCATAAATAAGGAGTACTCGGAGTGGAGTGAAGTGAAAAGTGGTGTGCCACAGGGCTCGGTTTTTGGACCAATTTTGTTCTTGATATATATAAATGATTTGGACATTGATATGAGATCCATGATTGCAAAATTTGCTGATGACACAAAACTATGCAGTAGTGTCTCATCTAAAGCGGAAGTGGATATATTGATGTCGGATTTAGATAAAATTCGAGAATGGTCTGTAAGCTGGCAAATGGAGTTTAATGTAGATAAATGTACAGTCATCCACATGGGTAGATCCAATATGGAACATAAATACAGAATGGGAGAAAACAATATTAGAAAGATAGATAAAGAAAGTGACCTAGGGGTTATAATAGATCATACAGGAAAGGTGAGTGAGCAAGTTAAGGTAGCAGTGAAAAAGGCAAATGCAATGTTAGGTATGATAAAAAGAAATATTAAACATAGGAGCAAGGAAGTGATCGTCAAACTGTATAAAGCTTTAGTAAGACCTAGATTGGAGTACTGTGTACAGGTGTGGAGTCCTTATCATAGAGGGGACATAAACATGCTAGAAAGAATACAAAAAAGAGCGACAAAGATGATAGTTGGATTCCAGAATTACAGTTATGAGGAACGACTCAGAAAAACGGGCCTACAGTGTCTCGAAGAGAGAAGAATTCGTGGTGACTTAATACAGGTTTATAAGATGATCAGAGGAATCGATAAATTAGACTATAACAAGTTTTTTAAAATACAGCCACCTACAATAACACGAGGGCATAGCTACAAGCTGATTAAAGAGAGGTCCAGGTTAGATATTAGGAAATATTTTTTTAGTCAGAGAGTGGTGTCTGCTTGGAATGCATTGCCGGGGGAGGTGGTGGAGGCAGGGACAGTTAATGCGTTTAAGAATAAACTGGATGCGCATAGATTTTAGAGCAAGGTGATGTAAATGTAACTGGTTGTATACAGACTCTGCAGGGTCTTCTAAACCAGTATAAAGACGTTAAGTTAGTTAAGTTAAGTTAAGATATGCAACTTGTTGAAGACCTGGCAATTAGAATATCAAAAGTCAACACATCTTTTCGTAGCATCAGCTTAACGATTAAGCTGAGAATGCATTATATCGCAATTCTCTCCACCATGCTAAACACGCATTAGATCTGAACTGTCTACCCAGCAGACGCCAGGAAGTTGAACCACTTTCAACTGAGATGCTTGAGACGCTTATTCCATATTCGATCGCATTACCACATTAGAGATAATGATACGCGTTTGGAGAAAATTCTATTAAGGTGCACTGACCCCTTTCTCGAAGCCTTTCAACTGATCCCATGTCTTCTGTAAAAGCGTTAGTTGCCCATCGCAAGCAATGATGGCGGCACCATCAGATAGTTTTTGTCTTGATGATGTAACTTCCGCTGTATTTTGGATTATAGTGAGGAAGAAGCTGTGCTGGTCATCAGCCTCACTCTCTGATCCCAAACATACCTGAACCAGTGGCAAGACTTAAGTCAAGACGACTGGAGGTAATTCACGATGCAGGCACTCTGTTCCAATCTCCTTTGAGTCCAGGGGTTGCTTGAATCCTGCGGGACTCCAACCTCCGCCATTTCCGTTCATCGCTTTGAGAACAGAGTGTCTTAACTCTTGACCACATCAACCTGAATTGCGAGCTGAAAGAGGAATGCCCAAAGAATTGACTTAAGGATAGCCTCAAGTAGTCACGTAAGTGTTGTTAAAGTGACGCTACCACTTTGGGACACCTGACCCAAAATCGTTCAGTAAAGGCTCAGTGGAGATGGACGACGCAGCCATTGAGGGCTTCCGTGTGCGGACAGCTCAGGATTGACGCACGATCAGATCGACTAAAGGTCTAGAACAGATGGAATACAAGAATCAGCTGTCATGTTTACCAGTCATGAAATAGAACTTTCTTATCTTGTATTGTCCAGATCCGTCACATACACACCAGATGACACAAGGCGAATGACATGATAATTCAAGTCGCTAGCTGAACACTGGGTGAACGATATATGACGTGGTGGAAAGTAAATAATTTTGACTCAAATAAACTAAAAATCAGTCATGAGGTAATGTTCATATACAGACGAATGGGTTGCGTTTCGTGGAAAGAAAAGCAAGCAAATAGAGTCATGACGAGAATAGGAAAGGGCAGAAAATTACCGGAAGACTTACACATTAATCAAATAAAATATTTTGGACATATAGAAAGACGCAATGCATTGCTGAAAGTAATACTGGTTTGGGAGTGGAGGCGGTTAGAGGGCGAGGGATGACTAGAGTAGGCGGACAATCGGAGGATTGCGATTAAGGTGGGAGAGCAACGTCATGAAATAAGCCTATACCCATCAAGGGAAGAACAGAGGGTGTACGGGTCCATTGCCGCCAACTTCCGATGCTGAGACGATACATGACATCATACCATCATCGCCGTCAATGGGGAAAATCTGAGACGATACATGACATCATACCATCATCGCCGTCAATAGGGAAAAGTTGAGACGATACTTGACATCATACTATCATCGCCGTCAATAGGGAAAAGCATAGACGATACTTGACATCATGCCATTATCGCCGTCAATGGGGAAAAGCATAGACGATACTTGACATCATACCTTAATCGCCGTCAATGGGAAATAAATGATGATGTTCAGTCTCACAGATGACAACGGACAATTATTATTACTGCTCATTTGAAGAGAGGGAAGGAGGTTGATTCTTACATTTACGCACATGGATACATTACATTAATCATTTTGTTGATTTCCATCAGGCTAAATTGGTTCTTCGATCATTTGTTCATTGAATGAAAATGACTGTAATTGCGTGAAATATTTTTTTTTCGAAAGATGCCAGACATGAAAATATAGCCAAACGATGGCTGCTTAACTAGGAATTACTCTGGTCTGTTACTGCCACACTCAAACCACATTTTAATTTGGGCAAATTAATTACGCATTTCCAAATCTTGGAATGATTCACAAATTATTCTTTTCGATCTTTTTATTTGTTCAATCCTGAGGGACATATTACAGCTTGAGAGATGTAAAGAAACGGACATGGACGGATCGCAACACAAGCCATTCTATCAGATACATGGTAGATGACAAACGTACTAGACAAATTATTCAAGAGAGTTTGGGTAGAAGATAAAGTACCTTAAGGAAGATTTATTGATTTAACTGCTCATCACTGCCCCTGGGATAAATGTTACCTTGGAATGGATCCCTGGGCATAGTGGGCTACTAGGGAACGAGAGGGCCGACAGATTGGCAAAAACAGGAGCCTCGAAACAACAATTGGATAGACCCTGCAGTAACCACGCAGTAAAATGAATTATTAAGAATAATACTCGGGAAATCTGGATGAACAGGTGGGTGACGGGAACAACAGGTCGCAGTGTATTCAGCGAAATGTCACAGCCAAAAAGTAACGATGTCATAAATAAAGTACATAGAAGAGATCAAAGTCTCATCTTTCAGTTCCAAACAGGACATACCAGAGTCAATAGCCACTTGAATCCCCAGCACCTAACCTTTTTCAGGCATTGCCATCATCCTGATGTAACAGTTCGACACCTACTCATTGAGTGCAAGGCGCTGACGGACATGAGGAAAAGATTCTTACAAGTACTGCAGACAATTACCAACACACTGTACGGAGCAGTGACACAACTAAAGAAGACCTGTATCTATATAAGAATGGCATTGGGCTGCCAAGAACAGGCTTGCTCAGCAGCTATGGGATAACAACAACAACAAGGAAGATCTTTTGATTTAACTGCTCAAGAAATTAAATCTGGCAGACTGCAACAATTACAGAGAAATCACACTGCTATCTTCTTCTTCTTCTTCGTTCATTCTCAGCCTCCTGCTACCAAGCCCTAAAAACGACTTTGCAGGTAGCAAGGTGTAGTTAGGAGAACGTATTGCGTTGTGTCGTAGTTTACAGTTTGACTGCGATATTTGCACCTTCCGGTTGGACACATCCGACTACAGCAGACCATTTTTAAATACCGGGTAAGCCTTCCCTCTTCGATCCCCTATCCTTAGCCAGTCTGCTCTGTTGCAACCTGGTATCCAGGATCACTGCATTGAGGTGTAGAACTGTCTTGGCAGCTCTGGTTCACTGACCCTGACGCTAGCAGTCAGATATGGGTCGCTGCAGCTCATGTGCTGTTCAGAGTCTTGATCGCACACTGCTATGAATACCTAACTAAAATATTCATTGAATTATATAAGGCAGGCTAAAAAATTAAGTAGACAGGAAGTTTAGACAAAAGCCGGCTGAATTTGTCATGAGTGATCATGTGCAAATTTTAAAGCCGGGCACCTTGCACGTCATAGTTGAACAAATGATTGAGTGGAATGCATCCCTTTACGCAAATTGTATAGACTAGGGGAAGGCGTTTGACAGTAGGGACTGGAGCATTTTGTAACTGCATAATAATGTTCCCTTTAAGTTAGGGTCCTTTAGCAAAGATGACAATGCTGGTAATATTTATATTGAATTTGTAAATGTCTACTAGTCCGTTGGCTCGTCTACTCTAGTTCTCCGATAAGGGAACGAATGTGTGTTAATACGTATATATTTTTACAAATTGTATTATAATACTTTGAATATTTACTATTTTACTCAAGTATAATCTATACGATTCAGCGTGGCCAAGGTGTAAGAGTCGCTCGGATACACAATCCCAACGTTCAGGGAACAAATCATGCCGATATGTTTGGCAGCCACAAGTTGTTTTTTCTTGGTACGATCGCTTCTGCTCGCAAGGAAAGTAATGGCAACTTACCGTACTACACACCTGTCAAGAAACGTCAAACAGCCGAATAGGTTGGTAGTTGTAAGAGCTACATTCCGCAACAGACATACTACATACGTGATAACTAATATGATAAATTTAGAGGTAATATACTGGTATAGAATACTTAAACCGTTTTCTCTTGAGATGACTGTGTAGTCTGCTCAGGACCGGGTTGCAAGACAAAGTGCAAACTCTGAATTTCTTAGTAGATCTATCGTGCTGAGCATCCATTGGCTTCTGCAAAAAGCCTAGCTAAGATGGACGGAACATGTTGGCATGCCCGATGAGCGCATCCACAAGCATATGTTACACGACGAGCTGAGGACAAGCAGACAATGATGAGGAGGAAAGAAGAAATCTTTTCAAGCCTTGAAAGTGTCTCTGAAAAGCATAGGTATTTACGTCCCCTTCCTTGGAGCTGCGTGCACTGGACCGATCCACCTGGTACGTTAGCATCACCATCGGAACTCAGATCTCGAAGCGAGGCGAAATCGCCAAGTCTCAGAGTAGGCGTGCCGCCTTAAATAGCAGAACGCATGACGGCTCCATACTCGACTTTCACATGAATGTCTCGGCTACGGAAAAGTATGTTGTGTCTGGGCTGGTCTCTATAGCCACTTGAGAACACATCTCGCGGCATATTTGATGGGCAACTGTTATTATTAACATATAGGAGAAAAATTTACTATCTACAATAGAAAACCTTCTTCTCAGGTTAGTCTACGTAAACGTAACGTACGGCCTTTAAGACGAGGCAGAATTCATGAAAAATACAGCAATTCATGTGATAATGGTGGCTGCCAGTTTTCTTTAATAATATAAGTATCTCTTTTTATATTTCGTTAAAAGTATGACAGCCACGCCAGACTGGCCGTGCTCTCGATTCGCTTCAGTATTTGTGTCTTTTTCTGCTGCTTGCTAGTTTCCATTCGGATTATAATTGACAACTTCTTTACCAGGTGATATCTAGGACTTTATTCTGTGGAATGTATGTGCTTTCGATTGGTTATCCTGTTTGTTATGCTGCATCTTGCTTCCGCTGTGCCTGGGTTTAGCTGTGGGAAACCATTCCGCATAACTGCACTCCATAATTAAGCCCAGGTTATCATTACTCAAGGACCTTCCTGCTTGGACTGACGACGCCTTATTACTGGCCCCCTCCACTGGAGGATACACGAAACCTCTCCCAACCCTGTATTCTCAGCATAGCAGAAGTCACGCTAACCCGAAATTGGACACAATCCAGAGGCATCAGAGACTGAGCGCGAAAAAAAGGGAGTCAAACACTGACAAATAAAGCCTGACAATAAACATTGGTACAATCCATATTCCTCGCTGCCCTCATCCCGAGACAGCGGAGTACAAAGCTCCACTTCGGGAGTCTGTATGGATATCAATCGACACACTACGCGTGACCGAGCTTCAGCAGTTGGACATGGTATTGGTCGATCGATTCAACAGGAATTAGATGCCTTGGCGAACATTATTATTTATTTTATATTTCACAGATAAAATAAGTGTTAGATCATTTATATTTAGTTGATGTACACAGATGCTGCGTGGCCTAGGGGTGAAGCGTTCGTATCACAATACCAACGCACCCGGTTTGAATCGCGCTCGAGTCCAGTTTGATAGACATAGGTATTTTTCGCTCCTCCACGTACGGAAAGTAATGGCAGCCTACAGTACTGCACACTTGCCAAGGAGCTTATACCAGCCAAATAGGTTGGCGGTTGTATGAAGCGACGTTTTGTGAAGGAAATGTTACTTACTATTTTTTTTTACACACATTGACATTTTTGTGAGACATGGACAGTTACAGCTGACCTTCAACGAAGGATACAGGCCTTGAAGATGAGATGCTTCTAAAGACTTTTAAACGTCACGTACAAAAAAAATCGAGTTACAAATGAGGAAATACGAGATAGATTTACAACAGCAATAGCAATAGGGCCTTTTTAAGACCTCTTGGCAATTGTCAAAAGAAGGAAACTCACTTGGTACGGTCACATATCGAGATCAAATGGTCTTGCAAATACGATCCTCCAAGGAAAGGTGCATGTCAGACGACAAGGAGGCCGGCCCAAAAAGAGGTGGGAGGACAACCTAAAAGAATGGACCAATCTCCGACCAGAAGCTGCACTGGCAGCGGCCGCGGACAGAGAGGGATGGCGTGGGCTATGTGGATGTCTTTATGTGTGCCCCAACGACCTCACCGGTTACGGAATGACCTGACCTGATCTGACAGGAGACGAAATCAGGGGAAACAAACTGACCAAAACACAATCTGGTGTACTCGTTGTACTCCTGGATAGAGACTGTGTTACTTACAGCAATTGAAATAATTTCGTGGGAATCACACTGTGATCCCATTGGGGGCGAGCCTACTAAGAAACATCGCACTGCACTACGGCCAGGAGGAGGTAGGATATAAAGAGATTTAAAGTAATCCACTTCTTTCCATAAAAAATAAGACAGGTGACTAGGGAAGGATGTGCATGGCGTTAGCAATCTCAACACACGAAGCTGTACTGCAATTAAATGGCTTCAGGATTCAATAAAAGATGGATATGGTAAACCAAATGATATACTCCGCTAACGAGGTTGAAACGGTAATGAATAAATGAGTTACAAGAATAAATTAATGAATTTTAAAATATTTTTTTTTTAATTGAAAGAAAGAACTAAGATTAAATGCATGAATGCATTTAACAATGAATGGACGAACGAAATGAAATTTATTTTTAAATGAATGAATGAAATGAATTATTGGATTGAATTAAAGGAATACATGAGTTATATGAATAAAGGAGTTATAGGAATGAATGAATTAAATGCATGAAAGAATGAATGAATGAATTAAGAGAATGATTTACAATATAACATTGGGTTGCTATCTCAAAAAACTAATTTATTCCTACACTGGATTCCGGTCCACTGAGCTATAAAGAAGTAAAGGCACTCATAAAACGATCCATGAGGACAGAATAGAGAGACCATCACAAAGAATACAAGCTAAAAATGACACCATTGACAAACTTAGCAGAGATGGGCAGACAAAGAACTTCAGACTCAGAACGGGACATTGCAGAGAAGGGACATTGCAGATTCAAAGCCCGCCTCCACAGAACGGGTCTTAGAGACACCACCACGTGCGATTGGAGAACACCAGAACATATCCTGCAGCACTGCCCGGCTTAATGCAGACCAAATAGAGACAGTCTGGCCCGTGGAAGCGACCATGCTCAAAAATAAGTGGCGAGCCGTCAAAGACCTGAAACGCACAGCCTCCTCCATGAACCTTGCCGGGATAGAAGTATTGCATCAGTAGATCGAAGAAGAAAAAGAAGAAGAAATAAAAGAAGAGGAAAAAGAAGACGAAGAAAAAAAATCAATTAATTAATTAATTAAATTTAATATTAATTAAACGAATGAAATAATGAGAAGCCGAGTCCAGAGAAACATTCACAAGATCAGAGCTAGAAACTCAGTGCAAGTAACGTGCAACAACCGCAGCAACAGCGTAAAGCAATATTGACATGTTAATGATATATAACCATCCATGTTGCCGCTCCGAGACCCAGCTGTGTGCTAGTATGGATTCAGAGGTGTTTTGATAAAGACCATTGCAGCCAGCGAAGCATATTGTTTTAATCTCCAATGAGATGGAGATATGGTCTGTGATAAAATATTGGTCCGACATGGTAGTTAAAGATAAAAGATAGAGATGAGTTTAGACGACATTTGGCTACCTGGCCTAAGGCACATACTGTGCCTGAATGAAAAGTAGTATTTGCACAAGCTATTTTTTTATTTGTCAAAACGTGAAATGATAAAAAAAATGCTTTTCGTAGTTAGTTAGCACGTCGAAGAATTTTTAATTTTAAATTAGCTCCAATACTTTTTGTGTTTGACCATCATTAGCATAATCAGAATGTTGTTTTCTTTGTTTAGTAACATTTGGAGCTATAGATCTATAAATACATGAATTTTTAAAATGTCCTTATTTCATTTGCTAGAACTCGCATGAATGTATGTGCAATGTGTGGAACGATAAGGCTAACGTGTGTTCAGGCAAAACAAACTGATCAAACAGTGTTAGCCAGGACCCTCACTTGACCTACTCGTTGGTCGTCCTGGAAACCGGCTGTTGTTGAGGACAACAGTCTGGCTAACAAGGTGAGGTTCGATGTGATCCCTGAAGTAGTGAGTGACACGCAGATGAAGCCAAGCATTGCACAACCGCCTGGATGACCCCGGTCCACTTCATCAGCACGCTCATGTCAGAAAACCTACTGCAATCTGCCACAAGTTTACCCGGACATTAGAAACCCATTGTGGGCATTAGCAGCCAACCAACCATGTGCATGTGTTATTTCGTCATCAAATACTATAGAATAAATAATATTGATAAATTAACGTATTTATACTGGTTTGGAAGACTGCAGTCTCTATACAACCAGTTTCTTGGAAAGAGGGAAAAGGGGGAGGGGGGTGAGCTTAACTTATTTGCAAGTCTATCTTAATAGACTCTCACTACAGCAAAGTAGACGCGCATCCTGTTAGGTGCCATCTTTGCTGCTCTTAACAAACCACCTAACCATGGCCGTTGTTATGCCATGTCACACATGTAGTGGCTTATTTTGACTTGATCTCTGTGTGGCAGTGTAGTTATTATATTCTTGTCTTTATCATACACAAAATGCCAGGCGGACCACTCGGGAATGCTTTGAGATATAACGGATTCAAAACCAAAGACCGACCTGGAAAAAGGTGGCTTACGGAAATATCTGAGACGGTCAATGGTAAACTGTGCATGAGGCACACAGTCTGGCTCGTTCCAGATGTCTCTTCATAACCTGACTCTGAAAGGCAAAACATGAGAAGCGTAGAGAAATAAAAGAAAGATACTATAGAAAGAATACCAATGGTATGTTTTTAGGCTGCAACAAATCACGCCACTGTTCCTGTTTACATCCAACCCAAGCCTTCCCATGGAGCACCCACCTTGCTGTCCCTAATTTAGTAGCTTGTGTTGACCGAGATTTCCAAACTAACTAACTGCATGCAATTTCCGTTAGGTCCGTCAAAACTTGTTAGTATGGCTTCGGTGATTCTATAAATATCTACTCGATATTTTTCCGCTATGCTGAAATGTTTTATTTTTTGTTGTCGCTAAAGGAATTACCATGCGTCCGTTTGACCGATATTCTGCTATTTTTTTAGTAGTAAATAAGTCTAACACAGGAAATGAGGGTATTTGTAAATAGTCATAGAATCTGGTTTCAGCAAAAGTTCGAAAAGAATTATCGGTAGCAAAACTCTTAAGTTACCCGAAACAAAGGAAATATATATTTTTAGCACCGAGTTTGATGTTGTGGCAAAACAGAACAGTACATTTGTTAAACTGTTGAGGTGTCAAATATTCTGCGAGAAAAGACGAGAATTTCTGCGCCCGCGTATTCCTGCCGTTGCAGCAATGCATTTCTTGAATATGTCAACGTTGGTCAATGAAAAGGAAAGCAGCAGCCAGTTACTACTGCAGCACGGCATTATCCAAGCTCTCAGGCGATGTAACAACAGCAATATTATCTAACCCTAAGCCTGAACCTAACCCTAAATCTAAACCTAACCCTTCGCAAAACTGAATATAACCATTAGTTCTACACTTCTATCTGTATCTGTAAGTATTTACTTATTTATTTAAAGTAAAATTATATCAACCAGTCCTTCCCTTAACCAGAAAAGGGATGACAACTTACAGTCATCAGCTATCAAATATGTGCGATGGGAACACAGATAACTCTGGAGTGAATTAAAACGTAAGTTTTAATGATTTCAACATGAGTTCATCAATCAATAAATCCGTTAACTAGTCAGGTTGAGGTTACCAATAGACAAAGACATTCATCGTTCTCTATCCTCATCCCTGCGAGCGAGTGGGGAAAGATCATGTCCTGGCCTTTATTTGATGTTATCAATTCATGACTTTCTTTGATTCCTCGCTTCCTTTCAACTTAAACTGTTCCCTGCAATGCTGTTTTTGAGATGGGATCATGCCTCGCTACTTTTCCAAAACATTTCAGTTTTTTACATTTTACTACTGACGAAGTTATTCTTGCGAATCTGCCAGGGAAGTTATTTTGTCTATTACTGGATCATTTGTTTCATGTTCCTTAAAAGAGATGTGCAAAATATTCTTCTGTAGCATTCATATTCAACATCTTGTATCCTTCTTTCCATGTCACCATTTAGTGTCCAGCTCTCACATTCGTACACAAGAATAAAAATCACTAATGATTTAAATAATTTGACTTTTACGGCAGTGCTAATTTAGATATTTTTCCATTTCACATTCAGTCTTGACAAGCCGCCTGCAGTCATGTTGCGTCATGTCTTCATTTCTTTATTCGACCTTGCACCATGACTTATGCATGACTTTAGTCACAGTCTTAGTCTTAAAATACTTCTTCTGCGGATGAACCCTGTACAGGTCCCAACTATAGCGTGATCTGGATGTAACCAGGTTGAGAATTTGCTGCTTAGCGGACTGGAGCAACTTATTATCTCAATCTCGCTGAGTTGGGATAAGTGCTGCAGAGGGTGGTTAACCGTTGTGCGAGTCTATCTTAATAGACTAAAACGATAGAGCAAAGTATACCTGCAGCCTGTTGGGCGCCATGTGTGCTGCTTTTAACAAACCACCTAACCATGACCGGTGTTATGCCATGTCACACAGTTAGTCGCCTCTTACGACATGCTCTCTGAAGGGCAATGGTGCTGTTCTTGTCCGTATCATACATAAAGACCCCGGCGGACTACCTGGGAATAAGACCATAAATATTTAAAAGAATTCAAGTTTTTTAGCAATTCATCATAACGTCTGTAGAAATCTGGTCTTGATCGCCATTCACCAGTATTTTGCTTTTCTTTGTGTTAAAATGTCAATTCCATAAGTTTAAATTGTGTATAATGTGAACTTGCTACTTACTCGACGAGTTGAAATATATGGACTATTTGTCCGTGGATGGCAGGCTTGATAGGTAAATAAGATCAGAATTTGGGATCAAGATGCTGAGCAGCGCATGAGCTGCAGTGGTCAGCGACCCATAGCTGACTGCTAGCGTCAGGGCCAGCGAACCAAAGCTGCCAAGACCCTTCTACACCTCCACGCGGTGATCCTGGATAACAGGCTGCAGCAGGGCAGACTGGCTACGGAGAAGGGATCGAAGAGAGAATGCTAACTCGGTACACACAAAAAATGCTTGCTGAAGTCGGATGTGTTGGACCGAAAGGTGCAAATATCGCAGCCAATCTGTAAACTACGACACAACGCATTCCGTTCTCTGGACTGCATTCTGCTACTTAAGCCCTTTCAGGGTTTGGTAGAGGGAGATTGAGAACGAACGGAAAAAAAAAGAAAGAAGTAGATCAGAATTTAAAAAGTCTCTACTGGGGCTTATCAATTGGCGCCACTGGTTAAGTATCTGACCATCAGCTTAGAGACAAAACGGCAGTCGATAAACAGTATATTTGTGCCGACTTTGTGCTTCCAATGCCAATACAGGGTGTTGCCAAATTGGCACTAGAGTATCATGTCTACCCCTGAAACGGACTGTTTGAGGACTATCACTAATAGAGACACATTGCAAAATCGAACTGTCCTGGTGCTGAGTTCATTTCCAGAAAGGAAATAAAACACCAGTGGTTCAGTTATCTCATGAGCGTGTATCCAGATCAACTACCACCTGATGGGGTTCAGCGTACAAATATCTGGCCGTGCGGGAGGAGATTGGCTTTGTAGCACATGCATTACAATGATACAAATGTTAGTTACCGATCGCAAGAGATGATGGCGATACCCTCAGACGGTTTTGTCTTGATGATGTAACTTGAGCTGTATTTGGATTATAGTGAGGAAGAAACTGTGATTGTCATCAAAATCACTCTCTGGTCCTTAGCTACCTTGGACCAGTGACAAAACATAAGTAAAGACGACTGGAGATAATCCAGCATGCAGGAACTCTGGTCCCAGCTCCTTAGATACCAGGGGCCGTGTGAAAACTGCGGCCTCGAACCCACGCTGTTTCCGTTCATCGCTTTGCAAGGCATGTGCCTTATTTCTCGACCACAGCGGTCCCCTGCATATGAACTACCAACATAAGGACGATCCTGCATCGACATGGGCTTACGACGACCAATGCAACGAACCTGGCATTGGACAGAACACATAAACTTCCGTCGACGATCAGCTGCACAAGTGGATGAAACATCTACAAAGAACTTACGTAGCTGCTTTATTTTCCTTGTGGGTTCAAGTTTCTACCGTATGGAGTAGTATGCCACATGCCAAATTCCTTGTTCGCCTATTTCATTGGCAGGCTACGGTGCTGCTATTCTTAGATTCTCTTTCGTGCCTCAACAAAGCACGTCAAGCTTGTATAGATCCGAGATCTAGGCGGTCTTACAGGGAGATCTGATCGGCTCGTGTCTTTCACATGCACAACCATCGACGTATCCTTGGAGTCAGTTGGCATGAACTAGCCACTAACACCAATGTCTTCCGACGGACACAACTCAAGAGCATTCTATCAACGCTGGATCGACGCCGCCTCTTTTTCTTCGATCATGTGACCTGCCACTCACAAAATGTCTCAACTTGACAACGTCTTTACCTATCTCAGGAAATCAGAGACGGTAAAACGACACCATTCATGGAACCGTCCCCGAGGCCACCCACGTAACACCTGGCAGACACACATCATCACTCAACCTGCCCTTTATGCCACCTGGTCATGGACTGTCAGGGCAACAGGTCCGGGTAACCTGGGCGGAATACTTGACTTGCCTTGATGCACGGACGGTGTAATTAATGTAACTAACATACCAACTGTTGCTAAGTCTACGTTAGAAGTGAACACGGAATAAGTGGATGCCCATAGAGGACTAAATGATCCCACCATACAGCTTTCGATGGCGGCATATTTGTGTCTAATAACTATTTTATGATTGATGGTATGATGCAATCCAAGCTACGATAGGTACTGGTAACCGGTGTATATGGGTTCACGGTCAATGCCTCCCTTCCCCCATACCTATTAGTCTTACTAAGCGATATGTTGATAATAATTATTATTACCAATGTAACTAATACTTTGAATAGATGTTCGCATTATTGGCAAATCCAGAGAGACTTCTGAAGTATTGGTTCCTATACCGTAGACAGGATAGGGTTCAGTTCACACTGGCTCTTACAATAAATGGGTTGCTATGACAAAAAAAGCTACGCGAGATCCACTGAACTTCCTGGCATTATAGACACACTGGACTCACGTGCAAGAACCCTGACCTCATGTACTGTCATTTAAACGTGTATTTATCGGTTTGAAATGCGTGGTCACGAATTAAAACAAGTTGTGTCCAGCTCTCTGGTCTTGCCAGAGAAAAATAAATTAAAAGACGATGGTCGACCAGGGCCTAAATTAAATATAAGCAAAAAACTATCCCCATGCAAGAGTCGAGGCTCATTTACACGCACATGTTATGCTTCTACGCATGACTGGATTTCCTGGTTACGTGGCTGCTACGAGAAAAATGATCTGTTCTGTTTGAAATGTGAGCTGTTTGGAGGTGATGATCGCTGGACAAAGGAAGAGGTGTGTGACCTAAAACATCTTCACAAAAAAAAAAGATTGAAAAATTTTAAAAAAACATCAAGACAATGTCGTCAGTTTTCTGACATTCGGAAAATGTAACATCACCGAAAATTTGAGTAGAAGAGTACAAAGTATATGTTCGTGATCACAATGATTTAATAACAGACAATCGAGATAATCTGTCCAAAATAATTGATGTATTGAACTTATGTGAAACATGCAATCTGCCTCTTCGAGGTCAGATGTATCGATTTGCAGCTAGGTAGTGATAGTGTTTCGATACGAGTTCAATAGAACAATTTACGAGCGATATTGGGAATAATTGTTTAGTGCAGAAACGAATAATGCTTAACGTTTATCAGAACGCATTTTGTTTTATAAAACATTTGTTAAAGAAAAACCGATAACATGAGAAAAATAAAAAGAAACATCTACATTTGAGAAACTTTGGATTTTCTCTAAATCACTTCACTAAAAAATGTATGACATTCAATTTGCGCCAATTTCACTGTCCCATTTCGGAAAAAACGTTTCATTGTAGCCTACTTTCGATATCGAAAATAACGAATTTTTAGGACTAATGTAAAATACGCACTATGTTCTTTGCTTGAAATGTGTTGATGAGCCCGGGGGTTTCCACTGCAAGCTGGACATTTTGGATTCTGGGTCACAATGGTGAACCCAAATCTTATCTACTGTCACCATGGTCGGCAACATGTCTTTCGACCGACACATTTTGAGCAACCGGCCACAGCAATCGACTCACGTTTGTTTCTGTTCACATGTCAGCAGACTCGGGGCCCAGCGGACACACACCTTTCTCATGTTCGGTCTGTTGTGTAAAAATCTAAGAACTATTCTTTCAATCAGTTTTGCTGACCTAGATATCTCTGCAATTGTCATTTTTCTCTCCTGGTAAATGATTTTCTTCTTGCAGCATTTTCATCGCTGCACTCTGAGGATGGTCCTCCTGATCTTGGAAGATCAGCAACATGAGAACGGCCACACTTAAACTGTATACACCAGTTTTTTACCGAAGCATACGATAGACATAATTCGTCAAACACTGGTTCCATCTCCCTGTGTATTTCTGTGGGTGTTTTTCCCTGCAACATCAATCATTTTATCACATTTCTAGCTCTGATTTCTTCATTGTTCCGACAAACTGTTAGAGTAGCAGATCCGGTCAATCAGGTGTGTTGCGCCATGTATTATACCGAGTAAACCCGTCGAGGAGGGAAATTCATACTTCTCAAGTCCAGTACAAATTGAATGAGCTACATATATTCCAAATCTCAACTTTCTTCTCCTACTCCTTCATTGTCAGGGTAAGACTTATGACAAGCCCCTTGTATGTTCAAAGAGAAGTACAAAACCTAGCTCTTGTCGATTATCAAAAATAAATAATTAATAGTAACACTAAAAATATCAACAGAACCACAATTTCCCCTCTATTTCATTGTTTTTCTCCTAATTTGCGCAATTTTTTCGCTGTTTATTTAAAATTTGTTTCGCCATTTTACCGCCCCAGGCTGCCGCCTAGTCTTGTCTAAATGTATAAACGAGCCTTCTCCTCTGTGAGCTGAGCGGCCTTCTTTATCTAATAGATTCTGTACGTGGCTGAGAGGGAGGGGGGGGGGGGCATGCTTCGTCACGCGGTTCCATCATTACTGAACACCATTTTGAATACAAACATCTGCTGCGCGCTATATAAACGTTTTTCTCATCGGGTAATTCAAATTCCCGCCATTTGGTTCGTTTTGTGTTTAGCCCCATCGTCATCGATGACGTCACACTGTCTGGAGGTTGGAATAAACTTTAATTTTGGAAAGTCTGCCAGGCGTTTTCAACCCAAATAATATCTCGTTTCTAGGCTGTGCATAATACAACTCACCATCTGAGAGGCACATCGGCAAGGGCGATTCAGTTCACCCAGATGTAAACGAGAAACTTATTTAAGTTAGAGAAGAGAAGGCGACGAGAAGGAGGACTCTACCTCATAAACAGCTGAGATCGAACAACATAGTCTCAAACACTTATCCCTCACGGCACTTTTGACTACGGCACTACACTGACCACATTATCCAGTTCATACGAGGGTCTGATAACCATATCGGTAGAGCAGTCGCTATTCACTACAACTACCGTCACGCTCCAGTCAACACAGCTGCAAATGGGTACCTGACATTTGGCTAGGAGAGTAAAAGGCATCGAGGAAAGGAACTTGACACCCTACATCAAACAAGCTGTGGCTTAATCTCTGTCAACTTCGTTACCCGACAGTAGTCTATATACTGTGAGAGAAAAGGGGGGGGGGGGGGGGTAGCGAGGTCTGGGCTGGACGTCCCGAACGTTAAAGGAAAGTGAAGCCTTTGTTATAGCCTCTCCTTTCCAGGTGTAGAGATCTCCGCTGGATTCACTATTCGGCTTGCCGTGTAGGAGATTCCATGACAAATGACCTCTCCTACATTATTGTGTCCCCAGCAGCACCTTCATGATTAGCTCCCTGTTTCTTACAGTCTGCTGTGGGGCGCGACCAAGTACCCGGTGGTATAACTGGGCGGACAGATTAGGCTCATTAGCCTTGGTTGGCAGCCAATCTAAGAGAAGGTCAACTCTGACTCTACACCCAGGTAGACGAAGCTGGTTAGCCTGTTGACGCAGTTCGCCTAGGAGAGAAGGAACTCTGATTGTTAACCAACACGCGCCGGGGAGTGCTGGCTAGTCCTGTGACTATGAGAGTATCATCGGATGTCTCGAGTAACTAGCATCTGCGGGCAACGACTACACTGCCTTGTGGAAACCTCCGGAGAAGTTAGGGCTACGGGAGTGAACCCAGACAGAAAATCCGAAGTGGTAGCACCTAAAGCCGATGGTTTCAAAATTGAGAGATCACTCTGGCAGCTCCTGCAGCTGAGCTGGTGTCAAATTTGCATGTTTTGCATTCCTTTGGATTACACCAGTAAGGCCGAGAGGAGGTTTCTTGCATTTTGAGCAGCTCAGCCCAGTCTCCTGCCTCGCTCTTGAGTGAGGACACAACACGGAAGTTGACAGTTTACGGGTTAAAAGTCCCACCCAAATGGCGTGGGGAAGAGACGCCATGGGTCAGTTCGACAGTGGTAGGGATCATCGCGTCCCATTGGTTGAGTACCGCCCGCCTGAGAAGGGCAGCCCCCCGGTCAGTAGAGTGTCGACTCGCCAATATCTGCTTGCTCCAGTGCGTGCCTGGAACTTAGTGCACGCATGACAAGCGGATGTTGATTTTGCACCAAACGAAACCAAAAATTAAAAAAAATACTCCAGCTCTTCGATTTGCAAGGAAGCTGCGTACTATGTGTACAGGCATCTCCGATGGTGTGTACTATGTGTACGGGCATCTCCGATGGTGCGTTCTATGTGTACAGGCATCTCAGATGGTGCGTACTATGTGTACAGGCATCTCCGATGGTGCGTACTATGTGCCCATGCATTACCGATGATCTTCGAAATGTTAGAGTATGTGGAAAAATGTACAGATGGATCAGCCACTACCTCGAAAACAGAACAGCCAGAGTTCAAGTACAAGGGCAGATGAGCAAAAAGGTGACACTGGAGCAAGGAGTACCCCAAGAGGGGGGGGGGGGGGTGTAATGTCACCCATACTTTTCCGGGTGTATATAAACAACATCACAGAGAATTAACCAAGAAGAGTCCACAGCTCCATGTTTTCAGACGATCTGGCTATGTGGACCTCTGAAAAAAATCTCACCGTAACAAGCAATCGGATGCAGCAGTCCCTAACATCGTTGGAGGAGTGGGCGAACTCATGGCTGGTCAAAATAAACGAGGAAAAAACATGTACGATATTCTCACTCTCAAATAAACCCCAGAACACCAAAATAAGTCTTAATGCGGCCAAACAACAACCCAAACTACTTGGGATTCACATTTGATCGACGCATGACAAGGAAAAGTCAGATCGAGAGAAACCGAATGAGAGCCAGACAAAGAATGGCAATCATGAGGAGACTTGCTGGCACAAGCTGGGGAGCAGACGAAAGTATACTAAAGAAACTGTACACTGGAAGAGTGATACCAGTTCTCGAGTATGGCATTGCGGCATGGACAACAGCAGCTAAGGCGAACTTTGATAAAATTAGCAAACTTCAAAACCAAGCCATGAGAGTTATAACAGGAGGCATGAAGTCAACACCAATTGTAGAACTTGAAAAGATTTCAAATCTGCAATCCATGACCGACAGAAGAGACTGCAGAACCCAGCAGCAAGCAGAGAAACTCAGAAGACTGACAGACCATCCAATGCATCAGAGACTAAATAGATTTGGAAATGGGAAACTAAAGAGGAGAAACTTTGCAGAAATAGCCAAAATAAAGATGAGCGAAGACCCTGTGAACACCGTAACAATACCAAAGCCCCTCCCTACTTTACGCAAACCTACCTGGAAGCAGCATATCATTCTGGAGGTGGTAGAAAATATACCAGTAATTGGAAACAAGAACAGCCAGACTGAAAAAGAAAGAAGAGACATAACCCTGAGGTACATAACGGAAAATTACCCAAGCATGGACTGGACCCATGCATACACCGACGGTTCTGTAACAAACAACACAGAACGGAGGGGCAGGGGTATTCCTGAGCCTACCAAACGGTAGAAAAATAGCACTGTCAGTGGCAACTGGAAAATACTCAAGCAATTTCAGAGCGGAGACAGAGGCACTGAGGGCTGCGGTAGAAGCAATGCTGACAGGCGAAAGCAATGAAAGCCAGATAGTCCTGTTTACAGATTCCCTGACCGTAGTCACAGCACTAAAATACCAGAAAAATGCTGAACGTAATGATTTAAGAGCAGTACTCTGTCAACTATGCCAGCAGTCCGCACAAAAAAGAGTAGTGGTACAGTGGGTTCCATCCCATTGTAACATCCAAGGCAACGAGGAGGCAGACAGACTGGCAAAAGAAGGTGCAAGACTACCACAACCAGATTCTAGTGTGACCTACGAAGAGTCCAAAAGGCTTATTAGGGCCAGATACATGGACTAATGGGAAACAGAACATACTGGCTACACAAAAAAACGATGCCTATTACCAGTTGAACAGAAGAGAGCAGGTCGTGGTCTTCAGACTCCACACAGGCCACAGCAGACTGAGGTACCACCTATTCAATAAACTGAAGATAGGTGACACTGACGAATGCAGTTGTGGTACCAGGAAAATGACCGCTGAACATCTGCTGCAAAACTGCCCGACATACGAGGACCAGAGAAAGCAGATGTGGCCATCACCAGTGGCAACACTAGTCAAGCTCTATGGCAGTGTTGACAGCCTCAGGATCACCGCTGCTTTTTTCGAAAAAATACAGGTTGACGATTGACAGCGTACGAAGAAGAAGAAGAAGAAGAAGAAGAAATGTTAGAAATGCTTGAAAAACAGCAATCATTGATAGGGAGCTCTCTCGGTGGAATGTGGTTATAGTTGCCGTACAGGAAACCAGAATTGCTTCTAAGGGCTTACTAAGGGAGACAAACTACATTTTCTTCAGGAATCGTTGTGTACCTGCGGAATCTCGACAGCTTGGTGTTGATTGTGTTATTAAAAATACACGTCAGGCATCAGTCGATCCTCATTTGGGGGGTCGGGGGGAGGGGGGAGGGGGGGGGGGGCTCTGAGAGGTTACTGGCCATTTGCCCCATCACCGCTACAGGTTCTGTTAATATCCTTACCAAACCCTGACATCTCTGGAGGAAGCGAAGGATCAATTCTATGAACAGCTGGTGGAAATGATCAAGAACAGGGCCAGGGGAGAAGCACATTCTTCTTGGTGACTTCAATGCTAAAGTAGATGGGGACCAAATAACATGGTCAACCTGCCTTGGACATCATGGTATTGGCAGGACAAATGACAATAGTCAGAGGTTGCTGGAGCTGAGCACTCAACAAGGCCTATGTATTACAAAAACTTTCTTCAAGGGCAGGTCGCAACATAAAGTATCCTGGAAACACCAAAGGTTACATCGAAGGCATCAAATCGACTTGATTGTCACCAGACGTTCAGCTCTAAGCATGGTCCTCTCTACTAGAAGCTATCACAGTGCAAACTATGACTCTGACCATTCTCTATGCATGGTAAGCAGTAAGGTACGCTTGCAGCTTCGTAAAATTTTCCGGTCAAACAGATGGGACATCCCCGCATCAACACTGCGCAGATGGTGATTCCTTTCAAGGCGGAGGATCTGAGTGACGCCACAGCTAAGTAGAACGATATGGAACGCTATAGAACGCTATAACACTGATTTAGCTACGTTTGGCATGAGGGAACGGGCCAATTACAACTGGTTCAATGCAAATCTCGCAAGAAGGGAACCAGTAATTGAGGCCAAACGAGAAGCTTTTGTCAATTATTTAAAAAAATGTCCTAATGAGAGGACGCTTGATGCCTCGGAAGGTCCCGAGGCATCAATCAATGATCCACTAAAAAATGCGCGAGTGAGTACTGGCAGAAAGTGTGTGAAGAAATTTAGCTAAATGCAGAGACGGGAAATATCCAGGGCATGTATAGAGGCATAACGATGGAGAGATGTGCTGCCTCCAGAAAATCTCTGACAGTTGTGAAAATCATGGACGCTGATCAGCAAATGGCCACTACTCTGAACTCTGATCTCAAAAAACGGTGTTCACTGATGAGGCCTTGTGCAGGCTACAGGTCTTGCCTATTATGGAAGAACTTAATAGACCACCTACTCTGGATGAGCTTGATAAGGCTATCAACTACCTCTCAAATGGCAAAGCACCAGGGGGAGATGGTATTCCACCCGGAGCCATCAAATGCCGGAAATAATCACTAGGTCAGCCGAAGTTTGAACTTCTATGCCCCCCCCCCCCCCCCAAGATACGTGTGACGCAATCATTGCGACTTTTTACTAAAACAAAGATGACAGCGGGGACTGCACTAATTATAGAGGGATCTCGCTCCTGAGTGTTGTAGGCAAAGTTGACGCCCGCATGCTACTAAACAGGTTGAGACTGCTCACGGACAGGGTGTACCCATAATCCCAGTGTGGCTTTAAAGTAGGTAGATCAACAATGGAAATGATTTTCTCGCTTCATCAAATTCAGGAGACGTGCAGAGAATAAGATCAGCAGCTCTTTATCGTGTTTCTAGACCTCACCAAAGGTCTTCCACTTGTTATCCTGTAATTACCACGCAGTGTGAAGTCTAAGCTTTTGTTTCATCCTCAGCTGCCCATATCGGACGATTATTGTAAATGCGTCAGAAGGTAGAGATTTATTTGCTAATTGTCTTAAGCTCTAGCACTGCTTTAATGACATTTGAATGAGGAAGTTGTTCACCATCGTGAGCCGCATTTTGTCGTCCTGAACTACCTTGGCCCAGCATCATGACGCGTTAGTTGAGTCGAGCACTGGGTGCGACTGTCTTCCCCCTCGGGTTTATTCAAGGCTACGCAGTTCGGGTAGATACTTAGCTAATTTCCTAATGTTTTTATGAGGACAGCGGCTAACAGCTTTTTTTCTATATGCAAGTGTCAAAGGGAACTTCTACGCGCACATCGGGTAGTAGAGACATCCGAGTTTATAGTTCGCCAAGGGTTCTTCTACGCGCATATGATCGGGACCTTCGAGTATATCGTTCATCCCCTATATGACTAGACACACGATCTTTCCCCCTTTGTGACAAGTAGTCGCTTTAAAAATGTGGGTTTCGTTTACTTACTGACTTACTTAACGTCTTTATACTGGTTTAAAAGACTCTGCAGAGTCATCATACAACCAGTTTCTTGGAGGGTGGTTAACCGATGTATGAGTTCATCTTAATGAACGTATAACCATAGAGTAAAATTAGACCTGATACCATCTATATTGCTCTTAACAAACCACCTAACCAGTATTTGGCATTGTCGCAAACTTAGTATCCTCTTACAGCATGTACTCTATGGGGCAATGGTTCTAGTCTTGTGTTTATCATACACAAAGTCCCCAACAGACCACTCGAGCTACTTATCTTTCTTCAGTTACTGCCCCTTTTTCCCTCATAACAAAATAAATAATAACACGCTAAATTGGATTTCGAACACGTATCTGTGTCAAGACACCGATTTTCTAAGCGATCGTCACTATCCCGTCATATACTTTTGTCTCGTACTTTCAGTCCATCCTTAAATGACAGAAAGGAATGTAACAAGGTTCTCTCTGTAACGGCCGCTAGTTTACGGTTGATAAGTGCGAACAGTCATCATTTCCAGCCGCAGTGTTCCAGGAACTGTGTGAACGGATACAAAAGACTTGTCTGCCCCTGGCCGATCGTGACTTTCCATTCAAAGTGGGAGACTGGAATTCATGTCCACCCAGATAATGACCAAGAATTGGGGAAACCGTGTTGGCGGATGCTAATGAATCAGAGACAAACAGAAAATGGAGGTTTCGACAAATTCGTCAGACGGTCAACAATGAACGGCTCTTCACACAATCGACGAGTACTAGTTTGTAGTATTCATAATGGTTCTTGCAAGTGATGAGTGCTAGTTTCTAGGAATAATTGGTGGTTGTACGCGCTAGTTTCTAGGAATGATAGCGGCTGTCCTTACACACACGTTAGAAGTGCTAGTTTATTGGAATGATAGCGGTTGTTCTTACACACACACGTTAGAAGTGCTAGTTTCTTGGAATGATAGCGGATGTCCTTACACACCCAAGTTAGAAGTGCTAGTTTCTAGGAATGACGGTGGTTGTACGCGCCAGTTTCTAGGAATGATAGTGGTTGTTCTTACACACACAAGTGATAATTGCTAGTTTCTAGGAATGATGGTGGTTGTTCTTACACACACAAGTGATAATTGCTAGTTTCTAGGAATGATAGTGATTGTTCGCACAGAATGAGTAGTTGCTTTTTTAAAAATTAAGACAGACTGGGTAAATAGCACGTGAAAGGTATTTACAAATGGACAAACTGACATACACAAAGATACAGAAAGACAGGCAGGTAGGCTGGCAGGCAGGCTGGCAGACAGGCTAGCGGGTGGGGGTGCGGACGACAGGTTTCCGGCGAGCAGGCGGTCTCGCGTTCGAACGATTGGACAGCCAGGCAGCCAGACAGACAGAGACAGGGAGACAGAGATATAGACGGATAGATAGAGGGATAGATCGATGAATAGATAGATGGATATATATTCATACAAGCAGGCAGGACAGGACAGGACAGGACAGGCAGACAGACAGACAGACAGGCAGACAGACAGACAGACAGGCAGACAGACAGACAGACAGACAGACAGATAGACAGATAGATAGACAGATAGATAGACAGACAGACAGAAAACAGGAAGAATGACATAAAGGTGTATGGATCGATACTGTGAATGCATTTCGTCATTTGATGGACCGACCATGAATCAAAACATTGTCGCAATTTTGTTGAAGCTGGTTCCGGGGTACTCTATTTTACATGGTGTAATTGCTATATCCATGCACAAACCTCTGCAGTCACCCTTTTGCGACATGCATACTAAGATGCAATTATCCGCTTCCACCCACCTACCCCTCCACCTCCCGCCCATCCCCACGAATGAAGGGACCTGATACCCATTCACAGAAAGTGGGAGATTAGCATAGATGATAATCACGGTGATGGACACGACAGTATTGTAGCGTGATATGACTATATTACCCCACTCAGTGACGATTGCATCCTGTGCTCATAGATTGGAAGGTTCAAATTCATCTGGTAGATCAATATAATAATTGCTGTAGATAATATCGATATACGAAATCCGGACATGCGCTTAGCAAAGCATTCGTTAATATACAATATGTCTATATTTTTGCAAATGTTATCTGATCATGCAGCTCTCAATATTTCTGAGTTCATAAACAGCAGAGGCTTTCAACTTTTAGAGTGTGCATATACACACGGAAATGCAGTAGGGATACATGAGAGGTCAGGTGGCTCATAGACAAAATCGTGTATACAGAATGGTTCTGATACGGCCCTGAGCAGACACAAGAACAAGTCACATTGTGGAATAAAAGAAGATGGATGTAGCTCCCTCTTTTTATATCTTTTCTTATTGTTCATATATCTTTTTGACGTTTATCTCTTCTTTGGTGATGTGTTTTAGTTCTTAAGTGTGTTTTTGGTTGTCCTGACGAATCCTTTTGTTGGAAACATCTGTTTCGTTCTCACTTCTTTTCCAGAACGGTATCTGAACCATATATGTCTCTGTTTATTACACTATATTTTGATGCACAGTACCACCGCATCCTCGCCTTATTAAAACGGTGGTATTTGTTTTCATAATATTTTAAAATATTTTTTTTTTTTAAATATCGCAAATGCCTTCTCTTCGGTATATTTAGTATTTCTTCTTCTTCGTTCGTTCTCAATATCCTGCTACAAAGCTCTGAAACGGGCTTTGCAAGTTGGATGTTGTCCAGAGAACGGAATGCGTTGTGTTGTAGTTCACAGCTTGACTGCGATACTTGCACCTTTTTGTTCGACACATCCGAATTCAGCAGACATTTTTGGGTACCTGGTAAGCTTTCCCTATTCGATTCCTTCTCCTTGGCCGGTCTGCTTTATAGCAGCCTGTAATCCAGGATCACCGCGTGGAGGTGTAGAAGGGTCTTGGCAGTCCTGGTTCACTAGACCTGACGGAAACAAGCTATAAGCCGCTGATCGCACTGCTTAGCATCTTTATTCCTATTTAGTAATTTAAGAAAGGACGAGATACAAATGTATATATCTTTCATGGGAGGCTGCCCATGTATTATCTAGACCCAAATGTAGAACACATAATAGTGCCACTGCTCTGGTACCCATCTAGTCTTTTGGTCCCACATTCAAAGCCATTTTCAAGATACATTTGATTGGGTGAAAGAACAATCAGTCAAATTATGACTGAATATCATCATGAAGAAAACCAAGCTCATTAAACTTAACACTAACAGCAACATTTAGTCATGCCGGAGTAAGAGCAGTTGAAAGAGGTGGATGTCTTTACCTACGAGTATTTAGACAGCACTTCTAACACATCAGAAGGTACAGACTCAGATGTACGGAGCAGAAATGGAAATGCAAGAGGGACATTAAGAACACTTCAAATCATATGGAGCTCCAGAGAAATCAAGATTCACACCAAAGTTAGAATATTCCACCCCAGTGTCAAGTCAATGGACCAAAGACATGGAGAACACCAAGGTCATACAACAAAGACGTTAGTCCTTCATTAACAAATGTCTAAAGAGAATAAAAGACATACAGTAGCAGAGCATTGTCTGGAATTGAGACCTAAGGGAAAGGAACCAAAAACAGTCTCTGAAACAACAAAGTCTTAAGAAAAGAAAATGGGGCTGGAAAGGGCATTCGATACGGAAGACACCGTTCTACATATCAATAATGGCTGTTTCATGGAGTTCTCAAGGGAAGGGGAAGACCCAAACATACATCGATACGATAATGTTAGAAGGAACAAAGATTAAATGCTTACACCTGGAGCGATGCAGAAAGAGCAGCACATGACAGTGTATGCAGGCGGGATGTTGTCGATTGTCTATGCACCGAGAGCTGTGAGGTCTCTGATTGATTGATTGAGTATATAATGGGGCTTACGTAGCAGAGAGATAAGGCGCTCAATTATCATGACAAAGAACGATAGCAAGAATCACTGAGTGTCCCGGCAAATCATGAAATTCATACGCAGTAGGCGACTTACCTCCACCAGTTAGCTGCAGATAGTTGAATGGCAACAACAACAAAACTCCAATAGATAAACTTCGGCTACCTGGCAACAGGCATGCACTTGCATGTGTAGATACAAGGATTTCAAGTATAGTTAGTTTTCTGTCCACTTCTGCCATTGAGTTGCTTGAGGAGTTTAAATCGTCTGCCCTGCGCCAAGTGCGTTGCATTGGCCATTGTGAGTATTTTCTTTCGCACATTTACTCTGATATCATCTATCCACCTGTCTCATGGTGGCCATCTTGCCTTGTAGCGAAATCTACCCTCGTTGTAAGTCTTCATTGATTGGTGGTGCATTCTCACGAGGTGACCAAACCAGCGATTTTCTTTTGTCTGGAGATATAATCAGCACAAGAGGTAGTGTCGACCATACTTCGAATGGCTTCGTTTTGCAGTCTTGTATTTTTTGGTAACACCGTTGGTCTACTTCAAACACTACATTTCACACATCGAAATTCTGCTCACACGCTGATCGAACAGAGACCATGTTTGGCACTGGTAACCACAAAATAAGATGTTGCTTTCATGCAAAACATGCTCGGGTGCGTAAACGTACGACAGCTGATAAGTTACAGAAAATGCTTTCTGACACCCAGTCTGGATTTCTCAGCCTACCGACAAAATATCTTGCACACGTTTCTTAACTCACAGGTTTATTGAAGAGCAATATTATTTACATTTATATTGAGTAACTCATATGCTCTGCTGATCATATATTCTGGCTTCGTCTAGTTAATTCACATGTTCTGTTTGGCACATTTTGTCACAAGCGCATTCATATGGGATTGTGGAATTAATTGTCATCGTCATACAACATACACTGATCATCTGCAATAAGCAATTCGTGTATTGAGTTCAGTTCTGCTTCTGGTGGCTTGTAGATGTTTAACAGTCAATTGAGGGGAAGCATACGGAGTATTCCCCGTATTAACCTGCTAGAAACATGGAACCATCCAACTACTGAACGTTTGCTATGAGGCTGTCTACCACATTCTGTAGAAAAGGTCTATATTATAAGACAGCAAATAAATGTGATTGTTTGTCAGTCTTGCTACAAACTAAGCAATGGTAAGTCCCAGTGAGGTGAAATTTTCGCAGATTAATTTGGCTGGAATTCTCCGGTCAACGTCGTTATTTAATAATCCTCGGACTGTGAGCAGGATAACTGCGCACCTTAGTGTGCCTGGAATTCCAGGTGAATGCACTATTTTCTGATCTACTTCTATCATTTCCGAGTCAGTGACGTCAGAATAGACAAGACGTGACGATAATCCTATCTCAAATAGAAAGTGGAGCAAAAGTGCTTATGTTCTTTCTCATCGTGCATCCTGTGGTGTTCAGATTTGCGCTGAATGTCACAATTATTGTTCCAGCCTCTGAAGATCATTGAAATCCGTGCGAAGTCGGTTAGTCATCATCATCATGTTCTTTGCAGAACGTCGCTCTCATGACAGCATGTCTGTAGAAAACTCTGTCTTTCACCAGTCTTCCGGCCTGTCCCATTTCTAATCTCTTCGCCAACTATATCGATTTTAGATTAGAGTTGTGTCTTATCATTCTTTGTATTCAGTCGGTTAGTGAGACTAATAAATCATAAGAAAACGAACAAAAGGTGTTTACACCCTACGGTTGTTGTTGTTGTTGTTTAATGCCCACGATGAATAAGTTTACTCTTTGTTGCGCCCTGAAAAAGGACGTTAAGTGGCGGGTTGCAGTTGCTTTCCTCACACCCCGAGCATGCTGATGAAGGTAGATCGTGATTCTCCAGGCGGTTTTGCGATGCTTGGCTTTATCTGCAGGGCGCTCACTACTACGAGATCACATCGATCCACATCTCGTAAGCCAGTCTGCCTTGAAAACAACCTGTTTCCAGGGAACGCTACATGGAAGAAAGAATGTAGTATTGGTCAGTATATTGTACCTGACCCTGACGTGACGTCCTGGCAGTATATTGTGCCTGACCAAGTAGTCACGTCAGGGTCAGGCACGTGACGTCTTGGTCAGTATGTTGTACCTGACTGGACTAGCGTATTAGTTCCCCACGCCCTAGGGGAGATAAATTGCTAAAATAAATCGGATTAAGGAGGGTTTTCCATGGGGCTGGCTACTCAATTATGTAGAAACTATTAGCCACATAGTAAATAAACGAAGCCCTCTACATTGCATGGCGTAATAGGCAGAACTAAGGAAAAAGGTTTTACTAGTCGTTGCCCATCCCAAGCGAAGATGGCGGCGGTATCATAGCCCTGCTGTGAGAGGTTATCTCATTGAACATGAGATCAAGATGCTGAGCAGTGCAAGATCTGCAGCGGTCAGGGAATCAAAGTTGACTGCTCAGCGTCAGTGCCAGCGACCCAGAGCTGCCAAAATCCTTCTCCTCGCGGTGATCCTGGATAACAGACTGTAACAGAGCACGCTGGCTAAGGAGAATGGATCGAAGAGGAAAGGATTACCCAGTATTCAAAAATGCCTGCTGAAGTCAGATGCGTTGGACCGAAAAGTGTAAATATCGCAATGAAGCTGTAAATTATACGACACAATGCAATCCGTTCTCTGGACTACATCCTGATATTTCCAAAGCACTTGTTATGGTTTGGTAGCGGGAATTTGAAAATGAACAACCACGAAGGAGAAAATATTACTGTACAGTTTAATCCTTCCACATTATACTCTACTGCACATGGGACACACATGTAAGGGTTCGACTGCGGTTCGTTCTGTTTTTTCCTGTGGCTCCCTTTGCCTGAGCCTCGGCGATGATGTCTGCAACTTCTGGGATGCTACCACGCCAGCTGGATTGATTTTGTGCGAGTATCTCCCAGAAAGTGACATAAATGTTGAAACTTTTCAGAAGCATTTTTAAATAGTAACTGTAATGTTCCATCCCCCCCCCCCTCTCCACAACCCCCACCCCTCACGGATGAGGATCTGTCAGTTCTGAACTCATCGTATAGCAGTTACTTGGGGAGGCTTGGAAAGGTGTGAGCTGACTCTAACGGTACACACATAACCAACATAAGGACAACCAGCAGTAAGGAAATCTACTTTAGAAATGATATCATAGGGGCTACATTTTTACAACCTCGAATGTAGCAAAACAATCAACTTGTCTGATAAAGGGAGAGTGTAATTAGGATTGCACAACTAAATTATTGCAAGGAATTACAAAAAAAAAAATAAAGTGAATTCACTGTCATTTCCTTAGTTTATGAACATTCGGCAGTAATTGTGTTGAAAATCACATGCGGCACACATTCCAGTTTTTGATTGCAAGTTCATTTTTGGATTGTGTAATTGAGATTAATGACAGAAAACGGTGAACATGTCTCCAGGCACACATTTACGGAATCGTATTTTTGTAAGGGATCGTGTCAAATGTTGAATTTAATAGTTGTGTCATGATCTACAAGGAATAGTTGAATTATGGTCTTGCTAGTCAATACAAAATAAGCAGTCTACGTGCATTTATAGGGAGGAAGACTAACTTCTGGTCCAGCAAAACATACTAATCAGACATGTTATCCAGGGTCAGGCAAAATATACTGGCCAAGAGCCTCATCTCGGCTTCCTTGTTGCCTTCCCTGAAAACGGGCTGTTTTCATGGCAGCCTTGTTAACGGGGTGAGGGATCGATGTGATCCCTGTAGTAGTGAGGCACACGCAGATGAAACCAAGCATAGAACAACCGCCTGGATGACCCGGGTCTACCTTCATTAGCACGCTTGGGATGGGAGGAAAGCTACTGTAACACGCCACGTAACGACATTTTCAGGACACACACAAAAAGTAAACCTATTTATTATGGGCAATCTAAACAACGACAGCATGCAATCACTTTTTATTAACAAGATGTCGTTACTGAATCGAACGAGAAATATGACATTTACGATAGCTAAATAATAACAATAACCGGCTCATGTGACCCAAGGCTCGTCGAGTCAGTTGTCCGTGAATAGGATATATGGTCAAGGTCCATATGGTGTACAGTTCTGATGAGTAGAGGGCGATCTGTTGCTGCCAGTTGGTGCGATTGAGACCCCATAGTGGCATCCGTATGGGACAATGTCTTTTTCGACCATTGATTTCGACAGCCATGTGCAGAATCTGGTTGGCTTGGACGTCACGAGAGAGAGGGGGGGGGGGGGGACGACATATTCCAGAAGATAGAGAGGTGGCAACGTTGTTTCATTGAAAAAAGATACTATAAAGATGTGTTGGTCGGACGATTCAACATTGGTAGTCTGGTCATGCAAGTGCCATTCTGTCATTCTGACGGCGCATTTGGAGACTGGAAGACTGTCCAAGTGTTGGTACCATAGAGAAGGATTGAAAGGACGCAGGGTTTCTAAACGCGCAGGTTAGTTTCCAGGGAGAGAAATATGGGTTTTCAATCCTGTCCTCTTTAGCAGTTCATTAACACCTTCAATGCATTTTTTTTTTTCGGTTTCCTCTTGCACTAAAACGTTTTTGTCTGTTTTTCATCGCATCTGTCCTGTTATGAAACTAAATGATGGCATGGGGAGCTGCAGTTTTCTTCCAGGTATCTTCAATGTGGCTGCTCATATTTTCAATCCATGCCTCTGTACTGTAGTGTTTCATTAACACCACCATTTCATGTCTTTTCTTCGTCTTCCTCTGGCAATGAAATTCTTTTGTCTGTCTCCCATATCATCCCGCCCTTTATGGCACTAGATAATGAGGACTTGATGAGGTGCAGTTTTCTTTGGTGTGCCATCTTTGTAGCCGTTCATATTTTCACTCAGTCTCTGTAGTTTTTCTCTAAACCCATCGATTCCATTGTTTTATTTTCGGCTTCCTCTTGCACTGGATCCGTGGCGAAGTGGTTAAGCCGTTGGCCTCGTGATCAAGTGGTGTGGGTTCGACTCCAAACTCCGCCGTCTTTTTCACGGGTGCTGGATGCGGAGTCCCCTGCATCTCGTAGTCGCCCCCTAGTCGTCTTGTCCTTGACTTGCCACTGGGATCGGGTGGCATGAGACGAGGGAGTAAGGATAAAAAGTAGCGCAGTTAATCCTTACTAAAAATAGCGCTAGCAAAATTAATGATACCATCATCGTCTACGATGGACGGCGACCTTTGCCTCTTGCACTGAATCTCTTTTATCTGTTATTACAGACAGGCAGATTTTAAGTATTTGTTATGTCCTAAAAAAGTCCTGCCTTGTCTGACTATACATGCAAACTTCGGCACTATTCCCATTTTCTATCGGATTATTCTTATGTCTCAATTTTATTTCATCTATTATCATCATCATCCTCACCATCCCCAGTCACGCAACCTGAAAGGTCATTGGGCACCAATACTGCAGATTGTTGAACCAGTTTCCGCCACTCCACTCGTTATTGCGCCAGGATATCGAATCTTACGTCTGGACGAGTTAACCTCAGTGGTATGAATGTCATTGTTGTGTCTTGAGACTGCTGGCGCATTTCTATTTTTCTCAATGCTTTTTGCAATAACAGTGTGTATTTGGCCATTTTGCACCTGGCGTAGCCCATCCTTCTCCAGGCGACATGTCCACTCACACTGTGAATTTGTCTATGATCTCCCTATCTACCCAAGCATGGCGTCACAGGTCCACTCTGAAGGTTATGCCTTTCCGTATTGATTTTCCGGCCTCGTTTTTGTCGTTTGCTTTCAATCGCTCTTGCGTATTCTGTGGTCGACTGTGTCCTTTAATATGTCGATTGAATTACATCCTGGAGCTTTGATGGGCACAAGTAAAGTTGGAAAAAACGCACATAAAAGACGAGATATTCTAAGAGGAATATATAACAATTCAATTGTAGACCCAAAGATCACAAAAATCACACATGATTGAGGAGCGAATCAGATCAGCAGCCATGTCGGCGCTCGACTGGAAGGACCTCTATTGTACCTACCCTCTGTCTATTCGATGGAATCGCATTTCATACCCTTCATTCTTGTAACTTGATTGGATGTAAGAAAATAGTAACAGATAATTGTTATCAAAGTACAGTTGAAAATGTGTCCTTTAGTCTTCATTAAAACCTGTTGATGTCTTAGGAATGTTGATATCTCGTTTATCACCACTTTCATATTCTGAGATGTTGCTTCCATCTCACTACATGTCCTTTCTGTGTCGTGTGTGAGCTATGCTCATCGTATACTTGAATTCTTTTAATTGATTAAGTTCTGATATTCATGTGCTGCCTTGTTTAGTTAAATTCCTATCATCATCTTAATGATATGTAGAGCACAGCACAATAAGTGAGTCACTCTTTTAGCGAACAGCACAATAAGTCAGACACTCTTTTAGCGAACAGAACAATAAGTCAGTCACTCTTTTAGCGAACAGCACAATAAGTCAGTCACTCTTCTAGCGAACAGCACAATAAGTCAGTCACTCTTTTAGCGAACAACACAATAAGTTAGCCACTCTTTTATCGAACAGCACAATAAGTTAGTCACTCTTTTAGCGAACAGCACAATAAGTTAGTCATTCTTTTAGCGAACAGCACAATAAGTCAGTCAGTCTTTTAGCGAACAGCACAATAAGTCAGTCACTCTTTTAGCGAACAGCACGATAAGTCAGTCACGTTTTTAGCGAACAGCACAATAAGTCAGTCACTCTTTTAGCGAACAACACAATAAGTTAGTCACTCTTTTAGCGCACAGCCCAATAAGTCACTCTTTTAGCGAATAGCACAATAAGTCACTATTTTAGTGCACAGCACAATAAGTTAGTTACTCTTGTAGCGCACAACACAATAAGTCACTCTTGTAGCGCACAACACAATAAGTCACTCTTGTAGCGCACAACACAATAAGTCACTCTTGTAGTGCACAACACAATAAGTCACTCTTTTAGTGCACAACACAATAAGTCACTCTTGTAGTGCACAACACAATAAGTCACTCTTGTAGTGCACAACACAATAAGTCACTCTTTTAGTGCACAACACAATAAGTCAGTCACTCTCTTAGCGCACAGCCCAATAAGTCACTCTTTTAGCGCAGAACACAATAAGTCAATCACTCTCTTAGCGCACAGCACAATAAGTAAGTCACTTATTTTAGTGCAAAGCACAATGAGTTAGTCACTCACAATAACAAAAAAGCACAAGCAACAACAACAAAACCTGTAAAAACAGCAGTAGCAGCAACACGACCACCAACAGCAACAAAAGGAACAAGAAGAGTTTCAACAACAACAACAGCAGCAACACAAACAACAACTCCAACAGCAACAAAAGGAACAAGAAGAGTTTCAACAACAACAACAGCAGCAACACAAACAACAACTCCAACAGCAACAAAAGGAACAAGAAGAGTTTCAACAACAACAACAGCAGCAACACAAACAACAACTCCAACAGCAACAAAAGGAACAAGAAGAGTTTCAACAACAACAACAGCAGCAACACAAACAACAACTCCAACAGCAACAAAAGGAACAAGAAGAGTTTCAACAACAACAACAGCAGCAACACAAACAACAACTCCAACAGCAACAAAAGGAACAAGAAGAGTTTCAACAACAACAACAGCAGCAACACAAACAACAACTCCAACAGCAACAAAAGGAACAAGAAGAGTTTCAACAACAACAACAGCAGCAACACAAACAACAACTCCAACAGCAACAAAAGGAACAAGAAGAGTTTCAACAACAACAACAGCAGCAACACAAACAACAACTCCAACAGCAACAAAAGGAACAAGAAGAGTTTCAACAACAACAACAGCAGCAACACAAACAACAACTCCAACAGCAACAAAAGGAACAAGAAGAGTTTCAACAACAACAACAGCAGCAACACAAACAACAACTCCAACAGCAACAAAAGGAACAAGAAGAGTTTCAACAACAACAACAGCAGCAACACAAACAACAACTCCAACAGCAACAAAAGGAACAAGAAGAGTTTCAACAACAACAACAGCAGCAACACAAACAACAACTCCAACAGCAACAAAAGGAACAAGAAGAGTTTCAACAACAACAACAGCAGCAACACAAACAACAACTCCAACAGCAACAAAAGGAACAAGAAGAGTTTCAACAACAACAACAGCAGCAACACAAACAACAACTCCAACAGCAACAAAAGGAACAAGAAGAGTTTCAACAACAACAACAGCAGCAACACAAACAACAACTCCAACAGCAACAAAAGGAACAAGAAGAGTTTCAACAACAACAACAGCAGCAACACAAACAACAACTCCAACAGCAACAAAAGGAACAAGAAGAGTTTCAACAACAACAACAGCAGCAACACAAACAACAACTCCAACAGCAACAAAAGGAACAAGAAGAGTTTCAACAACAACAACAGCAGCAACACAAACAACAACTCCAACAGCAACAAAAGGAACAAGAAGAGTTTCAACAACAACAACAGCAGCAACAAAGCAGTAACAACAATAACAACAACCCCTCTCCCCCCGCCCCCTTTCTTCCACCAACTCCGCGCGTATTGCTAAAAACAGCAATAATTTTGGGGTTGCGGGTATGATATTTAACACATCACCTGGATCAAACTGACCTAGCGCCCTTTAAACTCAATCACATTATCTAATTCAAATCTGTAATTCAGTTTGTTAAGATGCATCTTCAGTTGAAGGGCCTGCAAGTGTAGCTGTGATTCCGAGCGTAAGATCTCTTCCGGCCATGCACAGTTCTAACCGTCGCAATCTGCAAAAAACATTTCCCACCTGTCACCACGCAGGCAACGAAACGCTACAAGGAAGTCCAGGCTGTCTCAGAAATGTAAGACCTCCTTCTCTATTCTCTTAGTTTGCATGTATTTGGGTAGAGTTTCATTTATTTTATATTATTGTCATTTAAAATATGTTTTTGTCTTTTTCGTTCCACTGGGCAATATAGTTGCACATTTCTTTATGTTAAACTTTAGTCTTACATTGAATTCTGGTCCAGTGTGGGATCCGTGAAAACGAGAAAGCAGATGAGCTCGAAAAAGCTGGAAGAGGTGGCACGCAGAACCTTACCACAGAGCAATAAAGAAGCAAAGACACTCATAAAACGATACACAAGGACGGAATGGAGATACCAGAGCAAAGAATACATCCAGAAAATAATGGTATAGACAAACTTGGCAGAGATGGGAAGACAAAGATCCTCAGACTCAGAACTGGACATTGCAGACTTAAGGTTCACCGCCACAGAATGCGTGTCAGACACCGCCAAGTGCGATTGAGGAGCAAACACCAGACGATATCCTGCCAACATTGACCTAATTATACAAACTAAAGAGAGGCAGTTTGGCCCAAGCGAGCGACCATGTTCGAAACACTTGGGAGGACAGACGAAGACCTAAAACGCATATTCTCCTTCGTGAACAATACCTGGCTAAAAGTATTGGATGAATAAAAATGAAACATGAATAATAATAATAATTATAAAAAGAAGAAGAAGAAGTAGGAAAATAATTTATATTAAACCCGTAACCCTAATTGGTGGAGCTTATGCCACACTACATTTTGATTATCTCAATTCAGATTGTAAAAATTCGGGGATCCATTTGTCTGCAGTGTAGTTTAATTGACAATAATTGTTATGCGAGAAAGCCCTATCAAAACCTTCAGGAAAGAGAACAGCCATTCTACTCGAGAACCATTAGAACTTCAACGTGAGTCCGTTGAGAAACGATCAGCAGCATGTGCGGACAACGGAGATTTTTGATTATGTGCTGTAAAAATAAATCTCAGGTCTTGCTGACTCTCCATACTAGTATTAGGCTTTCGACGAGGCCCTTATTATTGCAACCTACATCTTATCCGTGCTATTGAAACAAGTTTCTCTCAGTTCTGTGAATGGTGTCATCTGAAGCTCAGCAGCATATGCAGATAGCTCAAGTGAAAATGACTGAACTATTTACATGTCTGCTATACACTTTCCATGTTTTTCAAGAATGCAAGTTATTGCCCATCGCGAAGCGATGAAGGCCACACTATCAGACGGTTTTGTGTTAATATGATGTGCGCTGTATTTGGATTATAGTGAGGAAGCAAATGCGCTGGTCATCAATCTCACTCTTATCCCGAGTTACCTTGGATCAGTGGCAAGACTATTGGTGGACACGACCGGAGGTAACTCGTGATGCAGGCACTCTGGTCTTACCTCCCGTGAGACCAGGGGTCGCTTGAAACTTGCGGGATTCGTTCGACCACCGTTTCCGATCATCTCTGTGAGAGGCGACTGCCTTAACCTCTTGAATACAGCGACCCCAAAACATGTCACGCATGCAGCATGCAGGTTAACATAACAACACGATACACTTTAAACATTTTTTAAGCAGGCTACAGACATGATCAGTTCTCATAAACTTTGATATTTGCTTAAAAAAGACTAAACTATTACAGATTTGCCCCAAGTGCAGATATGACGTTTTGTTTAAACACAATACAACAACATTCCCCCACAGATAACGCTTCAGTGATCTATACTGAGAATATTAAATAAAACGTTTTTAGAAGAATACTTGATAAAGAAGAATTCTATAAAAACAACGAAAGAACAAGTTTCTGGTTCTTCACTTCAAGGCGCTTTTGTCCTTTATTGGGTAACCATCCACGGTCTCTGTCAACTATGTTCTAGTACTGGGTAACCATTCACGGTAACACCAACTATGTTCTAGTACTGGGTAACCATTCACGGTCCCTGTCAACTATGTTCTAGTACTGGGTAACCATTCACGGTCTCTGTCAACTATGTTCTAGTACTGGGTAACCATTCACGGTAACACCAACTATGTTCTAGTACTAGGTAACCATTCACGGTTCCTATCAACTATGTTCTAGTACTGGGTAACCATTCACGGTCTCTGTCAACTATGTTCTAGTACTGGGTAACCATTCACGGTAACACCAACTATGTTCTAGTACTGGGTAACCATTCACGGTTCCTATCAACTATGTTCTAGTACTGGGTAACCATTCACGGTAACACCAACTATGTTCTAGTACTGGGTAATCATTCACGGTCTCTGTCAACTATGTTCTAGTACTGGGTAACCATTCACGGTTCCTATCAACTATGTTCTAGTACTGGGTAACCATTCACGGTTCCTATCAACTATGTTCTAGTACTGGGTAACCATCCACGGTCGCTGTCAACTATGTTCTAGTACTGGGTAACCATCCACGGTCGCTGTCAACTATGTTCTAGTTCTGGGTAACCATCCACGGTCTCTGTCAACTATGTTCTAGTACTGGGTAACCATCCACGGTCTCTGTCAACTATGTTCTAGTACTGGGGAATAAAGTTTAGACAGTCGCATAGCAGATTCTGACGTCAGACACAAAATGTTGGAGGCCTCATTGCACTAAGTCTTGCCATTTTTGAAGTAGAGCAAACATTGTCCTTCTTTGTTGTCTTGGTGTGCATAAATTAAATGGAAGTATCCATTTTCAGATGCTTAAACGAAGCGTGATGAGACCGGGGAGCGAACCAACATTCTCTCGCGGCCAGCCTCTCTTACTACTTTGCCACTCAGACACTTGAAGTACAAGTTTGTGGATACAAATTTTTTTAGGAACCTTGTCTAAAATAGAGGAAATCTTTACAAGAGAAATCCTCTTCCTTTAAGGCTATCATTAACGCGAGATATGGAGTCTACAAGGAGTATCCAGACAGAAGATCTGATGAGCTGTTTGATTCTTGTGTGAAGATAAGTTCAGACTGTGAGACAGAAATAACAGCACTAGAAGTAACTATTTGCCTGTTGAAGACTGTAATTGATGCTTTCCCATCAAACGCCCAAAGAAACGTAATCTTTATAGACTACCCTTCAAACACTGGAAGATGGTGGTCATTTTACGCCTAAACGTACCCAAATATCCCTAGATGTCAAATAACATTAAAATCCAATGAAGTCAGAATTGTTATGCAATGGATCCCTGGTCACTCAAATACATCCTGGTAATGACAAGGCAGACAAGCTAGCTAATAAGGGATCAAATCAAGAACAATAATAATACACTCCAACAGCCCTACATATTATTGAACAAGTACTGAAGACTGCGAACAAAGAGGCTAAATTGATGGGCAGAGGAGAAGAGAGAGAGAGATATAATTTTCAAACATATGGCCATTCCTAATACCAAGAAAAATATGAACCTCGTACAAGGAGAGATCAAAACATAATTTTCTAACGTCGCGCTCAACTCATACAACTGAACAGTCACTTGAACAGATGCCAAATAGAACATACTCCAGAACGCTGGCTGTGCACATATCTCTAAAAAAAACTGTTGAGCATCATCTTTTTGAATGTCCGGCTTTAGGAAAGAGCTTCTTCCTCCGAGGTCAGACAAACACTATGCTCGGGACAGCTTACAAACACTTGCATATACCACTAAATGACATTTGGCCAAAGTCCAGGAGCCCACGGGCTGCTGAATCAATAAACAACCAAGAAAATCTATAATCTATTAATCTTCAGAATTTTTTAAAGGAGAACAAAGCAAATAAAAGCGGACACAAGCAATTTTACAAAATACTCGTGAAATACAATAAAAATGCATAATTTATTTATTTAAATAAATGTATTACGGGCAACAATTAAGTTTGTGTTAAAATGTCATGCCCAAAATTTAAAAAGCATCAAGGCAAAATATGAGCTTAACTTTAATCTTATACAAACAACAGCAAAATGTATTTCTAGAATGATGTTTTTTTTTAAATCTCAAAATTTTATATATTTGATTTATAATTATAAATATAAATAAGAATTTATATTTGTAGTTTGGGCTCACAATAAGCCTGGAAATGACAAAGGTTCTCGTACAGGGCATTACCACTCCCCGTCCACAAAGATTGATGGCGTCACTCTGGAGGTCGTCAACAGTTTCACTTATCTGTGGTCTGCCATCAGCAATGCTCTCTCGCTCGAGAAGGAGACATTAGGGTTGGCAGGGGAAGTAACCTCATGGCCCGCTGACGAAGAGAGTCTGTGAGAACACTGCTCTGTCTCACTACACCAAGGTCTGGGTCTATAAGAGTTGTGTTCTTGGCACTCTCATGATATGGAAGCGAGACTTGGAGCTCTTTCATTAAGCAGCAAAGGCGGCTCAACAACTTTCACATGAGGTTTCTAAAGCGTGTATTGAGGAGTGATTGGCAAGAGAGAGTGCCACATTATGTGGTCTTGTTTGTTTGTTTTGTTTATAAGAATCGACGTCATTGCACTCCGGGCATACCCATAGGTGCTCCGTCTCTCTCATCAAATGACGTAAGGCATGGATGCTCATGGTCCCTGTAATTCGCAGATTGTACACACTCCTGCTCCGTCCTCTCATGCGCCATACTCCGTTCGAACTTCGTTTAATGTCGAAACTTTGCAGTCTGTGGATTGCTGCTTTATCTATTGTGGTGTCCTCATACAGCAGGCGCTCTTTGATTGATTACAAAATGTCACTTATATCCATCACTAATGTGCCCATGATGGGAGCTTGTGAAGCTATGATGTCAGTTCTTTCATTGCCCTGAACCCTAGCATGAGAAGGACAATAGATCCATGGCAACCCCTGGAGGTTTGAGGCCTCAACAGCTGCTATCCACTCGTACCTAAGTCTTTCCTTCTGTACCTTCTGAAGTACGGCTTGCATGTCTGTCACGATGACTGACCTTGTTATAGAAGTCTTAGATATACATTTCTGTTGAGGTCACTGTTTCCGTCTCTATTTCATACTGGAGGTTTTTAACATGTATGCCCTACTGGCTTTATAGATTCTGTTACTGACCCCGCAGTTAATAGTAGTTTCCCTGGAAAGAGTGCTGCCAAGGTATGTGAAGCTGTCTACTGCTTCGAGGCGCTCGTTCTTGACTCTGATATCTCGGTGGCGATATGCCTCACTCGAGGCAGGCTGAAACATTACTTCGGTTTTTTTGTACTAATTGTAAAACCGAAGATGTCGCAGGCTGCTGAGAACTTGTCCACAAGTGTATGCATGTCTCTTTCAGTGCTGACAGTGAGGGCACAGTCATCAGCGAAGAGCAAGATGGTTGTGTCCTTTACCTTGCTGTGTGCTTGCCGTTGCTTGAAATTGAAGAGTTTTTCGTCAATCCTGTATTTTATTTCCACTCAGTTTTGGTTACAACCCTGATAGCTGACCCTGAGCATGGCAGTAAACATTATGGTGAAGAGGGTTGGGGCTAGTACACAGCCCTGCTTGACGCCATTTTTTGGGGCTAGTACACAGTCCTGCTTGACGCCATTTGTTGGGGCTAGTACACAGCCCTGCTTGACGCCATTTGTTTGGGCTAGTATACAGCCCTGCTTGACGCCATTTGTTGGGGCTAGTATACAGCCCTGCTTGACGCATTTGTTGGGGCTAGTACACAGCCCTGCTTGACGCCATTTGTTTGGGCTAGTATACAGCCCTGTTTGACGCCATCTGTTGGGGCTAGTATACAGCCTTGTTTGACGCCATTAGGCACAGGAAAGTCATTTGATGTTTTCCTATCACTCAGCACATGAGCATTCATACGTTCGTGGAATTGTTTGACATCTTTGTGAATCTGCTTTGACAGCTGAATTTCCCCGTGACCTTCCAAAGTCCATCTCTGTTGATGGTATTGAAAGCCTTGGTCAGGTCCACGAAAGTCATGGACAGCCGGCGTTGCTGATCTTGGCATTTCTCCTGAAGTTGCCGAGCCGCGAATTTCATATCGACAGTTCCGCGACCCGACCTGACGCCACAATGGCTCTATGGAAGAAGACCATGTTCTAGGTGAGCGATCAATCTGTTGAGGAGAATTCGTGCAAGTATCTTGCCAGCAGTGGATAGGGGGGAGATTTATCTGTGGTTATCACAGGATTGACGATTTCCCTTTCGCTTGAATAAGTGGACGATGGTAGCATCTTTCAGTTCTTGTGGGGCAGTCTCAGTGGTCCATATTGTGTTTTACAACTCAGTTAGTCTCTGTGTTAGAGCACGACTACCTACTTTGTAGATCTCAGCCGTTATTAGGTTCACACCTGCAGCCTTTCCATTTGATAGTTGGTTGATTGCAGCTCTGACCTCCTCGATATTTGGAGGAACGTGAAGTTCATTGTACAGAGGTGTCTGAGGTAGGCGTTCTATTGCCTCGTCGCAGACGGAGGACGGTTGGTTGAGGACCGTGCGGAAGTGTTCTGCCCAACGTTCCAGTATTTTTGGTTTGTCTGTCAGCAGTTCTGATCCATCTGCATTCAGAATATTGGAGTTCCATGCGACGGCTGTGGGCCATACATAATCTTTAAAGCATCATAGAAGCGTTTTGTGTCGCTTCTGTGAGCTTGAAGTTGAATTTCACCTGCCTTGTTTCCGAACCCTGTGTCCCAATAGACTGAGGTACCATCTATTCAATAAACTGTAGATAGGTGTCACTGACGAAGGCACCTGTGGTACAGGGAAAATGATCGCTGAACATCTGCTGCAAAATTGCCCAACATACGAGGACCAGAGAAAGCACATGTGGCCATCATCAGTGGCAACACTAGACAAGCTCTATGGCAGTGTCGACAGCCTTAGGATGACAGCTGCTTTCTTCGAACAAATTCAAGTTAACGTCTGACAGCGCATGAAGAAGAAGAATCCTGTGTCCTTTATGTTCCTGAGCTTTCATTGGACCACTCTTTGTATGATTGTGAACGCCATCTTTTTGACTGCAAGCGATGTGTCCCTTTGATGAACACTAAATAGCTCATTTGTTTCCTTGATAAGGGACATGATTTCTGCGTCGTGTCATGTATCCAATGTGTTCAGAGTCCCTTTTAAAAAAAAACAATTGTATTCTTTGCGATCGCCTCATTTCTCTAATCCCCCAGGCGGTGTGCGTTGCACTGTGGTTTTTATTTTGCGCTTGTCGGTCCAGTGCATCTGACTTCAGCATGTATTTTTTATAAGGGTCTGCTACCTCCGGCATTTTCTAAGGGTTTGCTTTCCCAGGGTAACGGCCGGTGCTGTGATGGGGATCGAACCCACCACCTTCGGTTTGTGAGCCGTGCCACTTAACCACTAGGCCACGCCGTCCCTAGTCTCTATTTGCGGCCCAGTCTTCATCCACATTGGTCTGACCTAGCTGCAAATTCTTTAGGTTTTTCATCTAGGTCCCTTGCAATTCCTTCAGCGATCCTCATGCTTTGCAGTTTTGTGGTGTCTAACTTGTTTGTCCTATGCCTTCCATCCTGTTGCTGGTTCTGGGTATACTGTGCACATACAATTCAAAATCACAGAAAACAAAGGACATAAAGACAAAACAGGCAGGTAAGCGCTAAATCAGCCAGATACACGGCAAAAGTACCTGATGGTAGTAAAGAACGATAGCTATCACAGTCATCCAAAGGAAGAGTATTTGCAAGGACGAATGAATTTCTATATCACATTAAAAATTAGTGGAACCACTTGGGGAGCTTGCGGAAAAATACTTAACAAAGCTTACAAATAAGGTATACGATCACTTCTAGAATATGGGTCAGCAGCGTGGTGCCCTGCAGCCAACACTACCCTAAAATAGGTGGATAAGGTGCACTTAGAGTCATTACAGGAGCAATGAAATCAACATCTATAGTGTAGATGGAGAAAATGGGGAAAATACAAGCACTAAGAGAACGAAGAGACACAAATGTATTAACACAGGCATAAAGGTTCCTTTGCATGCCGAGCCATCCAATGAAAGACAGACCCAAAATTTAGCAACGGGAAGACTGAAAAGAAGTAGTTTTATGCATCAGGCCAAACGACTTCGCAGGCAAATTATAGATCTACCTGAAGTTGACATCTCCATGAAGTCTGTACCAGAACAAACCCTTTGGAGAGAGGAGCATAGACTATCAGAATGCATTCAAACAAAAGTGAAAGGAATACTAGACAAGGAAGATTAGAACAGTGTGCAACATAGGATAGTGACCCTCAGTTTCCTAGATGAAGAATACCCACAATACCTCTGGATCAGAGTATATACAGATGGGTCAGCACAGAATGCAGTAAAGAATGGTGGAGCGGGAGTGTACATAGAATACCCAAATAACATAAGGGATACATTCAGAGTACCAGCCGGTAAATTATGTCACACATTTGATGCAGAAATCCAGGCAATCAAGGTGGCAACTGAGAAACTGTTGAACACCAATGTCGGTCCACAACCTATAGTATTTCTGACAGATGCACAATCAGTACTCCAAGCACTGAAATTCTAGAAACTGCCAGACAGGCTCTACTGTCTGAACTGAGCAACTAACGCAAAATTGTCATGCAGTGGATACCTTCTCATTGTGGAGTACCAGGAAACGAGAGAGCAGACCGACTGGCAAAGGAGGGTGCTGCAGACGAGCAAGCAGATGTGCCAGTTACATACCAACAGAAGATAAGGATGATCAAATCAATCAGGAAGCCACCAACAGAAGATAAGGATGATCAAATCAATCAGGAAGCCATCAACAGAAGATAAGGATGATCAAATCAATCAGGAAGCCATCAACAGAAGATAAGGATGATCAAATCAATCAGGAAGCCACCAACAGAAGATAAGGATGATCAAATCAATCAGGAAGCCATCAACAGAAGATAAGGATGATCAAATCAATCAGGAAGCCACCAACAGAAGATAAGGATGATCAAATCAATCAGGAATCCACCAACAGAAGATAAGGATGATCAAATCAATCAGGAAGCCACCAACGGTAACATCAGATGATTGCCATAAGATGAACAGACAAGAAAAAAACTGTTGTGTTGCGCCTTAGAACAGGACACAGCCGACTCCGCAGCCACATGTACACAAAAATGAAGATTGGCAACTCAGCCATGTATACATGCGGACAGACCCTCCAGACAGCAGAGCACATACTACAAAACTGCCTTGAATATGATATACAGAAAAAATCTCACTGGAAGAGAAACTTTATGGACGTGTATATAAACTACAAAAGACAGTGACGTTTATACAAGAGACAACGTTGCAGATATAGACTATTTTAAAATGAACAAAAGACGAAAGAAAAAGCAGGAGAATCACATTTCTATGTCGCATTTCTATAGCCAATTTCTATGTCTAATTTTTTCGTCGCATTTCTATAACGCCTTTCTATGTCTCATAATTATGTTGCATTTATATATCGCGGTTCTGTGTAGTATTTATATTGATATATGTTTGGTTTCTGATGTGAACATTTCGTGCTTTTCATTCAAATGAATGCTACTGAACTACGGATAGTCATATAATTGATTTTAGTTCAAACTATTAACATGCCACGTCTTCCATACTCTGCCCTAATCAAAAACATATGGCTATGGCTTCTATTCCGTTCGCTCCTTTTGAGAATCAACCGATTAGCGTCTCACGGGAATTTTACTGGCATGATCGAATTGGTTATAACATGTCTCCCTATTGTCCTCAGAGCTGTCCCATAACCCATAGATCTGAGTTATATTCGCGATCAAGTTGTTGCGCTGTACATGAGCTGCAGCAGTCAGCGATCCAAAGCTGACTGCTAGCGTCAGGGCCAGCGAACCAGAGCTGCAAAGACTCTTCTACATCTAATATGGTGATCCTGGATAGCAGCCAGCAAATGGATAGGCTGGTTAGGAAGAAGGGATAAAAGAGGGAAGGCTAACCCGGTACACAAAAATGCTTGAAGTCGGATGTGTCTGACCGAAAGGTGCATATATCGCAGTCTAGATGTAAACAACGACAGAGCGCATTCTGTTCTCTGGACAAAATCCTGCTTCTTGCAAAGTCATTTCAGCGCTTGGTATCTGAAGTTTGAGAACGAACAAAGAAGAAGAAAGAAAGAAAGAAAGAAAGAAAGAAGAAGAAGAAGAAGAAGAAAAAGAAGAAGAAGAAGAATTACGTTCAAATTTGAGGGCTTTGATTAGAATTTCATTGAGAAAAGTCTGCATGAAACATCTGAACATCCTTTGATGGGTTTTGCGTGCCTGCACTCTACAATTAAAACAACATCACACAATTAAAACAACATCACAAAATTAAAACAACATCACACAATTAAAACAACATCACATAATTAAAACAACATCACATATTTAAAACAACATCACATTCATATTTGCCCTATTCTGAGAAAATGGATTCAAACATGTTGAGCATCTTGGAAGACTTCTTAATAGAGCACGGAAGTTATCATTCAGAAAAATAGAAATACATTATTCACCAAACAGAATTAACTGCGAATTCATCCATGGATCGCCGAGATTGTTCTCGTCCAGCTCTTGGGCCACAGAGCTTGACCTCACTCGCCTTCTGGCTCATTGAGCTTGGACCATCTCCAGACTTCTCCTATCCCTTTAAAACGACATGCTGCTTATACTAGCGTTCTTCAACCTTTGTACACCCGGGGAAAAACATGATACATGTTACGCGGACAGGCTGACGGCTGAAACAGACACACAAACCAATGTAGATAGTATTTTTTGTTATAAAATTTCAAATTTTATCTAGTGTGACGTCTGTTTCTGCTAAGAGGTTAGACAATAAATTATACGTGGCTGGGGTGTTGTTTCTGAAAGACGAAACTCTGCAATAACATCAATTCAATGTCTATGTTTCGTTGTTATTACTTACATGGCTGAAAAAACTTGTTTCATATAAATAGGAAGTCGAAAAAATTACCAACAATTTCATGCGCTTTGATGATGACAATGATGAGATGTGAGATGGCAGCTCTTAACAGCCCAATGCCTCCCTAATAAAAGCACACGTCCTCCTCAATTGTTGTAGTGATGTGTAGAGCGTGTTGAGTATGGTGGGGTGTGGTGATAGCAGCAGGTTTTGCAGATCGGCCAGTTCTGGACACAAAGTCAGGACGTACTCGACTGACTCCTCGTGGTAATGGTAGAATCTGCAGTTTCGTTCCCGTAGTGGGTCTAATCTATTAAGATGTTTGTTGAGACGGGCATGGCCTGTACTCAGCGTGAAATTTCATCGCTTTAAAACTCAGTGATGGATATTCTTTTTCGAGTGATATTCACAACTGTGATAATGATTGCATGTTATCTCTGGACACCATACGACAACTCGATCAGCTTTTCTTTCTCACAAGAGGGGATTATTAACGCAGAGATTACCTTTCAGAGGATCCTTATTTTCAGACAAATTATTATTATAGTTTTCGCCTAAGGCCCAAAAATTTCACGTACCTGGGTAACAAGCATAATCTCACCAGATGGCAAAGGAGACACTGGAATCCAACCAAGGTGTAATAAAACAAGTCAAATCATTGGGCAAGTCGACACTGGAATCCAACCAAGGTGTAATAAAACAAGTCAAATCATTGGGCAAGTCGACACTGGAATCCAACCAAGGTGTAATAAAACAAGTCAAATCATTGGGCAAGTCGACACTGGAATCCAACCAAGGTGTAATAAAACAAGTCAAATCATTGGGCAAGTCGACACTGGAATCCAACCAAGGTGTAATAAAACAAATCAAATCATTGGGCAAGTCGACACTGGAATCCAACCAAGGCGTAATAAAACAAGTCAAATCCTTGGGCAAGTCGACACTGGAATCCAACCAAGGTGTAATAAAACAAGTCAAATCATTGGGCAAGTCGACACTGGAATCCAACCAAGGTGTAATAAAACAAGTCAAATCATTGGGCAAGTCGACACTGGAATCCAACCAAGGTGTAATACAATAAGTCAAATCATTGAGCAAGTCGACACTGGAATCCAACCGAGGTGTAATAAAACAAATAAAATCATTGGGCAAGTCGACACTGGAATCCAACCAAGGTGTAATAAAACAAGTCAAATCATTGGGCAAGTCCCCAAAATTTCAATGTAAGCACATGACAATGGATACAAAAAGAACGCTGTCTGGCTGTCTCTGCCTGTCTGTCTGGCTGTCTATCTATCTATCTAAATGTCTGTCTGTCTATCTATCTATTTATCAATCTATTGTCTGATCCTGGTTTGCCTTTAGGCGTCAAGTGTATGTGACACCTGGACAGCGCCTTAGTGTGCGCTTCGTTTAAGGTGAAACTGGCTGCCTCGGAAATTCCGTCAATCCATCATTTACGGGGTCGTCCTCTAGCTCTGGTACCGCTGTGTTAGAGCCATCTGTGGGACGCTGCTGTTTTATAATGAAGTCTAGCACTGGCTTAGTGCCCATCTATTTCATGATCTGATCGTTTCTAATTCTGTCCCATCTTGTCACACTTAGCATTCACCTCAGGCATTTCATTTCTGTTGTTTCTATTTTTCTCTTAACTTTTGCTGTCAGTGACCAAGCTTGACACTTGCAGCATAATGTAGGCATGAAAATTGTGTTGAACAAGACTCTTTTTTAGCCAATCTTTACTTGCTTGTTCTTCAGTATTGTTGACATCTGGCCAATGATTTGGTTTGCTTTGGTGCATCTGTGATCGATCCCTTCTTGCATTCTTCAATTAGATGATACTGTGTTTCCTAAATTCTTCCTCAAAAACGCTATGCAACACGATATTTCTACCCACATTGGGATATTAGTACCAAAATTGGGCATTGACAAGTAAAGATAACATACATGTTGTAACACCAGAGATTAAATGCTGGCGTAAAAGGTTTGAAGTAACACGAATGGATAGAATCAGAAACGAAGATATTATGAAACAAGTAAGTATAACACCAGTGCTAGATCTCACCAAGATACAGCGAACCAAATGGTTCGGCGACGTGACGAGACAGACACCAACAAGTAAGTATAACACCAGTGCTAGACCTCACCAATATACAGTGAACCAAATGGTTCGGCGAAGTGACGAGACAGACACCAGACAGTATTCCTCAGAAAGCAATCCTATACAAATGCAATGGATACAAATACAAAGGCCGATCACGCAAAAATGTGGTAAGCAGAAATAACAGAAGCAGTGAATCTCTCCATGTTTGAAGCACATTACAGAGCCTGGTCAAGAAACCTTTTCATGGATAATTGTGTAGCTGACCTCATTTGAGTTTTAAAATTAGTCAATTATAGCTTAGCCATGACCTACCACAGATGGCCATGGCTTAGCTCACCTAGGTGCGATTTCCTCATTTAAATTTTCGCGGACTGGCATGACATTTCTGCGGATCGGGGCCAGTCCGCGGACGGGCGGTTGAGAAACACGGGAGTTAACGACCACTACTACATTTGATCTTCAGAAAATCTGCAACAAAACATTTTGCGTACTCTTACATTGGTGGTTTCTCTAACAATTTGTTGTATGCGATGAGCTGGCTAACCCCATGAGGACAAGTTGGGTTAGAATACTTTTACAACTTGTGTGGTGGACATATTATATTCTCTTCATTAAGGGACCATGTGGCATACTCAGGAATTATCTCTACACTAAGTTAGCCACGAAAGAAATTTTCACTGGAACTGCTTTGGCCTCTTCCGCCTTAATTCGTTCACCAACATCAGGAAATCAACGGACACTGAGCAAACATACCAAGTTCTAACTATTCAACTCAATCGTAATATCAGTCCTGACATATGGATGTCAAAGCTGGAAGACAACAAAACAATTGAAACATAAAACAATTCAATATACGCTGGAACCAGTTCGTAACTAAGGACTCGATAAGAACAAACACAAACCATCTCTGCGTGTCGACCATCATTAGCAAAAAACGCTGGACATACATCGAATATGTACTTAGAATGAACAACAACCGTCTGCCATTGCAAGTACTCGAATGAACACCAAGGGGCGTTCGGAAAAGAGGGGGCCCCGGTGAAACACTCAGAAGAACAATCATCCGAGATGGCTCAACTATGAACCTCGGCAACATACACGATCTAAAAACAGTGACATACCGTTCCAACTGTAGATAATTTGCTTCTGCCTTATGCGCCGTATTTAGCTGGCAAAGAACATAGATAGAGACAGATAGATAGGTTGGTTGCCTATCCCAACATAGAGACAGATAGATAAGTTGGTTGCCTATCCCAACATAGAGACAGATAAATTGGTTGCCTATCCCAACATAGAGACAGAAAAGATGGTTGCCCATCCCGACATAGAGACAGATAGATAAGTTTGTTGGCCATCCCGACATAGAGAGATAGATAAGTTGGTTGCCCATCCCGACATAGAGACAGATATATAAGTTTGTTGCCCATCCCGACATAGAGACAGATAGATAAGTTGGTTGTCCATCCCGACATAGAGACAGATAGATAAGTTGGTTGCCCATCCCGACATAGAGACAGATAGATAAGTTGGTTGCTCATCCCGACATAGAGACAGATAGATAAGTTGGTTGCCCATCCCGACATAGAGAGATATATAAGTTGGTTGCTTATCCCGACATAGAGACAGATAGATAAGTTGGTTGTCCATCCCGACATAGAGACAGATAGATAAGTTGGTTGTCCATCCCGACATAGAGACAGATAGATAAGTTAGTTGCCCATCCCGACATAGAGACAGATAGATAAGTTGGTTGCCCATCCCGACATAGAGAGATAGATAAGTTGGTTGCTCATCCCGACATAGAGACAGATAGATAAGTTGGTTGCCCATCCCGACATAGAGAGATAGATAAGTTGGCTGCTCATCCCGACATAGAGACAGATAGATAAGTTGGTTGCCCATCCCGACATAGAGAGATAGATAAGTTGGTTGCTCATCCCGACATAGAGACAGATTGATAAGTTGGTTGCCCATCCCGACATAGAGAGATAGATAAGTTGGTTGCTCATCCCGACATAGAGACAGATAGATAAGTTGGTTGCCCATCCCGACATAGAGAGATAGATAAGTTGGTTGCTCATCCAGACATAGAGACAGATATTTAAGTTTGTTGCCCATCCCGACATAGAGAGATAGATAAGTTGGTTGCTCATCCCGACATAGAGACAGATAGATAAGTTGGTTGCTTTCCTCTCACTTCTTGTCACCCCTGTCAATCTCATAATGACAGTTTGTCTCAAACTTATTCTGCCGCTCAAATCCACATGCACCCTGTTCGTGTCTCTAGCTACCATAGCAAATGGACTGGTCCACTACCACCAGCCATCTTTGATCACCATATCCTAGAGTCTAATAGTGTAGACGATTGCCCAAACCCTTAATACCAATTACATGTCAAACTGGTCCTAGGAGGAGAATGCCGAATCCTGTCTGGTCTCTATTTGTCCTGTGCTAAAATCTTATTTTTTTTCAGAAATCTAACATACCAGATTGAATTCAAGATGCACTCGAATTGACAAAACAAACATGTTGGGTTTTTGTCAGGGCATGACCGCTTCTGACTGTCAACGAAGCTGTAAATGGGTACCTGCTGATGTCAGGCAAAAATTCGGAGCCGCCTTGGGGGCTACATTGTTCGGGATTCGCCATTGGCACTGCCAGCGATGAAAGAGATTGAGCACATATGGGGACGCCTATGTTCAATGAAATCGATCATTTGAGTCATTTTCTATTTAGTTATGGCAAACTAAATTTCCAGTACTGTACTGTACTGTACGAGAAAAAAAGGGAAAATAGTTCACCGTAATGACTTCACTGTATCTCGTGTGTGTTCAGTCCCTCTCACAATTGAAAATGTCGATGACTCCTTCTTACAATTGAAAGTGTCGATGACTCCTTCTTACAGTTAAAAGTATAGATGACTTCCTCTCACATTTGAAAGAGTCGGTGACTCCCTCTCACAGTTAATAGTACTGACGACTCCCTTTCACAGTTTAAAGTACCGACGACCCCCTCTCACATTTGAATGTGTCAATGACTCCCTTTCACAATTGAAAGTACCGACTACTCCCATTTACAGTTGAAAGTGCCGAACACATAACACGAACTCTGTAGTTCCTATATCGGCCTGCATTTTCCTTTGAGTTCGCCAGGCACTCGAATAGCTGAATCGACTAATAGAAGCGGTCGGTGCGTGACTAAACACAAACAAAGACATGCACAGTCACATATCCTTACTTTCCGTGGCCAGATCACACCGTCAGACAAGTTTTAATGTTTGATCAAGCGGATTACGTTGTCATTACCCCTCAACATGTCGTCCATATTGAACGCTTCAAGAAGGTTTGGGCAGATCGTCAGGTGGTTTGGGTTGCTCTACAATTGAATGTCTCATCTGCAAGACTACCACAACCAGATTCTAGTGTGACCTACGAAGAGTCCAAAAGGTTTTTTAGGGCCAGATACATGGCCAAATGGGAAACAGAACATACTGGCTACACAAAAAATTATGCCTATTACCAGTTGAACATAACAGAGCAGGTCGTGGTCTTCAGACTCTGCACAGGCCACAACAGACTGAGGTACCATCTATTCAATAAACTGAAGATAGGTGGCACTGACGAATGCACCTGTGGTACAGGGAAAATGACCGCTGAACATCTGCTGCATAATTACCCGACATACGAGGACCAGAGAAAGCACACGTGGCCATCACCAGTGGCAGCACTAGACAAGCTCTATGGCAGTGTCGACTACCTCAGGATGACAGCTGCCTTCTTCAAACAAATTCAAGTTGACGTCTGACAGTGTACGAAGAAGACTGTCTCATGATCCATGTATCCTCATCTCTTTAAATTCTTCCCGCGGTGCAATGAAATAGTTCATAGTCTATTTAGTGACTTCCGTAGGGCATGCGGTTTTAATGATCGGTTCCTATTGAAGCTCGAATATTTTGTCATTCAATGCGACGCTCTTGAGGAATAGTATGTAGGGTCTGTAAGAAACTTCGACCAGATTTTAATGATGTGCGCTACGACTGATGTCCTTCCTCTTCTTTATCTTCTTCTTCGTACGCTGTCAGACGCCAACTTGAATTTGTTTGAAGAAAGCAGCGGTCATCCTGAGGCTGTCCACACTGCCATAGAGCTTGTCTAGTGTTGACACTGGTGATGGCCACATGTGCTTTCTCTAGCCCTCGTATGTCGGGCAATTTTGCAACGGATGCTCAGCGGTAATTTTCCCTGCACCTCATGTGCATTCGTCAGTAGCACCTATCTTCAGTTTATTGAATAGATGGTACCTCAGTCTGTTGTGGCCTGTGCGGAGTCTGAAGACCACGACCTGCTCTCTTCTATTCAACTGGTAATAAGTATCATTTTGTGTGTAGTCAGTATGCTCTGTTTCCCATTTGGCCATGTATCTGGCCCTAATAAACCTTTTGGATTCTTCGTAGATCAATCTAGAATCTGGTTGTGGTAACCTTGCACCTTCTTTTGCCAGTCTGTCTGTCTTCTCGTTACCTTGAATGTTACAGTGGAATGGAACCCACTGTACCACTACTCTTTTAGGTGTTGACTGCTGGCATAGATGACAGAGTACTGCTCTTAAGTCATTAAGTTCTGTATTTTTCTGGCTTTTTAGTGTTGTCATCACGGACAGGGCATCAGTAAACAGGGCTATCTGGCTTTCATTGCTTTCGCCTGTCAGCATGGCTTCTACTGCAGCCTTCAATGACTGCTCCATTCTGAAATTGCTTGAGAATTTTCCAGTTGCCACTGACAGTGTTATCTTTTTACCGTTTGTTAGGCTCAGGAATACCCCTCGCCCTTCATTCAGTGTTGTGTTTGTTGCAGAACCGTCAGTGTATGAATGGGTCCAGTTTGTGCTTGGGTAGTTTTCCTCTATATACCTCAGGGTTATCTCTCCTCTTTCCTTTTTAGTCTGGCTGTTCTTGTATCCGATACCTGGTATATTTTCTACCACCTCTGGAAAGATATGCTGCTACCAGGTGGATTTTCATACAGTAGGGATGGGCTTTGGTGTTGATATCATGTTCATAGGGTCTTCGCTCATCTTTGTTTTGGCTATTTCTACAAAGTTTCTCCCCTTTAGTCTCCTTTTTCCAAATCCACTTAGTTTATGATGCATTGGATGGTCTGCCAGTCTTCTTCGTTTCTCTATTTGCTGTTGGGCTCTGCTGTCTTTTCTATCGGTCTTGGATTGCAGATTTCTAATGTCTTCAAGTTCTACAATTGACTTTGACTTTATGTCTCCAGTTATAACTCTCATGGCTTGGTTTTGAAGTTTGTTGATTTTATCGAAGTTCGTTTTTGCTGCTGTTGCCCATACCGCAATGTCATACTCGAGAACTGCCCTCACTCTTCCAGTGTACAGTTTCTTTAGTATTCTTTCATCTGCTTCCCAGTTTTGTGCCAGAAAGTTTCCTCATGATTGCCATTCTTTGTCTTGCTCTCATTTGGTTTCTCTCGATCTGAGTTTTCCTGGTCATGCGCCGATCAAATGTGATGCCCAAGTAACGACTGGTGTCCAAAGATAGGGTGCCTTGAGACGATTATCTGTTTCTTTCTTTCGATTTCCGATGTGACTCTACTTCCGTTTCTCATGTGGTGCTACACCGATTAAGACTTTTTGTTTCAGATGGAGGAGCTTTTAAGCACCGTCACATATAACGTGTAGAAGGACATTTATACGTATGGATCGACACTGCGATGAAACAGAAACCAACACTAAGTTACTACAAAAAAGGCCAAGACAAATATAAGCTAGCGAATCAAAGAAGACTGAATGCGTGCTTAAAATAGAAACATGGAACACTTACAGAAGTAAAACTTGTTCTCTTGTACCGCTCTTCTGTCGAAATCCAAATTAACATTAATTGCTCTCATGAAACTTGTAGTCTGACTCCCCACCATACAGTTTATACATATAATGGCTTTATAACGCTAGCGCTACGCTGGCGCAACTGACAGATTTCAAAAATATTTACTGCTGTCTGTCATTTCCACAGGTCATTACGTCTATTTGGCTGATGTTTAATCACTTCATAGACTATATTTTGTTTTTAGTGTCAGACTCGGAGTCTGAAATATGTCAATTAATTTGACCTTGGTTAGGATTAGTCTTTCCGTGTAATAGAAGACTGTTGGTTGCTTCCATTTGTCGATAATCATGCAAACATTTTGTTAAATAAAGTCTTATTATCTCACAGTCTCAAAGCCACCAGATTAAAACTTCCTATTTCTCTCTTTTCGAGAGACAGATGCAGGGATCCAGTAATCCGATATGGATGTTACAGTCGTAACCTTCTCTTTATCAGATTATGGAAATCGAGCACAGCTTCTTTCTTCCGATATCGGATAGATTGAGAAGCTTCCAGATTCAGAGACAGTCATAATAATTTAATCAAGCTCTCAATCTTTTATTCTATCCTTTAGTTAGACGTCTTTGTGCACGTCCTGACCAACGTCCTTAATTGATATTGGATAGTGTTTTTGTTTGGTGATGTCTTTCCGTCCTTGATCTCAAAACTTAACTTAATTTAATTATACATAAACTTAAACGTAACGTCTTTATAATGGTTTAGAAAACTCTGCAGAGTCTCTATATTTTCAGTTTAATTTACATTTCTTAGTTCTAAAATTCAGGCGCACCAAATATATTCTTAAATGCATTAATTGTCCATGTCTTCATTATATCTTGTGCCAATGCGTTTCGAAAATTCAGAAGTCTCTGACTAAACAAATCTTTCTCTATATCTACTCTGGACTTTTATTTAGTTAATTAATAGCTATTCCCTGTTCTTGTATGTAGTTGTATTTTAAACCACCATCCATCATCAACACTCTGTATAAAAACACAAAACCATCACCAACATCCTGTATGAAAACAGAAAACCACCACCAACACCCTGTATAGAGACACAAAACCATCACAACACTCTGAAGGGAGAGACACAAAACAATTACCAACACCCCGAAGGGAGAAACACAAAACCATCACCAACACGCTGTATGGAGAGACACAAAACCATCCCCTCAAAACCATCACCAACACCCTGAAGGGAAAGACACAAAACCATCACTAACACCCTGTATGAAGAGACACAAAACCATCACCAACATCTTGTTTGGAGAGACACAAAATCATCACCAACATCATGTTTGAAGAGACACAAAACCATCACCACAAAACCATCACCAACACACTGTATGGAGAGACACAAAACCATCACCAACATCTTTTTTGAAGAGACACAAAACCATCACCAACATTCTGTTTGAAGAGACACAAAACCATCACCAATATCCTTTTTGAAGAAACACAAAACCATCACCAACATCCTTTTTGAAGAGACACAAAACCATCACCAAAATTCTGTTTGAAGAGACACAAAACCATCACCAACATCCTTTTTGAAGAGATACAAAACCATCACTAACATCTTGTATGGAGAGACACTAAACCATCACCAACATCCTGTTTGAAGAGACACAAAACCATCACCACAAAACCATCACCAACATCCTGAAGGGAGAGACACAAAACCATCACCAACATCTTGTATGGAGAGACACAAGACCATCATCAACATCCTATTTGAAGAGACACAAAACCATCACCAACATCCTTTTTGAAGAGACACAAAACCATCACCAACATCTTGTATGGAGAGACACTAAACCATCACCAACATCCTGTTTGAAGAGACACAAAACCATCACCACAAAACCATCACCAACATCCTGAAGGGAGAGACACAAAACCATCACCAACATCTTGTATGGAGAGACACAAGACCATCATCAACATCCTATTTGAAGAGACACAAAACCATCACCAACATCCTGTTTGAAGAGACACAAAACCATCACCAACATCCTTTTTGAAGAGACACAAAACCATCACCAACATCTTGTATGGAGAGACACAAAACCATCACCAACATCTTGCATGTAGAGACACAAAACCATCACCAACATCCTGTTTAAAGAGACACAAAACCATCACCACAAAACCATCACAAACAACCTGAAGGGAGAAACACAAAACCATCACCAACAACCTGAAGGGAGAAACACAAAACCATCACCAACACCCTGAAGGGAAAGACACAAAACCATCACCAACACCGATTATGGAGAGACATAAAACCATCACCAACACCGATTATGGAGAGACACAAAACCATCACCAACATCCTGTTTGAAGAGACACAAAACCATCAGCAACATCCTGTTTGAAGAGACACAAAACCATCACCAACATCCTGTTTGAAGAGACACAAAACCATCACCACAAAACCATCACCAACACCCTGTATGGGGAGACACAAAACATCACCAACATCTTGTATGGAGAGACACAAAACCATCACCAACATCCTGTTTGAAGAGACACAAAACCATCACCACAAAACCATCACCAACACCCTGTATAGAGAGACACAAAACATCACCAACACCCTGACAAAACAACTGACGAAAACACACACATCCACCAACCTAGCATGGGAGATTGAAAAGTGAAAACTCGATATCTTTGGGATCAGAAAATTCCAATGTCGTTTTTATTAATGAAGTAAAGAGAAAAACAAAAGAACACATGGTCAACAGAAAAGGAAGATCCGGGATGACACGAACAAGTGGATAGAAAATACTGAGCATATCAAATGCCTAAAGGACAGAGGCTTCAGTGGGACTTGACCATCGTAGCCATGAGATATGTCACATGATACGTATATAATACTTTCCATAATACCCGGCGCTGCTCTGGATAGTTCTGCAAGTTAAAAAACCAATTTTCCAGCCAATCTTTTCTCACCTTTATACTTGTCACCATCAAATTTGTCACCAACAACTCACATATACCTCCGCCCATTCCATCATTATTTTCCCCTAATTCTTCTGTTCCACCCATCTGCTCAGTTCTCTGTTCAGATAGCTGGGTCGATTATATAAAGAACATACTGTTCATCGTGCTAGTATTTGCCTGTAAACAATATTTTTTTCGCAACCTTATCATTATATGTCCATAACTCGTGAAGGAACAACAACTTGAAATAAGTTACGCTGATCTACAAATCGGCCATATACGACTGTTCAGTGGAAAATATCAGCTCGATATATCGCTTGACACGCGACGTATGGCGTCTACACGTGTATGTATATGTATGTATGTATGTATGTGTGTATGTGTATGTATGTGTGTATATATATATATATATATATATATATATATATATATATATATATATATATATATATATATATATACATATATATATATATATATATATATATATATATATATATATATTTATATATACACACACACGCACGTTATCGATTCGCCCTTGAGAATAGACTTATCTCCAGCATGGGTTGTCTCCAACCGCATGGCATTAATATCTTCGATACCTTTTCTTTAAACCTCATACTGGCCCCCATCTATTTGTCTTCCTTTGCCCCCACCCCATATCTTCTATCAGTTCTCGCCCTCCTCCCTTTCCTATATTGATCTCACGCCCTCCCGGCTTATATCACCTTCTCTTTGTTCTCCCATCTGAACCACTATTTGGCCGTTTCCATATTTGGCCACCATTGGCTTATCCGGCGCATTCCCCTCCACTTTTTACGCTCTCCTGGCCACCTTGTGTTTGACTGCGCACCTTCATTTTCAGTCAAGCATCTGGCCTAACCGGTCGCTAAGACAGACTGGGTCTACTATCAGATGGGTTTATCATTTTTTCCTTATATGATGATTTGTTAGTTCAGTATTATTGTACCTGATGAAGGCCTATTGGTCGTAACGTAGGTTTTGTTTGTGTTCCTCGTTTCTCCATCTTCCCTCTTTCTGCTTACAATTTCTTCCATCCTACTTTATTCCTCCTCCCGTCTTTCTCTACACTTGTTGCTCCAAATCATCCTTCCTTCCACTTTCTTCCTTCTTTCTCCCTCCTTCCTCCTCCACCCTTCCTTCTTCTTGCTCCCTCTTTGCTCTTCACTCCATCTTCCTCCTTCTTCCGCCCTCTTTCTTCCTCTCTCCTTCCTACTCCCTCCTCCTTCCTCTCTCCACTCACCTTCCTCCTCCGTCCTTATTCTTACTCCTTCATTCCTACCCCTCCCCATTCTTTACTCTTTCTCCTCATTCCTCTCTCCTCTCATCATCTTCCTTCCTCTTCCTCGCTTCTTCCTCCTCATTTCTTCCTCATCCCTCCCATTTCCAGCTTTATCTCACCTTACTCCGCTCACCGTCCTCCTCCTCCATTTCCAGCCTCCATCATTTTCTTTTTCCTTCCCCCTTCTTCCTCCATCACTCCGTCTTCCTTCCTCCTCCTCCTTTCCTCCTCTCTTTCAACCGGCGTTATCCCTCGGCCTCCTCCCTCGTCTCCCCTGCTTTCTCCTCCTTCCTCGTCCTCCAACCTTCTTCCTTCCTCCTCACTCCATCCCTCCTCCCTTCCTTTTCCTCTTCCTCCCTCCTTCGCTTTTTTATTTCTTCTTTTCATTCTTCCTCACCAACTTTTTCATCTTCTTATTTTTTTTCTTCGGTCTTCATCGTGAAGAGAACGTTATGCATTGTATCGTAGTTTACAATCAGGCTGCGTCATATACAAAGCCATAAGTTCAAGTACTGGACCAGTATTTTTTAGCCAAACGGTAGAAACTCGACAAGGAAATTACGACTAGATGCAAGAAAATCTACGAAAGCTTTAAAACAGTATATTAATTCCGGCTTAGTGCTAACAGTACCAAATATGGTCTCCAGGGCGCGAGAGAACAGCATGTCAATGTGTGAAATGAAGTGTTTGAGAAAGGTCATCGGTGTTACCAGAAAAACCAGACAGCGAAACGACGACATTCGAAGTATGGTCGACACTTTGTCTTGTGCAGAGTATATTTACAGGCCTAAAATACGTTGGTTCGATCATCTAATTAGAATGCACCCTTATCAATTTCCACTGATGGCTTACAGCGCTGCTAGATCTGACTACAGGATCAGAGGGTGATCGCGAAGCAGGTGGATACATGACATTAGAATGACTAGGTAAAGACACGGGTTTATTTTGACCGACGCAACGCATTTGGCGCAGGACAGACCACTTAAGCTCCTATCAGCGCTTAATGGCATAAGTGGAAAGAATGCCTTGCTTATTGTAACCTGGCATAGTTTCCAATGGTCCCTCTGTGGTAGGTTAGACCAGTGAGCTTTGCAGGTTTCCGGCTCATTTGTTAACAAGAAGGGGCAGGGCCAGGAAATGTCTTACGCATAGAGAGATCACAGCGGAGGAAACTAGTTGATACAGAAATAAATCACTCGGGTTGGATAGTTTCAGGGTACTTAAAACCCATCCATATTGATAATAAATACCCTATTATTGGCATATCATCACCCGAGATTCGAAGAAGCGTCGCAGCAGAACTCGAACGAAAAAAACAGGAGCACGACCCAAGGCACTAAATGTTTGGACATTAGGTACAGAGCACAAAACTCAAATATTCCACATAGTTTTCTAAAATCAACACAGCCGATAAAGATAAACCCTGAAAGTGGTCTTATCGACAGATGGCATGAATTGATACAGGCCCCAGAGGTGAAACATCGGGAGGAACCTGCCCCCGGACATCATCTACCATACATATCCTGGAAGTCACTGAACAGACTCCGAACTGGTGTATCACGGTGCAAGAGGAATATGAAACGATGGAGATACACAGATGATGACACGTGTGGTTGTGGGTCAATACAGGAATCAAAACCACATGATGACCTGCATCAATCTTTAGTAAACATGCAATATATTCGACAATCTAGTGGCAAATGATAAAGCAATCCATGTCGCTGAATACAGGACACATATAACGTCTTGGTTGGACATGGAAAGTAAGTAAGTAAGGAGGAAATGGAGACGGTGGAGTAGGATATCACGGGAAGAAGAGCTGTCTATGTGAAAGGTTCGGACATGTCTCCCACGGTCACACGGAGACCAGTTGATAGGGGTAAGCGCGTTAGTGCAGGAGGTATATAGAGCCCTATGGTGGGCGGAGGCGACAGTGTCCTAAGGGTAGGTAGGCTTGCAGATGAGGCCAGACTATACCATGCGCCTTTTGTAGTAAGTCGTTGTCGTTCTGGTAAATACGACAGAGGCGTCGAAACTAAGTGAAGGGAAGAGAGTTCATGACGGATTTGTGATGAGAAGAGGTCTAGAGGAGATAATCGTGAGCGTTATTGGGTTTATAACAGCCAGTGTTAGATGTACTAGAAGGACATAGCGAGACAGTATTAATACTCGATGGTCTCTTCCTACAACACACCACTGATATCTCAAAGTGTGTAGGTTATACGACCGCTAAACATTTCAATTAGTCTTTGGCATAAATGTCAGGCTGACATTAGAGTCACAAGAATCGTCTTCGAACTGCAGATTAGATAAATCTCCGTCGGGGGATGCGGTCGCACTCACAGACAGAATTAGCATGTTTCATCAGGTCAGGTCATCCCGTAACCGGTGACGTCGTTGGGGAACACATGAAGACACCCCCCCTAAAGCCCCACGCCACGCAGCCCCCCCCCCCAAGCCCCACGCCACGCCGCCCTCCCCCCAAAGCCCCACGCCACGCCGCCCCCCCCCCTTTCTGTCAGCGGACGCTGCCTGGGCCTCCTCTGGTCATATCTTGTTCATACTTTTGCGTAAACGTTTTTGTACATTCAAATATATATTGCTTTCTCTCTCTCTTGCGCTCTCTCTCTCTCTCTCTCTCTCTCTCTCTCATTCGTCTCTATTTCTCATTTATATCTTATCCATCGTATCGATGTCTCTCTCTCTCTCTCTCTCTCTCTATATATATATATATATATATATATATACAATTATATAACTAAACATAGTTATATTTGCCTATTTTGTTCTTTTTGTATATGTTTGTACATACAAAATATTGCCTCCAGACAGTGTTTCTCTGCCATAAGTGTGACAGACGCTTTCGGACTCGGATTGGTTTGATCAGCTATTCGAACCCACTCCCGGATTGGCAGATGACAATGTGGTCCTCTTCGGAAACGATGGACAAACAACAACATTATTTCATATAGTCATTGATTCATGTATTACACATATCTGTAGGGCCTAAGATTAGTGGTGAACGAGTTGACAGCAGCTAGATACTCGTAGCTGTCTACTCGCTTTAGGATCAGTGATACAAAACTGACAAACACCCTATTCCACCTCCAAGTGGTAGCCCTGGAAACATTATGCAGTCATGCAGCCTGTCTAAGAGAAAAAGGATCAAAGAGGGAAGACAAACCCGGTCCCAAAAATGCAGAACTGAAACCGGATGTTTTGGGCAGAATGGTGCAGATCACTCAGCTTTGTTTTAAACTACGTAACGTCACATTGTTTTAACTTAACTTCTTTACACTGGTTTAGAAGACTTCTTAGAGTTTGTCTACAACCAGGCTCTTCTACTCAATGTGATCAAATATAACTACGTGCGTACAATCTACTTGTTAATGATTTAAATGACCCAGTTCCCACTATTTCCGGTAGCAATGTGTTGCCTTTATTCACATCCCTCTGACTACCAAAATATGTTATAATATCTCATCTGGACTTTTCTTCAATTAATTTGTAACCGTGTGCTCTTGTTCTTGTAGCCGGCTGTTTGTACTTTAAAAAAAACTTGTTCGAGTCTGTATTATTCTTTCCATTGAATGACCTCTTCGTAATGAAATGCCAACTACAACGGATGAAAATAATGGAACGAACTAAAAGACCCACATGGAACATCAGCTGTTAAACTAGCTAAAAGCAACGGATAACTTTCAATTAAAGGTAGGTAAAGAAAACCACGCAAAACAACAACATGCCCCCAAGACACAGAAAGTAGTGGAAATGTATACAGATGTCAATATGGCTGCAGTAGAAGAAACGATAGGAAGAAAGAAAGTAGAACGCAGGGACAAATGAAATACTGAGCGTAATAGAAGAAAGACATCAGAGTAAGAAGATAAATAATGAGCAGGAAAGGACCAGGTATACTTATTTTACAAATGCAATGTGATAGGATCAAATCAAACTGCTCTCTGTTCGACCGCCTGCCAAAGATAGGCTTTCTGACTCACCGGGAAAATCAGTTGAAACGTCACATTCAACCGCCGACTAAATGACGGGACGGAACTCGTATTTTGTGAATGTTCATAATCACTTTATGCTCCACACAGAAAAATAAAACAAATTCACGGTTCAAAACCAAACACATCACTGTTAAGAGTGATCCTTTCACGGAATACTGCCCTGAAACCAAATGCATTTCTATCTTTGTTTCCCGAACACGAAATTATAGTTGCACTGATAGTTGACACATGAAAATTCCGTCATTTAGTCAGCCTTGGAATGTGATGTTCCACAGGGATTTCTCCGTGAGTCAAAAGGCCTGTATCTACCGTAGGCTGTGCTTTAACAGACTAAGCATGTCGTTAGATTTGTCATGGCATGACCGTTGTTCCCAAATGACCAAGCTGCAGATGGGTACCTATCGAAGTCACGTAAAATTTCAGCGCCGAAAAAGCTACAGAGTTTGTGCACTATCGCCAGCACTTTTAGCAATGAGAGGTAATGAGTACATTTGGAGGCGCCCAGATGTCATGAAATCGGTTATATGAGCCCATTACTGTTTATAGCTCCGGTGTCTGTAAGCACTGCGCAAACAACATGGTTTTAATCAAACCCACGACCGGATGCACTTGAGAAGTTAACAATAGATTCTCCCCCCTAACGGCAGCTTTCCTTGTCAAAGATATGATTTTTAGCCAGGTTCTCGTCATTTTATGTCGTCAGCATACCAACAAAATGTCGTCTGGTTCGAGCTATTGACGTATCGATTTATTGAATTTCGATTTATCCACGCTCAAATTACATTGATGAATTGCTTGTACGTAAATAGTTTCTGCCAGTATTTGCTAAAGCGTAAACACTTTCAGCTGCCAACTTCTATTAGCCACAATGTCTCTTTATAGCTCTCAACTCTGTTGTTTTATATCGATTCTTATTTCCTCTACAGTCGTCTCGTGACTCTACTTTGGCGCCGTAGAGGAGTATGTGTGCAGTACCATTAGCTGGGAGTATTGTACCGTTCTTTTATATGGATGCGAATGATGGACAATGAGCAATGAAAAGGAGGGAAGGGGGGGGGGGGGAGGAGGCCTCTGAAATGTGGTGTTTTTATAATGAGTTTGAGAATTTCGTGGAAGAAAACAAATGTGGAAGTATTGATCGCTGCATGCGTTAACAGATCATCAAAACCATCAGAAACAAAAAATTAAATTTACGGTACAAATTATCAAAAGAGCAAGCGTTGAGGAATTGGTCACATGTGGGGAAAATGTCAGAGAAGAGGAAGGAGACAACAGAGAAATGTAAGGCTTAAACAACTAGGCATCAAACAACGGCACGAGCAACTACAATCTCATTCGATTTTCAAAGGTCAGAGAAGAGGAAGGAGACAACAGAGAAATGTAAGGCTTAAACAACTAGGCATCAAACAACGGCACGAGCAACTACAATCTCATTCGATTTTCAAATGTCAGAGAAGAGGAAGGAGACAACAGAGAAATGTAAGGCTTAAACAACTAGGCATCAAACAACGGCACGAGCAACTACAATCTCATTCGATTTTCAAAGGTCAGAGAAGAGGAAGGAGACAACAGAGAAATGTAAGGCTTAAACAACTAGGCATCAAACAACGGCACGAGCAACTACAATCTCATTCGATTTTCAAAGGTCAGAGAAGAGGAAGGAGACAACAGAGAAATGTAAGGCTTAAACAACTAGGCATCAAACAACGGCACGAGCAACTACAATCTCATTCGATTTTCAAATGTCAGAGAAGAGGAAGGAGACAACAGAGAAATGTAAGGCTTAAACAACTAGGCATCAAACAACGGCACGAGCAACTACAATCTCATTCGATTTTCAAAGGTCAGAGAAGAGGAAGGAGACAACAGAGAAATGTAAGGCTTAAACAACTAGGCATCAAACAACGGCACGAGCAACTACAATCTCATTCGATTTTCAAAGGTCAGAGAAGAGGGGAAGGTCATTGTCACCAAAGTCTATTCCTGAACAGTTACTAGAAGAAGAAGAAGATTCTACCTAAGAGGGATTAGACTTGTTAGTCGTCGCATATGACTCGTTGTGCAACCCGGCAGTGATTAATAATATTCTTGACGCTGTGCCTACATCTCTCCAAGAATTCATTCGATCAAGAAAAAGATACAAATTACAAGACTACAAATCGTGAATAATAAGTTTTCTTCGGTGATCAATAGGTCTGGGTCAAGATAGTTCACTAACAGATTATGTGGTCACAGATGAAGTGTTAGAGCCGTCATTTACTAGGCCACAACGTCGTGAATTCGGGTGGCTCGTTCGCTTCCCGGCTGTTTTATTCCTTTCTAAGGCGTCAATTAGAGACTAACAGCTGGATCAACTGGAGCTGCCGGTAGCGGGGGTTTAACCCCGTATCTTTGCCATGAAAAGCAAGTGCCCTGCGACTGCGCTAATGGGCTTCTCAGGAGAGGTTGAAGAAAATACAAACGGCTGGAAAATATGGCTACTTTTGTGCATACATACTTGTATGCTTAATATAGTCTGACTGTGTACGCAGAAGAAGAAGAAGAAGTATGCTTAATACAAATAAGCAGAATATACATTGCACGCAACATAGCATAAAACAGTACATAACATAGCACATAACATAGCACAAAACACAGCATATACCATAACACATGACACATCACTTAACATAAAACATAAAATAGCACATAACATAACATAGCACATAACATAAAATAGCACATTATGTAACACTTAACATAACATAGCACATAACATACCACTTAACATAGCATATAGAATAACATAGCACATACCATAGTACTTAACATAGCAATTCACATAGCACTTAACATATCCCTTAACATATCACTTAACATATCACTTAACATAGCACATAACATAACATAACACATAACATAGCACATAACATAGCACATAATATAGCACAACATCACCCAACAACATCGCACCACAGCATAATACCACACAACACCCCACCACAACATAATACCACACAACACACCACAACACAATACCACACTACTACATAATACCACACAACACCACAACATAACACAACACAACATAATACCACACAACACACTACACCACAACATAATACCATACAAAACACCACAACATAATACCATACAACACACCACAACATAATACCACACAACACACTACACCACAACATAATACCACACGACACACTACACCACAACATAATACCACACGACACACTACACCACAACATAATACCATACAACACACCACAACATAATACCATTCAACACACCACAACATAATACCATTCAACACACCACAACATAATACCATTCAACACACCACAACATAATACCATACAACACACCACAACATAATACCACACAACACCACACCACAACATAATACCACACAACACAACATAATACCACACAACAGACTACACCACAACATAATACCATACAACACACCACAAAATAATACCACATAACACACCACAACACAATACTACACAACACCACACCCCAAAACACCACAGCATAACATAACTTAACATAACAATACATTATACTACATTGCATACACACGCACGCTCGCACACACATGATATAGAGAGTGTGAAAGCTAATAGGAGAGAGATAGCAGTAATGTCGATATCTGAATTATTAATCTAACGCATCTCCTTCTGCCACCCCCATTGTCCCCTGGACCCACACAGGCACTGAAAGAATAAACTCCATGATTATAAAGTACATTCGTGATTGGGGTAAGCTTCCTAAGACTGAGGGTGCCAACAAGAAGCTTTTCCGGAACCGTCTGGTAGCTTTGAAATCTCGAGTTATTGACAGCTGACCAAATCACGAGAGAGTTGTTTTGTTGGTGCTCTGCCCTAATTTCTTCAGGCTGTTCATTCTCTGCATTGCCATGGCTATTCTTTTTCTGATTTCTTTTGAGCAATCGCCATTTTTGTCTTTTCTGGTCCCCAGATATTCAAAATGCGGGACCTAATCTATTTCCTCACTACCTACTGTAAATATATGTGGACATTGTGTTTTGTCGGTGGTCATTATCTTTTGTTTATGTTTTAAGTGTTATATTTTTATGGTATATGTTACGTAAAAAAAATTGTGTCCAGAGACAGGCTCCTTCCCCAGCTCGATCCACAGAATCTGCGTCAGTTCATTCCATTCATCGATGCGCCGTTTTTTTCGGGACTAGTCTATAAGGACTGTGTTGACTGTAAGAAACATATTCAAGATTTTAGTCTTGTGCACTGCATCTGCCATCCAAACGTGCCTTGTATCGTATGCTGTCTCCCTTTCAATTTCTGATGCGACATTTCTTCGTATCTAACATGGTGCTACAACCATTATGAAGTATATTTTTTCTGCTGGAGTAGTTTCATGCACCATGTAGCAATCCGCCCAGCCTCATTTATTTCTGTAACAATTCCTTTCGCATGTTCAGAGTTGTTCCAAACTGGCTTGGCGTACTCAGCTACGGAGAAACACAGAGCAATTGTTGATGTTCGGACAACATCTAGCTTTGCATCCTAAAACATTATTTTCATCAAATGCGGTCTCCGCATCGAAGGTTGGCGGTAATGAGTCTCCAGCTGTCTATGCCCCGTTTCAGATTGGTACACTTTGTCAAACTGTGTCCCGGGGACAGCGTGGGCTAGTGGTTAGATGATACGGCTCACAACCAGAATGTGCTTTCGATCCCCATCACAGCACAGGCCGTTACCACGGGGAATTAAACCCTTAGAAAATGCAGGAGGGAGCAGACCCTTACATAAAAAAATTGCCGAAGTCGGATGCACTGGACCTACAGGCGCAAAATAAAAACTTCAGTGCAACGCACACCGCCTTGGGGAATAGAGAAATAAGACGAATGCAAAAAATTTTTTTTTTAAATTGCTCCGAACACATCTTGATGTTGTCTGTCCATCTGCACCTCTGCGGCCATCTGGATTTGTTGTCCTCCCCTCTCCCCTGCAATATAACTACCAACAGACTGTGATGTCTCTTGACATGACCAAAATATTTCTTTTTATTTCCTTCAGAAGCGTCTTTCCCCCCCTCCCCCCTTGATTTGTTTGTGGACCATCTTATTAAACATAACGTCTTTATACTAAGTCAGGAGTCTGTAGACTAGTCGGCAGACAGCTGGCTTGTTAAGACTGATTACACTACGCCAGGGCTCGAAATCACGGACGGACAGAAACAAATCCGGGGTGGTGCTTTCTTGGTACGACCGTTTTTCTAGTCGACCCCGCTGTAAATGGGTACCTGACGTACGAGTTGAGGAAAATATCAACAGCAAGGAAGGAGCTGACCATTCCACCTCAGATAGGCTGCGACTTAGTCCACGGAAAGTTATCTTCATCCCTGATGGCAACTGTTGCCATGGGACTAACCTTTACTTGTTACTGGGTTTGAAGACTACAGATTCTGTATTCAGCCAGTTTCTTTTATATTCACTTGATCTAAAAAAAATTCCTATGCTCATCCAATATATCCTTGACCCTGCCTCCACTATTTCCCGTGTCAATGTATTTCAAGCATTCACCACTGTCTGACTAAAAAAATATTCCCTGGTTTCGAATTTGGACCTTTCTTTAATTAATTTGTGGTTGTGTACTGTTGTCATTGTAAGTGGTTGCATTTTGAAAGAACTTATTTTAGTTTAATGTATCCTTTCCGTTGATTATCTTATGAACATGTATTAATTCACCTCACTTCTCTTTTCTGGACACGGTAGGCCAGTTTTTCTATCTTTTCAAGAAACTCGTCCAAGTCTTCTGGACCTGCATTGTAAATGCGTGAATAGTCGTCTCTGTATTCTTGGTCAGGATTCAGGCTTTTAATCCATACAATAAAACTGAATGCAGATAGCATTTAATGAAATTCATTTTTAGTGTCTGGGATATCTGCCTGTAGAGACGTGTATGCCTCATGCTGTTAGATGTATTCTTCGCCATTGCAATGATCGCAATAATCTTCTTGTTCCATCCTCCGTTAGCAGATGTCCGAGGTATAAATAGCTCGACACTTGTTCCATCCTCCGTTAGCAGATGTCCGAGGTATAAATAGCTTGACACTTGTTCCATCCTCCGTTAGCAGATGTCCGAGGTATAAATAGCTTGACACTTGTTCCAAACTTTCTCCATTTACGTTCATGTTAGCTTGTGGACTTTCTTTCTATATCATCAACACCATGACTGTAGTCTTTTTTTATGTTGATTTTCAGTACACATTTGCTGGCTCGTGCTGTTTATCCAATTCACTACGTTCTACATATGTGCTGGATTCTCTGCCATAAGCATAGTTTCATCAGCAAGTTTGTTATTATTGAAATTTCGTCCTATTGTATTCAATTTATGCATTTCCTCTAATTCATAGACTATATTAATACAAGCCATGGGACACCACATACCCTTGTCCAACCCCCTTTTTTATATGTATACTTGGTGGCTTCCCAACAAGTGCTAGTCAATTTATTGAATGATACCATTTCAAAGCACTTTTGGCAGAGTTAATTAAATATGGTTTAAAATATAAAATGGCTGCTTTGTTTATGCTGACATTGTAAATTAGCTATCGACATATTGGACGACTTTTAAATAAAACGTCAGTCGAATGGGGAAATACGACTAATGAGATAAACCAGGAGTGTGCACTACAAGTGAGCTACGAGAACCGTCATTATCCATTATATTATCCTTTTGATGACAGAGATTGTACAATTGTTGGTATTCCACAGTGCAGGAATGTCAGGTCTGCAGATCTGAACAAAATATGGATCACAGACAGCTCTATTAATTGTATTTTGGGGTGTTGGTTGTAAACAAGAACATCAACTAGACATGAACTCTTGAGATGGGACTGAAAAGCACTTAGTCTTCAAAATAGTTAAGCCCTGTGCAAGCAGTATGATAATGTAGAAAGACTGCTGAATGCTGAGTTTGTGCCAATCAATTTAATTGATTCTGTTCGACTATATCTTGTGCGAGTACCTGCATGGGACATGAGCACTATCATAGGGCATAAATAACATATTGGGGCAAGAGTACTCTCACAGGGCATGAGTACTTGGATGACGAGTACATTCATGGGCTAAATAATACTCTCATGGGGCAAGAATAATCTCATGTCACACAACTTTCATGCGTCATGACTAACCTCATAGACCCCTACTAGCCACATGAGTCATCACTAACGATCATGGGTCACGACTACCCTCATTGGTCACGACTACGTTCATGGGTCACGATTACCCTCACTGAACACGACTACCCTCATAGATCAGGACTACCCTCATAGATCAGGACTACCCTCATGGGTCACGATTACCCTCATAGAACACGACTACCCTCATAGATCAGGACTACCCTCATAGATCAGGACTACCCTCATAAATCAGGACTACCCTCATGGATCATGACTACCCTCATGGGTCACGACAACCCTCATAGATCAGGACTACCCTCATGCGTCAAGATTACCCTCAATGGCACGAGTATCCTCATTTTCACGACTACCTTCATGGGTCACGACTAGCCTCATGGGTCACGACTAGCCTCATGGGTCACGACTAGCCTCATGAGTCACGACTAGCCTCATGGGTCACGAATAGCCTCATGGGTCACAACTAGCCTCATGGAGAGATAAGGTGACCAATGTCCGGCTTCGCACAGGGCACAAAAGACTGAGATATCATCTATACATTAAGTTCAGGATTGGCACTACAGACCTTTTTACCTGCGTCACAGCCCTCATGACAGCGGAATACATTTTAAAGTAGAGCCCATCGTATACCGACAAAAGTAGTAGTATTTGGTAACAGCCAGTGTCCTTCCACAAGAAGCTGTACGTAGTGCACGGAGTCTCAAGTCGACTGCTGCCTTTGTTAGAGTTTTTGAAGTTGAGGTCTGAAAACGAACGAGGAAAAAGAAGACGTTTCCAGATAATTGTTCCCACCCAGACACTATATCACACGGTTGAAATTTCAATAATACAAATTATCTGAATTAATTCACTTTTAATTCTTACTCCCTGAAGATCGCTTCCGTTTCTTCCAGTCACCAACTACAATTTCAAATATATTCATTTACATCAGGTTCCTGTCTGTAGCAAACCGTAACGGACACGTTTAATAAGCCACCGCACAGTTTATACACTTTACCATAACTTTGTGGTAAATTATACACTGTGGTATAAATGAATATCCAGCCTTCTAGAATATCGTTGCCATAATTGCATTGCTCCAGTGATTGTCAGACATCGTAATAGATTCTGTGATGTATCAAATAATCAAAATCCAGGGATAAATAGCAGTCATTATGCGTTCTCTTATTAACATAGAGCCATTAATCGGACCTTTAGTGGTAAATCGTTTACATTAATTTTCTGTCATGCCAAAAGGGACAGACATTTCCCAGTCGCGGCTATCTTAAGCATGCACAGTCATAAATGGATAGTTACCGTTGTCAGATTTTGGGAAGGCAGCCAGAAAGGGAGGAAGTTACTTTGATTAACAAGAAGCCCAGACTGTTCAATTACATTTTTTTTAAAGTCTATACTAAACAGCAAAATAGGATGTGACACTGCCTTTAGCAAATGTAAATAAATGATAGTTTACCTCAAACTTATGTAAACAAAAATAGTGTATATCTAACTTATGTAACGGAAAATAATATGTCTAAATCTTATGTTCAGAAAAAAGGATATCTCTCTAACTACTGTAAAAAATAGAATACGTCTAACTTATGTAAAGAAAGCTAGAATATCTCTATGTAAGGAAAGATAGTATACGTCTAACTTATGTAAATAAATATAGTTTACCTCTAACATATGTAAAAGAAGATTGTATAATGAAAAAAAATAGAATATCTCTAACATAAATAAATAAATATAGTATATCTATAATTAATGTAAAGAAACATAGTATAACTAAAAATTATGTAAAGAAAGATAGTATACCTCTAACTTATATAAAATAAAAAAAGAAAGTATACCTCACATTAATGTAAAGAAAGATAGTTTACGTAAAACATATGCAAAGAAAGCTGGCACACGTTAAACAAATGTAAAGAAAGCGAGAATACCTTTAACATGTATAACAAAAGATATCACACGTAAAACATATGCAAAGTAAGATAGAACACGTAAAACATGTGTAAAGAAAGCTAGAATACCTTTCACATATGTAAAGAAAGCTAGAATATCTCTAACTTATGTAAATAACGCTAGAATACATATAACAGGTGTAAAAAAATATCTAGAATATTTCCAACTTAGGTAAAGACATGCAGAATACCTCTAACGTATATAAAGAAAGTTAGAATACCTCTAACTTATGTAAGCAGAGCTAGAATACCTCTTACATATGTAAAGAAAGCCAGAATACCTTTAGCTTATGTAAAGAAAGCAAGAATATCTCAAACATATGTTGAGAAATTAAGAACGCCTCTAACTTATGTAAATAAATATATAATACCTAAACGTGTGCAGGGAAAGTTAGAATACCTGTAACTAAAGATAGAATACCTCAAACATATGATTACAAAGCTAGAATACCATCAACTTATCAGAAAGAAAGCTATAAACCTCTAACATATGTATAGAAAGTTAGAACACTTCTAACTTATGTAAAGAAAGCTAGAATACCTCAAACATATGTTAAGAAAGCTAGAATACCCTAACTTATATAAATAAATTTATAATACCTCTAACTTATGTAAGCAAAGCTAGAATACATCTAACTTACGTAAAGAAAGTTAGAATAGATATAACTTATGTAAAGAAATCTAGAATACCTCTAATTTATTTAAAGAAAGCTACAATACCTCAAACACATGTAACGAAGGATAGAATACCTCTAACATGCAAATAAAGCTAGAATACCTCTAACGTATGTAAAGAACGTTAGAATACCTCTAACGTGCGTAAAGAAAGCTATAATACGTTTAACCTATGTAAAGAAACGTAGAATACCTCTAACGTGTGTAAAGAGAACTAGAATACACGTAACACGTGTAAAGAAAGCTAGAATACTTCTAACTTATGTAAAGAAAGTTAGAATACCTCCAGCATAGTAAAGTAAGAAAGCATACATTAAACTAACGTAAAGAGCGATAGCATACACCCAACGTATGTAAAGAAAGTTAACGTATTGTTTAATATACGCAACGAAAGTATCCGGACTGGTGTAATTTCCATACAACTATGACAGTTGAATTTAAATTTCCTTAACTATTTTTCAATGTATTCACCTGTCCCTGCAACACATTTTCCGCATCTGGCTACAAGATTCTCTACTTCGGCAGCGTTCAATTATGTTGGCTGGTGCCTTAACATTTGGAAATCTTCCTCACGCACTTCGTCATTCTGGTGAAACTGTTGTCCTCCAAGATGCTTTTTCAGAGAAGCAAAGAAGTAAAAATAGATCGGAGCCAAGTTGGGACTGTAAGGCAGGTGTGCCAGTACCTTCCAATTCAATTTTTAAATAATTGCCATAGTTTTGGTGGCCGTATGGGCGTCTCGCCTTGTGTTGGATGACATTTTTTTGTCAAAATTCAGTTGTTTCGGCACCCATAGAGAGAAAACTTTATGAAAATTGAGGTGATCCCTGATGATAAAGTCCACATAACATTTGCTTATACCACTACCATCGGGACTTTGCGTAAAGTAACTCGGCGATCGTTTAAAATAGCATTTTCCACGTTTGTGTGTTGTTTCACTTGTTGATACTTTTTCGGTCGACGTTCACTGGGGTCATCCTCGGTGGGTTCACGATCTTCAAGAAAGTGTTTACACCATTCAAACACGATGAACATACTTGTCTGCTCTTCCAACACACATTGCAGTTAACAATGAATTTCAGCAGATGTTGAACCTATTTCTTAGTCTTAGTCGACCTATACTTCTACAGGTGAAGATGCCGTTGTGCAGGTCCAAACTCTGGCGTAAGCTGGATGTAGCCGGGAGGAGGATTTCCTGCTTAGCGGACTAGGCTTATGCAGCTTATTACTCCACTGCGTGGGGACAATGGGAAAAAAACATGGAAAAAAAACTAGTAAAAGTTGATTAAGGTTGAGCTTAATCAAAATTTAAAAATGGATATGGTCAGATACCGCACCGAGATGAGAACACAAACAAAACCTACGTTACGACCAATAGGCCTTCATCAGGGACAACAACACTGAACTAACAAATCAACATATAAGAAAAAAAGGGTCAACTCATCTGTTTCAGGTAGGAGACGCTTTCTGTCTAAGCGACCGGTTGTGCCAAGTACTCGATAGAAACTGAAATGGGAGCGGTCAAACAAAAAGTGGCGGAATATGCCTGATAAGCCAAGCGTGGCCAAATAGTGGTCCAGATAGGAGAACTTCTTCTTCTTCTTCTTCTGCGTACGCAGTCAGACAGTAACCATTATTTTTTCGAAAAAAGCGGCGGTCATCCTGAGGCTCTCGCCACTGCCATAGAGCTTGTCTTGCAGTTCCACTGGTAATGGCCACATCTGCTCTCTCTGATCCTCGTATGTCGGGCAGTTCTGCAGCAGATGTTCGGCGGTCATTTTACCAGTACCGCCCGGGCATTCGTCGGTATACCCTATCTTCAATTTGTTGAATAGGTGGTACCTCAGTCTGTTGTGGCCAGTGCGAAGTCTGAAGACAACGACCTTCTCTCTTCGGTTCAACTGGTAATAGGCATCGTTTTTGGTGTAACCAGTATGTTCGGTTTCCCATTTGGTCATGTATCTGGCTTTGATAAGCCGTTTTGACTCTTCGTACGTCATACTGGTATCTGTTTGTGGTAGTCTTGCACCTTCTTTTGCCAGTCTGTCTGCCTCCTCGTTGCCTTGGATGTTGCAGTGTGACGGAACCCACTGTACCACTACCCTTTTTGGTGCGGACTGCTGGCACAGTTTGCAGAGTGCTGCTCTTAAGTCATTAAGCTCAGTGTTTTTCTGGCTTTTTAGCGCTGTGACTACGGCGAGAGCATCTGTCAGCAGGACTATATGGCTCTCATTTTCACTGTGTGTCACCATTTCTTCCACTGCCGCCCTCAGTGCCTCTGCCTCCGCTCTGAAATTGCTTGTGTACTTACCAGTAGCGAATGACAGTGTTATTTTTTTGCCATTTGGTAGGTTCAGAAATGCTCCTGCCCCTCCGTTCTGTGTTGTGTTTGTTACAGAGCCGTCGGTGTATGCATGGGTCCAGTCCATGCTTGGGTAGCTTTTCGTTATGAAGCTTAGGGTAGTATCTCTCCTTTCTTTTTCAGTCTGGCAGTTTTTGTTTGCAATACCTGGTATATTTTCTACCACCTCTGGAAATATATCCTGCCTCCAGGTAGGTTTTCGTACAGTAGTGATGGGTTTTGGTGTTGTTAGTGCGTTTATGGGATCTTCGTGCATCTTTGCTTTGGCTATTTCTGCAAAGTTTCTCCGATTTAGTTTCCCATTTCCCAAATTGTTTAGTCTCTGGTGCATTGGATGGTCCGTCAGTCTTCGGAGTTTCTCTGACTGCAGCTGGGCTCTGCAGTATCTTCTATCGGTCATGGATTGCAGTTTTGTAATCTTTTCAAGTTCTACAATTGGCGTTGACTTCATGCCACCTGTTATAATTCTCATGGCTTGGTTTTGAAGTTTGTTAACTTTATCGAAGTTCGCCTTCGCTGCTGTTGTCCATGCCGCAATGCCATACTCGAGAACTGGTCTCACTCTTCCAGTATACAGTTTCTTTAGTATGCCTTCATCTGCTCCCCAGCTTGTGCCAGCAAGTTTCCTCATGATTGCCATTCTTTCTCTGGCTTTCATTCGGTTTCTCTCAATCTGACTTTTCCATGTCATGCGCCGATCAAATGTGACTCCCAGATAGGTTGGGTTGTCGTTTGGCTGCAGGATTTTGCCATTTAGACTTAATTTGGTACTTTGGGGTTGTAATGAAAGCGAGAATATTGTGCATGTGGTTTTCTCCTCGTTTATTTTGACCAGCCATGAGTTCGCCCACTCTTCCAGCGATGTTAGGGCCGTCTGCATCCGATTTCTTGCTATGGTGAGATTCTTTTCAGAGGTCCACATAGCCAGATCGTCTGCAAACATTGAGCTATGGACTCTTCTTGGTATATTCCCTGTAATATCGTTTATATATACCAGGAAGAGTGTGGGTGACAATACTCTCCCTTGGGGTACTCCCTGCTCGAGTGTCACCTTTTTGCTCATCTGCCCTTGTACTTGGACTCTGGCCGTTCTTTGTTTGAGGTAGTGTTTGATCCACTTGTACATCTTCCCACATACATCACTTCTTCTTAGCTTGACTCTAAGTCCATCTTTCCAGACTTTGTCAAATGCCTTTTCCAGATCCACCCAAACAGCTACTGTGTGTTTCTGTGCCTGGTAGGCATCTTCCATCTCCTGGGCTATGAGGATGACCTGGTCCTCAGTGGATCTGTGCTGTCTAAAGCCGGCTTGCTGTGGAATTAGTATTCGTTTTCCTTTCCTGTTTTTGGTACTGGTACCAGTATTGCATCTTTCCATGCCTGTGGTACAATTCCCCTTTTCCAGCTTTGGTTCAGGACCGATAGCAGTTTCTTCTTCGCTGTTTGGCCCAGCCCCATCAGCATTTCGTTTGTTATCCCGTCTTTTCCGGGAGATTTCCTTTTCTTTAGTGTTCTCATAGCCTCTTCCATTTCGCGCATTGTTAGTTTGGCCATCATGTGCTCTTCAGGAGCCGTATATATGTTTTCGTGTCCCTTTAGCTCTTCGCTAATGTCTGTATGCTTATCTGCAGGGATCTCGATGTGGTTTGCTCTGGCATAATGGTCGACAAAGGCGTTTGCGGCTTTTTTACCTGTGATCAAGTTCTCAAGTAGTAATTTGTTTATTTGACGGGGTTTCGTCGTTCATGGCTCTGGCTAGCTTCCATAGCTTGTTCCCGTCTTTGTCCAGGTTTAGACTTTCCGTTTTATTTTTCCAGCTTTCTCTTGCTGTTTGCTTGAGAGTGTGTTTGTACTTTGCCGCGGCGGCTTTGAGGGCGATGTTTGCCTCCATGGATTTTTCTCGCTCTGCCATGTTCCTAGCATTTGTTACTGCATCTTTCACTTTCTGAAACTCATCATTCCAGTAGGGCTTATAGTTTTTCCTAGCTCCTCTTGGGATGGTTTCAGTGGCGGCTTGCATTATTGCCTTGCTTAGGCTCTCTACCATAGGCTTCATTTTGGTGTTTCGTGTGTTGATGGTTTCACACAGCCCATCTGTCAGGATTGCAAATCTGTCCCAGTCGGCTCGTTTGTAATTCCAACGTGGGAGCGGTTTTGTTTCCTGTGGGCCTACTTCCATGTCAATGGTTAGCCTGATCGGCCTGTGGTCGCTACCTGCCAGTTGGTTTAGCACCTGGCGGTCTATTTTATGGTGTATTTCCTGTGTGGAGAAGGCCAAATCTGGAGTCGAGGTGGTATGCCATGTTCTTGAATAGAAGCTAGGGCTATCCTCCGGCCTATTGATTAGGGAGAGATTTGCATCTATCTCCCAATCTCCCACTTCGTCACCTCTGCTGTCTGTGTCAGAGTATCCCCATCTCTCAGAGTGGCTGTTGAAATCTCCAACTACTATGCAGTTGGAGTCTCTGACCTCCATACTCGAGAGCGATAGGTCTCTATTTGGTGGTCCGTACAGATTGAAAATGTGGAGCTTCGTCTCTTGAGCCATTATGTCAACTCCTACAATTTCTGCTTGTCCGGTGTGATTGACAGATACCGCGCTACTCGGTATGCAGTTTCTGGTCAGTATCAGGACCCCTCCTTTGTGGCCTTCTCTATCTAGACGGAAGGTCTGGTATCCTCTGATTGAGAATTTATCGTTATTGTTGAGGTGCGTTTCCTGGATACATGCCACGTCAATCTTTCCTTCATGCAGGTGGTGTGTTAGGGACAGTTTTTTGTTAATGACTCCCTCCGCATTCCACTGTAGTATTTTGAGGGTCTTGAGGTTTTGGCCAATAGAAGTTGCCCCATAGCCATGTGCCTTGACTCCACGACACATGGGTGGGTGACCACCAGTAGTCAAGGGTGGGCCTCTTCGAGCCGTGAGGCCCGGCATTATCGCTGCCTGGCGGGACTCCGCAGGATGAGCGCCATGCGTTTTTCTAATAGGTTGTACTGCCATCATACTGCGATTTACGTTGCACTGTTTTGTTAGGCTTGCGGCCCCGTGCATCCGATTTCAACAGGCGTTTCTGTAGGGATGCCCTCCTGAGCCTTTAGCTGTCCCCAGCCTATCTGCAAGGCAGCAGTTGTTTACGATCAGAGTTGTATCTCTTATGGAAGTTGTCTTACCAGACTATCGAGTCTTCACTACTCGTGTCTATAGGGTGCAATGATGATATGTGAGATGATATATGAGATGGACTGGTTTACCCGGAAGAGAGGCAGTCCAGTGTGTCTGTATCCCAGGAGTCACGTCCTACCAGAAACGTAGCATTTGCATGTTAGTGGGGTATCTCTTTTTCCTTTTATTTTCTTGGCTTCTATGCAGGGATGGTACGCCTAGCATTCCCCGCCACCTGGGGTGTTGACACAGTGGGGCAGGTGTGCAATGTCCGCTGGTCTGCATCTCTTCTGCGTCCAGCATGATATTTATATGGCTGATAACGTACAGAGGTAGATATCGTAGCCGACGTGCATTTAGACAGAGGACAAGCCTGGTAATGTCACAGAGATGTTGTTCGCCTGGTGTGCGGACAGCTCTCATGGTCATTGGTTGAGTCTCGACAGTTCACAGTGAGGTGGCTGCTCTACTGTTTTCGACACCCCGACCAGGTACTAAGTCTTTAGTTGGTGGTTTCGCACCCCATCGCTGTATAAGGTGAGTATCAAGCAGTTTTCTGCCCGCTTTGATCGGCGGACGGCAAGGACCTCTTGCTGCGGCTCTACCAGGATATGGCTGGGGCGCAAGCCCCAGGTATCGAGCATGTAGGAGCCTCCCATTGCAGTGGTGCTGAGATTTTGGGCGGGATTGCAGCTTACAAGGGTTCGGCCGTAATCCCCCACATGGTAGCCTCACGCCATTGGCTTATCAGCCTGGTACGTGAGCCAAAGTGTCTGCGGCTCCTCTCGATATGAGCTGGTTTTCGGTAGCAGCGCCCTGTCATTAGTAGGGTAAAACTGACCTGTCCTCAGATGGTCTATTTCCAGCAACCGTTCACTATTTGGTTAGACGAATTTATTGAGGGCTTTTGTTTGTCAATGACCAGGTATTTGAAATCTTCGGTTTCTGCGGGGTTAAACACGATTTCCGTGGCGTTCTTTCATTAGAGTGTTTGAGAGCTGACTTGTCTTCCGTGAGTCTAATACCAGCGTACGTTCATTTTTAGACCCAAACGGAAGTGCTCTCGATTTGTCAGTCGTTCTACAGTATTGGGGTGTTCAGTCAAATAAAGCCGCAGGTTCCCCTCCTGGTGGTGCCCTTCCGTCAATTCCTTTAGCGAGACAATCAAGTTACTTAGAGGGTGGCCCCAGATTTTCGAGGGTCTAATTCCAGCACATGTTCACTATTAGGCCCCCCGAAGGTGCTCTCTTTTGACAGTCATTCTACACTATTGGCGTGTTTAGTCAATTTTAGCCTCAGGCTCCACTCCTGATAGTGCTCTTCCGTCAATTCCTTTATCAAACACTGGATGCAGACCAACCGAGCCTCAGAGGGCATAAGCCCAGATTTCTGAGGGTCTAAATCCAGCACCAGTTCCATATTAGACCCCAGAAAAGTGGTCTCGGCATGTCAGTCATTTCAGTGTTGGCCGTGTTGAGTCAAATTAAGCCGCAGGCTCCACTCCTGGTGGTGCCCTTCCGTCAATTCCTTTAAGTTTCAGCTTTGCAACCATACTTCCCCCGGAACCCAAACACTTTGGTTTCCCGGAAGTTGCCCGCAGAGTCATCGAAGCAACTCCTGCGGATCGCTAGTCGGCATCGTTTATGGTCAGAACTACGACGGTATCTGATCGTCTTCGCGCCTCTGACTTTCGTTCTTGATTAATGAAAACATTCTTGACAAATGCTTTCGCAGTAGCTCGTCTTGCGGCGATCCAAGAATTTCACCTCTAACGCCGCAATACGAATGCCCCCGTTTGTCCCTGTTAATCATTACCTCCAGTTCCGAAAACAAACAAAATAGAACAGAGGTCCTATTCCATTATTCTATGCACCATTATTCAGGCAGCCGAGGCCTGCTTTGAACACTCTAATTTTTTCAAAGTAAACGCGCCGGCCACCCAGGACGCTCAGCGAAGAGCACCCGTGGGAGAGAGCCGGCAGACGGTAGGGCAGGAGACAACGGGCAGTGAACCGGCGCGAGCCGGACCGCTCGCCTGCGCCTGAGATCCAACTACGAGCTTTTTAACTGCAACAACTTTAATATACGCTATTGGAGCTGGAATTACCGCGGCTGCTGGCACCAGACTTGCCCTCCAATAGATCCTCGTTAAAGGGTTTAAAGTGTACTCATTCCAATTACGGCGCCTCGAAAGAGTCCCGTATTGTTATTTTTCGTCACTACCTCCCCGTGCCGGGAGAGGGTAAGTTGCGCGCCTGCTGCCTTCCGCACCGAGATGAGAACACAAACAAAACCTACGTTACGACCAATAGGCCTTCATCAGGGACAACAACACTGAACTAACAAATCAACATATAAGAAAAAAAGGGTCAACTCATCTGTTTCAGGTGGGAGACGCTTTCTGTCTAAGCGACCGGTCGTGCCAAGTACTCGATAGAAACTGAAATAGGAGCGGTCAAACAAAAAGTGGCGGAATATGCCTGATAAGCCAAGCGTGGCCAAATAGTGGTCCAGATAGGAGAACAATGAGAAGGCAATATAAGCCGGGAGGGCGTGATATTGATATAAGAGAGGGGGGAAGAGAACTGATGGAAGAATGGGGGAGGCGGGGGGGGGGGGGGGGAAAGAAGACAAATAGATGGGAACCAGTGTGAGGGTTTAAGAAAAAGTATGGAAGATATTAATACCATGTGGTTGGAGACAGCCCATACTCGAGATAAGTCTGTTCTCAAGGGCGAATCGATGACGATCGTCAGAGAAGCACGAAACTAGACCAGTGACACTGACGTCAGCCATACCCCGGTGCTCAGGACCATTGAAGTGGCTGGCAATTGGGGGACCAGTGCGGTTGCGGATGTCGTTGAGGTGTTGGCGGAAACGCTCCCATAGTTCCATACCAGTTTCCGCAATGTAAGTCATACCACACTGGCGGCAGATGATGGAATAGATGAGGTTACGAGATTTGCATGTGAACCCCTCTTTGATGAAGAATTCTGCTTTAGGAAAGGTAATGGAGCGAGAAAGGATGACATGAGGGCAGGTAACACAGCCACGTGAATTTTTGCACGGCCTGGTGCCTTGGAGGCTATGAGGGCTGGTGTGTAGGCGACTACTGACCAGCAAGTCCCTCAGGTTCCTGTCACGCTTGTAGGCGACAAGGGCGAGATCGGGAAAAACTTTGCGAGTGGCAGGATCAGAGTGAAGGATAGGGAGATGGCGGAATAGGATATCCCGGACAGAGACGCTGTGAGGGTGATAGGTGAGGACGAGTTTCACACGGTCAGAGGGAGGACGGCGGGTGGGAGTGAGGGAGTCTTGGCGGGAGATAAGAATAATCCGCTGAAGGGCGGAGGAGAGAGTGGTCTCATGGTAGAGTCGCTTGCGGAAGAAGTCAAGCATCTCGTGGGCCCTGAGAAGGAAGTCGTCGTCATCCTGACATAGGCGTCGGAGGCGGAGGAGTTAGGAGAAAGGAAGCGAATCGCGACAGGATAGGGGATGGGAGGAAGTGTAGAGGAGGTAGTTGTGGGCGTTAGTGGGTTTGTAGTAGACAGTGGTGGAGAGGCCTGAAGGGCAGATAGAGACAGTGATGTCCAGAAAGTGGACAGACGTGAGGGAAATGTCAGACGTGAACTTGATCGAGGGATGGAAGTCGTTGACAAAGTCGATAAAGTTGAGGAGATCCTTCTCCGACATGTCAGTAATACCAATCCCATCGTCGATGTATCGATAATACATCAAAGGAAAGGGGCCCTGGAATTGAAGCCAGATCAAGTGTTCCAGGTGACCCATGAACAGGCATGCGTAGCTGGGGCCCATTCTGGTGCCCATAACCACACCGCTGATCTGGTCGAAGAACTGGCCATTGAACTCAAAGGTATTGAGCGTTGGGACAAGTGTCGCAGCGGGTGGATAACCGATGTGCGAGTCCATCTTAATAGACTCAAAAACTAGAACAAAATAGACTGTTGGGCACCATCTATGCTGCTCTTAACAAATCACCTAATCGGTGTTATGCCGTGCTGCACAGTTAGTCGCCCTTACGACATGCTCTTTGTGGGACAGAGGTGCCATTCTTGTCCTCGGCAAACACAAAGACCCCGGTGGACCACTCGGTGATACCAGAAATGTCATCACATCTCGCTATTCTTGCACTAGACTCAACTGATCCGATGTCATTTTTAAGAAAAAAAGCGCGGGGAAACTGCAGATACTTGGTCCTTCCACCACCAGGTGTCAGACTTAAACTGTTCCCTTTGGAATAGTTACTATACTATATAAATTTCGTTTCATACTGACAAAATCCGGATATTTACTTGCCGCTCCTCGTATAATTGACATACAACCAAAGCCATTATAGATAACCGTTACACGAAGGAGGAAAAGCACACGAACGAATAAGAGAGTAAATATATAATGCATATGCAAATAATATGTTTGGAGATTTAATAATAAAAGGTTTAACAAATATACAATGAACTAACAAACGACGTATGATAATATTTAAAAGGAAATATTCGATGAAAAGAATATTCTGCCAAAATAAACGGTTTAGTTTGCACAGACAAGATCAAGTGTTAGAGACTTCAGTAAATCTCAGCTTCATTTATTGGATAGCGTGACCAATATTCCTTTCCTCTCCGTCTTTGCTTCCATAACAAAGCCAGGTACAGATTAACAACTGATTGGATCGAAGCGTGTCACGGCAGAGGATCAAAACTGGATAATGTTCTGAGACAAATAAGTGCTCCAACGATTTTACAACTGAGTTCAGCATGACACACATCTTCATTATTATTTCAGAAGATGATTTATCTTCCCCTACCCCACCCCACCCCACCCCGAAACGTTTTTGTTACTAGGACCGACGTTTGATTTCAGTTTTGGCACATTGACGGACAAACATATTTGGCTTCTGTTTTCTCACTAAATCAGACCACTTTTGTTTTTGCGCATTGACCTAATAAACATACTATTGAACGTTTTGTACTGTGACAGACGTTTGGTTTCTGTTTTTGCACACTGACTTACAAATGATGATAATTATGAATGCTGATGGTAAGCAGAACTGATGTCGTTGAACTATGTTTAAGGCTATAGGTTCTTAGTGTCATCCATTAGATGGTGATATGTATAGATATTGCCAGTTCCTTTATCTTGCTGGTTGAGAACACATCTGACTTATCCTAAAAGTATTCCCACTGTGTTCGGACTACGGTTGATCCATCGATTACAGTTTGGGCTGCGTCGCTAGAGATGAAGCTCTCATCTATGCAATATATGCACGGAAACAGATGTGTTACAGCAGCCTGGTCATAGAGATTGTGGAGGGGTCGGGGAGGGGGTCGTCGCTATGATTCCAGAAGTAGTAGTAAGTCCACTGAGAAAATGATGTACACTACAGCCAGGTAGGTCTAAGTTCACCTATGTCCGATGATTTAAAAAGAACATCCACAACCCTTTAGAAGTTGTCCGTATAAATAACTTAGGGGGCATAATATACAGCACAGTAATTGAGATACCATCAGCCAGCGAATTCATAGCTAGCAGCTTGCATTAGTGTCAGCGAACCAGAGCTGACTAGGACCCTATTCCGACTCCAAACGTCAGCCTTGAAACCAGGCTGTGTAAGTATATTCTCGCTTTCTAAAAGCAATACAAAATACAAGAGGTGAACAAATGCTGCGGGAAATTAGATCAGAGCTCAACAAAATCCAAAGAAAATCTGCGACAATTAAGTACTCCAAACATTTTACAACTGAGTTCAGCACGACACACATCTTCAGTATTATTGTAGAAAATGATGTCTATCCCCCCCCCCCTTCCCTCCTCTTAATCCCCCCCCCCCTACCCCCTGCCCTGAAATCCCTAACTCTTCTCCCTGTTTTATAGCTTCTATCCAAGATCTACTTTCGTCATATCGAAGAATCTACAATCAGGTCTTGGAGTCAGTGAATAATGTATTTATTTAAGCAGACCACTTTACTCTTTTGTGCTCCATGAAAAGGGCGTTTAGTGGTGGGTTGTAGTACATTTCTTCACATTCCGAGCGTGCTGATGAAGGTGGACCACGATCCTCCAGGCGGTTCTGGTATGCTTGACTTCGTCTGCGTGATGCTCAGTACTACGTGAATCACGTATCTCCACATCTCGTCAGACAGACTGTTTGTTTCCACGGAAGGCTACGTGGGAGAGAGATTGTGGTCCTGGTCAGAATGTTGTGCCTGACCCTGACGCGGCGTCCTGGTCAGTATGCTGTGCCTGATAGGACTAATGTCTCAGTTCCCCAAAAGAAAAGACAATTATTCAAAAGATACCACCACAAATGGACACAACAGTTGGCATTTTGATGAGATGAATGACTATTTTGTTAAAAACGAACAATCTTTTTTTTAATATTATTGTTGTACTTAAATATTCCATTTTTGCCTACGTCCATGATATTAAGAGCTGCCGAATTTTCAAGCGTTTCATAATAACTTCTTGTATTTAGAGATGTTTCCAGAATATATGAGGTACTGTACAAAAACTATAATACATAATATTGGCTAGTAGATATGAAACTAAAAATGCATTTATACAAATAAAGAGAAACGGTAGCTTTAATCAAACAACGGAAATGATAATAAACCAAAAAGGCCCATCTTTAGAAACGCAATTGAAAAAGTGAAGTGTTCTTATTTGGAATGCAAAATTGATCAAAAAGAAGAAACAAAGGCGGATCCGATGCTTTAGTGGAACATATTACAAACAGGTTCATCATACACACAAACGCATCGATTAGCCAATACTTCCACACTACAAACAGATCCACACAGGCCACTGGCAAATACTTCCACACTACAAACAGATCCACACAGGCCACTGGCCAATACTTCCTCACTACAAACAGATCCACACAGGCCACTGGCGAATACTTATTTACTACAAACAGATCCACACACGCCACTAGCCAATACTTCCACACTGCAAACAGATCCACAGATGGCACTAGCCAATACTTCCACACTACAAACAGTATCACACACTCCACTAGCCTATTCTTCCACATTACAAACAGATCCACACACGCCACTAGCCAATACTTTCACATTACAAACAGATCCACACACGCCACTAGCTAATACGTCCACACTACAAAAAGATCCACACACGCATCGACTGGCCAATACTTCCAAACTACAAACAGATCCACACGCGCCACTAGCCAATACTTCCACACTACAAACAGATCAAGTCACGCCACTATCCACTATTTCCACACAACAAACAGATCCACACACGCAACGACTAGTCAATACTTCCACACTGTAAACAGATTCACACACGCCATTGGCTAATACTCCCACACTACAAACAGTTTCACACATGCATCGACTAGTCAGTGCTCCAACACTACAAACAGATCCACACATGCATCGACTAGTCAGTGCTCCCACACTTCAAACAGATTCACACCCGCCATTGGCTAATACTACCACACTACAAACAGTTCCACACACGCATCGACTAGTCAGTGCCACACACTACAAACAGATCCACACATGCATCGACTGGCCAATACTCCCACACTACAAAGATCCACACACGCATCGGCTGGCCAATACGTCCTGGCATAACCTACAAATACCACGATCTGATGTTGAAAGCGCGTACCTTCGCATGCAGAATCCGGAAAAGCAAAAATTAAAACAAACAAAAGTATAAAGTGACTGTTAAGGTCGTGTGTTTAATGGATAAAAACAATAAATTAGCTCAGTCATGCCATTTGTAATTTGACTGTTATAGTTGACTTCCCCCCAGAGTAAAATGGGGACTCGGTGGTCTCGAGGTAAGGTGTACCATTTGATTCAAAAAGATTCTACACTACGATTATCTTCAGTATAGATGTCTCCCTGTGCTCGAACATAAATTTAGTATGTGGTTTGTTAGAGCAGCATAGATGGCGCCTAACTGGCTGTGGGTCTACTAAGCTCTAGTTTTTGAGTCCATTAAGATGGATTCGCACATCGGTTAAAACCCCCTCCAAGAAACTGGTTGTACACAAGTCTTCTAAGACAGTATAAAGTTACGTTAAGACGTAAAGCTAAGTAAAGTTAAAGACCAAGTAGGAATTGGTGACATATGCAGATCAAGATCCCCACATTGCGTTCCCGTTCGTGATCCTGGAAACAGGTTATAGGTTATCTCCCAAGCTGCTGGTAAATGAGGAGGAGATTCACACTGTAATCCCTATTGCTTTGAGCTTACTGGGAAGTCTTGCATTGCACCCCTGTGAAGATATCCCAGTTACACCTACTTACGTACCCCGCGTGATGTAAAAGAAGCCACTGTTACCCGTTGCCTAAGAAATAACGTCAAAAGTTCACTCATCACGAGTAGTCTCGAATAATAAGACATTTGGCTGTCCCGACATACGAGAATAAAACTTGACTATTCCCATATAAAAGAAAATTGCCTGTTTCCATTCAAATGAAACTTGACTGTTCCATATAATTGAAACGTGAGTGATCCCATATAAATGCAAACTCGAATGTTTCTACATAAAATAAACTTGACTGTCCCATATAAATAAAACTTGACTGTTCCCATATGAAAGAAAATTGGTGGTTTCCATGTAAAGGAAACTTGATTGTTCCCATCTAAATAAAACTTTGATGTTTCCATATAAATGAACCGTGATTGTCCTCATATGAATGAAATTGATTGCTCCATATAAATGAAACTTGATTGTTCCCATACACATGCAACTCCACTGTTTCCATATAAACGAAACGAATGTTTCTACATAAAATAAATGTGACTTTCCCATATACATGAAACTTGATTGTTGGCAAATAAATTAAATTTAACTGTTTCAATATAAATTAAACTTGGCTGTTTCCATATAAATAAAACCTGAGGGATCCATTATAAGTGAAATTAGACTGTTCCCATTTAAAAGACGCTAGACTTCCTATATAAATGAAACTTGAATGTTTCCATATAAATAAACTCGATTGTTCTCATATAAATGAAACGTAAATATTCCTATATAAATGAAACGTGAATGTCCCCATATAAATTGAACATGACTGTACCCATGTAAATGAAACTAGACTTCGCATGTACATTAAACTTGACCCTCCAATTTCCGTTTTTATTTTAAAAGAGCAAATTTGCACTTCTAGTGTCAAGGAGGTGATAATTCATTTTGTCGTGTAATGTTACTATAAAAACCCCGTCAAAAAGAAGATTACACATTTTCTTTTGAATTGACAGTCATGACAAAAGTGAATTCCAAGCTAATCGTAATTGATTAGATCGTCCACTGCTTTTCACATCTGCGTATCAGGGCAAGTCTACGAAGCAAAGGTTGCCCACATGATGCTGACCAAGTCAACCCTAACGTACAGTTGGTCAAAAACATACGGACGCAACACCATATTCTCTAAATCGCATAAGATGTGCAGAAGTATTTGTTAAATTTGTTTTGTCATTTCAATAATCTGAATCCAATTCTTGAAATTTAAATTGTGTCTTGATTAAAATATATGTTCAAGAACTAAATGTTTAATAAACCGGAAATATCAAGAGTTCAAATCTTACGCATGCACCCTCAATCATTCTGTGACGTTGACAGGTAATAGGTCACATCTTATTTCCAGTGATTTTTGGTAAGGAATGTTCTTATTTAGAACATTTTCTTTCAGCGGCAATTTAAAAAAAACAAACTTATTTTGAGAATATGTTTAAAGCCAATTTAAAAGCCCCACTTCATTTAATATTATAGGATGTTTTATATGTCAATGGGATATTACTGACATCAAATACCATATTTCAATTTTGTTTTGTTACTAGGACCGATGTTTGATTTCAGTTTTGGCACATTGACGGACAAACATATTTGGCTTCTGTTTTCTCACTAAATCAGACCACTTTTGTTTTTGCGCATTGACCTAATAAACATACTATTGGACGTTTTGTACTGTGACAGACGTTTGGTTTCTGTTTTTGCACACTGACTGACAAATGATGATAATTATGAATGCTGATGGTAAGCAGAACTGATGTCGTTGAACTATAGGTTCTTAGTGTTTTCCATTAGATGGTGATAGGTATAGATATTGCTAGTTCTTACATCTTGCTGGTTGAGAACACATCTGACTTATCCTAAAATCAGTCCCACCGTGTTCGGACTACGGTTGATCCATCGATTACAGTGTGGGCTGCGTCGCTAGAGCTAGTGCCAGGTGCAAAATACTGATGAAGCTCTCATCTATGCGATATATACACGGAAACAGATATGTTACAGCAGCCTGGTTATAGAGATTGTGGAGGGGTCGGAGAGGGGGTCATCGCTATGATTTCCGAAATAATAGTAAGTCCACTGAGAAAATGATGTGCACTACAGCCAGGTAGGTCTAAGTTCATTTGTGTCCGATGATTTAAAAAGAACATCCACAACCCTTTAGAAGTTGTCCGTATAAATAACTTAGGGGGCATAATATGCAGCACAGTAATTGAGATACCATCAGCAAGCGAATTCATAGCTAGCAGCTTGCATTAGTGTCAGCGAACCAGAGCTGACTAGGACCCTATTCCGACTCCAAACGTCAGCCCTGAAACCAGGATGTGTAAGTATATTCTCGCTTTCTAGAAGCAATACAAAATACAAGAGGTGAACAAATTCTGAGGGAAATTAGATCAGAGCTCATCAAAATCCAAACAAACTCAACAGTTGCTCTTCATTGGCTACCCTCCCATTGTGGCATCGCAAGGAATGAGAGCGCTGATGTCCTGTCCAAAGCAGACGACAAGATGGAGCAATCCATTCACATAGTTTCTTACCGAGAAGCAAAAACTGTCAACCACATTCAGTACAACTGAAAATGGAAGAAAGACATGGGCATGATCAATAGACCTGACCAAATCCCCCCAATCCTCCAGACACCAACAAACCACAATTTTTCACCTGAGAACAGACCACTGTAGACTTTTGGATCATCTACATCTGCTCAAAATTTCACACACAAGAAAATGCTCATGTGGACCGGAGTCCAGAGCCTTGAACACATCCCCAAGAATGCCCAGTACACAGGGACGTACGATGCCAAACTTGGTCAAAGGGATCCGAGGTGACGCAGATGTTATGGGTCTTCCACTCGGACCATGAGAGAATTGTGGATTTCATCCTAGCGACGGGACTACAAATGTAGCATGACCAAAGACGTGAACGTAGAATTAGAAATAGTCTGGCTTAGTGAATAGGTCTCCCAAACTCGGTACGTGCCGAGTCAAAAAGCGCAAATATCACTGCTGTAAACTACGATACAACGTCTCATCGTTTTCAGGATGGGCGCCGAAGAAGAAGAAGAAGAAGAACTTGGGACAACAGTAGTATAGTATTGTCCTTTCTAACAGGGGGTTGTTTACTGATTGCAATGACTTCCTTATTCAAAGCTAATGTCTCATTACCGGGAACATTCAACTCTTGTACATCATTAATTTAATTCCGTGAACCAAAGTATGGGAGGTGCAGCCCAGCACTTGCTTCATGTCCACTAATTTAGACCCCTCTCTCCTTTCCACTCCACCCCAAAATCTTAACAGTGGATGCATATTTTGACTCAATAACCCCAAACACTAGACATGAACCGCCGAGAATAAATCTCTCTGATTAGTTCAAACGCCCACTGTCTGTCTTCAACGGACAAATGTATAAGCGAAAAATTGTGTTAGCTGCGGGGAACATTGCAATTACAATGCACAATGCATCAAAGAGTCAAGGTTCGGTGAGCAAAACTAAGAGTATCAGGGGGTCAATACTTGTGGGGCGGACAGCAGATTTCTCATCCATGAAAGGTCGATGCATTTTGTTGAGTCAGCAAGGACTACGAGATTTGTTTGCGCAGAAGACGATCAATTTTCATGTTGTCCGCAATTTCTGCTGGTCGTCTCTCAACGGAACAGGCTCAGAGTCCCATTTGTTCACGAATGAGATCATTATTCCTTTCACAGTAGACCGAGACGGGCGGCTAGGAAGGATTGTAAGGGGGTTGGCAACCTGACATGCGGAAATAAGTATTGTTAATATAACCACAGTACAAGCAGACTGATCCAGAATAAGCTGGATCGGGTCAATCCAAATGTCGGGCTACACTTATGCTCCTCCACATTCTTCTCTTGTCGACTCACTTTCTACCGGGTTGTAGCCCAGTCTCGTCTCACTTTCTATCGGGTTGTAGCCCAGTCTCGTCTCACTTTCTATAGGGTTGTAGCCCAGTCTCGTCTCACTTTCTACCGGGTTGTAGCCCAGTCTCGTCTCACTTTCTATCGGGTTGTAGCCCAGTGTCGTCTCACTTTACTTTCTACCGGGTTGTAGCCCAGTCTCGTCTCACTTTCTACCGGGTTGTAGCCCAGTCTCGTCTCACTTTCTATCGGGTTGTATCCCAGTGTCGTCAAGCTGTCTTTCGGGTTGTAGCCCAGTGTCGTCTCACTTTCTACCGGGTTGTAGCCCAGTGTCGTCTAACTTTCTACCGGGTTGTAGCCCAGTGGCGTCCCACTTTCTACCGGGTTGTTGCTCAGTGTCGTCTCACTTTCTATCGGGTTGTAGCCCAGTGTCGTGGTATGTATTTGTCTTTCGCCTATCTCGTGGCCTGAGTAACATGTTCCCTCATTTTACGGCAGGTTACGTTTATGCTGTCTATCCACCTTTTCCTCGGTCTACCTCTCGTCTTTCTTCCTGATGTTTTCCTGTAGAAGGTTTCATGAACAATGTGGTCTGATTGCATTCTCACAATTTGACAAAACCAATTCATTCTCTATTGTTCGATGTACTGTAGGTAGTGAATTGTTCCAACTTTCTCCCAAATATTCGGATTAGTGATTATGTCTCTTTTGGTGTTGTTAGTGACCTTTCGTGGGTAACGTGTTTTAACTTAACTTAACGTCTTTATAGTTTCATTTACATTGCCTTGCTCTAAAAGCTATGCGTATCCAAATTATTCTTAAATTCATTAATTGTCCCTGCCTTCACTACCTCCTGTGGCAATGCATTCCAAGCATTCACCACTCTCTGACTAAAAAAATATTTAAATATTTAATAATATCTAATCTGGACCTCTCTTTAGTTAATTTGTAGCTATGCCTTCTTGTTTTTGTAGGTGGTTGCATTTTTAAAAACTTGGTATAGTCTAATTTATCTGTTCCTCTGATCATCTTCAGTTCAGTTCAGCTCATCCCGTAACCCATCAGGTCGTTGGGGCACACATGAAGGCACTCCCAAAATCACACGCCAGCCATTTCTGTCTGTCGCCGCCTGTTGTATCTCACCGGGACGAAGGCCTGACCACTCAGTGATGTTGTCCACTCATCTCTTCATTGGACGCCTTCGTCCTCTCTGTCCCGGTTCGGAAGCAAAGAGTATCGAGTTATTAATTCCGCTGGACCTCGCGACGTGCCCGCACCAAGCCATCTTTCGTCTTTTGATAGCTGTGAACATATCTTCAAAAGGATCAATAGCGTCTTCAACTCTCTGGCGTAATTCTACGTTTGTGACGCGATCTTTATATGTAACATTTAGGAGTTTTCTATAGCATCTCATTTCCATTGCATGTATTCTGCCCTGGATATCTGTTGTAATGGCCCAGGTCTCGCAGGCATACAGAAATATTGAGATCACCAAAGAGCGCATTAGTCTAACTTTTATGCCGAGGGCGAGCCGCTTGTCTTGCCATATAGGTTTCAGCCTAGTCAGTGCCGCTGTTGTTTGTGCTATTCTTGCAATTACCTCTGGCTTCGATCCCTCTTCGCTGATCCCAGATATTTTAAATGTTTTACCACCTCAAGTTCCTGCCCATTTGCCTCTATTACAGATTTAAGCCCTGTTATCTTATTGGTCATGAGCGTTGTTTTTTGCATTTATTTCCATTCCAAAACTCAGGGCCGCTTTATCCAAGACACCAATCAACTCCTGGAGTTCCTTTTCTGTGCCTGCCAATACATCAATACCATCTGCAAATCGAAAGTTTGTGATAAGCCTGTCACCTATTTTAACCGTGCCAACATGTTCTTTTAAGGTCGTCTCCATTATTGTATGCAAGAATATATTGAACAGTGTTGGGGAGAGTATACATCCCAGTCTCACACCCACCATCGTACGGAACCAATCGCCTAGCGTTCCCTCTACACAGACTGCGCTTGTCGCCTGCACATAAAGGTTTGCAATTACCCTCACAATATCACTTTTGAACTTAAAAGGCGTCATTGTTTACCATAGCGCCGCATGCCACACTCTGTCAAATGCCTTTCTAAAGTCAATGAAGACATGGTAGAGTTGCTGTTGATACTCTGAGTATTTCTCATTCATTAGCCGAAAGTTAAATATCTGCTCGATGGTACTCCTTCCCGCTCGAAAGACCGCTTGTTATTTGGCAACGATATTCTCTGCCTGTGGTTTCAGTCTGTTAAGTATTATTCTCAAGAGAACTTTACTTGGATGACTTATCAGACTGATTGTTCGATAGTTCTGACACATATTTAGGTTTCCTGATTTAGACAGTGGTATAATTACTGATTTTGTCCTGCTGGTGGGCCACTCTCCTGTCTGCCAAATTCTATTGCAGATGTATGTCAGGGTATCAATTGTTGCGTCACCTCCCACTTGTAGGAGCTCTGCTGGGATATTATCCACACCTGCAGCCTTCCCTCTCTTCAGCATTTTCACGGCTTCATATACTTCTTCCCTTGATATCGTTTTGATTTTCCTCTATCAGACTCACTTCAGGAGACATTGCAATTCTTGGGTCACCTCGACCTTCATGCTTATATAGTTCCGAACAGTACTCTGTCCAGCGCTCACGAATGTCTTGAGCTTCTGTGAGACATTTCCCACTCTTGTCCTGAATCGTTGTATTTCGACTTTGTACAGGCCTTACTAAGTCCTTGACTAATTTATATGCCCCCTTGCCATAATTTCTTCCTAGATTTTGTTCGATATCTGCACACTGAGTCGTTATCCATTCAACCTTGGCCTGTTTCATCTTGGCCTTTATGTTTCCATTTATCTCTCTATATCGCTGAATCCCATATAGTGTTTTCTTAGCTCTCTTCATTTGTCGTCTCTTGTCACATAAATCCAGTATTTCACACGTGATCCATGCTTTCTTCTTAATCCTGCACCTACCTAGAACCTCAGATGCCGTGGAGATTAATGCCGAATTTAGGGCTTCATTTATCGCCTCAACATCTGCCTCCTCGTTAATAACCAACAAAAGTGCGAATCTTCCCCCCATCACCGCTCCAAAAATCTCCACTATGTCCGGGAACTTCAACTTCTCCAAATCAAATCTCAGTCTAGTTATCTCTCTTTTCAGAACTTTCTTTACTCTGAGATGCATGGTCATCAGCACTAAGTCGTGGTCGCTCCCTATATCGGCTCCTGGGAAACTTCTTGTCCGGGCGCTATTAACGCTAGATCTGAATCTCCTTTGGACCAGAATATAGTCTATTTGACTATGAAGCGTACTATTTGGGCTGTGCCACGTCCACCGTCTCGACATTTTATGTGGTCCTAGCGTATTCGCTACTACTAGCTTATTATAATACGCAAATTCCAGGAGTCACATTTCCATATGCTCCATATGTGCCTTTCCAGTCACGTACCATGTCTGCGCCAATTTTGGCATTCCAATCTCCATATACCACCAGTATATCCGTCTTCGGTACCTCGTTCACCAAAGCCTGCAATTCCTCGTAACAGCTCTCAAATCGCTGTCCTCGTAATCTGAGGTAGGTGCATAGCATTGTATCACCATGATATTGAAGGGCTTTGCATTTAGTCGTATACTGAGCAATCGGTTTGATACTGGTCGGCAACCCAATACACAACATGCTGTGTCTTTATGCACCAGCATTCCGATTCCATGAAGGTGTTTGTCAGGTCTTTAACTGTAATAGGTGAGGTTGGCTTGTGAGCTCACTTAATCGGCAGGCCACTAATTTCACTTTTAGCTCTTCCAGGGAAGAGCCAGCCTACCTCAGCGTCACTGGAATGTGGTGCCGAGCATGATCACACCTTACACACCGATCATCTTATAAACCTGCATTAGGTCCCCTCGAATTAGTATCTTTTCTAGACACTGTAGGCTCGTTTTTCTGAGTCTTTCCTCATAACTGTAATTCTGGAATCCCATATCAGCTTTGTCGCTCTTTTTTGTATGCTTTCCAGCATGTTAATATCTTCTCTATGATAAGGACTCCACACCTGTACACAGTACTCCAATCTAGGTCTAACTAATGCTTTATACAGTTTGACTATCACTTCCTTGCTCTTATGTTTAATATTTCTTTGTATCATACCTAACATTGCAGTTGCCTTTTTCACTTCTACATGGACTTGCTCACTCACCTCACCTGTATGATCTATTTTAACATCTAGGTCCCTTTCATTATCTACCATTCTAATACTGTTCTGCCCCATTCTGTAGTTATATTCGATATTGGATCTACCCATGTGGAAGACTGTATATTTATCTACATTAAACTCCATTTGCCAGCTTACAGACCATTCTCGAATTTTATAATCCGACCTCAATATATCCACTTCTGCTTTAGATGAGACACGCACTGCATAGTTTTGTATCATCCGCAAATTTTACAATCATGGATCCCATATCAAAGTCTTAATCGTTTACATATATCAAGAACAAAATTGGTCCCAAAACCGAGCCATGTGGTACTCCACTGTTCACTTCACACCACTCAGAGTACTCCTTATTTATGCCCACTCTCTGCCTTCTTACTGTTAACCAATCTTCCATCTACTTGGCAACTTCCCCACCTATTCCACGTTATTTTAACTTTCAAAATAAACTTTGGTGAGGTACTCTGTCAAAGGCCTTTGCAAAGTGCTACCAATTTTGCAGGTGGCTAACTTTCGTTCATCGGTCTATTTAATTCTCATGTCTGGCACTGGTAACACATGGTAGGATTGAAGATGTGAAGAGATTGGCCCCACCGATTACATTTTTTTTAAATGTAAAGGATGTCCATCAGATGACTTGATCGCTGGTAGGGAATGGAATTTTAGAGTCTTCAGTATACTAAGCCATAACTTGGGTCAGGTTGGATTGCCAGTTCCCTCCCTCGCTGCCTTATCCCTCGTTTATTGTAAGCCAAGTACCCTGGATTTACAACCAGATCGGGGGAAACTGATAAGCTACTCTGGGCAGGTACAACATAACTGACCATGACGTCACGCCAGGTTCAGGCGGAACATAAATGACCAAGACGTCACGCCAGGGTCAGGCACAACATAACTGACTAAGACGTCACGCTAGGGTCAGGCACAACATAACTGACCAAGACGTCACGCTAGGGTCATGCACAACATAACTGACCAAGACGTTACGCCATGATCAAGCACAACATAACTGACCAAGACGTCACGCCAGGGTCATGCACAACATAACTGACCAAGACATCCCGCTAGGGTCATGCACAACATAACTGACCAAGACGTCACGCCAGGGTCAGGCCCAACCTAACTGACCAAGACGTCACGCTAGGGTCATGCACAACATAACTGACCAAGACGTCACGCCAGGGTCAGGCACAACATAACTGTCCAAAACGTCACGCCAGGGTCAGGCACAAAACACTGTTCAAAATCACTATCTCCCTTCCCTGGAAGCAGGCTATTCTCAGGGCAGTGTGGATGACGAGATGTGGATCAACGTGATCCCTAGAGTAGTGAGCGTCACGCACATGAAGCCAATGATAGCACAATCGCCTGGTGGACTGAGGATCACCTTCATCAGCAGGATGTAAGGAAAGCTACTACAACCGGCAACTTAACGTCCTGTTAGGGGCGCACAAAGAGTAAAGTTACGCATTGTGGGCATTAAACAACAATTGGTTTGACTGGAGCAAGAGCTGAACCACGAGCTTGTGCTGTGAAAAACGAAAGCTCTACCAGTAAACTGATCAGCCGCTATCAGAGTGACAGGTTTAATTAATTTTTGTTATGTATGCATTGTTGCAGTTTTTAAATATTTGTAACATTTTGGCTATCAGACATCCAAATCAATGTTTTCAATAGTCGATTGTATGGCTGACCCAACAGTCAAGTGTGTGGCTGTCCCAGTAGTCAAGTATGGGGCTGTCCCAATAGTCAAGTATGTGGCTGTCCCAACAGTCAATTGTGTGGCTGTCCCAATAGTCAAGTATGGGGCTGTCCCAATAGTCAAGTATGTGGCTGTCCCAAAAGTCAATTGTGTGGCTGTCCAAATAGTCAATTCTGTGGCTGACCCAATAGTCAAGTGTGTCGCTGACCCAATAGTCAAGTATGTAGCTGTCGCAATAGTCAATTGAGTGGCTGACCCAATTGTCAAGTATGTGGCTGTCCCAATAGTAAATTGGGTGGCTGACCCAATTGTCAAGTATATAGCTGTCCCAATTGTCAAGTATGTGGCTGTCCCAATAGTCAATTATGTGACTGACCCAATAGTCAAGTGTGTGGCTGTCCTAAAGGTCAATTGTGTGGCTGTCCTAAAAGTCAATTGTGTGTCTGTCCTATAAGTCAATTGTGTGGCTGACCCAATAGTCAAGTGTGTGGCTGTGCAAAAAGTCAATTGTGTGGCTGTACTAAAAGTCAATTGTGTGGCTGTGCCAAAAGTAAATTGTGTGGCTGACCCAATAGTCAAGTGTGTGGCTGTCCCAAAAGTCAATTGTGTGGCTGTCCTAAAATTCAATTATGTGGCTGTCCTAAAAGTCAATTGTGTGGCTGTCCCAAAAGTCAAGTGTGTGGCTGTCCTAAAAGTCAAGTGTGTGGCTGATCCAATAGTCAAGTGTGTGTGCTGACCCAAAAGTCAATTGTGTGGCTGTCCTAAAAGTCAATTGTGTGGCTGTCCCAAAAGTCAATTGTGTGGCTGTCCTAAAACTCAATTGTGTGGCTGTCCTAAAAGTCAATTGTGTGGCTAACCCAAAAATCAATTGTGTGGCTGACCCAAAAGTCAATTGTGTGGCTGTATGAACGTGTATTATTGGCACTGTACTTCTGATTGACAGTTTCAAAACATCATGCTATCCTGTCGACGTATATCGTTTTTGCGTGAAAAGAGCAATATCATTTCTTATGCAAAGCTTGGCTGTTATTCTCAATCTATATATTATATCTGTAATACCATCAATCGATTATTTTATTGGTCTTTATCTCGCTCTGAAGCCATCCGGCATAGCGTGATGTTTCTTAGCTGTGGCATCTGGCAGCTTTGACGGTATCATCCCTTAAAATAATGCTTTAGAAAAAAACTCCGGATAAAACGTCCAAAGAGTGTCACATAAACAATAAAAATATCAATGTTATGTGTATATGTATAAACATTACCGTAATACAAGGTGTTTAGGAATTGATGTTCTGGTATCCGTATCTCGTATCCCGAAAACCATTGTCAGACTAGCAATATTCCCGCTACTAAATTATGCTCCAACTGGCACAGCAAAGGTTCATGCACTTTGGCAAGCTGCGAACATAATTCGAAAAATGATTTCTCAGTGACACCAGGTAATTGTCTTCACATATGCATTTTCTGTACTGCATGCTCTCAGGGGGTCGCAGATATCCAGACGAGGAATAATTAAGGAAGATGGCTGCCAGAAGCGAAATATATTTAATTAGCTGACATCCTCCCGCAGCATACTTAAAAACGAAAAGGTAGATATATTTACAAAAAGAGAAACATATTTTAACAAGTAGACATGGAAATAACGTACTTTGAGATAAAGAAAAACACACAGGCCTGTACAATATAACAGAACTAGCCTAGCAACGACTGTCCCGCTCTTGACTGGCCGGCATAGATCACTTTGCCTAACATCAGAACGGGGTAAAATGGACTAAGCAGCCACGTACAAGTCCCGATTGTCTGATTCGCCACTCTGTATATGTGGACTAACCTAACAAACTGTTTAGCATGTTTTACAAGACTGACACCAACCACTGCATGTTCAGGATGATACAGTGGCCCACTGAATCAACACCAGACTTAAAGCTGTACAGAGTTACAGAGGAACTACAGACAACGGACATGATCATCAGACGAACTCGTGCAAACATACGGTGCAAACATTGAAAGTGCGATCTCAAAAAATAAAATAACAAAGGGCAGTAGAACTTGTTTTTATATTAGTATATCAGCAAGTCTACAACAGTCAATGATGTCTGCTTAACGGTCAAACACGAAAACAAAGAAATCCCAGATAATAGTAGATAATGAACAGAACATACAATGATAAATCGATGAAATCCATAACAAGAATACAAAATCTCCGGAGTGTAAGCTTGATTCCATTGTTTGGCTCTGAAAAGTGATGGACCACAACAAAGATAACAATGGTGCAGGCTTTCATTAATTTGCGCCTGTGCAGAATAGAGGGATTACAATAATATGATTACTAAAGTTAATCCGTTGGAGAGAATCGGACAGGTACCAGTGGAACAGGACACGAAGAGTTGACGCTGCGTTGTTTAGGTGAAATATTAAGGACATCAGTTGATAGCCTTACAATGCAGTCTCTGTTGGGGAACCTAAGAAACATGCGAAGTAGGGGCAGGCGTACTCATTCAGGACGGAGAGATCTTGGGAAATGTCCAGGTGATTGGGAAGACATAAATTACCTGGCGCAGACAGTCCAGGGAAGGAGCACTTGTGGTGTATTTATTGAAGACCTACGGTCTACAGTATACGATTACGATTACACGATGGTGGTCGTTTCTTTTTGTTGTGGACAGCGGCAACAGCGTTCAACTGTGTAATGCTGTACTTTAACTATAAGGTCAATCAATCAAAAACCTTTCAGCTCCCTGTGGAGCATAGGTCCTCAGCAATTACTCGCCAAGTATTCCTTCCATGAGCCATCTGAACTAATTCTGTCCACATCATGTTTGCTGTCTTTACATTTGCTTACAGTTCCCTCTTTCATGAGTGTCTCGGTCTTCCTCTACTTCTCTTGCACTGTGGATTCCAGAACAAAGCGTGTCTGGTAATGATATCCCCTGTAACTATATGGCACTGCATATTAATAAGCTATATTAATTATTGTTTTTAAAGTGGTTCCAATCTGCTTCGAGTGAGGTATATAGCCACCCAAATACCAACGTCAAGAATGAGCCGTTCAAATCAGTAGACAATTTTATCTACCTTGGCAGTACTCACTCCAGGGAAACTACTATTGACTCTGAGGTTTGCAGCATAATCTCCAAGACCAATGCCGCCTTTTGGGAGGCTGCTCAACAGTGTGTGGGATCGGAGGTGTCCTAGTCTTGATACGAAACACAAAGTCTGCATCCATGCGGTGTTCAACACCCTTCATCATGCCCCCGAGACTTGGACGGTGTACATCAGGAATGCTAGACAAGGAACCACTTTCATACAAGCTGTCTGCGTAAAATGTTGAGAATACGATGACATGGTAGCGTACCAGACACCGAGAACCTCATGACGGCAAAAATGCCGAGCATCCACACACTGTTGCAGATAACCCAGATCAGGTGGGCAGGCCAGGTCGTGCGCATGCCAGACAACCGCATCCCCAAACAACTAATGTATGGTGAGCTAAAAGAAGGTATGCGGCTGATCTGTGGACAGAAGAAGCGCTTGAAAGACTTTCAAAACATCTCTGGACACACTTCAACATTAATATAAACTAACGGGAGTGCGAGGCATATGACCGCCAGGCATGGCGTAGAAACACCATCAGATACGCTTGCATTTGTATCGCCGAGGCGCACAGAAAAAGTACTGTGCGAACAAACAAAAACACTGACACTCATATGACCTAATTGACCTAATCTGATCTTTAATGACACATATGTAGAAGGGGTTTCTGTGCCCCAGTTGCATTATACGTCACACCAGGATTAACCGATGACGTGCAACTCAACATGTATGACTGCTGTTGTCATTATTGCTTGCGATGAAAGCCTATTATTATTAGTAGCAGCAGTAGTATTATTATCATTAATATCTGTAAACTTCACTACCGACATGCATTCATCATTCGTCGTCATCTGAAATCATCGAATCAACCACAGCCGGCCGTATGATCCCTAAATTGACCGAAAAAGCGGTTGAACAATTGCAGTATGTGTTGTTGACTGTTGAGCACTGACGTAAAATTAACGGACGGACATACTCCAACGAGTTTCTGACCATTCTACCGAAGCGTTGCAGAATCGATCAACATGTAGGGCATTCACGAACTCCTACAAACGTGAGTTGTGCGCAGGCTGGCAGTACTCCTACTTATGGTACCATGATCATCTGTCATCTTGAAATGATGCTCGTGTACGTGGCAGTAACGCTCGAAATGGCTTGTTTCGGCATGGTCTTGGATGACCATGACAGTAGCGGTATCCCTGCTGCATTCTAGGACACCTGTTGACGGGAACGGATTTGAGAGAAAACCCTGGGGGAAAATCTGCATCCACTGCTATCTCTAGTCGTCGTGACTACATCTTGTCGCCGGATTCAGATAGCGGGAGACGAGAGAGTAGAGATGACGCAGTACCTATCTTGCACACTTTAGTCTTCTCGAGCGCAAAAGTTACAACATCAAATAAATCATTACTTGGCATTGGGCCGGAAGGAGAAAGCCCGGATGCTGCTTGATCCGTAAGAACAACAATAACCGCCGTCGCTCTTTAGAGGAAGCCTGTATACAGGCTTTTACAGTTTCTCATTTTAATGGCAATGTCTTTTTACATGATGAGGTTGACAACACTACTCAGATACCTCTTTCGTCACCGATTATGACATATTAGAATGGTGACAATGGTTGTATTCTTGATATCCGGGAAGGACTCGGGACGTAGAGATTACAGCTACATTAGCAGTGTATGTCTATTCCAGAAGTAAGTGGTAAAATACATGAACAAAACAATCATACCAAAATAGAAGCCAAACCTGTAATGAACTGATGGTAGTCAGCGACTCATAGATGACTGCTTCCATCAGGATCAGCGAACCACAGCTGACCAAGGGCCACCTCCAAACTGTGGCACTGAAAGCGGACTGCAGTATAGTAGTGTGGCTAAGAGTATAGTAGTCGCTGTGGGAAGGCAAACTGAGTACCAAAAATGGCCAGTTGAAATTGGATGTGTTGAACCGAAAGGCCCAGATATCGCAGCCTTGCTGTAAACTACTACACAACGTCCTTTTCAGTACCAACGCCGAAGAATAAGAAAATTGAAATATAACATTGACATTGATTTCAACTTGCAGCAAAGGCTGTTGATGATGATCATTTACCAGCAGGAAGCCAGCAAATATGGACAAAAGATGTTTCACGTGCAAGAAATATTAAAAGGCGGAAAAAAATTAATCTCTGGGAATTATTGTCACAAACAGGAGACATGGCAATGTACCTTGGGGGCACTTTTAAATGGGAGACTTGGAAAATATTGTAAGGTCCGCGAGGGACAGAAGATAAAGGACGGGGTGAGAGCTGAGGTCAACATTTGTGTTTGACCAAGATGTCCATATCATCTGACACTCCATTGATGGAAAACTGTCTCATTAACTTGAGGCTGCCTTTCTTGAAGAAAAACACGTTTCTTTAACAGCTTGCTACTTCTGGAGCAAAGAAGGGAATATGTGGAAATTTCGATCAAAGGGATGTGTGTTCGTGACAACGATTACACAGGCAAGTTTTTAACTGCACTCGGAACACATATATAACACAACAGAAAAGAAGGAAGTAATACGCAACGCGTAATATGAATACCAGACATGTAGGTGGTGGAAGTTCTTTCTGCATCGGCATTTCCACTTAACACTTAACGTAACGTGTTTATACTGGTTTGAAGGTCTCTGCAGAGTCTGCAGACTACATGACGACTGCTGGAACAGCCCTAAAGTTCGCCCTTGCGGACCTCATAAATACTAGATTGCTTTCCTTGTTTCTCACTCTGTCACTTCTGACTAGCCCAGTGGTAGACCCCTATCTTTTCACGGTAAAGATATGGGGCTCAAATTGCACTACCCTGATGCCCGAGTCGAACTAGCTCTAAATGGGTCCCTTGTTTCCTGGTAAGGAAAGGCAGTTATGAAATGATCTGGACATCCCCACCTCATACACAAACTGTAATCTAATATAATAAATCCTCTCTGACACAGCATCCCATAAGGCAGTCTCTGTTGCAAGATTCCCCTTTCCATATCCAATATCAGACAATTAAAAACGGGCTAAAGTTAAATATTTTCAAAACTATCAAATGGTCATTGCAAAAGAAGAACGCAGAATAAATACGCGTTTAAATGTACAAAAATGATAGTAAAATAAACAATCTAAAGCACGTATCCTGGAACCATCCTTACAAATTACAATAAATATATAAGTAAAGCCATTATCTAGGTTTTTTGTTTTTCCACAAAAATAAATGCCACACACACACAAGAAATCAACAGCAATGGAATTGAGAAATGGTTTACTGTGGTGCACCCCTTGTGTGATCAAATTTGCTCGCATGCAGCGCATGTGAAATTGAACTTGCATCCCTGAGGCGCATAAGTAGGTGTGAGTTTGATTCCCTTTGATTACATGATAATTACAAATCAACGGGATACCTCACTCTTTAATATGTCTGTTAGACGGGAGTAGGATTTACAGACTGCTTAATCATTGTTGTCTCAGACAGCAGAGTAAACAGGTGCGTGACACGTCACGGCAATCCTCCTGCAGTATCAGCATTTGTGTTGTTTGCGAACGCCTACAATGAGTAGGTTACTCTTTTGTGCGCCCTGAAAGGGACGTTAAGTGACAGGTTGCAGTAGCTTTCTTCACTACCCGAGCGGACCGATGAAGGTGGACTAGGGTCCTCCAGGTGGTTGTGCTATGCTTGGCTTCATCTGCGTGTCGCACACAACTACGGAGATCACGTCGATCACTCATCTCGTTAGCCGGGTTGCCATGAAAACAGCCCGTTTACAGTAAGGGCTGCTAGAAAGCCGAGGTGAGGGTCTTGACCAGTATATTTTTCCTGACCCTGACTAGCATGTCTGACCAGCATAGTTTGCCTGACCCTGACTAGCATATCTAACCCGTATATTTTGCCTGACCCTGACCACCATGTCTGACCAATATATTTTGCCTGACCAGACTTTATTCCTCCTCACCAAGAGCAACGTTAAATAGTCACCTCAGCAGGAGTATGGGGTCACTACTACAGTTTGTCTACTTGCAGGAAATCTGGAGTAAATACTGACTTATCGAGCGCTGACGTGATGGTTGTGTCACTGACAAGTGCGAAATGTTGAAATCCCTCGAAATAGTATTCGATCGAATTCTCTCATATAGGTACGACGCTAACGGAACATACACAATTGTAAGCGACGGCTGGGAACACTAAAATTTAAACTGGAATCCTGCTATTCTTCTTCTTCTTCTTCTTCGTACGCAGTCAGACAGTAACCATTATTTTTTCGAAAAAAGCGGCGGTCATCCTGAGGCTGTCGCCACTGCCATAGAGCTTGTCTTGCAGTTCCACTGGTGATGGCCACATCTGCTCTCTCTGATCCTCGTATGTCGGGCAGTTCTGCAGCAGATGTTCAGCGGTCATTTTACCAGTACCGCACGGGCATTCGTCGGTACACCCTATCTTCAATTTGTTGAATAGGTGGTACCTCAGTCTATTGTGGCCAGGGCGAAGTCTGAAGATAACGACCTGCTCTCTTCGGTTCAACTGGTAATAGGCATCGTTTTTGGTGTAACCAGTATGTTCGGTTTCCCATTTGGTCATGTATCTGGCTTTGATAAGCCGTTTTGACTCTTCGTACGTCATACTAGTATCTGTTTGTGGTAGTCTTGCACCTTCTTTTGCCAGTCTGTCTGCCTCCTCGTTGCCTTGGATGTTGCAGTGTGATGGGACCCACTGTACCACTACCCTTTTTGGTGCGGACTGCTGGCACAGTTTGCAGAGTGCTGCTCTTAAGTCATGAAGCTCAATATTTTTCTGGCTTTTTAGCGCAGTGACTACGGCGAGAGCATCTGTAAGCAGGACTATATGGCTTTCATTTTCACTGTGTGTCACCATTTCTTCCACTGCCGCCCTCAGTGCCTCTGCCTCCGCTCTGAAATTGCTTGTGTACTTACCAGTAGCGAATGACAGTGTTATTTTTCTGCCATTTGGTAGGTTCAGGAATGCTCCTGCCCCTCCGTTCTGTGTAGTATTTGTTACAGAACCGTCGGTGTATGCATGGGTCCAGTCCATGCTTGGGTAGCTTTTCGTAGTATCTCTCCTTTCTTTTTCAGTCTGGCAGTTTTTGTTTGCAATACCTGGTATATTTTCTACCACCTCTGGAAATATATCCTGCCTCCAGGTAGGTTTTCGTACAGTAGTGATGGGTTTTGGTGTTGTTAGTGCGTTTATGGGATCTTCGTGCATCTTTGCTTTGGCTATTTCTGCAAAGTTTCTCCGCTTTAGTTTCCCATTTCCAAAATTGTTTAGTCTCTGGTGCATTGGATGGTCGATCAGTCTTCGGAGTTTCTCTGACTGCAGCTGGGCTCTGCAGTCTCTTCTATCGGTCATGGATTGCAGTTTTGTAATCTTTTCAAGTTCTACAATTGGCGTTGACTTCATGCCTCCTGTTATAATTCTCATGGCTTGGTTTTGAAGTTTGCTAACTTTATCGAAGTTCGCCTTCGCTGCTGTTGTCCATGCCGCGATGCCATACTCGAGAACTGGTCTCACTCTTCCAGTGTATAGTTTCTTTAGTATGCCTTCGTCTGCTCCCCAGCTTGTGCCAGCAAGTTTCCTCATGATTGCCATTCTTTCTCTGGCTTTCTCTCAATCTGACTTTTCCATGTCATGCGCCGATCAAATGTGACTCCCAGATAGGTTGGGTTGTCGTTTGGCTGCAGGAATTTGCCATTTAGACTTAATTTGGTATTTTGGGGTTTTAATGAGAGCGAGAATATTGTGCATGTGGTTTTCACCTCGTTTATTTTGACCAGCCATGAGTTCGCCCACTCTTCTGGCGATGTTAGGGCCGTCTGCATCCGATTTCTTGCTATGGTGAGATTCTTTTCAGAGGTCCACATAGCCAGATCGTCTGCAAACATTGAGCTATGGACTCTTCTTGGTATATTCTCTGTAATATCGTTTATATATACCAGGAAGAGTGTGGGTGACAGTACTCCCCCTTGGGGTACTCCCTGCTCGAGTGTCACCTTTTTGCTCATCTGCCCTTGTACTTGGACTCTGGCCGTTCTTTGTTTGAGGTAGTGGTTGATCCATTTGTACATTTTCCCACAAACATCACTTCTTCTTAGCTTGACTCTAAGTCCGTCTTTCCAGACTTTGTCAAATGCCTTTTCCAGATCCACCCAAACAGCTACTGTGTGTTTCTGTGCCTGGTGGGCATCTTCTATCTCCTGGGCTATGAGGATGACCTGGTCCTCAGTGGATCTGTGCTGTCTAAAGCCGGCTTGCTGTGGAATTAGTATTCGTTTTTCTTCCAGATGCCACATCAGTCTGGTGTTTATCATCCGTTCCATCAGCTTGCCGACACAGCTCAGTAGGCTGATGGGCCTGTATCCATTTGGATCTGTTTTGTCCTTTCCTGTTTTTGGTACTGGTACCAGTATTGCGTCTTTCCATGCCTGGGGTACAATTCCCCTTTTCCAGCTTTGGTTCAGGACCGACATCAGTTTCCTCTTCGCTGTTTGGCCCAGCCCCATCAGCATTTCGTTTGTTATCCCGTCTTTTCCGAGAGATTTCCTTTTCTTTAATGTTTTCATAGCCTCTTCCATTTCGCGCATTGTTAATTTGGCCATCATGTGCTCTTCAGGTGCCGTATTCATGTTGTCGTGCCCCTTTAGCTCTTCACTAATGTCTGTATGCTTATCTGCAGGGACCTCGATGTGGTTTGCTCTGGCATAGTGATCGACAAAGGCGTTTGCGGCTTTCTTACCTGTGATCAAGTTCTCGCCCTGCTTGATGGTAATTTGTTTATTTGACGCTGTTTCGTCGTTCATGGCTCTGACTAGCTTCCAAAGCTTGTTCCCGTCTTTGTCCAGGTTTAGGCTTTCCGTTTTATTTTTCCAGCTTTCTTTTGCTGTTTGCTTGAGAGTGTGTTTGTATTTCGCCGTGGCGGCTTTGAGGGCGATGTTTGCCTCCATGGATTTTTCTCGCTCTGCCATGTTCCTAGCATTTGTTACTGCATCTTCCACTTTCTGCAACTCATTATTCCAGTAGGGCTTATAGTTTTTCCTAGCTCCTCCAGGGATGGTTTCAGTGGCGGCTTGCATTATTGCCTTGCTTAGGCTTTCCACCATGGGCTTCATTTTGGTATTTCGTGTGTTGATGGTTTCACACAGCCCATCTGTCAGGATTGCAAATCTGTCCCAGTCGGCTCGTTTGTAATTCCAACGTGGGAGCGGTTTTTTTTCCTGTGGGCCTACTTCCATGTCAATGGTTAGCCTGATCGGCCTGTGGTCGCTACCTGCCAGTTGGTTTAGCACCTGGCGGTCTATTTTATGGTGTATGTCCTGTGTGGAGAAGGCCAAATCTGGAGTCGAGGTGGTATGCCATGTTCTTGAATAGAAGCTAGGGCTATCCTCCGGCCTATTGATTAGGGAGAGATTTGCATCTATCTCCCAATCTTCCACTTCGTCACCTCTGCTGTCTGTGTCAGAGTATCCCCATCTCTCCGAGTGGCTGTTGAAATCTCCAACTACTATGCAGTTGGAGTCTCTGACCTCCATACTCGAGAGCGATAGGTCTCTATTTGGTGGTCCGTACAGATTGAAAATGCGGAGCTTCGTCTCTTGAGCCATTATGTCAACTCCTACAATTTCTGCTTGTCCGGTGTGATTGACAGATACCGCGCTACTCGGTATGCAGTTTCTGGTCAGTATCAGGACCCCTCCTTTGTGGCCTTCTCTATCGAGACGGAAGGTCTGGTATCCTCTGATTGAGAATTTATGGTTTTTGTTGAGGTGCGTTTCCTGGATACATGCCACGTCAATCTTACCTTCATGCAGGTGATGTGTTAGGGAAAGTTTTTTGTTAATGACTCCCTCCGCATTCCACTGCAGTATTTTGAGGTTCTTGAGTTTTTGGTCAAAAAAGGTTGCCCCATAGCCATGTGCCTTGACTCCACGACACATGGGTGGGTGACCACCAGTAGTCAAGGGTGGGCCCCTTCGAGGCGTGAGGCCCGGCACTATCGCTGCCTGGCGGGACTCCGCAGGATGAGCGCCATGCGTTTTTCTAATCGGTTGTACTGTCATCATGCTGCGATTTACGTTGCACTGTTTTGTTAGGCTTGCGGCCCCGTGCATCCGATTTCAACAGGCGTTTCTGTAGGGATGCCCTCCTTAGCCTTTGGCTGTCCCCAGCCTATCTGCAAGGCAGCAGTTGTTTATGATCAGAGTTGTCTCTCTTATGGAATCCTGCTATTCAATTACGCAAGGTTGCCTGATGCCATGTAGCCAAAAGCCGCTGGAATTCATGTATGTTCTTTGCATTGAAGTCACATGACAGTCCAAAGGCGTGGTGCAGGTGATCTCTCCATCTCGTCGGTGGGCGGTTGTAATTGTATGGCCACACAAAAGACACCCTCCTCGTCCAACTATCGTCAGTCATGCGGACCACATGATCGGCTCATCTGTACTGTCATACTGATGACATCTCGGAACACCGGTGATGGATGTCGGTGTTTCGGATAAAGTTTCTTATGGAGATATTTAGGACTAGTCTCCATTGGTCTTTTCGTAATTCGGAGCTTGTCGTCAAACCTCACACTCAAATCTCCCGTGCGATAGGGCATGGATATGCAACACAGGAACACACTTGACCAATACTATAAATTCTTATCATATATAATATGAAAACATGGTATAGTATAACATATTTTGCAGAGATCTGCTTTAATACAATGACATAATACAATATAATGTAGAAACAGATGATGTGGTCATGTATAATGTAGTAAGATGTGATGCGATTAAATGTGATCTTTCATTATGTGTTAATATGATATGGAAAAGATGATTTTATATAATATAGGATGCTGTGGTAAAAGATGATGTATATAATATAAGATGATGCGGTAACAAATGCTGTGGTATAATGATATATGATGAGGTAAAAGCCGATGTGATATATAACATGATGTGGTAAAAGATGATGTGCTTTAATGTAAAATAATGTGGTTAAAGATTATGTAATATAATATAAGATGATGCGGTAAAAGATGGTTTTGTATACTGGTTTATGATGAGGTAAATGGCATTAGGATATACTCTGATGTGGTAAAAGATGATATGATATCATATAATTTGATGCGGTAAGAGATGATTTTACATAGTGATACTATGCTGTAGTAATAGGTGACGTGATATCATTTAATATGAGGTGGTAAAATATGATATGGTATAATGTTATATGGTGTGGTAAAAAATGATGCGGTAACAAAACAAAACAAAAACAACAAAAAACAATATAATGTGGTTAAAATGTTATGAGATAGTGAAGGATGAGGAGCTAAGAGACGATGTGACATAGTGTCCATATGAAGCAGTAAAAGGTACTGTGATATCATTTAACACGATGTGGTACAATATGACGTGGTATAATGTTATCTGATATGGTAACAAATAATGTGGTATAATATAATATAATGAAGTAAAAGATGATGTGATATAATTGGCTCTGCTATGGTGAAAGATGTGATAAAATATAAAATGATGTGGTAAAAGATGAAGTGATGTCATATCATTTGATACCGCGAACAATGATGTGAAATAATATGATGTGGTAAACGATAATATGATAGGATATAATATAATATGATGGGGTATAAAATAATATGTGATATACTGTTATATACTGTAATCAAAGACGATCTTGTATAATATCATATGCTGCGGTACAAGATAATGTGGGATAAATCAATAATGTGGTAACTGATGATGTACTATAATAATATATGGTGGCAGATGATATGATATGATTTAATATAATATGATGGGGTATAATATGCTCTGAAGGGGTGAAAGGCGATAACATATAGGGTTAATCTGATGTGAACAAAATTAATGTGGTAAAATGTACTATGATATGGGAAAACCTGATGAGATTTAAGGATGTATAGCGTGGCATTCAATGTGAAATAATGAGGTTTAATGCACGATTTTATATTGAAATCAAACACTGCAGTGTAGTGAATCATAATCATAATATGAACTTACCAGACCATGCGACATAATACAATATAAATATAATGCAATTCTCCTAAAATGTAATATATTATCATAGTATGTTAATCACAGGTGACTGACTAATAAACAAAATAAAAGTTAAGAAAAAAAAAAAAAAAAAAAAGAAGAGAACAAATTAATTAAAATTAATAACATTTTCGAATATATTATAGAATCAAAGAATACATTCAACCAACTTAACAAAATGTACCACCCATCTAACATGAGAAACTTCTGATATAGTAAAGCACCGTAATATATCGACATCAATAAACGATTATCAATACAACAAAATCAAAATTTAGATCTATTTAACGGCACCACCTACCCACCTAAATAAAATAGTCACATAGTATATCTAAATCCATATAATTTGAAGTATAGCTTATCAAAAAGCAATCATCATAATAGTAATAATATAAAGAACTAAACGGCAATAACTCCCAGCTCCACAACAGCCCCAAACACATACATACAAGTATCTATCGAACTATCTATCTATGAGACATCATATTTTTAATTTATCTTTTACATTATAGAAGATTAGATCGTGCCGAAAATCATACTATCGTAGAACCTCATACAAACCGGGGAAAGTTAGGTATAAAACCCCTAAACATAAGACATTTTCGTGGTTGATTTTCAACTTTTTAATACACAAAAACTGCCGATTATCCAAAGAAAGTCAACCCTGTGAAGGAGAAATGTCAATCACAACTTCTAAAACCTCATTTGTTCTTGGGCAATCAAACCCACGAAGCCTTCCTCAACGTTAACATCCCTGTTGAGCCGCAAGAGTTTACCAAAACTGTATCTGAGCCCTTATCGAAAGTATGTGATAACAGTATAGGCTTCCTGGGTGAGCACAAGAAAATGCGTAATGCATATAAAAATTCATTGGACATATGTGACCACACTCTACCTACACAGGGAGACATCATATTTATAATTTACCTTTTACATTATTGAAGGTTAGATCGTGCCGAAAATCATACTCTCGTAGAGCCTCTTACAAACGCGGAAAAGTTAGGTATAAAACCCCTAGACATAAGACATTTTCGTGGTTCGTTCTCAACTTATTTAATACACACAAACTGCCGACTACTTAAAGAAAGTCAACCCTGTGAAGGAGAAATGTCAATCACAACTTCTAAAACCTCATTTGTTCTTGGGCAATCAAACCCACGAAGCCTTCCTCAACGTTAACATCCCTGTTGAGCCACAAGAGTTTACCATGGGCCTATCTCCAGTTCAATGAAAAAAAAAATTAAAATAAATAAAAATAAATAAATTTAAAAAAAGATTTTTAAATTTTAAAAAAAATTAAAAAATATTAACAAATTAAAAATTATACGCTCATATTCGCCGATACATCTAATACAAATTTTAGATTAGAAATGTCGACTATTGAAGGGAGGAGTGAAAGTCATCCATTCAAAAGACACTTTTCCGCTCCCTGTGCTCTACTACTCATGAGGTCATCATCAACATTAACACCTATATTACGCTACAAGAGTTCTAAACTGTATCTTGACCCTTATCGAGGGTATGTGATCACAGTTATGACGTCTAGAGGGATCACAGGAATTTTGATCGTATATACAACTATCCCATTTTGGGAATGTATGAGCCCACTCTATTCCCTCCCTACAAAGGAAGACAATACTTTCACAACTCAGTATCAGCAATAACCCTTTCAACATTTTTCTAGCAAACCTTAGAGACCAGCATCTGTTTCATATCTACCCTCCGACCTTATAACATACTAGTCATCATATTGCAACCACATAATACCAAGACTTTCACGCATATCAAACCCCTGTATGTGGGGCTAAGCCCTTAAGCGCGGGAATAAGAATATATAAAATACATAGCCTTGTCAACAAAAGAATCATATAGATAAATGATAGGACACCGGGGTACAGTATCCGCATCTCTGGATCTATGTTCGGGGTACAGCAATATCTTGATAAGAACATTCTAATTTTTCTGCGTGTTTTCTTTTTATATTCCTCCATGAGATGACAGGAACCGGCAGCAATCTCCGCCCAAACCTCTTAAAGCCGTCATTCCACCCTCCTCCTCCGATGTCCACTAAACCCACCCACACCCTCCTCCTCCACTAAACCCACCCACACCCTCCTCCTCCACTAAACCCACCCACACCCTCCTCCAAATATCCCTGACGACTGTCCACCACCCATTCCACTCACAGTTATCTCCCGAGGACACAATATACAGTCCAGCAATTTCAAGTTTTCCTTCAAATGTCAAAGGATCTCTTCCACCTGGAGCATTTATCAAAACAGAACTGCGCTGCCGTCACCAGAGAGAACGATGGACCCGAAGAAATACACCTAGCAGATCACGAGACGACAAATCGATGATCCTCAAGCCGAGCCAAGAATCATTTATTTTACTAATCCGATACTTCATTTTAATTACTTTCCTTTCTATATATTTTTGGCATCTTCATAATCAATCCATTCCATAGATCACCTTTATACATCTCATTGCATCTTCACTATTTTTGCAAATATATGATGATTTGGGGGAAAAAAAAAAAAAGGAAGAAAAAAAGGTCCTTATCACTTTTATTGAGAAGAAGGAAGGGAAAAGGAAAAAAAAAAAAAAAAAACCGTTAGATGCGATACTTAAAATAAATATACCCATTCCCCCTTTTTGGCACAACAATCACTGGAAATCGAACAGAAGACAGAGCCTCCGAATCTGGACGAGAGTACCTCCAACTAAAAAAAAAAAAAAAAAAAAAAAAGGAAATAGGATTTGCCAACCACCTATCACTCACAGGAAGGATCAAAGAGAGAACCACCAAATGACATGAAAACACTCCAACACGGAAAACACTAGGTTAGGTACATACATATACACACATGCATCCAAGCACTGGTTTATGCGTCCTGATATCGCCCAATGGACTACGGTCTGGGGTGGAAAATGGCGCGCCTCCGCCAGTAGAAACTAGTGAGGCAAACATCTAAGCAAAAACAAAACAAAACTCCCACCCAAACCTCACACCCAAACCTCCCACCCAAACCTCCCACTCAAGCCTCACACCCAAACCTCACACCCAAACCTCCCACCCAAACCTCCCACTCAAACCTCCCACCCAAACCTCCCACTCAAACCTCCCACCCAAACCTCCCACCCAAACCTCCCACCCAAACCTCCCACTCAAACCTCCCACCCAAACCTCACACCCAAATCTCCAACCCAAACCTCCCACCCAAAGCTTTCATCAATGGATTTCTCCTTTGGATTCAATGAATAAAATGGTATGATAAGTCACTAATATAGAACTGTGGGACAGAACCGGACAAACGCCAGTAGGACTAGTAAAGAGATATCAGTGGCGAAGGATTGGACACAAATTATGAAAACCAGCTAATAACATGACAAGGTAGTCACTGTTCTAGAATCCTCAAATTATGAAAACCAGCTAATAACATGACAAGGTAGTCACCGTTCTAGAATCCTCAAGCCATGAAAACCAGCTAATAACATGACAAGGTAGTCACCGTTCTAGAATCCTCAAGCCATGAAAAGAATGAGCATACCTAAATACTCATTAAGACGAAAAGTCGAGACGAACTTAAATACTGCAAGAAATACGTGACATGAGCAGACAATTATTAGGAATTACATGAAGATTGGATAGTATTTGTTGATTGCCTTTGCTGCGCATGGAGTTTAAAAGTGGTGATAGATTAGATACGAAATGTGACGGGAGCTCAATTGCAGACACACTGTCGAGTTATTTGCTTTATTATACCAGGTCGTAGCTCTTGTTAAATTAAGTGAACACTTGACTGTCATTCTGCCTAGTCTTATCTAACCTTAAGTCAGGTACATGCAGATAGGTAGATTGGAGCGTTCCTGCCCCAGTGGTTCCAGCGATGAGCTCTCTATGAGACACATAATAATGATAATGTCAGTGCACTGTATGATAATTACAGAGCACTGTATGATAATATAAGAGCACTGTATGATAATATCAGAGCACTGTATGATAATATCAGAGCACTGTATGATAATATCAGAGCACTGTATCGTTCGTACAAACGTCGTCAGAAAGACTGAAGTGTCCCAAATGCTTTTTAAATCCCTATCGCGTGAGACGAGAGTGTGTGCATTCTTCTCTGCTGTTTGACATCTACATGGACACAATCGCATCTGAGACAAGTCACATTGAGACATCAGCAGAACAGAACTCAATACACGAATTACTCTTTGTAGGTGATCAGTGTCTGCAGTACGACGATAAAAATAAACTGCAAAACCACATGAACGCGCTTGCGACTAGCTGTGCTAAATACAACATGCAAATAAATGAGGCGCAAAATATAAACTATGATAATCAGTAGAGCACATGGATCACTGAAGATAAGTGAAAATGATATTGCTCTTCAACAGGCCCATGAGCTCAGGTATTTGGGCAGTATTTTCGGAGGATCGACAAGAAAATTGAGACTAGGTGTCAGAAAGCATCTGCAATGACTTATCAGCTGTCCTCACTGCTTAGGTACACTAGCATTAGTTTGGCATCAAAGCAACAGCTGATAAACAGTAAATGAATGCCGAATCTGTGCTACCAGTACCAAACATGGCCTCTGTCAGGGCGCGTGAGAGCAGAATATCGACTTGTGAAATGAAGAGCTCGAGGAAGGTCATCTGTGTTACCAGGAGAGACAGAATGCGGAACGACGACATTCGAACTTGTGCCAGATACATTTCCAGGCAGAAAATAAGTTGGTTTGGTCATCTCACGAGAATACACCCTCATCAACTTATACTGATGGCTTACAACGCTGGTAAATCTGGCTACAGGGCAAGGGGGCAGCCGTGAGGCAGGTGGAAATATGACAGTGATTGTGCAGCCACACGTTCTCACAATGACCGACGCAACGCACTAGGCGCAGACGACTTAAGCTCCCCACGCCGTGCTACGGCAAAAGTGGAAAGAAAACTAACTAGCTCTGTGTGTAACAAAGATAAGAGATTGAACACCTGTCGACAGAGCATTGGGTATAAGACTGTTCAACTCGTGGTGTTGAAGACCTCACCATTTAGCTAAGAGTGGCATTCTGGGTCTGAACGAAACCTCTAAAAACTACAAAAAAGAGTAACAAATGAGTCAATAACTCGGTTTCTATAGAATCGACAGAAGAGCAGGTATGTGCCAGGCTGGAGTACGAACCAAATTACTTTACTGCGAGAGACATCAATTCTGGCAGCTTTACATGTCATGTGGCTTATCAAAATATACAAGCGTTTAATGGTTTATGCACCCACAGCCATTAAAGTGAGCTTAGATATATATTTTTTTTAAATGTCCACTAACACGAACTGTTTACAAGGATGATGTGTTGCGGACCTCATTGAACTAGGACTTAACATTCATGATTTCCATGTCACACATCCGTACTTTTCCTTTGTCAAACAGCAAGGTACCCATATACAACTAGGTAGACTGTAGCATCCTGCTATTTTGGTTATTTACCAGCTAATTATTTACACACAGGGCGCTAACTATTATGCCATTCGGACTACTAGTAGTGTTCAATAGTTTAAGAGCTGAGTTTAATATAAAATAAATAGACAACCAAACCAGAACATGAATGGACTTTTCATCAGACCAGACTAACTCAGAACACGAATATACTTAGAGCTGACCAGACCAGAACATGAATAGACTTGACGTCAGACCTAACAAAACCAGAACAAGAAAAGCCTTAATGTCAGATCTCACCAACTCAGAACATGAATAAATCTAACGTCAGACCTGAAAAATTCAGAATATGAAAAGACTTACTGTCAGACCTGACCAAACCAGAACATGGATAGACTTACTGTCAGATTTGACCAAACCAGAACATGAATAGACCTAATGTCAGATTTGACCAAACCAGAACATAAATGTACTTTAACCACCTGGTTCCTTTAGAAATGTTGAACATTAGTGTGTTATCAGCTCAGGCAATGGGACTCCAGTTATCCTGACCTCATTTTCCACAGTGTTCGTCTAGCAGCATTTAGGCTTTCCATCCCTCCCTTCTCCACTGGGTTCAAGTTCAGCAAATATTTTGTTATGCTACATTCATTTCTGATAGATATGTTCATTCCACCGTCACAAAACTTAATCCGATCCCCAAATGTTGTTGTTGTTCCCCCTAAACCTCGTTCGTCATACATTCCCTTTTCTTTTCACTCTCTTCACTAAAATTCCTCAACTATTAACAGGGATATATTTTTTAATCAGCCTTCCATTAAAAAAAACTGCCCCATTAAATCAACCGCTATTAAAATCAACGCGAGGCAGGGGTCGTTATTTTGCCTCGATGTTTGATGCGCGTTTACTCCAAAAATGAGGTGTCTTTCAAGTTCTGATGTGATTCCCAAGTCCAGAATGATTACAAGGGACCGACGATATGTGCCATCTTTAAATATCTGATTCGATACCAAGTGTAAGACGAGAGAATTACAGGGCGATGAATAAAAATGGGTATTAGTTTCTTTACCCAATCGCTGTCGAGAGATAAATCAATCGCTGTCGTGAGATAAATAAGGCAGAGGAATGTTAGCAGCGTCCTTCTAATTTACTTTGTACTGACTTACAAAACAAAAATATTAGCATTTTGAAAAAATGTTCAAAATGCAAAACAAGTTATAGAATTCGTTGAGCAGATGGGACAGAAGACATGCCATTAAATGGTATGAAGTAAATCTGTAACATCAGGGCTTGAAAACAGGAGGAAGATCGGGAAAAAGATGGATTGATGAGATACAAAAAGAAACTATAGATGCATGGATTGGAAATAGCAACAGCTGGACACGATGAAGATTCCACCTCCTTGGGCCGGTTAAAGGCAAAGCCTGATCACCAAAAAAAAGTAAGTAGCATGTCGTTTGCAGAACATCGCTTCTAACGACAGCCAACCTATGTGGCTGCTACAAGTTTCTTGGTAAGTGTGCAGTACGGTAGGTTACCATTACTTGCCGTATGTGGAGGAGCGAACAAAACCCATGTCTGCCAAACTGGACACGAGCGGGATTCGAATCTGGTCTGCTGGAATTGTGAAACAGACGCTTCACCCCTAGGCCACACAGCCACCCTATCTTGACGTAGGAGATGAACTAATTGTTACTGTTGATCCAAGTCAGATATCGAGAGATTAAACCTCAAAGACGCAGTTGGGGATGAAGAGGTATTCGTGAAAGAGATAGCAATAGCCAGGAACTCATATCTTGCTGGATCCATATGGGGTCGGTGAGCCATAACTCATCATGATCCTATTCCGCCTCCAGGTGTGGCCCTGCAAACAACCTGCATATATGCCTCCTAACTAAGCAAATAGGGATTCGAAGGCGGAGGGCAAGACTGGCCCAAAAAACGTAGTGCTAAAATCTTGTGTGCGCGCGGTCGAAAGGCGCAGAAACCATAGCTTGATGTAAAATACTGCACAACGTTGTAACGTCATTTAAAAGATAAACGTCGATGAGAAAGAAGAAGAGAAAAGAAGAGGAAGGAAAAAGTAAGGCACGATGGAAGGAAGGATGGAAGGAAGGAAGGATGGAAGGAAGGATGGAAGGAAGGATGGAAGGAAGGATGGAAGGAAGGAAGGATGGAAGGAAGTATGGAAGGAAGGATGGAAGGAAGGATGGAAGGACGGATTCACGACGAATTCGTGTTCTCGTTGAATTAGCTTATCTAAACTGTCACTTAGGTACCCGTCTACAGCTTTGTAAACTGGAACATGCGGCGATCGTTACGCGAAACCGGTCTTTTTACTGCGGGAGAGGAATCTGTTTTGAAAAAAGCTACTCGTACTTCGAGAAATAAACAAGTTGTTGAACAAACTGAATGAGATATAACAGATTAAAATAATAGATGTGTTAGTTAGATAGAACGATGGCAGTATTTTATAATTGGAAACGTTACTTGTGATGTTCGTCTATTACATGTGATGAAGACTACTCTTTTTGTTCAGCCATGTGGACAGTCCCTTTTCTTGCTGTGTCCGATGAAATGGGTGAATTAAGGGTGATTATGACTAAAGTAAGGAAAAAACTGCGCCTTTTGTCAACCTCACTCTCTCGTCCTGAGATCAAATTCGTCAGTGGGAAGACATTATCGAGACGACTTGATATAGCACAGGATGTAGACTTTTTCTCAGGTTTTACTCCCGAAGTCTTTCGCGCATACGAGTATCCCGCATGGCAGAGGAGAGGAATGACATCTACCGTTGTGTGTCTTGCCTTTTCCATAACCGCGAGAGGTCGTAGGGACATAACTGAGTGCGTGAGGGATGTGTTGGGCATCTCTCCCTGGCGACGTGTTCTAGTTCATTATAGTAGCGTGTCTACATTTCACAGTCACACCAAAATCGACGCTGTCTGCAGCTAGGCGAAATGGCGCCAATCTCGTGAAGTTCAGCCGTGTGCACTAGATGAGTATTTCCCAACCTTTTTACCCTCGCGGACCGGTGAAAACAGAAACACAAAATTGTTCACGGACCGGTGAAAATAGAAAACATTTTTCCCGGAAAGGTTTTTCACGAAAAAAACAAGTACAAGATGACAGTTGCGATACCAGATTTCGATATTTTATAGATCGACCTTGCCATCTCGGAACTTTCGTCCACAGGTCTTAGAGCCCCTAGGTCATGATACGAGATTGGGTTGAAAAGGCTCCAAATTGCTTCTGTCAGAAAAAAAGAAGTCTGGTTGCTGATCTGGCCCTATAGCAATTTCTCGCACACACTCAGCTTTTAAAAAAAATTGTAACCTCCTGTTTCATCTTGGGCCTTTAAATCAGGGGCCTTAAAGCCGTGGCCAAGCAATCTATACATTGAAAGACACTAAGATTGGCATCACTGGTTCGAGTTGGAGATCATTCGTTTTTTGATTATTTTGGACCCTTAAAAAGCAAAGGGTCACCACTATATTTTGTCTAATACAGGAAGTCTGTGATGAAGACGTGTGAGTGTGATTTCTGTAGCAATTTGCTAGACATGATTAAATGAACAGCCGACTTTTGTCTTATGTTTGCCATATGCATGGGTGCTCTGGAGGAGTCCTCGTTCCATGCCAGTATGAATAGCACCTCTGAAAGACAGTGATTGTTAAAAAAACAAAATTACAGTTTTACGAATAAAACAGTATTCCTGACTGATGCTATATCAGTATTAGAAGCGCTAAAACACCAAAAAAAAATGAAGATCTCGAACAATGTATGTACTTCTAGACACAGCTCTATGCAGAACACCGAAGGTTGGTCATACAATGGATCCCATCCCACGGCGATATTGAAGGCAATGAAGTTGGAGACAAACTAGCAAAGTGTAGAGGAGCTTCCTCACAAACAGATCTTACATAGCTGATGCAGTGGCGGTATGAGCTGTGGTGAACGACGCGGTGATGACGGGAGACATGATTAAGTTGATGAGGGATATCATGAACAGTCAAACGAATGATGAAAAGACAGAGGGTCGCAAAAATGCATATGTGCAGAGGATGATAGATTTGAGAGTGACTATGGGAGAAGGGAGAAAGTGTGTTCTGTCTGGAAAGATCCAAAGAACACGAAATCACCACCTGACAGGGACTCTTGACTATATATACGCTTGGATGGAGAACAGAGCATCTATGGGAATGTCCCCTGAGTGATGATGATGTTGGTTCCTAGAATCAAGAATCAAGATCTTACCATCATGTATAATGAGGCCAGAGCCATAGTTAAAGCCAACTTCAGGAGAAAATTGATTGATCAATACCCGTGCCTCCGAAAAAAAAACTCAGCTACTATAAGGTAAATACAGAAAAGCAAGTCATCAACTTCAGACTGAGTACTTGGCATAACAGAGTCAAAGGTCATCTTTACAACAAAATGAGGATTGAGACAGATGACAGATGTTTATGTAAAGAGCATACCATGACCGTGGAACACCACCTACTATTTAGCTGCATGTTCACGCATCAAAAGAGAGAGTGAGAGAGAGAGAGAGAGAGTGTGAGGGAGAGAGAGAGAGATAGAGAGAGAGGGAGAGAGCAACACTGGCTTAGTGTGACAGATGCAAGACCAAAGCTATAAGAGAAACCGGGCAGTTGATGTGAGGATGAATGAAGGAAAAGAAGAAATTACAGTTTGTTTTCTTTACAATTTCTTATTACTTTTAACAATAATAATAACAATAATAATCATGTTATATATCTTATCTTATCTTATCCTATCCTATCCTATCCTATCCTATCCTATCCTATCCTATCCTAATCTAATCTAATCTAATCTAATCTAATCTATCTATCTACATACCTATCTATCTATCTTTTTTATTTTGTATCCTGGTTTGCCTTTCGGCGTCAGGTGTATAAGTGACATCTGGATAAGGGGGAACTGGCTGCCTCGGATATTCCATCAATCCGTCTGCCTTTATGTCTGGTAACACTGTGTTTTAAGTGCTAGAGCCATCGGTGGAACGCTGCTGTGTTGCTGTCGCGATATGTGGCCAACAACTGAATTTGCTGTTTTCTAATTAAGTCTAGCACTGGCTTAATCCCATCTGTTTCCTGATCTCATCGTTTCTAATTCTGTCCCATCTTGTCACATTTAGCATTCGCCTCAGGCATTTCATTTCTGTTGTTTCCAATTTTCTTCGATCTATTGCTGTCGGTGTCCAAGTTTGACACTGGAAGCATTGTGTAGGCATGAAAATTGTGTTCAATAGGGCTCTTTATGTGCCGATCTTTACGTGCTTGTTCTTTAGTATTGTTGACATCTGGCCAATGGTTTGATTGGCTTTAATGCAGCTCTGATTGATTTCTTCTTTAATTCTTATATTAGATGTCCTATTTGAATTTTTTTTGCGTTTGCCTTATTTTATCAAATCTCCAATGCGGTGTGAGTTGCACTATGGTTGCTATTTTTGCGCCTGTCGGCCCAGTACATCCAACTTCAGAATCAATTGTATGCAAGGGTCTGCTTGTTCCTGCATGCTCTAAGGGTTTGCTTCCCAGGGGTAACTGCCACTGCTGTGATGGGTTTCGAAACCAGCACCTTCGGTTTGTGAGCCGTGTAACTTAACCACTAGCCCACGCACTACCCACCCCTAACCCCTTTCATTAGGTGATTCTATGTTTTCTACATATTTGAAATCCTTCACGTGCTTGATTTGTTGCTGTCCTATGTAGATCTTAGCGGTTGTTGCTGTTCTATGTAGATCTTAGCGGTTGTTGCTGTTCTATGTAGATCTTAGCGGTTGTTGCTGTCCTATGTAGATCTTAGCGGTTGTTGCTGTTCTATGTAGATCTTAGCGGTTGTTGCTGTCCTATGTAGATCTTAGCGGTTGTTGCTGTTCTATGTAGATCTTAGCGGTTGTTGCTGTTCTATGTAGATCTTAGCGGTTGTTGCTGTTCTATGTAGATCTTAGCGGTTGTTGCTGTTCTATGTAGATCTTAGCGGTTGTTGCTGTTCTATGTAGATCTTAGCGGTTGTTGCTGTTCTATGTAGATCTTAGCGGTTGTTGCTGTTCTATGTAGATCTTAGCGGTTGTTGCTGTTCTATGTAGATCTTAGCGGTTGTTTCTGTTCTTGCTATTGTCATTGTTTCACTCAAGTTGTGTCCTTCTGCAGTTAAGATAAGGTTGTTTAAGTGTTGTTGCAGCTGTTTTTCAATGTTTGGAATGATTGCTTCGTCGGCGAAGAGGGGCTTGCTACATCTGTTGTCATCGTTAGATTGGGCTTCTTTGCTGATTTTCCATGTAGGTGATGAACAACAGGGGAGAAAGCACAACAATCCTAACTCCGATTTTGACAAGAAACCGTTCCAAATCACCCGCACTTGTTGGTTCTTTTTCATTTTTATTTGTTTTTTATTTTACGTCCTTGCCTCACTAGTTTCTACTGGGGGAGGCGCGCCTATTCCATTTCAAACTGTAGGCAATTTATTCGATATTAAGACACATAAACCAGTGCTTGGATGTATGTGTGCGTCTCTACGTACCTATGCTAGGTTTGTGCGCTCTCAGAAGCCAGCCCAACCAAAGTGCAATGGGAGGTCTTCACCCTGAAGGTGCATATGAAAGTTGTGCAAGAGTGTGATTGTTGGACAGAGTCAAATGAAACAAGAGTGTGATTGTTGGACAGAGTCAAATGAAGCAAGAGTGTGATTGTTGGACAGAGTCAAATGAAGCAAGAGTGTGATTGTTGGACAGAGTCAAATGAAACAAGAGTGTGATTGTTGGACAGAGTCAAATGAAGCAAGATTGTGATTGTTGGACAGAGTCAAAAGAAACAAGAGTGTGATTGTTGGACAGTCAAATGAAACAAGAGTGTGATTGTTGGACAGAGTCAAATGAAGCAAGAGTGTGATTGTTGGACAGAGTCAAATGAAGCAAGAGTGTGATTGTTGGACAGAGTCAAATGAAGCAAGTGTGTGATTGTTGGACAGAGTCAAATGAAGCAAGAGTGTGATTGTTGGACAGAGTCAAATGAAGCAAGTGTGTGATTGTTGGACAGAGTCAAATGAAGCAAGAGTGTGATTGTTGGACCGAGTCAAATAAAGCAAGTGTGTGATTGTTGGACAGAGTCAAATGAAGCAAGTGTGTGATTGTTGGACAGAGTCAAATGAAGCAAGAGTGTGATTCTTGGACAGAGTCAAATGAAGCAAGTGTGTGATTGTTGGACAGAGTCAAATGAAGCAAGTGTGTGATTGTTGGACAGAGTCAAATGAAGCAAGAGTGTGATTGTTGGACAGAGTCAAATGAAGCAAGTGTGTGATTGTTGGACAGAGTCAAATGAAGCAAGTGTGTGATTGTTGGACAGAGTCAAATGAAGCAAGAGTGTGATTGTTGGACAGAGTCAAATGAAGCAAGTGTGTGATTGTTGGACAGAGTCAAATGAAGCAAGAGTGTGATTGTTGGACAGAGTCAAATGAAGCAAGTGTGTGATTGTTGGACAGAGTCAAATGAAGCAAGAGTGTGATTGTTGGACAGAGTCAAATGAAGCAAGTGTGTGATTTTTGGACAGAGTCAAATGAAGCAAGTGTGTGATTGTTGGACAGAGTCAAATGAAGCAAGAGTGTGATTGTTGGACAGAGTCAAAATAAGCAAGAGTGTGATTGTTGGACAGAGTCAAGTTAAGCAAGAGTGGGATTGTTGGACAGAGTCAAATTAAGAAAGAGTGTGATTGTTGGACAGAGTCAAATGAAGAAAGTGTGTGATTGTTGGACAGAGTCAAATGAAGAAAGTGTGTGATTGTTGGACAGAGTCAAGTTAAGCAAGAGTGTGATTGTTGGACAGAGTCAAATGAAACAAGAGTGTGATTGTTGGACAGAGTCAAATGAAGAAAGTGTGTGATTGTTGGACAGAGTCAAGTTAAGCAAGAGTGTGATTGTTGGACAGAGTCAAATGAAACAAGAGTGTGATTGTTGGACAGAGTCAAAATAAGCAAGAGTGTGATTGTTGGACAGAGTCAAGTTAAGCAAGAGTGGGATTGTTGGACAGAGTCAAATTAAGAAAGAGTGTGATTGTTGGACAGAGTCAAATGAAGAAAGTGTGTGATTGTTGGACAGAGTAAAATGAAGCAAGTGTGTGATTGTTGGACAGAGTCAAGTTAAGCAAGTGTGTGATTGTTGGACAGAGTCAAATGAAGCAAGAGTGTGTGGAAAGAAGAGAATAAAGGCCTTCCTCTCCTCTTTTTTGAGAAATGATTCCTAAATGTATAATCTTGTTCGTACCGTGCACTAACTATTTTTATACAAACATACTGACTAACCCTATTGTTGTTGTTATCAATACTAATTTTTTTCGATTCAATTCAAGTGCCGTCTCTGCAACGAAGGTAATTATGCAACGGTCCTCCAAAATCCTGTCTCTTGTCTTCACTGTGCACTTGGTCAGACACATTAGTCCATCTTTCGATGTTGCTTTGTCGTTTATATCGCTGCATGCCTATTGTCTGCCTACCTTCTACCACACCCTACCCACCAGTATGTTTTCAATAAAGTATTGTCTTTTTCTATGACCAAAATATTTGACTTACCAATTTAAAATGTCTGTCAATAGTTGTCAACCCACTGTCGTCAGGACGTGGCTATGTGTTTGTTTCTCATTCCGCGAAATGCGTGCGACACATTCTTCGGTATGATCACATTACTATTATCATGATAACATTATTAATATTATTATTATTTTAATTGTTTTCATTATTAATGTAATTATTACAATTATTGTTATTATTATATTGTAATACGATTGGTGCTTTAATTATCATTATTATATTACTAAAATTATTCATATTACTTTTAATATTATAATAATTAATGTTGTTGTTATTTTTAATATAATTATTAAAATTATAATTACAAATATTACGAGAGGCGTTCAAATCAAACCGGGACTTTTTGTTCCACTTCTACTTGAATTGGATAGAGCGTTCTGGAACTACTATCATTAGTTGGGGACACTTGTGTCTCCCTGCTACTAGGTGGACTACTTGCCATGTGACAGCTAAATAAAAATGGCGGACAACACTGTTAGCGATTGATTGAAACAGCATGTTGTGATGAAGTTTCTTGTGAAAGAAGGCATTAAATCTGCAGAAATTTACAAAAGACTACAATCACAATACGGCTATGAGACACTCAGCCGCATTCATATTCATTATTCTTCCCAGGCATTTCATTGTTGTTGTTTCGATTTATCTTTGTTCAATTCTTGAAAGTGTCCAGATTTACCATTGGTAGCATTATGTCGGAACGACAATTGAGTGCATAAAGCTCTTTTGGTAGTTATTGTCACGCGCTGTAGTTTAGTACTTGTGATAATTGTTCAACCAGTTGATATGTCTGATTTAATCTTTGTTGGACTTCCGCAATGATTCTTCTGTCTGCTGATATCGTGCCCCTTAAGTACGTGAATTCTTTCACCTGCTTGATTTTCTGCTTTTCACGGTTTCCATTTTACTATATATTTTTATTTCCTCATTAAAAATGCAAAAATTCAACCTTACAATTAATTACATAACACGTCATCCCCGACGACTCTATCTTTAAGTGCCAGTACTTTAAACTTTTAGCCTGAAAACAGTTTATTTTTGACAAAATAAGGATTCAGGAAAAAAAAGGATTTATAGGCTGCTGATGTCTTCAGCAATTTCTCCAATAATAATCTCTACCCAGTCTGGTGACAGAGCTTAGTGTAACACCGGAGACTCAGACCGTCTGACCGAGTCTAAAATCACAGATCGTCTGGTCCTTCTTCGCAGATTTTCTCAGTCAGAGAACTTCCTCACCGTTTCTGAATGGAAAAACCCTAACATAATATTATGTCTGAAAAGGACGACTTTTAATAGTCCTCGACCAAGTAAAGGCTTTTCTGTAGTCGGCAGGCAGAAGAGTAAAGCATAGGGAAGGCTTAATCAACCTCAAATCTCAAGTAATTATCGTTAGAACTGATTTCTACACTTAAACTCGTTGTCAGTCGTGTGCGTATTTGCCATTTGAGTAAATTAATCAGTAGGACTTTTTCCCAGATGACCCTTCTGGTAAGGATTCCTTTCGAAAGTTTCTTGAATTTGTCTAAATTACCAGTTGGTTTGCTTAATTTACAGTACAAATAATTCATTTCTTTGCTTTAAAAAGACAGAAAGATCTTGTCTCATAGATTAATTCGTCTACATTCAAGTCTCAGTCTCTCTCTTCTCTCGCTTTTATCTATCTACTGCCGTGAGGCAGTAGAGTGACCTGTACGTGTTCCTCTAAAGCCAGTGTTGTTAGCCATACATCATGTTGGTTATCCTTAACAGACTCGATAAATCTAGTTCTAGGTCGTACACAGTTGCGGGAAAGCCCGAAAGCGTTACGTTATATATTTGAATTAGGTGACCAAACCACTGGATTTTCTCCCTATCCATGTGTTCGTTGAACGGTCTTGTATTGAATATTTTTCAATTGGCATCATTCCTCATTATGTCTCTCTTAGTGACGTTGATGGATTTTCTCAAGTATCTCAACTCAAAAGTCGTAAGCTTTATCTCTTGATTTTTCATTCCTGCACAGTCGTCACACCGAAAACATAGTGTTGGTGCGAATACATTGTTGAACAATATTCTTTTAAGGCAGGGCTTCTCAAACTAGGGATCGCGCAAATATTATTGGGGTTCACAGTAACATTTATAGAAGACATAATTTTCATTAATATTTCGGAAACTTATCTTACTCTTCAATTTCGACAACAGTGGCAACATTGCTTCTTGTGGCTTTAGGCCACAATATCTCAAACACTTACGCAAACGTTTCAGAACTGTTGGAATATTTTGTAGGGGTTTTTTGTTTTTTATTTTGCATTCGCCTTATTTTTCTATTCGCCAAGGTGCGTTGCACTGTGGTTTTTATTTTGCACCTGTCTGTCCAGAGCATCCGATTTCAGCATGCATTTTATGTTAGGATCTGCTTCATCCTACATTTTCTAATGGTTTGCTTCCCCGGGGTAACGGCTGGTGCTGTGATAGGATCGAACCCAGCGGCTTTGGATCGCGAGCTGTGTCGCTTAACCACTAGCCCACGCAATCCCCACTGTTGGAATATGAGTCACTATTGAAAAGTTCAAACAATTCCGCTATTCGATAGTTCATGTTTTCGTAATTTAGGGCGCGCATGCGTCGGTTGAGTCTTATCCGAGGATGTCATCGGTTCAAGCTGGAATAGAGCTGATGAGTCAGATAAAAGTGAAATTCGACTCAGTGTGAAAGATATGCGTTTTCCGCAAAGAAGAGGACAACTTCAGTCTCTCTATGTGCAGAACCCAGTGTTAATTAATGACTAACCTGTTAAGTTTTACAACAGTTGACCAACTGGGGTTACTAAAGGGTTGCGCAGTGTGCAGATGGCCATAGTAGCAGTTTGTGATCACACATGATTGGAGCTCTTGCTAATTGTTCAGTGTCAATTTGTTTCAGTTGTTCAATGCTCGTTTATTACCTCCGGTGTACTAAGTTGTTTTGGATGAGCGAATAAATGAACTGTTACCAGTTATTGGCTGCCGCCATTTCAGAGCAAAATGTAAAATAAAGAAAACATGTCTTACCCGTGAATATGTGGTGAAATAGGTCAAAGGTTAAGACATCAGATAATGACAAAGCTATAGACTATGCAGTTCCTGTGTCATCCAATACTAACAAGAATGTGCAGACAAGATCAAACTGCAGATATAACGCATTTAGACGCATTGAAAAAGGAAATGCAATGAAACAGTTTTGAAATATGGATGTGCTTTCATTTCCATAAATATTGAAGACAGACCTATCTGCTCGATGTGTAATGAATGCTTAGCGAATGAAAGTCTGAACTGAAAGCCTGCAAAATTACAAGACATCACAAGACTTGCTTTCTTTTTCTTCTTCTTTGTCTACGTTCTCAATCTCTCGCTGCCAAGCTCTAAAAAGCTATGCAAATAGGAGGATGTAGTCCGGAGAAAAGAATGCATTTTGTCGTAGTTTACAGCTTGACGGCGATATTTGCATCTTTCAGTCCGACACATCCGACTTCAGCAGGAATTTTTGAGTACCAGGCTAGCCTCCCCTCTTCGATTCCTTCTCTTTATCTAGTCTGTGCTGTTGCAACTTATTATCCAGGCTCACCGTGCAAATGTGTGGAAGGGTCTTCGCAGCTCTGGTTCGCTCGCCCTGACATTAGCAGTCAGCTATGGGTCGCTTACAGCTGCAGATCATCCGCTCATCAGCTTCTTGATCACTATTTCCTATTATGACCTATTTGTGCAAATCCGCATATTTAGCATTGACTTCATCTAAAACAAACTGCCGCTTAAGTCTTAAGTTAATCGAAATTGAAATGAGGCTAGCAAAGACGAATATTAAGCCATGATTCGAGTTCGTGTAAAGAATAAGCAATCACATCCACCCCATTAAAGTTAAACTTATTGTTATCCTTTTTCAGCCTTTTTTACTGGGGACGGCGGGGGCTAGGGGATAAGTGACACGGCTCACAATCCGAAGGTCTGGGTTCGATCCCCATCACAGCACCGGCCGTTACCCCAGGGAAGCAAACCCTTAGAAAATGCAGGAGGAATCAGATCCTTACATAAAATGCATCCTGAAGTCAGATGTACTAGGACGACAGGCGAAAAATAAAAATCACAGTGCAACGCACACCGACTTGGGGAATAGAGAAATAAGGCGAACGAAAAAAAAAAAGAAAAAAAAAAGAGCCTTCCTTAAATATGTTTTTAGAATATATGGTACATTTACAGTGATATGCACAGGGACCTTCCTGCTTGGACTGAGGCCGCCTTTCTTCTGCCCGCCCCTCCTTCCACCAAAGGTTACACGATACCTCTCCCAAGCTCGTATTCTCAGCACATCAAGGGTCGCGCTGACCAAAGGGTGGACACAGTCTAGTGGCCTCGCAGGCGGGACACGGAAAGGCAGAGAGTTTGACACGGACGGACACGAAAGGCCTGACACAAACATTGGTCTAACAGACACCTAGCGCACTTATCCGAAGGCAGCGGAGTACACCGCTCAACCAGGGGAGTCTGTACAGATTTCGGTTGACACGCTACGCGTGAACCAATCTCAGCAGTTGGACATGGTAGTGGTCGATCGACGCAATGGGCCTTTGACGCCTACACAAACATTATTATTATATATTTTTATACCAATTTCATGTATGCCATTGAGCAAAATATCGTGAAAAAAAATGTGTTTGATTCAAAGGGGTCGCAATAGAAAACAATTTGAGACGTCCTGATTTAGTGGAAAATTAATGTTCTGGTGTTTCATTCAACTAAATGCAATACATTATTACCAATTTATCAGCTGTTACTGTAGAGGAAGACTTATCGCGTGGTCAGCAAAAAATATACTGAACAGACATGTTAGTCAGTGTCAGGCAAAACAGAATGGCCAAGACCCCCACGGCGACTTCCTCGCATTCCTCCCTGGAAATTGACTGTTTTCATGGCAGCCTGGCCAATGTGGTGGGGATCGACTTGATCCCCGTAGTAGTGGGCGACATGCAGATAAAGCCAAGCATAGCACAACCGCCTGGGGGATCCCAGTCCACCTTCATCAGCATGCTCGGGATGGGAGAAAAGCTACTGCAACCTGTCATATAATGTCAATTTCCTGGTGCACAAAAAAGTAAACCTACTAATTGCGGGCATTCAATACAACATCAGCTGTTACTATAAATTGCAATAATGTGAGAACCTCTTTGTAACACATTGGCTAAAGCCCTTGCCTCTCCTGGTAAAATGACCGGAATCGATGACATGTATCAAAATTCGTGTGTCCACCCAACTGCACATCGTATCTGACATGAATGTTAGGACAACAAGACATCGTGGAAAGAAACTGACTCTCGAAAATGAGAAGAAAATGTAGAGATAATAGAATACGTCTCTAATACTTCATCTTCAAAGCAGCGTTTCCAATGACATGGCCTGTACCCTTAATTTTTATATGTTTGCAAATTTATGATAAATTACCAAAATGGCGGCTGGCCGCACGGTTAGGGTGTCGGAGGACATTAGCTCAAATCTAGGATAAGGCAGAGGTTTATTTTCTATCAGAATGCTGCATTGAAACTGAAAATCCATTCAATTATGATGAGGTGCTTCAGAAAGATCCTTGGAATATCATGTCGATATCATCTCACTAATGTCAGTTATACGCAATATTGTCATACAGTCTATCCACATCCTACTGTAGATACAAGCATTCTGAGTGACAGAAATCCTTTGAACCGTCAAATTCCATGGATGACAAAAATACGGAACTTGTAAGTGTTATGGTGCAAAAATAATAGCATTTTCGGGAAACAAATATGGACACACTGCTGGTTTCAGGGAATGATTCTGTGAAATGATCCCTCTCAACAGTGATTTGTTGTGTTTTGAACTGTGAATGTGGTTTATGTCTCTGTGTAGAGCACGGATTGAATGTAAACCTTTGCACAATATGAGTCTCGTCATTTAGTCGGTGACAGAATGTGACGTTTCAAGGGGTTTTCCCGGTGAGACAAACGGCCTATCTAAAGTAGATCATGGTCTGTCAGCTTATATCCGGACCTTTTTTCGATTGTCAAAATCACGCTTGCACGACCATATGATACTTTCACAGTTTGCCCAATGTGATACTCCGAGTCGCAGTTTCTGGCAAAAGAAGGGAAAGTCGTCCTGAGATGCGGGCTGGACAGATAATATTTGCAAGCGGTCGAATATGACATTAGTTGAAATCAAAACGTTGCAATGGATAGCGTTCGATTGCGACAGACTGTTTGTGATGTACTGAGATGTGATCTTCTACGATCACCTAGGTTACGAGGCAGACGAGACGAGAGAGGGTAAAATAGAAATCTTGTCTTGTACACTTCACTGCAACTGCAGGGACAAACGCCTTTTATTCCCCAGCCTTTTAAATTATATCAGTGTACCTGATCAATAAACTAATTTTAATTAATTAATGCGAGCAGTTCACTTTATGGCTATTAATTACTTCTAGTTCACTTCTTCAATAAAAATCAATCAAGCATGTATTAAATCAATTGAGTAATCAATCAAGCAATCAATCAGAAATTTCACTACTCTCTGCGGGGCATAGGTCCTCAACATATATATGTATATATATATATATATATATATATATATATATATATATATATATATATATATATATATATATATATATATATATACTAAGCATTTCTATCATGATCCATCCGAGTTAGTTTTGTCCACCTATTGCATGCGGCATTGATATTGGCATCCAGCCGCATGAGTGACTCGGTCGCCCGCTTTTCCTCCTGCCCTGTGGATTCAAGAAAAGAGACTGTCTTGGGAAGTCGTCAACTAGTTTTATACTATGTGGTCTATCCAGCGCCAACGCCCTCTCCGTATGCCATGCTCCACTAGCAGATGTCCCGATCTTTCCAACAGTTCCACATTTGTGATCTTATCGTGCCATTTCTTCCATTGTATTCTGCGCAGGTAATGACTTTACCTAAGCCTGTACTTTTTTCCTAAGTACTTTTCTGATGCTCCATGCTTTATAGCCATATAATAGAACGGATCGGTTGCGTGCCGTCAATGGACTAGTTTGACTTGGATAGTCCCTATATTTTTTAGTTAAGCTGTTTTGAGTTAAATTTCCAGGAGACATAAAAGCATAAAATATAACCATTGAATACACAATATTAGTATTCCTCACTATCTGAATCTTATTTTGCATCACAAAACTCAACGATATTCCCACTATTTGCGCCCACAAATGGCAGAGCTCTGTCGTCGGAAGCGCTCGTCTTATCAATTCTTTCTGGGTAGAGGAACAGCCGAAGTCAACCTAGTCCTTCTATGCAATAAGCTATAAATTAACCGCCTCGCGTTCTGTTATCAATCAATATAATTTTCGTTTGCTTCTAATGAAAGATAGTCTTCTGGTTATTGAGATATGTAATTGTTCTCGTTAATGAAAGAGATCTTGTGAAGTGTTATGAGTATTCGATTATCAATATAGTTTGACAGTGTTTCAAAGAGTGAAATATGGAAGAGGACTCCGATTGGAAAACTGTTCCCACACAACAAAGCTTCCCAGAGACAGTTAGTATAAGTAGGTCAAAGGGATGTTTTACGATCCCGTGTCTCAATCCTGTGTTCTCGTTTTACTATCCCGTGTCTCAATGCTGTATTCTTATTTTAAGATCCCGTGTCTCAATGCTGTGTTCTCATTTTACGATCCCATGTCTCAATGCTGTGTTCTTGTTTTACGATCCCGTGTCTCAATGGTGTGTTCTCGTTTTACGATCCCGTGTCTCAAGGCTGTGTTCTCATTTTACGATCCCGTGTCTCAATGCTGTGTTCTCGTTTTACGATCCCGTGCCTCAATGCTGTGTTCTCGTTTTACGATCCCGTGTCTCAATGCTGTGTTGTCGTTTTACGATCCCGTGTCTCAATGCTGTGTTCTCGTTTTACGATCCCGTGTCTCAATGTTGTGTTCTCGTTTTACGATCCCGTGTCTCAATGTTGTGTTCTCGTTTTACGATCCCGTGTCTGAATGGTGTGTTCTCGATTCACAATTTTCTTTAGGTTTTGAAGAAAATAACGAAAACTAGACCAACTTCAGACATTTTTGTGAAAATGAAATACTGAACACGCTATTTTGAAACAGAGTATCTTCTTCTTCTTCTGCGTACACAGTCAGACAGTAACCATTATTTTCTCGAAAAAAGCGGCGGTCATCCTGAGACTCTCGCCACTACCATAGAGCTTGTCTTGCAGTTCCACTGGCAATGGCCACATCTGCTCTCTCTGATCCTCGTATGTCGGGCAGTTCTGCAGCAGATGTTCAGTGGTCATTTTACCAGTACCGCACGGGCATTCGTCGGTACACCCTATCTTCAATTTGTTGAAGAGGTGGTACCTCAGTCTGTTGTGGCCAGTGCGAAGTCTGAAGACAACGACCTGCTCTCTTCGGTTCAACTGGTAATAGGCATCGTTTTTGGTGTAACCAGTATGTTCGGTTTCCCATTTGGACATGTACCTGGCTTTGATAAGCCGTTGTGACTCTTCGTACGTCATACTGGTATCTATTTGTGGTAGCCTTGCACCTTCTTTTGCCAGTCTGTCTGCCTCCTCGTTGCCTTGGATGTTGCAGTGTGACGGAACCCACTGTACCACTACCCTTTTTGGTGCGGACTGTTGGCACAGTTTGCAGAGTGCTGCTCTTAAGTCATTAAGCTCAGTGTTTTTCTGGCTTTTTAGCGCTGTGACTACTTCGAGAGCATCTGTCAGCAGGACTATATGGCTCTCATTTTCACTGTGTGTTACCATTTCTTCCACTGCCGCCCTCAGTGCCTCTGCCTCTGCTCTGAAATTGCTCGTGTACTTACCAGTAGCGAATGACAGTGTTATTTTTCTGCCATTTGGTAGGTTCAGGAATGCTCCTGCCCCTCCGTTCTGTGTAGTGTTTGTTACAGAGCCGTCGGTGTATGCATGGGTCCAGTCCATGCTTGGGTAGCTTTTCGTTATGAAGCTTAGGGTAGTATCTCTCCTTTCTTTTTCGGTCTGGCAGTTTTTGTTTGCAATACCTGGTATATTTTCTACCACCTCTGGAAATATATCCTGCGAAACAGAGTATAATACTTCTTCAAAATAGTTAACTACATGCAAATTAAAAAAAACCAAACTTTACAATTGGCCTTCTGTTCTGTTTGAGACAGATTACAGAGTGTGGAACAATAATGACTTTTCTGAAATCAGTCATCTTTACAAGGCCAAGATGTGCAAGGCCAAGACCTACTAACACCTATCCGCAGTAACTCAATAACTTTCAGGAAAACCAGAAAAGATTTTTTAAAACGTATATAGAATATAGTTGTTACTTCCATTTCTAAATGTTGGCCATCAGTTGAAGTGAGCTAAACTGAGCGAACTGTTACTGGTAAAAGTGTCATTTGTAAGTAGCATAGAGTACATTATTTGGATAGCATTCCTCTTAAGCCCAATAATGAAAGGTGTGAACGAACCTAGTCACCTTTGAGAAAAGTCAACGCCTCTGGAACGGACTTTACGTTGCCCTTGAAGATTTTGTATTTGGTAGTTTAAATTTTTTGTAGTTTTAATTTCTTTTAAGTCCCCAATGCAGCGAAAGCTCCTTCTGCCTTCTGCATTCTTAAATGAACATTATTTTCTGTGCCTCCTAATGCGTCTCAGTAATTGGTGAAGGGTGTGGATAATGATGGCTCCTGCAGCTCTGTCGTCTCTTGCGCCCTAGTACACTCGTCCTCGTTCGATTTTAAAGTTCTGCAATCTGTGAATTACTGATTCATCTAATGCTGTCTCATCATTCAACAGTTGGATGAAGGCCGGAGTAAATAAACTAAAGTTAATTAATGAAGGCCGGAGTAAATAAACTAAAGTTAATTAATGAAGGCCGGAGTAAATAAACTAAAGTTAATTAATGAAGGCCGGAGTAAATAAACTAAAGTTAATTAATGAAGGCCGGAGTAAATAAACTAAAGTTAATTAATGAAGGCGGAGTAAATAAACTAAAGTTAATTAATGAAGGCGGAGTAAATAAACTAAAGTTAATTAATGAAGGCGGAGTAAATAAACTAAAGTTAATTAATGAAGGCCGGAGTAAATAAACTAGAGTTAATTAATGAACGCGTTGCCCAAATAAGGATTGAGGCAGTGGAAGACATCAGTAGCTCGCACACACCAAATCGGAGCAGAATGTATGATGATTTGAAACGGAATGTAGTTGGAGTTCATGATGCAATTGTGTGTAAACATATATTGAAGAAATAAATGTAACTTCATCGTAGATATATATTTAATAATGGCAATACTGACAGATGACCACATAAATAAAATTACCTCTTTTTAGACATTGCCTGATAGCCACAGATGTAATAAAAAAAAAATTTAAAAAAAAAAAAAAACCTTGGTCCTGAACTGCCTTGAACCAGTGACCTGATTTAAGTCACAACGACTGGAGGTAACTCAGGATACAGGCATTCTGGTCCCACAATCTTGAGACAATAGGTTACTTCAAACTTGCGGGATTCGATCGCCCACTGTTTCCGTTCATCGCTTTTGATATTTCTATTATACAAAAGGGTCTGGAGGCCTGTTTATTTCGTTGTGGCGTACAGTTTACATAGAATGTTACATCCGAAGTCGAATACTGCTTCGCCAAGCTTGACAGGACACAGTGGTGTAGTTATTTGCTCTTTTAACGAAATGTGGTGACCCACAGGTGAATGACCACAAAAACAGACATGAATGACCACAAAAACAGACGTGAATGACAAAAAAAGCAGACATGAATGACCACAAAAACAGACGTGAATGACAACAAAAGCAGACGTGAATGACCACAAAAACAGACATGAATGACCACAAAAACAGACATGAATGACCACAAAATCAGACGTGAATGACCACACAAACAGACATGAATGACTTACCTGCGGGATACTAAACAGAGCGCTGAAAATCCAGGCAGACGAGATCATTATGCGGACTCTGCGAGAGGCCCCGTTCCGTCTCATTGGATCAAGGATAGCAACGCACCGATCTAAGCTGATTGCTACAGTTATGTATGTAGACAAGTACAGTGGAAACACCTGGAAGAACAAACAATGAAAATTATGTGTAAGATGTTTTGTTTGTCTCAGCTTCGTGTATCTGAGCTTCTCAGTATTGACAAATTGTCTCTTGTTTAGAAAAAAAGGCCAAGTCAGGGATGTGTCTTTTTTTTTTTTTTTTTTTTTTTTTTTTGCTTAGATGTTTGCCTCGCTAGTTTCTACTGGCGGAGGCGCGCCATTTTCCACCCCAGACCGTAGTCCATTGGGCGATATCAGGACGCATAAACCAGTGCTTGGATGCATGTGTGCGTCTGTATGTACCTATGCTAGGTTTGTGCGCCCTCAGAAGCTAGCCCAACCAAAGTGCAATGGAAGGGCTTTACCACAAGGGCGCCATGAGTCAAATGAAACAGAGTAAGGTAAGAAGAGAGAGAAGGGGAAGAGTGGCCCCCAGGGTGAGCCTCTCAATGAGGGATATGTCTTATCTACGAGGCGTGTTTAAATGAAACCGGACCAAAGTGCAACAAGTGAACATACGTGCGATGCCAATGATGACGTCACTTCTGATACAAAGCGCACATACCAACCGTCAAGTTTGCAAAATTGCATTATCCTCTAACTCATAGTTTCCTCGGTAGACCGTTGAAAACATGGCGGGTGTGATACGGAATCCGTCCAGAGTTGAACAGCGAGCGGTGATTCGGTTTCTAACAGCTGAAGGATGTCGACCAGTTGACATTCATCACAGAATGTAGGCAGTGTATGGTGACTAAAGTGTGTCGAAAACAACAGTGAAGAACTCGACGACTCAGAAAATTCTTACAATGCAATAAAGTAGATTTACCGGCTTAAACAGTTGACGTAAATATATTCAAAAAGTAAACGATCTTTGTCGTAAATATATTCAAAAAGTAAACGATCTTTGTCGTAAATATATTCAAAAAGTAAACGATCTTTGTCGTAAATATATTCAAAAAGTAAACAATCTTTGTCGTAAATATATTCAAAAAGTAAACGATCTTTGTCGTAAATATATTCAAAAAGTAAACGATCTTTGTCGTAAATATATTCAAAAAGTAAACGATCTTTGTCGTAAATATATTCAAAAAGTAAACGATCTTTTTCGTAAATATATTCAAAAAGTAAACGATCTTTGTAACAGAAAAAAAAACAATCAATAACCAGAACGTTTTGAACCATGTTCCATTTTAAATTACTCTCCACGAGTCTCAACACACTTCTCCCAGTCGTTTTGCCATTGTTCGAAGAATTTCAGATAGTAATCTCTTAGGAATAGAGTACAGTTGGGACGTTGCCTTCCGCACAATGTCCTCTCTTGACTCAAATCGGGTTTCAGGGAACGGCGTGGCCTAGTGGTTAAGTGACATGGCTCACAACCGGAAGGTGCTGGGTTCGATCCCCATCACAGCACCGGCCGTTACCCCGGGGAAGCAAACCCTTTGAAAATGCAGGAGGAAGCAGGCCCTTACATAAAATGCATGCTGAAGTCGGATGCACTGGGCCGACAGGCGCAAAATAAAAACGACAGTGCAACCCACACCGTCTTGGGGATTAGAGAAAATAAGGCGAACGCAAAAAAAAATTACCAAAAAAATCGGGTTTCTTCTTTCTGCAGAATTTTTAGCATTGGCAACAGCCAAAATCGCCATGAGCCATGTCAGGGGAATAGGGAGCCTGGCGAATCAAAGCAAAATTTGTGTTTGAACAAGAAAGTCTGAATCAAAAGCGAAGAATGAACGTGCGTGTGGACTTGATGGAGTTGCCAAGTTCCCGTTGTCCACAGATCCGGTCGTTTGTGTTGAACAGCATGTCGAAGGCGACGGATGACCTCCAGGTACTACTCTTTGGGCACATTGTGATGCATACTCATGATGCGCAGTTCAACCCACAGAATGCATTTGTGGCTGTTCCAAACTGAAAATTCCGCTCACGGGGACCTGATTTGAGTCACCAGAAACAATTATGCGGAATATAGCGACCCAGCTGTACTCCATTCCCAAAGAGACTTTTGGAAATGTTTAAAACAATGACTAGGCAGCTGGGAGACGTGTGAGTAGTCCCAACTTGAGTACGGTGAAGGGGAACAAGGTTTCAAACCTGCGGATGATTAATTGTATTTTTTTCGGCCGGAAGGTCGGATACTTATATATATATTTCTGGTGGCATAAAACGAGCATACGAAACCGAATGCGGAGAAAAAGATTTATATTTACGATTTTAGTTATAGTCAGTTTTCTTCAATAAATAGATCTGCATGTAATTCCTACCAGAAATTTGACTCTGCATAAATAAATGTGTCTAACGACCCTAAAACTTCCGGAATGAATGAGCTAACATCTACACAGAGGGTATTTTGAACTGATTTAGCCAGAACTACATGTTAGCCCCAGGGAAACAACAATCTCCGTAATGATATTTTGTTGTTGACTGAAAGCAAGCAGAAGTTGAGGGAACTGGTGGAGACAGTCAACAAAAGAAGCAAGGATTTGGTTCGGACATTAACTTTCGGAAAACAAAAATTATGATAATTGGCAGAACAAATGTGAAGCCGATGCTGAACATCACATTAACGGAGAAATGCTGAAACAGTTAAAAAGTGCCTTGTGCATTGGACGGATGATCACCTGTGATAGTAGAAAGGAGATGGAAGTGAAGAATAGAATAGGAATGGACAAAAACACATTTAATAACTTGACAAATATATTGACATTCTGACAAATGCACTGAAAATGAGGCTCATATTTCATATTTATTATTATATCCTTTTTTTTTTTTTTTTTTACTGTTATACGACATTTTTCCCATTGCTGGGGTAGTTGAGGGGGTTTGAAGGCTGAGGACTACAGACCGCTTCGCCACTGCTGTCGCCGCGTCGTGTGCTGGCTATTTTTGTTTATTTCACCTCCAACAGAAAAAGAACATATGCCATACAGGGGATTCGAACCGCTACCCACCTTGTCGGCAGGCAGGCCTCGAAACCATTCAGTCACGCTCTCCTCGTTTCTCCTTATATCTCATGATAACTCACACCACAGCACAGCTGCGGATCGCAACTTCATCTTCAGCGAAACCTGAATTGGGCCACCGAAGTCCTTGGTAAACCCTCCTCAAGAGGATTCTCGGATGTTGTATACAGCAAGGGAGTCTGACCAACGCATTGGAGGTTTTCCCCGCGGTATCTTTTTACCTCGGAGGTATAAGATTGCGATCCCCGTGTTCCATCGAACATCGTTTCATTGCAACATGTGACTCGCCCATGTATATTTTGCCTTGTCTGCATAGATTATCCCATCATTCACCAAAGACAATCATCGAATGCCAGAATTATGGAGATTGTGCATATGTTGGTTACAAAGAGTTATTCCGCCCAGATGTCTAACAAGGTGTATATATATATATATATACGTCTTTGCTCTATGATGCGGGAACATAGAGGATGAGCAATCAGTGTGTGGGTAAATCTGAAGCCTTTGAAATATGAAAATAGCAGGCCACATCTCGTGGAAGAACAATGAGACAAAAGGCTAGGATATTAAGAGATTGGTAATGGAAAGAGAAATACTGAAGCAGATAAATAAATTAGAAAATTAAATATTGTGGACATTTAAGGAGACGCGACACAATGCTGAAAACAACACTCGGTGGACAGGTAGGCGGTAAGAGGAAGACAACGCTAGAAATGGGAAGACAACATCAAGAGATGGGCTGACTGCTGCATAACTTAAATTACATTTTTTATACTGGTTTAGAAGACTCTGCATAGGCTGTATACATTTATTTTCTTCTACTCCACTTGATCTAAAGATAACAACGAGCATCCAATCTATTCTTAAATGCTTTAACTGACTCAGCTTCCGCGATTTCCTGAGACAATGCATTCCAAGCATTGACCATTCTGTGACTAAAAAAATACTTTCTAATAGCTGGACCTTTCTTTAATTAATTTGTAGCTGTGCCCACTTGTTCTTGTAGGTAGTTGTATTTTGGAAAACGTGTTATAGTCTAATTTATTCTTTCCGTTGATAATCTTATAGACCTGTATTAAGTCACCTCGAGTTCTTATATTTTCTAGACACTATAGGCCGCTTTTTCTGAGTCATTCTTCAAAACTGTAATTCCGGAATGCCACTATCAATTTGTTGCCCATCTTTGTATCCCTTCCACCATGTTTATATCTCCTCTAAGATAATGACTTCCCCCCTGTACACAGTATTCCAATCTAGGTGTAATTAATGTTTTATACAGTTTGACTATCACTTCCTTGCTCCTATTTTTAATATTTAATTTTGTCATGCAAACCATTGGATTTGCTTTTTTCACTACTACCTGGGCTTGCTCATTCATCTTAACTTATTACAACCCCTAGGACCCTTTCCTTTTCCATCTTCTTAATATTATTTTCTCGCACCTGTAATAATGTTACATATTGGATATGCCCATGTGGATGATTACATTTATATTCATTAAAATCCATCGCCCAGCTTTCAGATCACTCTTGAATTTTGTCGGAGTGTGCCATCAAGGCAAGAGGCAGAAAATGTTGGAAGCCCATTGCAGCCACCCTTCGATGCGGAGATGGTATTTAACATCACCTATTGTTCAAAGTGGATGTGTTTTATTACATCCGGGGAGTTCTGGCAAGGTGGAACTTCGCTCTCCTATCTGTAATGGCAAGCAAGACTTCTCAAAAGGATTACTACTACCAGGATTACATCTTCGATTCCCACCTCATAGGCTAGGCTTTTGTAACACATTCTGTTTCTAGGTAAACGGCATGGAAGTGGTTTGAAGGTCTTGGTCGGAAAGTAGCCCCAAGCCATGACCCCACTGTATATGACATAAAACAGTAATTACATAACATATACTTAGATATGGTATAGGCCTTCTGTCTTAGGACATGGAAAGGACATTTAACCATGAAAAAAGAAAACTAGGACATTAAGATAACGAAAACTCGGACATTAATACCGACTAAACGAAAAATAGGACATTGAGAATTCGAAAACTAGGAAACCGAGAAAACTATAAATCTGACATTAATTCTGAGCAAACGATAAATCTGACATTAATACTGAGCAAACGATAAATCTGACATTAATACTGAGAAAACGATAATCTGACATTAATACTGAGAAAACGATACATCTAACATTAATATTGAGAAAATAAAAACTTTCATGTACCATTAAGAAAACGAGGAAATTAACACCGAAAAATCGACAACTGAGAATTGAAATTGAGAAACGAAAAATCGGACATTAGCACTGAAAAAACAAAAAACTTGGAAAATAACAGTGATAAAACGACAACTCTGACATTAACACTGAGAATACGATAACTGGGACATTAGCGCAGAGGAAACAAAAATTGAACTGAGCTGACCAGCCGACCATTGATGTGGAGTAGGCAATTGAACTGGACTGACCGACTGACCGTATAAGAAGTTCTAAGCACAGTGATTTTCAACTATCCCCACTTCAGGGCACATGTTACTGATTACGATTCTCATAATCGGAGGAAAGAAGATCCAGAGTTAAGATATGTAGATGACACAGTTACGCGTTCAATTAGCGAATAGAGCCTGGTACAAATGCTTACGTCCGTTCAGAAGTACAGTAAAGATCAGAATCGTTTTCTGAACGCCAAGAAAGCAACAATATTGTCCATTGGTACACAGAGACCCCAAATCAAGATCACTATTGGATTACTTTTTAATACATTTGCTCTATGATAAACGATGGAGACTGCGTAAGGGAAATAAGGAGACCTATTGTCCACAGAGATGCATAAACTGAATATTCTTGAATATCTGTGGGACAATACTAACAAAGAATTAACATTGAAGATCCTCAGAACATGCATTTTCCCGACGACAGTGAACGGACGCGAGACATGAACCATCACACAAATATCAAGGAAGAAGATCGTGGCTTTTGAAACAAAATTCAACTGAAGAATCCTAAAGATACCCTGGGTAAACAAACAAAAAAATAAATATATCCTGCAAGATCTGAGTGTCGAAGAGAAATCACTCATAAACCACGTTATGTCTCGGAAACTGAGATTTTTTCGGCCACATCAAGCGCTATGATGGACTGGAAAAAGCAGTTCTGAAGGGCATTGTTCCAGGAAGACGAGGAAGAGGTCAACCAAGGTATAGATGGACACAAGACATCAAGGACACCTTAAACATGAACATCGAGTAGGCGGGTAGACTGACTGTTGGTTGAGCTTCCTATCAAATGGCTGTGATCAGAGCGACGTTCTGCCAAGGACATGATACATGATGATGATGTGGAACACTAATTTAAATAGTAATATAGAGACAAGTTATCTCACACTGGTAAGTAATACACATTCTGGAAGAGATTAATAAAGTAGTCAAAGAACAGGCATTAACGTGGTTCCGATGTTTCATGAGATTTCCCTCACTCGATGCCTTGTCTTTCGTGGCTAATAGTAAAGTACTTTTGTTCATTGTGCACATGGATCAAATAACAAGTGAAACAAACACAGAAACCACCACAATGAACTAGCTCCGTATGATGACAGTACCTTACATTCAGTTGATCAATAACCTCCCCGAGGATCTAAATGTCCTTGACAATGTCTGATATAATATGAGAGTTAGTACAGCACAGACAGAGACAATGAAAATCATCAAAATAGAGAAAATAATAAATTGTCTCCACAAAAAGCATATAAATTAAACAGGGAAGACATTTAAAATACTAGGGCAGGGTTTTCATACAAAATGGAGAATTAAAAACACAAAGTTAATGCGGCTTATATCAGTTCTCACCATTATTAAGACACAAATACATCACAAAGAAGAAAAAACAACAGCTGATAAATAGTATTTTTAAACCAAGTCTCTGCTACCAATGTCAGACATGGACTCACCAAGGCACAAGAAAGAACAATATGTATGCGAAATGAGGTGTTTGAAAAAGGCTGCCGGGGACACAAGGCTGGACAGATTAAGAAACGAACAAATCAGAGAAAGAGTGGGTGCAACACCGTGCATGGAATACATGGAAAGTTAGAGAATAAAAATGGTTCGGATACCTGACAAGAATGCAACCAAAGTTACGAGATGAGCGAATCTGCATTACCATACATCAGGGTTGTAGAACAAGATGAAGACGAAGAAAAACATGGACAGACGTTATCAGTGAGGCACTGAAGAAATAACGAATGACAACAACACTGGCGACACATCTGGCTCAGGAAAGGAAACTAGACATCCAGACGACATCTAACTCCACATGCAGATAGAAGATGATGAGTGCGGTACCTATTTAAGGCTAGGTTGACACGGGAATTGCCACTCAACTTTGCGACAAACTGGTCGTAGATAATTTCTTCCCCCCCCCCCCCCACTCGGCCCCACCAACACAGACACACATTAACAGATACAGCTGTTAAAGGTTAAAGGCGAGGGCCCATCTTCATCCCAGCGGATCTCCCCATACGGCCGGGTCTCTCTCAGCAGAACAATATCCTACCTGCCGAGAGCATCACACAAAGCACGAGCTTCGTAGCTCCAGCAATGGATAGAGGGATCTCCGGAACAAAAAAGCCATCATGAACCGACCACTGCAGCTCGAATTCGAACTCCAACCGTCTGGACACCAGGCAAACGGCTTGACCACTTCGCCCCCAATACAGCTGAAAGATAATATAAGGCCTGACGGTTGACTAATATCTTTTTAGACTTGCAATCGTTTAATGGAGTTGGCTACACACCGTCTGCAACAGTTTCAGACACACATAATGATAGAACGAAACCGCAAAGACTTCCTTTGCAAGTTGGACGGCAGGCATTGCTCAAGTGATTCATATCTACCTTATACACTAGCGAAGCAACATGATCGAACAAAGAACACCTAATTAGAGAAACAATCCGTTTTACTCCAGGCCAACTCTCGCCAGATGCCGCCTACACCAGACGTGCTAATGAGGGTTCCAACTAGTCATCATCAACTCAGGCTGTGTGTCCACTTACGTCATTAGATGACGTAGGCTACTTTAAATCAGTACCTCTGCAATATTTCTTGCACATTATCAATCAGTCTCTTTATTACTACTAATCTTGTTCTTAAGTCAAATGTCATAGGTTCAAGCAGCGCGTATGTTTAGAAACATGTTTTTCCCATATCCGGGTGATTTCATTCTCTGCTTATTACATGCATTACGACACGTCGTCCGACCAATCGTTCTGCTTTACTCGTCTTCCATTAGTTGTTTATATCGACCAAGGCTGCTTTTCGTGAGAAACTCATTTCACAAGTTGACAGTTTTCGTTCATTTATCTTGATTGGGGTACCTATATGTTACTGAAAACAGAAATGTAATTGATATACATAAAACATGGAAGAACGAATAAAACATTAATGATGAAGGAGCGACGGGACTCAGAAATTAATTATATATATAATCCTGGTATTCGAACAGGCATGTTAATGGCCTGTTGCCAAGTAGCCGAAGGCTTCGGCTCTGCGTAGTAGGTATATTAAAATTCCTGCGGCTTATTAGGCCTGAAAGAAGGTAGCAATAATTTGAGAAGATTTTTAACTAGAACTTTGGAATTTTGACCGGCCAGCTGCCGTTAAGCCTAGCCTTTTCGATTTTTAACTGCCCAGAGATTTTCAATGTCTCCGTCATTGAACAGATCTCAAACGCTTCCAAGCTTTTTTCATTCTTCTTCGCCAAAGTCCATGCTTCAGTACCATACAGTGCAATTGACCATTTATGAATGGCGATTATTCTTTCCTCAGTTCTTTCCTGATATTCTTTGAGGTTAACAATTTCGGTTTCTTTATTAAGCCCATTTTTTCTCTTGCAATCTTTGTCTTAATTTAAATTGTGGACATCTTCTGCTATGGTTAGCCCAAAATATGAAACTGCAGTACTTGTTCGACTTTTTCTTCATCCATGTATATATTTATTTGCCTGCGCTGCTTGGATATTACAAAAGTCTGTGTTTTTTGTTACCTCGCCTATGTCGATGATTAAGTTCCAGTTGATCCAGACAATGCAGCACTGCAACGGTTTCTGGAATATCTTGAACGCCAAACAACAAATATGGGCTTATAGATGTCCGATCCTTCTTCTTCTTCTTCGTACGCTAGTTACAGCGATATACGCTGCACTGTGTTATTTTGTTAAGCATATGGCTCAGTGCATCCGATTTCAACAGGCGTTTCTGTAGGGATGCCTTCCTTAGCCTTTAGCTGTCCCCAGCCTATCTGCAAGGCAGCAGTTGTTTTTGGTCAGAGTTGTCTCTTAGGGAAGTTGTCTTGCAGGACTATCGAGTCTTCCCCACTCGTGTCTATAGGGTGTGGCAATGATATGATATGATCGACTATGTATTAGTTTGTACTATCCCGGAAGAGAGGCAGTCCAGTGTGTCTGTGTCCCAGGATCGTCACGTCCTGCCAGAAGCGTAGCATATACATGTGAGTGGGGTATCTCTTTGCTCCCTTTATTTTCTCGGCTCATCTGCAGTGATGGTACGCCTAGCATTCCTGCCACCTGGGAGGTTGTCACAATAGGGCAGAGGCGCAATGCCCCCTAGCCTGCATCTCTTCTGCGTCCATTTGGGATGACTGATAGCAGACAGAGGTAAAGAGCGAGGCAGGAGTGCATTTAACCAGGGGACAAGCCTGGCCATGGCATGGAGATGATCTTCGCCTGATGTGCGGACATATCTCATGATCAAGGGTTGCGTCTCAACAGTTCGCAGTGAGATGGCTGCTCTACTGCTTACGACACCCCGACCGAGAACTAAGTCTTCTACTAATGGTTTCACACCTCATCGCCGTATGGGGTGAATATCGAGCAGCTTTGCGCCCGCTTTGATCGGCGGACGGCAAAGACCTCTTTCTGCGGCTCGATTGGGTCGGACTGAGACGCGAACCCCAACCATATCGTAGCCTCCCATCGCAGTGGTGCTGAGATTTAGGGTGGGATTCCGGCTTAGAGGCGTTCGGCCGTAATCCCTCAGATAGTAGCCTCGCACCATTGGCTTATCAGCCAAGCACGTGGACCAAATATCTGCGACCTGTGATTCCTCGCGAATTGAGCAGGATTACCGTAGCAACGCCCTGTCATTAGTAGGGTAAAACTGACCTGTCTTCCGAGGGTCTAATACCAGCACCCGTTCTTCTTCTTTTTCTTCTTCGTACGCTGTCAGACGTCAACCTTTATTTTTTTCGAAAAAAAGCAGCGGTCATCCTGAGGCTGTCGACACTGCCATAGAGCTTGTCTAGTGCTGCCACTGGTGATGGCCACATCTCCTTTCTCTGATCCTCGTATGTCGGGCAGTTTTGTAGCAGATGTTCAGCGGTCATTTTCACAGTACGTTAACTTAACTTAACGTCTTTATACTGGTTTAGAAGACTCTGCAGAGTCTGTATACAACCAGTTCCACTTACATCACCTTCCTCTAGAAGATGTACGCATCCAATCTGTTCTTAAATGCATTGACCGTCCCAGCCTCCACCACCTCACTTGGCAATGCATTCCAAGCATTCACTACTCTCTGGCTAAAGAAATACTTCCTAATATCTAATCTGGACCTCTCCTTAGTCAACTTGTAGCTGTGCCCTCTTGTCCTTGTTGGTGGTTGTACTTTAAAAAACTTGTTATAGTCTACTTTATCCATTCCTCTGATCATCTTATACACCTGTATTAAGTGACCACGAATTCTTCTCTCTTCTAGACACTGAAGGTCAGTTCTTTTTAATCTTTCTTCATAACTGTAATTCTGGAATCCCAATATCAGCTTTGTCGCTCTTTTTTGTATTCTCTCCAGCATGTTTATATCCCCTCTCTGATAAGGACTCCACACCTGTACACAGTACTCCAATCTAGGTCTAACTAATGCTTTATACAGTTTGACTATCACTTCCTTGCTCCTATGTTTAATATTTCTTTTTATCATCCCTAACATTGCATTTGCCTTTTTTACTGCTACCTGAACTTGCTCCCTCACCTTACATGTATGATCTATTATAACCCCTAAGCCCCTTTCTTTATCTATCTTTCTAATATTGTTCTCTCCCATTCTGTAATTATGTTCCATATTGGATCTACCCATGTGGATGACTGTACATTTATATACATTAAACTCCATTTGCCAGATTGCAGATCATTCTCGAATTTTATCTAAATCCGACCTCAATATATCCACTTCTCCTTTAGATGAGACACTACTGCATAGTTTTGTGTCATCAGCAAATTTTGCAATAATGGATCCCATACCTATGTCCAAATCATTTATATATATCAAGAATAAAATTGGTTCCAAAACCGAGCCCTGTGGCACTCTACTTTTCACTTCACACCACTCAGAGTACTCCTTATTTATACCCACCCTTTGCCTTCTTCCCGTTAACCAATTTACTATCCATTTGGCAACTTCCCCACATATTCCATGTGATAAATAAATCCAGATAAATAACATCCACTGGCTCCCCTTTATCTAACATTTTGGTAACCTCCTCCATGAATTCTAATAGATTTGTTAAGCATGATCTCCCTCTGGTAAATCCATGCTGACTATTTCTAATTAGATTTAATTTGTCTAAATGCATTACAATGTTTTCTTTGATTATTGACTCTAACAATTTACAGACTATGCTCGTTAAGCTCACAGGTCTATAGTTTGTTGGATCTGCCTTTTTGCCCTTTTTGAATAAGGGGATCACTCCCGCATCTTTCCAATCCCGTGGAACAATCCCTTGTGCAAGTGATTGAGAACATAATATAGCCAATGGTTTTGCTAATTGGTCTCTAATTTCAAATAGCAATTTTGGATGAATACCATCTTGACCTGGACATTTATCCACTTTCAACCCCTCCAATTTTTTAAAAACCATTTCCTCTGTAATACAGATTGATCCTAATCCTGCTGTATCCATGTCTCTTTGAAAAATATCTACAGGCTCTGGGATCTTGGAGCAGTCCTCTTTTGTGTACACTGTGCCAAAGTAGTGATTGAGTAGATTTGCTGCCTCCCTATTTTCACTTATTTTTTTTCCTGTTGTGTCTATGAGAGGGCCTACTTTGTCCTTTGATCTTTGTTTATTTCTAACATAAGAGAAGAAGCTTTTACTATCAGTCTTGATCCTCTGAGCAAGTTTCTTTTCGAAGTCTATTTTTGCTGTTTTATTCGCTTTCTGAGATATGTTCTGCTTGTCCAAATATTTTTAATATGTTTCTTTTGATTTACCTGCCTCTATATATTTTTTCCATGCTTTATTTTTAGCTCTTCTACATTTAACTACAATTTTAGTGATCCACTTTTTACGCTTGGGGTTTACTTCCCTATATGGAACACATTCTTCTTTTAGCGTTTCGAGAACTGCTTTAAAACTTACCCACTCCTGTTCAACATCTGTTATTCTGACAATATCTTCCCAGATTATGTGCCTCTTTCATCCTCTTAACATCTGTCTTAGAGTAGTCATATGTTCGCGTGTTTATGTTCACTTCTTTTCCTGCAATAAGATCCCATCGGATGATTTGATGGTCACTTGAGCCAAACAGTTCCCCTACGGTAACGTTTTCAATCATATTTTCTTCTGTAGTAAAAACTAGGTCGAGTATGTTTTTGCCTCTGGTGGCTGCTACTACATGTTGAATTAAAAAAATTTCAGTAATGCACCTAACAAAAGGTTATGACTCTACAAGTGCTTCTGCCATATCCCATTTTATTTCTGGAAAGTTGAAATCCCCCATTAATAATAATTTCCTATCACTTGCCTTTACTATGCTACTAATCAGCTCCTCATCTTCCTCCTTTTGACTTGATGGACATCTATAGCATACTCCAATCACTGTTTTTTTCACCCCCACTTTCTATTTCACCCCATACACTTTCATTTTTGTTACCACATGATAAATCCTCTCTGCTGGTTATATTAACAGAATTTATACAGTATAATAAAACACCACCCCCCTTAGCCTTGTCTCCAACTACCCTATCCTTCCTTAACATTGTATATCCCTCTATTTCAAATTCACCATCTGTAATGTCCTCATATGCCCATGATTCTGTTAACCCTATTATATCTGGTTTTTCTTCCTCTACATACAGTTCCAATTCTTCTCTTTTATTTACAATGCTTCTCACATTTGCATAAAAACATTTTAGTTTGCAATTTTGTTGTTTTTCCACTTTTTGTTTTTGCTGCATCATTTTAATGTTTGGTTTTCCACTACTTAATTCCCACTTCTCTGACCTAAACTCTCCCCTTTGACTACATCCTCTATAGCACCCTATTTTAGGCCTATCTTTAGACTCATACTTTGTGCGCAACTGTGTTGCCTGGACGGAGGGTGTGTTGACCAAGGTCCATGTGGGATCCAGAGAGGGAACCTACACTCCGCAGCCTCGCGAGGAGGGAGAGTTTGACGAGAACTCCTTATCGTATGTGTCGGTGTGATATTTGTGGCTGTCTTTGTAGTGCCGAATACCGTGTGGATTTTTCTAAATTTTCTTATTCCTCCTCTTTTTCCTCTTTTGTTTTTTGGCTTCCTTGTTCTTCTATTTAGTGCGTACGAGTTGTTTTGTTGGAGGATGTTGTGTTCCCGCAGATGTTTGAGTATTTTGTTTGTGCATGATGATATTGTGAGTCGTAGCCCTAAGAGATGGGTTCTTGAATATTTTTCGGATTTCACGGCTGCTGTTAAACCGTTTTCTCCCGCTGGTCGGTTCATGACAGGTTCGTTATCGCGTCATGCACCGGTTATTTTCTGACCGTAAACATGACCCTTTGCGTGGGTAGATGTGATCCTTTAGTGAATTAGGAAATCAGAAATGCACTTTCCACGATCCTAAACAGTAGAAACACAGGTCGGAAACACGGGCCCAGTTAATTTTCACATCTAAATTATGCACAATTATATCCAAGAATGACGAGAATATCGCAAGATAATCCTAGTAAACAAATATAAATCACTCCGACATTGGGAGCAACACAATTCAGCAGCCTATAATGGCGATCGAACCGCACGAGCATTCGTCAGTGCCACCTATCTCCAATTTATTGAATAGGTGGTACCTCAGTCTATTGTGGCCGGTGCGAAGTCTGAAGACCACGACCTGCTCTTTTCTGTTCAACTGGTAATAGGCATCGTTTTTTGTGTAGCCAGTATGTTCTGTTTCCCATTTGGTCATGTATCTAGCTCTAATAAGCCTTTTTGACTCTTCGTATGTCACACTAGTATCTGGTTGTGGTAGTCTTGCACCTTCTTTTGTCAGTCTGTCTACCTCTTTGTTGCCTTGGATGTTACAGTGGGATGGAACCCACTGTACCACTTCTCTTTTTGGTGCGGACTGCTGGCATAGTTGACAGAGTACTGCTCTTAAATCATTAAGTTCAGTATTTTTCTGGCTTTTTAGTGCTGTGACTACGGCCAGCGCATCTGTAAGCAGGACTATATGGCTTTCATTTCTTTTGCATGTCACCATTTCTTCTACTGCAGCCCTCAGTGTCTCTGCCTCCGCTATGAAATTGCTCGTGTATTTTGCAGTTGACACTGCGTGTTATTTTTCTACCATTTGGTGGACTCAGGAATACCCCTGCCCCTCCGTTCTGTGTTGTGTTTGTTACAGAGCCGTCGGTAAATGCATGGGTCCATTCCATGCTTGGGTAGTTTTTCGTTATGTACCTCAGGGTTATGTCTCTTCTCTGTTTTTCAGTCGGGCTGTTCTTTTTTCCAATACCTGGTATATTTTCTACCGCTTCTGGAAATATATGCTGCCTCCAGGTAGGTTTGCGTACATTAGGGATGGGCTTTGGTGTTGTTAGTGCGTTCATAGGGTCTTCGTTCATCGTTTCTCCGCTTTAGTTTCCCATTTCCGAAATTATTAAGTTTCTTATGCATTGGATGGTCTGTCAGTCTTCTGAGTTTTTCTGCTTGCTGCTGGGCTTTGCAATCTCTTATGTCGGTCATGGATTGCAGATTTGTAATCTTTTCCAGTTCTACAATTGGCGTTGACTTCATGCCTCCTGTTATAACTCTCATGGCTTGGTTTTGGAGTTTGCTAATTTTGTCAAAGTTCGCCTTTGCAGCTGTTGTCCATGCCGCAATGTCATACTCAAGAAATGGTCTCACTCTTCCAGTGTACAGTTTCTATAGTATACTTTCGTCTGCTCCCCAGCTTGTGCCAGCAAGTTTCCTCATGATTGCCATTCTTTCTCTGGCTCTCATTCGGTTTCTCTCGATCTGACTTTTCCATGTCATGCGCCGATCAAATGTGGCTCCCAGGTAGTTTTGGTTGTCGTTTGGCCGCAGATATTTGCCGTTAAGACTTATTTTGGTGTTTTTGGGTTTGTTTGAAGGCGAGAATATCGTACATGTTGTTTTTTCCTCTTTTATTTTGACCAGCCATGAGTTCGCCCACTCTTCCAGCGATGTTACGGCCTGCTGCATCCGATTATTTGCTATGGTGAGATTCTTTTCAGAGGTCCACATAGCCAGATCGTCTGCAAACATGGAGCCGTGGACTCTTCTTGGTATATTCTCAGTGATGTTTTTTATATACACCAGGAAGAATGTCGGTGACAGTACTCCTCCTTGGGATACTCCCTGCTCAAGTGTCACCTTTTTGCTCATATGCCCTTGTACTTGAACTCTGGCTGTTCTATTTTTGAGGTAGTCGCTGATCCATCTGTACATTTTCCCACAAACTTCACTTCTTCATAGCTTGACTTTATGTCCCTCTTTCCAGACCTTGTCAAATGCCATTGCTAGATCCAACCAAATCGCTACTGTGTGTTTTTGCTCCTGGTAAGCATCCTCTATTTCTTGGGCTATGAGGGTGATCTGATCCTCAGTGAATCTGTGCTGTCTAAATCCTGCTTGCTGTGGAATTAGTATGTGTTTTTCTCCCACATGCCACATCAGTCTGGTGTTTATCATACGTTCCAACAGTTTGCCGACACAGCTCAGTAGGCTGATAGGCCTGTATCCATTTGGATAGGTTTTGTCTTTTCCTTTCTTTGGTACTGGTACAAGTACAGCGTCTTTCCATGCCTGGGGTACAATACCCCTTTTCCAGCTTTGGTTCAGGACTGATAGCAGTTTCCTCTTTGCTGTTTGGCCCAACCCCATTAGCATTTCGTTTGTTATCCCGTCTTTTCCGAGAGATTTCCTTTTCTTTAAAGTTCTCATGGCCTCTTCCATTTCATTCTTTGTTAGTTTTGCCATCATGTGCTCCTCTAGTGCCATTTTGATGTTGTCGTGCATCTGTTGTTCTTCATTAATGTCTGTATGCCTATTTGTAGGAACATCAATGTGGTTTGTTCTGGCGTAATGTTTCTAGAAAAGCTTTTCCAGCTTTTTTTCCAGTGAGCATGTTGTCCCCCTGCTCGATGGTAATTTGCTTGTTTGATGGAGTTTCGTCATTCATGGCTCTGACTAACTTCCATAGTTTGTTCCCGTCTTTGTCTAAATTGAGGCTTTCTGTTTTATTTTTCCAGCTGTCTCTTGTTATTTGGTTTAGAGTGTATTTGTATTTCGCCGTGGTGGCTTTGAGGGCGATATTGGCCTCCATAGATTGTTCTCTCTCTGCTATGTTCCTAGCATTTGAGACTTCGTCTTCAACTTTCTGCAATTCGTCATTCCAATAAGGCTTGTAGTTTTTCCTTGCCCCTCTTGGGATGGTTTTGGTGGCTGCCTGCATTATTGCTTTGCTTAGGCTTTCCACCATGGGTTTCATGTTGTTATTCCGTGTGTTGATGGTTTCGCACAACCCATCTGTCAGGATTGCAAATCTGTCCCAGTCGGCTCGTTTATAGTTCCAACGTGGGAGCGGTTTTGTTTCCTGTGGGCCTACTTCCATATCAACTTCTAGCCTAATTGGTCTGTGGTCGCTACCTGCCAATTGGTTGAGCACCCGGCGGTCTATTAAGTGGAAGCACACGTTCACTATTAGACCCAACGAATCAATAGAGGGCTTTTTAGTCAGTCAATGACCACATGTCTGGAACCTGCGATTCCTGATGTCCGATCCAAAACGAAAGTTCAGAACGTCAGCTCCGACACAGGGTCTCAGGATAAAGGATTCTTTAGCCACACTCCTGAAGGCACAATGAATTTACAAATATGGATAGCGTGATCAGACATGTCAAGGTCAATGCGGATTGTGCTCGCTGCATACGTCATTAACTATTTTCGTCGCGTGTGGAAACGCATCAGACTTTCCCTGCAAGTGATATTATGAGACATACTTACAATTTGCATGATGACGTCACATCTAATGTAAACAGCACACACCAACCATCAAGTTTGCAAAATGTCATTATCCTCCGACACCAAACGTGTGTCGATGACAACAGTGACAAACGTGTGTCGATGACAACAGTGAAAAGCTGGACAACGATGTTTAAAGAAGGACGTGAGTTAACGAAACCGAGACCCAGTCTGACGCGCATTGTGACGTCAGAAGATTACATCGCCAAAATTGATGCACCAATTTTGGTGGACCGTCGCCGGAGTTCGCCGAACTTTCATCATCATACACCGCCTGTATTCCGCGATGAATGTTAACTGGTCGACATCCTTCAGCTGTTAGATACCGAATCACCGCTCGCTGATCAACTCTGGACGGATACAGTATCACACCGGCCATGCTTTCAACGTACTGCTGAGAAAACTATGAATCGGAGGATATGACATTTTGCAAATTGACGGTTGGTATGTGCTGTTAACATCAGAAGTGACGTCATCAATCGCATCGTACGTGTATTCACTTTGTGTAGTTAGATCCGGTTTCATTTGAACACGCATCGCATATATCTACCAGTCATGTGTGATCCCTTCACTCTTGTTTGACTCCGAGGTCACAACGCTTACAAATCCCCCCCCTCATCTTGGAAAATCTGATCCTACACCGCATTTTCATCTTCGGTCATGTTCTTCGACAGGATCCGGACGTACCGTCAGCTCCTTCTAAAATCATTTCTCTGTGCAAAGAACCACCCCCAACCCTGGCTGGTTAGAGAGGCAGGAGAGATCGGTTCAGCACCTCATGGCTTGACCAGCAGTCGCAGGATGGATCGCCCCTGTACCTCATGGCTCGGACAGTTGTCACAGGAAGGATCGGTCTGGCATCTCATGGCTCGGACAGTTGTCACAGAGGGATCACCCCCCCCCCCCCCCATCTCATGGCTCGGACAGTGTTCACATGAGGGATCGGCCCCGCATCTCATGGCTCCGAGAGTTGTCACAGAAGGGATCGGCCCAGCATCTCATGGCTCGGACAGCTGTCACAGGAGGGATCGGCCCGGCATCTCATGGCCCGGAAAGTTGTCACAGGAGGGATCGGCCCGTCATCTCATGGCTCGGAAAGTTCTCACATGCGGGATCCGCCCGTCATCTCATGGCTCGGACAGTTGTCACAGGAGGGATCGGCCCGTCATTTCATGGCTCGGATAGTTGTCACAGGAGGGATCACCCCGGCATCTCATGGCTCGGACAGTTGTCACAGGAGGGATCGGCCCGGCATCTCATGGCTCGGACAGTTGTCACAGGAGGGATCACACCGGCATCTCATGGCTCCAACAGCTGACAAAGTCCTTTACAGCTCTAGACGTGGCCTTGCAGCGAGATTCCACGCAACGGGCCTTGACGTCCTAGCGAACATTAGTATTACTGTAATGTTCTTTCACGGTGCAAAGAGACAGCTGTGCAGCCATGTTGTACGCTATATTACGCATGCACATACTGCTCGATCATCACAATCCCTACAATGCTAATAAGCCATTTTGTGTCCTGAAATAAGATCGCCCGTTGTACATACGCTTCCATGCACTTTATAATCAAATTGATGTTACTTAATGACTGGTATCCGTATTATCCCACTCTCGTGCTATTTTGAGTTCTATTATGTGCTGTTATCCGAACCTCATCTGGTTGTAATTTCTTCCTTATCAAAGCACACGTTCCTATCAAGTTAGTGCTGTTTTCCCATTATCTGGTTTTTGTCCAAGACATTATTGCCTTAATAAGTTTTCCAGCATTACATTACTGCACCCACACTTACATTCGTTAATGTATGTATTATCTCACTTGCCAAAATAATTAGTGTTATATTTCATTCAACAACAATAATTTTATTTCAGAAATAACTTTATTATTTCGTAAAAATTCATCAGACTGATTTATTATTTCATTTGTTTTTGAGCTTATTTTACACTCTATGTTTTTGGTATCTTTTCCACTTTATTCCATGAGAATATCATTTCCGGTTAACTGAATGCTTTCAAATGTTCAACAGCGCATGAGCTGCAGTGGTCAGCGACTCATAGCTAACTGCTAGCGTCAGTGCCAGCGAACCAAAGCTGCCAAGACCCTTCTACACCTCCACGCGGTGATCATGGAAAACAGGCTGCAGCAGGACAGACTGGCTAAAGAGAAGGGATCGAAGAGGGAATGCTAACCCGGTACTCAAAAAATGGTTGCTGAAGTCGTATGTGTTGGACCGAAAGGTTCAAATATCGCAGTCAAGATGTTAACTACTACACAACGCATTCCGTTCTCTAGACTACATTCTGCTACTTAAGCCCTTTTAGGGCTTGGTAGCGGGAGATTAAGAACGAACGAAGCCAAGCCAAATGTTCAACAGATTATTCAAATACTCTCGTCCTTCTATGGTACATTACCATTGTTTCATATTTACTTCTACTTGAGTGAAGCTAGGTCTTTTCTGTAAACATTCCTGGGCTGGTGGTTCTGTTTGCCACTGAAATGTACTATTGGCTATGACAGGCATTGCTCGAATTTCAAAAAAGCCACTTTACCTTACCCGTGCAACTCATTTGACAGATCCACGTGAGTTAAAGCAGTAACTAACAGTTACGGGAATAATGTATGCTTATGTGATAGATTCACGACAAATAAAACCAGTAACAATAGTTACAGAACTGTTTACATGTATGTGATCAATTCCCAATAGTTACAGAACTATGTACATGTCGGATTTAGATCAAATTTGTGACTGGTCTGTGAAATGGCAAATGGAGTTTAATGTAGATAAATGTACAGTCATCCACATAGGTAGATCTAATATGGAACATAATGACAGAACTGGCAAGAACAATATTTGAATGATAGTTAAGGAAAGGGACCTAGGGGTTATAATAGAGCATACAGGAAAAATGAATGAGCAAGTCCAGGTAGCAGTGAATAAGGCAAATGCAATGTTAGCTATGATAAAAAGAAATATTAAACATAGGAGTAAGGACGTGATTGTCAAACTGTATAAAGAATTATTTAGACCTAGATTGGAGTACTGTGTACAGGTGTGGAGCTCTTATCATAGGGGGGATATAAGCATGCTGGAAAGGATACAAAGAAGAGTGACAAAACTGATAGTAGGATTCCAGAATTACAGTTACGAGGAAAGACTCAGAAAAATCGGCCTATAGTGTCTAGAAAATAAAATAATTCGAGGTGACTTAATACACGTTTATAAAATAATCACAGGAAAGATTAAATTAGACTACAAACATTTTTTTTTCAAAATACAATCTCCAACAACAACAAAAGGGCACAGATGCAAGTTAACTAAAGAAAGGTCCAGGTTGGATATTAGGAATTATTTCTTAAGTCAGAGAGTGGTGAATGTTTGGAATGCATTACCCCTGGCGGGAGTGGAGGCAGAGACATTTAATGCATTTAAGAATAGATTGGATGTTCATAGTTTTTAGAGCAGGGTAATACTGATGTAACTGGTTGTCTGCCGACTCTAATGAGTCTTCTAAACCAGTATACACAATTTAAGTTGTTAAGTTATGTATGTGATATATTCACCTAAAAGAAAATCCGAAAATCTAACAATAATTGCATATATATTTACATCTATATGATAAATTTAAAGAAAAAAAAATATGTAACTCTAACAATAGTTGCGTAACTATGTTCATTTATATGATACATTCATAGAAATAAAATCAGTAACTCTAACAATAGTTGTTTAACTATGTACATCTAAATTATAAATTTATAGAAAAGAAAATCTGTAACTCTAACAATAGTTGCATAACTTGGTACATTTAGGTTTTTTGTTCTGTTTTTGCGTTCGCCTTATCTGTCTCTTCTCCAAGTTGGTGTGCGTTGCACTATGTTTATATTTTGATCCTGTCGGCCCAGTACATCCGACTTCGGCATGCATTTTATGTAAGGGTCTGCTTCCTGCAGCAATTTCTAAGGGTTTGTTTCATCGGGTAACTGCTGGGCCTGTGATTGGGGAGCGATTCCAGCACCATCCGATTGTGAGCCGTGTCACTTTACCACTAGCCCAGGCCGTCCCCCGTACATATATGCGATAAATTTATTGGAAAGAAAATCAGTAACTCTAATAATAGCCACTGAACTATGTATAAGTACTTGGCATATTCATTTGAAACAAAAACAGCAACTCTAACAAAAGTAATGGATCTGTCAATGTCAAGGGGTGGTATCTTTCTCTTTCCTAAACAATGTATTGTGAATGCTTAAATTTGCTTCTTCTTCTTCTTCTTCTTTGTGGTGACAAGGCAGTCAGTAGCCATGTATTTCAGGGCAAGAACACACTTTACAATCAGCAAGCAAGCGCATATATCTTTGGAAGCAACGAAGATGTGGATTTGCAAAAGAATGCTACGGATTCATAGACTGCAAGAAAGAATAATAATACAATAATCGAAGAGGCCCACACAAAAACAACTCATTGCAAAAATCAGAACAAGGCAGTCATCCTTTATCGGGCGTGTTATGGAAAGAGGCGGTTGAGAGTATGTTATGACAACGGGAAAGATAGCAGGAAAGAGAGACAGAGGAAGACAGAGAGAGAAGATGTTGGACAGCCTGAGAGAATGGCACGGGCGACAATTAGCAATAGAGTTGAAAAACGACACACTTGATAGAAGCGGATGCATGTTCATGATCGCCAACGCCAACCGGCAAGGCACATGTTGATGATCAACACACTTTCTCCATCTAGCTCGGTCTACAGCTACCAGTTGAAATGCCCGTATCTGGAAGGGTTAAACGTATATAAATGTACAGGTTAACATGGTATTAATTCAAAAATGATATTTGAATTTAGAGACCCGTATTTGATGCCGTCCCAGAAAAACACAAAACATCGCACTTTTTACAGACTCATTATCTGTCCTTCAAGCTTTTGAAGATGGTGATTATTGTTAGTCTGAAGGCCTAAAATATTTATAGACGCCAACCAACTTATTGCATCCCTGAAGTCGAAATATTTGTGCAATAGGTCCCTTGTCACTCAAAAACGTCTGGAAATTGCAAGGCAGACATACTGGCTAAATAAATAGGGATTGAATCAAGAACAATACACATGAACAACCCTACATACTGTCAAACAACTACTGAAGATTTCGAACAAATAGGCATGAGTGAATAGATCGACAATGGGAAATACTGGGAGATAAATCTATAAACATATGGTCAAACCAAATCCCAAAAGACAACTTCAACCTCCTGATTAGGAGAGATCAAAGCACCCTTTTCCGACTTTGCACTCAACACATACAACTTAACAGTCAGTTGAACAGAATCCAATCAGAACATAGTCAAGTGTGACGACTGTGCACACATCCCCATGAAACTATTGAACACCATCTTTTTGAATGTACGGTGTTCGGAAAGAGCTTCTTCCTCTGCGGCCAGACATATGGAATACTGTGTACGAAACTACAGATCATAATTACTTGCAGATACCACTATATGGCATTGGGCCAAAGGACAGGAGACCACAGCCTGCTGGATCAAAAACCAACTAACCAACCAAGCGGCGCTTGCACGGCTTAACAAAATCTGGCAAGATAAACGGTAAGCGCTATGCACGAAAATCAGATTAATGCGTACACTGATCCTGTCAATATTCCTCTATGCTTGTGAGACATGGACAATTACAGCTGACCTTCAGCGAAAGATACAGCCCTTGGAGATGAGATGTTTCCGATAGACTTTTAAACGTCACGTACAAAGATCGAGTTATAAATGAGGAAATACGACATAGAATTATAACAGCAATAGGGCCTTTTGAAGACCTCTTGGCAACTGTCAAAAGAAGGAAACTCTCTTGGTACGGGCACATATCGAGATCAAACGGTCTTGCAAATACGATCCTCTACGGAAAGGTGCAAGGCAGACGACGAAGAGGCTGGCCCAAAAAAAAAGATTGGAGGACAACATAAAAGAATGGACTAATCTCCGACCAGAAGAGGCACAGGCAGCGGCGGCTGACAAAGATGGGTGGCGTCGGATTTGTGATGATGTCTTAATGTGTGCCCCAACGACCTCACCGGTTACGGAATTGCCTGACCTGACCAACTCCGATGGGCGTTAAAAAGATGTGTCTTTGTTTTGATGTGTGCAAGAAGATGAATTTGTTCTGAAATGCCATACATTTTCATTTTTTGATGTGTGTAACAAGTTGTTTTTGTTCGGATGAGTGTTATATGTTGTCCTTATTCTCATGTGTTGAACAAGTTGCTTTTCTGCACAGACCATCCTCAGCATACCCTGTCTAAGAAGCTATTAATGTCCTTTTGTAAAGCATGGTCGCTCTCCCGGGTCTGACTGCCTCTCTCTGGTCTACATAAGCAGGGCGGGACTGTAGGATATGTTCTGGTGTGTGTTTGGGTACTCCACAACAGCACTTGGCGGTGTCTCTAAAACTCATTCTGTGGTGGGGGCGTTGAGAATCCGATGTCCCGTTCTGAGCCTAAAGTTCTTTGTCTGCCCATCTCTGTCAGTGTTCCCTATGCTGTCCTTCTCTCTGACTTGCATTCTTTGTGCTGGTCTCTCCATTCCGTTCTAAGGGATCGTTTTGTGAGTTTCTTTGCTTTATTATAGCTCTGTGAAAGGCGGGCCTGTGTGTCGCAGCAGCCCGATTTTGTGTTTTATTTTGTGTGAGCGCATCTTGTTTGAGACTTGCGATGGCTTGCAGTGCGCTCCTATAGTATGCTATAAAGTCCTTTCTTCCAAAGTCAACTATTCTCAGAAGAAATGACACCACATTTTTCTTTTTTGGTAGATCACGAATCAATTAATTAAAAGAAAAGATCGGAGTCAGCATATTATATTGTACTTATAACACAAGTAAAGAAGTCCTATCAAGAGCAACAAGGCCTGAAATTCATGTACTTTTACATAAATCACAACTGAGAATATCAAGTGAAAGACTCTCAAAGAGCCTTTTGTACGGCGAGCTGAGTACAAGAAGATTATGACGCAGGCGACCAAAAAAGCGATTCAATGGGAATCTGAATGAATCTGAACTGCTGTCATACAGTCATTGACACCATGGAAACTCTGGTTTCAAATCGTTCGGCCGGGAAAATTACAGTCGAAAAGGGCGTTGCAACCATCGAGGATCTCTGTGTGCTGGCAGTTCAGGACAGACGCGTGATCAGGAAGTCTTGATTAGAGGAAATACCAGTATCAGCTACAGGCGATGTTTGTCTGTCATGCAATATAACTTTACGCGGTCATTTTGACTAGATCTGTCACGTGCGCAGCCAAAGACTCAAATATGCATGATGACACAGGATGATATTGGAGGTCCTCGACGAAAACGATGACCAAGTATAATTATTGTTATTATTATTATTAATATTATTATTATATCATAACTTCTTGTTTATCTTGATCTTGATGACCCGTTCCTCGGCTTAGCTGTGGGTCCAAACTTCGTCTCCAGTGGATACTGTCACGGACCACGGAAGACCAGTGCGTGTTACCACTCATCCAGAAGCTTCTCGGAGTCGTACAGCAAGGGAGTCTGACCAAGGGAGTCTGACCAACGCATTGGAGGTCTTCCCCGCAGTCTCTTTCTACCTCAGGGGTACCAGATTGATGTCACCGTGCTCCATCTGCCATCGTTTTGTCGCAACATGCAACTTGCCCATATATGTCTTGCTTTGGCTGCATAGGTTACCGCATCATTCACCAAGGACAATCGTCGTATGTCAGAAAATGATATATTTTGCATACGTTTGTTCTGAAGATTGGTTTCCAACCAAGCGTCTCTCAAAAAAGGCCTGGATCATTGTTAAGTTGCCTTTCAGTGATTTTGTTAGTGTCCATATATTAATGATATTAATCCCTAAGAGACCATATCCGAAACACCGACATCCACGATTAAATTAAGTTAAATTGAAACACCCTCTCCACAAACACTAGATACAACATCCCCACAAACACTATTGTGGAAGAGTCTAGGTTTAGCTGAGTAGTTTACTGATCTAAAGAGTTACAGCATATATCTAAACCACGACACAACTTCACACAGTAAACACACACATAATCAACAAACTCGTCTTCGCGATGAGATTACCTAGATCACTTCACACACTCAGATGAATGTGTACATTCACATATGATCAGATCACTTACAATGAGGCGATCTGTGTATTCATAAATACTTAGAACACTTAACGTATTCACGCAAATCTGTTCATTCACATACTATCAGAACACACATCGTTCACAATGTGTCCTGGATATACAACATACCTTCAGATCTTGTCCTTAGGCGATTTGTACACTCGTGTAACCGTTCAGAGGATACATCGTTCCCAAGGTGTCCTACACATACGACATAAATTCAGATCTCTTACTGTTCACAGGGTGTCCATCATAAGCACTTATTGAGCGCGACTGGCTAAAACTCGAGGTGTATGAAGGTACAGTCACCCTGAAACTCACTCACTCTCAGACTCACCCTCAGCCTTCCTACCAGCGAGACTGCCGAATCAATCCTTGCAGAGAATTTTATAGTCTCAAGCAAACAACATGGCTGTCTAATGGTTTTCTGTTAATTTTCTGGTTTAGCAATGACTCTAATTTGGAACTACTCTCAACTAATTGTTATTGGTTGACTATCCACGAATCATAGTCACTCTAAATATCGTAGCCGGTCGTGGTATCAATTGAGTGTCACCAACCCACATCTACGCCAATTCTGAACGCCAGAGCAGTCTGCTCTGAAGACCCACATCAGCTCCGAACACCCGCTCTTGTACAAGACAAAGTCCTTCACCTAAACCCCTCGTTTCCTTTGTCGACCTAGTGTTGAAACATTATTGACCTTAGCGTGACCTGTGTTCGTCCAACTCATTCAGGCAACCTTTGTTCTTAGAATCGTCAGCCCAATCTCCCCTGCCCTAAACGCCCATGCTCCAACTGGCACAGTCACACTAGATACAACATCTCCACAAACACTAGATTTAAAAATCCCATAAAAATTAGATACACCATCTCCCAAAACACTAGTTCCAACATTTCCACAAACACTAAATTTAACATCCACCCAAACTCTAGATACATTTCCACAAACACTAGAATTAACAATTCCCCAAACACTAGATACAACATCTCCACAAACACTGCATACAACATCTCCACAAACACTAGATACGACATCCACCCAAACTCTAGATACAACCTCTCCACAAACACTAGATACAACATCTCCCCAAACACTGCATACAACATTTCCACAAACACTGCATACAACATCTCCACAAACACTGCATACAACATTTCCACAAACACTGAATACAACATCTCCACAAACACTGCATTCAACATCTCCACAAACACTGCATACAACATATCCACGAACACTAGATACAACATCTCCACAAACAGATACAACATCTCCACAAACACTAGATACAACATCTCCACAAACACTAGATACAACATCTCTACAAACACTAGATACAACATCTCCACAAACACTGCATACAACATCTCCACAAACACTGCATACAACATCTCCACAAACACTGCATACAACATCTCCACAAACACTGCATACAACATCTCCACAAACACTGCATACAACATCTCCACAAACACTGCATACAACATCTCCACAAACACTGCATACAACATCTCCACAAACACTAGATATAACATCTCCACAAACACTAGATACAACATCTCCACAAACACTAGATACAACATCTGCACAAACATTAGATACGACATCTCCACAAACATTAGATACAACATCTCCACAAACACTAGAAACAACATCTCTACAAACAGATACAACATCTTCACAAACACTAGATACAACATCTCCACAAACATTAGATACAAAATCTCCACAAACACTAGATACAACATCTCCACAAACACTAGATACAACATCTCCACAAACACTAGATACAACATCTCCACAAACACTAGATACAACATCTCCACAAACATTAGATACAACATCTCCACAAACATTAGATACAACATCTCCACAAACACTAGATACAACATCTCCACAAACACTAGATACAACATCTCCACAAACACTAGATACAACATCTCCACAAACATTAGAAACAACATCCCCACAAACACTAGATACAACATCCCAACTCCTCTCTTCTCACAAAAATAACGTCATAGCTAATATTAAATTAAAAGCCTTAATGATTAGCTGAAATGGATCTCCAACAAGCTCTGGCGTTCGCGATAATGGTACCTCTGAAAGACTGCTTCCTATCCAACAAATGATGATGTTCAGCGTACAGTGCTGTTGGATGGCAAATCTACGAGTAGCAAAAACAAAACAACACCCCAGAAATAGAATAAGCATGCAGAAACCATATGCGTAGCTGCCATATGTCTACTCTGTCATTAGGTGGAAGTTCACGGCAAAATTAGATGTGGTTGAAATCATCAATACGGATTCTAATAATTAAGCGACAACCCTTTCCATGTCATTGTAGTTGGTCTTAAAAAAAGTCTGAAAACAAAAGTACACCGTAGTTTCGTAACTTAATTGTGTGTTAAAGAAACATTAATGAATAATTGCGTAGGCTGGTTTGTGGGAAGTGAAAGTTGAATCACATCCTTGGACTTACAAACCCGGTCAGAGTTCAATACTGGAGTGTGTCCCTGTTATGTCTGGAATTTTTTTTTTAAACCGCTCTAACGGTCAGTCATTCGTACCAGACACGCGCGCATGTTCTTTAACAAAGAATAAGGCCGGTTGTTGATCCTGAGCTGAGCATTGTTTCATTTCAATGTCTAGGATGTATCAATGTATTCACCTTGACACAATTAAGCGAAATAATAATCAAATATGATACCGATGTCATCGTAGAATTTAAAGATCGGAAGAAAGCTGTTGCTAGAGGCGTTAAGAATAAACTATGGACAATATTAGAAGAGTATGGAAAACGGGGATAACCTTGTACAATGCAAATAGCATTTGTACCCGTATAAGTTGTACCCGTATAAGAACAACTGATGGTTTGGAAGTTGCATCTGAAATAACCACAGCGTGTGTATTTTCGCCAATGCTATTCAACGTATACATGGTCAAAATGACATCAGAAGCCAAACAAAATACATAAATTGTATTTAAATTATACTTAGGAAACGACGAACTCAATCCAATTTATGAAGTTCTTTTTGCAGATGAACGATCAATCAATCAATCAATGTCGTCGCCCTTTTCGGGGTATAGGTCATTAACAACCCTCATATAGCAATTTTGATCTTGAGCTGCACCTTCTGGCCCCTTCCAATTGAGGTCCAGAGACCGAAATTGATTTTCGGTCTCTTCTCCAGGTGTTTCTTGTTCACCTTTCTTCCTCTATCTCTGTGGATTCTATGTCATGACCTGTCTGACCAAGTGTGGTATTGCTTTCCGTAGCGTCCGTGCTATTTAACCCCATTTCCTACGTTTGAGCTTTTGCTTCCCATGTTGTTGTTAGCGCATTTCCCATTGGGCATCGTACCTCACCATGTTTTGTGATCTTATCCCCATTATACTACGTAAGTATTTATTGACGAATGACTGGAGTTTCCTCTACATTGCCTTTGTCGCTCTCCAAGGTTCTGCTCCAGTACAGGAGTGCTGATTTAACACTGGAATAAAACAATCTGAACTTTCTTTGCATAAGTCGCTACTTCCCGGGATTTCCATTTATTATTTAGAGACAGGAATGTTGTTCTCACCTTTCCTATTAAAGTCATGATATCAGTCTCTATGCCCCCTGAAATATTAATAGCACTGCCGAATTGTGTGAAGTTGTTCACTTCTTCCAGTGCCTCTCCCATGCGTGAGTTAAGATGTGCATGTTAAACAGCTTGATGTTCTTCATCTCAATATTTTGTCCCAGTCTGAATGCTTCCTCATCCTATTTAGTTCATGGATATTGATGTGGATGGGGGACAGCAATGCCAAGTCGTCTGCATCGTCTAGATGCTCTAACTGTGACCATTGCATACCAGCTCCCTTTCCTGACGTTCACACCTTCATAATCTACGTTTTTCATCATCAAGACGAAGAACTGGAAAAGGTAGACAACCGAAGATAGATTTAAATATCTTTTCAATGCACTTTTCACATCCTTCAAAAGTTATTATATGAAGATCAGCATAATGAAGATGGAAACTATGAAGATTAGAAGAACACCAAGCCTACTAAACATACATTTATGAAATGTCCAACTCAAAAAGGCCGAAAGTGTCGAATACCTGGGAATAGGGAAACTACGACGAACGCTGAGAAAGGAGAATTCAAGCATTTACGCGTTCTTTTATTGACCACTCCAGTAACGATTCACTGTACGTGATAAATTTGCTATTCCCGTGAATACCCCTGATTAGTCATCGCATAACTGAATAATATAGTTGTTGTTTGCGAATGCCCACAATGAGTAAGTTTACTCTTGTGAACCCTGAATGGAACGTTAAGGGGCGGGTCGTAGTAGATTTCCTCACATCTCGAACATGCTGATGAAGGTGGGCTGAGGTCCTCCAGGTGGTTGTGCTAAGCTTGGCGTTATCTACTTTATCAGATCGATCCACATCTACCTTGAAAACAGCCTGTTTCCAGGTAACGCTACATGAAAGAGAGATTGTGGTCTTGGTCAGTGTATTGACTACAGTGAAATTATATTCTCCTTCCAGTAGCACTTGTTAGGCGAACAATAAACATGAAACAAAATCAGTTGACGTGTAAATTTGTTTTTGTCTTAATCGTCGTCCACCTGGACTATCACAGGGGTAGATGCCCTTTAGCAGGTTCCAGTGAGCTGGAAGTAGCGAGAGGAGGACTTTCTGCTCAGCGTGCTAAGTTCGAGTAGCTTATTACTCCGCTACGTTGGCACAAGAGACGCGGAGGGTGGTAAACTGATGTGCGATAGACTTAAACACTGGAGCAACGTAGATCGGCAGCCTGTTAGGCGCCATTTATGCTGCTCTATAAAAACCACATAACCATATCCTGTGTAATGATATGTCACACAGTCAGTTACCTATTACGACGTGCTCTCTGTGGAGTAGGGGTGCTATTCTTGTCCTTGTTCTTGTTAGATAAGCAATAAACATGGAACAAAACCAGTGATCGTTCAAATATGTTTTTGTTGTAAAGTAAAAGTAACTCACAGCATTACTGCCGTAGGGATGTGTTAGAGATCTCACATTTCGAAGGCCCGGTTATATGAGGCCGGTAGCCATCTCCTCTCCCTCTCCGCTTTTACGTCTCGGACTGAACCGATACCCATTTAAGGCTAGGTTGACCCGGGAACCCAGGACTACTTAGATGCGAAGCCAGCTCGCTGACCACTGCGCTACGGGGCTCTCACGTTAGATAAACAATAAACATGGAACAAAATCAGTGATCGTTCAAATTTGTTCTTGTTAAACTTATGGTAAAGGTAGTCCTATAATAGAAATGCTGTCGGGGATGAAGTGTTAAGAGACTTCACTGTACGAGATTACTACTTATTTCTGAGTTATATTGTAGACGATCTTCGATGCGGAGATGGCACTTGAATTGATCTCAACTTATTCTATTTTCGGTCCATTCTTATATCAAGTCTTGTCTCATTTCCTTCCACACACTCACAGATAATGTATGTTCTATTTAACACGGATACAAATTCAGTCGGGCGTAAACGTGATGTCACAAGTCCCAAGAGATAACGCGCTTGATTTTCCCATCAGCAACTTCGACCTTTCCTAGTGTATCACTAAATAAACTCAGCTTGACTTGTCTCAGATATTTTGAGGCACACAAGTTTGTGATAGATATATACGAGGCGTGTTCAAATGAAACCGGACAAACTGCAACAAGTGAACATACGTTCGATGTCCATGATGACGTAACGTCTGGTGTAAACAGCACATACCAACCGTCAAGTTTGCAAAATGGCATTATCCCTTACTCATAGTTTCTTCAGCAGACCGTTGAAAAAATGGCGGGTGTTATGTGGAATTTGTTCAGAGTTGATCAGCGACCGGTGATTCGGTTTCTAGCATCTAAAGGAGGGAGAAAGACTAACGTCTGGTCAGACGTTTTAGTCAGGGTCAGGCAAACCATATTGGCCAAGACCCTCACCTCGTCCTTCTAGTAGCCCTGCCTGGAAACGGGCTGTTTTCAACGCAGCCTCACAAACGAGGTGAGGGATCGATGTGATCCCCATAGTAGGGAGTGACACGCAGATGAAGGCAAGGTTTTCACAACCACCTGGAGGACTCCGGTCTACCTTCATCAGTACGCTCGGGATGTATGGAAAGCTACTCCAACCCACCACTTAACGTCCTTTTCAAGGCGCACAAAAGAGTAACTCATTATGAGCATTAGTAAACAACAACAACTGAATGATGTCCACTATTTGACATTCATCGCAGAATGCAGGCAGTGTATGGTGACAAAAGTGCGTCGAAAACAATAGTGAAGAACTGGACAACGATGTTTAAAGAAGGACGCGACTAAACGAAAGATCTTCAGAGACCAGGTCAGACGTATATTGTTGCTGTAACTCATGTCTGAGACCAGGTCAGACGTATATTGTTGCTGTAACTCATGTCTGAGACCAGGTCAGACGTATATTGTTGCTGTAACTCATGTCTGAGACCAGGTCAGACGTATATTGTTGCTGTAACTCATGTCTGAGACCAGGTAAGACGTATATTGTTGCTGTAACTCATGTCTGAGACCAGGTCAGACGTATATTGTTGCTGTAACTCATGTCTGAGACCAGGTCAGACGTATATTGTTGCTGTAACTCATGTCTGAGACCAGGTCAGATGTATATTGTTGCTGTAACTCATGTCTGAGACCAGGTCAGACGTATTTTGTTGCTGTAACTCATGTCTGAGACCAGGTCAGACGTATATTGTTGCTGTAACTCATGTCTGAGACCAGGTAAGACGTATATTGTTGCTGTAACTCATGTCTGAGACCAGGTAAGACATATATTGTTGCTGTAACTCATGTCTGAGACCAGGTAAGACGTATATTGTTACTGTAACTCACGCCCTTCTTTAAACATCGTTGTCCAGTTCTTCACTGTAATCTTGACACACTTTTGTCACCATACACTGCCTGCATTCTGATATGAATGTCAAATAGTGGACATCATTCAGCTGTTAGAAACCGAATCACCGCTCGCTAAACAACTCTGGACGGATTCCGTATCACACCCACACACACAACACTTCGAGAACCAACTCTGATACATGAATAAGGAACGAACGATCGTCTCACCTGCGTCTACTTGACATATTTATAGAGCCTTACATGCATGTAATTGACACATTTACACGGCCTTAACTATATGCAATTAACATATTTACATGGCCTTAACTATATGCAATACCCACACATTTACACGGCCTTAACTATATGCAATTGACACATTACACGGTCTTAACTATAACTGTTGGCTCTCAGAGAGGGACTGGATACCGATACAGTAACAGAGTCTCTTAACTCAGAACTCATAGATACTGCAACAGAGATCCTGGAGGGAAAAAGGGTGGGGGGGGGGGCGGGGGGCACCAGGCAAAAAAGAAGCCATGAGTGACCAAAGAAATTCTGCGCCTTTGCGATAGAAGAAGGTCACTGAAAAACCAAAAACATCCACCTGATGAGGTCGGCAGATATAAAGAGGTCAAGAAAGTGATATAACAAAAGATGAGAGAGGAGAAAGAAGCGCAGATATGTGAGAAATGTACAAATATCGAAGAGAGATTAGACAGAAATGACGCTAAAGGAGCATACAAGGTGGTGAAAGAACTCGTAACACTAAGAAAAGGCAGGAACGTTATGATCCAAGATAAAAGTGGACGTACTGGCACGATAGAAAGAGAACTTTTCAGAGATATACAACTATGAGGGACGGAACGAACCTGAGAAAACAAACCATTCAACACCAACAACTATAGAGGTTTACCAACGGATAACGAAGGAAGAGGTAGCTGCAGCGGTAAAGACATTGAGAAGAGTGAAGGCGGCGGCGTCGACAATATACCAGCAGAGCTTTTACGGGCAGGTGGGGAGGTAGTAGTGGAAGGCCTGACATTCATCTGCAATAAAATATGGGCGACAGGAAACTGGCCGGACTTATGGACAAAATCAATGGTTATACCGTTACCTAAGTCAGAAAACTTATAGCTGTGCAAAAAATTACAGGACAATAAGCCTCATCAGTCACCCTGGCAAGGTCATGCTTAAATAAATCCTCGATAGATTGAAACCCCAAGCAGAGAACATCATTTGCTGAGGGGCAAGCAGGGTTTTGGCAGTGGAAAAGCACTACAGAAGAGATATTTAATTTAAGTCTGCTAAGCGAGAAATGTATAGAACAGCAGCAAAAACTATATCATTTGTTTGTTGATTTCAAGAAGGCATTTGATAGGGTATGGCATTAAGCGCTATGGGTAACCATGAGGATGTATAAATTCAACGAAAATATTATAAAGGTATATGAACACCTATATGACAAGGCGTCTAGCACAGTTCTTGTAAATGGGATGCGTGGGGACTGGTTTCGCACATCAGTCGGTGTGAGACACTCTCTCCAACTCACTCTTGTATACTCTCTCCAACTTTTCAATATATTCCTTGAGTGAATTATGAGTGAGGCATTTGGAGGTCACGTTGGTACTGTCAAGATAGGGGGCCGAACGATTACCAACCTTCGTTTTGCAGATGTCATCGACGGGTTGGCGGGCACAGAAGCAGAACTCCGGGAATGGATAAGAAGGCTCGATGAAACAACTCTTGACTATGGTATGGAGATAAACACGTGAAGGACAAAATTAGTGACCAACGCCGACGGCATCAACAGTAGGACAAAAGCTTATAGCCAGGAACTCGAAGTGGTTGACGTTTTAAATATATGGGTTAGATCGTCAGTGATGAAGGATCAAAGTGTGCGGTGTTGGCCAGAATAGCACAGACAATAGCGAGCGCTTGCACGACTTAATAAAATCTGGCAAAATAAACGGTTACCATTATGTGCAAAAATCAGATTAATGCGTACATTGGCTCTGTCAATATTCCTTGTATGCTTGTGGGGCATGTACAATTACATCTGACCTTCTGACAATCTGCCTTGTAGATTAGATGTTTCCAAAGACTTCTAAACGTCACGTACAAAGATCGAGTTACAAATGAGGAAATACGAGATAGAAGTACAACAGCAATAGGGCCTTTTGAAGACCTCTTGGCAACTGTCAAAAGAAGGAAACTCGCTTGGTACGGTCACGTATCGAGATCAAATAGTCTTGCAAATACAATCCTACACGGAAAGGTGCATGGCAGATGACGAAGAGACCGTCTCAAAAAAGAAGTTAAAGGACAACATAAAAGAATGGATCAATCCGACCAGAGGAGGCACAGACAGCAGCCCCTGAGAGAGAAGGGTGACGTGAGGTTGTGAGTATGTCTTCATGTGTGCCCCAACGACGGCACTGGTTACGGGATGACCTGATGCGACCTGAATTATAAGAAAGTGACACATTTACACTGTTTTAACTGTATGAAATTGACACATATACACTGTTTTAACTATATGAAATTGACACATTTGCACTGTTTTAACTGTATGAAATTGACCCATTTACACGGTCTTAACAATATGAAATTGACACATATATACAGTTCTGCCTGCATGCACTTGACACATTTACAATCTTATCTGCGTAAACTTGACAGATGTATACGTTCCTAACCGTATGTACTTGACACATTCATACAGTCGTTCATGCATGCACTTTACGCATTTGCACAATCGTACCTGCATACCTGACACATGCACAGCCTTACCTGCATGTACTTGACACATTTGCACAATATATCTCCAGCAAGCCATTGAACGGTTGCAGCCCAGGCCGCCTCGCCGGCAATGCAGAAGAAGGTCACAAGCAAGTCCGCTAGTGCCAAGTTCACAATAAGCGTGTTGATGGTACTCTTCCTTCGCCTCAACCTCCTCATCTGTATCAACGTGGCCACATTTCCGATTAGAGAAATGACGAACATTACTCCAAAAACTACGGTCTTTGTTAGACTGGCACTATTAAACGCTGGAGCTTCCGGTAATGTGAAGTTCATGGTCACGTTGGTGTAATCATATGTGGTCGCCATATTTGTTGATATGTTACTTCCCTTGTCGTTAAGGACGCTATAATTAGGCCAATTTCCTTCAATGACCAGATCAAATGTGCTGGAACTGTAACGACGCTCGTTGACGCTGTTTGCCGTGAGCAGAAGGTTAATCACGGTAGGACCATGCACGGCTACCGACGACCAGCGATTATCAAGCAGGCCTGTGGTGTTTTTGTCATGGCCATGTTTTGATGACATCATCAAATAGAAATATAACTCATATACTTATAACATGTTTCACAATATAACTATATTACCCGCTATATGCGTGTATTTAGCATATTCCAAATTTTCAAGACGTCAACGTAAATTTATCTTGACAGCTCGTTTGTCAAAAGGGTTATTTGTATCTATTTGTACAAGAATGGCACCGTGTTGTCATATAAGCTCTCATCGTTTCTCATAGGGTGAACTGGTTGATACGTTAGTGCTGTTTGGCTTGGATTTTGTTTCTTTTGACGTAATACGCAACTTTCAGCTGCGTATCATATTATATCAGGACGTGTCCGTCGAGTTGAATGTTTATTATGACGGTATGGTGTTCGCCCTGATGACTTCTTATTCGCAAGCTCTCAGACAACATCGTATATATATCTAAGGTTACCTGCATCTCACCTCTACACCTCACGGTAGAAGAGGAGCGACTAAGTAAAGTAAAAAAAAAAACCTACATCCCTCGAGTGCTTATCCAGAAATGTTATTGATAAAAATAATGTGTCCTGTCTCCACAACTGACGAAATGATTCTTTTGAAATTACAATGTGCCCTTTGGTTTACGCTGTTGTTCTTCTTACGCTGACCCCATTTGGTTTGATTTTAGTTGCGTCTGGTGTTAGTTAGTCTGATACAAGTTTACACATTTGCTGAATGATCCAACCAGCTGTTTAAGATTGATGTGGGTACGATAAAAGTTACTGAAAACTTCAACTGCGCTTCCTAACACAACCTGAATAATGTATATGATATCTTGACAACTGACGTATCAACAATTTATATACATTTTCCAAGGTTTGTATGCTGTTTACAAATTGACCCAACCATGTCTCGATATTGACAGCTAATGACAGTCCCTACCAGTGTTTACTGAAATATTGACAGCTAATGACAGTTCCTACCAGTATTTGCTTAAATATTGACAGGTAATTAATGTCTTTACCAGTGTCTACTAAAATATTGACAGCTGATGACAGCCTCTACCATGGCTGAAATATTGACAGCTCATGACAGTCCCTACCAGTGTTTACTGAAATATTGACAGCTCATGACAGTCCCTACCAGTGTTTACTGAAATAGTGACAGCTCATGACAGTCCCTACCAGTGTTTACTGAAATATTGACAGCTCATGACAGTCCCTACCAGTGTTTACTGAAATATTAACAGCTAATGACAGTCCCTAGCACTGTTTACTGAAATATTGACAGCTAATGACAGTTCCTACCAGTGTTTACTGAAATATTGACAGCAAATGACAGTCCCTACCAGTGTTTACTGAAATATTGACAGCTAATGACAATCCCTACCAGTGTTTACTGAAATATTGACAGCTAATGACAGTCCCTACCAGTGTTTACTGAAATATTAACAGCTGATGACAGTCCCTACAAGTGTTTACTGAAATATTAACAGCTGATGACAGTCAATACCAGTTTTTCCATGAAATCATGACAGCTAATGACAGTCTTTGCCGGTATTTAGTAAAATATTGACAGTTGATAACAAGTGTAAAATTACTTGACGAATTTTGAAATCTGATGCTACTTTGTCAGTATTTGATAATCGATGTCCCGCCACGCTTGACTAGAAGTTTGTGTTTGATCCTCCCATTACATAACTCTGGACTGGAAGCTGACTAATCATTATCCAAGTGTTCGAAATGACGAATATCGCGATCACCACATGTTGTTTAAAGCTGGTCATATTATCCACAGATGTTTAGAGAAGACATTGTTTTCATCCTTTAACTTATCCACAATAACCACAACTGTTCCGTGAAAATGAAGAAAGTATTAACTCTCAAATAAGCTACAGGGTCAATCCTTGGTGTGTCAATAAAGAGGAGTTCGAGGAAATGATCTTAGAAAATTCGCCAGCACATTCAGAACTCCGTGTATTTCGTGAGTAAAGTTGATCAATAGGAACGGTGAACGCTAGTCAAGAAACTGACAACAATGTGGTAGGACGTGAACGGGCACAGTCTGTGAAGAGGACGTTTCTGTTGTTTTTGTCTGTTAACTCAATTTAGAAAGTCATTGTCTTCACAGACATCGAATCCAGAAAGCATTGTCTTCACAGACATCGAATCCAGAAAGCATTGTCTTCACAGACATCGAATCCAGAAAGCATTGTCTTCACAGACATCGAATCCAGAAAGCATTGTCTTCACAGACATCGAATCCAGAAAGCATTGTCTTCACAGACATCGAATCCAGAAAGCATTGTCTTCACAGACATCGAATCCAGAAAGCATTGTCTTCACAGACATCGAATCCAGAAAGCATTGTCTTCACAGACATCGAATCCAGAAAGCATTGTCGAGTTCTCCCAGATTGTTGTCAGAAGCCGTTGTTCTGAACTGGAAGGAATGAATGCATCCCTGTGGGAAAAAAACACATTTTCAATAAAAATGGTATTTTGTTACTGGTAAGTGGGTACTTGCCCCTTAATTCACTCCAAATAAATATTAAAACCTATTTTTAGGAAATGATGTCTATTTTTAAGAACGAAATTTAGGGGTAGTAACGTCACATAATGGTCCACTTTTAACTGTGTGGGTGTCATCATCGCGCTTATATCGGGATTGCCAATAAAACTAGATGTAATCATCAAACTGTAAGTGCCAAACCCAAGAAAGGCACAGGAATATGCCTGATTCGTACATGTGTGTGTTCATATGGCGTTGACGCATCAAAGTAAATGGTTTGAACGTTTTCGTTGCCATTCTTGCCGACATTTTTCTATTCTGGACACCTCAGTAATTAAAAATGCGGTATTTTGTTCTCCAATTATTTCAATATGCCTGCCAGGAAATGTCCTTTTTAGGGCCCTACATTCTTCCATAAATTCGTCGCAAAACTGAATATAACTATCTTTTCTACCCATCCATCTTTATCTTAGATTTTTACTTATTTATTTAAAATAATATTATATTGACTAGTCCTCCCCGTACCCGAAATGGAATGTCCCGCTACATTCAGCAGTTGTCAAATACGTCTGATAGGAACCCAGTGAACTCTGTTTGGGGTGAATTAAGGGATAAGTATCTAGTACCATTAGAGACAAGAGTTCCCGTAACGGAATCAATCCAGAATCTGAACAGAAATATGTTTCAAAATATCCACATACACATTTTTGTTGAATGTTCTTAGATTGCAAGTCGATATCTACTTTTTCCGTTCGTCAGATGCCCTTCGTGCGGAGCTCTGATTCATAATTTCCATTTGTGTTTCTACAGTTCTATGCTAAGACTTCTTGGGTCGAATGCTATCACCATCCCTCTGATATTCATAGATTGGCGGTTGTGCTCTTGGCGTCAGGTTATCTGCTTCAACGTGGATTTTGTAGATAGGAAATCATAAATAATCAGATGGTATTATTCCTTTTCTTCGTCTTCTTCTTCTTCCTCTTTCTCTTCTTCTTCTGCATTCTCAAACTCTTGCTTCAAGGCCCCGAAAAGAGCTTTGCAAGTAGCAGGATGTAGTCCGCAGAACGGAATGTGTTGTGTTGCAGTTTACATCTTGACTGCGATATGTACACTTTTTGGTCCGACACATCCGACTTCAGTAGGTATATTTGAGTACCGGGTTAGCCTTTCCTCTTCGATCCCTTCTCCTTAGCCAAACTGCCCTGTTACAGCCTGTTGTCCAGGATCACCACGTAGAGCTGGACAGGGAACTTGGCAGCTCTGGGTCGCCGGTTAATACCCTGGCAGTTGCTGATCGCTAGAGCTCATGTACTGCTCAGCATCTTGAGAAATGATCTTAATAGCATGACCTGAAGCCCGATGCTGCCAGGCGCTGGCTTTGAGGCTAGGTCGTCTTCAATTTGATCAAGATGAGAAAATATGAAGCCTAAAACACCAGACTACGAGCAGCTTTCTTCGATTGAGTGGTTCCTCCTGCACTGTGCTATAACAGTGAAACCTGATCTCTGGCATACAGTATGGAGAACCAGCTAAGGACTACACGTGCCTTATTCGAGCGGCGTCTGATGAGCCTCTAATTAGACAACACCCCAGATGGGCCTACACAAAAAGTGACATCCGGAAACTGCCACACGTAAAGGACGTTATAAAGCATGTCAACAGCTGAAAGCACCGCTTGGCTGGCAGTGTAGTCAGGAGGAAAGACTTACGTTGCACCACAACAACCATTCTATGGTACACAAGCGGCGAAAAAAACCTACTGGACGACGCCCATCCCCCTTCCCTCTTCCCCCTCCCCCCACCTCAATCATTGACAAGTTTTGTTGGAGTTGCACATCACCATTCGCGACCATGTAACGAACAAGCTAGCTATCCACTGGACCACCCGAGCCTGCAACCTATTGGAACATGAGCTGGAACTCGTATAAGACCATAGAACCCAGTACTGCTCGAGCGTAGACCGCTAAACAAAGAAATGCACATACCAGATACCACCAATTCGCACAACAGTTTCGACCTGCACAAGGGCAACCACCTTTGTAGAAGTACAGGTCGAATAATGAATGTACTAGATCAAGGTTATTCTTCTTTGTCTTCTTCGTCGTTTGTTCTCGCTACCAAGCTCTGAAAAGGGTTTTGCAAGTAGCTGGATGTTGTCCAGAGAACGGAATACGTTGTGTCGAAGTTTTCACCTCTCGGTCCGAAACATGCAACTTCAGCTGGACATCAATTTGAGGATTAAAATACGTCGTCTATAAACAAAGATAGCGATGGAAAAAGAGAGGAAAACTGCAAAAGTAAGACAGCTCAGTAAGTGGAAGGATAATACGGATATATGGACAGCAACAACAGAAGCTCTGTTACATGGCACCATTAAGATCAGAGTTAGAAGATGATGTTGATATATTAACTGCCGAATGTCGATATAGAGATAACAGCTAATCAGATTGTATCGATATTACATCGGGGAGGAAGACTGACGTTTGGTCATACAATATATACTGATCAAAAATATTAGCAAGGTCAGGCAAAACATACTGCCCATGACCCTCACCTCGGCTTCCTATTAGATCTCCCTGGAAACGGGATGTTTTCATGTCAGTGTAATTAACGAACGGAGGCATCGCCGCGATCACCGTAGTAGTGAGCGACAAACAGATGAAGCCAAGCATAGCACAACCGCCTAGAGAACATCGGTCCACCTTCCTCAGCCCTCTTGGGATCTGAGGAAAGCTACTGCAACCCATCATATAACGTCCTTTTCAAGGCGCACAAAAGAGTAAACCTACTCATTGTGGGCATTCGAAACAACAACAACATCGCCAATGCACCAAATACCATACATGTGTATGTGATGTCTAGTCTGTTACATCTTCTTGTCTTCGTCCACCATGTTATTAAAAAAATAAAAATGTCTACACGGGAAAACCTGTTCTCTAGATTAAGGTTGGTGTAGTGGAGAGTTCTTGAAGTTCTCAATTATCCTTGTGTGATGGTTCGTATACGTGGGCCAGTACACAGTAGGTTGTTGCCTAAGCACTTAACAACTGTGTCGGAAATTCTCTTCTGTATGTGCTGCTTGTCCGTAAAATTCGTATTTAAGCATTTATATTCATGAGCTCAGGTCAGTGTCTAAGGATAAGGTAAATTGTGTGTAGTGTCATTAGGTCCAGTACCCATCATTCGTGCCACGAGAGAACAAGAAAATTCTCAATGTGTATAAAAGTCTCATTAAGCAATAGAGGCCCGTCATGCCAACCGCCCATAAGCGTGATAATAGGCTGAATGCCTGGCTGCATGTTATGAGGATGATGTCTTTCCGATTTGACGTTACCAGGTGGTCGTAGACGGCCGCGAGTGATGGTCCATGATAGAGAGAGATGTTTCCCATTCTTGGTGCGTATGTCCTGTGTTAAGAGCTTTTGACTGGGGGCGTCAAACGGAGTCACATGTTCATTTAGGGCAAACGGCGACGGTTTAGCATTGTGAATATGATTTCAAGGTCTGTCTCTCGGTTGACTTCGTCGTTTGAAATCCGGTCAGACCAGCGGAGGGCAAAAATGCCTTCATCTGGTAGAGCTGATAGTAGGCGTAAATGAATTTCTTATTGCTCTACAGAAAAGGTCATAATTCGAAACCTTACATGAGGATTGGGACGACACCTGTTATATAAATTCGTAGTTTGGTTTAAAGTGAAAACCTAAGCTGGTTTCAGACTTGATGCAGGACGTTCATAGAGGTGGGAGCCTCTTCGAATAATGTCCTGATGGCTGCGTGCATTGGAAATGTGAATGTAGCACAAGTGATAAACATGTTCATTCTCAATATAGATAAAAGTAACAACAACGTCTGCACATATTTTATTCCTTCTCATGATGGGATCAAAGACAGCGATTTGCTGTGTGGTTTTTCCCAAACCAACGGCATCTGAGCATTGCATGTTAAGCACTATACAATACATATTGGGTCCTGGGGTATTATGAATAGGACCAATGTTTCCTTCAATACGTGTATTAAGAGGTGACTAAAGAAGGTTGTACATGGGACTGTCAACTTTGCCATGTGAAAACCATTGCTATGAAAGTGTACTGCAAATGACTGGAATCCGCTTTACTAACAGCTGAGTAGGGTAAGCCAAACATAGTGCTTGGTATGTGCTTAAAACAATTAGGCAATGAGATTTAGTTTTATTGATTGATTGATTGGTTGATTGATTTATCGATTGATTGACGTTATGCTGAGCTGTGCATAAGCTGTAGCGTTCAGCGCACCTGATCTGGCTACTAGCGTTAGGGCCAGCGATCCAGAGCTGCAAAGACCTTTCTCCACACCCATATGGTGATCCTTAATAACAAGCTGCATCATAGCAGACTGGCTAAGGCAGAGGGATCGAAATAAGAAGACTTACCCGATACCCAAGAAATGACATGCTGAAGTCGGATGTGTCGAATCGGAAGGTGCAAATATCGCAATCAAGCTGTAAACTACGACTCAACGCATTCCGTTCTCTGGACCACATCATGCTACTCGAAAAGCTATTTTTCCTTATTTGATAGCGGGAGTTTGATAATGAACGAAGAAGAAGAAGAAGAAGAAGAAGAAGAAGAAGAAGAAGAAGAATACTGATTTAATACTTAGGGAGTATGTGGGGGTAGGGGGTGGGGGAGGGGGTCTCTACCTAACGGCAGCAACCCTTTGGTTCTTTCCCGAACACAGAAAGCCATTCAGCACTGAGTGTTCCGCATATCAGCTTTGAACGAGGTTCCTCAACCGCCTAGCACTCAGGCCCCATGGATGGTCTCCAGAGCTTCCACAATAGAGTGTGCTTGAATTTTGTTCTAAGTCGTCTTAATATTGCAAACTTAGGCTGCAGTTGTGAGCAGAATCCGAACAGTCATGTATGCCAGTGGGCCCAGGTATGTCAGTGGGCCCAGGGATGTCAGTGGGCCGGTAAATTGTAAATGTCATTGGGCCCTGCCTGGTATGTCAGCAGACGGAGCAGCCATGCATGTCAGTAGACCGAACAGCGCTGTATGTCAGTGGGCCCAGGTAGTCAGTAGACCGAATAGCCCTGTATGTCAGTGGACCGAGCAGCCCTGAATTTCAGCGGCCCAGATATGCCATTGGACCGAGCAGCCCTGTATGCCAGTTGGCCCAGATATGTCAGTGGCCGAGCACCCCTGTATGTCAGTGCATAACGAATAGGTGACACTATAGTCCCACTATTTGAAGTACAGTTGGCCGAGCCACTTGTATCGTTCCTCACAGAACGCCATTGACAGGGCGGTGTTAACTGGGGTCTTTCGCCGAGCTAAATAACATCACACTCGTCCGAGAGTCTTAGACAAATAAGCACATTATCATTAATCATAAGAAAACCTTCTATGTTTCGGATTTTCCAACACTAAACTGCACATCATGCTCTGTCCCCGAGTTTCAAACGTTTCTAATAGTTTCAAAGGAAGCTATAAAAACTGCCCGCATGTTATCTGATATTTTTAAAAATGAAAAGCGAATAACACACTTACCTCGGAAATTCAGAAGAGGTGGCAGACGGAAAAGAAAGAGAAGGAGAATAAGGAAAAGCAGTAAGTTGGTGAAGATAAGGACATAGAAATTATTTTAAAGAAAAACAAGAAAAAAGATAAAAGATGTTGAGGATGAAGAAGAGAGAGAAAAAGTAAGTTGTTGAAGGTGAAGACAATGGAGAAAGATAAGACAACTAAGATGAAAAGAATAAGACAACGAAGAATAATAAAAAGGATGCAGAACTACGATATTGAAGATACAGAGGACGAAAAAGAATAAATATGGAGAAGAAGAAAAAGAAGGTCATGGTAAAGATGGAATGAACAATTAAAAAAACGAAGACTGAAAGATAGAAGAGAAAGAGTGAAAGAGAAAACATGCTGAAAGATTATAATTTAACTGGCGAGAGGTTGGCAGAGTTGTAAAGATATCGTTCTCCTGTTCATGGGGATATGGGTTCAAAACATTGGTAAGACACTGGTTTTTATTTCGGAGGTAAAATACAAATCAAGATAGTACAGCGGGTGGTAACTGCGGGACCAAGCAGCCTTCATACCTCAACACTATAAATCATTCAGGCAAACACATCAATGATAATGGATGATATATTTATATTTGTCATTTAATTATTACTATTTTTTTTAATGGTTCATCGTCATCATGTTGCAAGTCCGTAGCAGAACGTCGCTCTCATCACGTTTCTGAAAGAAACTCGATTACTTGCAAAATCTCGAACCTGCTCCAGTCATGTCAAGCATTCATTGACATCTTTGTGCCATCGTCTTCTTGATCTGTCTCTGCCTCTCTTTTCCCTTCTCTCAAGGCCGTTGTGTCTTTTGATGGGGCCAAAGTATTTAAATTGTGTGGTCATGGTGGAATTTATGAACCAGTTCTCCTCTATGCTCAACTCTAGTCGAATGTCTGCATTCTTCTTTTTTTTAGGATCCTTCCATATCATTTCGACTCGAAAGAATCGATTCTCTTCCTTAAGGTTTGGGTAGCTGTCCATGTTTCGCAGCCGTATGCTGCCACGGGAATAACGCAGGTTCTCAAAATGTTCACTTTTGTTGGGTTGCTGGTATTCTGCCATAGGATTTTTAAAAAAAATCAAAATCAGTCGCCATGTTTGTTGTCAGTTCTGATGCCCAGATACTCGAAGTTCCCGAATTTGAATTTATGTACACTTCTTGTTTTGTCGGTGGCCATTATCATCTTTTTTGTACGTGTCTGTTTTCAAAGAGGTTTTGCATCTTCCCTGCATTTGCTTACGGCTGCAATTACCTGTTCTAACCCCTCTGTACTGCTTGACAGTATCGCGGAGTCGTCTATGTTATCTTAGCTCTGGGATCCACCGATTGTAAAGGAATTGAAACTTTCTGTATTTTCATCCTTTCTAACGTTCATCCTTATACACTCTGCTTGGAAAGGAAGACTAACGTCTGGTCAGGCAAAATATACTGATCAGATATGTTATTCAGAGTCAGGCAAAATATACTGATCAGATATGTTAGTCAGGGTCAGGCAAAATATACTGATCAGATATGTAAGTCAGGATCAGGCAAAATATACTGATCAGATATGTTATTCAGAGTCAGGCAAAATATACTGATCAGATATGTTAGTCAGGGTCAGGCAAAATATACTCATCAGATATGTTTTTCCGGGTCAGGCAAAATATACTGATACTGGCCAAGACCCTCGCCTTGGCCTCCTTGTAGCACCCCCTGAAAAAGGGCTGTTTTAATGACACCCTAGCTAACATGATGAGGGATTTATGTGATCCTCGTAGTAGTGAGCAGCATGCAAATCAAGCCAAGGATAGAACAACTGTCTGAAGAACCCAGGTCCACCTTCATGAGCACGCTCGGGATGTGAGGAAAGCTGCGACAACCCACTACTTAACGTCCATTTTATGGCGCACAAAAATATAATCCTACTCATTCTGAGTATACAACAACAACAACAACAACAACAACAACAACAACAACAACAACATCAACAACAAGCACTATGCGTAAATGTTAGATAGGTATGGGAAGAGAATACATCTGTGCCTCAATCGGGGGTAACATGTTAGGAGACAAACCATGTCCTTTTTAGTGCGCATAAATTCTCTTTGTGGGCATTCGAAACAACAACAATTCTGGGATTTTGATTTGTTTTAGGTGGCGATGACCAGTTTTGTTACTTTAAGTCAAGTACAGCCCTAGTGGTTTGCCGGGGTCTATGTGTATGACAAGGACAAGAATAGCACCACTGCCCCACAGAGAGCATGTCGAAAGAGGCGACTAACTGTGTGACATGGCATAACACCGGCCATGGTTAGGTCGTTTGTTAAGAGCAGCATAGATGGCGCCTTGCAGATTGCGGGTCTATTTTGGTCTAATGTTTGAGTCTATTAAGATGGACACATCAGTTAACCACCCTCCATAATGGAGTAATAAGCTACTCGAGCCTATCTCGCAAGACAAGAAATCCTTCTCCTGGCAACATCCAGCTTGACACTAGAGATGGGACCTTCACAGGGACTTATCCCTGTAGAAGTAGAGGTCAACTAAGACTAAGTCAAGTATCCATTTCTGCTGCTTGAGCATGGGCGTGTCAAAACTTGGGATTGGAAGAAGTTCATTTATCGCACGAAACATGCACACTACTCGATTTGTCGTTCAGAAAAGGTAAAAATATTCAAATAACAAAAACTACCGTGGCGGATGAAGTAATAGTGACATTATTGCACTAGGTCGTAGCTGTTTCTTGGACAAAATGACTTGGTCCATTCCTTGTTTTCCCTTGAATGTAAATCAGATACTCATTTGCAACTGTATAAACTGGAGCACGCCAAGAAAAAAGTATTTAACGAGGTGCCTTTGCCGCGAGTGGCACGCGCCCTAATTGGTGTACCACTCTGGCGTTTACAACAGAGAAAAATTCAGATCGCAAATCATTCGCCAGGTACTTGATCAACATTGCTATAATTGGTTTTTTGTTCAGCTCATGCCATAGATAGATGCTTTTCATCGCTGCTCAAGAATTCATCCTTGCCTTCTTGCCTTCCTCCGACCAGTTTTCTCTTCAACTCTTCTTCGTTAGTTTTTAAAATAATGGTCTGTAACAAGGTTTCGTAGTTTAACAGCGTGACTAGGATATCAGCGATTTTCGATGTCCCGTTTAAACACAGAACATTTTGGGGGACCTGATTTCACTTCCCTCTTTAATCCATATTCTTTCAAACATGAATGCAGAACGACTGAAAAGCCGACTTTTTTGAGGCGATATAAGGTCTTGGTCAGCTCTGGTACGCCTGACGCAAGCAGGCAGATATGTCGCTCTGGTACGCCTGACGCAAGCAGGCAGATATGAGTCGCTCTGGTACGCCTGACGCAAGCAGGCAGATATGAGTCGCTCTGGTACGCCTGACGCAAGCAGGCAGATATGAGTCGCTCTGGTACGCCTGACGCAAGCAGGCAGATATGAGTCGCTCTGGTACGCCTGACGCAAGCAGGCAGATATGAGTCACTCTGGTACGCCTGACGCAAGCAGGCAGATATGAGTCGCTGACTGCTTTTAGGTTTTTTAACTGCGTCGTCGGCCTGTTTCATCTGATTCTCCTTGGCACATACTGCTATAACTGATGTATTAACCCTTGTCGGGTTTTGGACCGTCTTCTAAAGTTTCACAAATCAGATTCCAACTGTCCTTGTTCTCCCTTTCACCTTTCTTTGCCAGACGTGCGTCTGCAATCCAACGTGTATATTCCCTTATGAGTTACAAACAAACGACTTGCACTAGGGATGTTCAAAATGTATCCGACCTTTAACTGGAACAAATACAATTATTCACTTGGATGTCTGAAACAGGAATCCCCGTTAAAGTACTCTCCATGGGACTGCACACACTTTTTTCAGCTGTCCTATTATTGCTTGAAGCATTTCAGAGAGGCCTCTTTGGGAATTGAGTACTGCTGGGCCGTCGTGTACGCATTATGTCTTCTCATGACTCAAATCGAACCCTTTCAGTTACATTTTCCGCTTGAGGAACGCCACAAATTGCATGAAGCTATGTCGCCAGAGTAGAGACCCTGACGAACCAGAGAAATCTTGTGTTTGACTTTCTTAAGTGTTGGTTCAGAGATGGAGAGTCAAGTGTTGGTTCAGAGATTGAGAGTCAAGTGTCGGTTCGGAGATGGAGAGTCAAGTGTCGGTTCAGAGATGGAGAGTCAAGTGTCAGTTCAGAGATGGAGAGTCAAGTGATGGTTTAGAGATGGAGAGTCGTGTTGGTTTAGAGATGGAGAGTCAAGTGTTGGTTCAGAGATGGAGAGTCAAGTGTCGGTTCAGAGATGGAGAGTCAAGTATCGGTTCAGAGATGGAGAGTCAAGTGTTGGTTTAGAGATGGAGAGTCAAGTGTTGGTTCAGAGATGGAGAGTCAAGTGTCGGTTCAGAGATGGAGAGTCAAGTGTTGGTTTAGAGATGGAGAGTCAAGTGTTGGTTTAGAGATGGAGAGTCAAGTGTCGGTTCAGAGATGGAGAGTCGTGTGTTGGTTCAGAGATGGAGAGTCGTGTTGGTTGAGAGATGGAGAGTCGTGTGTTGGTTCAGAGATGGAGAGTCAAGTGTTGGTTGAGAGATGGAGAGTCAAGTGTCGGTTCAGAGATGGAGAGCCAAGTGATGGTTGAGAGATGGAAAATCAAGAGTTGGTTGAGTGATGGAGAGTCAAGTGATGGTTGAGAGATGGAGAGTCAAGTGGTGGTTCAGAGATGGAGAGTCAAGTGATGGTTGAGAGATGGAGAGTCAAGTGGTGGTTCAGAGATGGAGAGTCGCTCAGGGATACAGAGAGAGAGGCAAGTTAATGGATGTTAAGCATGAATACAGAGAGGGAGAATCAAACACGGTTACAGAGAGAGAGAGATAGAGTCAAGTGTGGATACAGAGGGGAAGAGTCAAGCATGAATACAGAGAGGGAGAGTCAAGCACGGATACAGAGAGAGAGAGAGAGTCAAGTGTAGATACAGAGAGAAAGAGTCAAGCTTGAATATAGAGAGGGAGAGTCAAGCACGGATACATAAATGGATAGTCAAGTATTGCTACACAGAGGGAGAGTCTCTCATGCATACATAGAGAAAGAGCCAAGTACTGATGCAGAGATAGAGCCAAGTACTGATGCAGAGATAGAGCCAAGTACTGATGTGGAAAAAGAGAGTTAAGCATAGATAGTACAGATACATGAGGGGAATACCAAGTAAAGATGCATTGATCGAGAGATACGCTGTATACAGAGGTGGGGAACCAAGCATTGATACATAGATGGAGAGACGAGCAAGGACACATGATGGGCAGACAAATATTGACAAAAGAGATGAATAGACAAGTATTGATGCAGTGAGACGAATAGCCAGACCTCGATGCCTTGAAGTGACAATCATCCAAATAGAGAGAAAGTGCCAACAATCGATTACGTTAGAGAGCCAAGCATCGATACCTATTTACAGAGCTTAATCATATTTGTGCCGGTGGACAAGCTAAGCCGCCATACTTACCCAGAGCAGGATATCCTTTTCATATATAAATCATTGTATTGGACAGATTGCCAGATTGCCAGAAGCTCTTGCGTAGATCGGCTATACGTTAAACATAGTTCAAATGTAATGGATTTCTTCCCACTGCAATGTGCACGGAGACAGATAGTGTAGATTATCCAAGGATAGATGAAGCAAAACCCCGAAAAACACAAACATTGCAACTCATGGAGAAGTAATAACAAAGATAAAAACAAATTATTGAGACAATTGGCGCAGAGAATACCCGAAGTTTAGTATAGTTTGGCTTCGTTCGTTCTCAATCTCCCGCTACCAAACAATGAAAGAGTAGAATAGTTGCAGAATGTAGTCCAGAGAACGGAATGCGTTGTGTCGTAGTTTACAGCTTGATTGCGATATTTGCACCTTTCGGTCCAACACATCCGACTTCAGCAAGCATTTTTTTTAGTACCGGGTTAGCATTCCCTCTTTGATCCCTTCTTCTTAGCCAGTCTGCCCTGCTGCAGCCTGTTATCCATGATCCCCGCAGGAAGGTGTGTCTTCAGTATGATATAAAAATATTACTTTCTTACCAAGAATAGATCAGGTGGCAGCATTTAGACTACATTCGGGGCTGAAGATGCGTGGCAGTGACTGAACTGACAGCAGCAGCGACTCATAGCTGGCTGCTTGCGTCAGAGTCAGCGAACCTGAGCTGACCAAGGCGCTATTCCGCATCCAAGATGCAGCCCAGAAACAGAATGTGCTAGTGAAGTCTCAGTAAGAGAATAGGGATCGTAGTGGGACAAACTCCTGGGGGAGGCACCTACCTCCTACCAGGCGCGTCAGCAGGGTTGCGGATTGCTGAAAGGCCTCCAAATTTGGAGGTTAGCTGCGAATAAATAAGCAGCCGTGGACAAAAACGGGTCGGCAGGCATGGAGGCTGTAAGGAGGCAGCCCCTCCACCATGCAAAGACACAACAGGCTAATCACCTGTTTGTCTTAAAAACCCAAACGATTACAAGTCAAAACATAGAGAAAACAGGACTGACCTCAACGGCGACGAACAGGCGAGAAATAAGGACCACGATTTACGGAACATGGAATGTACGAAGTATAAACGGAAAAGAACATGAACAAATAAAGAAGATAAAGAGAGCAAAACTGCCAGTCCTGGCACTTACAGAAACAAAGAAAAACGGACAGGGCGTTCTGGACCATGGTTGCAACATGCTATACTACAACGGAGTTCCCATGAGTGAACGAGCAAGGGCAGGGGTTGGTTGTATAGTGAATGGTAACAGCAAAGCGAACATTAAAGGATGGAAGTTCATTTCAGAACGACTGATGGTTCTAAGTCTACAAGAGGAGGATAGTCAAATGGATATCGTCACTGTGTATGCACCAAACGAAGATGAGAGCACTGACATAAAAGATGAATTTTATGAGCTCCTTCAAAGGACCATTGACGATTGCCATAATGAAATACTTCTCCTTGGAGACTTCAACGCAAGAGTTGGAAACGACTATTCTAGATGGGATGAAGTGATCGGTAGGTATGGAGAAGATGTCTTAAATGACAATGGAAAACGACTGCTGAGATTGTGCAGAGAACAAAGCCTTGTTATTACAAATACAAGGTTTCCACACAAGCGTATCCATGCCTACACAAGATTTGAGCTGGCAAGAAATTAAAGATCCATAATTGACTATGCAATAGTGAGGAAAACTGATTTCAAGAATGTAAAGGATGCTAGAGTGTTCAGAGGACCAGAGATAGGATGCGACCACTACCTAGTTAAAATAAAGAGAGAAATGGAAAAACACTATCCAGCTAGGCAACACCCATCAGCAAGCATGAAACATAATACACGAGGAGAAAATAAAATTAAGGCTTACAAACTACGAGAACCAGATGTTAAGAGGAGATACCAAGGGCTCATAACAACAGTAATAGAAAGGATAGAGGAATCTGAAGAAGATATGGAAATGCTTTTGGGTAAAATTCAAAGACATCCTCAAAGAGGCTGCAGCAGAGGCATGCGGTCAAACCAAAGAAGGGTGGAAGAGAAAGAGTACACCATGGTGGACAAAAGAAGTGAAAACAATAATACGAGAAAAGAAAAAGGCATGGAAGCAATACCTAGGGGCTAGGAATACAGAAGAACAAACAAAGAAATATAAAGAATATGTAAATTTTAGAACGGAAGCAAAGAAGGCCAAACAGAAAGCCTGGGAAGAATTTGGAGAGAAACTGGAAAATAATGCTGGAGAAAACCAGAAACTGTTCTACAGGACCTTAAAGAACATGAGGAAGGAAATGGAATGCCCCCTGAAATTTGTTAAAGATAAACAAGGTGCGCTGTTGACCGCCCCAGAAGAGGTAATGAACAGATGGAAAGAATATTTCTCAGATCTCCTTGGAGTGGAGGAAAACCAAGCTCTGGAAGTAACAGTCGCAATTCAAGAAGATGGAGCCATGGAGGGAAACGATAATATCACAATGGAAGAACTAAAGGCAGCATTGGAGAAAATTAAAATTGGTAAAGCAGCAGGACATGATGGTATAACACCAGAAATGGTAAAATACATTGGAGCTGCAGGAGAGATGCTATTCATGAAGATTATCAAGGCAGCTTGGCGCCACAATAATATACCAAGAGACTGGGAGGTTGCAATAATAATAATACCAATATTTAAAAAGGGCGACAATCGACAATGTGAAAATCACAGAGGTATTTCCCTTCTCAGTGTCCCCGTGAAAGTCTACTCTAGGATTCTAGAACGGCGATTAAGAGGTCTAGCAGAGCCAAATATGGATGAAACTCAATGTGGGTTTAGGGCAAACAGAAGTACTCAAGATCGTATCTTTACAAACATTTTACTCAACACGGCCAACACTGAAATGACTGACATGCCGAGACCACTTTCCTTGGGTCTAATATGGAACTGGTGCTGGATTTAGACCCTCAGAAATCTGGGGTTATGCCCTCTGTGGCTCGGTTGGTCTGCATCCAGTGTTTGAAAAAGGAATTGACGGAAGAGCACTATTAGGAGTGGAGGCTGCGGCTTAATTTGACTAAAGACGCAAACAATGTAGAACGACTGACAAATCGAGAGCACTTTCGTTGGGTCTAATAGTGAACGTGTGCTGGTATTAGACCCACGGAAGACAGGTCAGCTCTCTAACCATCTTATGAAGGATCGCTACGGAAACCGTGCCTCAACACCGCGGAAACCGCAGGCTCCAGATACCTGGTCATGGACAAACAAAAGCCCTCGATTAATTCGTCTTGGCCAAAAAATGAACGGGTGCTGGAAATAGACCATCGGAAGACAGGTCAGTTTTACCCTACAAATGACAGGGCGTTGCTACGGAAATTCTGCTCAACTCGAGAGGAACCGCAGACATTTGGTTCACGTACCAGGCTAATAAGCCAATGGCGCGAGGCTACCATGTGAGGGATAACGGCCGGACGCTTGTTAGCCGGAATCCCGCCCAAGTTCTCAGCACCACTGCAATGGGAGGCTTCGATATGGTCGGGACCTGGGGATCGCGCCTCAACCCTACCAGGTCGAGCCACAGAAAGAAGTCTCTTCCATCCGCTGATCAAAGCGGGCGGATAGCTGCTCGATATTCACCCTATACGGCGATGGGGTGCGAAACCACCAACATCAGACTTAGTTCCTGGTCGGGGTATCGAAGACAGTAGAGCAGCCACCTCACTGTGAACTGTCGAGACTCACTCCTTGACCACGAGATATGTCCGCAAACCAGGCGAACAATATCTCCGTGACATTACCAGGATTGTCCCCTGGTTAAATGCACTTCTGCTTCGATATCTACCTATGTACGCTATCAGCCATACCAATTGACGCAGAAGAGATGCAGACCAGCGGACATTGCACACCTGCCCCACTGTGTCAACATCCCAGGTGGCGGGGAATGCTAGGCGTACCCTCCCTGCATAGAAGCCCAGAAAATAAAGGGAGAAAGAGATACCCCACTCACATGCAAATGCTACGTTTCTGGCAGGACGTGACGATCCTGGGGTACAGACACACTGGACTGCCTCTCTTCCGGGTAAACCAGTCCATATCAAATATCTCATATATCATCTCACATATCATCATCGCACCCTATAGACACGAGTAGTGAAGACTCGATAGTCTGGTAAGACAACTTCCATAAGAGAGACAACTCTGATCATAAACAACTGCTGCCTTGCAGATAGGCTGGGGACAGCCAAAGGCTAAGGAGGGAGTCCCTACAGAAACGCCTGTTGAAATCGGATGCACGGGGCCGCAAGCCTAACAAAACAGTGCAACGTAGATCGCAGTATGATGACAATACAACCGATCAGAAAAACGTATGGCGCTCATCCTGCGGAGTTCCGCCAGGCAGCGATAGTGCCGGGCCTCACGCCTCGAAGGGGCTCACCCTTGACTACTGGTGGTCACCCACCCATGTGTCGTGGAGTCAAGGCACATGGCTATAGGGCAACTTTTATTGACCAAAAACTCAAGACCCTCAAAATACTACAGTGGAATGCGGAGGGAGTCATTAACAAAAAACTTTCCCTAACACATCACCTGCATGAAGGTAAGATTGACGTGGCATGTATCCAGGAAACGCACCTGTACAATAATCATAAATTCTCAATCAGAGGATACCAGACCTTCCCTCTCGATAGAGAAGGCCACAAAGGAGGGGTCCTGATACTGACCAGAAACTGCATACCGAGTAGCGCAGTACCTGTCAGTCACACCGGACAAGCAGAAATTGTAGGAGTTGACATAATGGCTCAAGAGACGAAGCTCCTCATTTTCAATCTGTACGAACCACCAAATACAGACCTATCGCTCTCGAGTATGGAGGTCAGAGACTCCAACTGCATAGTAGTTGGAGATTTCAACAGCCACTCGGAGAGATGGGGATACTCTGACACAGACAGCAGAGGTGACGAAGTGGAAGATTGGCATCTGGAAGAAAAACGAATACTAATTCCACAGCAAGCCGGCTTTAGACAGCACAGATCCACTGAGGACCAGGTCATCCTCATAGCCCAGGAAATAGAAGATGCCTACCAGGCACAGAAACACACAGTAGCTGTTTGGGTGGACCTGGAAAAGGCATTTGACAAAGTCTGGAAAGATGGACTTAGAGTCAAGCTAAGGAGAAGTGATGTTTGTGAGAAAATGTACAAGTGGATCAACCACTACCTCAAACAAAGAACGGCCAGAGTCCAAGTACAAGGGCAGATAAGCAAGAAGGTGACACTCGAGCAGGGAGTACCCCAAGGGGAGTACTGTCACCCACACTCTTCCTGGTATATATAAACGACATTACAGAGAATATACCAAGGAGCGTCCATAGCTCAATGTTTGCAAACGATCTAGATATGTGGACCTCTGAAAAGAATCTCACCATAGCCAGAAATCGGATGCAGCAGGCCCTAACATCGCTGGAAGAGTGGGCGAACTCATGGCTGGTCAAAATAAACGAGGAGAAAACCACATGCACAATATTCTCGCTTTCAATAAAACCCGAAAATACCAAATTAAGTTTAAATGGCAAATTCCTGCAGCCAAACGACAATCCAACCTCTATGGGAGTCACATTTGATCGGCGCATGACATGGAAAAATCAGATCGAGAGAAACCGAATGAGAGCCAGAGAAAAAATGGCAATCATGAGGAAACTTGCTGGCACAAGCTGGGGAGCAGACGAAGGCATACTAAAGAAACTGTACACTGGAAGAGTGAGACCAGTTCTCGAGTATGACATTGCGGCATGGACAACAGCAGCAAAGGGGAACTTCGATAAAGTTAGCAAACTTCAAAACCAAGCCATGAGAGTTATAACAGGAGGCATGAAGTCAACGCCAATTGTAGAACTTGACAAGATTACAAAACTGCAATCCATGACCGATAGAAGAGACTGCAGAGCTCAGCTGCAGTCAGAGAAACTCCGAAGACGGACTGACCATCCAATGCACCAGATACTAAACAATTTGGGAAATGGGAAACTAAAGCGGAGAGACTTTGCAGAAATAGCCAAAGCAAAGATGCACGAAGATCCCATAAACGCACTAACAACACCAAAACCCATCACTACTGTACGAAAACCTACCTGGAGGCAGGATATATTTCCAGAGATGGTAGAAAATATACCAGGTATTGGAAACAAAAACTGCCAGACTGAAAAAGAAAGGAGAGATACTACCCTAAGCTTTATATCGAAAAGCTACCCAAGCATGGACTGGACCCATGCATACACCGACGGTTCTGTAACAAACACTACACAGAACGGAGGGGCAGGAGCATTCCTGAACCTACCAAATGGCAGACAAATAACACTGTCATTCGCTACTGGTAAGTACACAAGCAATTTCAGAGCGGAGGCAGAGGCACTGAGGGCGGCAGTGGAAGAAATGGTGACACATAAAGAAAATGAAAGCCATATAGTCCTGCTTACAGATGCTCTCGCCGTAGTCACAGCGCTAAAAAGCCAGAAAAACACTGAGCTTAATGACTTAAGAGCAGCACTCTGCAAACTGTGCCAGCAGTCCGCACCAAAAAGGGTAGTGGTACAGTTAGTCCCATCACACTGCAACATCCAAGGCAACGAGGAGGCAGACAGACTGGCAAAAGAAGGTGCAAGACCACCACAAACAGATACTAGTATGACGTACGAAGAGTCAAAACGGCTTATCAAATCCAGATACATGACCAAATGGGAAACCGAACATACTGGTTACACCAAAAACGATGCCAATTACCAGTTGAACCGAAGAGAGCAGGTCGTGGTCTTCAGACTTCGCACTGGCCAAAATAGACTGAGGTACCACCTATTAACAAATTGAAGATAGGTGGTACCGACGAATGCCCGTGCGGTACCGGTAAAATGACCGCTGAACATCTGCTGCAGAACTGCCCGACATACGAGGATCAGAGAGAGCAGATGTGGCCATCACCAGTGGAACTGCAAGACAAGCTCTATGGCAGTGTCGACAGCCTCAAGATGACCGCATTTATTCGAAAAAATAATGGTTACTGTCTGACTGCGTACGAAGAAGAAGAAGAAGAAGAAGAAGTATCTTTACACCTATACAGCTACGTGAAAAGGCTCTTGAATATGATAAAGAGATGCATCTCTGCTTTTTGGATTTGGAGAAAGCATTTGATAAAGTTCCTTGGGACAAACTCTGGGAGTGCCTGACAAGGAAGAACATCCCAGTACCCCTGATCTCTGCCATACAGAGTTTCTATAAAACATGCAGAAATTATGTGCGGACATCAAATCAAAAGTCAGGAGAGTTTAAGACCACTAGCGGAGTAAGACAGGGGGATTCTATCACCGTACCTTTTCATACTCCTCATGGATGAAGTCATCAAAGACTGCAAGGAACGGACAAAAAAGTATGAAGTAGGGTACTGGAAGATGAGACAAAGTTACATATCGGAACTAGCATTTGCAGACGATGTGGCCCTGATCACGAAAACCGAAGCACATCTCCAGATCAAATTGCACGTCTGGGAAGAAGAGTTGAAGTAGAGAGGAATGCACATCAGCAACTCCAAAACAAAAACCATGGTGATCGCCAGAGATGAAAAGAGACATCAGATAACCCTGGAAACACGAGCGCTGGAGCAGGTCAGCAACTTTAAATATCTAGGAGTGGTAATAGACAGCAGGGGAGGAATCAAAGAAGAGTTAACTGCGCGAAGGGCAGCAGCAGGTAGACTGTTCCATGCAATAAACAGAAGTTTCCTCAGTAGAAGAGAAATAAGCAGGAAAACAAAGATGGATGTATACTGCTCGACCTATGTGCATGTCCTGACATATGGATGCGAGTCATGGGCAATGACTACAGCCCAAGCAAGGCAATTACAAACTTCAGAAATGAAGTACTAAGAAAGGCGGTTCAGGTGACGAAAAGGGACAAGATCCGTAACCAGACAATACGTAGAAATCTTGAAGTTCAACCTCTGCAGACGCGAGTGGAGCAGTCCCAACTACAATGGTTTGGCCATATCTGTAGAATGGAAGAAGATCGGATACCAAAGCGGTCATGGGAGATCAAAAGTCAAGGACGCAGACCCCGAGGACGTCCCAAAGTACGTTGGGAAGACAACATACGACAGTCCCTAAGTGATAGAGGGCTTTATTGGAAAGAGGCCAGGAAAAAGACGGCGGATAGAGCAGTGTGGCGTTCTCTTTGGCAAACCTCTACACCTCACGGTAGAAGAAGAGCGACTAAGTAAGTAAGTAAGTAAGTGGGACAAACTTCGGGGTGTACGCGGTTCGTGCTCTGTGGTTGCTACTTTCATCATTGAAAAAAACTGAGGACACCAACGTACAATGAAGTCTGCTCTAGGCGACAGCAGTCTGGTATCACTAAATTAAAATAGACCGCGGAGAGGACCTCCAATGCGCTGATCATACTCCCTTGCTGTACACAACAATATCCGAGATGCCTCTGGAGAAGAGCTTACCATTCACTGGACCTATGGCCCAGGACAGGGTCCGCTGGAGGCGAAGTTGGTACCCACAGCTGCGCTGAGGAACGGGTCATCAAGATCAAGATCAAGATCTGTTGGTAAATAGTTCATCTTCTTCTGACTTCTTGTGTGCGGTCTATGTTGTAACTTTTAACGGAGAAAAGATACTCAAAACGTGTAACATTTTCGATCTCACTCGTATCTTGTGGTAATGTTGGGTTTATTATTTTATATATTGGAGGCCATTCATTACCTTGGTTGTGCTGATGTTCATGTGGGCGTTGTGTTTGTTCATCGCTGTGTCGTTTAACAAATAGGTTCGTCTTCACTAGCAAATCCTTGATATTTAAGGGAATAATTATATGTCATCACAATATCGTAGTTCTGGTATTTCATTTCCAACCGGTTGAAAGTTATGAGGATACATTTACATTTTTAACAACAAAAGTGCGTGGCCGAATGGTTCTATGCCTTCCTGCTGACAAGGAGTAGATCTAGCCCCAGGTAAGGCATATGTTGTTTTCTGTTGAAGATGAAATAAACAAACAAATCCAGCACACGATATTAGTGACGAAGCAGCATGTAGTCAATCAATCAATCAATCAATAGTAATCTTAGGCGACCAGAGCCCGTCGCATCGAATGACCATGTTCATGTCCACGTCTGATGGCCGCGTCCCAGGCGGCCTGCAGTTCCGTTGGGGCGGTGGTGATCTGTTTTATCCAGGTGCTGCGACTGCGGCCCCAAAGGCGTCTCCAGGATGAGCACGGCGTCTTCCCGTAACTCGCCCCCACAGCCTATCGAAGTATCTCGTGCACTGGGTCTTCCAGGGAAAGGCGAGCAGCGTGTCTGAAGAGGGAGAGACGACGGCGATCAATCGTTGAGATAATGCCTGCAAGTTGATTACGTCGAATTACTTCACTGTTGGGAATCATGTCATACCAGACGAGCCAGAGGATGTGCTTCTGGTTGTGCAGGGGGAAGGCCTCAACACGCCTCCGGTCCTGCTGTAGTAGTGCCCAGAACTCGGAGCCGTACAAGAGAATGAGGACAATGCAGGAAGAGTAAATATGAAGTCTGGTCTCCAGAGAGAGCCTTTGCTGGGACCAGACTCTGCGGAGCGTGGATAAAGCCGCTAAGCCCATCCTACGGGTGATATCGTGGCTGTTGCATGAGTCAGAGGACTCCGTTATTGAGGTAGACGAAGTCATCGGTGACTGCAGTAGGGTTGTCACTCACGGTTTTGCTCAGCGCAGTGAAGCCCCTGATGAGATTTCGCATTTTCAACTTCGTCCAGGAAATGTGCAAGCCTAGATTGGTAGCCAATCGATCCAGTACCTCTAGGGGACCTACCAGGGCCTCAGAAACGTAGCTTGGTATGATGACGTCATCAGCGTAGACGAGATCGGTTACCCGGGAGTCACTGACGCAGACACCTGGATTGTGTGTAGTCCTCGGCGTAACAATCTCTCGACTACTTCGGGAATGGGAATAATGTCGTGCAACTTTTCTAAAACAAAATTCGATGGATGAAATATAATTTCATAACGAATATTCCTAGCCGATTCTGTGCAACCAGTTCCAAACATGGCCTCAGTCAAGAGCGCACGAGAGCAGAATTTCGAATTGTGAAATGAAGTGTTTGAGGAAAGTTATCGGTGTTACCAGAAGAGACAGAATGCGGAACGATGAAATTCGAAGTATGGTCGGCACTACGTCTTGTGTGGAATACGTTTATAGGCAGAAAATAAGTTGGTTTGGTCATCTCATGAGAAGGCACTCTCATCATCTTCCAATGATGGCTTGTAATGATGGTAGATCTGGTTACAGGGCAAGGAGACGGCCGCGAGACAGGTGGATAGATGACATTAGAGTGATTGTGCTACAACAAGGGCTCACATTGACCGACGTAACGCACTTGGCGCCGGATAGACGACTTAAGCTCCCCACGACGCTAAACGGCACAAGTGGAAAGAAAACTAACTAACTATATATAAGACTCAAAATCCTGCGTTCGACCAAATAGATCTTTATCGTGGGGCTCAAATTTTATTGAAAAACAAAAAACTAGTCAACGAAAGTGGACAACTAGAACAAATAATTAAATAAAGCAGTAAGACACAAGGGAAGCAAAATACATGACGTTCAAAGCAATTCATTTATTCTTCTTCTTCGCTCGTTCTCAATCACGCGCTACCAAGCCCTGAAAAAGGCTTTGAAAGTAGCAGTATCTAATCCGGAGAACGGAATGCGTTGTGTTATAGTTTGACTATAGCTTGACTGCGATATTTGCATCTTTCGGTCCGACACATCCGTCTTCAGCAGTCATTTTTGAGTACCGGATTGCCCTTCCTTTTCGATCCCTTCTCCTTACCTAGTATGCCCTGCTGCAGCCTGTTGTCCAGGATTATCGCGTGGAGGTGTAGAAGTGTCTTGGCAGCTCTGGTTCGCTGGCCCTGACTCTAGCAGTCAGCTATAAGTCGCTGACCACACCGCAGCAGCTCACACGCTGCTCAGTATCTTGATCCACAAGTAATCCATTTGATTGTGGATTGTCACAATCAAGTACCGTTGTACTTCAGACAAGAGTGACACAAGGTTGCTTTTTTCCACCCTAACTGTTTTTGTTGGCTTTAAATTGGTTAAGAAGACATCAAACGATTGAAGGAGAACTGGTATTTGGTGAATACTATGGTTACAATTGAAGGACCTGGATTACATAGATTGTCTGGTACTTTTGTGGCAAAGTACCCACCCTCCCAACTAACCTCACCCACCTCCACTACATACCACTACATAATTATATCACCCTCATCAAACCCATAAACATATATAAAAATACAAAAAATAATACTAACAAAATACAAAATAATAATTCATAATATCCTACAAAACTATATAAACAAACCCCAACACCCATACAAACTAAAAATATCACCAAATCCACCATTTCCCCTACCTCCATTATACTACTCCCCAATACTACACCCTATCTAACAACTCTCACAATCTCCCTATTCACATTTCCATTTCCCTCATTCCCCCCTCCTCAACAACCCAACACTCATCCCCTCTCTCTTCCTATCTAATATTCTAACCTACCCAAATCCCTCAAACCTCCCACTACACCTAACCAACCCAAATTATAATAACATCTAATAACACCCATCCCCACCCACAAACACCCACACCCTTCTAAACTCCTACCAACACATCAAACATAACCCTCACACTCTAAACCTACTCCCCTCATTACTTTCCATTATATAACTCCCAACTACACACCTCCCAATATATCTTATTTTATTCACTAAAACCACTATAATAACAAATCCTTCCTTCCTTACCCAAACCCCACTTAATCACTCTCATACTCACCAATTTTACTTTTTTATCACACACCAAACATATCCTCTACCCTCTACAAAACTATACCCTAACACCCCCTCTACTCAAATCCTTATCCCTCCAACCCCCAAAACTCCTACATAATACATTTATCAAAAACCTTATACCACAAACCATCTAACAACCCATAAAAATACACAAAACTTAAAACACAAAATAAAAAATCTTCAACCATACCCCCATCCCTAACACAATACCTTATAACATACTCTCATACAAACCTCAAAACAAATCAAATAATAACCTATCACAATAATTAAAAACCCCTACAACCAAAACACATATCATCAAACATCCAAAAAAAACTTACAATCAACCCTCCCACATTCTAAAATAATACATCAAATTACTCTAACCTACCCCTTTCTCATCTCCCCCATTATCCCAATCTCTTTCTACCCCCTCTCTCTACATACCCCAAAAAATTATACACACCCCCCCCACCCTCTCCACACACCTCCTCTACCCCTACCATAAATCTCCTCAATTACATATTCCCAATCCCCCCCCAACCCACTCCTCCACTTTATCCTACTTCACCCCACTAATTCTCCTATTTCTCCCACATCATTACCCCCACCCATCCTCCCCCCCCCCCCATACTCACAACACTCAAACCCCACCCCTACCCCCCCCCACCTAAAACCTTCCCCACAATATTCCCCCTCCCCCCCCCACATTTCTACCCAAATCACTACCAACTCCATCCATACCCCTACCCCACCTCTCTCCCCCCTCCATCTCTCCCTCTCCCTCCATTCCCACATCTTCCCCAATATTCCCTATTTTCTCTCTCCCTACACACCCTCCCCCAACAAAAACACAATAATAATAATAATCTCTCTCATAAAAAACTACACACAAACTAATA